>OY282470.1:4188117-5438117 GCA_958295575.1 Leucania comma | reverse complement strand
GCGTGGCAGTGTAGTTCTACCTTAAATGTGTCGTAGATGCTCCGTCTCGTCAACTCCATTTTTCAAATTACCTTCATTTTAGCCACAACAACTTTCACAGAATCTGCCCATCCTTCTTTGATCTTCTCTAGTCAAACATGGCACTTCATTTTTACTACAGATATTAACCAGAGACAGTAAATGCTGATGATGATAGCCGATAGGCTCGACTGTCCACACATAAAACGCTGCATTGACTTACTCGCCACCTATAGTCGCCGTCTGGTGTGTGTCTAATACCTATTTGAAGGTTAATGTAATTATGTCTCTTAATTACCTACTTGAATAAATAAATGATATTATTATTAGAACACTTGTAGCATCTAGACTGCGGGGCCTATATGTAGATAGAAAGTGGAAGCACATTTTGTGAATAGGTTTTGTAGTATTTTTAGATCTAACAAAGCTTTTCTTGTTCGCTTTGTCTACGTTACAGCATACAGTCATTACTTACACCGCACCGTACACGTCAGACAGGTCACCGCGGGGTCTGCCTCGACTAGGTCAAGGCGTCCGTTTCCGATTCCGAGACACCTACCTACTAGACAAGTAGACACGCTCGAGTTTCTTGGGATCATGTGGCTGATCGCAACAACTTGTGAGATAAAAAATCTATATTTTAATTTCTTTCTACGTCAGTATCAGTCTTATTCGGGTTGAGAGACGTCCTCTGATGGTCAAACTACGCCACAATGGCTAAATCTGTTTTTCTTAGCCGATGCTCGCAATTGAAATAAAGGCACCTTGACGGCGCCCTAAGAGAAATAAAATTATATCAACGACTATTCAGTTACCTTATTCATCAATACCAAGCCCATGTGCCTAGGTAGGTACTACTTATTGAATGTGTATCATACCTATTGCAGAAGGTGACTTTGTCTGGGGGTCGACTCTCGAACATCGGTTCAACGCACATTGATGCGTAGTAGCTCTTTGACTTTTTATTCACATTCATCCTATTCGAGTGGGCAGGTGTTTGGTTTTCCAAATGCGTGATGGCATTAGGAAGATCTGCCGCAATCGTAACTCTTAACAATATTTATTTATAAAAATATGAACATAAATATCTAAATAACTACCTACGATCACGAATGATATCATTAATAACATGAGTGGGTGCGAGATGACACGTCATAAAAGATTTTTATGTAGCTAATGCCTATTTGAAATAAGTATTTGTGTAGTCCTTCTACACGGTAATCTACTGATGACACATTGCACCTATCTCATTTAAATACCTACCTATAAAAATTACAAGATGATGAAATTTTCACAATTACTGCTTATTTAGACAATCCTAGCAAGCTGAGATGAGCTTAACCAGTGAAACAGAAGCTCACTTAATCATTAAAAACCAGTTTTAACCAATCTCTCGTCCTACCGAAGAGCTTTTGGAAGCTAGAATTAAATAAAGTTCTTAAGGGTATTACATCGCTCAATGACCTTCAAGAATTTACCTCTACATTAGTAGAGAAGAATTGACCTCTAAACAGGCATTGCAGGGGGTGCTGCGCGCGGGGTGTTAGTACTGATTCGAGTTTTTTCTTGATTACTTATCGATATTCAATGAAATTCGAAAAAAAATCAATATAAGTTATTCAATTTATCGTAACATATATTTTGGTATAAATTCAATGTATAAATATAGAGCCGTTTTCGAGAAAATATGGAATTAATGTTCAAAAAAGGCCTATTTACCAGATTTTTTTTTCTAGAGTTAGGGTATTCTTTTGAGAAACGTAATCAATACAATTTATTAGTAATGTCCTTAAGTATCCCCTTCATTTTTTATATGGTAATCGTACATAAGGAAACTTCAAACAACCTAGGTGTTTTTTTGGATTTGGGCGATGTAATCCCCTTAAAAGCTCCTTTACTCACCACTATGCCTGTAAGTGTACACAGTCTGCAATTATTGCACAGATGCCCAAAACAAAAGCATGACAGATCTTCAAGCACCACTGCCTTAAGTGGCAACACGAATAGCACCTTAGAGAAGAATAATTTACCTGTTGATCATTACATTTAGCTTCTGCCAGAGGCTTCGGCCGCGTGAAAGTAGCTAATATGTAGTCTATGTCACTCAGTGAATTACAAATCTTTCCACTTTATAATACTAAGTATGGATAGGGATTAGAAGGGTTCAGTCTAAACGACATGTCAAGAAATGGAAGTCAATTGGCTTGTTACTCTTTTATTTAGTGACGCAAAACATGAGTTTTATAGGATTGTTAAACGGACCATTGTTCCAATTAGTGTGCAAGTTTGCCTCGTTGATTAACAATTAATATTGACACAAGGGAAAAGGCGTGAACCTAAAGGACGTCAAGTTTTATTTACAGAATATTGAGTTAATTACTGTGACATTATTTATAGCTAGATACCTTAGGTACTTTAGGATTGTAGGTTAACCATTTTCGTCGTATGTTTCATGACAGGACATGAAGAATTAGAAGGCCTTGCTAAATAAGTATTTCCTAGCGCCGATATATATCTCTAGTGAAGTCCAAGAACTGTTAAAAATAACGTTGATCGTCCGGCAGCGAGATGGGCAGAGCATATTGTAGCTATCGTGGGTAGAACCGAGGGTGGCACAGGAAAAGAGAGGCCTATGTCCAATATTGGGCGAAGTTCTGACTTCACTTTTGAACATAATAGGCCTCTCTGTGGACTATGATGATGCCAATAGTGAATAGACCCACTCTGGCAATACACATAATGGTCCACCTGATAACCTTATTGTTATCTGCATTTTTGTGAGTGGAGTTCGCGTACTAAGGTTCTGGCCCATACATTTTAAACATCTTTGCCTTTATTCACGAGAAGATGTGATTATAAGAATTGACATATTGAAGTAAATGGTATTTATTCTAGTTGATTCACAATCAATTTGGCAATCTTTCCGTTTGACTCACAGAACCTTTCGAGTTGACTGGTAATAGGACTATGGCAAAGTTCATAAAGTAACAAAGAATCTAAAACGGTGTTGAGCGAATGCGCGTCGCATCTACCGCGGAATGTTATTTTGTGATCCTCGCTTTTAAAATGCAGAATATGAATAGGTCTTAATTGACGTGGGATAACTACGGGATAAAGATAAATAATATATTATGATCAAAGATGAACACAAGTATACACTGGTCTTCGTCTTTGATATTTTTTGATAAGATATTACTATTACTTTTAAATACATATAAACACCCTTTCAGTATCATGAAGTTTGTAAATGTTTTTGCTTTGCATTAAGAATGTGTGTTCCTCTTCCTAGAGGTCAGATGAATTCAGCAGCATTCTATTAGATTAAAACCGACTCGACATAGTTAGGAAAAAATTAGAAAGATGTGAGATTACTACGCATCAAGGATAAATTGCACACTCTAACAGTCATAACTGTTGTTATTCTCTTATATGTCTTTGTTCTTTGTCTTTGCTTCTACAAAATGTTTTAGTCCATTCATTATTGTTATTTCCTTGCGTATAAGTATAGAATACATACATATTATAAAACAAAGGCCCCCACTGCATCTGTCTGTCCGTTCACGATGAACTCTATAGCCACTGAATGGATTTTTATGCAGTTTTTACCAAATAATAATAGAGAAAAGCCGAAATGCGAACCTGACGCGGGATGCAAGTATTATTATTAGACAAACTTACGATTTCAGATGGCATAACGGAACTAGCTTTAAAAGAAAATTTTAATAAAACGAAGTGTATTTCCAGTGCGAGTGCGATAACAGGGTGATAAATGATTGAAACCCAACTAGGTCGAATGCAACGTGTTGCGCCGACGATAACATGACCCCAAAACCAGTGTTGACAGTTTTGGAACTGATTATCTCTGAAATCTTCTGGTGACATCTTTCATTTATCAAACTGTTTTTATATTGTAACAATTCCTCAGAATTCTTTAACACTGACCTGTTTAGGAACCCTAAGTGAACTGAAAAATACTGAGTAGTAAAGAAAAGTTGTATGGAAGTATAAAGTACACTGACCCCAAATAAATTGTAAGATAGGTTGGCTGTAAGATTTGTTTAGATATACAGTTTAGTAAGTAATCATTAATGATGATACCTTGCAAAGGTATTCGATTTCTAGCGATGATAGCTATGTAATCTGTGACAATGAATCCTTAAGTTCAGACGGGAAAAATTTTTTGAAGTCCGAAAGAACTTGCTCACCTCAACAAAAAGCCCACCACTGCATTATCAGAGTGCACAGTACGAATTTGTTTGTAGCAAACTTTCAAAAAAGGCGGTTCTCAATTCGTCTGATTTTTTATTATTATAGTTTTTTTTTCGGCCCGACAAATATCACAACAAATAATTGATATTTGAAGTCAGTGTGGCCCAGTAGTAGCCAACATTAGTACGCGAAAATGACGCACTGCAAAAAACTGCATCATTGTCACCAAGTATGACGTCATAACGCTGGACTTTGCGTCGCGTTGCACACCGCAAAATTCTGCGTTACGTCAGGCCGTCAGGCGGCACCGCCGATTTTAACGTTCCAGCGACGCAACGCGGTTATGTATTTCGGCCCTAAAGTAGAACGCGAAATTCAAATTTTTTTAAGTTAAGAAAACTAGAATACGAATTAGCCTGGTGCTTTCACGTTAACCCATCAGAGAGGTTGTTAGGCTCTCTTACGGATTTAAACGTTAAGATCGCTCTTTAAGCTCGATTCACCTCCCTATACCGCGTATGCTAACGATGCTCAACCCGCTTGTGGAGACCAATCCTGGATTGGTTTTGTTTGTTGATGAACGGAAGAGAATATTATTAGGAAGTTTGCGGTTATGCTTTAGTGTTAATGGCTATTTTTCTGTACTAAATAAATAAATCGCGTTAACATAAAAATAACTCTCACGAAGGCCTCAAGCAATGACCAACTGTCCTGTAGTCTTCGTAAATTTCAGATGTGCAGGATACGATGGTAATCCTACGAGTCCAGAAATATCCTAACATTCGTCGTAATTCTGATGTGACTATGAAGTAATTAAAGTTCTTGCTATTTGAGTTATTGTTTAATTAAATTAGAAGGACGAAGACAGTATTTAAGTGCATTGGTGATCAATACTATCTCGAAAAATAGATAATTAAATGGTTTCAGCTGTAGAATTTATAAAAGCAAAAAGTATTTTTTACCCGACTGCGCCAGAAGGAGGGTTATGTTTTTCGAGAGTATGTATATATGTATGTATGTTTGTATGTATGTATGTATGTATGTATAATTGTTTGGCACGCTCTGCAGCCTGTACGGCTCGATGGATTTTAGCTTGAGAGGTGTCGTTAGATTTGTATTTACTGTGAGAGTGACACTGGGTATATCAAAATAAAAAAAAAACAAAATGGCGAATTTTTGGCGCCAAATTCAAATATTTGGCACGCTCTGTGGCCTGAACGGCTCGATGGATGTTAGTTTGCGAGGTGTCGTTAGATTTGTAATTACTGTGAAAGTGATATCGTAAAAAAATAAAACTAAAACAGGAAAAAATAAAAAATGGTAATTTAAAAAACTAAAAAACCCGACTGCTTTTCTGAGTATTCATGAAAAAGCCCTAAAACAAGAAAGTCGTTGTAGCAGTCGGGACCCATTCTAGAAAGTCAGCCGTCTAGTCAGTAGATCTATGATGTAATGGGTCCCGACTGCTACAACGACTTTCTTGTTTTAGGGCTTTTTCATGAATACTCAGAAAAGCAGTCGGGTTTTTTAGTTTTTTAAATTACCATTTTTTTGCATGTGTGCTTTATAAACAATATAATTAGTATTTTATGTCAATAGTCTCAGTTATAAAATACTTGTATTTTGTAACTGGTCATGTATTAAGTTGGTCTGGACTGTACAACCACAGTGAGGCTTAGATTAGCATGGAGTGAACATCGCGGCCGAGCTAACGTTATCGTGCTGAATTTTTATTTGCGTTTTATTTTTATTCAAAGATTTTTTCTATGCTTGTTTCAGGATTGGAACTACAGATTGGATTGATAAACATACAGCATGACGTCTCGGTAAGTTGCCTCTTGAATTATTCGTGATAAATTATACAAGTTTCAATGTTTTTGTTCAGGGACCTTGAAATGTCCTGAAACCGATGTGTCTGTCTACGCTACGGTTTCTGAATTACATTTAAAGTTGAGTATTTTTCAAACTTTGCTTTAACCTTAAAACTTATTAAACTTTTCCATTAACTTATGGTTTGACACCATTTTGACACGTTCTCTATTTAAAAATCAGGTGGTAGTAGAGCAATAAGTAATGTTGAATTGTAAGTGTTTTGGGATGCAATCGTCCAACTGACAATCACCATAGAGACTTTTATGTAGAGTAGAAATATCTTTTAAATGTGGTGTAAGAAGGTAATTTAATAGTTATTATTATAATATTATTTATTTTTTAAGCAATAGTCATTATTTTTAAATATGATGTAACTTCAGTCGATTTTTCTTTTTAAAGGAAAGAATGCTTTTTATTTAATTCCGATACTTTTTGTTGTTCCGTTAGGAAATGCACACGATCCTTTATGACCTCTACCAATTCGGGTGGAGCTAGAGGAAGTATCTCTCTTTGTGACTAAAACCCACCTGTATTTATTCAGTTGCCCTTTGCGAAGGCCACAGTAACCCTTGACCCGGTCAATCTTGCTGATCTGCATCTCTTTTACAACGCACTATTGACTAATGCTTGGTCCTTATCGGACGGCGAGCTACCTACCTATTGTTCTTGGTCCACAAGCCCGCGCCTACGGTGGCCGGGCATCGCCCTGCGCCTCCCGACGGCGAGTGAGGCGTGAAGATGTCCTCTCCCGCACGGTTTCGGCCAACTCCATCACTCGCATTACTAGACCGCGTGCCTGATAGTTGTTTTCGAACTAGGCGTTGCATACGTTCAAATCGCGCGGAGAACATTGCCATCGCGATATTTTTTTAGTACGGAAAATCATCCATTGACATCTCCCGCCCTTGGGCGGAAGCAGATCCTTGGCCACAGTTGGTATCGCGACATTGGATTTATGTAACATCAGATCTTTAGTTCGTATGTTGTGATATAGATGCCGCTAAAATTACTATTACCTGCTATAATTACGTCACGCGACCGACATCTCTCATCTACCCAACAGAAGTCAACCGACTACAGTTATTAGCACTCGTTTCCATACAATTATGAAATACCAGAAGACACAAACACAAGGATTGGACATAATATTAATTAAAAAATACTTCTTTATTGGAATGTTGTTCAAATTATGATTCAAGTTTTGTATGTCCACTTGGCAATTTAACGTGACCTTTGACCTTATTTTTATTCAGTTTTGCCCTGTTAGCAAGCGATACTATTAATTTCATTTATTCTGTGTTTGTATTTGGTTTCAAAACGACCTGAATTCAGTTCGACTGCATTATCATAAGCGAATGTGAATGAATAAAATTTCAAATCGAAAGTCTACCTCACCGATGAATTTATAGCAGCTGGAAAGTAAATGTAGAGTGATTTCATAAGTTCTCGGGATGGTTTCTATTAGTCGCTTAGACTAATGCAGTGCATTCGTCGTCGGAGACCAGTTACAGAGTCCGATTTACATGTAAGTCTACCTAATACGGTAGACACGGGTCTTATGTAAAGTTTGTTAGCTAGAGTGTAATATGGCCGTTTTGCGCGGATGTGTCGCATATATCGCAATATTATTTATAGTTGTTATTGTTTTATTTATAGTTTATCCGCCATGATTGTCATAAATAAACTCTTTTTGTTTCTTACTGTTCTTCTATTACATTATTGTGTTTTAACTTAGACATGCTCATTTATGGCGCCATATTGGAATTAAAAGACAAAATCCTATATTGTGGTATTAGAGTTCACGATTAGAACGTATACAACAGCCCGAAGTCAACTATCGGGCAGTTACCCGAATCAGAAACACAACAACCTTTGCCTGCAGAGATCTTTCTATCCGATTATAATAGTTGTCTTCAAGGCCAGAGCGAATAGGCTCTTAATAAACTAGTGCGATTCACCTCAATGATTGCATCACTGCTTACCATCAGGTGGGACCGCAGTCAAGCACTAGTAATATGTAGGGCTGCCATCACCTAAATTGGCGACACCGGATAAACACGGCAAAAATCCCGGACAATTGGAAGAAATATGACTTTTTGCCCAGACACCAATGAAAAATTTATTTTTGCAACAAAAATAAAAAGGAACATCGACTATTTTGACGTGCCTTATTGAATGCGGGTATTATTAATGAATTTTTGAGAAATATTTATTTTGATTTATCGCTTTCTTTAAAGGTAGCAGTACACTCTCGGTGAGATCAATCCACAAATGTCTAGGCGAGACATTTGCAAGGTGAGGAGCAGCGAGTGGAGATGTGTACACTCTCGACTCGACTTGCTTTAGTTCTATTCGCCATAATTTAGTCAGTCACGCTAGCTCGTCGTTCTTTTTGACTCGTGATCAAAAAGCCGACTCGAACCGGAGCGCTCTTGAGACCAGGCGAGATGGCTCGAGCAGGACCGACTCTCGCGTCCGTTAGGTCTTGTCACGTTTTGCCGAGAGCGTACTGCTAGCATAAAAGAATTGGGTTTCCTCTGACAAGAAGTGTCCTGATTTTACCCGGACGCTTTTAAAAACCCCTGCCGGACGGTCCCCGGACACCCTTCAAACTAGTACAAATCCGGTGATTCCCGGACCGATGGCAAGCCTAGTAATATGTAACTAAAATAATATTCATGCAGTTAGCGTTGCTTACGTGCTGCAAGTGCATTTATTATTTGTTTGTCTATACTAGTTCAAGCTACGTACACATACACCTGTGCTCTAGCCTGTTACCTAGCTTTATTCATAGTTTCATACACATTACACATGTTACCTAACAACTGTGTTATTGTGTGGAAGCAAACTATTTCTTATGTAATACAACGTTTTACGATATTATTTTACGATCACACGCGTATAAAACCAATTTAATCTTAGGGGGGGGGGAGTTAATAAATTGGATCTAATATATCCAGTTTCATTAGATTAGTAGTAATTGAGGAACGCAATGTGTGAAAAGAATAAACAAAGTCAAGCGGACGACACTCGAAAATACTTCGAAACAACGGATTTTTTTACGGTTATTATTTAAAAAATATGTCATGTGAAAGGTTTATGTCGTGGAAGAGAGTTGAGTTTTGCCCGCTGTGATTGGGTTAAATGACAACTGATTTTTAGGGGCTGCAAAAGATCGATCGATAATTGTTGTTACGATACAGTGATATGGGTTTTTTATGGTAGGTAAAATCATCCAATGACAATTACCGCCCTTGGGCGGAGCGGGAAATAGTGTCAGACTCTTACTGACTAAAAACCTACTCCGTTCTTTCGTTGCCTATCCTACCGGGGCTGAGCCTTCCTCTCAGAAACGGCCCTTGACCCCAGCAGGCTTCGACCCTGCCTGCCTGCAGCTAGCAGGCTGGGCTTCTACGGTTCGCTGACAGCTCCTTGAGGCGCGCGGGAACAGTACGCGCGGTCGACGACTTGGGCTCGGTCCGGTCGGTTACCGGACCATCGGACAGCGAGCTACCTATTGAACGCCGTCCGCAAGCCCGCGCCTACGGTGGCCGGAAATAAAATCGGGATCGGAATCACCGCGGCGGCTGGGGCGAGCGCCCCGTTGCCTTTGCCTGATGCGGTCGGCCTCCTCCTTTGCTAGCATTACTGCTTCACAGAAGGAGGCGACCGCCTGCCATCTCTCCTCACTTCGGACCATGGCCTGAACCAAGGCCCCGCGAGAGAGATCGCTGCCCCACTCGGACACGGCGATGCTCTGCCCAGACGGGGCACACCTCTACAGTGTTCTCCGGGTGTTCCGCACAGTGGCAACACCCTGGCGACTCCTCCACACGAAATAGTCATAGTCATTGTACTTTATTGGTAAGGGATTCTTACACGTCATAATATACAGAATTTTACATTTATTTCAACAAATGAATACAACTAAGTTCCATTACAATGTCAATTAATAAAAAATTACAATGTCAAACAAAAAAGAAAATACAAGAAAACAAATAAATAAAAAGTCAAGTTACAATAAAATAAGTCCAAATTAATATTCAAAGTCAAATTAAATTAAATCATAAATTCGTCAAAAGAATAAAAAGCTTGCTCGATAAGCCATTTTTTCAAACGAGCTTTTCTTTGTAACTGGGCCTCGGTTCAGAATGTTCAGACCATGGTCAGGAGCGAGAGGAAATGAAAGGTGGTCGCCTTGTTCTGCGAAACAGTACCTAATGTTAGCGAAGGAAACGGCCACATTCGTGAGGGAATGGACATCCTAACTCCCCGGTCGCCGCGATCCCGACCCTGACAGAAAAAACTTTTTTCTTTCTTCGTTCTGCACAAAAACGTATGAGATCGAGTGACCCGCGACAGGAACGAAGTTCAGAATAAAAATGTAAGATGGCGGCAGCGATCACTTAAAAATAACGATTAGAAAATTGTAAGTTACAGCAGCAATCACCATGTATTTTATTTTAATCCAACTATCGGCTTCAGCACCCTGGAATACCAAAAAAACAGCCATCTTAGATTAGATTTTCATTTTGACCTCACTATTGACTTCAGTATATTCAAAAACTTAAAGACATCTATCATCTGTACGTTTCTCTTTATCTTTTTCTATTACATAAATAAAAATACTTTGATTTTTTATTTATGTAATATACCTTACGCTTTTTTATTACTTAACAATTTAGTCCTACCGCAAGCTTAATAAAAAAAACTTCATTTCAAAAATATACAGTAAGTACGGTAAGTACTTAAATCTTAAATTATATCGATTAAATTGTCACGATCACGATGCTGCGAAACGGCACTATCGAGAAACTGCTGCGATCTACTTGTACGATTTATTATTTAGGTGTCTTCAAGGCTAGAGTGTACCTATAGGCTATACTCATAATAAACTAGTCATCAACGATTGCATCATTACTTACCGTCAGGTGGGATCGCAGTCAAGCACTAGTTTATATCATTAAAAAATATATATGGAATCGAGTGTACGAGAAAGGCAGTGCAAAATTGCAGCGGAAAATTCCAATTATTAAATTATTTGAATTTATTTTCAATTTTTAATCAAATGGAAGCAGAAATTTGGTCCGGTCCATTTAGACATCCAAGGTTACACCCAGCTGAAAATAGGTACGATTGCTCAAAACACCATCATAAATGAAATATAAAAAGTCCTCGTCGTTAAAAGTAAATCGTCGGATCTGGAAAAAAAAAAATACTATCATAAAATAACATAGACAAAAATTGTAGATCAGATAATTATCTACAAAAACGTCTCAATACTTTTTTCCTAAGACCCACCGTTTTTGAAACATAATGATTCAAAAAGTTAAAATATGCATACGGTTCCACGCCACCTTTGAGGTAGCGCTTTTTAGAGTTCCGTACCTCAAAGGAGAAAACGGAAGCCTTATAGGATCACTTTGTTGTCCATCTGTCTGTCTGTCAAGACCCTTTATCTCGGAAGGAAAGAAAGAAAAACTTTTTATTTCAAAGCAAGATCGAAATTTTGCAGCTTTGTGAGGGCTATTAAGAAATGCCTTACCCCTGAATAACGGGATCTATTTTCAGATTTACTAATACATTGTTTGACATACAGATAAGTTTATAGAGTAGACATTCTATGCTTTAGGGGGTTAGTAATGTTGAATTTAATAAAGCATGTCTGTTCAGGTTAGACCGTCTGTTCGTCCTGCTGGAGGCGGGCGCGGGGCCGGCCACCCGTCGCGCCGCCGCCCGTCAGCTCGGAGAGGTACAGAAGGCTCACCCTGAAGAACTGCACCGGCTGCTCGGCAGGCTCATGACGCATCTGCGCTCGCCCGCCTGGGAGACCAGGGTTGCTGCTGCACAGGTGAATATAATTATAATTATTGCTGATGATGAGAAAGCCAGGAATTCAGTCCAGCCTACCGGCGACCGCACGTCAATGGTCACTAAACCTGGCCTCGCGATGTATTGAAACTCCATATAACACTAGGCAGTAGGTACAATTACATCACAAATATTTATCATGTACCTAATATCTAAATACTTAAACTGACTGGTGTATGGTGGCGTGGTGGATTATGGTCCTCTCGCAGTAAGGTATCCGATGTTCAAGTAGTGGGAGCCGTTATAAACTTCTTGTATGTCTCTTTTATATAAGCTAGACTGAATAAAACATCGGCTTACTGCAAAAACTCACAACTGACAAATACAAAACAAAATTTTGAACTTTGATGGCTTTATTCAAAGTTTTTGTATTTGTCAATTGATGAGTTCTTGCAGTAAGCCGACGAAAAGTGAAAACAATCCAGCAGTTGAAAATTTGCAGGAAGTTTATCTGCTGTACTTTTCCTTTTAGTCTAAATATTAGTCATCACAAGCGCTTGTAAGATGTACTCCGTAAATAGTCTGTACAAAGATTAGCAGACAGATAAGATTTGGATACAAATCCTTTGTTATCAACACGTGGAACCTACTAAATATATATTTTTTAAAACATATCTAAATATGATGGAAGTTAGCTGTAAAGTGAGCCTGTTTAACATAAAACAGCTATTTATAGAACACATTGGCATTTTATTTAAACACGCCGCACGGTATTTTCACTTCGTAATGTTTTTTTTAGCCTACAGTTTTTGACCCGTTTGACGAACGATGCCTCAATTACATTATGTGGCAAATTCAATTCAAATATTTATTTCATAAAATAAACTCCATTTACTCGTATATTATGTTAGTAGTGGCCTAATGGTGTCAACTAATGAACCATTGAACGAACAGTTTAATGGTTCACTAGTTTATTTGGATAAGAGTGTCTGGACCTGGACACTGATTCACCTTTGTAAGAGGGGAGAGTCGCACTGGACTGAAAACACATTCAGGATGCCATTGGAGGAAGAGCGCAGGCGTGCCTGACGCACTACACCGCCAAGGCACCCTGAATATGTTACTTTACTGTACACGCAGGTCGCTGTAGGCCCGGGTACTTAGTCCACATGCTACACGAGCAAAATGTCTTCCAACATGAAGCGCAAGCGTAACGCTGTCAAATTGCCCATGTCGCGCGTTCTGTGAATGCGTTTTAAAATGTTTGGGGCTGCTTCACGTATTTAGAGCGATGCGCTTCATATTTTAGAATATTTTGTCTTCTAATAGGCTTAAAGGTAACAGTTTGAATTTGACAGTGACTTAATTTTGTTCTTTCGGCGTTTGACCGTACAACCAGTTCCTGGTAATCTGACTACAACTCGGTAAAACAATCATGCGCAATTTTTATGTTTACGAAGTCTGTTAGCTAAATTTATTGATGCATGGCGATTTATTACGTGTTAACGGGGCCGTTGGACTGTCCTAATGGAAAGTTTTGTTATATTTTAATATCTCGGGAATCCCACGTCCAAAATTGTTGATGATGGTTTTACCGAATCAAGATGGGTTTCCAAATTAAGTATTTTTAGTTATGAACGTATCAAACTCTACTTAAATGCCAAATAGCAGGTTTTCAAGGCGAAGTATGTAGTTTAAGGCGTATAGTCCTTTGAACATTTGGCCGGAGTTAAATGCACACATACTCGCAATACTGCCAAAGTGAGATGTATGCGTGTAATTCCGGCCAGCTGCGCACGGATAGAGCCCCGCTGACCTAATCCCTTATCCATTTTCTTTGCGATATATTGATTGATTTACATGTGCTGTGTACATTCTGAAGAACACCTAACCAGCTATTTTTTGAGTAAACATTTTTCTAAAGATCATTTTTTTTTAAACAAAAGTATTAATAGCACGAAAAAATCATGTTGATACTGTTGCACATGAATAAATGCTAACCATATTCAAATCTATTAACCTAGCCGTTAGGTACCGAGGAGTAGGCTTCAGAAAGTCAGTTTTATAGCACTCTTCATGCGCTAAGTCCCTATGAAATACTCAACTTCAAATGCTTAAATCAGAAATCGGGGCTAACAAGAAGGCAGGTTGTTCTCGTGTAAATAGAAGGAAAGTGGGGAGCATCATGCTCTTCAGATTCCCACGTACTCTCACCAGTTCATCAGTTTAATTCATTATTTCCTAAGAGGACGCCGGCGTCCGCACACCTATTGTCTTTCTATTGTGTCTCTACTTACGGTATTCAACAGGCGTATGTGTAGGCTAATGCTATATGGTTTTTTTTTTTCTATTAAAGTACAGTTGATCACAGATTTTTCAAATCATGTTTTAGTTACGTAACAGCATCATAAACTAATATAATATTGTAATGGCGACCGTGTTATCTTTAAATTAATTTGCAGAGTACATCATAAACGAGACTGTCCGAACTAAAAATTGTGCAATTTGAATTCAACTAGTTTTACGGTCGATTTATATTCATGGTTGGTAGAGACGAATTGCTTACAGATGATTCTGATATGTTTTGTTTGGAGCTACAGTATTGTAATCGCGTGATTGACTATATTGTTTGAAACGATGTGGAATTAATCTACTAGCCGTGTTTTTGCCAGTCTCAATCGCCGATGCGTAAACTATGCAGTTTTATTACGTGAAAAATCATTACATGAGTTCTCCCGCTCTGGTTGGAGCGGGAGAGTGTCGGACTTTCTTCAATTACCCTTTGCAAGGATTTTTTTATAAGGTAGCAAATCATCCAATGACTTCTGTCACTCTAGGGCGCGGTGGGGGGGCGTGTCAGACGTTTACTTTGCCTTACCGTTCCGGGACCATGGGTTTCCCTGTCGAAAGTCAACCCATAGCCCCGGACTCTGCGAGGGCTACGATAATTTTTTCGAACGTTCAGGACTGCAGCCCTGCTTAAACCATGCTTTGGGTGTTTTAATAACGATATTAAAAACGCTCTTGTAGTGATTAGTTTATGTTGTTTGCAGTTCCACATTTATTGCTTTGCAGTATTTTCCAATATTTCTCTTCGAACTAAGAATATGTAGTCTAGCGCTATGTAGTCTAAGCTAATTCTCACGTAGATAATAATTACCTGTCTCGCGGTAACATTTTTCCCAGTCTATGAACATTTGCACAATTTTCTGAAGCATTATCGTAATCGATCTTCAATTGGCTTCACTTTTGCTCCTCACTGTGGATACTTCTCACCTTGAACACATTGAGATAAGTTATGCTTTTAATATTCTTGAGAAAATACCGCTTTCTAAAGGTGAACGCACACTTATCCGAACCGAACGCGCCGAACGAATCGAAATAATTTTTCTTTATGCGGAGTGCTTCCAGATTCGGACGATTCGACGCGGTTTGGTGTGCGTTCATAGGATTTCATATAAAGAATTCTAAAATTCTTTTCTTTCGATTCGTTCACAAGCTGATGGGCTTATGAGTACGTACCAACTAATATTGTCACTGCTTTCATCCGATCAGATTTATTTGCTCTTCCTTATTACTTCTTCATACTTAACCTATGACATGACGATTGACATCAGGATCCTTGACTCTATTGACCCATAATTGACTTCTGAATGCATTTAATTGGATACTTGCCTGTATTTATTTTTGTACAATGTCAACCAATGACACTTAAATAAATCTCTTACTGGAAACCACCTCAAAACTGCTTATAAAATGAAGCAGCAAGTAGTATTTCAAATATTGGGTATGAGGAAGAGTGAAGGTATGGTGGTCTTTTGTTCGCACCCACACGCTTCCTCATGGCAGTGACGTCACATTTTGTATACAGTAAATCCTTATTCTGTTACTTGAGTTTCCCCTTCCATTCCACAAGACTTGAAAGGTTTGTAACTTAATTTTGAACAGATTTAAAAACTTTTTTTGCGGTTCGGGATAAATTTACTTTTTGATACCAATAATAAAAAAGATAAGTACCCAATAACAGGCAGCAGCTGCCTCCTGTCTCTAACAGCTAATTTAAGGTCATTTTGCAAATGCGATGAACCAGAACCAGTATTATTGGTATAGGTATTCTACTAAGACTGAACAGTTTGCACGTTTATGCAATAGTTGTTGCTATCGAAGACATAAATCGCGTTTTATGTTTCGATTTCAACAGTTAAAACCTTTCAAATCGGGTTAAAGGAGGGACTGTACGGATGCATTCACTTTTCCACGTTTATCTTTATCAAATAACAAATAACTTATCAGTTTATTTGTATCGATTCATTCCCATCAGATTGCTGCGAGGTTGTCACGTAAAGTCCCTGTTATACTGAAACAGGAATATTGAATTTTTGATGTGCTATGCCTAGAATTATGTGTCGTGATGGTCCAGTAGTTAAGGCACCCTCCTCTCATGTATGAGAATGTTGCGAGTTCCAAACCCGGGCAAGTACCAATGTGAAATTTATTTTTCAACTCAATAAGTACTTTCTATTGATACTCGATATAGGCAATTAGACGCCAGAAATCCAAAGAGTATCGTTATTGCTCAGTAACTGGGTTGTGGAGGTCTGATAGGAGATCGCTCCAAAAACACAGACCAGTCAGCTGCATTCGGGTAGACTTGAACTTTGGGGTCGGCTAGTTCAGACTAGGATGATGATATGTGTAGAATGCTGTAGAAGGGCCAGGGCAGCAGGATTGGTCAAAAGAGCTACCGCGGACCTGGAACGAAAGATTAACTGCAGGAGCTAACGTGGATTTACGTCAGTAGAAGCCTGCCATTTCTTCTCACACCCAGAGCGGGAGAAATAATTTGATAAAAAATTGGTTTAGAAGTAGCCAATTTTTAAATAAAACCTTTCTCCATGTCCCTTAGTTATTGTTAAACGCTAGTTCAAACAATTCTAGTTTATTCTAGCCATGCGTGTATTATCAACGGTGCCTGGAACCGTTCCGTGTGTAAACACAAGATAAAAGCTGGTCATTTGGGTTTAAAGAATATGAATTTGAATACTATGAATTGAGAAAACTTGTCAAATGTTGTTTCATTGAGGACAGTGACACTTGTTTGTTCTGCTGTACACTCGATGGCTATAGGATGGTGCGGGTGACAGCTGTCGGATTCAAACAATGTAGCTACCTATCATTTTCTCTCATCTTAAAGAGGCATATTTTCGTCCTGCAGACATCCTACCTATGTTATGTTAAAAATCCCCAAGTTAAATGACTCACTGTTAAGCATCGTAATGTGCCCGACTAAACTTTTTGCAAATACCCCTCAATTTGTGTCGATATTTCGCTTGTCCCCGTGCGTCGGAAATCATAGTGTCTAGGTGTTGCTTCACTTGGTCAGACTAGCGAACATCCCGTCATCCCTTTTATTTCACTTTTCGGATGGTCATGGTGACGTTTGTCAATCTTTATTAGTTTTTATGTCGCAGCGACGCGCGCGGTTTTGTGCCGCGTTTGTGTTCTTTAAGATAAGATACATAAAGTGGAAGGAAAGGGATGACGAACATCCCTTCGTCTCTTTTCTTCCACTTTTCGGTATCTAAAAGATTTTCCGGATGCTCATGGTGACGTTTATCAAACTTGTATTACTTTTTGTTCAAAGAATAGGTTAGGTGCTACTTGCCGTTTGTGTTAATACATAAAGTGGAAGGAAAGGGATGACGGGATGTTCTTTCGTTAGTTATAAACGTAATCTATAGCATCTCCCTGTTCCAATTAGCTGAAAGCAGCTTTACAAAGAGGATTCGTTGTCCTCACAAAGACTGTTCAGCTTTTCATATGTAGAGTCGGTTCTATTTAGATATAAGATTACAAAACAGACCGTTCGTTTGCACAGTAAATACTGCTGGCTTTGTTCAGATCTTGGAATTACAGTGCCATTTCATATGCACCAAGAATCTCCTTGATCCACCTAATTTTGTTAGGATTACAAACTTACAAGGTGTTTTTTATTCGTATGGAAGGAAGACTCATAGTCTAAAGATAACTCAAGAAGACTCATAACTTATGTTTTGTATACAATTTCGATGCATATTTTTAGTTTAAAAAAGGGAAACCTGGATAAGTCTCAAACCGCGAACATTCAAAATTAAACAGTAGCTATAAAAATGTTTTTGTTAAACTTCGAGATGTTCGTTCTGCCTTTCTGAACATTTTAATACCCGTTCAGAATTAGCTAGCTATAAATATTTAACGAGTATGATGATCTGTGTCCTAGGTTTTTATTTGCCCTTGATCAAGATTAGTGAAGTTAGTTTGTCTTGACTACAAAATTAAATATTATGTGATGAGGAGTTAACATTTTCCTTGTTCAGTGTTTGTTTTGGTGCGTCAAAGTAAATTGTTAACAACGTTTCTGATCACGTACGACTTGAGGACCTTCAAAAAGATGAGTCTCATTTAAAGGTAGGAAGAAAGAACATAAATCCTCTTCTATGCTGTCTTTTTAAGTGGTAGATGATGCTAAGAAAGATACGTCATCTTTTAAACAGAAAAAAAAGTTGGCACCTTGAGACGAGAACCTCCTCCTTTTTTGGAAGTTGGTTAAAAGTAAATACAAACATTAAGTTAGAACGTCTCTTCTTTGGAGAAAGCGAGCACAAATTCGGAGTGTGTTGCTTAGATTTTATTTATATAACAATGACGTTTTAATGATTATATAAAGTCTGCTTTTGTCTGTTGCTTATTAATTAGTAAGCCTGCCTAAATTCTCGCCGATTTTTCTTCAATAAAATTGTACAGAACTATCTGCAACATACGTCTGCTCAAGTGTATGACAAAAACAGATTTCTGTGTAAAAAATAATAATAATAAAAAAAATGTAAATACAATTTACCTAGATTATTGTGATGGACAATAATTGGTAGATATATCATACTGGTTGGTTTCATGACACTGACATTGGAAAATAATTTGATAGACGCGTCTATTTTTTTACTGAATTGTAATGCTATGTATTTTATCTATGGGTCTTAGTTGCCTGAAAATAAAGAAATAACGTTCCATTAAAATTTATTTATGTCTAAAGGGCCTCTGCGAGTTGGCTTCGTCCCCTCGTACTCCTAAAGATCCAGGACCTCAGGGTCTTGAGATATATAAACGCGTAGCTAATAATAAAGAGAGCCAATACTCATTAAATTAGTATCCTCTTTACTGTGCAACAAATTGATCATTCTGCCTATTTCACGATAAAAGTATACCTTGGAACACAAAATTAGCTAAACAATACTCCAATATACCCTTGTATCTGAATAATATTATTGCAATAATTATCATGCTCTATAAACCTTATTTTATGTGTCCCTAATTATTTATTCATCTACTACTAGGCGGAGCGGAAATTTACCTCTATTGCGTGCCAGAGTAATAAAAAAATGTCAGCCAGCGCAAAAACTACTATCGGTTTATTATTTTATTATACAGCTGGATTCGATTGATTTAATTTTTTTTAGCTCTTATTTCTCATATATGTTACAGGTATGGTATGGTATAGTCGCATGTTACTAAAAGAGTTATATATACATGTAGATGGATAGAGAGGGAGAGGGAGGCCAAAGAAAAAAATGGATGGATTGTGATATGAAAGAAAAAGGAGTTAGTGATAGTGTGACTGGTGACAGGACAGAATGGAAGAAACAACGTGTTGCGCCGACCCCAAATAAAACGGGACAAGGGCAGGAAGATGATGATGATTTCTCATATCATAAACGTAGGAGTTGTGAGATTGTTCGATAGGAATGCAAAGGGCAACTAAAGGAACATACATCGGAGGGATTCGTCAGTGAAAGTCTAACACTACCTCGCGTACCACCTAGAGCGGGAGAAGTAATTTCACACCCAAAAAAAAAAGAGTAAAAGGTACCTTGTGCCTACTATGTTCTAAGTTTTTTTTTACGCAACTGACAAGTATTTATGGCGCTCGATAAAAAAGACCTTGCTGCAATTGTTGCTAATAAGGACACATTAGCAATTTCACACGGAACTGCCATGAATGTAGTTGCTGCTATCACGTAAACAATTAAAATAATGAGCCAGTCAATTAGGAAATACATTTAATAGGTTACGTACGAATATACAATACCTAAAAAGTATGTGATCGACCAAATTGGAGTTCGTTACTAAATTGTTTAGACTTACCTACTACGACTGACAGTGTAGTATTTTTCCGTGTTAGAGGAATAAACAGTTTCTCTTACGTTTTTTTTTGTTTATAAAGGGAAAATTTCTTGTTTCATCAAATCATTGTTTACGAACTTGTACTTGTGAGATAATGTATAATAAATCAATGTTTGTTGACACTGTTCTTTATGCAGATTGAACTCGTATCAGAGAGGCAATTTTTGTATATTTAAGCAACGCTCCCATTCGCATAACACTTACAATTTCGCAAATTGTCGAAATCAAATCATGTCGAAAAGTTTTTTTACGATTTCTGACATTTCGAACGGTCCCATAGAATCCTTTGATCTGTAACTGAAATAGGATTTTTGTTGGTATATTAACATTTTTTTGCTGATTGTAATTTTTTCCAAAATGTTTGAATGCAGTTCACAATAGTTTTGAAAATTTACGGATGGTCTCCTTCAGGTTCCGTTTCAGAAATCCACCCTTAATCTGTCCTAGCTCAGAGGACACCGGTGTCCTCTCACATCCACGCCACTATAGGCCTTAATTCCGATGTTTAGAGTCTACTTTTGTATGAACAAGTTGGGTAGTTGTGGATCGAAGTGTTAAATATGATTTGCTTTCTGAAGTGTAAATATAACAACAACCCTACAATCTCTAATTTAAAAAGTATATAAAGCTTATAAAAAATATAATGACCTCGTTTGCTGCATGATATCTATAAACAGACTACAACGGGAATTTGAAAGACATTGAAAAAACTTCATGGCTGAACATTTTTTAAAGTCGACTGATTTTCTTACAAAAATAAAGCCGTAAATAATTTAGAATAATTAATATCTGGAAAATACTCAGATGAAGTCTCATAATGTGAAATCTGCTGTCTAGAATCTCTTTGTCACTTTCATTTGTTTAAACTAAAATCTTTTGATTTGTCAACCTAATGTACCTACCTATACATTGGAATGTTAATTCAATGTATCCTATTTGGATGTTCGTCTTTGCGGCAGCGCTGCGTTTTCTTAGAGAATGGCACCACTGGTCATTGTGTTGACACTGGGGCCCAAGTTTGCTATTTTTATAAATTCGTCATTCCAACACAATTCCATTGCCATTTTGCTAAAAGTTCGTAATCTGCAAAATACTTATTGACCGATCATTGGTCAATAAGTATTTTGCAGATTTTGATTTGGTAATTGTCAGTGGTCTTTTAGCTGTCAAAGTCAAAGTGACATTACTGCTTACTGTTTATTAAGAGCGGCCGCCGGCCGGCGTTTTCAGTTAGTTATTGTATCAATGTTTGGTTTTTGTTATGATATAAGGCAGACATTTATTTGTCATTGTGTAGGTAAACCATTATAAGCCATTTCTCTCAATGGAGTGTCGGTGGTTGATCATTGGAAAGTCATATTGACGCTATTATATTAGTAGATTACCAAACTTGTCAAAATCAACAATTATGAAATCAATGATTGACCATTCTGACACTATTGTAATAGCAGACTTGAGGGCCCTGGAGGAGTCGCAAGTGTCGCCACAATGACCAGTACCTCTACCATGAGTTTTAAGCAATAGTATTCGTCGCTACTCGATATCGACGCCGTAAATATTTTGTATGACAAATTTTTGTTCTGTAAGTGACCGCTAGAGGCGCTGCAAAATTTGCCATACAAAATATTTACGGCGTCGATATCGAGTAGCGACGAATACTATTGCTTAAAACTCATGGTAGAGGTACAGATCTGTGCGTCACGCATCCAACGTATTTCACAAAATATATACATAGACCGTAGCAATGTCTATTTGTATCATTGTTTTTATGTGGCACTCCTCATTCATTATCAAATAATCTGGTCCTAGTCCCGTCACTTTTGTCGAAGACATATATTTCGTTAGTCATTGTACTTGCTTTAAGAGATATGACGACTTTTGGGATCTCGTGGCTTAAACAATACTAGCGGAATGGATTGATCTTCATGGGTAGTCCAAAGGAAACTCCGGAATCCTTGAATGCAAGGCAAAGAAGGAACATATGTGTGATTTTATTCAGTAAAAGTCTGTCACGCCCTCTGGCTCCGATGGGGAAAAAAAGAGTCGATCTTCAAAGTTCAAAAGGAAACCCGAGGAGAGACTGGTGTGCTTTTAGTCAGTTAAAGTCTGATACGCTCTCCCGCCTCACCCTAGAGCGGGGGAAGTCATCGGATGATTTCCCCACTCAAAATAAAAATATCCTTAAGCGAGATCGACGATCAAGAGCTGGCTCATTACAAATTAAATAAATCAAGAAGAGCTTACACGCCTTCGACCATCGGAGTTCAGGCATACCAACTAGGCAACTTACCAAAATACTTATTTTTTATGTTTGTTGAAAACACGTAATAAAATAACCGTTTTATTTCGCAGGCGGTGGAGGCGATCCTCACAAACGTACCAGAGTGGCATCCGACTCCGTTCACGGGCAAGAAAGGTCAGTAACGGAACATTATACTATACGGTAAGACATTATTAGGTCGCTTTTGTTTTGACAACATTGCCAACGACCTCCAGACATGAGTTTAGGTATAAGATAACTAGACACACTTGTGGAAGTTGTGGATGACAAAATTGCAGACACTAGTAATTTCTGTTACTTAAAATAGTTTTGTATCAAAAAATTTGATCGCAGAAAAAGACTAAAAGATCAAACAAGTTACGTTTCAAGCAGTCTGATGCGTTTGGTGAACAACATTAGACCGACGCACACGTGGACCACGCCTGATTTGTACTTAGAACGACGCGTGGCGTGGACCTAATGTAGCTCTATAAGTCTAGTTGCCATAAAAAATGTATGGTGACCGACGCGCCCAGTTCGGCGTACGTGGCCAACGTGTGCGCAATGTAGTTCTACCTTTAGTTCAATCACAGATTGACATATAAATATTCACCTGGAATCAATTTACGAATAATAAATATAATAATTAAAACAGCTACTGTTTAGAAGTATGCGGAATCGGGTGTAAAGTCCGTTGAAAAGGGAGGATCCTCAGACCAGACAATGTTACGTCTGGTTCGGGCAATCGCCATTCTCCGTTTACACAATGGCTAGGGATGGTGATTGGTCGAGGCTGGGCCCACGTGTAAACTAGGCATTATAGTTAATGCGATGCAGGAATTGTAGTTCGTATTTGGCGTCATAGATGTTGATACTAGTCTACAATTGAACTTTCCTCGAAAAAATCCCACGTTAAAAATTCGAGCGATCAATTTCTGCTTTGCTAACATTTTACCCTGACCTTTGCATAGTTGTTCTAATGTTTGTACATGATTACTGACTGCCGAAATGCCAATGCACCCACAATGTAGAAGGAATTCTAGTAGGGGGCTAAGTCTACAGTGATTAGCCTTATTCGGCAAGGTGACTGGCGCAAATTAGGTGTGTTTTATCACCGAGACGTAAACGCAGACATTATGTGATTGTGAACGGATTAGGACGATCTTAGTTTTGCGTCGTCTTTAATTGCTTATTATGAAGGACCACCACTGGTGAACTTAAAAATATTTTTGGTCGTAATTTTATATGGTGAAGAATAAACCTTGCGGGATTTTTTCTAAGAGTTATTCGTACCGTGGCCCTGGAACGCAAAGTTGCCTGATTTTTCGAAAGAGACCGCTGCCCTGTTCGCAAAAGTGGGTGATCGACGTACGAGCCAATACTGCGGTTTTATAGAACGTCGGTTTACTCGCGGTTCGTTGGTGCTGACTGCTGATCGTCTAGCGAGCTAGCGAGTAAAACAGGTTTGAACGACCGCGGCGAGCCGAGTAGAAAATGAAGGAACCACGGCGAGCCTCGAGCCAGGCTCATCGTTCGTGTTGCAATGATACACCGGCGAGCTTTACCGACGAGCCATAACACCGCGGTTTTATTCGTCGATCAGGGCCTAAAGGGTAATCAAGGAACGCAGATGAGATTTAGTTTATAAACAGTCTGACACTTTCGCTCCACCCAAACCGGGAAAGTTATATTATTATTTCCCACACAAGCAAAAATGGTGAACGATAAACGGTTTTCCTTTTATCTATCTATTGTCAGGTAATATTTATTACATTCGTACGTTAATTTATTTTTGGTGCCTAATAGATATTCGCATTTTATTTCTTTTTTTTTTAACCTTTTGCATATTAATTGAAATACCAAGTAGTTGTGCGTGTGACGTGTGTGTACAATCTATAAAAGTATTTTTGCGTATTTTCAGCAGGTTTTGTGTACTTATATTGTGGTAATTTGCAGTTAAACGTGCTAAGAATAAAATAAACTTCTCATTATTGTTCCTACTTCAACACTTGCTAATTAGCTAAACTATTGTATTAGTTACTCTAGCTAGAGACAGGTAATTTTTTATCTAAATTACAAATTCAAAATTTTCGTAGACGTCGTTCCAAGATTGCTGCGAAAATTTACAGGATTTGTATGTAAAAATACAAAATTCTTGCACATCTGTCGTGCATTTTTCGGTCAGCGAAACAAGCGAGACATTTTGACGACTTTTCATATTACTATTAATCTTAAACAGACTTCAAGAGCGAATTATCAAATATCAGTGACATGTCACCTCTGTTAGAATCTGCCAGTTTTGTCCGCAAACTACGTGCCGTCCCACCTCCATTATCTTGACAAATGATGCTGAATGCTTACAATAAGCTATTCATAGGCGATCATCATCAATTACTGTAAACTATTCACTTTGTAGAGCCATCTATGGCGTCACAAAAAATAACTAATTCTGCATTGCGCAAGTAAAGTTGTCCGCGCGATTTGAACATATAGAAAATCATCAAATCATCTATCGGGCAATAGCCCACCAGACAATACCCGTCTGGTCGGAAGATCCTCGCTTTACAACGGAGGTATGTGGGACTTTACTCTCTGTTCCGCATACCTCTAAAACTTAATTCTGTGTCTTGTTAGTTTGTGGCATGAATACCAAACTAAACCATCGGGCCTGTTGCATCAATAGCTTCGTTAATCGTTGGGCCAAAGGGCCAAATTAATCGTTACGGTAAATTAAAAATAATATAATTTATTTCGCTTGTCAGCAACTTTAACGGGACGGCCTACTAGGGTCAATATCTGCCAGAGCTGCAGGATGGTTCGAAAGAGTTGCCACGGTTTTGAAACGCTAAAGGCAACTCGACGAACATCTAGGTTATTTTTCAAACTGCAATATAGAGAGAAGCACCTAACTTTTAAAGTGAATACCCAAGGGGCTGCCGTGAAATTCAAGTTTTCTTAAGCTTTTTGCATTTTGTTGGGCAGTGTCAAGTTGTATGTATGTTGTAAAAAGCTTTCGAGTTCTCAAATCGTACCGAAGTTATGTCTTTTGGAATCTATATTATTTTAATCACGTTTCATCAGACAACTTTAATTCGACCTAAAGATGACGCACACGAATTATACAATCATCCAGCTGGACTTAATCAAAAGAAGATTGGTTACTAAAATAAATTCTTATGTCCGCCTTTGGTTCTTGCAACCTTGTGCAAATCAATTTCTAGCAAGTGCACGTCATGACCCTTTGACTTTATTTTGATCATAGAATGTAAAGCGCAACTGAAGAACACAGCTCGCACTCTTAAAACAAAAGTGACACTATACCAAAAAGGTGATTTATCAGCAATCATAAAGTTTTCAATGCACTTTTTACTCGATAAGATGTTGCGAATCAATTACTGAAGAACTATTGAAACCTAAGACTTTGACAATCAGATTACAAACGGTGTTGTATTAGTTAGATTTTAAAGTTATACTTAAAAATGGCAATTAAAAACACAAGTATAGTATAGTGCCACTTATGTTTTAAAGGTGCGAGCTGTTATTTTAGTCAGCAAAAGTCTAACACAAATGTAACGTTAAGTCATTGGATGATTTCCCATATAAAAAAAACCCAACTCCCAATACGTGACCATATTTTTTTATGCACACTTTATCTCATTTCACAAGTTGTCATACCTTCCCGAATGGACCCGATGAACCGGAAATGCTTAGTCTTTTATTGAGTTTCTTGGATTTTTTATGCGTCATCATGGCGCTTCCCCATGATTCTTTAAATAAATAAATACATTACACCTAATCAGATGCGTATGAGTTACTCCTCTTCGTCACGTAGTGAGGTGGATATTCATCTGACTTGTTATGACTTGCCGATAGAAATGGCTTAGTCATCTAGTTTACTAATGAAGTTAATCAAGTGTACTTAATTAAATAATTGTTTTCATTCAATTGGTTCTGCGGTTTTGCTGATCTTAGTCGAATGAATTTTTCCACTCGCATGCAATAACCCGGTGACATTTTCTGTACTAAGGCAGCGCCAACTGTATAATTATAAAACCTGCTAATGTTATCAATATTCCACATTGCAATAACCTACTGTATTTTTATTAACAACGGCAACGTTGGCGGATGGTTTGTGTGATTAGCTGCTGCGCTGGGTTCGATGCCTACACGGAATAAAATATGTTACGAGTTTACGAGTACCTGCAGATTTTGCTCAGGGTTTAGATGTTTTGTGTATGTTATTTTACATGTTTGTGAATGCACTCGCGATACAACAATAATTGTTAGTCAAGGGCAGCGTTGTTTTTACAAAATTAATACTCAATTTTATAACTATACCATAGACATGTAACTAAAAGTATTTATTGAATTAAAGACCGATCAAGCAAATTAACTATCAATGAGGACAGGTTCAACTAATAAAAAAAAATACCGAATTGGATAAATCGACTCCATTGTATGTTGGAACAGGAAAACCACGATAACTGTGGAGGTCTACGTGTTGTGTGTGTGTTCCTCTCTGTTGATAACGAATTACATACACAAAGTTTGTTTTTAAAGGCGAACTTACTACATACTTAGAAGCCACGTTATGATCAGGTATGATGAATTGTAGAATTAATGTAATGACATTTGCCATAAGACTATAATAAAATAATAATAAAAAATTTAAAAAAGCCCCGACAGTCCTTGTCATCAATATGAAATGTTTAGAACTGGTCAAGACGATTCTAATGAGCCCAAACTCGATGGGTTAACTACGTTAATGAGCAATCCAGGCTTCTTACCTTCGAGCTCCATCATCAGACCAGCTAAATAGCACCAGATTTTACACGAGTATTTCAAATTAGGTCACACAATAAACACCCGTTAATTGTTTAAAAACCCTACCGCAGTTAAGAAATGAGCTGATGACCTTAAATATCTGCACAGATCTTCATAAATTGTAGCTAAGAGCCATCTCGATTAAGCTAGCTTTCAAACAAAAACAAACCGTATCAATATCGGTCTATTCGTTTGGGCGCTACGATACCACGGACAGACAAACAGACAGACAGACAGGTCAAACTTATAACACCCCTCTTTTCCGTCGGGGGTTAAAAAAAATAATAATATACAGTTGCATCATTTTCTTATCATTATTTTTTTTTCTTCTCTATAGGAAACAACGTGTTAGTACCTATTAAGTGCCCATGTAGGCCTATGTGAAACAAATACCTTTATAGTAGTTTTTCGATCAGCCTATTTTTTTTATGACAAGTTATATCCTTTGTTTGATAGAAAATTATCAAATTGTACCTTATCTCGCTTTGGGTGGAGTGCGACGGATTATCAATCAGGCTATTGCTGACTAAAATCCACCCATCCCCCTTCAGTTATCGTTCGCGTCTTAGAGCCGACTCTTTCGAACAATCCCGCAGCAAAAAGTTATTATACTTTTTTTACGGTGGACATCATCAAATGATTTCTACCGTTCTAGGTGGACCGTAAGGAAGTGTCACTTTTACTCACTATAGCCTCATGAAAATGTCCTGTCAGGACGCGCAACGCTGTCAAATGGTCCAGCAATACATTTTATCCCGCGTTTCGTGAATGTGTTGTGAACTTTTGGGGGACATGTTGCGGGATACTGGACAACTTTGCAGCGTCACGTACATTGAGCGTTGCGTGTCATTTTGTAGGACTTTTTGTCCCCTTATATATTTGTGTGAGGCTTATAACCTTACAGTGTCCTTAAGTTTGCCTTTTGCGAAGGCCACGACCGTGAAAAGCTGTTTATCTTATAATTTACTTTGCTTACAACTCATCTGTATACTTGATCACAACGCCAAACTATAATGGCCTTCATTTAATTGATGATAAGTCTTTAACTTTCACAGAAAACGCCTCGTCATCTTGCTAACTGTAGTCTATTGAAATGGATTGACAAGCCGTCGCTAAACTGTACATTATAGCTGCATATAGTACAGCTGGCGAACACTAAAGCGAGTCCAGTTATTTATTAATACTGCCTTTCCCTTCAATCAACCTTATAAGTGTGGTGTCTGACCAGCTGTTTTTATTGACCCACCCAAAGCCTGGACTGGCTAGAGTTT
The DNA here is from genome assembly GCA_958295575.1 of Leucania comma. Classification (NCBI taxonomy): domain Eukaryota; kingdom Metazoa; phylum Arthropoda; class Insecta; order Lepidoptera; family Noctuidae; genus Leucania; species Leucania comma. The sequence goes on along the minus strand of OY282470.1, from coordinate 5,409,635 downwards.
CCTAATTCATTCTAGTTTTCTGAGTGAGTTCTTGTTATTGTTGGCGCAGTGGTTGTGCGGTTGGCTGTTACGCTGCGTGTCGCGGGTTCAATTCTTGCTCGGATCATCTATATATATAAAAGAAAGTCGTGATAGTTACATTATTTATAACTCAAGAACCGATTTGGCCGGAAATTGGTGGGAAGGTAGCTTGGAACCAGGAGAAGGACATAGAATTTTTTTATACCATTAAATAAAAAAAAAAAACTGAAACCTACTCATTTATTGGAATGAGGTAAAGTAGAGTAGGGAAGACTAGGGTAAAGTAGGGTAGAGCGGAAGCAAGAACGGCTGAACCGATTTGGCTGAAAATTGGTGGGAAGGTAGCTTGGAACCAGGAGAAGGATACCTATAGGATAATTTTTATCCCGTTAAATAATTTAAAAAAATCTAAAATCTGCTCAATTATTGGTATAGTGTAGAGTAGGGTAGAGTAGGTTAGAGTAGGGTAGAGTACGGTTGATTAGGTTAGAATAGGGTAAGAACGGGAGAGAGTGAGTTTACGTGTTTGGGAACGCATCAACGATATATGAGTAATGTCCCAGTGTGAAAAGAAAAAAAAATGATTGTCAATATTTTATTGCAGCAAACTTATACTAAGATAGACCATATTGAGTTTGCCTATTGTTTATTTAATTATTTATAAAAAGTTCATGCAACACAAAGGTACACAACCGGTTGTTTACATGAAACATTAACTCGTACAAAGTAGTTCCTAACAATATCAGTAGTCCACCATCTATATTTGTAATGTTTTCAAACGTTCATCCTTTGTTAGAATAATAGGATGTAAGCTAGTAAATACATAATGGATTTGTAAATAAATAAAAGAAAATATTTTACTATCATAAGTGTAAAGTTAGCGGGAGTCCGGTGGATGTGAGACGCACAGGACCGTTCATTGTGGCGACATTGGGGGGAGGCCCATCTCCAACAGTGGATGTATTTCGGCTGAAATGATGACGTCAAATGGCAACTGTAGGAACACTTATGAGTTTAGTTGGTAAAGGACTGACACTCCACTCGCTCCACATAGAGACGTAGAAATTATATGATGTTAAGTACAAGATAGGAATGTAACTTCTTATAAACATAATACATAAACATATGTTTATAAGAAGTTGCGTCAAAACAAAACACGTGTGTTATTTTGTCGGCAGTATGAGGTGGTATGAGAGGGTAGGATTAGTAATCTCGATATTGTGGACTTATTAAATAGGTACAATATAACAGTTATCTATGTTATTGTTATCGATGGGTGAAATAAAACACTAAGAGCCGGGAATAATGAAGGAATCGAATGAGGATGACAATGATGTAAATGTTTATGTGAAAATCTGTATGTTTGGCTGTTTGTAAATCAATCACGCCTCAAACTGGGAACACAGGGGCACATTATGATTTGAATGGGTAAATAGGAATTTGTTATCCCAGTAGTAGGTATGTTCCATTGGAATCATTTCCGACTTTCAGGACAGCAATGCCGTGTACAAAATCTATCATCTTCTCCTCGTCCTAATTTTCTTGGGAACGGCGCAACACGTTTTCTTCTATCCTATTAGCCGTCACGCTATCCTTGACTCCCTTTTCTTTCAAATTACTTCTCACAAAATTCTTCCATCTATCTTTGACCTCCTCTCTCTCTCCATCCATCCACATGTATACTCATAACTCTTTTAGTGGCATGCGTTTCATCCTTCTTCACATAAACATACCAAGACAAACGATTCCCCTTCAACTTTTCGTCACTGGCGCCACTTTCAACTTCCTCTAATATGCTGACAATAACTAACAAATAAGAAATATCTAACGATCATATGAATCGATTTTATATTTCTTTGCATTTTTGAAGCATGACTGTGCCGAATCAATTTCGTTCTGTTAATCAATAGTGTTAAATAAAACATTAATTACATTGAGAGGCTAACCGCAATGCATCTGCCTGTAGGGAAAGTAATGTTACGAGCCAGTTTTATTTGTGTAGCTCATTGATCTGAAAGTGGTCTCGCACTCTCGTAGATTGCATCGTTATACTGATTTTCTCCTTACATATTTAAATCGAGTTTCTTATAACTTTTATGAGTTCTAATCATTTAAATGCTTAGTATTATCAGCTTTATAATGTTCTTACTGCTGGAACCGTGGGACTCAAGCCTCCTCGAGTCTTGGGAGAGGAAATGGCTTGTAAATGTAACAAGCAGGCCCAGTATTTTAATTAGTGTCAATATTTACCCAGAATTAAAATTCATAAATCAGTTCAAATGGTTAATTACATCGGAAATGATTTCTGGTAACTAGATAGAGGTACAACCTAGTCACGAGTCAATAGGTTACTTCTAGGCAAGCGTGCTTCGTTGTCGACCACATCTTTGCTTACCATCAGGTTGCGATATCGGTCAAGCACGAGCCGAACAATTCTCTATATTTTCGTCAACTATCAACAGTTAGGCTTACAATATTGCAGACCACTACTGATCTCTTCCAAGTTGTGCTCATTCGGTTTTCCACCTTTCGTATCTAGTTCCATTCGCACTCTCCCTGTTATTTGGTTAAGTATTAGCTCTTTAAGAACGACATTGCTTATGTGTTTTTTTTTTGTTGTTGTACAGAAGAGAAGACAGAATTAGAAGACTGCGGTCGTCTCCGCTGCGAGACCTTCGACATCCAGCGAGTGCTGCAGCATGGCGCGCACCTCATGGGCTCCGAGGGCAACGAGTACGACCTGGACGAGGAGTCCATCAACGCTGCAGGTAAACACCAATAAAGATAAATGAAATTGTACATTTATCCTGCAAACATGGTCGAAGCGGTCTGCTTGTATCGGCACAGAATTGTTAGGTGATTGCTAAATATCTTGTTATCTGATGTCGACCTAGTTGAGAAAAGGCTAGGGAGAATCATCCTAGCCTTTTTCCAACTAGGTCGACTTCCAATCTAACCGGGTGCGGCAGAACCCAAGTGTTACATGGAGCGTCTGAATACCTGTCAGATGACTGTCAAAGATTTACGAATGACAACCGCGAATAACGGCGTTACGTGCTTTCCGAGGCATGGACTGTCAGTAATGTCTAAGATAAACATAGAAAAAAGTACATAAATCAATCGAAAAATTCACGATGGTACTTAACCGCTTTCGAACCCTACTAGGCAATCTCGACACTATAACCAACATTTTAATTGTTACAAATTACGACAGAGTAGAGACAAGTGTTAATCGCCTCGCTACAAAATACTAGTAAGCACATCAATCTCGGATAATATCTAGAATATTATAGTTTATGTAGCTGTAGGTACTTACATAACGATCTGCGACACGAGGACGATCGATATCTCAACATTCACAACAAGTCATTGATGAACCGATTTAGTATAAGCTTCTAACCTGCTCGATTTAAACATCACTATCAATTAAATACGCCGTCGAATACTGTTATTTGTTGCGACAGCCTTTAACGTCATCACCCTGTCTAAATACTCGATACTCGTTCCTACTCAGAACATACACTTTAGTAATCTAGTTTATTAGTAATGTATTGTGGGATTATTAATAAAAAACTCAGTTATATTAGCCACTATCTTTAAGGAAGGAAAATGGTTCTTATTGTTTATTTCGCTGAAGAATTTCCTCCATTAACAAAGTAATACTAATAAACATGCCTGTTGCTGAAAATATTAGTGGTAATTTGGTATCATCGAATAAATAATGTCGTGACCTATTTTTGAGCTGCAAAGATGTGGTCCCTATGCGATTCGTTGAATCGGTTAAACCCACAGGATGGTTATCTCATGTAAAAAATTAATACCGATACGCAGATTAGCACTCCACTCTAAACTAAGATCACGAACCCGAAGGTTGCCAAGTGTGCCAACGGGAAAATATTACCTACTAAAGGACTGTGGACCCCACGTTTTTAAACGCGCCTTTGTCGCGCGTTTTAGAAACGTTTTAGAATGTGTCGACGGCGCGCTTTTATCCTATAGAAGGTCTAAAGGCTGCGACTGACTGCGTATCGTGACTATGTCACTACAAACGCGCGTCAACGGAGCGTTTAATAAACGTGGTGTGCACTGGCCCTAAATGTCCGCAATTCGTCTGTGAGCGGGCTGTATCTCATAAACTGAAAAAGGGAGAGAGTAGAAGTTTACACAGAATGTGTATTTCTATTGTCGTTACAATAACAAAAAATGTAATAAAAATTAAAAGGGGTTCCCATACAAGTACGAAAGGTTCCGTCCCTTCAGTCAGATTTTACTATCTCCCACGTCTATTACAAGCACTGTTCTCACAACCACCTTGTTTTTACTACCAATATTTGTCCAGTTTATAATGTCTTGTTCTTATTTTGATCAGATTCGAAGGAGCGGCTGGCGAAACAACGACAACAGTTGAATGTGCGGCTGGGTCTCGATGTGGCGGCCAACCTTGGGGTGGACCTCACCTCGATGTACACGAATGAGGACCTGTGCCCCGTCAAACCTGTAGTAAATAAGACTGATGTGTGCCGGGTAAGACATAAATAAAGATTTAAGCTAGAACTACATTAGACCGACGCGACGCCGCACTCGTGGACCACGCCTGATTTGTACGTAGAACGACGTTGCGTGGCGTGGATCAAGTGTAGCTCTACAAGTCTAGTTGCCATATAAAATATATGGAGGAGACCGACGCGCCCAGATCGGCGTACGTGGCCCACGTGCGCCTACTGTAGTTCTACCTTAATAGTTACAAAATCACTATGTAACTGACCGCTAGTCTTCAATAAAAGATAAAATATATTCGAGCCTAGACCTTTGTCCCGTCAAATTTGTGTTAAATAAGACTGATGTGTGCTGGGTAAGATATAAACAAAGATGAATAGTTACAAAATCACTATGTAAACACTATACTATATTATGTAACTCTGACCGCCAGTCTTCAATAAAACATACAAACATATTCGAGCTTACACACCAAGGCTTTAATTGCTATATTTTTCGTAACCAACTGGTTATTGCAAGTTTTGTAGAAGCCTTCTTTTAAGTTTGGAGATACCTGTACCAGTAGGCCTCAAAAATAAGTTGAAATATGTAATTATATATTTAAAAATAATGTAAAAAACGTTCCACGCCTGACCGCTTTATGTTGTAGTGGTACAGTAGTAAGGAAATATCACTGCACAAAGGCGGACTGATGCCTGAGGGCAGTTAGGCATACTTCCTGTAATTCTTTAACTACAACTTTGATAACTGTTCTTTACTCTACTAACTGTCGCCGGGGTTTGGTTCAAGCCATGCTCCGGAGCGTGGAGGAGTGGCAGGCGGTCGCCTCCTTTTGCGAAGCAGTAATGCTAGCAAAGGAGGAGGCCGACCGCATCAGGCAACGGCGTACACGCCGCCGCCGCCGCCGCCGGGATTCCGATCCCGATTTCCGGCCACCGTAGGCGCGGGCTCGCGGACGGCGGTAGCTCGCTGTCCGTCCGTCCGGTAACAGACCGGTCCGAGCTCAAGTCGTTTACGGCGCGCACTGTTCCCGCGCGCCTCAAGGAGTTGTCAGCAAACTGTAGGGGCCCAACAGGGCCGAAGCCTACTGGGGTCAAAGGGTATGTGAAAATGGCACCCGGGGCCCTGGGACCAAGGCAAAGAATGGAACGGGGTAGGTTTTTAGTCAGTAAGAGTCTGACACTACTTCCCGCTCCACCCAAGGGCAAGATTTGTCATTGGATGATTTTACCTACCATAAAAAAAAAAAAACTACTAACTGTCAAGCAAGAAGTTTTAGTTACAATTCTACTTTATAAAGGGTCGCATTAATTTAAAGTAATGATGACACAATTTTTTTTTGTTTTTATAATAATATATTATAATAATTTTTCGCTTCCAAAAAGTACAAAAAACACATTAACATTAATTGTTACGTTATAGTTCCAAAAGTGAGTCAACGACTATCAAACTGAGCACTAATCGTATCTTGGGTAGTCGGCGGACGCTCCACCATTTAATTAGTGTTATAAATATTATCACTGTCACATAACAATGTTAGCTATGCATTAGTAAAGTGACACGATAACTATGTGTAAGGTTAGTGCAAATTATTTTTTTTACCATTAGGTAAACCAAACACGTACTGATATCACAGACCTTGTCCAGTACGCTATAAGGTTCTTATTCACCATTTCTCTTCACAGAGACCAGTACAAGAAATTGTGATACCTTCAAAGAACCTGAGCTCTCGGGAGATGAACCTAGCCAAGCGCAAGGCGCGCCTCGCGTTCAGCAAGCAAAAGTCTCGGGACTGCAGTGAGGATGGCCCGTCTGCGCCGCCAACGCCACCTGTCGAGCCTGATCGGAAGAAGATCAAGTTAGAACAGCCGGATGAATTTGTTTGTGAGTATTCATTTAGTCATTAGAATCCTTGGATAGATGTGGCTCTTGATAAACCCCAGCTACTCACGAAGGCGCGTTACGTTCCACGCGCGCCTCAAAGAGTTGAAAGTTGACATGTAAGACTAAAAGGGCCCAGCAGGCCCAATGCCTGCTAGGGCTGCGGGAATGGAAAGTATGACCGTGGCCTTGTCACCTGTCACGCTATCACTGACTCCCTTTTCTTTAAAATCACTTCTTCCTCCATCTTTTCATTGGCGTCTCTCTCCCTCTCCACCCGTCCACACGTTTCATTCTCATAACTCTTTAGTAACATGCTTTTCATCCTTCCTCTTCACATGACCGTACCAAGACAAAAAATTCTATGCCGCAATCAATTCTTTGAAAATTATATAATAGTTTTCTATGTTGAAATAAATACCAATTTGTTAGGAGTTTAAATACACAAATTTATTGTTGAAAACATATTTAAGGACGCGTTTACAAAACTGACCAAATTAAGCAGTTTTTCGGTACATTTTGCAGGAGAATTAAACTGAACTAAATGTAAATAATAATTTCCACAGATAGATTACTCCTTCATCTTGAAATGGCGTTATTTTTTTATTTGAAAAATTTGGTTTATAACACTGTAATAAATCATTTCCCGTACCTCTTCACACAAAATTGAAGATTTCGTATTGAGTTCAGGAACATTTTTCTTCCGCTTGATAAAAGATTTTGTTTATTTAAAAATATATTATGTAAGGAGACATAATCAACTAAAAAAGGCGTTAAAAAAAAAAACTACCAAATTGTTCTAATTAGTCTCAGAAAAAAATCAAATCAATTTTAGTTTTTCAACAAATTTAGCTCTATCGCGCGAATCTTGATGCATTGAACATAAGGGTTATTTTGCTAGTCACTGTCTTGAATTATTGCATAAGAATTGAAATAAAAATTTTAGTCTGCGCTCGGCCGCCTTCGTGAGTGGACACTGTGTCGCTTGTAAGCAGAAATTCGTGTGGAATAAGATCGCTGTACGAATACAAAATATTTGATAAACCTAATTTGATACTTCACGTGTTTTGTGCTGACTAAAGACTATCAATAAGATTTATTTAGTTTCTTTTATTTTTTCTTGAATAAAACATTTCATTTCGAACTTGATGGAGCGACCTGAAGGTGTACCTCCAAGATTGCTGATGGAACTAATAAACGAGTAGAGCTAGGTGTACCGAGTTTGGGCTCGTTGTGTTAGTTATGATGAGACCTTACCTTAGGACTTGATGGAGCGACCTGAAGGTATACCTCCAAGACTGTTACTGGAACTAATAAACGAGTAGAGCTAGGTGTACCGAGTTTGGGCTCGTTGTATTAGTTATGATGAGACCTTACCTTAGGACTTGATGGAGCGACCTGGAGGTATACCTCCAAGATTGCTACTGGAACTAATAAACGAGTAGAGCAAGGTTTACCGAGTTTGGGGTCGTTGTTTTAGTTATGATGAGACTTTACCTTAGGACTTGATGGAGCGACCTGAAGGTATACCTCCAAGACTGCTACTGGAACTAATAAACGAGTAGAGCTAAGAGTACCGAGTTTGGGCTCGTTGTTATAGTTATGATGAGACCTTACCTTAGGACTTGAAGTGACCTGAAGGTATACCTCCAAGACTGCTACTGGAACTAATAAACGAGTAGAGCTAGGTGTACCGAGTTTGGGCTCGTTGTATTAGTTATGATGAGACCTTACCTTAGGACTTGATGGAGCGACCTGGAGGTATACCTCCAAGATTGCTACTGGAACTAATAAACGAGTAGAGCAAGGTTTACCGAGTTTGGGGTCGTTGTGTTAGTTATGATGAGACTTTACCTTAGGACTTGATGGAGCGACCTGAAGGTATACCTCCAAGACTGCTACTGGAACTAATACACGAGTAGAGCTAAGAGTACCGACTTTGGGCTCGTTGTTATAGTTATGATGAGACCTTACCTTAGGACTTGAAGTGACCTGAAGGTATACCTCCAAGACTGCTACTGGAACTAATAAAAGAGTAGAGCTAAGAGTACCGAGTTTGGGCTCGTTGTTATAGTTATGATAAGACCTTACCTTAGGACTTGATGGAGCGACCTGAAGGTATACCTCCAAGACTGCTACTGGAACTAATAAACGATTAGAGCTAGGTGTACCGAGTTTGGGCTTGTTGTATTAGTTATGATGAGACCTTACCTTAGGACTTGATGGAGCGACCTGAAGGTATACCTCCAAGACTTCTACTGGAACTAATAAAAGAGTAGAGCTAGGTGTACCGAGTTTGGGCTCGTTGTGTTAGTTATGATGAGACCTTACCTTAGGACTTGATGGAGCGACCTGAAGGTATACCTCCAAGACTTCTACTGGAACTAATAAAAGAGTAGAGCTAAGAGTACCGAGTTTGGGCTCGTTGTGTTAGTTATGATGAGACCTTACCTTAGGACTTGATGGAGCGACCTGAAGGTATACCTCCAAAACTACTACTAAGAATTGATTAAGATTTTTTTATTTATTAAATAGGGTTAGTTCCGCTTACCTGCTTCTTATTTTTGTTAGTGTTTATTCATTGCATCATTATCTTGCTTTGTACAGCATCCTAATTGCGTAGTGATATACTAGGAATGTTGTCAATCGATTCCAGCTGGACAGTTCTACAACATCTATAGAGTTGACAATGTATAAAACATTTTATCATCATTTCCACCCAAAGACTGTTGGACATAGGCCTCCTCCAAATGTCGCCATAATGAACGGTCCTGTGCGACTCGCACTCTAATTTCTCTTCTTCTAATTACGCTTATTGTTTTGATCGCCATTTTGCGAAGCGAGATAGATAGAGCTCACGTCATTTATAATCGTAAACATTCGGCGGCTAACGCTATTTCACTCGCTCGACAGCGCCGGCTCTTAGTCCTTGTCTATCAGTGAATATACCTTTGCGACTGTGTCAACACTGATCATAGATGTGTGAGTTTCGAGTCCAGGTTTTCTGATTGCGATGTTAGTGCGTAACGTATCTTCTCTTATAATATATTAATGGGATAAACAAATAAATAAATACATGGTACACACGGCGACATGGTACACAGGTACATTACCAGTATAACATTCCCTCGCTTTGTAAGTAATTCCCGTACAGTGAGAGATGCGCTTAGATTGCTTACCAACCAATCACTGTTCAATGGTAACTACTGTTTTTTTACTATTTCACAATAAAGAAAAATGAATACAAATCACCGTAGGTAAGTTTAAAAAAAATACATTTCTAAAATATAAATAATAGTAGGCTCAAGGATCAAGCCGTGTCAGTTCACTCATAATTTCGCCGCTTCGCGCTAGTCGCTGTGTGTGTGAGCCGTGCACGTGTAGTAGTAAGTCGAAATACCTAGAATTGAAGCGCGCAAATTCGTAAATACGTCCTTAATGTTACATTTACAAAATGAAAATAATTTACGACTGTAATAAGACTTACAAATTACAATGAGTTTATTATATACTTATATAATTGAACAACAATGTCTTGTAATCACAACAAATGCGTCATGGTTTAAAAACAAAAAGTGCTAATTGTAATAATGTTGAGTAAATTGCATAATAGCGTTGCCTGCTTTTGTATTCATTACATTGTATTGTAACACTATTTCAATGCCATCCCTTTGTAATATGCGAATTACTGAATCTTATTTAATTTACCTGCCTGTGGATAAAAGAACCGTTCACGAGCGGTTATTTGTCACGGTTCGTATATATTACAGATTTTCTTCATTTGACAAATTCACGCTGTAAATGCGAAAATCTAGTTAGTCAGAGTACGTGAATCTAGCAAAACGGAAATACGCACTCACGCAGACGTAAATATCGAGCCTTTTCAGGAAGAACGTCGTAAGCGACAGTTCGTAGTTTCTGTGACAGGGTTTTGTTTTTTCTAAGTTTTTTTTATATATAAACTAGTGCTTGACTGCAATCCCACCTGATATTAAGCAGTGATGCACTCGTTGATGGTGAGGCGCACTAGTTTATTAAGAGCCTAGTTCCTCGATGTACGCGGTATAAACGAGTAGGCAAAACGCTTAGTCCGTACCGTAGAAGTTTCAACAACGTAAAGGTTTTTTTTTTTATGGTAGGAAAAAATCATCCAATGACAAATCCCGCCTTTGGGCGGAGCGGGAAATAGTGTCGAGACTCTTACTGACTAAAAACCTACCCTGTTCCTTCCCTGCCTTGGTTCCAGGGCCCTGGTATGCATTTTCATACCTTCCCAGAGCCCCAGACTAGGCCTCGACCCTACTGGGCCCCTACGGTTTTATGGTAGGTAAAATCATCCAATAACAAATCCTTGGGTGGGGCGGGAAATAGTGTCAGACTCTTACTGACTAAAAACCTACCCTGTTCCATTAATTGCCTTCGTCTCAGGGCCCCGGGTGACATTTTCACATAACCTTTGGCCCCAGAGTAGATTTCGACCCTGCTGGGCCCCTACAGTTTGCTGAAAACTCCTTGAGGCGCGCGGAAACACTGCGCGCCGTCGACGACTTGGGCTCGGTCCGGACTGTTACCGGACGGACGGATAGCGAGCTACCCATTGCTCGCCGTCCGCAAGCCCGCGCCTACGGTGCCCGAAAATCAGGATTGTAATTACGGCGGCGATTGCGGCGTGAGCACCGTTGCGTGATGCGGTTGGCTTCCTCCTCCTTCCTCCTTTGCTAGCATTACCGCTTCACAGAAGGAGGCCACCGCCTGCCACTCCTCCTTGCTCCGGACCATGGTCTATACCGAGGCCCGGCGCGAGTGATCTCCGTACCGAATATTATGGAATACGTTTATTTATGACTGTCTATATCGTATGTTGTACCAACCGTTTAATATGTAGTACATAATTGTCAGTGCATAGTTTGGTTTTCACATATTGAAATAATATGTTACTTATAATGACCAATTTTTAAATTTAGTGTACTTATGACATGCTTGTCACTACTCTTCGATGTTAATAAAAGCGGATTCTACTGAATTACAATAAATCTTTATTCTATGTTGTAATATAATATGTTAGTGTGCCAGTTCATGTTTCTTTTCCTTGGTTTTATTAATAGATAGATATGGACATGGAGTTTCTCGCACATTTTTCTCCATAGAGATCTACGCTTTGGAATGTGAAATTAGCATCATTTTTTCTGACAGACCGACTTCTTTTATTTTCAAAAGTACCTGTAAATGGTTTATTTGAAATAAAATGCTTTGAATCTTTGAAATCTTGAATTTATCATACATTTTTTAGTTTTTCTCATCGGTCGATTCCTATATTATGTTGAAGCCAAAACTAATACTAAGTTAAAACGCGTTTGGTATTAAAGTAATATATTACAAAACGTTTCTAAAAGTTCATAGAATCACTACAAAAAAAAAAATGTTTTTAAAGTGATCACAAAATACCTACCAATTTAACAGGTTTTTTAGTAAATTTATGTAGAAAAAAATGGAAATGTAATGTAGAAGAATTACTCGGATTAATTCTTGCAAACAAAACTGGTTTTGACCAATAAGCAGTTTTGATTGTGGCGTATAGGTAGGTACATATGTGTGTTGCTCATTTGTGACAGTGATGGCACAACTCAAAAAAATAATGAAGAAAAACAACCTTCCATCAACTCAATCAGTATTTTCCTGGAGAGTATTAATAAATTTGAATTAGTGATCGATGGTTTAAATAAATAACCTCATTTATTTATTTTTATTTTATTTTATTTGGGAAAAAAAACGATATTACATTATATATTACACTTATTAGTAAGGTATACAAAACAAAATCAATGTAATAACCACAACATTTTCCACATATTCACATTAAGGTATTGTGCTATGATGAGAACTTATCGGTGCGCTTATTCACATTCGAAGGAACACTTAATATATATTATGCAGTTAAAAAGCAGTCAGTTACCACAAGATATTTCTAGAAGTTTTTCAGTGCACTAATAACTTTACCTCGAAAAGCGTTTCTACTAAGCATATATATGTCAATGTCTATAAAATGTTCATTGTACATTTGTGTAAGACGCCGAAGGGTCTCATGATCATTTTCTTTTCATTAAAGGTTTTTGTGTAAACAAATATGACGCCATTTAAAACTTAATTTAAATTGCGTCATAAAGGCGAAGTCCTGACTCACTGGCTCATCAACACCCAGTCGAAACGTTTGGACCTAGAACGCTGAAATTTTGCACACGGGTGAAAAATATATTATATATATTATGCATGTATTATACATAAAAACCTTATTCTTGAATCACTATCTATTAAAAAAAAAGCGCATCAAAATCCATTGCGTAGTTTTAAAGATCTAAGCAGAGAAGCGATTTTGTTTTATAATATGTAGTGACTATACAAAGAATAAGAAAGGAGTTTTCTAAACTCCAACCCCTAAGGTGATTAACGAGAGTCCAAAGTTGGTATAAGAAACTTTAAACCCTACCAAGGAAGCTAATCAGCGTATTAGAAATATCTAACAAAAATAGGTAGTTATTTTCTGTCTTAATAAAAATATATTTTTGTCTTAATAAATAATAAAAAACATAATCTAAATGTTTTTTATTAGATCCGGTTAGTAAGACGCGTTTTTCACGTCCCTTTGATGTAATTATAAGCGGATTCTACTGTAATTAATCTCATGTTATCTGAGCCCGCTTGTCGTTGTGTCGTAAGTTATATTGGCGATTATGTTTCTCTTGAAACTGAGTGATAATGATCATCTGTTATGAGATAAAAACAAGACATAATAATCAAATACTTTTATTATATAATCTTGTGACATGATCTGTCAATTTGTTTTTCCAACGAAATTAGATTGCAGTTAAATATTGCAAATTTTTTAACCTTGATATTGTCATAGGGAAAGCAATGGATGAGGTTTCAGATGGAATAAGCATGATAAGCAATAAATTTTATGCTTAGTTTTTGCTTTGAAGACTAAACGGTCACCAGACAGACACAATCGCCGCAACCTCAACCCTGACTATCGACCACGATAGGCGCGGGCTAGCGGATGACGAGCAATGGGTAGCTCGCTGTCCGGTCGTCCAGCAATCATCCAGACCGAGCCCAAGTCGTCGACAGTGCGTAGGAGAATATACTATAGAAATAAAATAAGTAGGGAACTTAGCAACTCGTAGAGGCCCAGCAGGGTGGATGCCCACTAGGGCCGCAGGAATTAACTGAAAGGACACAGGAGTGGTTTTAGTCAGTAAAAGTCTGACAAACCCTCCTACTCTACCTTAGAACGGGACAAGTCATTGGATGATTCCTCGAGTTTAAAAAAAAAGATAGCAGTTTTCCCATTTGTTTTATTTACGATATATCGATTCAGCGATAAATACGATATATCTATAGGGGATTCCTACGCACACAAATTGAAACAACTGATAAGACTGCACTTCCAACTAGAGAGAAACTAAAAATAAACTAACGTAACCGTTAACCGCCGTGCCGTGCTAACAAACTTGAAGTCGGCTGTCAGTCTTAATGCAGCTGAATACAGTCACCAGTTAGTATTTTACACTCCCGTCTGACCTGACCTTGGCAAAACAATTTGAACCATTACGTTGTAGACATTTCCCTTACTACTGTTGAGTGAGAATGTTAGGGGGGGCATCGTTATGCTTGTTCTATCTAACCAAGGGTCATAGATGCTGCGGATTATTTCTAAAGACTACCCGCAGTACAAGAACACAGGCGGGTTTAAAGGTGAACGGACACTTATCCGAACCGAACACGCCGAACGAATCGAAAGAAAATAATTTCAGAATTCTTTATATGAAATCCTATGAAACTAATCGTCCGAATCTGGAAGGACTCCAGTATAAGGAAAAATTTTGGTTAAAATTGATCCTCCAAAAGATCTTTAGCCTATATACACCGTTAAATTTTAGCCGTTTTAATCCCGCGGAGGGTCGATTCGGTACATGAAATACTATCGATTTGTAAAATAAAAAAAGTCCTTTTTTTAAACTCTAATTAATATACGCATGTACGAAATTAATTTCTTTAATTAACCCAGTCAATGACCTTGTAGGTAGTTGTCGGTCGTTGCGTACTAACTACCTACAGTTCATTGGTCTCACTCAGCTGACGTTTAATTAAATAAATTAATTTCGTACATGCGCAAATTAATTCGAGTTTATAAAAAGTACTTTATTTTTCATTTTTATCATTATAAATCGATAGGGTTTCATGTACCAAATCGACCCTTCGCAGGATTAAAACGACCAAAATTTTACGGTGACTGGTAATTAGTGAACGATACTTAAACACAAATGTTTGTAGTCATGATAACAAACAACTTTTTAGTATTGGACCAAACCTGAAATCGCGTGTATCTGACAAGTTCAGTACATTTGTGTTCGCCTAAGTGGTCAAAATATACTGAACTTGGCAGATTTCTTTCGCGATTTCAGGTTTGGTTGCATAGTAAACGTTGTTTGTTATCATGATTACAATCACGTGTTACCAGTCACCCTGTATATTTCCTGAGGTTGATTTAGTTGCTAGGCATTTAGTCCACCTCCACAACAAGTTTGTCAAAGACAAACATCCAGTACAAACAATGTTGTTTGTATAGCTCTTACCAAATTGTTTATAGGGCTGTGTCTCACTTTCGAAACGGCACAGAGGTGTGGTGTCTAGACGGGCGTGTCTATCAGCTCACTATAATAAACTTACACAATCATCTACTTGAAAACAAGTCGTTCATTAAGTAATGGACATAGTGACTTAATGACCAATAAGAATAACCACACCTTAACTTGTAAATCTAAATGTATTGTTCAGCAAAAACATTATTAATGTGTTTCATACATAATTATAGATGTTCAAGAGTTATATAGCATTGTATTTTTTTTACTATATTTTTTTTTTTCAATCTATATAAAATAGTGCTTGACTGCGGTAAGCAGTGATGCAATAATTAATGGTGAGGCGCACTAGTGTATTGAAGAGTGAGTACACTCTAACTCACCATCCATTGAAACGGCTACAGTAATAACATTTTGAAATAACTTCTAACTTTATTTGACCGTAATTGTCCTCTAGTTCTACGAAGGTTAGCGTAGGTAATAATGACTTAGCCAAACTGGTTAAACTAAGAAAAAAATCTTCGAAGCTATATATTCACTAGCTCCTGTTATTAGCTTTGTCCCCGTAATAATAGAAAATTAACCCAAGGGAGCATACTCCTGGGCTGTGCTATTCTAGGACACGGTCTATCCGTGTATCAAGTTTCACCGAAATCCGTTCACCCGTTCGAGAGAGAAGAAGTAAAATACCAATATATTCAGTCACAAACGTAAACTTATATAATGCGTGATTTATAACGTAACCGGTTAATCGAAACGCGTTTACAAAAACGCGCGCAAAACAACTTATTCCGATACATTCAGATCAGCTTGCATCCTCCACAACGCACATCTGTCCTCTCTATCTCTGATTAGTATTAATCACGAGAGAGATAAGGTCTGATGTCTGATTGTACGGTAAATTGCTCGCGTGATCTCGCGGCCTAGTTTACATCTATTACGCCTACTCACTTCATTAGGAGCATTAGGACCTATTAACTGTTAACTGCAGCTACAATCGTGCTCTTTGTAAGGGTGAGGATTCACAGTTGAGGACAATTTTTCGATACTAATAACTACTTATTACGAGAATACAAAGTTTTGATGTCGCTTGCGGCTTGCCTCAATTAAATACAGGGCTGTAGGGGAAATTAGGATAGCATGAGAGGTAAATTCACCACCAATCTTATTTTTTCTGTCATTCAACGATACATTCATGACATGTTGGGAACCACTTTGGAATGCCTAACTGTGTAGACTGTAGACACCGCTTTGAAAATGACAAGTTTACACCATCAAGTGAAATCGTCAACAATTTGAGGAGATTTCTATAGTTTGTTGCGACCAACTAAAACGAGGAACGGAAACATTGTCAACATTTCTCTGTTTACACATTTGAGGACTTCGCAGAAAATTATCAACATAAGATGTAAACATAAGGGCTTCCTCACAAAACTGCGGTACGGCAAAGCATCGGTTCAGGTGACTACAAGGTGCATTGCGAATAAATTCCCAAATTTTAGCGACGCGTGCGTCGTGCGAACTCTTAGATTTTTACGATGCGACGTCGCATCGCAGTTTTGTGTAGGACCCATTATATTTACATCGCCCTAAAAGTTACCAACTTTGAGTCGGTGTAGACTTAGCTTAAGACACGATACCGCGATGATCGTAATTTTTGCATCATGCAGTTACGTATATATGCAGTTCTGACGTCAATGTTTTTATGTAACGAACACGATATTTTAAACAAAATGCAGTCTAGTGATTGTATTTTAGTGACAGATAACTAGATAACATGATTTTTGTGCCGATACGGTTTCTTATGTTTGAACAATGACCTCTAAATGATTTTTGCATGACAATACAGAAATGGTGACTGACAATTTCCGTAGATACCTACTTGATATATAATATGAAAATCAATAATTTAACACTAATACGAAAAGAAAGAGACATTTTAAGAAAAAGGTTTTGTAAGAAAGGGACCTTTTGACAAAGAGTAATTCTGTGAAAGAGGTTTTATAAGAAGGGAACCTTTTGAAAAGACTCATTCTGTGAACGCGACATTAAGGTCGGATTCCTGAATTGAGTATTTTGAGTTAAAGAACGTCTCAAATCCTGCCTAATTACCAAAAGGAGGATTCCATATTTGGGCCACCTTCCAATCTCAATCAATGTAAGCTATATCTTTGAATGAGTATTTTCAAACTGAATAAAAGTTACTACGGCACCAAGTTCCAAATCTTAGTCCGTTCAGAGTTATTCTACACATGTTAGTTTTGTCAATAACCAAGTATGAATAGTAGTAGCGGAAAATAAGTTGAATCAAAATGGCCGTCGTTGTTACGCACAGCTCCCGCTTCGATTGAGACCTGCATTGAAGGTCGACTGTCATTTTGGTTCAACTTATATGCTGCGAACTATTAATATTTGATATTAGACAAATAACATGTTAAACCGGGAATAACTCAGAACGGACTAAGATTTGGAACTTTGTGCCATAGAAACTTTTATTTAGCTCAAAAATACCTATCCAACGATATAACACACATAGCTATTGGTAAGGTGGGCCCATAGAAACTCTGACATCCTTCTTTTGACAGTTTTTCAGGCAAACGTAGAGATCAGAAATCCCCTATCCAAGAGCATGTATAAAAGAGACATTTTGTGACTAAGCCGTTCATCCTTTGATAATCGACGTCTCGTCGCAAACTTATTCGATGGACTGACAAAATGACGTTTTGAGTTAGGTACTAGGGGTGTACTGTGACTCTTCCTATTTCTACTTCTATCAATCTAGGTATTTTCTTCAAATTTTTATTATTCTGTCATTTACAACCCTTATCTCTCTCCATCCACAGTTGAAAGCACAGCTCCAGTACCTGACTGCTCTGGATCCTGGGTGGAATGTACGCGATGGCCACTGGAAGCCTGGGCGGGGGCTCTACAGGCACAGCTGTTCAGCGCGGCCTGGGAGGCCAGGCATGGAGCGGCTAGTGCGCTTAGAGAACTGCTGCGGGCAAGGATTGTTAGCTCTGCGGGACATGACGCAAATATGACTAGTCAGGAGGTGAGGGGAGACTTTTTGGCATTTATAACAACTTACTTTTTAATTTATGGTAACCCTTGGTAGGTAGAGAATAGGATAATTCTAGCCAAGCATCCTCAAGATCAAGTGCGAGCCTACAATAATTAATTATTTCATTTCATAGCAAAAACTGGCAATGTCTCGATTTTTGTAATTGAGTATTGTTTTGTTTTCTTTTTAGACTTTTTCATCATCTAGTTTCAATTGACGAGTGTTTTTTTAAATACCAATTTGCAAAATGAATTTCATTTTTTTATTTTAGTTTATTTTATTTAATCGTCATGTACAATAGTGGTACATATGCGGACTTAATGCAACAAGGCATTCTTTACCAGTCAACCTTTGGGTTAAAAAGAAAACAACCTACCAAGGGTTACCATAAATTTAAAAAGATCACTAAATAACACTAAAAGTATTTTTTTATCAAAACAGCATCAAAATTGTTTATTAACTAATGAAGCAGTACTTAGCGTTTCAAAGTATTCTGAAGAAGAGAGCGGGCGTTGGGTTCTTTAATACATCAATGGGGTGTACTGAAAAATGTCTCTTTTGTAATTAATATTGAATGGATGTGAAAAATTCTTTCCAGTTGCGTTTTTGAATAAAGTTACCTTTTAAAACAAACAACTAAAAAATAAATGCAGTCCACTACCTAATTGCACCGGCAACGTTGCTTGGCACCAATTTATTTTAGATTAGCTGTTCCCCACCGATTCGCCCGCGACTATGGATACTGTTTGCTCCTGTCGGTCGTACCGTAATGATATATACTACCTTCTTCTATCTTCTTCGATAACTGGGCTATCCAACACGAAAAAGAATTTTTCAATTTAAAGTCGTAGTTCCTGAGATTTGCGCGTTCAAACTCTTCACCTTTAAAATATTACTATGGATTAATTACTAAATATATTTGCGTACTTGTTTGTCCTCTGACAGATGGAGCAAGCACATCAAGAATGGTTAGAAGACATGGCACTGAGATTGTTATGTGTTCTCGCTCTAGACCGATTTGGAGACTTCGTTTCAGATCAGGTAATATTCTTGCACATTATTTTTGAGCCAGTTTAAAAATTCTTTGAAACGGTTACTTTTTCAAAGATTAAAGTCTTTTTTTTTGTTGTAGGTGGTAGCTCCAGTCCGTGAAACCTGCGCACAAACACTAGGTGTTGCGCTAGCGCAGCTCGGGGCTGACCGAGTGAGGCGCGTGGCCGAACTGTTGGCGACGTTGTCCACGCATCCGCAGTGGGAGGCGCGGCACGGCGCACTGCTGGGCTTCAAGTATCTGTTGGCGGCGAGACAGGTTAGTTTACAAAGAAAAAAAAAAACACGTTTATTTCGCAAACAGACACAAACAAATAAGAGACAATTAAGTACCTATATAGAAACTTAAATAAAGCAATTAAAAAAACTTCAACGTTATTTGTCTCACGGCTGCACCAACTATGTCCAGTACCTTTACCATGAGTTTTAAGCAATAGTATTCGTCGCTACTCGATATCGACGCCGTAAATATTTTGTATGGCAAATTTTGGTTCTGCAAGTGACCGCTAGAGGCGCTGCAAAATTTGCCATACAAAATATTTACGGCGTCGATATCGAGTAGCGACGAATACTATTGCTTAAAACTCATGGTAGAGGTACAGTTCAGTATAATGTGAGGTAACCACGTAGCAGTCGCCTGATGCTGGTTTTCAACTGAACCTTACTTTGAATGTACAGATGTAAATCAGTTTTCGTATTTTTTTAGCGGTATTTTTTTATTTTTTATTATTCGCATTATATTTAGTGTTATATTTATATCAATAAATATAAAAGAAGAGTAATAAAATCATTTTGTTTGAATTAATCTCATTAGGTATGAATGATAAGTAAGCTCGC
The DNA here is from genome assembly GCA_958295575.1 of Leucania comma. NCBI lineage: Eukaryota > Metazoa > Arthropoda > Insecta > Lepidoptera > Noctuidae > Leucania > Leucania comma. The sequence goes on along the minus strand of OY282470.1, from coordinate 5,389,649 downwards.
AAACAGAACTTAAACCAAACTTCCATCATTTTCATCAGGAAGTAGCGTGTGAAAGCGGCGCGCTAGAGCACCTTATCCAAGGCTTAGGAGACTCAGCTGAAGACGTGTCAGCGGTGGCAGCGGGTGCGCTGGCGCCCGCCGCCGCCGCGCTGGCCGGGCGGCGCGCGGCCGCCGTGCGGGCGGTCGTGGCGAGGTTGTGGAGGCTGCTAGCCGACCAGGACGAGCTGGCGTCGCCTGCCAACTCGTATATGGCGTTGCTGGCTGCGTTGATGGCGTTGCCGGAACCGGCCAGTTTGTTGCAGTGAGTATACACGTAAATTGATGAAAGAAATAACAGATGCACTTATCAATCTTTAAAGTTAAGATTTGTGGCTATGACAAATGTCACAATTTTGTCACTCGTATCAGTCTTGCCAACTTAATAAGTTATGGAGGACTGGAGTCCGACTCTAGTATAGTTGCGATAAGGATAAGCAAATTTTACAAGTTTTCGTCACGATATCGCTTCCACCGTGCCTTCCCTTGCATCCTTTTTTACATGAGAAATTATCAAATGACTTTTCCTGCTCAGGGTTGAGTGAGAGAAGTTGCCCTTTGTGAGGGTCAAGGTCTTTCGAAATATACCACAGCCTTAACAGTGTCCTTACGCGGTGTCCTACGTAGGCATTACCATTCAAAGATTCAAAGATTCAAAGCATTTTATTTCAAATAAACCATTTACAGGCACTTTTGAAAAGTCAAGAAGTCGGTCTGTCAGAAAAAATGATGCTAATTGCACATTCCAAAGTGTAGATCTCTATGGAGAAGAATGTGCAAGAAACATCAGAAGTGCATCGCAATAGAGTATGAATTGTTTGTTCCCTACGCACCGCTTCGCTTCGCAATCGCATTTGCGTTGAATTACCTTCGTAGGACACCGCGGTACACTCATTTAATTTCAAAAATAGATCTTGAAAAAAAAATTGAACTTGTCTGTTATTATTCCACAGTCCAATAGACTTAGCAGACGTCCTACCTCGCCTCTGGCCATACCTCGACCATTCGACCAGCTCCGTTCGTAAAGCCACACTACAAACTCTACGTACCCTCACAAGGCCTCTAGTCACAAGCCACCGAAAGAACGGAACCGACACTAACGGGAATAATGAAGTTATCGTGGAGAAAAATGATGTTACCAACAGCAGTAATGACATTACTAAAGATAAAAGTGATGTTTTAAAGGGCAGCAATAATGTTACCAAGGAAAACAATGACGTAAATATGGAGACAACTGACGTTATCAAGAAAGTTGTGGTCACTAACGGTGATGACACTACCAAAGGGGCTATAGTCACGAACGGAGATGACGCCATCAAAGCGAATGACGTCACAAATGGGGAAGATGATCAGTGTTTGAACTGGACGCCGGAGTTGCTGCAGGAAGCGATGCGGCATATCTACCAGAGGGTACTCTTTGAGCACGTGCATGAGATACAGGAGATAGCTGTACAGGTGCGTAAAAATACAAAAGCAAATATCATATCTATCACATATCCCTTGTGAATTCTAGTAAGTTTAGGTTCCATAATTATGTAGCAACTGTTTAAGATCTCCGTACGTACAGTACGGTTAAAATAATGTTAGCCACTCTGAAGTTGCTGTTTCAAACTATTGTGCATTCTTGACAAAATAAATTATTCGTCATAATATAATGATTATTAAAAATACTAATTCCTGCATAGCTAATTGTTCGACGTTCGCAGTGGTCAAGATAATTCGGCCGTACTGTAAATGCGTTTGTGTCATAATCAGCCTTTTAATGCTGCCACTGCTGGGCCTGTGTACGTGCGCCTATAGCGCGTAGATTTTACTTGTGTCTTTAATCTATAGAATTTTTGAATCAAGATAAGTTATGTTGTGGCATCTCAAAATGTTAGTCCCTGGATTTTTTTTCTGATCTTTTCTATAAATTGTTATTTATAATAAGATTTTTATTTGTAGGTGTGGGAAAACTTCCTGAAATACGCGTCGTTAGGAGTGATACTGTTGGCGGCGTGTCCGATGTTGGCGACGTGGCTGTGTCTCGCTATGCAGCCTGCTCGTCTGCCAGTAGAACCTGGCTTATTGTTGCATCCTCCTCCTAAAGTAAGTTTACTCGGGAATATGTGGGTGACTGCATCCTACACTGCAATTGCTATAGGATGGTGCGGGTGACAGCTGTGAGATTCATATAATGTAGATACCTATCCTTTTTTCTCATTTTAAAGATGTATATTTTTGACCTGCTGTCATCCTACCCATGCTATGTAGAAAAATACTTTAGCGGTGAATTCACGTAGAAAGCTAGTAACTGATGCTGGTTTGCAACACTTGAAAGTGTCATTCCGCGCAACGAATACTCCCAAAGCTAACATCGCTGGCCAGCGCAGGCAGTTTTCATTCTTCTTGAACGAATCTCGTGTCTGGTGTGAAGGAAACCGGTATAAGCTATCAGTTTTCTACTGGAAATCTTATGTATCAGCTGTACGATTTAAGGACTACTTACTGCAATCGATATAACTGGTTTCGTGCTATATAACTTTGTAGTTGTTATAGTATTTTCTTTCTGGATGTAGGAACGCCGCACCCGTACAAACTCACAGTCATCAGAGTGTACCTTACCGGCGGAGCTGCGGCCCAGTCAGAAGTGGTTCATAGGCGGCTCGGAGTCGCAGCCGTGCGCCGCGCGCGACCGCAACGTCATGCGCGCGCGCTGCCTCGCCGCACAGATTCTAGGTAAACTACTATTCTAACTTATAGGCGGCTCAGAACATCGTACGTTTCGATGCGCAGAACTAAATTATTTGACTCATTAATAACGTTGTTTGCCCTACATTGCTATTTATTATTTATTTAAACTTCATGTACAGTAGTGGTTGGTACATAGGCGTAGGTGTTTATGTTCACTTTTGTGTTTGATGTCTTTTTGCAGGATACCTGTCATGTTACCTAGTCCAACCTGCACCTGGTATAGAGTACAAAGCTGAAGATGAGAGCCCTATAGACTGTTATGTTAAGGTAAATACAATATTTATCACTTTCAGCCTTCAGAACAAAATATTATGACCAGAGTGTTATTAAAGGATTCATAGTCTCAAGATTTTAGGTTGAATAATATACCTGAGACTATAATTATAAATGTCAGATGATAAAAAACTAGTAGTTATTTATAGATATCAATCATTGGTAGGAGAATTTTCTGATTAACTATATGTATTCAAATAGGTACTCTTGTTGGATATCGGGAATCAGGCGGTTACCCTATAACATGAACCTACCTATTTCATGAACACGTGAAAATTTTACCCAGCGACTACGTCCGTATGAATGTCAGATTTAATCCAAAGGAACAAGCTCTTGAAACACCTCCCTTTTTTTCAAGGTCGTATTTACGTGAAGAGAGAACAAACGAACGAAGAAACGAGATAGATAAAGAGAGTAGTTTTGTTGTAATTCCCGTTTGAAGTGGTGTTAATGATTTGTTGTTGTAATCCCAGGTGATGGTAGTGTACCTGCGGTCGGGCAGCGCGCTGCAGCGCCTGGTGGCCAGCCTCGTGGTGTCGTCGTGGGCGCGCCACACGCGTTTACACCACAAACTTCCGCCTACGGTAACTTCATACAATACATACATAAACTTACGCTTAATGCTCATGGAGTTAGGCCTGGTTTCCACCAAAGCGGAAAGAAGATGAGACGAGAGATGTGTTGCGAAGCTGGCTGGTTATTTTCACCAAAGCGGAGAGAAGTGTAGCGTAGAGGAGATGTGAGCTTTGTGTAGCAGAGAAGTTTTGCTGTGAGAGAAGAGGTGCGGGGAGAAGGCAACGTGCGTGCGCCGCCCGGCTAGACACTGGTCCGCTCTGCCGCACCGCGCGGCCAGCGAGCCGCACTAAATTCTGTAGAAAAATTAGACATCTCCTCTCCTCTCCGCTTTATCTATTTCCACCAAAGCTAAGCGGAGAAGAGATATGGAAATAACGAAATCGGATTGGTTTATTCAAACACAATCTCCTGTCGTCTCCTCTCCTCTCCACTTTGGTGGATACTGGGCCTTAGTTAAGAACTACAAAACGCCACTGCTTTGATTAGTCGCTTTCTGAAACTATATTTTTTTTAATTATTTCCTACATGTTAGTGAGTATTCGTTTCCATAAGCCTTTTATTTTGATACAGGATTATGAAGAATAAAAAAAAAATCACTCAGTTCCAAAATTCCGCCATTTTTTTTTACAATTTGTATGTACCCAGTGTCACTCTCACAACCTCCCTTCAAAATCCTCTATTTGGCATAATCGGGTAAATAAAAATGTAAAAAAAAAGTAATCATAAGTTGGGCTTTACCCAACTTATGATTACTATTTTTTACACTTTGCCAAGAAGTGGAACAGTCAGACCAGCAAGTCCATATTCAATTTGATTCCTTTAATTTTTTAATTAATATTTTTTTATATTTGCATTTTTGCAGGACAATCAAACTGACAAAGCAAGCAGTGAAGATCCCATATCAAAGTTGGCGCCACCGATGCTCACGAACACGTTACATACAGCGCTGAACCAAGCTCTCTACTATGATGAGGTCGCGTTGAACTGTAATAGGTAAGATAAGGTTATGCTGCATTATAGTATTTTTGGTTTATAGAAGACTAGCTTTTGCCTGCGGCTTCGCTCTCGTTCTACCCTTCTCTACCCTTCTCTACCGTACTCTACCCTACTCCACCCTACTCTACCTTATACCAATAAATGTGCAGGTTTTGGTTTTTATTTAATTATCGGGGTAAAAATTATCCTACCTACCTTACCCATACCTACCACCAATTTTTAGCCTAATCGGTTCAGCCGTTCTTGAGTTATAAATAGTGTAACTAACACGACTTTATTATATAAATTTAAAGAAGATTAATCGAATATTAAATTATAATTGTCACAACGACTTTTCACTTAAAAGTTTGGACAGCATTTGTAGATTTTGTTAACATGCGTTAAATTTGAATAGCTTTCCAGACAATGTATTTGATTAATAACATAGTTTTCGGTTGTTCAATGTTCTCGACATTTTCAGAATACTGCAAGAAGCTCGCGATCTACACGCGATGATGAAACATTACAAATTGCCTGTCGACGGTGAAGAGTTGAGCAATATTTTGAGGTTGGAACAGGTAACAAACGCTCATTATTATAATAAAATTCGCTTACTATAAATAGGTACTGATTAGGGGTGAATCAGCATCTATTAACCACGAAGACATGTGACATTCACCAACCCGCACTGGGCCCGCAAGGTGGATTGCGGGCCATTCCTTCTCCTAGAGAGAAGGTCTGAGTTCCAGCAGCCCAGCAATGGGAACATTAAAAGGCTGATTATGCTATGCTATGCATGGTTTTTATTTATATGTAAATAAAGCCTAATATTTTCTATAATTATAATACTTTCAGACGTGTACGTATTTCGGCGGAATTAAATTTTATTATCTTTTTACTGGGCTTGTCTCGCCATTTTTCTGTGGTCCGCCTTTTTTTTTCGTATTTATTAAGGCAGTTTTCTCACGACCCATATTGGCTTTATGTTTATAATGAGTATATTTTACATTTTCAGGTAGGATATTTAACAAACGTATCACAACCGCTGGTGGCCGCGATGAAACTAAAGAGAGTGGCTCAAACGTTGGAAGAAAGACGGAAGAACCTACAGACTGCCGTCAACCAGTGCACCATCGAACAAGGGTCACTAAATATTTCGTAAGTTTCTTAATATTTCCTCAAGTTACTTGAACCATTTGCATTACATACACTGGTCTAGGGACTGTATCACAGCTCGTTGTGAAGTGAATTTCAGTTCCGTGATCTGGAGTAGTTTATTTATTGCTCGTAACCCGCTCATCACCCACAAAATAGGGTCTCTGAAACAATTTTCCCTCTGATCGCCATCCTAAACCGATATAATTTTTTTCATATTATGATTTTCATTAAAATATAATATATTAATTTATTTTTTAGTGTCCAAGCAGCAATAGCCGGCGCTTGCGCAAACCTGCACCTCCTCCCAGAGAAACTGAACCCCGTGGTGCGGCCGCTCATGGAGAGCATCAAGAAGGAACCTTCAGAGGAGCTGCAGCTGAACTCTGCGGAAACCCTCGCCGCGCTGTTGTCGCAGCTAGTCACTAGAGAGCCCTGTCCGAATAACAAGGTGCTTATTAATCTGAAGGCGTTCTTGAGGTAAATTGGTGCTTTCTTCTGTTCTTGTTTGTGTATTTACATACTTTCCAATTCTCATAATAATTTTTTGCAGCTCAACTTTGCCAATCCTGGGCATAGGCCTCTAATTTCTTATCACTTGTGCCATTCTTTTCACTTTTATGCCAGCCTCAATCAGGTTGGAACCTGCACTGGAATAATTTCATGTGTCGCCTTTTTTGTACTAACATAAAAGAAAAGGTTTTTTTTTAAAGAAGGATAAAGGGGATAATGTTACCTGTGATTAAAAATCTTATTTTTCATTCGAAAAATACTAATTGTACACCAAATAGTAATGGACTTAGGAACTTGGGGCATTCCGCCGCGGACAGGCTAGGTTAGAAATTGGGTCACCTTAACATTCTCATATTGTTTTTTTTGTGTTTCTATAGATGTGACCCAGAATACACGCCGCGCATTTCCCTAGAGAGTACGGAGGAAGCAAATGGTGACTCTGGTAGTGGTGACAGCGGGCCTGAAGGGAAAGGAGAACAGATGCCGCATACACCAGCAAGTATGTATTATTTTTTCGTGGTTATCGCTATCATGACCATAACTGCATTTGCCATTTAAAGTAACAATTTTTCAGCAAAAATAAGTCTTTTTTCATCCATATTATATACAAATACTGGACGCGATGACACTTAGAACGAAACTGAGTTCGATTGTGAACATGAATAAGCACAATGGCGTGCGTCTCTTGGCTTACGCCCCACACCGTATTAGATACGCCGCCAGTCTGGCTAAGCACTCAAGCGGATGTCACAAAATCATGGGCAGCAGCTAGTTCGTAATATAAATATTCTTGATACCTTTTTATCATTTATGTTATTTCCGGAAAGAAAGAAAACATGTTTATTTTGCCTGAATAGACGCACGCTAAATTACAAGAGTATCACTAACTAAAATAACTTCGTTGTAGGACCATTTGTTGAGCGAGCATTAGTGATTCCTGTTACACCATAGATAAAACAGAACACGGTTGTCTAGGTTGTAGAGCGAAAATAATATGACGTATGTTTGTTGCACAGTGGACAAGCACAAAGGCATCCTCACGCTGTGGGAGCAGCAGCGCTGCACGGAGCGCGCGGCGCCGCGGCGCGGCCGCCCGCCCGCCGCCGCCGCGCTGGCGCTGGACCTGCTGCTGCCGCACGAGGATGAGGTCAGACAGGACATACACTTATGTCTATGAAACACGCACCTACATTCATTGACAATCATAAATAAATATCATAATTTTAAGTTACAAGGACATATTGACAGTTACTTTTTGATCTTTTCAATACCGAGCACGGGATGGTTAACTTGCATGGCGTATTACGTGAACGATTCAACGCGAATGCGGTAGCGAAGCGATTAGATACGTTACAAGCGATAACAATGCGACGCGGCGGCTCTGTTCTCCTACGTGTGTTTGAATAAAAAAAAAGATATCACTGCATCGCAACAATTTGCGTAAAAATCACCAGCTTTGCTTCGCTCGTACGGTTGATCATGCAATAAAGTATCAACTGTTTGTTCTAATCGAGCTGCATCGCTTCGCGTTCGCGATCACGTTCAATTACCTACGTAAATATTACATTTTAAACTTTTAAAGCACTATTCATCATTATACCTATTTATAGAATTTAAAATACAAATTTAATACTAGCAAATTGGCGTTAAGAAAAAGAATGCCACTTCCTACTTAAAAAAAAAATAAGCTTTTGCCTTCTTTCTAAGAGGTTTTCCGGTATTTTTTTTTGTATATTAAGCTGCTTCTTTTACTTTAATTAAAGTATTTATGCCCGATAGGCTCGAAAACTACTGCGGATACAAAGACGAGGCGCTACGTTAGCGCTCACAAGCTTAGCCACGTATTTCGGCGACGAGTTACCTGAGAAGCTGCCCAAGCTATGGGAGTTTATCACCGAGCCGCTCGAGAGGGTATACACTGATGCTGGTAAGTAAAATACTTCCAACAATGTATTTGATCAAGTTTTGGAACAACCAACTCTGATATTTGTTTTAGGGTATTTTCAATACACAAACTTACTTGAAAATCAACTAAACAATTAACTCTACTTGAGTTAGGAGTAATTAAAAAATGGCGGTAAATCTTATAAGTAAAACTGTACTTACTTTTTAGTAGATACAGTTTTATTTAATTTTAAGTTTTGAAGTGTAATTTGAATTAGTGTAACAAACCTGCCGAATAATTAAAATAATTATAATTTTTATTCTGTTGTACACTTGATTTATTAAGTATTTTGTTTCGTACAGAACTAGAACAACAAGAATGCAGTGTAGCTGAAGAAATAATTACGCGGCTACAAGTATTCGAGGCAGTATGTGGGTCACTAGGCGGAGCGCTGCGGCCGCGCCTGGCCGCGTGCGCGCGCGCCGCCACCGCGCTCGCCAGGAGCACGTACACGGCGCTGCGGCACATGGCGGCGCGCGCGCTGGCGGCCATGTGCCGGGCGGGCTATCCTGGAGTCATGCACACTGTTATACACGAGGTAACTAACATTTTGATATTTCTTCGGAGAATACCTCCCACTGACTAGACCGACGATAGTCTTCAAAGCTTTTTACAAAATTTTACAAAAAGCCGGTCGTTATATAGAATAACAGATTAGCTGTCTTCGAGGTTTCGCCCTCGTCTTAGGTTACTACTCCGCTTTCGTGAGTTGTAACGACGTTATTATAGAAACTGACTGACATATCAACGCACAACCGAAACTAGTGGTGGCCTTCTGTATTACTGTGCAATAGGATTGAGGTATAATGATGTACCGCGTCCCCCTGCAGCTGATCCCGGCGCTGAGCGACGTGCGCAGCGAGGCCGTGCGCTGCGGCGCGGCCGAGGCGCTGGCGCGGGTGGTGGACGCGCTGCAGCTGCAGATCGTACCTTACATCGTGCTACTAGTCGTACCTTTACTAGGTCAGTATTTTAACATAACTGTCTCAACCTTTTTTTGAGGTGGGAAACCATCCATTATTTTTGTTAATGTTTTGGGCTTGGATACTAAGTCCTATAAGCCAAGTATTCGTATGAATATCCCAAAGCATTAAATTTTTAATTTGCACTTGTTTATTTTATTATTAGTTTTAAAGTGTTTTAATTCTTAAAGGTTTTATTCAAGGTATGTATGAAATAGCAGACCAAGTGCAGTCAAATATAATGATTGGTTTATAGGAAATACCGATAAAATTATATGAGTTTCGCAATCTGTCAGCTATTTATTTTGTCTTTTTTTATTGTAGGTAAAATTATCCAATGACAAAACCCACCCTTGGGCGGGGCGGGAGATAGTGTCAGACTCTTACTGACTAAAAACCTACCCTGTTCCTTCAATGACTTTGTTCCAAGGCCCCGGGGTTCACTTTCGCCTAACCCTGGATTTCCTTGTTACAACCAAGCTGAAGGGCTTCTGCTTGGTTTCATGTGTCATTACTTAGTATTATAATTGTACGATATGGTAACATTAAAACCTTGATCGTGGTTAGGGCGCATGAGCGACCACTGCGAGGCCGTGCGCGTGATGTCGACGCGCTGCTTCGCGTCGCTGATCCAGCTCATGCCGCTGGACGGCGGCGCCGCCGAGCCGGCCGGCCTGTCGCCCGAGCTGCGCGCGCGCCGCCGCAGCGACAAGCACTTCCTCGACCAGCTCTTCAACCCCAAGACCATCCCGGACTACAAGATACCTGTGCCTGTGTCGGCGGAGCTTAGATCTTATCAACAGGTACCGTATGTTTTCAGTGCTGAGCAATTCAAAGTCAAAATGTTATTATTTCATATAGGCCTTCATGGGCACTGATAAAACGTCAGAAGCTAGTGCACGGTTCCAAATTGGTCGTTTCCTATGGCGAAGAACCGGCAAGAAACTCCATGGTTACTCATTAAAAAAAATGGTTTGTTGTAATTGCGAAGCGATCCGATGCTGTTTACTCAAATTCAATGCTACACAGTGGCTCTGTCCTACATGCGTGCGAATTACCGCAATTTATTTAATACAAGCTACCGCACCGCAAGTGTTCGCTTGAAGATTTATGAACCCAACTAAGGGTTGTTTGCGTGCATGTGGTTAGAGACGTAAGCCACCGCGATAGAGCAATATTAGTGTTTCATTTGGCTGCATCGCATCGTGATTGTGTTCGCATCGAAACATTTACGTAAGGGCCGGGACACATATACACGATACGACGTCGTGTCATACCACGATGCGGCGTCGTTTCACGATGTGACGTCGCATCGTGGGAATCTACGACGAGCATCGTAAAAAACTACGTCGCGACATCGTAACGTGCCACGATACACGGCACGACACCGTCGATACAATGCAGGGTGAATTGTCGCAGTTAATTTCGAGAAATGGACCGCACTAGACGCGTCCTGCTCCTGCTATTGTTTTTATATTTTTATTCTTATATTCTTCTGATGTTTTGTCCCATAGTACGGGACTCTGCTCGACTAGCGTTATTAAATGATCGACCTCAATAGCGTTAGCGTCCGTCATCTTTGAATTTTGAATAACAACTGTGGCACTGACACAGGAACGCATCGTGAGTTTCTACGACGCGACGTCGTGCCGTGTATCGTGGCACTTTACGATGTCGCGACGTAGTTTTTTACGATGGTCGTCGTAGATTCCCACGACGCGACGTCGCATCGTGAAACGACGCCGCATCGTGGTACGACACGACGTCGTATCGTGTATATGTGTCCCGGCCCGAAGGGCGTGGACACATGTCTACGGCTCGACGCCGCCACCGTGCATCGGCACGGCGTCGTAACGTGGCACGGCGTCGTACCGCGGCACGGCGTCGTACCACGGCACGGCGTCGTACCACGGCACGGCGTCGTACCGCGGCACGGCGTCGTACCACAGCACGGCGTCGTACCACGGCACGGCGTCGTACCCGCGGCACGGCGTCGTACCACGGCATGGCGTCCTGCCGCGACACGGTGCCGCCAACGGTGCACCGCGGGCACAAGACAACAACCATCCTTCAGTTTTTGTCTTGATATGGACCGTATTATTCTGCTCCTGTTACTAAGGCGACGAATAAGAAAAAAGTGAATCAAAGAAAATATTGGGTGAATCCATATCTTTCTATAATGAACCATGTTGGAAGTTATTTTGAGAGGAAATATGAAGCACTGAAAATATGTCGTGATGAAAAATTTTACGAATATTTTAGAATGTCCATATCAAGTTTAAAAAAAAGTTTAGCAAAAAAATTTGCTTCATATTACATTAATTCATTATTTCCCAAGAGGACGCCGGCGTCCGCACACCTATTGTCTTTCTATTGTGTCTCTAATTACGATATTCAAATAGAAATAATGTGAGATACGCTATTCAAAGTTATTTCGGCTTGAAAATGTGAAACGTCTTGGTTTTTCTACGGTGCACCGTGTCGCCACCGTGCCGCGGCACAACGCCGTGCCGTGGTACGACGTCGTGCCATTGCACTGTATCGGCGTCGTGACGTTGCACGGTGGCGGCGTCATGCCATAGACATGTGCCCACGCCGTTAGACACCGTGTTGTCGGTTTCATAATAGTAGGAGATGAAACTCATTGTTTTTCTTATGTAGTCAAAATCCGTTTGCCTCCTACTGACTCGAGTGCGACTGATTCGAGCTCTCAAAAAAATTGCTGTTATGTCTCTGTGAACTGGAATAAATCTTCGAAGAATTTTGTAATACTTCGAAGGTGTCATTATAATATCATGACATGTAGTGACGGCATAACTAGAGCCTCTAAAAATAATTACGCAGTTAAGCCTAACATAACGAATCGTGTTATTGTCAAAGTGTTACACAAACTTGTGCAAATGGCCTTTTTCTGCCAAATACAAAGTTTGTTTCACGATTTGCAGGCTGGTGTGAACTGGCTCCGCTTCCTGTACGAATACAAACTCCATGGTGTGCTGTGCGACGACATGGGGCTGGGGAAGACGCTGCAGTCCATCGTGGTGGTGGCGGGCTCGCACTGGGAGCGCAGCCGCCAGCGCGCACCGGCACTACCCTCACTGGTCGTGTGCCCGCCCACTCTTACTGGTACTTCATCTATGTAGTTATAAAACATATTAAACCTTCGGTTTTCGTAAAGAAATTCAAACAAGTAAATCGACAGAAGCTTTCATGAACCTCAATGCTTTGTTTTTTAATTCATTTTTAACCGACATCAAATAGGAGAAGATTATATATGTACACCGATTTCTAGGTCAATTGTGCACCGATTTAGATTTTTTTTAAAATTAAATCTATACTACTTTATTGGTCTAATTGAATTATTGTTATGATCTGATGATAAACTTCAAAGATGTGAAACGGAACTCCTCATAAGACTATAGCAGAACTGTCGTAACAAGTAAAATTGGTTTGTTCATACATAGTAGTCGTTGACTGACTGAAGCAAGAGGGGGAGGGACATCGAAATAATTTTGAATGAACTTTTATCTACCATCTTTTCAACAATTCTCTTACCAATCAATGTTTTCTGCAGGCCACTGGGTATTCGAAGTCAACAAATTCATTCCATCGAAGTTCCTGAAGCCACTCCAGTACGTGGGGATTCCATACGAACGCGAGAGACTGCGTCACCACGTCAAACACTACAACTTCATTGTCGCTTCCTACGATATTGTTCGAAAGGATATCGAGTTCTTCAGCAGCATTCAATGGAACTACTGCATACTGGATGAAGGCCATGTCATTAAGAATGGAAAGACGAAGGTTTTTAAAGCCATTAAGCAGGTGGTTGCTAACCACAGGCTGATTTTGTCGGGGACGCCGATACAGGTAATATTTCACACCAGTTTTATTATATTAGGGCCTGAATTTGGCACAATAGTTTTAGAAAATTGTTACAGTAATAAAGATAATAGTGAAAATGCTATACTAGACATACTTTGTCATAGACTTGATTTATCATAACAGTAGGAAATGTGATTTATTATAGTAAATAGCTCAAAACTAAGAAAATAACTGGTGGTTGCGCGAATAAGCTGTGGACTGTATGTTTAAAAAAGCGATCTAAGGTTTGTTAACAATATGCAGGTACTGTGCCTTTATTGATGAATGGATGTATTAGGGAGGAACACTGACCTTTTGACCTCGAAGGTTCCACGTGGCGCCGGCCGGCGAACCTCGACTTCGCACATTCAATCACTGCCAGGTCCTGTATTGCACTACACTGCACTATTGTTGAGTCTTTGAATGGTTGGATCACGAAATAGTCAATTTTCTTGTAATTTCGAGCGGGCGATGTTAGCGGAGCGGTCACATTCACAATCGATGCACAAACACGTAATGTCATTTCATTTCTTGAGGTCGTGCGGGGGAAGGGAAACGGAAGGGATAGGATTGCTAGGCCAAAAAATAAATTACAAAAAACAAAATCGCGGATCATAGCAAATTGGCGCAACCAACTGGTTTATTTATAGTCTATTTTATTATACATTCGATGCAGTGGTGGTGTTTCAGTACAGCTAAGTTATTTTAGTTAAATTATTTGCAAAAGCTAGCAGACTTTTGTTCTTTTTTTATCGACCTATATCATAGGATATTAAAATTGTTTTTAATTTGGCCGTAATGTGTTTATTTTTAATTTTTTCTGCAGAACAACGTGCTGGAACTATGGTCCCTGTTCGACTTCCTGATGCCGGGCCTCCTGGGCACCGAGCGGCAGTTCACCGCGCGGTACTCGCGGCCCATCCTCGCCGCGCGCGACGCCAAGGCCACGCCGCACCAGCTGCAGGCCGGCGCGCTCGCCTGTGAAGCCTTGCATCGACAGGTAATACGTCATGCCATGGATGCGTAGCTTGACGGACAGGCACCGTGGTGCTCGCGTCGCTACATGCGCTTCATGACGCCTACCGTACCTCATGTCAAACGTCGGACGCACTTTGAGCGAAATCACGTTTATAATTTTGGAACAACCTTATATGTGACAATTTCGTCGTCTGACGGCATTGTCACAAATGACTGAAAATGTGTAATGAGCCTTGTGGACAGAGCTCAGTTCGCTGTGATAATCAAGCTGCCAGGCGTATTTTGAATTGTCTATGAAGCTACGCGTTCATGGCTAGTAGGCGTAACACTTCGCCAGTAACGCGTTCACTGGCCACGGAACAGACACAACAGTTACAATTTAACTAACATCATCATTACCCATATGTGGGACTGCCAAGGGCTGTTAAAAAGACAAAAAGCCTGTTGCCACTAATCTCGTATAAAACTAAAGACAGTGGAGACTTTATTAAATAAAGATCCAAGAAAATCAAATTTAGAAACCTATGCTCAGCAGTCGCACTAGTAACAACTAGACTAACAGACGAAGTAATCGAAATCACATTTATATAACAATTAATGAAGAAAACTACGTACAACGGTGATGTTACTATCATATTTGCTACTATTGTTTGTTTATATGTCACCCAAAAGTTGATAGAAAATTTGTAATTAATTATTAATTAATAATTAATTTGACAAATCAATGAAAGCATCATTTTGCTAATCCTTTATTTTCCGTCCATATCCAGGTTTTGCCATTCCTCCTGCGTCGTGTGAAAGAAGACGTACTAAAAGAGTTGCCTCCTAAGATAACTCAGGACTACTACTGCGACCTCAGCCCGCTACAGAAGCGGCTGTATGAAGACCTGTCGAAGGAACACATGCCGCACGGCATCACCTCGCATCAAACGCATGTTTTCCAGGTAAGGAAGGTTATCGCAATGATTATATACCGGTTTATGAAATTATTTGCATTATCCGCTGATTTTGGATAGTTTTCGTTGCAGATATAATTATTTTTGAAGTTATTAAAGTAAATTATAATTTGTTAATCGGGCAACACAGACGTGTCGTAATCTGCCATTTAGACTCCACCTTTATTTTAAACTATTCGAAACTTATTATTGGTGTCGGGTACGGGATATACGAAATAAAAAATATCTGCAACCATGCATAAGCGTAACCGAAACTCTCCATAAAACTCCATAACATCCCTGATTCATTGTTAATAATATAGGGAAAGCGTGTACTAAAGGTTTACAATTGGAAATAAAAAACGCACGGTATTATGATTGTTACGGTCAAGCGCACTACATAAGCGATTACTAGCGTCTCAGACATAACTGACTAAAATACGTCTCCCTTTAGTTGCCCTTTGCGTTCTAAGATCACGGTATTTCTTTCGAAAATTCCCGTGGCCTTTATTGTTTCCGAACGTATTAACCATGATATCTGTTCCCGCAGGCCCTCCATTACCTACAGAACGTGTGCAACCACCCGAAGCTAGTGCTGACCGCGGAGCACCCTGAAGCGCGCGCGATCGCCAAACAGCTGCATGACCAGCATTCCACGCTGGACGATATACAGCATTCAGCCAAGCTGCCTGCACTCAAGTGAGTATCTTACACTAAAATGATACATTATTGTTAAAGACGTCCTTTTGGGTTTGGAGTTAAGAGAAATATCGGTAGAAAGACCTTTTGTTATATGGAGATTTTTGTTATTTCAAATTAACTCATAGTGATATGGGAAGTTTATACTGACGTGCTTGAAGCAGTGACTGTCAATGATGATTACAAACATTTAAAAGTTCTATATTCGCGCCAAACTCATTAATAGATTATTGTTAAGTTTGGCAATAAGTAACGTCAAAAAAATAGAATCCACATGATAACTCACACTAATTGAATCAAATACGACATTGTTCTAAATGCAACAATTTCGACTCCTAAATAATGTACCACGAAAAATGAACGTATCGTCGTCCGCAGACAACTGCTGCTGGACTGCGGCATCGGGTGCGCGGCGTCGGAGGGCGCGGGCGAGGCGGTGGTGTCGCAGCACCGCGCGCTGGTGTTCTGCCAGCTGAAGAAGATGCTGGACATCGTGGAGCGCGACCTGCTGCAGCGCCACCTGCCGGCCGTGGCCTACCTGCGCCTGGACGGCAGCGTGCCGCCGCACCAGCGCCACGCCATCGTCACCAGGTTCAACAACGACGTCTCCATTGACCTGCTGCTGCTTACTACTGCGGTCAGTTTTTGAATACATCAATCTTTGATTCTGTTTTATAAGAAACTTTCTGCGAAATAGGCCCTGGTCGACGAGTACGGAAAGGAAGTCTGTATAAATAAATCGGGGATTTGCTTATGTTTATTTTTGCATTACTTACCAGCGACTTCGCACGCATGATAGAAATCCGTTCAGCCGTTTGAGCGTGAAGAAGTAATAAACATAATTATAGACAATCTCACAAACTTTCGCCTTGATGTGACTGTATTTTATACAACAAATAACACTAAAAATAAATATTTTTCTGGACACATTATTTTATCGCTTTTAGCGAGACCACCTATTTCTACACCCTATTAATTTTGAAGTCCTACTGTATTTTTGTTGATGTACAATATAGAGTACATCTGTCTATTAAAAACTTAGGTATGATAAGTAGCATACCAGTCGAACCAAAATGACGATCGACCTTGACTGCGCAGTAACAGATATTCGTTTCTCAATCGAAATGGTGGGCTGCGCGTAGCCATAGCAATGATGGCCATTTTGGTTCTAATTATTTGCCGTGTACTATATGAAGTTAGGGTGTCATGGGAGCATCTACATTTTCCATCTTAACAGCCGCCATAATTTATCAAACTTACTGAACTTGGATATAAGCACAAAAATTAAACTTATTTCTTAACTCGTTCAGGTGGGTGGCCTCGGGCTGAACCTCACGGGCGCAGACACGGTGATCTTCGTGGAACACGACTGGAACCCCATGAAGGACCTGCAGGCCATGGACCGCGCGCACCGCATCGGACAGAAGAAGGTTGTCAACGTGTACCGGCTCATCACAAGGGACACGCTCGAGGAGAAAATTATGGGGTACGTTTGAGATCTATTATTCAAGATTCATTATTACTCGTACACCTAAAGTAGTAAAGGCTTTTCGCTGAACAAAGGCTATACCTTTCGATTAATCGACTTGAATGGCGCCCTTTAGTAAACTGAATGATGAATTAAGCTAAAGGGCTGCAAGAACTGTATGTTATTTCTTGACAATGCCAAAAAAAATACAAAATTATTGTCTTTGTTGCTGTTGTGTCTGTATCAAATAAATGTTTTCTGTGTAACTTTCAACAAATATTCATAATTTTATTTTTTCCACAGCCTACAAAAATTCAAGCTGCTAACAGCAAATACAGTCATAAGCAGCGAGAACGCCGCAATGGAGACGATGGGCACCGACCAGCTGCTGGACTTGTTCAACTTATCCAGCAGCAACAGCGCGGCGCCCGCGCAGCAGCAGCAGGCGGCGGCCGGCCCGTCCGGCGCCAAGGCCGTGCTCGACGCTCTGCCGGACCTCTGGGACGACAAGCAGTATGAGGAAGAGTATGACATGACCAACTTTATCAAGGGTCTTAACAAAATGAGCGCCTAGATGACGCATGATGACAGTGTCGTAGGATAGTGGAAAATGTTTACGAAGATTTTTGTGAACCAAGAAAGGTTTTGATAATCACAAAAATTCGTACACGAAGTCGCGAATCACTGCTGGATTTTCGCTAAGCCCGTTCTTTTCGATTCTTCACCGAAATATTAAACAATTTGTAGTTTTATAGTAAGTACCTAAATTAAGTACGTTTTTATTACGTGAATATGCTGAAGACACTATGTGCCACAATCTTTACACACTTTTTAAAATAATTTGAGGACGACGATTGATTTTGGAAAAAATCAATCTGATTTTAAATTTAGGCGATATATGCAATGTACCAAGTTAGGATGGGGTCGCACTGGTCACATACACGCGTTTACTTTGATTCAAAATTGAGTTGGAACTGCACTCGATATGAGGCATCATATTTTTTTTTCTGGTACAAGGATGCTTTTCGAAATTTAAAAACAAGAGCAAATGCGAGTGCGTGTAGATCAGTGCAACCCCTCATAACTATGACCTTCCTTCAAGGTAGATACAAAATCAAACTATCTTCAACAAAGTTTCTCTTTGAAGGTAGGTTGCTATGTTTGAAGAGGCTGACCCATTCTAGTAGATATAAATTAGACGTAGACACAGACAGCTTTAGCGAGTTGCCTTAGTAAATATTCTATTGATCTTGTAATTGTTACTATTGTGTAGTTCTTAGAGAATAGTCTCATCACATCGATGTTTCACCATTATTATGTGTAGCAACACTATACACACCATTAATGATTTAATAATACTAATTAAAGCTGTAAACTTTATCTGGTTTTCTCAGTAAAAAAAAACCGTGCACTGCTGTGTGCTTTCTAAAATGTCGTCAATTACATGTCAGGCTTTTATAAATGTTATTAGGTAATAAATGTTTCCACACTGTTAATTTATGTGAAGACGCAACGCAATTAGAAATAGGCAATAAAGTTAAATCTAGCATGTTTCATGTCGATAAAAGTTTATTAATAATGCATCATCATCATCATCATCATCATCATCATCATTAATAATGCAAAGGAACAGAATATAAATGCATTAGATTTTAACATTGTTAGCTTCACAATACTTTTCTAAAGTTCAAATATCGATAGATAACACTTATCATTATGTCATCTCGTTATTTAGGAAAGTAAAGTAATATATTATCTACTTGTATATTAGATGAGCAAACCAAATTAGATGTAAAACGTTTGTAACCTACATCACAGAACCATGCTTATTATTTTTAAACATATTTATTTACTCGCTACGTACGTAAACATTTCAGTAGTGTGGTCGAAAACAAGGTCGAAAACACACTGGTAGGACTTCGTGAGTCGCCTAGCATGTAGGCAGCGAAACACATACCTAACTCGCACATAAGTATGCAAATAGCTTGACTGCCATAGCGAAGTACACCATGACCAATCAGAACTTGTGGTACACCTACTGCCTACTACTTGCATACTTTTGTACTAGTTATAGGCAAGTGTATCGCCGTCCTAAAAGAGGTGACATGTGGCTTGCACAAAATATGCAAGTAGTTGTTGGTATAGTGGCATGCTATCCACCAATAAGAACTGGCTCAATAACACTGGCATGCAAGCTACTTGCATACTTTTGTGCCAGCTACAGGTATGTATAACGCCGCCTTTAGCCTCCAAATATGCGGTGTGTCCCGCTATGAACATTGTAGAACGTTTGCTCTGCTTCGCTAGAAGCTAAGTAATCCACCTACTTGCCAGTGCGTTTTCAGCCAAAGCTATTATCAAATGTAAGGTTCCTTGTGTAAGAAATTACCTCAATGACTTGATTTTTCTCTACGATTGAATAGTTAATTTATTAATGTAGCGTTATAAGGAACAGTCATGCTGCTTTAGTCATTTTTGTAGTGTTTAGTGAGGCGCCGTCGCAGGCATGTTTTATTTTTAGTTTGAATGTTTTTTTGTTTTGCTGTTTTGTACCTGCTCGATATAAAACAAGAGTAATGAAAATAAGTGTTTTGTTTCGTTTTAACTTGCATTTTCTGTTATATGAAATATTTGTATGGATATAGAAAAACATTAGTATTTTCACGCAAGCAAAATATTTTCTGTTGCGAAAGTAATGCAGTTGTTGAATACCTTATTTTTTTCAAATATGATGACGTTTTTCTATGTCCACGACGTGTCCACAATATGGTTACGTAAATAACTTTAAAGTTATGTATGGCGTATTACACGTACCTACTTTCAGTCTAAATGATGTAATTTAATCTGTTTGTTTACTTGTCTGGATAAAATAAAGCATTTTTTGACATAAACGTTGTTTTACATCGATATATATGTACTACGCACTAGATGACGCGTCCTGTACATTCACTTTTTTCTAATTAGTTGTTCGGCAGACAGTACAATCCGCGCTCAGCTGAAGTTAGTGCAATTTTGACGTTCATGCAGTGTAGGAGAGCCGCTAATAAATTGGAATCAAATTAAACCAGGACATAAACAATAATTCTGTAGCTAAAGAAATAAAGCTACTGGTTATCCAAGCGATGTAATAGCTTCTAATATCGTAATAATATAATAGAAAAGAAAATATTCCAAAAAAGCGCCCTCCATTTTACAATCATAGACTAAAACATACAGATGCTCCCCCCAATGAAAATGAATTATAGGTTTTTACCTACAACTGTTTTACAGAACACAGACTTTATGCGGTGTTTTATAACCAGTTCGATATTTTTAAATATTTTTGGGTTCCGTACCTCAAAAGGAAAAATCGGAACCTTTATAAGATCACTTTGTAGTCCGTCTGTCCGTCTGTCAAGACCCTTTATCTCGAGAACGCGTGGAGGTATCGAGTTGAAGCTAAATACTCAAATCGATTTATTTCATCAACACTGCTCTCAAAAACGGTGAAGGAAAACATCGTGAGGAAACCGACATGTCCTAGAACCAAAAATTCGAAGACATGTGACATCCACCAATCCGCACCGGGCCCGCGTGGTGGATTATGGCCCATTCCTTTTCCTAGAGAGGAGGCCTGAGTCCCAGCAGTGGGAATATTAAAAGGGTGATGCAATGCAATGCAACTCAAATCTGTGTTGGTACAGTCTGCTAGCTGCAGGCAGGCAGGGTCGAAGCCTGCTTAGGTCATGGGTCAGCTTCTGAAAGGAAGGCCCGGCCCCGGCACGATAGGCAACGAAGGAACGGGGTAGGTTTTTAGTCAGTAAGACTCTGACACTATTTCCCGCTCCGCTCAAGGGCGGGATTTGACATTAGATGATTTTACTTACAATAAAAAAAAACTGTGCTGGTAAAATTTTATAATAAAATACCACTTTAGATTACCTATCCAATTGAATGAATCCAAATTGCAAAACATGTATAAAACGCATAGTGTGCGTTATAAATTGGAAGATTATATTTATATTATTAGACAAGCATATTATAAATTGGAAGATTAGATACTTAATAAAAATGCTTGGCTAAATGCTGGTCCGGCTCTACTGCCACAAAATCAAACTACTAAGTTAAAAAAAAAGATGACGATAATGATGTTTTGATGTCGCTAAAAACGCATGTTTCGACATTCTCAAGGGTATCAAAATTCATAGGGTACTTCCCGTTGACCTAGCATCCTGAAATATGGCACGAAGTAAGGACTTATAGTACAGATAAAGGAATAAATCTGAAAATTTGTTGTTACGTCATAAAAAAAAAAATTATGCGATTCAGAAAAATCTTCAAGACTATTCGAGATTTGAAGTAGTACGCTCAGAGCGCGAGTCCGACTCTCACTTGCCGAGTTTTGGGTTCTTTCTTTTGTTGTATTAATATTAGACATCGTTAAATTTTAGTCGTTTCAATCCCGCGGAGGGTCGATTCGGTACATGAAATGCTATCGAATTGTAAAGAAAAAATTAAAAAATAAACTACTTTTTTTTAAAAACTCGAATTAATTTCTTTAACTAAACGAGTCAATGACCTTGTAGGTAGTTGTCGGTCGTTGCGTATTAACTACCTACAGTTTATTGGCCTCGCTCAACAGACGTTTACTTAAAGAAATTAATTTTGTACATGCGTAAATTAATTTGAGTTTAAAAAAAGTTCTTTATTTTTAATTTTCACTTTACAAATCGATAGTATTTCATGTACCGAATCGACCCTCCGCGGGATTAAAACGACCAAAATTTAACGGTGTATTAACATATTTTTATCAAAGTGTAAAAAATAAAAACTCATCAAGAAATGTCAGCGAAGAGAATTTATACCAACGAAGACTATTATTACATTTTGAAATAGAGTATTATTATAATGAATTATTGTAGGCAAGAAACTGTGTCACGTCTGCGGTATAAAAATCTATATGGATGTCATGTCATTACACTAAGTTGAAAGCAACGCGTAAGTACTAGGATATTCATGGCGCTTTAGACCTTTTGGTCGCGAAAAAGTATCCTCTATAAGCTATCTTAGCGCTGTAAGTTTTAAAAGTTTTGTTAGACGGCATAATGGCAATCTAGCGCTGCAGCGATTTATTGTTTGAACTTTTCAGTATTTTGACAAATAGTTTATATGAACGTGCTTGTCTATCGCAAGAATATAGGATAGGTCGATGTTGTTTTATTACAACCTTATTACTCCTTTGAATTACAACAATGCATTGATATTACTCCTAATCACACAGTACTATGCTTTTAAGGCCAACATTGCGTTAAGCGGGTGCACGCGCAGCCGCCCGCGCGGACTGTCTTGTCGTCACGCGTGTCCCGTGCTCAGTCGCGGATACCTGATTACTACCTGTGCAGTGTCGCTAGTTCAACTTTAAGGGCCGAAACACATAATCGCGTTGCAGCGCAACGCCGCTAAAATCGGCGGTACCGCCCGCCGCTCGTTTATGGCCGTATCCTACAGGGATAACCTAGTTTCTCGCGATTTTTGAGTTTGGATAAACGTTTCTCTGCCATGGATTGTAATAAACTTATGCTTATTTGTTATTCAGAAGACATTATTTTAAACAAACGACAAGAAGATACTGGTTATATTTATTTAATAAAGTTATCGTATTCGCGCCGCGGTGCACACCGCAAAATTCAGCGTTGCGTCGGGTGGTACTGCCGATTTTAGCGGCGCGGCGGTGCAACGGCGTTATGTGTTTCGGCTTTTACGGTGTGCATACAGTCGTGTCGATGGAGAACTTTAATGTATTATTACGTAGTAAAAGGGGCGCGGCTGCCCGCCGCGAGCCTGGACGGAGCACTTTTCTATGGGACCACGCGTGCAACGTTAGGCCTATGGTATCTCTCTGTAATCTGTAAAATATTACACAGTAATGTGCTTTTACTTCCACCATACACTTATGTGGCATGTTCATAAACTGCTTGGCCGGCACAACGTGCTACGAGTCTGAAGTAAGCAAAGTGCCTTAATAAATGTGTGCTAAACTGCGGATAGCCTCTTGCTTTTAGTAGTAGTTTAGATCGACCTGCCATAAAGCTTGGCTTACAGATGACGAGAGGAGTCAGCAGCGTGTCATTTTCCGCGCACACCTTTTAAAATTACAGCCAAAGAGTTATGGTGTGTGATAAGCGTATGCTCTAGCGGCCAATCCGTTTTAGTTGTAGAAATTGGTGTCTGATTTTGATTATATCGGAAAAAGGGTGCTAATTTTTTGTTCGGATACTCGTACGTACAATAAGTAATCATTGTGCCTAATGGCCAATATACATAAATAGCCTACTTAGGGCCAAATCGAAACTACAAGTCAAGGGCGTCGCTAAGGGAGGGCAGGAGCGTGGGGCTACCCCCCCCCCCACCCCCGAAAATAGAGAAAAATGATGTCTTTATTTTTTTTTATCTAATAACTTACATTCGTAACATTTGTTATACACTTGTAAACATGTCATTTATAAAACTAGATTAATTAGAAGGAATATTTTAACAAGTAAAACGCGCCTTCAAGGAATTAGCACTATTATGGTAAGAATTTTGATGGTGACTACAGTCCCCTCATTTTAGTGGGTATTTCACCAATTTTATCACTAAAATGTTAAGTTTTCACTTGCTTTAACTTCAAAAGCTGTAACAACAATTCATACTTCTGCCATGGTGACCCTGAAATACAGGCCTTGAGCCCAGTTTAGGCAGCAGTCTCCCACAATGTAATACCCATCCTGTAATATGCAATTAAGAGTTATATTGTTGAGAAAAAAAACTTTTATTATTTTATTATTATTTTATTCTCTATACTTCCAATAGCCCCCCCCTACAGATTATTGATATGCCCCCCCGCTTGATCATCGGCTGGCGACGCCCTCGCTACAAGTCTGTGTACGGTGCGGTCAAAGAAAAGTACCTACAAATCCGTTTTCGCCACATGTACGTTTACCCTTACGCTTGTGGATTGTTTTAGCAACACCCGATTCACTATCAACGATTGCATCACTGCTTACCATCAGGTGGGATCAAAGTCAAGTGTGTAATTTAAAAAAACAATTCACTTGTTAAAGGTACGTAACAAGACCGACCCAACTCAGTAAAAATATATACTTTTAGAAAAATAAAATTAATTCAAAAATATAATTGTAAAATACTCAAGTTTAGTGAGCAATACAATCTCAATAATGATGTACAGCTACGTTTTGTATTGCGTTAAATGAAACGTTGAGTTTCTAGTTCTGAAACAAGCCACTAGAGCGCGCTAAAGTGCATCAACACCATGGCGAAAGCGACGTCAAGCGTGTGAATAAATTTTTGTTTTCTACGTGATAATGTTGTTATCCGATTGTTTGTAAGTTGAAAGACTTGAAATAAACTGACTCACTGTGTCTGCGTGTTGTCTAGTGTAAATACTGAACCTCAAAAGTTGGAAGTTTTGTGTGTGAAGTTGTAACGAACTCTCGGATCACTTTGGAGTTCAGGTGTCAACGAGGTAAGAAACTGATGCTTATTCCAATATTACGACTTCTAAAATTAACGCTTTCCATGCTGCTATGAGTTATTACGTCCAAACAAGTTACGATTAGCTCCAAATATTATATTCGGTACAACATCAAGTATGCACAGGTAGGTAATAGTTATAAATAATTCACTGTAAGGTTAGGATCTTGTCTTAGGTTGTATTGAAGACATTTGTACAAGTTTTGTTATTATAACTGGAATGGCACATGATTTTGGTTATTTCGTGGCGGAATGTCGCTCTCAAAAAGTTTTTGTTTACAAACTTGTGAAGTACCTACCCACTTACCTACTGACCTCATATTTTCATGTGTGAGGTTCCTTGAGGATGAGAGATACAGCGCTATTTATATAAACATGTATAATTTTGGTCACAAAAGTTTGACATTATTGTTTTATTAGTAAGTTTTTCTCATCATTTGAATTTTGTGAAGTCTGAAATAAAGTTATCCCTAAGATCCTGTCTTCATTCATATAAACGTAATTATTACTGGTGGACAAGGATGTAATTGGTAACAAACTTTTATTTCTATATAATTTTGATGAATGAGATGTAATGACGTATGTGAGAACACACTTTTGTGATTTATGCACTATCTATAGTTCTGTATGTGTATCTATTATGTAATATAAATAGACAACATACCTATGTAACTCAGTAATAACCATAGCTCATGAAAAATAAAGATTTTGTTATATCCCAGAGCTTTTTCTACCGCTTCCTGTATCTGTACCTAGTACCTGTTAGTGATCAGAGTAAATTGTATTTTTATCATATTTAAAATCACAAAGATCTACAAGGTAATTATGTTTCACTGTGCGGTTAGAAAAAAAATTGCCATAAATCGGCACACATGTGTATAATGCAGTGAACGGATTATCTACTTATTTTGTGTAATAACAAAGTATTTCTGATAATAGTATAGTAAAACAGCATAGAATATAAAGTTTTCTTTATTTTGTTTCCAACACAAGCAAATAGTGTTAGTTGACCTACTTAAGTCTCATTCATTCATAACATTATTATTAATGTATTTTAGTTTGTTTACATCTAACTTCAACACTATTGGATGATAATATTTCATTGATAATAATTGTAACTATAATCACTGAGGTGCCATTTAAGTTGAACTTTCATGAAAATTCAGGGCACAACATGTTTTTGATAAAAAAATACGATTATGATTACTCTTGCTACATTTTTTTACATAATAAATACAAAAAGATAATTAAACACTTCATACTAAATAAATAAATAAAATAAATAAATAACATCCAAATCTTTCATTCATGAAATATTACATTGTGAACTTAACTATCAAATAATTCTCATAGCAGTAAAAAAGGTCGTGAGTGCCGTCAATGAAAACCATTAAATTCCGTTTCTAATAGACAAAAAAGAAAAAAATAATCGTACATCCACATGTCCCTTGCAATATCGCACATTGTAAACACGAACGTAAAACAGAAAACAAAACAAAATAAAAAACAGAATGTGTCATCAATACGTCTCTTTTTTAAAAAAAAGCAGGTTTGCAACAATCAATTCCCTTTGTGCGCGACATCAATGGGAGCGGTTACTGTGTACCTATCCTTTGATCTCGCCGCCCTCTGAAGATGCGACAGAGCGCTAATACCGCCGTCCCGCGGAACAACGGCGCAACCGCCGCTTTGATGCTCGCGTGCACGAAAAATACGATATTATAATTTTAGTCGATTTTATCTCCCCTTAATTTGACTCGACTAAAATAAACTGGTGTATCACATTTTGTTTTTTAATTACCTACGTGGACGCGGATGAGATGCGTAGAGTTTTTGTTGTATTCTTTTGATTTATTATCTTTTCTTATTGTTTTTATGGTTATGGTTATACTCGATTATTTATTTTGACTAGTTTCGAGCACGAACAGAGCTTTTAGATCCCGAAAAAATATCGGAAATCCGAAAAAAATGCGTGTGTTTTGTTCTATTTTAAAACAATTATCCGTGCCCTTGGACCTTGAGACTCGAGTTTCTCGAGTTTTATAACATAGGAGTTAAAATCGTCTGATTACTTCCGAAATCACAGGGGGCACAAAAGTACCAGCTAATTACTGCCACCTAAAGATTAATAAATGCTGTAGATAAAAATTGCTACGTGGAACTTACACGTGTTACTATAAAAACTCGTATCTGATCTATTTCCGTCGGCCCCAACATCATAGGAATACTTTTAATTTAATTGTGGACTTTACAAATCCAATGTCCTTATCTCGTCTTACCAACGTTTGTCACTGTTTTGCTCAACGTTCTCTTTGTAACTTAAAAGATTTCTCCGAAATAAACTAATCTGAAGCTGTAAAAGGGAAGTAGATTATTTAAATAGGAGTTTACAAGAAGAAAATAAATACTGTAGGAAGATAAAAAAATGCTCGGTTAATTCTGCGTGAGTTGGCAATAGAGGGCAGTTGCGACGTTTCAGTAATTGGCTGAATCGAGACAGATCGCTAAAGGGGACGATTCATAGCTTTGTCGCAGAAGTGATACTTACTGTCCTTTACTGACTTGCCAACGAGAAGTAGTGGAGTCAAAGTGAGTAGGAAGTATTTAAAGGTCTTTTTTGGTTGTCTGAGCTCTTGATAGCGTACTTTCTACTATTTGCTCGTTATTTAAAGCCTTCTTCGTATTTAAAGTTTGGCTTACTGCTTTTGAGCTCTATGCTCACTGCGTATTACTTCCGTTCGCAGCAGAAATTACTAACGCGGTGGTTTTCAAAAAGAATGTCTACTATGTATTTTGACTACTGAACACGATGAAAAACTATTTTTGGTTCAATGAGAAATGCATTCAGATTACTCACGCAACACAACACATGAAAGAAACACCTAAAATAAAAAAATCTCAGAACTGAGATCTAATAAAAACAAACATCATTTTCAGTCCTGAGTTCATAAGAAAAAGTTCGTGCAATTGGTGTACAATCCAATGATTTCATCCAATCTTGTAACACAAAAGTTAGTAAGAAGTCTGCATGCGGGCTACCCGGCCTGATCCACCAAGTTTACAACTTTTTCTGAAGCCCAAGATAAATATCGGAGTGGGACCGTGATTTGAAAGGATTCTGCACTCCACAACTGTGAGCCGAATTAGAATTGCTTACCTACTGCTATAATCTTTTAAAGTAGGTTAGGTATAGGATGACAATCGAATAACCAATGTTAAGTAATATCACTAGTATTACTGACTTTAATGCCTTGCACTCCAATTGACCTTAGTTATAAAGACTCGTAGAAAACTACTTTTAAATGAAACATCAAAACAAATAACAGCAGCAACATCTCAATATAAATCCCGAGTGCAGCAGCGCTATGGAGCTCCACACACGTAATATTCATCTCGCTATGCACACGTAATATCAAATCGAATCGCCGCGCTATCTCGTCCACTTTGTGCGTCGCCGTGACTGGCGCCCAACCAGGGACGCAAGGCAAATTGGCGGCGAACAATTAATGGCCACCTGGCTCCGTTGCTAATCGACCGATAGAATTAAATGAACGGACTGCACTAATTGCCCGGTAAGACAAAGGGGCAAACACTCGCCTTTGAGCTGCCGATGTCTAGTGTCACTTGAGGCGTAGACCGCTGCGTCGACAGACGGCCCCTCTGCTCGCTTGTGTACTGTTGATATTGTACTGAGACGCTTTGGATGCGTCTGTTGTACACGTACCTATGTAAGGTTTCAATAATAGGAACACTGGACAGTAGACGTAACTAGAAACAGGAGTGTGTAGTTGTTTGGTGACACTTGAAAGACATATCCGGTGTCTTGTGGCTGGCAGGCACTTGCAGTTAAATCGGAACTTCAAGTAGTGTCGCTGTACTGTAACAGGAAAATTGGATTACATGAATGGCAGATACAAAATAATGGTTCTACTTAGGCATACATCGATCATCTATTAGACAGAGATATAACTGAGTAATATAACATAACCAAAACCCAAACAAGAAAAGGCTAAACAATAACAACAAAGACACACTTTCATGATGAAAATCAATTGCATTTTTCAAACCCACAACCAGGCAACAATTAACTTTAGAAATGCCTTTTTCTCAACAATGTGCAGTATGCAAGACAGTCGACGCTCCGTGGCCGACGATGGTGCTCACTGCTCAGCCGGACTGTCTTGGGCAGACACGCCAATTACACAGCATTAGTTCGAGGGCGTTTGTATCTAGCGTGCAGCCGTGCCCAATAAGGAGCTGCCGTGCCTACATGCCATTGTTGCAGTTAACTGGGAATTAAAAATAGCTGTCTCTTATTGGCGAAGCTGAAGTATTAAATTGACAAGGAAACAACGGTGGAGATAAAGAACGGATGCTGAAAGACGGTAGTGAAGAAAAAACTGAACTCTAAAGAATTCTTATAGATAACGAATTTCAAAATCATGGTAAAGGGTGTTTTTAATATCATGCGGATTTGCTCCGCATGCAGAACTACAACGAAACGATATTGCACGCATTACAATAAATACTTGGACAAAGGACATTTGCGGAGGTTACGCATGCGGAGCAAATCCGCATGCGATTTTAAAAACACCCAAAATGAACAAGTGAAACATAATCTAAAGTATGCATCAAAGAATCCAATATGTAATTAGCAAGAAAATTGTAATACGTGCCAAAGACTTTATTTATTAAAATGAACAGCAAGGTTTTAATTAAATACCTTTGACCGATATTCTAAACTTCTCTCTTTGACTTCGTTCTACGTAAATATGTGAACAAGGAACATAAACGCTTCGACGTTTGTAGAGCACAACGTACCTACTGATGAACATTTCATCTTCATGATGGCTATCTCCATTTTGGAATGGCTTTAAATCTGTTGAAGAGTGTTAATTTACTGTTGAAGATAGTATGTTTTTGGAAGAGTGGAGGCCATTTCCTAATACAACATTTTCATAATCTTTATCAACGCGCTGATTCTAGAGTGGGACTTAGTGAGTGTTTCTCTTGTATTTTTGGTCATGGAATTACTGTACTATTTAAACACTGTCTTTGGTAACTTATTACCCTTTCAAAGTTACTTTCGTCATTACACAATCTGCAAATATACTGAATGGAGGCAGAATTGGAAACATTTCAAATACGAGATCGAAATTACTACGGAAGTATGAAATGAAGCATTTCATGTGTTGTTTCACAGTTCAGAAGTTTATATCGTCATTAACTTCACAAAACGCATGCAAATGAAATCTCATTGCAAAGCGTTCGCATACAATGTAAATAAAGACGGTTTTTATGAACGCATCGTTGTAGATGCTCTCTGTTATTTGATAGTGGTGTCTGACAGACGGTGACGGAGCGACATGACGGTTACACAACGCCTCATTAACTGAATCAGCTTTGACAAATAACGTTTCCCAATTAGCTGCAATGGACGATCAAAGTCAAAAGTTTGGTCCTTTGAACATTCCTTTGTTAATCTAATTGAATTAATGGATCGGGTTTACAGATCAGATAATTTAAGTGCCGGTGGCAATCAACGAATTAAAACTTATGATCGTTCGCCAACAAACGCACAGCATGTCTTGTCTTTATTATGTCAGCGTGTAGTTATATTTTATGTGAATTCTATCTTGAAGATTTTCTTGCTCATCGCCTTTGAGGGGATTACGGCGAGAAATAAGTCAGGTTGTCTCTATCAGATAGAGTTTATCTCATTGCTACACAGGGTTCTTTGAGCACGGTAGTTGGTAAATTAACAGTTTCTCGTCTAGTTTTTTTAACTTACTCTTTTCATGGAAGAGTAAAAAGGAAATTATATTTTGTTCCGTTTACATTTTTTTACTGCGAGAACTGTAAAAAGCTGTACGACTTGTGTGAACTGTGAAGTTATCAGATTCAGTAACATTCACAGTCGGTTGAAAGTAAAAGAGGTGTAGTAAGACCGTGTATGACACGGTGGTAGTGGAATCAGTGCGCTTAGCGCGGGGCCGCGGGCGTGGAGTGGCTCGTTATCGCACTCCCGCCGTGTATGGGCCGCCGCCGCCGCCGCCGCCGCCGAGCGACGAGGTAACGATACCCTGGAGTGCCGGTCACCGTACCAACGTAGTTACTCGCACCTCAACTAGACAGTTTTCGACAACTCCGACCAAAATAGAATCGTGGAATGCAAACGTACGCGGAAATTTCTTTATTGCTCGCTTTGGACGCTTTGGTGCAACCGAATTGAGGAATATTTGGAGGAAAGTACTGTTTATGAACCACAGTGAGTTTATTTTGAATCGCTACGGGCTAAAATATTAGAGTATCTTAAGCATATATTGCTGAAGAAACAGCCGTTAAGATTGTTGTAATAACATTACATACTATTCGCTGTATAGCAGCATATGCTATTTTGTTATTTCAGATCATAACAAATATTGCTATCTAAATTACAAATTTTTCGTTTCTTTATAAAGACCACTTCAGTTCCTTTGATCTTTTTGCTCACGTTTTATACTCTACGATAATAATGTCTACCCGAGAAATTTGGATGATGAACTCGCGGCCTTAAAACTGCAAGTAGCATAAATGATACGCCATAACGTCACATAGCTGAAAAAAATATTGTAAAATTATAATATCGTAAATTAATTAAACGTGAATGGAATCGCTAAAAGTAACAGCTTTTGATATACATCTCTTTAACTAAAGTTTGATCTTTTCGCAAGAACAAGCGTGTAAAAGAAGATGTTAGTAATAAACAAGATCAATCAAAGTAGCAAACTTGTACTACATATATAATTTGGCAGAATATTTGGTGTGACGCAACGGTTCGCCTTTGATAGAAACTCGGATATATTAATGAGAGCTTCAGAAATGTCACAAAACTCGTGGAAAGGAAGATAAATCGACACTTCACACGTTCAGAAGTTTGAAGTTCACAAGTTGGCATTGATGCGAGGCACGCCGCGCCGCCCATCCGCGCACAACGAGCTACGAGCACCAGTCGCCACACTCTATGAGAAGATACGCAGAATTACACTGGATAACATCTTAAGACGTATTTTATTTTGCTTTGATCTGTGTGATGTGTGGCAAAAACCAAACGATGAGTTCAATTGGATTAAACAAAAACTGGATTGTTGGGTCAATTTATTGGTCTTTCATCTTAACATCTTGTTCTTTAATTTCGCTATCTTTCTGTACTCAGTGATGGCAATACTGATATGACATAAAATTCGATGAATGATAATAATTTCACTGTTGATATAAATAATTCGCAAATTATGGCTAAGCCAAAGAATTTTCCATACTTTTTAACAATTTCATCATTGCTTTGGTGTACACAAGTTTCGATGCTTTTCGCAGATCTAAAAATAAGATGGTGCTTGGATACATTGATTTGCGATACTTCGAGGCAATTTGCGCCAGCCTTTTGTCATGTCATGTTCAAGTTATAAGAAAAATAATGACAACCAATATCTTAAGATACACTTTTTATCCTACTTAAATATTATTTCTGTAACAAATACGTTCTACGAACGATGTCATGGTCCCAGGAAGCGAAGAAGAAGTGAGTCGAATCTATGGTTTGATTAATTGATAACAGTAGCTCAGACGTCGCGCTCTAGTGTTAGTAGCTCGCGGTGTGTTGTGGGTAGCAGACGTAGAGCAGGTGAGCCGCAGAAGGACAGCTTAGAAAAACCGTATGCGTTATCAAAGTTAGGATATTCCATGATGGATTAGGGGAAAAAACTAATTAACTCCGTTAGCAACGCTTTTAAACAATCTAAATGTGTTTAAAAGCCTTGCGAACTTAAGTAGATAGAAATTAATAAATAACAGTCTGAACAGCAATAGCCAGCAAAAGTATCTTAGAACTCTTTGTAGTCTCTCAAGGAATACAGTAAACAGGAAGTAAGTGATAAACAGGATGATCTTGTTTCAAGAGTTTTATTAGCACAGGATAAGGACTGATTAAAATTATAATAGGTTAATAAGATTATAAATACGACCTTGTGTTTAACTTATTTTTGAAAGGCGGCATCCGGCTCGAAGGACCGAAAGAATGGGATAACAGGTTTACCTGTTTTTTGACAAAAATGCTTAATCTTTTTATATAGCCCTTAGCCTTAAGCTTAGCTTAAATACTAAATATCGGATTCTAAATTGAGAACTAAACTAAAGTTCTTACGTGCTAACTAACCAGTTGTAACACTAATCACATGGTTATTTTTTTGTATAAAGTAAGCCATATGTTTCCAGGGACAAGATAAACAATATACTTGCATAATGATATAAAAAACAAAAACTTTAACTTGTAATTAAAATTTCCGCTCACGAAATGCTTATTTCACGATATTCCATGAATGTGATGTGTAATTTGTCACTGGGTTTACTTCGTTATACAAAGCATAAATGACACAAAACTACCTCTTTTATTACGATACATTTGCTTAATTAAAACACAAAGTTATAAAAGCAAATTAATTTACTGTAGATGATCTGACTTGCGGTTCGTAGCTCTCGTGAAAGTCGTGGGGCGGGGAGGGTGTGGGAGTGTCGGCTCGGTCAAAGGGCCCTTTGATGTTTGCCGCCGGCTTAATGCACCGCCCGCGGCCCCCGCGCCTCTCATCATTAGCAATTTCCCTGTAATTTATTATCTTTACCGCTATTTATTTGTACAATTTCATGGGTGCATAACATTTCGCACCTCGGGCCGTGACCGTTGCGCTTCGCACCAATTATATTGAGTCGTTGTGTCTGGGATGCATTATTTTCTGTTTCTCGATAAAAACTTATTTTGTTATTGCAGGATTTTTTTTGTCGTATTGTAATGCATTACATTGCATCAGCCTTATAATGTTCCCACTGCTGGGACTCAGGCCTCCTATCTAGGAGAAGCAATGGGCCGTAATCCACCACGCGGGCCCAGTGCGGATCGGTGGATGTCACATGTCTTCGAATTTTTGGTTCTAGGACATGCCGGTTTCCTCACGATGTTTTCCTTCACCGTTTTTGAGAGCAGTGGTGATGAAATAAATTACACAAAGTAGTGCACCTGTTTGGGTTTGAACCCGCGACCTACAACTCTTAAGTCGTCGTAAGTTTGTCGTATAAATAAAGAAAAAGAATATAGTACGCGGCAAATAAGTTGAACCATTCGCTATGGTTACGCGCAGCCCCCACTTCGATTGAGATTCGAAAATCGGTTACTGCGCATTCAAGAGTTCTGTGTTCCGTGGTTCAAGCACAGATCGTTTATTTTTTATCCTCCAACCCCGACTTTCTACTTTTTTCTTTGATAATTTTTAAGGCAGAACAACGCCTGGTCAGCTAGTATCTCTATGTTTTTGAGAAACTTATTTACCGAATTAAGAGATAAATAAAATATTCAACTTACAGAATATTTTATTTGCACACTAAGCGGGAATAACTAACCGCTAAAAATTAACGAATTCCAGACGAAGTCAAAAGTCAGGGATGTTGTGAATGAAATTCAAAATAACACACTAAAAATTATCTGGTGACTAGGGGTGGCAATTTGTTCATAGTATCTACTTTTGAGAATCATATTTGCTGAATTGAATGACTGGTCGAAAAAAGGAATCGTACACAAAGACCATTTCGCTACCTAGTCCTAATAAAGAAAAAAAAATCCTACCTGCATTTTAAATATTGTAAGAAAGTTGCTTTATTATAATATTCCACAATATTATAGTATAATATTCCACAACTATCACACAACGCCGTCTACTCCCAAGTTAAGCAGAGCTTGTGTTATGGGTACTAGACAACTGATAAACTAGTATATTTCTAAATACACACGTATTATAGATAAATTACACCCATAAACAGTACAATTGATTGTGCTCATCACACAAACATTTGTCCTGGGTGGGACTCGAACCCACGACCTCCAGCATAGCAGTCAGGGTCACAAAGCACTAGACCAACAGGCCAGCCAAATGCATGCAGATACAGCTGTACTTCGACCAGATTATAAGATAGGGTCCTCTTCATCTCTTAATGAAGTACCTCTACACTATCTACCCCAAAGCAAACATAAGCTTGCTCACTTAAAACTTCCATTCGTCTAACCCTAAGTTCCAGCCCTGCACAGCACATACGTGAGTGCCAAAAAATCCAAAGCGCGGCACGTGCCTCTGTCGGCACTTGCGGCGAGCGAGGGCGCGGACTCATTAGCGACTCGCGACGTTTGAGCGTTTGAGCGACCTCCCGCGACAACGCGACACAAGCCCGACCTTTTTGTCGCAGTAGCAGACTCATAACTCGCATAGTAGGTACGCGGCAAATAAGTTGAACCCTTTGTTAAGGTTACCCTACTAATATTTTATTTTTTTAAACGTTGCCCCACACTAGGAATAACTCCTGTATGGTGGGGTGAGTGCATTCACATACATGTAAACTCACATACTCAAGATACCCAGATCCGGTAAACCTATCTTTAGGCCATACAAGTATTTGTTCCGTGTAAGAATCAAACCCGCAACACGCAGCGCGTCAGCTAATTGCTCAACCACCTCGCCAACCGTGTCGTCATGAAATACTACTTAGTTCTTAAAAACTGGTACGAAATGACTTATAACTTAAAAGATATCATAAACTACGTACAAATACAAAGGACATTACTCATGTGAGATGGCTGCCATTGTTTGTAATTACGAATACACCAATAACGTAGGCGTGATACAGCCGTGTTACAAAACGGTTTGCAAAACCACCAATGCATTATTGACATGCATTGCCGAGCCTGCAAACGTACCGTGCTTGTAGCGCGCAATATTTCCAACTCGCTTGACACTCGCTGCAAAATATATGTCACTATTTGTGGACAGTGTTAATGTAATTAACAAAACGTGAAATCGATCAAAGCTGGTGTAAGGCGGCGACTCGCGTGAGATCAAAGCGGAGACACAAAGGCGCCGCGGTACGGTCGGCAGCGCGGCCCGCTGGCCACTTCACATAGGGTTGCCGCCGGTCGTTGTTTTTGAAATATCACTCGCTACTGTAAATTAATGGCTTTATTGAGGTACGCTGTGTTTTGAGGGCGTGCCGTACTTTAATACTGACTCTTGATGACAATACAATGCTATAATATCCAGTATGTACATTTTAATCATGCATATCTAAATTATGGCCTATCGTAGTGTTTTGCTGGATATACATTGACGTCCCTTAAGAACCTCTACAAAATGTTACGTATCTGCATTTGACCTGGTACCTACGGCCTATTAAATCCTAGGCATCATTATCACACTTAATCTATAATACTTAAGTAAATAGACTAGCCAATAACAACCACCAGGAAATATTTACTTCTATTGAATTAAAAAGAAAAGATGATTTCAATAAAATTGTGCCAGCCCTAGGACACAGTATTCTGCTGACCTTACCCGCTATGCGATTGCACGTGCTAACTAATCAACATGTGCTCAAGAACTCGTGTGGGACCGGTGAGCTCCTTCTTCTCTTAGCTTTTGTCTTTGACAACATTTTTAATACATTTAACTAGTTTCCATCCCTTTGATGTTCGCTGAGTCATATTTCCAGTATGATATAAGCTCTCAAAGCATATTTATTATTAAAGCACATTTTATAATGTGTACCTAGTTCTTAGAGTCACCCCTATTATGTGATGTGAGGACGTGTAGCCAAATGTTCGCTGAAATTATTCACGAATTTGGCTTTCAGGACTGATGGACAAGCTTTTACATGAGTGATTCAAAATTAGAATTTTAGAAACTATTAAGGGGAACACTGTTTAAGGGAACAAATGTTTTTAAATGAAGACTTCGTATTTGAGATTTCTGAATCATTGAGTAATTAGTTAGGCCCTTAATAATTTAGACAAACCAGACATAAATAAATGATATGGTAAAGTGCAATCTACAGAGGCTGGTGCACTGGCGTAAGGTAGTGATCCTTTCGGTATTTTAAAGGATGCATTTTGGAGACTGCGCGGGAATTGCATGACTTGATTCCGCCATTTCCTTTCCATAATCAAATAACCCGCCGTACGGCGAGTTGCCTGCTGCGGTCTTCCCGTCCGGTTATAATTTAGATGACTTCAAGGCGAGTGACTATAATTAATTAATAAACTAGTGCACCTCACCATCAACGATTGCATCACTGCTTTCCATCAGGTGGGATCTCAAGTCAAGCACTCGTTTATATCAGTCCAAAAATAAGCTCTTACGACTTACCTAATTAAATAACATATCAACGCTAAAGCAAACCAATAAGCAGTCCGTAAAGCCGAAGCAAAGTAAAACACACAGATATGAGAACAGAAATGAGTTTATGACACACAAACGAGGTTCGTCACCGCACCGCAATCTGTGGCCTCGTCAAAGGCTTGTAGACGTAGATCACGATTGTCGACAGATGTTTGCAGAGCGGGGGCCGGGCCAAAGGACCGCTCAGACGAAGACTTATGATATTTGAGTTGGGCGAACCGAGGAGTCGCCGAGCACCGATACAAGTCAGGATACAAGCTTTCTCGAAATCGGTACATGACAATATCAAGTTTAGTTAAATTAACTTTTAGATGATTTCTTTATTTTGGAAGTAGAGCCAAAAGAACTGTGATCCGCTCAGTAAGGTATTTTGAAGTTTTAACTAAAGAGCTTATGAAGGTGAAGAATAGTAGAATATATGACTAGGAGATATAGCAGTGTCTCTAAGTCGCGGGCGGCATCTTGAATTCCGAACGAAACGAAGGTTGCTTAGTATTAAACCCGAAGGTAAGTGAGGGATTTATATAATTAACTCCCAAGCAATGCGAGGGAGTTAATGTAGAAACCTGAGTGAAGTGAGGAGTTCAAGCTGCTCAAGACAAAGACAATTTTATCCCCGTTTTGGATACTCTACTTTTTATACCATCTGTGAGATAAATAGAAGACAATTTACAAAAACTAATATAATATTATTAATAAATAAATTAATATAATATATAATAATATTTACAATCTAGTCTTTTAAAACTCGACATTCAATAATTTAGGAGGTAATATAAGATTCTATAGTTTTAATTTTTCTCTATCACTCCTGCTCTTTCATGACTTTTTTTAGAGACTCGTCAGGTCCAGTTGAATTTTTGAATAAACTTATTTGATGCCTTAATTGTTAAGTACGTCACGTACATTTTAATTCAATGCCTTAATTGTTTGACGTTCCAAATTAAAATATCATTATTCCCTAGGGATCGCCCTTACTACATTATTTCTCTAGGGAGAGAATGATTTGCTTTAAGTGATGGTTGTATGACATATAAAAGGCCATTATCGAGCAAGTGCTGTAAAAAATGATATACTACTACGAGTACTTTAGTAGATCTGTGTGCTGAGTGCGAGTTGTTTTTACGTTAACACGATCAAAACTTTTACCGCCTTTTGCTCTATGATGGGATAAGAGTTTGGAGGCGGGTCAATCGGAGCACCAAACTTTTTAAACATGTCGATAGCATTAACGTAAAACAATTTTTAGCACTAGAAACTCTGTAGAAATTATGCGAAAAAGTACGAAAATGCAGTAGAACGATAGCGTAGTGTCATTTAAACATGCTTGATGAAAATCGTTGTGGGTTGTGACTAATCTGGGAATCTCTTACCCGACTGCGGATCCAGGTGGGCCGCTGCAAAAACAAACTGGCCAAATGGGGCTTCCTCTCTCAAACACAGTGCCAGTGTAGAGCCGCTTCACAGGACATGCGTCAACTGCTGTTTTGCCCATCCAGCACAAAGACCTGCACCTTTCAGCTGTATAGGTTGCCAAATGCTGGTCAAAAAAAAAAATTCGGAGTCCATCAACACGAAAAGAAGAACATGCAGGTGATTAATTAATACCATGAAATTGTGATTCGATGTCGCAAATCGCAGAAAACATAGTTAACGTTAAGGGTTTCCGCTTTACATCAGGCGGCAAATCAAACTAATTCCGATTGAGTCTCCAAGATTATATTCCAAGAAGCGAATATTAATTGCCTTCGGGTTCTATTTACTGGGATAGCTACTACGAGCCATGACTTCATGGTTCTCGGAAATTTTACTGCTATATTAGTGACATAATTACTATTTTAATATTACTGGAGTATATGTCATCCGATAATTGCAGAATTTTACAGTAAATCTCACAAAATTATAAATTTTTTGTTGGGTTTTATTGTTTAGATTTTCATTAATTCTGAGCTGTGGGTTTAAACGAAGTTTTAAAAATGATCACTTTCATTTATTATGTATTCATTAATATTTGTATCGTTTCAAACAAGAATCGTTTTGGCTGTCACAACCATAGAATAACTGAATTATTCATCGCAATATGTCACGAATTCTCCATTAAACGGGTCTTTGTAAAGTAAAACAATAACATTATAAAGATAAAGATCTCGTAATACGTGTAAAGGGTGGAGTACGCGTCGCCGCTCAAAGCTCGCCACAATATTTATCGGCGGCGCTGTATCAATGCGGCACAAAGCGACGCCGGAAGCCCACCTCGCCGCGTCGCGACAACACTCCACCGCGCCAAATATACGCGCCAGCGGATTTTTTGGCGAATACATTTTTCTAGCGAATAATGTAGTGACGAGAATTTTTCAAGTCAATTTCTCAGTGGCTGTTTTAATTATTCGCAAATTAATTTCTAGAGGATATTTCAACGTAAAATTTGTGTAGTTGGTCTATATAACTGGACAATATGTGGAATCATTAAAACAAGCGTTATCTTGTTAAAATGGAGTTGAGAATTTTGTCTCAGTACTGATTACTTCAGCGAAGCTCGCCGAGAAGGATGACTCGATAATATTGAGTCTTTTTTATCGATCTTTAGCAAAAACATTAGAATGTGTTACTTCCGCATTCTAACGGAGCTCAAAGTGACTCGAGGACTAAAAACTAAATACTTTTGATCGACAGGATTTTCCTAGAAAACACTAATTCTTAATTAGGTGTTACTTTGAATTTTTCTTTCCATTCTGCATTATGTGAAAAAATTTAAGCTTCTATAATTGTGTAATGAGCAATAATTAGTATATCAACGCATAGACGAAACTACTAACACTATGATCGTAAAAATTTGCACGAAGTTTCCTTTTATGGCATAAGTGAGCACTAACTGAGTATTTTCCAAACTTCACACCCTAAGGGGATGAAACGAAGGTCCAAAATTTGTATGGAAAAATCTACTCTCACGGGGGAAATTATACAGTACATTACTGAAATATTCTTCTCTCTTCATGGGGGCAACATTTTTAAAAAAGGAGAAACCTTATTAAAAATGTTGCCCCCACACTAGGAATTACTCCCGCAAACATGCAAATTCACGTACCCAAGACACTCAAACCCGGAACACTATTTTACAGAGCCGTACAGGAGTCGAACCCGCGACGCCGTAGGCCTAGGTCCGTGTGTAATCGCTTAGTTAAATTTTCGTAAGCCCTGCAGCCAATCGCTAAATACTGATAATTTTGCAGCACCTCGGATTTGCAGGGCCTAATAAGAAGACTTAAACTCACCCAAAAAATAATGAAAAGGGCTATGCTCGGAGTTTCCTTGAGCGATCGAATCAGAAATGATGATATCCGCAAGAATACCAAGGTTGCCGACATAGCAGGTTGAATCGCCAAACTTAAGTGGGCAGGGCACATTGCACGCAGAACAGATGGCCGTTGGGGCCGTAAGGTTCTGGAGTGACGCAGCGTTAGAAGGCTTCCCACAAGGTGGACCAATGACCTGGTCAGGGTCGCTGGAGTCCGATGGATGCGAAACGCACAGGACCGGTCGTTGTGGCGACGCTCGGGGGAGGCCTATGTCCAACAGTGGACGTTTTTCGGCTGGAATGATGATGATGAATGATGACCTTGGAAAACTTGTATAGTTCGCGGCAAATAAGTTGAACCATTTGCTATGGTTACACGCAGCCCCCCATTTCGATTGAGACCCGAAAATTAAACAGGATTAAAGCTACTCTGCGATTCGGGCGCGTCGGTCTCCATACATTTTATATGGAAACTAGACTTGTAGAGCTACACTTGATCTACGCCACGCGACGTCCTTCTACGTACAAATCAGGCGTGTTACACGTGTGCTTCGGGCTAATGTAGTTCTAGCTTTAATATAAGCATCGTTCCCCAGTATTGTTTCATAAGTCGCTGGCGCGTGTCGCTTGGCGCGGCCTTTATCTGGCCCATTGTTGACTGCCTCTATCACTGGATTCCTTTTCACACAGAGCCTTTGACGCCGCTCTTTGTTTGCCACAAGATCAGAATGAGACGCCGAAGCCTGAACCGATGCGTAACATCCATTGGGTGTCTCTATACTTTTGATTGTCGTAGTTTTATCTACAATTTTAATATTTCCTGTCTCATGAGAATACTGAAAGATGGATTTTCTTTTATGGAGCCTTGTTTGCAGTGTCTGCGGCTTCTTTTGGTCTTTTTTTTATTTGGACCTAGACGTCTCCGATACGAAGGGGACGAAATTGTCTGGTTGTTACCATTGAAATAATCGAAACAGCGGAAGATACGTGATTCGCCTCTAGCGCGTGGACCGCTGAAATTAGGATAGTTGGTCCTAGTTTCATTCAGTCGCAATCGGCGAGTGACATGACGAGGGTGTTACGCAAAAATATTTTTATTTTAAGTGGGATAAAGGTTATCAAAATGTCTTTGTGTGCTTTTATGAGTTGTGCAAATTATTTAAATAATAAAAAGAAAACAAATTACATGGAATCACATTACACTCGTAAGTACTCGTAGGTACATGAAAACTTAATTTTTGTAATGATATTTCTAATTTCGCTTATTGTTTTGGCCGCCATTCTGCGAGGCATAATCATAAACATTCGGTGGCTTACGCGATTTCACTCGCACGACAGCGCCGGCTCTTATATCTGTCCTTGTCTATCAGTAAATGTACGTTTGCGACTGTGATGACACTGATCATAGATGTGTGAGTTTCGAGTCCAGCTTTTCTGATTGATATGTTAGCGCGTAACGTATCATCCCTTATAATATATCAGTGGTTGTTACAAATTTTTGTGGCTCGTTGACTAATTATTATTTGGTCTCTTGAGATTATGTGTCCTTTTTTAACGTAGCAGTAAAGTCTCACAAACTAAAACGTGATTTCACAACATCGCTGTTTCCCGTTGACAATGCAATTTTAGTTAATTCGATAGTTGCGCCCGCGATGTTGCGCAGGCCGGCCGGCAACCGCGCGAGGTGCCTCCCCGCCCTCCCGCCGAATATTAAACTAATTATGAACAAACCGACCAAGCCACAACACAAATTAAGCGTTCCACTCCATTAGCTCAACGAAATATTCTTACATAATAATACTACGCCGGTTAAAAAGAGAAGTTTTGTATAGCATTGTATAACGAATTTAATTTTAGCTTGATTCTGTATGTGCCTTTGTACTATTGTCGCACATTTCGATTGGTTTGAAACAATGCAAACATACACTACAATCCCAACCCTTGTTAAATCAACAACAACTTAAATTCCGTGTGAAATATTGCACTCAATGTTGTCCAATTCTTTAAATTGTTTTCCAAACTAGACTTTTCGGAATGGGATTTTAAAAGGAGTTCTCCTCCCTCAACCCCTTCCTATAAGGAGTTTTTAATAAAAAAATGATGAAAGCCGAGGTCGGGGAGTCACGGGTGGAGGGCACTCGACGGCTCAATACAGGCGATAGGTATCAAAGGAGGCCGATTTAATACGAAGGAATGATTTAATTACAAAGTCGCAACACGATCCGCTCTCTACTCAACGACACGACGCGATCCGCGCACCGACGTCTTGTTAAGATCCTTGTATATGTTATGAGATTTTGAAGACTTTACGCAACGACTGCAATGTGTGTACAGGATAAAAAACTGATACAAAAGCATTAAAAAAATATTTTAATCCTGTTTGGTTGTACATACCAGTGGAGTAAGTCTTGTTCGTGTTTGTTGATCAGGTTGATTTATTCGTGTTGTACTCAGTTTCTGCCAATAAAAAGATAACGAATTATAGTTCTTTCATAATTAGGTTTTTTAAATCTAAAATTCGGAGGCCTATTTGCTACTCATTACACTTTTTCTTTTACATTGTAGCGACATCTATGTCGTCACAAATTAACTAATCCTGCATCGCGCAAGTAAGATTCGCGGCGCGATTGGAACATATAGAACAAACCCGAATTCATCTATCGGGCAGTAGCCCACCAGATATAACACCTGTCTTGTCGGAGGATCCTCCCTTTTCAACGGAGGTATGTGGGACTTTACCCTCTGTTCCACTACCTCCAAAACATAATATGTATATATGATTCTCGACACAGCGTCTCATTCGTAAGTTTATTTTATCTTAAATAATTTTCCTGAGGAGTCGCTGAAATTCGTTTCGTGTACATGTACCTTAAAATAAAAAGCCTGAAGTTCAAAGGGAGATATAAATGAGAATGTTCACTCCTTTATGTAAGGACCTGCTGAATTTTTTATAGATGCCTCCGCCGTTTGGTGTTTAGAGTGCCTAATGAGTTGTCTTTGACGACTTAAAAACTTTGTACGTTGAAATACATTTTGTCTTTGGGCCCACATACGGATAAAATGCAACATTTTATTTTGAGTACAGTACCCAAACGAGTATCTAAAGAGACGAATTAATGAGACGCATTTTAATAATAAAGTCGCAAGTATTTTACCTTTAAGGAACAAAAACTAGGAATTAATAAAAGCAGGACGAAGTTACGTTTCAAAACAATTGTCTGTATTAAAAGGATTCCACTACTTTGGTAACACCGATATTGTCGCTTTAGGGCTGCTGGACTCTGTCTTACCTCGCAAAACAAGATGCAGTGATTTGGGACATGTTTGCTTCTAAGTATGTTGTTTTTCAAAAATGCCTCATCTGAAACATTAATATAGACATACAATTTCAGTTTAAAACAGGCTTTCAAGTAAAAACTATTGCCATACTGAAGTTTATGAACATGTCAATACGTTATCATTTTTTTTAAATTCTTGCAAGCCAATGGACGTTGTAATATCTTATTAATTACACGTTTTTGATTAGGTATAATCCAATTAAGTTCACAAAATGATGGCAACCCTGAATCAGTTGTTCAGCGTCGGCGTGCTTCAAAGGGGAATTTATTATTTAAAGTGAAAGTTATTGAGTTTCGCTAAGGTTAAGTGAGCCTTTTGACTCGCCCCGTCTATGGAATGGAAGTGGTATGAGGAAAAGGTGTCGGCTTCCTCTTTGCATGCTTTTTAATGTCTATAAATTATCATCACTGTGTTAATTTTTTATACCTCGGTGTACAACGTGAAAATTGAATTTCATTTGAATAGTATAATATTCTGTACTAAAAGCGTCTTTTTATCACGGGCCCATACGTAGTTTTTCAATACTTTGTTCTTTTTTTCTTCTACTCACATCACCTCACCAGGGCCTCAAGCCTGCTATTACAATAGTGTCAGAATCGTCTATCATTGATTTCATCATGGTTGATTTTCACA
Source organism: Leucania comma (assembly GCA_958295575.1). Classification (NCBI taxonomy): domain Eukaryota; kingdom Metazoa; phylum Arthropoda; class Insecta; order Lepidoptera; family Noctuidae; genus Leucania; species Leucania comma. Next base: position 5,345,513 of record OY282470.1, on the reverse strand, counting down.
AATTTGGTAATCTCCTAATATAATGGCGTCACTATGACTTTCCAACAGTCAATCACTGACACACCATTGAAAGAAATGGTAACCTCGTACATTTATTTATTTATTTATTATTAATTACAACGGTCTTACAACCAATTACAGTAACTAAACAAAATTAAAAAAAAAGGAAAATATAACAAAACACAAAAATGTAACGAGATATGTAAGTTATACTTATACATCAATCCCTCTCACAGTACTTCTGACATGCCAATAAAATCGTCTTCCATTCATCCGCAAACAGATCGTTAATTGACAAATGAATTTCTTACTTATGGGGTATCTGCTAAAATTTTGTCAGGTCCTTTGATTAGTGACTTACCATTAGACTTGTCTGAATACGACAGTCATTCTACCACCATTCGTTTATGAGACCAATAACCGACCAATGATCGACCATTATGATTTAGCAGATTAAGAACTTTTAAAATAATATGAAAAATAGCAGACTTGGGCCCCTGATCGTAAGCGTGATGTGATCGACGATAAAGCACGCTTGCCTAGAAACAACTTATTACTCTTGACTTAAAGACCCCTAGGTTGTAACTATTAGGAACAACAGAGAACAAATGAATTCTAGTCCTTAGCTCAACGACTGTGTTCCCGAAAATTGGCAAGGCAAACGTGTTCTAAGTTTGCGAAGAAGTAACCTTTTTTTCTCTTGGCTTAAATATCTCAAGGTTGTAGCTATTAGGAAACACAGACCTGGCAGCGAATTCCACTTGTTAGTTCTAAGTGGTATTTCTTCGAAAAGCGACGCGACAGAGCCAGTGGTAGCCCCAGGGCACATTTTTAAATAATCCATGTTCAAACAGCCGTCTGTCACAAGTAAATGACAGGGCAGTAGAACACAGGACTTTTGTAGCAACTGAATACGTTACAAACTTAATGAATACTTGTTTTCTTTGATCTATTTCTTTTCATGTCGCTTTCTTAGAATTTTTGTAAAGGAAAAATATTATTAGAAAACTATTCCGAGTGCTGATGTCATTGGCGTTCTAAAGCTAGCTTCGCACATTTGTAATCAATAATATTGATTGCTGTCAAATAAGAATCAAACACCTCACAATTGGACCATGTCGTGAAAAATTAAAGTAAAATTACCTAATTGCTTTTCTTTCTGTTGTCTTTCTTCTTGAATGAAGAGATCCAAAGTCTTAAACCCTGTTTCTCAATTTATATCGCAATCTATTTTCTCGAGCAAACGTATCGGTGAAGGTTCTCCCAGTTGATTACACCCACCTGGCGTTAAACTAGGCAAAGTTGGATTAGTTTCGACTCATCATACCTGCCAGCCTCGAGCCGGTCTTCAATAACTTTCATAATATCCACTGGAGAATTGTCAATGTACCACAACCAACATAATAACAAGGTATTTGACAAGCTCTTTGTGTAATCGAAACACGTACCCATTGATGTTTATGAGCGCTGAAATTAATTTCAGCAATTTAATTTCAATATCTGTTTGTGCTGCAGTAATAATCGTTTTTACTTTACCACGGAACGTAAAAATATTGTATAAGGACTAATTAGCTTGATGATGATTGGGTTTTTTTATTTTGTTTCTATTTTTATTATTAATCGTCGTGCGTTTGGACTACTACCTCACCTGGTGGTAACCGATGGTGTGCTCGACGATACAGCACCTTTCCCTAGAAATAATCTATTTATTAATTTTGACCATAAGATTGTAGTTATCAGGAATCACAGACAACAGCAGTGAATTCTAGCACAGCGACAGTGTTCCCAAAAATTTTTGTTCGTATGGGTGGTACGGGATGACCGTCATGTATGGTGGCTCGTCGCCTAACGTCTAGTGGTCCGATAATGGAACTTCTCGATGGAATTTGAATCTACAATTCTGACGTTATCTTCTCGAAATGAAATCGGAAATGTTAAAACTTTGGAGTTATGTCTACATTATTCAATAATAAAAAAAATACATAGGTATACATACTTAACTCAGTAGAGCACAATATGATGTTCTTCAAATACCTCATACCTCCAGTACCAAAAATTCAACGTAAAAATACGAAAGAGGATGTCTTCAAGCACTTCAAATCACGGGATGAACACAACAATGCAATTTAGGCGAGGATGTCTACCGGCCCGCTTGCTGCATTATGTAGATTGTAGGCGAGCGAGCCGTCTCGCCTCCGAGCCTCCGCCACAAACCGAATTTATCACATTGAGCATTGCCTATTCAATCCCCCAGTAACATCTGCCTGATGGATAGAAAAATGTACTGGAGGGATTAAAGAATCGTGGAACTGTATTTTTGGTGAATGTTGTCGGATTATTGACATCGCGTGCCTTCGAAGTTCTGAGTGGTTGTTGATCAATGGTTTAAGAATGAAGTAAGAAACATGTACCAAAACGTCTTTAAAAAGTTTAAGGTTTGAATATATTATCATGTTTATTTAATTACTACATTTCAATCTTTGGCTTTTTAGGTATTTAATATAAGCAGTTTCGAAAAGAAGCAACAGTATCCTACTGATGATTTTATTATTGCTCTTGAGATATAGAACAATATTCTGCAATGATATTACTATGAACTTTTATAGGATTGTAAAAAAAATTACTGACCTGCAGTATTTTTTTCACCACTGATCCAGTCCGGTTGATATAGAAAGCATTGTGGTAAATATCGTAGTTTTAAGTATTTTTAGATAAATTATTGTCATATCCAACATGATTCGAGAATCTTATCGGCGCGATCGCATTCCTTGCTGAATTGACTTAGCTGAGCGAAGTGCGGCCCGCCCAAATTACTATTTCAATCTGAGTCGCGGGTTCGCCGTCAACTCGAGGAAATACTGCGGAGACAATCCAATGTAGCATTTGTTTTGTTATTCTACTTATTCTTATTTTATTTCCGTTATGGAAATAAACAGTATATTTATTTGACCCGATTTTAAATTATAAGATACTAGCCTTTAATGGCTTCGCTAACGTGAATGTGGAAATTTACCCCAAGGGAACTTGCGAAATAAAAATTATCCTGTCCTATTCCAGGACATAATCTTCTGGTATGGCCAATTTCATATAAAACAGTCGTGTTGTTTGAGCGTGAAGACAAGTAACAAACATAATATAATAATATATACTTTCGCCTTTATAAAATTAAAGTGATAGACTTTTTGTTGTGGGATTGTAATTCTACATATTTTCAGCGTAAATTGACGATAGCTTTTGGAAAAGGTGAATAACGACTTATGATCGAAAAAAAAATAAGCTTTCATCAAAATTCGATTCGTTAATCCTATTTAGAGAACTCTTCTTGGCTACCGATGCACTCGATAGAAGCATTTCTGGAAACCATTTTTCGGAAGGAACTTACTGTGTCGTGGTAAATTTTCGTACATATGTATTTCTTTCAGCTCAGCTCCATTATTTTGCAATCGTCAGAAACCACATTGGTGCTAAAAAATGTGAACAGGAAACGATTTTTTTTTTCATGAATTTACAAATCAGAATATATGTTTTTCACAGTAGTATGTATTCACTTATATATTGAAATTTCCAAATATGTACCCTTATAAGTTTTGAGAGCTACTTTGTTGAATGAAACGTTGTTTTGTTACCCTAATCATGCTATAAAATAACGTTTGACGCATATTTCATGAAGCAAAAGAATATTTATATTAAATTTACGGACAAGTTGATAATAAGAAAAGCTTCTCGCCCAAAGGATACTCTTTTACATCAAACGGAATGCACTAGCGACAGGGTTGACGAAATGTTTTTTTTTTTTAAATTATACTTTATCTGATTCGCTGCTGAGATGTGTGTTGTGATTTCGATTCCCACACGAAACAAATATACGAGGGGCGTTCAAAAAGTAATGAGAATAACATATTTATTGAAGGTACTTGGCCAAAATGATTATTGTTTCGTAAAGATTAAGTCTTCGTCATAATACTCACAAATAATTAAATTTCTATCTTGCCGGTGTCAGTTGTTAAAAGAATTTGTTTGTATAAAGTCGATACGTTTTTGTGAAAATGGATAAAATCGAAATCCGTCCGGCGATAAAATTTTACCATGGAAGAAGTTTTCAAAAAATTGCATGAGACTTTGGGAGAGTTTGCTCCACCATATTCCACAATGGCTCGGTGGTGTGCTGAGTTTAAACGAGGAAGAACAATGGTTCAACATGAATAGCGCTCGGGCCGCCCTTTGACGTCAATCACCCAGGAAATGGTCGAAAACGTTGAAAAATTTGTTTTGGATGATCGTCGTGTAACAGTCCTTTTTATAGCAGAAGAGTTGAAATTATTGAAAAACGACGAGGGAAAACTCGCAAAAAAAAGTTTTGTTTCACCAGGACAATGTGCCGGCACACAAGTCTGCAGTTGCAATGGCAGCAATCCAAGATTTTTCGGCTTTGAGATCCTCCATCATCCACCTTAATCAGCGGACTTGGCCCCCAGTGATTTCTACATCTTTCCGCGTTTTAAAGAACACTTGAGAGACTCAAAATTTGAAGATGACGAAGCAGGTAAACGATTTTTTAAGTACTCTAAATGAAGATTTAAAAAAAAAGGGAATTTTGGCTCTAGAAAATAGATATACGAGTACTAAATACATTAACCTAAAGGGTGATTACGTCGAAAAATAAAATAATATTAAATATAACAATTTTCTAACCTAGCTATTCTCATTACTTTTTGAACGCCCCTCGTATATGTATGACCGACAGATAGGTTTTCAAGGTCTGGAGTATCTTGTGTATGTTAGTTTACAAATTTGTGAACGCAGCAACGACCCAGGAGTTATGTATTTCCATTACGGGAGACGTATTTTTTTTTAAACTTGATTTACCGCAAGAACTGACGAATTCTAACCTACGTTTGTCCTTACGTCGAATTAAATTATTCGATTTCTTTTATTTTTACTTTGTTTTTTGTTGTATTTCCTATTCTAACCACAAGAAAAAGGAACTATAACATTATTAATATTTCAGTTACCGTCTGTGACAGAAAAAAAAAAATGCAAAAAATCACCTTAAAACCAGCTAGCAATGTCCGACTCGTGGCAGCCCTGTGGCGTTAGTTTGGCGGTTGAAGGACGCGGACGGCGAAAGATAAAAGGCTGCTAGCTTGTGTTCGGCACAACAAAGCTTTGTCTCCTCGCGCCCTTCGCGTTAACTTTGACTCGTGGCTCCGACCACTGCCAACGCCAATTGGACCTTCGAACATATTTGATTTATTATGAGTGACGGTGAGCTACCGGAATATTTATATAAGGAATTATTTCTTTTGCAGAATTAGCCTTAGGTAGCTCCAGACACGATATAAAAAAATCACTTAATTATAAAGAACCCCAATCGAAGTTAACCGTCCCAAGCTGGGCGCCAAAAACCAACCCAAAAAATATCTGTATCTACCATAATCTATTCAGCTCAGTATGTCAATTAAATTATATTCTGAAAGGACGCAAAGTGGATCTTGGATGGTTGGACTTGGTTAGTGGATTGGACTTACTTACTTTAATTTACTTTTTCTTATTGACTTTAATTTCTTTTTTTTTTTCAAAAAATGTCCCGCAGTGGGCGCCAAATTAAGATGGCTGTTTACAATTTCTTGTCTCTAACAATTTCGGGATTACAAAAAGATTTTTAGAGAGTTCAATTTAACCGCTCAGTATTGCAACCGGTGTAAAATTATTTGTAATAGTTCGGTTGCTTTAGATATCGAACATGTTCAGGAAAGCTTCCATCCACTTTTTTAGCATTCGACATTTCCTATATTTTAGCTTTCAAGTAAAATTATTCGCAACAACAGTTTCCCGAACAAATGGACAGGATCAAGCAATTCTATTTGTATGTTATTTCAAAGAGCTGCATTCACTCTTTATGTCCCATGTTGGGCGCCAATGAAACTCATAAAAGGCGACAAATTAACATTGTATGAAAGCTTTAATTCGGACCGTATGCTTGATGATGATAGCGCGTGCACAAAGAGAACAGAAGTAATAAAGGGGTGTCGAGTGCTCACAAGCGAGCCCCGACCCGCCCCAACAAACACGCCGATACTGCACGCCGCCGCTGTACTACTTTGACAATACATTAACGACTTTATGACTGAACTGACAAATTTCATGTGCATTTTACTTAACAACTGGATAATTTATATACAACGAGGGATACGTAACGTACACATGGTGGGTAGTTCCGCTGTGGAGCCCACCAGCTACCATGTTATCGTTCCAATGTTCAGACGTCAAAGAGCGGCGCGCGGTTTAATCGCAAAGAGACAACTCAAAGTGGAGCGTGCAAATTCGAGGCCGGGCGGGAACAATAAAAGTGCAGGTGGACCGCGGCCGCCCCGCGCCTCCGCGCTCACATCAAAGGGGAGCCCGCGATACCATACAAAAGCCCTAATGAGACAAACCCGTGGCGTAATCGAGGCGACGGAAAAAGATGAGGCCCGAGAGGTACGAGGCAAATTTTAATAATTGTCAAAGCGGCGGCGCCGATCAAACGCGAGGGGGTGCGCCCTCCCTGCCGCCGCCGCCAGTCCCTCCCTCGTCGCCGCGCTCGCACCTGTGACGTGTGCTCACCGCGGGCCTCATTAGCGCTACTGATCTAATGCGACTTCGAACTTCGCCAGCGACGTCTAATTAAACTTAAACAGAATTTCAATTTTACGACTGAAATTTTAATACTTAAAGCTGGAGCCGCTGAGGTTCCGCAAAGGAGGCGCGTTCAAAGGCAACGCCGTGCACGTTTTCGCAGATATTAAATGTGTTGACAATTTAATTTTTCATTTCCTTTAGGCGGCGGCGGGGGGCGGGGCGGCGCCTCCCGGCCGCGGGACGCCGCTCCTTTGACGTCGCGATATTGTCTTTGTGCGGCGCATGGGGTGAGGCGGGCCGGGCCGACGGAGACTTTGTCGCAATACAATGTGTATCAATAAAACTTAGGATTGGCTTTTAGTGGTTGCACTTACGCTTTGTGAGGCGGCGCGCTCACCCTTTGACATTATATGTGGGGCGCGGGCGAGCACGAGGCTGTGTGCGTCGGTGACGGTGTGCGAGTGTGGCGAGTGTGTCGGGAGCTGAGTAATAATGCAGGGCGAGACGAGCCGGCGCCGCGGGTGCAGCCCGGCCCGGCAGGCGGCAGCACACACGCGCGCTTTATTAATATCAGCAATCGCAGCGCATCGGCTAACTATCGTGTCGTAGATCTGCCAAGTGCAACATGTCGCCAGCAGCCTGAGGCGCTTTATAAACCCGCGATCCTCTAACCATAATTACTTTCTCATATGTATTTGTTTATTTGCCTCAAGTTCTCATAATACATCACATAATTCCTAGCATGTCCATTTTTCGCACTTAGCAGCTATTATACAACATGTGTATAGCTGCTACAAAGAAATAATTTCCTGAGAATCATCCCACGAACTTGATGCCGAATGAATTAAATTACTTGAAAACATGAATATCTTCAATCTTTCTATAGGATGCCTGTGGCTTATAAAACTTAAACATTCTTTTGAACATAAAGGAGGTATCGTCTTCAATTAAGTACATCGTTCATTATGTAAACTGTCCTTTGTGTATTTCAAAAGTTGTTTTTAATTTCGCATAAATTCGCATCTTTGATCTGTAGAATAGAATAGAATATAACTTTATTGTACACCAAAGTAGTAGTTGATTTCAAAGAGATGCGTAGAATTTACAAAACGTAGTTCGCTGAAAAAAGTCATAGAGTTTCATCCTTTGACCGTAACTGACCCGGTAATGTATTATTGGGATTGCATTCAGCGCCGGCCGTGGCATGCATGTGGAAAATATCATCCGCCCGGAGGCTGAGGGGTCCTTTGCCAGCCCACAGCGCTTGCTCGACTGACCATAAAAAGTATCCACATTTTTGTAATAAAATTACCTGTTTTAAAAGGACGTTACTACCGAGATTAAGGCGCAGAGCGATGTAGTTAGTTGCCGGCGGCTGATCAAAGGGCCCGCTAGTCCAATCACAAGTCTCGAATTGGCCTGGCCCCGCCCACTTTTAAGGCCACGTGCGGCGCGCGCACTGTTGTGTGCTAAATTCTGACAGTTGCTTGTCGGCATCCGTAGGTGACGCAGCGTTTTGTCGTTTACCGCCAGTTTTCCGCGCTACGATCGCGTACTTAAAAACTGTATCGACTTGAATTTCTTGTGTCCTAAGTCGTGTTATTTTAACTTTAACGTATTAATATCAGTGTTCATAATTAGTATAATCGCGTGTTTTAGTGTCAGTGTTTATCGCTTAACATAATTGGATTGTACGATAAATTAATTGGATTTAAAACTTAGTACAGGTAGTAATTTGAACTTTTCTCAACTAATAAATAAGGAATGAACTAACAAAGGGTCGTATATCGAGTGTGCTGTCGGCATCGCTCTTCAGTTGGTGGTGGGCAAGTTTTTGTCAGAACTTAGTCGTTATTTTAAATATTTAGTTGAATGCGTCTATTGTTTCGTACGTTCGTTTGTATTCCACGTTACGACAATATTGTTTTGTTATAGATTTATTGTAGTTGCTCTCGCTTTAGTGGCACTTTTGATGCTTTGTGTTTTCTTTTAGTTGTATTGTTTGTATCAAAGTTGTTGTTTTAGTTTTATTGTTGCTTAATTGTTTCGTATACGTAGACTTGTTCATACAATATTACGAGTACTTACTTTATAGGTTCATTGTTCGCTACTTTTTTGAAAACAAAAAAAAAAAGTTCTTCAACAAAGTGCTTAAGCACATGTACTTACAATAAAAAGATATAAATAACTAAAATAAAAGTTATCGTTGAACGTAGGTACAGTCTCTATCGCTATCATTAAAGCATGGTCTTAAAGAAAAGACATCAACGCGTCTTGGGTGCATGCGGAAAAACTTAACAATTCTCGATCTTTTACTGGAGTAGAAATACGTTTTAGATATTATTATAATGCATGTATGCGAACTATATGAAAAATAATTTAGTGTGCCTTTTTTGGCATTTTCTGTAGGTACTCTTTTGAATAACCTTGGCATATGTTTGAATAGAAAAGAAAAAGCAAACATTTGTAATTAAAAAAAGATCATATTATTTTTTTAATTATTAACCCTGTAGGTAGATGTGAGCATTCACTCGAAACAAAATGTTTATAATTCTATCAGTAGATAATTAGCAGAGCAACAGTAGTCCAACACTAAAAAGAATCAGTAAACGATTTCGGCGCCGCTATGTAATAAATAAAAACGAGTTTATTTTTTCAATCATCTGATAATTTTATAAGTTTTTCCATACTAAGTCTGACATACATCAATGTTATTTTTCACATAAAAGATATCAAAAGAATCGACTCACAAAATGAATCAGTCCGAAATAACAGAATCTTTATGATTCTGGAATTCCAAAAATAGCGTCTCCGCAAAGCTTACGCTACAAAGAAGCCTCAAGACAAGTCTAAATATAAATTACAAGACGCTACGGAAACAACAAAATCATAGATAATTTTTTATCGCCTGCAGGTATTCAAAAATTACACAGCACTTGTGAGTTCACCTTGATAAAGATTAGACGAACTTCTACGAAGCTAATAAAGCCAATTCAGCGACAACTTGAATAAAGTACGTCATTAGCTACATTATGTCCGAAGACAAATTATACAAAAAACCCTTCATGAAAGCGTAATGCTAAAAGCGGCTGAAAGGGTGCGCACGCGGCGTCTTTGAGCCACAGTCGACTCAGAAAGGATCGCTGTGTGCTAATTTCCAAACTCGGTTTCGCACAGATAAGGCTAGAGACGGGAGGTAGGTGTCTTTGATGTAGCGGCCCGGCCCTCTGACTCCGGGGGTGAGAGCTTTCAATGAAAGGATTTTTTTCATCTTCTTTCCCTTTGTACTTAATTTAAATTTCGTTTATATCAATGCTACGAGTTTCCTTTTGGGTGTGTTTTCTCTTTTACTTTGTCGCGTTTATCCTCTCCAATTTGTAATATTCGAGTTCGCTTTGTAATTAAATTTAGTGTTCGTAATCTGTTCTCTCTAATTTTTTTTTCTGTGCCCGCCGAACTCGGCGGCGACTGCCGCATGCCGGTGTAATTGCAATTTATAAATTAGGTGTCTCTTTGATTTCGAGTGTTTCTTAGAAGCGCTTATATTTCGAGATTTCATTATATTTTTCGTTTGTGCTATTCCTTTGATATTTATGGAGCCTTTAATATCTGGAGCTTACACACTGGTTTATAATGAATATCGCTGTCGACCTTTGTGTTTGTAAACTAAATAATCGTGTAATGGATGAAAGGCAATTTGAAACGTATAATGTATTTAAAGTTGTCTCAATCACTCCTAACTAAGTTAAGTGTCAAAGGGTTCTAAGTTATCAGTTTCGTACTCGTCTTTTAGCATAAAAGATTATAGCAAAATTAAAACACTGTTTTAATAGTACACAAGTTGATTAGTGGCGTAGTTAGGGTTCCTGTTAGTTTTTCATCAGTTGTTTTGGCGCTCGGTGCTGCAGCCGCCCCTTTGTGCTAAGTTCTGTCGTAAGAGGCCGCACAAAGTTGCCTGTGACTACGGCACCACCCATACTATTAACATGACAAGGGCACTAGTTAAAGACATTTCTCCATTTAAACATCAAAGTCTATCGAACGTCTTTGATGTAAATCGGGTCATTGATGTAAGGAAATTCAATGTCATACGCTTGTTATTTTTTATTGGTATTTAAATTTACTTAGGGGCATCTGTTATTGCAATTATTATACATTTTATTCTGCTCGAATAAGTTATATAATTAAATAAAAAAACCATGCCATTGTTTACCAAAAAATTACTAGAGTACCATCTGAAATTCCACGCTCACGCTAACGTTTACGTAAAATTTCTTCCAACGGTGGTGTTTGTAAACGGCGCTGTGTTGGAGCGGCGCATTGTAAAGGCGTCACTACACAAAGAGTTGTCGCACGGAGCGACTTGAAACACGGAGCGCTTGCCGACGTCGACGCCGCGCCAAGCACAAACGCGCCACTTTGCGGACTCGTCTTTGACTTACATGAGAGTATGCCCCAACATTAATAACCTACTAATAGCTTTCCCCCTCACAACACTATTCCAGCTTCGCTCAATTGATATGAGATTATGTCTCCTCCCCTAACAAGTTTACACTAAAACACAAAGCCACGCTCAAAGTAAGCAGCCTCTATAGTCTATACTACTTTCAGGTTAGCTAACACAAGCTTCAGCAAAAACGTGTTCATAAAAGTAATGAAATATTAAAATTACACGAGCCTTTTATCGCGAACAAAACACTCGTAGATTCAATTTTTCGCATAATTTTATTAGTAACAGTTTAATTAGCGTAGCTTTCATCGGGCCCGCTTTGATATTGTGAACGTTTCAAATAGATTTCACAAGAAGCACTTTCAAAGAGAGCACCCCTAATAAGTACTGAAGAGTCCTCGCACGTGTTTATCAAAGACAGCCTTTCGTTACTCACCGTCTGAATGGCCTCAAAAGAAACTCGTGTAAAATGCTCTACAAAGTGCCGTATCAAAGGAAAGGCGGGCGCAAATATCTGTTTCGTAAACTAGTAAAAACGGAGCTCTCAAAGGTACTGCGTACTCGCGGCAAATTAGGCGGAGTTAAATACAAGCGCCGCTCTCACAAATGTATAACTTTGAAAGTGACTCCTCGCTCATTATTTATGTAAGTCGCCGTAATCGTCAAACGGCGGCTGTTTTATTTGGGCCGAGTCGCGGTCCGGCCGGCCGCGGACTCCACACGCGCCTGTCGCGAGGAGCCGGGAGCCGCTCGCTCGGCGCGACTCGCGTCCTCGCTTCACATGTGTATTATCCATTTAATGCTCAATTCCTATATAATTTAACTTTGCGATCAAAGCGAAATTTTGCAAAGAGGTTCCCGGCGGCGGCGGCGGCAGCGGGCGGTGGGTGCGAGCGGGACGCACACATTGGAGCTCTCGAGATCAAATGCTGGGCCAAATTAGTCACTCTCCGTCTCTCTATCTCAAAGCCGATCCGTAGCAAAGTTTGCGCGAAGATGACATCAAAAGGAAACCACACACTGGGGTGGCGCCGCCCGCGCCCGCCGCCCCCGGCCCCATACTTAAATCCGCCGTGTCTCTGGCTGTCTTATTGACACGCGACTGACAACTCGCAAGTCGCCAACGCCACCGACTGTTTCAAACTCACTCCGCTTTACCAGACTTATTTAGTTAATTAATACGGAATGTCCTATCAAGTTGTAACTCCCGCAAGGCTGGCACACACTCACGCGGCTCAACTGTAAGGAAACTTTAATCGCATGGGTATGTTTGTACATACGTAAGTACTGGTACACACCACCCATGTTGTCAATCCCTTTAATTAAACGACACTAAGTTTCTTTGATGGACTTTAGAACTAAGCGGGCATATGATTGTACGGTTCTGATTATTTTACTATATTTAATTTTACAGATAGATTTCATCGCCTTTATTGTTTAATGTTCCATGTTCGCCAATGCGGAATAAAAACTGTAGGCTTGTCAAAGGTCTGAAGCCTTAAAAACAAGTTTTAAACTTAACGAAACTCGAATTTCTCAACACAAAGCTGGCAATTGTATTCTTATTTCTTGGAAATTTGCCTTTTTCACCGTTTCGTAACGTTTTACTGTGGACATTTTGTTAATAATGTCAAAGTAAATGTTACTTTGTGTTTGTTTGTGTGTTTATTTTTTATAAAATATTATTTTACTTGCATTGGTACCATAGATAATACTTAAAGAAACAGGGGGCTTACCATGATGTTAAAATGTCAGTCGTGCGAGCGATGGAGCTATACACCTAAAATGGATTGCATTAAGAGGTCGTGGTTGCTCTGCAGGCAAAGTAAAAATCTTAAGCGTTTTGTGAAGGTAATCTACTCGTTACATTTTTGTCTAAATCTCTGAGAGAAATAAGCACTTATTACTTTAAAAGGTACTTTCTGCATTCAATTGACTGAGTTTTAACCAAACGTTTAATTGCCAAGAACATGAGAGTTTACGGAAAGTACCTGAAGAGCAAAAAAATTTCTAGTGCTAAATATTTTTCTAACACAGCTTTGAGGATTTTTTTGTTTGTATTGTATTATGGCCATTTACAATGAACAGGCTAAAGGGTTAACAGTCTTAGTCAGTGAAGCCCGTCACTCTAAATACGGCGATAAAAACTCCTTAACGTTAACACTGCCTTACAAAGTCGATAACTCGTCGGCAAAGCGTTTATTAACAAGCCCAGTTCTAAAAAAAAAAAAACAGTTTGGAATTTTGAAATCCAACACAAGTTATCGCGGGGCGCAGGGGTGTTGGCATTGTGCGCAAGAGTTTATGACGGCGACGGCCGAGCTTCCACGAACTGGAACCTTACCGACGCCAATACCAATAGATCTCGTATTCGATTTTCGGATTTCAAACTTTATTACCTACATCATAAAGTGTGGACTCAAAAACTTCAAAGATGTAAGGTCCCTGGATCGTGCGCCGCCGACCGCCTACCTAAAACGCTGCCCCTGTATGACGTCACTCATCTCAATGTTTGCCTTGTTTCTCTTTAATTGAACTATAGTGTATTGTTTAGTCTTCGTTATTTAATCTGCCTCGTTGTTTTAGGATTCCTGTATGAGTATTCATGATAAACCATGCCATGCTTTTTGTTTGTTTTTTGTGAATCCATTTTTTGTAGTTCGACTTAAATTACAAAGACAAATATGTGCCATCCAAGGCATATTTCTTACCGATTTGTCTTGAAATTGAAACTAAAGAAGATTTAAGACTTTTGAATTAGATAGCATGCTTGATGCTCAGCTAGTGTGTCCATAACCAAATATTGAATTTCAGACTGATTCTGACTGTTTTAAACCTCCATTGTCGATCTTTTGAAGCTCCAAACGCTCAAATGTCAGCCAGATAGCCAATACATCTCAAATACCAAAGCTTCAATCAATGACAAAACTGCTTCTCTTAAGTCCTTGATATCACGTTTTCAACGATTCTGCATTTATCATCGCTCTCCCTTTCATTTACAATTCATCCATCAACTGGTCTGTGATTTAATACGTCAGGCTATAACCTCCATTTGATATTCTGCGTTTGTGCCATCATTCAACTTTTTGTCCTCTATTACTCCTGTAATATGATTATAATTTTCTCGCATCTGCTATACCTTTTTCTCATCTCAACAAATCTTGAACTTTAGTGATAGCAACGTTAAGGTTTGGTTTACTTTGTTTGAGTTGTTACAATCGGCTTCCATTGAACCGAGACCGGTTTGGATAAGGAATGCCGCGGCGCAGTGTCCGGGCGGCTTTTTGCTTTGGCTGCGTGCGCGCAGCCCACGCGGACGGCTTGGAGCCTCAGCCCGCCGGCGCCAGCGCCGCTTCCCGCCTTTACGTTTGATGCCTGATAAACGACACGTTGCAAATATTTGATGTAATTTTATATTTAAAATTATTATTTTCGTCGGATTGCTGTCTAAAGTCCTTGCAGATACGCTGACAAGAAGGTTATTTAGCTTTGGATAAGATAAACAAAAGCGCTTCCTGCAATCGCTAGAGACTAGAAGATTTATAATCTCTTTGTTATCTCTCAGAGTCAATCCAAAGTCGTACCTACGAGCTTTTGATTGCGTTCAATTTAGCAATTTAAGCTCCCTAAAATTCTTGGCGGTAACTCCTACAAGAGATTAGTAAGAACAAAAGTCACAACTTACATGTTAGCTTGTAGTTTGTAGTCTATGATTCTTTACAAATATGGTGCATTCCTTATCCGAAAGCTTTAAAAGCACGACCATGGTAATCGGATTAGAATTTGTTTACCTGAACGCTTTTAAACATGTTGAAGGCATGGCTGCCTACAAAATTTTTAACAGTATTTTGTTTCATAATAAGTTAGCTTAAAAAAAAACATAGTTTTTTTTTTCAAAAAAACATAGTTTTTTTTTCAGTTCAGCATTTAGCCTATACTCTAGTATTTATATCTTACTCATCCGTCTCCATCTGAGTGTCATTGGTACTTGACAATGACTAGGAAAGGAATGGCGTGCCTAGCGGAATGCGCGCCCAGAATTGTTGGCTGTCGCAGCGACTCGATGGCACTGCAAATAATGCTGGATTACCTGCTACCATTAGCTGATTGTTATTTGTACTGTGGGATTAATAACGGCTGTTTATTTTTTGATGCTTGTACCTTGACTGGCTGTAGAAAAAATACCTTTAGAAATTGTATTTTTTATGATTGATCGTTTTTTGGAGTCAGCATGAAAAAATCATATATCTTTAGATTTATGTCTTTGATTGCTGTAAGATTGTATATTTTTTTGAACTTTACTTTGTTGATTCTGAATCTTAATGACCGCCGAAACGGTTAATTGCGTTGTTTACGTAATTGAAGGTAGTTGCTGCAAAAATTGATAAATTTTAATTTAAGGTTTAGGTAGCCGATAGGTTTTCAAAGCTGGATGCCGTCAATTTAATTTTTATCCGAAGTCCATACTTTTTGGACAAACCAGAGAAATTCAATAGGGTGTGGATGCTCGTAAAATGTTGTCGGTCGAAGTATCCACGTTACACTGGTTTATGACCATAGCAGCTATGGGAGGTGAGAGTTACACAGCTATAGCAGTCCGCTTTATACACCTATGGAATTTACTCTTGAATTCTTGTTCGACCATTGAACGAATAGAACGACTGAGTTATTCTTGATTAGATTTAACTATATGTATTTCACAACCGTTGGCGTTTTAACTTTTAGAAATCATAGCCAAAATAGTTCTTTATTGTCTTGACCATCTCCTGAAATTGTGTTGCAGTCTTCTGATTGTCGCAGAGGATCGCTGATTGTCGATAAATAATCGCTAACCACATAATTTGGTAATAATTTATTGTAAAATATATAAAACTATTCATATTAGTCCATTCTTAGTGACTATGTAAGTATAATTATTATGAAATAACAACGATCTGATATACAGGAATCAAGTTAAATCTGGTTACATAATTATAGCATGACGATAAAATCTGTTACTAATAAAAAAAATCATAACTCACAAAAATTAATGAAATATTCTTAGAATAATTTTTCTGCGTGGATAGAGAATCTAAACCAGAAATAAATACATACTTCTACTCAAAATGGAACAGGCCTTGAAGCTTTCAGACCACGCTTCTACCGCATTCATACGCATTGAGTCTGACATAAGCATTGAGTCCGTTGAAAAGTTGTCCACTGCTGATCATGAGTTTTTCAACGATTCCAAATTTTTGTAACGTGTAGAGCAGGCCATGTCCTTCTAAAGTTCTAACACACGATTAACAGACGTAATCTGTAGTCCTCTGGGCTAACTGAGGGTCAATCGTCATCGTCTGCCTAATTAGGACCAGAATATTGACTGCAAGCCAAGCCCAAGGCCGGGTGCTGAGTCTTGCTGAAAAGTCCATAGTATGTTATCAAAAAGGGTATAGAGGTTTTACTACACCATCTAAGACAGTAGTTTGATACACTTAAGCTGAAGTTTTCAGACTTTTTATACAGAAATAGACTTTGGTCACTCCGTGATTGCATACCCCCAACCTAGCAATTACTGATGTCGCATGATGACCACGCTGGACTCTGCCGGCCAGTAGAGAGGTGTCTTTGGTGCTACGAGCATACACTCGATCATGTTGCTTGTTATGTTCCTCGATTGTAAAAAAATATCTCATCGCTAAGAAGAATATCCCTGTGTTTTCCATCAGTGGCAGCGTAACGAACAAGCAAACGTTTTAATCGTTCGATCTTCGATTTAAGCGACTCGGTTTTGGTGTATCGTCGGTAAGCCCTAGTGGCACTTAAAAAACACTAAAATATGACTATTGCAGACTGAAGTCGGGTAAAAAGGTAACTTGAAATAGTACAGCACATTATTAAAAGACTACTGCGATTATCTGATAACGTAATAAAAAAATTCAGATATGCTTCTCTGATGAATCGACGTTTTGTGGTTATGGTTGACAAAAGCTCCTTTGCCCTTTCATAAATGCTCTATTCCGACGACGCCCTGGAGAACAATTCCACGAAGATTGCTTTTCGGAGACGGCTAAACACCCAATTATTATCATGATGCGGTCTTTGATCTCATACAAGAGTATGGAGTGACTACATATCGTGAAAGGAACCATGTGGCAAGACCAGTACGGGCGAGTACTAGAAACTGAACTATTGCCCAAGCTCGAAAAATGGTTCCTCAATAATGAAGAGTACATTTTTATGCACAAATCTACACTGTGCTACAAAGCCAGGAGTGTTGCTGCAGGTCTTTTTTGATGACATGCGACAGCCTTCTACCAGGTATCTTCGTGTTACGAGATAAGATTTTTGGTTTTGTCAGGGTATTTTAACAAATTTTGGCCCTGACAGCTTTCACTGCCTATTGAGCCCTCAAAGCACGCGGCCAGCCTGATCTTTTATGATCATCAACAGAAGTGTTGGTGTATGCTACGATATTAACAAACATACGACTGATATGAAGCTCAGCAGCGTTATGAAGATTGTGGCAGGTTCGAACCTGCGATTGTTCTACATAAAGTGAGAATGGATTCTTTAATACCCCACTTCATTTTAAGTTATTAGAAATAGCGGAAAAAGGTACACAAAAATACGTCAAAACTATAATACAGTTTTTTTAATGTATTAGGCCTTGTTCCGAACTAAAAATAAAAGAAAAAAATATGCATTTTAAGTGAAGGTAACAAAATTAATAGCCAGAGGTACCAACCTATTTATAACCATTTTTTAGTTGTTTCGCAAATGCCAAATTCAGCGGCCTGTAAATAAAATTAGTTAGCCTATTAAAATAGCAAATTTTTCAATACACTTGCTCAGAAAGTGGCTCTTATTGCACTACACTTAGGTATATAATGGCACCTGTTACCAAACTGTGACATTTTGATTACCATTACGCACTAGCGCTGTAATGTAGCTATACACATTTTGAAATACGAAAAAACAAAAATTGTTTGTGGTCTATGATGGCCATCATTTTAAGATACCCGCGGTTTTTTGGCGTGATTTTTTCGAGTAAAGTTTATTATTTAAATTAAATCAAATACTACAAAAACATTATAAAATGTTACATCCATATTCTATTGTTACTACGAATGACATTAACGTAAAAACTTTTCACACAAGAAAACAAACGACGACTAGGCAATATGATCAAAAGACCATATAGCCTAGCGCGTGCCTATGAAAACTGATTAATTTTTTTAACGCTTTATGAAAAATTTTACTAATTTTACCGTTGTAATATTAGTTATCTAAATTATTTTTCTTCACAAGTGTATTGAAAACTTCGTAAGATACACGTGAGTAATGAATGGTTACCGTTCTTGGCTCTCTTAAGACCCTCGCCACGGTTCGGGTCTTAATACCGTCTCGACGGTAACCTCCTACATTACACACTTATATCATAATGTACTATTATCATCTGCTGTATATTTTGTTGTTTCGTCTTCATTATGTTATGGATTGGAAAATTATAAAAGGTTTAGAAAGCGTATCAATCTATCACCTACTAGCTTCTGCCAGCGGCTTCGACCGCGTGAATATTGGTTATTGCGGACGTGAAGTCGAAGACGGATAAAAAGTAGCCTATGTCCATTCTTGGAGTTCAAGCTTCCTACGTACCAAATTTCACCCAAATCGGTTCAGTAGTTTAACTGTGAAAGCTTAACAGACCGACAGGCAGACAGAGTTACTTTCACGGTTATAATATTAGTATAGGTATAGGTGGTATACCTATATCTATTAGTGTCTTATGTAAAAGGAAAATTTTTCATCATTTTGATAACTTTTGTTTGGCTTCGGTTTTTCATTACGTTAACGGCTATTTGTCGACAACTTCTACGGTTTCTATTGAGTATGATTCAATCCCTAATTGTAATAGGTATTGATTTTTTATAACTGACTAGCTTCCGCCAGTGGCTTCGCCCGCGTGGAACTAGTTTTCTCCATACTAGCTTTGGAACCCCTTTTTTCCCCTTATAGGGGTTTTTTTTAAGTAGGTAAAATCATTCAATGACATCCCCGGCCTTGGGCGGAGCGGGAGATAGTGTCAGACTCTTACTGACTAAAAACCTACTCCGTTCCTCCTTTGCCTTAGTTCCAGGGCCCTGGTATGCATTTTCATACCTCCCCAAAGTCCCAGATTAGGCTTCGACCCTACTGGGCCTCTACAGTTTGCTGACAACTCCTTGAGGTGCGCGGGAACAATGCGCGCCGTAAACGACTTAAGCTCGGTCCGGTATGTTACTGGACGGACGGACAACTACCCATTGCCCGCCATCCGCAAGCCCGCGTTCCCTTATAGGGTTTTTTTTTTTTTTTAACGTAGGTAAAATCATCCAATGACGAATCCCGCCCTTGGGTGGGGCGGGAAACAGTGTCAGACTTTTACTGACTAAAAACCTACCTTTCCATTCCTTGCCTTTATCCTGGGGCCCGTGGTGACAGTCTCACATAACCTTTGGGCCCCAGTAGGCTTCGGCCCTGCTGGACCCCTACAGTTTGCTGACAACTCCTTGAGGCGCGCGGGAACGGTGCGCGCCGTAGACGACCTGAGCTCGGACCGGTCTGTTACCGGACGGACGGACAGCGAGCTACCCATTGCCCACCGTCCGCGAGCCCGCGCCTACGGTGGCCGGAAATTGGGATCGGAAACCCGGCGGCGGCGGCGGCGTGTGCGCCTTTGCCTAATGCGGTCGGCCTCCTCCTTTACTAGCATCACTGCTTCGCAAAAGGAGGCGACCGCCTGCCACTCCTCCTCGCTCCGGAGCATGGCTTGAACCAAGCCCCGGCGCGAGAGATCGCCGCCGATCGCCCCCACGAGGACACGGCGATGCTCTTCCCAAGCGGGGCACACCTCGACTGTGTGCTCCACCGTGTCCACCGGGCGGTCCGCACAGTGGCGACACCCGGGCGTCGTCTCCGCACGAATCTTGTACAGGTACGGACCGAACTTGCCGTGTTCGGTCAGCACCTGCGCCAAACGGAAGGTGACGACGCCGTGGGGCCTTTCCAGCCACGCCTCAAAGAGGGGCCTTACCGCCTCGATCGTGGCGTGCCCAGCACGAGGTTGCGACAGTCGCTCTCGCCATTTCACCATGAGATCCCGCCGGAGCTCTGTCCGCCATGCCGCGACTTGTCGCGGCAGCGGAGTTTCGCCCCGACGTTGCATCTCCACGCGTAAATCATGCATGTGTGCAAGGACTGTTGCCTCCAAATCCCACGGTGGTAGGCCAGCAAGGAGGCTCGCCGCTTCACAGGACACCGTACGGTATCCGCGGATCATCCGGATGGCCATGACCCTCTGGCAGGCGGTTAGCCGGGCCGCCACTCGCTTCCGTAGCGATGGCGCCCACACCGGCGCACCGTAAAGGGCCATGGACCGAACGATGCCTGCGTAGAGCCTCCGGCAGGAGGCGTCTGGACCCCCTAGGTTCGGCAGGAGCCGCTTGAGCGCAGCCCCAGTCGCATTCAACCTGGGAGCCAGACGTCGGAAGTGCTTCCCTTATAGGGTGAATTTTGAAAAATCCTCTCTTAGTGCTACGTATAAAAGGAAATCTTGTGCACAATTTTACCGTTATAGTCTCCTGTCCCAGTAGTTTCGGCTGTGCGTTGATATGTCAGTCAACCAGTTTTTCCTTTTATGTATATACTAGCTTTTTCCCGCGGCTTCGGTCCCGCTCTACCCTAATCCACTCTACCCTAATCTACCCTACTACCCAATACCAATAAATGAAGCAGGAGTTGGATTTTTTATTTATTAATTTAACGGGATATAATTATCATATGTCCGTCTCCTGGGGCCTAAGTCTGCTATTTTTGTAAATTCAACATTCCAACACAATCCCATTGTCATTTTGGTAAAAGGTCTTAATCTGCTGAATCATAATGGTTGATCATTGGCCGGTTGGTCTCATAAACGATTGACTATTGGAAAGTCATAATGACGCCATTGTGTTAGTAGATTACCAAATTTGTCAAAATCAACAATTATGAAACCAATGATGCCACTATAGCAGACTTGAGGCACTGTTCCAAGCTACCTTCCCACCAATTTTCAGCCAAATTGATTCAGCTGTTCTTGAGTTGTAAATACTGTAACTAACACGCCTTTTTTTTGTATAGATATAGATGTTACTGGTAATCTGTATAATCCGGTATTCTATACAATACCTAGGCCATGTGTAGAATACGGTTTAAAGTAAGGCTTTTATTTTCAGGTGGTGTTAAAAAAAGTAACCCTAACCTAACCTGTCCGTAGCGGGGTGCCCTAAAATTACATCACCTCCTTCCCTGCTCTCGTCATTTACACACATTACCAGCTGCGCATTCGGTATTGTATAGAATACCTGAATTATACAGATTGCCGGTAACATATAAGTAGATTGGGTGATAGTAAAACAAGAAAACTAGTGCAGAATTTTCGATTACTTCAAAGTGGGGTTTGGGACGGTGAAGGAAAACATTGTGAGCAAACCGGCATGCCCTAGAACAGAAAATGCGAAGATATACGACACCCACCCGCACTGGGCTCTCGTGGTGAAATACCTACGTTCCTTTTCCTAGAGAGGAGTCCTGAGTCTCAGCTGAGGAACATTATAAGACTGATTAAGTATGCATAGTTTAAGTCTTCTAGTTTTCAAATTTATTCAGGCGCTTACTTTCCTCTGATTGACCTCCACAACAATTTTTAACATGTAGAGTTTTTGTCAAATCTTCAAAGGAGAAATTTAATAATCTCATCCTAAAAAAAATATACCTACTCATACTTACTCCTGAATAACCGAAGCACTTACTTAGATCAGGATTCTCGGAGCAAAATAATAGGGAAATTCTCGGCGCCTTTGAGACGTGCAGTAATAAACTGTAACATAGTTTTCTAATTTCAAACAGTCTCTCTACAATTTTAATTTAGTAATATTATGGAAACTATGCAACAATGGATCTCAAAGAGACTTAAAAAAAGAAAGACTCCATACTCACGTGTATTTGTTTGTTCCAGGATGATACTCTCCTCATATACGGCACCATTCAGCTAAGATTTAAAGGTAAGCTTTAATTTAAGCCAATCGTTATAATTTATGCTACGCAGTCTTACAGCGAAATTGAAAGCCAATTGAATTGTGATTTATTGTGATGTGAACAAATTGCCGTGGTTCAAGTGCCATGATTTATTTTGGGTCCTGCTGGCATTAATCTACTCGCAAATACATAAAATAGACGCCAGATTTAATCAATCTTTTATTTGTAACTATTTAAATGAACTAACCTCATGGTTTTGCATATTTTATTCATTTTAAATGACTTAATTAGCAAAGTCGTGATCAATTTATACGAGCGGTGTCTTTGATCGGCATAAGTATAATATAACTGAACATATACCAGGAAATCTGACACAAAAAATATTTAATTTTGCTACAACGTCAATTTCCGATAAAGTGCGGACAATAGCGGTTGGGTGCAATAATATATCCTATGGTTACAACTATAGCTGTATAGACCTACACCTACGGCATCCAATTTATTTCATACGTCCTGAAGTAATCCGTCGCGTCGGCAATCTGGTACACTACGGATTTATTTCGTTAACGACATAATAACGAGTTATATCGCTTTTGTCATGAAAGCACAATCAGGTAATACGTTATATTCAATTTTCAACTCTACTTCGATAACAATAAAACTGTTCGCGCACGTGTGCGGCGTAAGCGCGTGTTGCTGATTCAGCTCTGGGTTATAATGGTTAAGCCGTCATTTTTACAATGAGTTATTACTTTCCCGTATTTTATTCGTCCACTTTTCTCCGGCAACAGCCACCGGAAAAGCAATGATCCCTTTTAGTTTTAGCAAAAAGCAGGAAAGTTTACACCTCACTTAAGATCAAGGGGACGCTTTCATAAATTTATTTTAAAAAAATACATGAATACGCAATTAAGTTAGACTTCGATTGAACTGAAGCACCTCTCGATCTGAAAACCCATCAACCATTGGAACTAGCGAGCCACCGAGCGCTCGTGAACCCAATATTTTTACATACAATAATTTAATTACCTTTCGACTCCAAAACTAGCGATCTCGTAATCCCATTACTTCTACGCGTTTACTCTCAAAAGAGGCAACAGTTTAACGTTAAATCTCGCTTCGAGGCAGTAAAAAAGCGAATTTTTATATTAAACCGGCTCTCGTAGGCTGCATTCACGTGAGGAGGCCCTAGACGGCAAATTAAGTGACATTAGAGGCATAATGCCCGTGGAAGGGAGACGTGAAAGCGGAGTGCTGTTGTGCGACGGTACGCTAGTCCGTGGAGTGCGCCAACAGACGCTCACCACCTGGATGCCGATTAAGCGCTGGAAAATATTGCAGCCGCTTTAAGCGCTGCATTGCTGCCTAGTTCAGCGACGCTCTGTTGGCGATTGTGCTTTTCAATACTTAAGAAACGTCTATGAGTTTCCTTAGAGTTGTAAATAACATTTATTATGAATAGTGTAGCCACTTCTTACTACCTTTCCTGATGAATGCAGAGTACCGCCCTGGCCCCTTAGGTAGGCATGGGACAAATCGTCAACATTAAAAGATTTTACAATGCGTTTACTATATAGACTTGAATCGAAAATCCTAAAAGAAACATTAGCTTTACACTACCACTTAATAATTGTAGGGGATCTTGAAGCTTTGTTTACACATTCTTAATAATTTTAAATAGCAGACATGTTTAGCTTTTAAACAAAACGGCTATGTTATCATACTTTTTATAAATTGAATTTAAGAAACAAAAAAAAATAACGTTTTAAAATCCATGCTTTACTATCGCTTACTAACATCTCAAAATCTTAAAAGAAATCTTGAAAGATTTCGAGATGTTAGTCAGCTTCTCAAAATTGAATTTAATTCTTCCTAACCTAACCTGCTCTCGATTCGGTTGAAATTTTAACATATTTCATCTACGAAACCCAATAATCAGCAAATAAATGATACCAATGAATTGTGTAAATTTTTTATCAGATCCGGAGACAATTGAAATCGACGCGTCGGTAACAGAATTACTTTTTTTTCATCTACAATTCTAACCGATCACTCGGCAGCTGGGACGGCGACTTATTTCAACGGTTTTATGAATTGCTCCTCATTTAATTTTGTCCTCATTTCTTTCATTTTCTCTTGTACGAATTCAGTGGAGCTCGATGATAGAACATTAATAAATTGTTAGTTATGAAACCTTTGAAGAGTGGCTCCTTGATTTGGTTTATTAATTTTCGACATAATGTTGTGACGTCTGTCCACTGAATATTTATTTTGGAAGTGAGCGTTCCTAAAAAATCTACTGACTGAAAAAATCTAGTCGGTTTGTCGTGAAGCTTTGAAGCAAAAACAGACGCAGACCTATTGCTCAGCACCTTTGTCAGGTCCATTAGAATTAAAAGTTTCGAAACTGACCTTCTTCGTTCTTTTCTTAAATCTGTAGAAAGTCGAGCCAAGTAGAGGATCCTTTACAGAAACATAAAGGTTTGTTTTTTTTAAAGAAAATTTAAGCGATGTATGTATTTGCTTCAACATTTCTAAATAAACCCGTAACGCATTGCAAAACAAACTAGCGAGACAGAGGGGTCGTCGATGACAGCTAATATAAATTAATCAGTTTTAAATACCAATTTGTCTGTAAGTTAAGTGCTTGACTTATTTAGCACACGTCATTAGCAACAAGAGTAATGTGGGTAACTAGCAATATATCTGAGTCCAGACGAAATTTTTTGCCTCTGTCTGAAAACTGACATGCGGTTGATACAGGGCTGCCAATTTGGAACACGAGATTTTGGCTTACAATATCTGTAAATAATTAATTTTTTAAACGCCCTAAACCCATAAATAAATTAAAGGGTTCAAATTAAAGGAACCTTACATAGTATCTAAAATAAATGTGCTAAATATTCGAAAGGGTGAAAATTAAAAACATAATATTAATCAAGAATAGATATTGGTAATTTTAATACATTTTCTTTTGGCATATTATTATGAATATATTAGTACTCCTGTATTATCCCCTGTCCATGTGGCGACCATGTATTGTCTCCACAAATAGCGGTGTATTTAGCGCTGGCGCCGGCGACGCATTAATTACGCTATAAATAAATGCTTTAGATAAAAAACGTATCGAGTGAGGCGGTCATAGATTTCTCTGAGCGACGCGACTTTTATTGTTATTGAATGGGGCGGTAATGTGTTGCGGCCAGTCCGTCTGTCGCACTCGGCTTTATCCCGGATTTATTCAATGGAATGCATTTGTAATGACTTTTTACTGGAGGTACTCGAATGTGTTTCCGTGTTGACCAGGAAATTGAAGGCACGTAAAATTGGATGGATCGTACCTCTCTTTAACGTGTCTCTTTGCTGGTTTGTGTTTCCAGAGAAGGACATAACAAATAAAAAAAAAAACACTTAACGTTTTTATTTCTCGTTTACAAAATAATTACT
This sequence comes from Leucania comma, assembly GCA_958295575.1. NCBI lineage: Eukaryota > Metazoa > Arthropoda > Insecta > Lepidoptera > Noctuidae > Leucania > Leucania comma. Next base: position 5,319,958 of record OY282470.1, on the reverse strand, counting down.
TGTATCACTCACTATCTTACTGACAACTCATGACGCCGTTATAAGTTTACCTGGAAGAATAAATTAGGCAAATCTAATACAAGATCGCAAAAACTACCTGTACAGCTCTATGGTAGAAACTCAATCACGACACATAACCACATTGAACCAATATGAAGAACTGAAATGCACTTCTCATTCTGACGTCTTCGTTATTACGAAAACCACTATAAAACAAATGTACAGCGAAAGTAGAAATACGCTTCTTCTAAATTGGATAGGAATGATTTTGTTAGAAATCCGAGAGGCAAATAAGTTTACACTAGATGCGGAGGGAAAGAGAGTGCGGGTATTGGAACGCTGAACTGAAGTCTAATGAAAATATGTATGTAGATGAAGAGTATACCGATGTACCTTTTTTAAAAGAGTGCAGTTTTTGTTTAACTGAGTAGCTACTATAGCTGGAAAAGATTTTTTCAATACTACATATTTCAGTATAAGTTCTTATTCTGACAAGTCAATTTGATTTTGCTCAACAATTCTAGTCTCTTGAATTGCCGTTCAACTATCGATCTTATGAAATCGATGCAAATAACTGCGATAACAATAAGGTAAGGATTACTACGGTACCTGCTGTTTACGGTATTGCGATACATACCCTTAAGCTACGAGTACCACTAAAGAAGCGAAAAGCTTAAGGGTATGTCCCTTAAGCTACGAGTACCACTTAAGAAGCGAAAAGTATTACCAGTAAACTTTTAAGGCGATAATGATTAAACTTAGATCACGACAAAGGCAATATGGGGGAATTTTAAGATTGATAGATCTGCTGCCTCTAATAACTCGAGTGTATTCTCGCTACGCAGTCCGGTAATTTTATTAATGCTTGGTTGAGAAGTAATTACCAAACCCTTGAAAATCGCTCAAACACAACACATAGCGTTCTCGATTTCGTTTAACCTACTAGTATCTCCATCTGAAAATTACACACTAAGAACATCTACATACACTTCTCTACTTTCGCAAGTAGTTAACATCATATCCTAGATGTAAGATAAATAGTATAAATAAACATGCACCTCAATATTTACGTCTTGAGTTACTATCTCTGCAAAAATATATTGTGGAAATGGCTGCAACATTAAATTCAACAACTTTATAAAATACAAATTAAAACTATATATACACTTTAACCTACTCCTAACTAAAAAATGGCGTCATAGAACTCATCCGCATCGCTGTCGACTGGAAGTGTGCCCAGAAGGCTGGCGGCATTGCCACGTTGAATGGCAATGCTTAATCTCTGACCGAGGTAAAAGCCAGCCCTTGGGTCACGCGAAGTGTCAACTAAACGTTTAGAGAGATCTTTAAAAAGCGCATGAGCACTCGGTCCCCACGGCCCAAGAGTTTCAACCCCAAACGGCTCAAAAATATAACTGCCGACAAGGTTGTTATATTTCCGCCGCTTGAGGTTCTCCGCAGCCGCAGCGGCAGCACCAGCACAGCACGAAGAGCTAGGAAGATGGGATGGCGCAAGAGTGTCGACACAGGTAGCGTCCCACACTAAAGGTCTACCGATCTTCCACGGAAATAATGACATACCGTCCGGTCTCTTACCATCGTCGCGTGCCAGCCCATGCGGTTCCAAAACAGCCGGGACGCCGACGGTGACAAGGGCTCGTCGGATAATGTCGTTAATATTCGCGTGCCGCGCTATGCGTCCCGCGCTTCGGCAGCATGACAGACCGTGGTGACCGAGGCTGTTGACAACTTCGCCACAGTGGCAGCGATGAGGAGAACAGCAAGGAGCGCCAAGGCGTAGGGCAACAGCTAGGCGGAAAGTAGTATCGTCGAACAAGGTGCCAATATTCGACGACGGCAGTGCGTGAAGCCAAAGGCCTGACTCCCAATTTCCCACAGCCAGCAGGCGCGCACGCTCCGCAGTGGTAGCAGAAGATAGAATTAGGTTTTCCTGAACTACTTTGCAGAGCGGCTCATCCCACCGTCTCTGGGAAGCCGGGTTGATGGGCGGATTTGTATTCGGGCAAGCGAGTCTCCAGGCATCTATAGCCTCGGTGAAGCACGGCACATTGAAATCAATCAGTGAGGGAGATAGGATATTCCTGATTAACTTCTCAGTGCCGTGTACCGAGGATATAAAAGCAGGTAAACTAATACTAGAAATTTTGCGGACGCCGAGGCCTCCCATACGGATGGGAAGGGTAGCTTGAGCCCAAGCTCGGTCATCCATGGCCACGTTTAAAATTGACGTAAGGGTATGCCGGATAATTTGGTCCATTTTTTCCAAAAGATGGTGGTGTTTCCATAAATGAGAAGCGCGCAGGAAATATGTTAATTTAGGACCGAAACAGCAGAAACGAATTAAATTCATTGTAAATAATCAGAAATCAGAATCGTTTATTTCAAATAGATCAATTACCAGCACATTTGAATTGACTAAATTTCGGTCAGTTCAAAAAAAGTGAAGCTAAATTGTAAAATTAATTTGTTATCATTGTAAATAACGACAAAATTAATTTTCGTAATGCACAATGCGTTGCATTTACTGTTAATTTAACTAACATTTAATTTTTATTAATATAATTATTTATTGGAGTTTAAACAAACGCTTATACCATATCTTTATTATGGTGATTGTTATCGTCACGTTTTATTTAAAATAATGCCGATTATGTGTTGTAAACAGTATTTTCAGCTTGAATCAAATAAGGTCGGTGGTCCATAAACTGTTATGCACCAAGAGGACATCGGCGTCCGCACACCTATTGTCTTTCTATTGTGTCTCTAATTACGATATTCAAAAGATTAAAATCACTATCAAGAAATTCTGTAAAAAATATTACTTCTCCTCGCATCCGAATGAAATCTCCTCTAATTCCCGATCAGTCTCAAGGAGGTCTTTTAACCTTCATATAAAATTAATAGGATTACATAATAGCAATTTTCCTTCATAAAAGAGTTGCGTCCATTCGCAGCGAGGTAACAATAGTGTAATCTGGCACGTCGTCTCCGGACTAAAGCACCATGGTTGAAAAATATTTTGTGCAGCTCCTTGAGAAAATGCGAAACGGGACGGTCCGGCAATGAGGTAACGATGAAATTGCCTTTACGGATTATTTTGTGTTTATTTATCTTCATTTGTGCCTTTGTGAAATTTGGTTGATTTTACATACCTACTAAGTCGATCTTATTTCAAAATTGCCGACAAGTCTCTCAGTATCTGCATCTTCTCACAATAAATGTAACAATGCTAAATTTTGATAAACGTCTGTGATGACACTTGTCGATAATACAGAGTTAGCTTTCCCGCTCTGTTAATGTCAACCACACGGCTTTCATTTGAATGAACTTACAAAAACACCTGATGCTGATGACGGTACAAATATAAACCCAGTAATATCAATAGACTAGATGTGTTTGACAATGAGCGTCCCTTGGTGAATGTCATTAATGTCATCCGCAGAACTGTCGGCCCGCGCGGCGGGTGGCCTGAACGATCTACGTCTACCATGTATATTATTAATAGTACCTACTACCTACGATTAAATTACAGGGTATTTTATGGAGTTGAACATGTTTGTTTTGCGGATCGGGGAGTGAAGATAAAAGGGTGCAGGTGCCTAATTGTCGTGCAACTTCAGCTGAATGAAGGGGTCATTTTTGTTGTGTTTCATGATTGAAGGGTTTATTATTAGTTCTGTACATTTAAAAAACGGTTTTATTGCTTCTGCATTTTCTGCAATTATGTTAGAACTAAAATTTATATTATATCATTGAAGCTTTTGTTGCTTTTAGCTGGTTTTCAGTGACCATATTTCGTTTGTCGCGTTTGAGCGTAACGTATTCGTAATATAGCAGTTTTCGACATAAGAACTGTTCATAAAAGTTAGAAAGTTCAATGGAAATGTTAGAGCACATTTGTTGCTAAAACGCTTTGAAACATCGTTAGGCTATTGTACAAAATCAGTTACGATAGTTTACGAACGCTATGAAACTACGTCCAGGATACTCGCAAATGGGTATAACTTTACAATACAGCTCGCATTCTATGAACTTTTCGGAAATTGTCAATGGGCACACAGAAAAATGAATTCTCGGTGGTTTGAGGTCGGTCGATACCCCATTCTATTGCTGGCGTATTGTTTCTGGCCTCCAATCTCTAATATGCGTTTATGGTTACGCGTTTCTTTTTTTTCGAGCCAACTAATTTATATCGTGTTTTCATTTTTGTCAGGCCCTTGGCCATATAGTCAATTTTAATAAAATAAATTTTCATGATGTTTTCTTTTATATTTGTGGATTTCCATAGGTTTAAAAAAGGTCAAAATGAGTAGAAATTTGTGGATTTCCATAGGTTTAAAAAAGGCCAAAATGAGTAGAAGCGGGCCTTAATGATGACACAGATTCATCATCGTCCGTGACATTCAGTTGTAAAACGGCCCCTGCTGACATATACCAGTCACATAGCTGGAGTATCCAAAGTATATTACCGATGGAATCCCCTTCCATCGATAACAACCCCTTCTGGTTTCCTAGTTCCCTGGCAATAATTGAATGAATTTTTCTTTATTGTATAAAATTATCGAATCTATTGCAATTGTTTGCTCGGACACACCTCACCCCTTTCGTGTTACAGACAGCGTAATCGATGCGCATGGTAACTGTTTGTGATATGAGTTACAAATGTGTCATAAACATTTTTTTTTTAAACTAAAAAATATTTTTGTTATTTTACCAAGATAGGCTATTTTGACCTGAGAAAATATATTGCGACGTACGTTTTAGTTTTTTGCTGGACTGTTCTAACAAAATCGCACAATGTACTCGTAAATAATAGGAATAAAATCAGGTGGATGATTGAGAATTGGTCAAACACAATGTAGTTTTTTTCTTCATCTTGGCGGATTCTCGTGAATATTATCTAAATATAATAACGTAACGTAATCTTCGAAATTTGAATATACCTATCAATTTTGTTAATTAAAATATCTAACACAGGAACGAAATCGTTTCCCACTCAGTCGGAACAATTAAATCGACTACTGCATAATACACCACGGGGCTATTACACAAATTGACGAATCTTTTATTCATTAATCCAATCATCCATACCGCTGAGGGCTGTTCCCGGGCGTCAGAGACTATCGAAATAAGGAATCTGTGTGTATTTTCTCTCTTTCTCTTACTTATACAGTTTCTACGCTTGAGTGTGATGGTTGATTCAAAATTTTCAATTAGACCACAATTGGTTTTGTTAACCACTGTTCTCATTTTATTTGATATGTCTTCGAAAGCTGAATAATGATGTCTTTAGCATAATTGTTTATGTAAATTGTCTGATGTAATATTGTAAGTGCCATTTACATTTTCAAGCTTTATTTACCGATTCCTATCATTCTGTTTATGGAATGGTAAATTGTATACACTTGACTTCACCATCATAGGGGGCTAGAAAATGATGTAAGTGTCATGGAATCCAGAAGTCATTGTCAATAGTAGTTGTCATCCTGTCTCCAATTTCAAATACATATCGGGCCGCAGGGAGACGCGGCCTGACCGCCTGTCGCTCGATGCGGCCCATGCGGCCAGGCGGCTCGTCCATCGAACATGTCCATTTCAGTGACGTGCCGATAAAAACTGAATCAACTTTGTGGTCGCAAAAAATGTTTTGTACAGTGTTCTGTCGGATAACCTGTCCTTTGACGGGCCGCGGTTTTATCGTAGTTCGATAGTTTTTGACGAAATTGGAAAATTTAACGGTCTGTTTTGGACGGAAAGGAGAGCTGACTAGACAGAGGTCCATTAACGTTTCAAAGTTTTTTGTTTGAGGGGCCGTAGATTAGGGAAATTGATCGGTTTTGGACGCCGATTGAGTTGTTTACGACGGAAAAAAATCTTTACATAAACTAATTTCGGCTACCGTTGAAGATGAGGATACACGAACTCGACATGGTAATTTGCTGTTGCGTATGTTCTGGATCATAGAAATATTGTAAAGTCGTTGTGTGTGACTATGTTTGTTACTTCTTCACGCCAGAACAGACTTAGACCATGTCCTAGAATAGCACATATGACTTTTTATACCGGGAGTATATTCCCATGAGACAATTTTCAAGTTTCACGGGCGAAGCTGCTGGCAGTAGCTAGTACTTGCATATTTCGACAATGGAGCCAGCTGTCAACGTTCCACATCATATTTCCGGAACAAACATGGCCAGAGTTTACTCAAGACAAAGTTGTTTCATAGAAGGGACTTTGTCCAGCAGTGGGACATAAATATGAAAATAAAGAAAAAACGAAAAATCCAAGTTTTAAAACAACCAACTGCCTCTAACCAACCCCTTATTTTTCTTCACAAATAACCGCAAACCAATACTGTTGTAATTGACGTTGAGATTCAAATTAGAGACGTTCCGTCTGAAAAAGCCCCTTCCGCCGTCGCCGTCGGAGACAGCTGCATTTTCCTGCACCGTCCGCGTCCCGCCGCGAATAGTCATTGTATGCAAAACGTCGCGGCCAGACGGCACTATTGTTCACACGAGATTAAGGCGGGGGCACGTCCATTATGCAAGAACCCTGAGGAACGGGACCCTATTCCACGGGTGATTGCGAACCTGACTGAGTTCTCAGGTGCCCCGTTTGCGGGGGATGACTCACTATTTTAGACGCTCTGAGCTATTTTGGGGAATATATTAAAAAAAAGGAGGAAGTTTATGCTGCATGAGACAAGCGCAACATTACGGTGAAAAGGGCAGGGTAACTAGTAAAGTTAACATTTTCTTAAGTTTTTTGTATTTTATAGGACAATATCAGGGTCTAAGTCTTTCTATAGGGCTGTAGTGCTTTTACCTTAAAAAATACCAAATTAATGTTAACTGGTCAAACTAAACTTATGTTCAAAACTTAACGTTGGAAATGAAAGTCAATTAATATACCTAAAACACATCAACAGTCTCCCTGGCAAGGACCACGGGGAATTTCTGCAAGGGAAACCGAGGTCCTAGAACGCAAACGGCAACTGAAGAACACAGGTGTGGTTCTAGTCAGTAAAAGTCTAACAGCCCTCCCACTCCAACCTTAAAGCGAAAGAAGTCAATAGATGATTTCCCTTCTTTCATATCAATTCCTTACATTTTAATTAAAAGCACAGAAAACCTGACTAATTTTCTGTCACGTTTTCAGACTGCCCGTTTCAGCCATACCTCTTTATAAACACGTGATCCATATTATTCGCAGTCCCGTATTTCCTTACTCAATCTTGGGCACTCTAGCAACGCACCTGAGACGTTTCAGACATTTAATCAGGCCTGTAATCGGAAAAACAATGCTATTGAGTGGAGGTATCGCCCTCGGGCGGGCCTGGCTTTTGTCGCGCCGGGACAACGGGACGAACCAATCTGTTTCGCAAATTACGTACGAATCTTGGGACGATGTGCTTTTTGCATGAGCAGTGAAGGAATGAGGAATGTTAGCTTGATTGAGTGGGATATTAAAGAGGAGGAGATAAAAGAAATGTCAGGTGGGTTTGTTTACCCCTCTCTTGTTGTGATCGCTTGTCTTTTACTGATGTTTTAGTATATTTATTATTTCGGGTGCAGTATTGTGTTTGGTAAGCGCTTTTGTTTTGAACTCTGCTCAACTTATTTTCATTCACACAAACTGTTCGTCTATATTTTGATCCTGGTAGTTGAGTACTTACTTTCAATGGGTTTTACAACAGAATAGCTTAGTAGGTTTATACAATTTACGCCCTCGTTTCCATCCCCGCTAGAACTTTATTCAATTCCCCCGCGACAATTTATCCTTCATTTCATAAGACATTTCGCACGAATAGTTCTCCATCGAATTTCGCCGTACCTACGCGACGACACGTGACTTTCCCCATCATTTGTGTACACCCACAAATTGAGTTAGCACCATTTGCTGTTGCAAATAAAGTCCAAAATCCTTCTGACGTCATCAAAGTCGTACTTATGTGGATTTGTAACGACACCGGTCAATTTCCTGTAAGTGTAGGCAAATGTACAAATTGATGACGCTGAACGTGAAGGCAGTTGGCGACACTTGAATACCTTCGATTGGACGCTCTCAATTGGAAAACTGCAGGAACAGGTCAATTAGTTGAAGATCGTTTGTATGTTTGCACCTAGGTGCCAACTATTCCCTGAGCGCGTATTTCTTTTTAGATTTCCTATCTTTGTAGCATAATGTATCAATTTCATTCCGAGATTTGTACGAATAAAAGAGCATGACAAAACAAAGGTATCGAGTAACAGTAATTTAAACACTTGTTATTCGCAATTAACACCTACAAGGGCCAAATTAAGATCAAAGGAACTTTTACGGTCTCAAACACAAAATACCCTCGCGAGCACGATTTATCACCTCACTAATTTACAGTTGTTTTGTCTAAAAGTCGAAAATAAAAACAAAACATAAAAATTTAACCGCAAACTGAATTTTCAGAATGCCAAGATTCTGCCAAATATTCGGCTGGTCGGAAAATGCAGAATATTTACGAAAATAGATTTATTATATCGATGCCGGTGAGCCGGTGGCCGGCCGCCGAAGACGCGTGTAGCAGAACTTTCGGTCGGCCGACCGCGACATATCCGCTGCAGACGTTCCAGTAGCGGCTAGCTGCCCGGCGCCCACTGCGGTTGACTGCGCTCCCCGCAACACGGAATTTGCGTCATACTGCCCGTCAGCTTTATGCATGAATATGCTTCAAGATACGTCTCTCGTCAAGTAACTGCATTTTTGCGGGTAGTGGAATTTTGAACGTTTGAATGATATCTATTCAACTATGTAGTTTATAACCTATATACAAAACTGTTCCTGAAAACGTCATACACAGTTTTCTCACAAGTAATTTCGAGGAATCTAAACATTGAAACATTCATATCCAATATAGTCCAAATTCAAAGCTTTTCAAGTGTCCTTATGTATAGGTATAATTTTTGCATTGCATTAATTTAATCGTTTTGTCTTTGACAGAATCATTACTCTGTATCACAGAGAAGAGAAGGTAGACTTAATTACGGCCTAGATATAATTGACTAAGGAAATTACTTTACGTATGCAAGTCTCGTGTACAAAATACTATTCTCATTATGTGGTGCCTATCGGTAATGACGTTACGCCTCCCGGGCTGATTCACTTTACGTGACACGCATCTACTTAAAATTGGTACTTTAAAGGAACATGCTAAACTATTACATTAGTAGAGGACCTCTTAGATGTACAAATCGGAAATTTAACTAAAGGGAATGGTGATAATTCAAAGACAATTGCAATTTGATGCTAAGGCCTTACAACGATGCTATTGTTTCACAAAAGCTTGAAACTAAGACTGGTTGTGCCCTTTTTTCAGTTGGAAATCATCCAATGACTTCTCTTGATCGTTAAGCGGGAGAGACTTTGCTGACTGAAACCTTCTTTAGGCCTTTGCGTTCCAAAGCCACGGTAAACCTTTGAACAATCCCGTAAACCAGGCAGGCATCAAGACTAGTTGAACTCTAGATGTAAAAGAACCCAGAAATGCCTTTACAAACGATTGAAAATATAAAGACATCTAAAAATCCGTTTCATCAGAACTGCAGTAACAGATTGAGAAGTCTCCATGGTTTAGTAAGTCTACTTCACAAACTAATGTGTCACTTGCGTTTGCGGCGTGAGGACACGGAACTAGTAAGTAATCGACATTGAGGAGTGAGTATCCGAGCGACTACGACGAACCGGCTGGTTTGGTGGTTTTTTACTGACCGTTGTTGTAACAAACTAGCAAATAGATCACATTTCCATCGTCTGGAATGTCAGGATACCTTTCCTTATCTCCTGAATGTATAACTCCTTTGTCGGAACTTTAAAACAGTGCAATACGATATTTAGATCATATCACTTAACACCTTTTCTTCTTTTTTTAACTGACGGGTCCCCAAACACACAGAGCCTTTAAAGTTTCGTTATCTGATTTCGAGTTTAAACATAATGCCTCACGTCCGGTCATTAACCTGTCACCAGCGAATACCGCAGTAATCTTGGCGTTTCCGAAGATGAGCTGGCTTTAAAACCATGAATTTTTTTGCACCAAACATCTTAAGAATCTTTGCCCAGAATTTCAGTTCCAGCTTTTTTGTAAAGCTTTTCATCATTTGTGATCAGGTGAACATTAATAATAATTGGTTAAACAGATTAGGCTGAAAATGCTTTCTGTCCATCGATTTCTTTTAAAAATCGAATGCAAATTTAGACGTTTGAGGCACAAAGCTCGCGGCCGCGGCAGAGGACGGACGTCGGACATAGGTAATGTTAGTGGGGGCTAATTCGTCAAAGGGCGCGCGCGTCGCTTTGTCCCGGCTTATGGTAATCAACGTAGGCGTTGTGGCCGCCGCTGCGCCGTTCTCTGCATTTAATGATCGGATTTATTAACTAGGTACGTTAGGTGATCTGTTTTACGTAAAGATTTCGGTTAATTAAAGGTTCTTTGTCAATGGCCAAATGGATGGGATTGATACAGTCCGGGGTGATTAGCAAATCAGTAGCTAGTATATATGTTCAAACTGAAAATCTATTTGGAGATATGAAGGAATTAATTGAATTTACTTAAGGACTGATGCGACGAGGTGAAGGTGCATAGGTATTCTCAGTTCAAATGTGTTTATCTGTATTAGTCATAAATTGGGTCAGTTACAATTGTGTGCAGATTCGTCTCAGATCTTGGACTCCGGATACAATTGACAGCTTCGTCTAGCTAGCCGGAACTACCATAAAAATTTATTATCATGTAGAGTCATGAATCACGTGTGATAGCTAGAATAGTGCTGCTCTCACGACGCTTATCTACGTTCCCCTTGTGATATGCATCGCCAATCAAATGATTGTTCCCGTTCTAGACTCCCAACTAGAGCGAAAAGGCAAATTCTAGGCAATTTCCTTTGTTGATCTTCATACAGCTCCCTGTGGTTGTCATAAGAATATTTCTTGGGAAGGAAAACAACTTAAGAGTGTAAAAATTTTTGTTCGGAGTTTTTATTTTTGACAACACGAGCGATTGACTGCTGCGACCGATTCCCGCACAGAACAAATTTAATATGACCTACAGATAGTTGGTCCGGGTCTGGGTGTCTTGTGCATGTGATTTTACATGTTTGTGAACGCACCCACGATACAGAAGTTATTAATAGAGTTTAAAAAAAAAAATAACAAGCCCGTTCTTTCGCCATTTATAGACTGAGTCTGCATCCTTGATCTTAGTTCCTTCCGAAATATGTTTTAATTCAAGACTTAATTCAATTATGTAAATCTCACCATCTCTTCTAAAGTATGCTGAAAAGTACGAGGATGTACGTTGAAATCAATGTAGCCGAACGGTAAAAGCCTGCGCTCAACTTTAAACCCTCCAGGGTAGCCCACAAGATTAAAATTTTCGTACGTTTTTTGCAATTTGCAGTTAATTATCGAATAATAAGGCAATTGTAGATTATTCAGTCGCAGGATAGATTGGTCCTTCGAGCCAGATATTCTATAAAATGGGTTTCTTTAGGACGATCCGGCTCGAAAGACCCATTCACCCTGTGCCTGAAAATTCTACAGTAATAAAAATATACTTGTATGTATTTACTAATATTCATTAAAACCGTCAACACGATGTTTTAACCTAGAGAAGAGGTGATTTTACCTACTATAAAAAAACCTAGAGAAGAGGTAAAATGTGATTTTATTAAAAACTTGACTCGTCTTAACCAAAAAAGTGTCAAAGCAAGCGTGATGTTTAACAAGACATTGGACAAGATACCTGATTTATAAAGAGAATTTGCGAGATGCATTTGATTTTGATTTTTCTGAGATGCATTTGATTTTTCTGCATTTTGACGAGAGCAGGACTTGGAAAATTCTTTTCACAGGAAAATTGCATTGTCAAAGAATTCTAAGCTATATTCCCTTGTTATTTGCAAAGTACACATAAAATCCTTAACACCCTGTCCGGTACTCAAGCCGACACTCAACGTCACGGGAGGTGCGACAAATCGCAACTCCCCACATTGTCGTATCCAAAGAGTTGCAGGTTTAGGCGGTGCGCGGTATCATCGGCGAGTCAAAGGGCACCGACAAAGCGACGCCGCGGCGCGGTGCGGGCGGCATTAGCGGCCCGTTTGATACCCCCACCCTCGCGCAGGGTTGACAACGAACCGCGACCTACGACAAACCGGTCGCACGATACCGAGCATCTAAGTTTAATTGCTTTTTAAATGATGTGATGGATTAATTTTGTTTGATGGATTTTCCTTCTTGTTGAACGTGGAGAATATTGAGGATTTATTGACCTGAATGATAAAGTACGTCGCCTGTTTGATGATGTAGCTGCGTTTTTAATAAAGCTGTTTTTCTACTGTAGAAAGACACCAATAAAACACAACCGGTTGTTCCTCGACAGAAACAATTACTACCAACTAGCTTCTGCCAGCGGCGTCGCTTACGTAAAAATAGGTTTCTCCATACAAACTTTGGAACCCCGTTTCATCTTCTTAGGGAGTGAATTTTGGAAAATTCCCTCTTACATCATAAAAGGAAACCTTGTCCATAAATTCACGCTCCTAGGCCCTGTAGTTTCGTCTGTGCGTTAATATGTCATTCAGTCAGTTTCTCCTTTTATGGTCCCATAGTAAAAGTTGTTTGTTATCATGACTACAATCACGTGTTTAAATATCGTTCACTAATTATCAGTCACCCTGAATAATTTCACTAAGTTCAAAGCTCTAAAGCCTTAAAATAAATTATTGTGTAAACTTTTCACTAATTTATTCTCATATGATAGCTACATAGTGGTTTTTCGCTGGCGCAGCACCGGCCAACCCTATTGCCTCCCCACAGCCGGGCTCAAAGTGAGTGTGTTACTCTTTAACCTGCGCGATTCGCGACCGGCTAAACTTACCACTCCGCTAAATAAAGTTAAAAGGCTCCTCAAGCTTTGTCTCGGCCCGCCTTTGATGTACGGCGAGAACATCCCCCACCCTCCACACCTCCCTGCTCGCAAACAGTTTACCGCAAGCTGGAACTATTGCCCTTAATGCCTTTTCCGATTGGGTATACGGTGTACGGGTGTACCCCACCCGATTGATTAGTGTGTTGTTTAGTGCCAAAGGAATTTCTCAGGAAGCAGCCCGATCAAAGTGGCCGAGCCCCTTTGATGAGTGAACGCTAATACGATGAATCAGTACCCTTATCATTTTGATCTCTTGTTACCGATGGTTACTATTATTGATGTATTGGGACGGGACTTTGCGAACGCTTTCAAAGGTTCTTTGCTACGTTTTAAGTGATAGGGATATAGTCAAATGTTGTGTTTGCTGACGAAACTCTGGGAGACGAAGTAAATTGATTGAGAATTGTTTTCTTCAATTCTTATCGTTCTTCTCTAAAAGAAGAGAATAAAAAAGTTGCATTGCATGCTTCTCTTGTTCGACTAGAATCTGATCTGTCGAAATCTGTTCGCTTATATAAGATCAAACAAGCTTCTGTTAATCATAGAAACAAATACATATTTATACAAATATAATATTTAATATGAAAATACTCGAAATGGACTTAAAATAACTTTCAAAGGAAAGCAATTTGTTTGGGCGTAAGTAATTTTATACAAGTCGTATTACTACGGCCACGTGCCAAAAAAGCAAAACATCTTCAAAGGATTTATTTAGGCTTTAGCTTGTAATCAGTGATTCTTTTATCTGTGACTGTTTCACTGAAATACCTATAATTAACTTTTTACATTTTCTTTATCTCTTTTTTTAATGTAATCCGCGAATGGCGGCCCAAAATGAAAGGACTTTGCCCCTTTGATCTTGCTGACTTGTAAAACCAATCATACAGTCGTATTTTCCCTTTTAACTTCACTTCATCATAGAGAATTTGTCTTCTTTACTGAGTGATACAGTAGTGAAATTATGTTGTTTGACGTAACGACCGTCGTCTATCGTATTTCAGGTAGTATAGAATAGAATAAACTTTATTGTACACCAAAAATAATATCAATTTCACAGAAACTTAGATCTATGGTAGTATGTTAATTAATTATGAATAGTTATTACTTTGCTTCTTTATTTCTTTAAATCTATAATGCTCTGAACATTGTTGGATTTTCGGAAGTACCTTTTTACCTTGGAATAAGTCTGGGGTAATCTAGCCGTGACGAAAACAGCTAAGATTTTCCTTCGATGCTTTCGATATCGCATATGGCCTAATCTTTCATAACTCGAAGTAGTAGGTTTTTTCTTTTCTAATTTTAAAATTGTTTGTCACATATCTCCTCCGATTAAACGACCGATATGGATTAAATTTAGTGTGTATTTTTTTTTATTCAGTCCCTGGATGTTTTTTTATTCGGTGGGATCTTCATCCAATGACATCTCCGCGCCCTTGTGCGGAGCGGGAGATAGTGTCAGAATTTACTGACTAAAACCCAATCCTGTTCCTTCTTTGCCTTCGTTCCATGACTCCGGGTTTCCATCTCCTCGTCCCTTTATGGTTTGAAAATACAATTGGATCTGATAGGTGTCACTGCAATCCAATTGTCATTTTTTTTTTCTGACTTAAAGCCAGCTTTCGTGCAGGACAATAAAATCTATTAGAATAGGCATTATTGACAATAAAATTATCATAAATATTTTTTAATAAGGAAAGAAAAAACCCTTTCGCAAAAATATCGAACAGTCGCTTATCGGCTTATGATGGTCTTCCTGAAAAAGATCGATGTAATCTGCCCTGCAACATCGAACAAACAGACAAACAAACTCACAGTAATTAAATCGAACAAGCAAATGAATTTAAAGCCACCCTAAGGAACACAGACAGGTACACACAGAACGCTAATAAATCCGTTCCAGTAATACGGTTCGGACTTTGCGAAAATTCAATTAGAGTAATAACAACGCACAGTTCCATTATGCCAATCAAAGGGAAACGAAAAGTTTGCGCACATCAAAGAGTCGCTTAGTGCGTGCTCTCGGCTAATGACGCTTTGGGGGCGGGCCTTTATCGATATCGATAGTCGATTAATCGTTACAGCTAATGAAGTTTAGGGATGTTCGCTTGTATCGATACAAGATCAGTCGCGAACATGGAAAGCATTATTAGCGAGGGAGTAAAACTACGAGTATTACCGATAATATATTTGGACAAAATGTACTCGCTCATAAATTGTTTCAATATGTCAGGTAGTGTTTTGGTTTATGGAACTGTCAATTGTTACGTGAAAACGTGTTTTATGATTGTTGTATTAGCTTAATTTATTGAGAATTGGTGCAAGTTTTTAAATTGTCTTGCATCAACACGAGTTTTCCGATATCAATTTAGTGTTTCTTGGCAAAGAATGAATCAAACTCTTTTACGTGGGTGTCCTCGTTAAGAAAAGCCTAGGATAGACAGTCACCTTGTCTCTTTAATAAGAGGGGCAGCTTTATTTATTTTTCTGTTTTAATCTTCAATAATAATAATAATCTTTCACATCTCTCACCTCACCTTTCTTTGCGTGATCGTATCAGAAATGAAGATATCCGCGCCAGAACCAAGGTTGCCGACATAAGCCAAACTTAAGTGGCAATGGACAGGGCGCATTGCTCGCAGTACAGATGGGCGTTACGGCCGAAAGGTTCTGGAGTGGCGACCGCGTACCGGAAGACGCAGTGTTGGAAGGCCTCCTACAAGGTTGACCGATGATCTAGCAAGAGTTGCGGGAATCCGATGGATGCGAGATGCACAGGACCGTTCATTCTGGCGACAATTGGGGAAGGCCGATGTCCAACAGTGCACGTCTTTCGGCTGAAATGATGATGATGACAAGTTTCACACAATATGATGTTGTCGCACAAAACTCGCAGACTTCGATTCGTCAGGAATTGGCATAACCGCAGGTTTATTTATGTAGTTGTTTACGGGCAGTATTCATAATACGTATTGAGTGAAATTAATATAATTTGAGACGCTTAAAGGCAGTCAAATTACAATACATACCTACAGGATTTTGACAAATCAATTTTGCCGTCGCGTCGGTCTGATCTTCGTGAAATCAAATATCAGAGCTATACTCAGAGAAACGTCTTTGATATCTATCTATTCGTTTCATCTGTAAATCGAGTTGGAATCCTCAAATTAATTCGCCTTCAAAAGGTGAACATCAAGACGTCGCGATACACCTACCTACTTAGAATCCTACATAACTTTGCAAGCATGCCGATGGAAACTTTGATTGAAATTTTTATTTAGTATGCTTGAATAGGGAAGATTTTATTCATTGAATTTTTCTGTTCCCTTAGGTAGCTAACAATTGGTTTCCTGATTATTCCTTTTTATTGTTTCAGATAATACGAAGCAAATAGACAAGACACAAAACACCGAAATGCAGCGGCAATAAGCTGCTACACAGGTATATGCTAGAAACTTGCTCCATTTTCATCCAAAAAACATCTCAACTTCTTCGTAAAAAATAAAGTTATCTTAGTTTTATATTTGCCGCGCTAATGAAGTGGCGGGACAGCTACCGTCATCTAGTGGCACTTTTTGAGATTAAAAATGCTTCCCGCTTGTTTGCCGTGATTCATAGCGTCGTCGAAAGATGGCGTTAGACTGCAGCTGTCTGTCATGGCTGGTTGTCAAACAAATGTCAAACTCGCTGTTGTATACAAAACGGATTGAAGCTAATTTATTATTTATTTCGAAGAAAGTTTTCAATTAATGTTGTTAGTTATCTTTTGGAGCGGCCTTCAAAACTTATGTGCTAAGTAAAAACATCCTCTTTCATGTAAGTTTTCTCTCATTATCGTTGTATAAATATAGCCCTTCCGGGTTTCGGCATGGTATTTCGGCATAAATAGCATTTATTGCCGTCAATTCTGTCTGTGATGATCCGCTATTAGATAAAACTGAAGGTCTTCTCTTGTTTCTAAAAGTTTATTGATAATTTTACACGTCTTGATTGTTACCACGACGATACTTTTACGAGCCGTGCCTTTGTTTACAACTTGTTTCCTGTGTTTATGCTCGTCATGTTCATTGAAAATTTGTTGAATTAGGTACAATGTGAGGCTTCGTAACACGCAAGAATCCTGACCTGCTCAAAATACAATTGTTTCAGGTTTTGTATCACTTGTAAAATGAAAACTTTTTCAAAACACTACATTTCATCAACCTCATATAATTTGAAAAAGTCCCTAGTGCCTATTCATCCTTAAAATAAGCAAGTTAAACAAACATGTTATTACTATTTAGATAATTAACTACAGCACTCATAAAGTTCTGTAAACCCCTTCTTGAATAAAACTTTTTTATAGTCAGTTATTGATCTCATATTTATAATAAACCCTATCATAAGTATAACCACTATACAAAATATAAGGGCATGGGATTAGTCCGTACCCTATTGTGTTGAACATTCAGCCTCTGTCTATGGATCTTTCACTCGGACCATTGCTATAGCGTTGTGCAGTCGTGCTGTTCTTAAGTGTAATATTTTTTTTATCAATAAAGATTATTAACATCAAGTTATAATATTCAGAAATAATTTTATAAACTGGTGTAATTTGAAGTGTATTGTTTGTTTAAGCACAATGAACATGGTAAGGCCCTTTATGGTTTTTTTGAGACCCTATTATGTATTTTTTTCTTCATAACTTGTTTATTGAACCATGAAGTTATGATTTAATTTGTTTTGACATGCTTTTATTATGATCCGTCCCTTTTTCTCTAATACTTAAGGATGGTTGAATAGAAATTAAAAATTAATATTTTCTGTTCTGTATAAAGTTGGTAATATAATTTATTGTGCAAAGAGAGTTATGAAATATGATATTTTATTTCTTATACTAAGTGGATCAATGTGTAATGGTATAGATTGCACAATGAGTTTCTATAGCATGGTACGCTCCGATGTGATGTTTCCTTCCACCACCGATCGATGCCGGAGACTCTTGACTTTGGCACGCTGTCTCATTTTTTGTTTGCTGTCCCTTTTCAACTTATACAAATCAAATACACTGGATATGATCCTTATTGTTTGCCATATTGATTTTTTATGTGGCTTGGTGCGCGGTTCTTGCAGCGTAACCAGCATTTTAAAGTGTGAACGGAGCGCTTGGGTGTATTCATACAGTTTTTTTTGCCAGTTATTGATACTACAATAAACTTATCCTTACAGATTACAGTTTTGACAGGGTTTATTTAGGTTTCAGTAAGTGGAATATAAGTTTTTGTGATCTATGTTACTAACAATGGGTGTAAAACGGCTTGATAAAGCATATCTCTTAGGAAAATTTGCACCAGAGGTAATTTATAGTGGTGAAGAGTGATGAATATACATATATTAATAGAGAATACAATATTAATATGATATCGGAAATGGTTTACTAAAACTTAGATAAAAAAAAATATAACACCTTTTGCCTCTTCTTTATAGTAAATGATGATGTGTTATGTATGTTTGTGTGCAGGTGGTGTCTCGCCATGCAGCGCGCGGGTGGGAGAAGGGCCTGTGCGCCATGAGCCACACTCCTATAGGCGGCCACCCGCAAGGTAACGATTTGTTGAACCTATTTCTATTAAAATTAGTGGTGGTTATTTGTACTATGACTTAAAAATTTCAATTGAGCTTTTGAACACATACGTTTTTTATCCTAATCAATTTTATAGCTAAATGATAGTACACACACATGTTTATTATATTATTCACAAAATTTAAGATTTTATAATCTGTTTAAATCATAGGGATCACGAAAAAGGTGTGAATAGTGATTTGTTTTGTGCAGGTTGGGAGCACAAGCTTGCTGACAGGTCGTCGCTGCCACCGGCTTCTGGGGAGGAGAAGAGCAAATCTCAGTCTAAATATGTGTTCGCACAACCACATTTGCCCAAGTGAGTCACATGCATACAAATTGTTATTGTAATGCCTTCAATTATTATGAAATATTTTGTTACATTAATTTTTCATCAAGCTGTAAAAATGGCGTCAATGCCAAACGCTTACAAGAGGCTTGCAGGTGAAAAGCGCGAACTTACCAACGAAAAAAAAAGCATGGAAATTATAACATCTAAGTGACGCGTGTCATAGTTTTCAGGATGATATTTTTATCCTACTTCGAAAACCGAGTGGCACACGTGTGATAGATTTTCTATTGTTATGTTTTTATTACTAGCCCGTATTGTACCACTGCTGGGCAAAGGCCTCCCCTCATTCCTTTAAAAAAATCACGATTTCCAAAGAAGAAATATTTTTTATGTGTCAGCACAATAATTAGCAAGACCCTATGGCAGCCATATGCAGGCGGGTGTTCATATATGTTTCGTTTTTAGTGTCAGATTGGCAGACACTTATGGGGCAGGTGTACATGCATGTATTATTCTCAGGGTCAGCATGGCGTGGCGCGAGCAGACGGAAGGCTCGTCGGGTAGCTCGGCGCGCTCGCCCGCCTCGCCGCCCTACATGCGCTGGGCACGCAGCCTGCACGAATTGCTTGAGGTTCGTATAAACTTCTCGTAGCTAGTATTTGTGGTATTTTCGGAAAATCTTTTTCGACAGTCGTCATAATGCCCAGTTGTCGCAGTGGCTGAGTTATTGGCTGCTGCGCTGCGTATTTGTATGGCCTACTAATAGGTGTTTTGGGTTCGGGCGTCTTCTGTATGTGAGTTTACATATTTGTGAACGCAGCCATGATATATTCCTAGTGTGGGGCAGCTTTGTTATTTAAAGAAAAAACAAATTGATAAGCTGGACTCCTGTCTTAAGTACTAACCAGGGGCGTAGCTACCGCCGTATCTGCCGTATCAATTATACGGGGCCCCCGCCCTACAGGGGCCCCGAAATAGGCAAAAATTCACGAGAACATGTTATCCACAACCGTCTCGTAGGGTAAACCAAGCATTTGTAATACCATACCATTTTTTTTATACGGGGCCCTTGTGGGAATTTTGATACGGGGCCCCCTGTGGAACTAGCTACGCCACTGGTACTAACCTCTATCATCCAAAATAAAATATTTAAAGACGTACTTTTCCAAATTAATTAAAGTAAAAGGTTGTGTCTTGAAACTGATCTGTGAAATAAAAAACGACTATAATCATTTAGGGTCAGTTTACAACAAGACGCTGCGCGAAGAGCAACTCAAGATATAACTTTATTAACTACGCGAAAATATATACATTTTAGAGCAAGATAACTTGCGGCGCAGCGCTGCGTGGTGCAACGAACAAACGAAAAACTGTCCATATTTTTGTGCAGTAAATAAAGTTATATTCAGTAGCTCGCGTAGTCGCGTTGCGTCTCGGTGTGAACTGACCCGTAGTCGGCGTGTATCAAAAAGCTCTATTTTTGCTGACGCTATTGATTCAGTTGACTATACCTAGAAGGTATAGTCAACTGAATCAATAGCGTATACTTACAAGCTGATTAGGCAATAAAAAACATAAATCCTTCATCACGGTCAGGACGCGGAAGGCGTGCGTCTGTTCCGCAAGTACGTGGGCGGCGCGGGCGGGCTGCACGTCGACCGACTCAACTTCTACTTCGCCGTGCAGGGCCTGCGCCAGGAGTGCGACCCCTCCAAGATACGGCAGGTCGTCTCGGCCATATACAAGTAAGTTTACACCTTATACACCGTTCAATTTTAGTCGTTTTAATTCCGCGGAGGGTCGATTAGTTACATGAAACCCTATCGATTTGTAAAGATAAAAATGAAAAATAAAGTACTTTTTTTTAAAACTCGAATTAATTTATGCATGTACAAAATTGATTTCTTTAAGTAAACGTCAGCTGATCGAGGCCAATGAACTGTAGGTAGTTAGTACGCAACGACCGACAACTCCCTACATGGTCATTGACTCGTTCACTTAAAGAAATTAATTTCGTACATGCGTATATTAATACGAGTTTTAGAAAAAAGTACTTTATTTTTACCCGACTGCGCCAGAAGGATGGTTATTTAATTGTATCTTTATAAATCGATAGTGTTTCATGTACCGAATCGATCCTCCACGGGATTGAAACGACCAAAATTTAACGATGTATACACCTATTGTAAGGGCGAGAGTTGCATGTTCGTGGACACGCTCAATTAGGGAGAAATAGATAACCCGTTTTAGCTTCAGCTATCAGCTGAAGATTAAATAATTATCAACATACATAATTTGTGGAAAGAAATATCATCTTTGCGTTAAAAAGGACTCATTGGTTCAAGACACCACATTGTGCCTTTGGCGTATTTTGTACCAATTAAGAATAACCGGTTCCGACAAATATGTTTGTCTCGAATTGAGAAGAATTGACACTCCTCAGCTTCGCCAACGCCCATGGCGTTAGAAATCGAAAACCTTAGACTTATTAACGCATGGTTTAAGAGGACTAGTACTAAAAAGTTGATATCTGTGCAGATTCCTGCGCAAGTCTCAGCTAGCGATGCCCGAAGAGTTGAAGACGCAAGTGAAGGTGAGCCTCAAGGATGGCTCCAACATCGAGAAGACTATATTCGACAACATGGAGCAGGAGGTATGTCACGCTGTCACGTTACAAGAAGTCAATTAACCCGTTTTTTTGTGAATTTATTGTTGAAATATTAATAGAATAAAAATCTGGAACATATTTATAAAATGTGCTCTTATTCTTTCTGAAAGGATCCTCTTTGTGTGCTAAAAATATATTATATGTATAAATGAATGTGGTTGAAATCAAAATTGTTTGAATTTAATTAAAGGACGAAACTTTGCGGACTTTTGTAGTTTTATAGCTAATGTAAAGTTTCACCAGTTTATTTCAATAATCCTGTATATCAGCATCATAAATTATTACTGGGGCTAAGGGTTCGCTTCTGAAAGGAAGGCTCGCCACTGGTATGAAAGGCAACGTAGGAACGGGGGTGCTTTTTAGTCAGTAAAAGTCTGACACTATCTCCTGCTGCACTCAAGGGCGGGAATTGTCAATGGATGATTTTTAAAAACCATTTAAAAAAAAAAGAAAACATAACTTACATAAATAAAATGTTCCTACAATTGACTCAACAAAAAGCCACCCCTTCATGTTACGACATTTAATCGCAATAGTCGCATCGTAGGTGACGCGCGCGATAACGGAGACGACATACCAGTCGTTCCTGCGGTCGGACGCGTACGTGTCGTATGTCAGCGCCGCCACGCAGCCGCTGTCGTCGCCAGACGCCTCGCCGCCCCATCCTCCAAGAGAAGTAAGATATTACATTTTATTTTCTTCTATTTATTTGAAGCTAGGTAGGGCTTAGGTTTTTGTGGACGTAAACTTTGATTTATTAAAAGTAGCAGAAGTAGTTTAGTTAACAAGGTGCAATTTTGGATCTGCACAAAATCTCAAGGGGTTGTTATAAAACTCGTAAATAATAATCATACAAAAATGCGATACCTGGCCACTAATCATTATTTCTTGTTATTTTAGTATAAACTTCTTAAAAAAAAAAAACAGAATTAGACGTTGCGATTCATAGTGCGTAATGTCACTGTGTGAGTGCGACACGCGGAGCCTATATGAGGCTCCGCCCACTTACTTTACGAAACACTTTTACCGATTTCTGTAAATAAAAAAATAAAAACAATACCTACGTTTCTGTAATAATTGATTTATTATTGTTTCATTGATGATTCCGGTCGAGAATGAATATAATGATTGCCTCTTAAAATTTCGGCAGATTCAAACCTGCACCTTGTATTTGCTATTGATCAGCGTTAAATTTTAACACAGTAACTGTCCAGATCCTAAAGTTACGGTATAGAATTGACCTAAATCTGTAGTAAAATTTCTGAAGCAACAGTATAGCTGTTGATCCTTAGGTTAAACCAGGACCTGAAACGTCAATATAGCTTTTGATCCCTAGGTGAAAATAATATAAAAATCATTTGTTTGAAATGGCACAAACGCAACATAACAGCTACTAGCTTAGAAGATCCTCAGATCCTAGTGCAGAAGCTGCAATTTAGTGTTTGTTCCTTCTGTAATCGATCAGAACCTGCAGCAACGTTTATTTTCCCAACAGGGGGCAGTAGGTGGTCTAGCAACCCTCCACGAAGGCCAAGAGTTGGGCACGGGTGCTGCGCCCGCCGCACGACTGACGCACGACGCGTTGCTAGCCACGCAGTCGCGTCGGCTGCAGTCTGATGTCGCACCGTGAGTAGACCGCTTTATTCATATCTCATTTATTGTATAGTTATAGACATAGATGTATAGATATAGATTTTAGATGCGTTTACATGGGCAATTATTTGGTCCTGAAAACACCAAAAAAAATAAAAAAGAAGTATATTTAATTGTCCATGTTTGCGTTCCATTAGATATGTCAGATTAGATAAAAGTCTACAGAAACCGGCATTTGATTTGAATGACTTTTTTACTGCAATTTTTTTTATCAAAATCAAATGCTAGTATTTTGTATTCTTTAGTTAGAGTAATTGTTGTAAATATTTTTATCAATGTTTAGAGCCTAGTTTTACTTTGATGAAGTAGTTTCAAGTATGAGTACAAACCGTATTTTTATTAGCTACATAGATTTGGCCTAGTTAGATGTAGTTTTGATGACTACAGATAAAGAAACCAAAATTTAAAATCTCTGTCTAAATGCGAACAGTTTGTAATACTGACGTTTCACAATGTACTCATAATGAACATATGGCGGGTTGTAAAAATGACCAATATCTGGTCATTCTAATGTTAACTTACAAAAGTCAATTATCACAACAACAAAATACTTTATTATGAATGCAGGATTAATATCAATCGGTATCTAATGATACCGATACCCTAAGACTTCCGTCAAATTTGTCCTATTAATTAAAAAATACCCTGTATTTTGTTATTGTTAATATATATGATCAACCCGCCAGAGTCCAGACACGCTTGCGCCACCAATCTCTATAAGCGTTTAGCGCTAAATGATTTTAAAACATCATTCTTCCTTTGTCACCTTTAAACGATTGATAGAGACAACAATTTTTAAGTATTCCCAGCGCTGAAAATATTTAGTGATTTGTGATGCAAGCAGGCCTAAGAGTTCATGAAGTGTGACCCCAGCATTGCATGAGCGATCCAGCACTTAGCCTTATTTACTTTAATTTCGCTCCCGTCAGCTTGACTGATGTACCCATGTATTGTTTGCCCCCATGTTTTGTTCCGCGCTGCATGTTCGCTGCGTTCGCCGCATTACACGCTAATCGCTCTGTCTGCCACCTCACATATTTTATACATACCTTCCATTCCCACCATCCGTCTAACTTCGTAATCTGCTGATTGACGATACAATTGCCCTTGTTTATTCCAAATTTAATTATCCTTGACAATTTTAAAATTGAAAAAACAAATATTTTTCTGAAATAATAATAATTGAAATCAATTTGATTTTCGCAATAAAAAAACACATTGTATTATAAATCTGAATAATTCGTCAATCAATCAACCCTTTCGCTGCAATCTATTCCTCCGCTTCCCCACCATGTCCGTTCCCCCATTCCCCCGTATGTACCGGGTGGCACGGCAGGCACCGCAAGCGGTCGGTGTACAGTGCGCACGTGTCGTACGCGGGCTACTGCCCCGCGTCCCGCCAGGACTCGGAGCGCGCCAGCCTCAGCAGCGGCCGCACTGACTCCGACGCCGTCTCGCTCTCCGGCAGCAGTGTGTGAGTATATCTAATCTTATGGCACCTCTGACAAGGACAGAAATTCGTGGAGCAAGTAGATGGTGTACAGTCCTACAGCAACAGTGAGTACCAGTGGTCACAATCAAGCCTAAACGAACCAAGCCACATTACTTTTACGTCGACATATATTTTAGTAACCCTCTCACTGCAAGTTGTAATGACTATAACATGTTACAAAATCTTCAAAATGGAAAGAACCTATCCGGCCGGTATATCCTCACTTTTTGATATTAGAACTAATTTTATTTGTTTCTTTAAAATAAAACCGAATGGCAATTAAAATTTATTATTATTATATATGGTTTAACTTTCATTAGAAAAAGTTTACTGCTAGACATAGGTCTACCTAAGCATCGCATCTAGCCGATGTGTATTGGTTCCTTATGGCATAACTGGACTTATAATTAGTATTGTTACGTGAACAAGGATTTCATGTCTTTGATTAATGGCGGGTTTCTGAATTGAGTATTTTGAGTTAAGAACGACTCAAACCATACTTTTGACAGATTTGCAGGCTAAAGTAGAGTTTGAGTAATTCTCAACTTCAAATGCTTAAATCAGAAATCGGGGCTTATTCTCACAAGTAAGAAGAAACTATCAAACTGCTATCAAGTAAGTATATGTTTTATTCTACATTATAGAAAGTTTCTTTTAGTTTTTCTGTACTTTTGAGCTTTAGAACTGCTTATCTTTTTAGCGCTAATTTATCATTGTGACCCCATCCGTGTGATGCGCATTAACTTGCACCAGACCGATGATCCTAATAACATTCTCACAAATATATACAAGTAAGTACCTATGTATAGTCATACCCATGAAAAAAAAAAAATAAGTCCTCCTTTTTGAATAGTCATTCTTTTGTAATCAAACAGTATTAAGTGTTTAATAGACTGTATTACTTATAACTGTATTATGTATAACTCAGCACTTAATACTGTAAAAATAAAAGTACTGTCCTAATTAAAACCATTTACTAAGAG
Organism: Leucania comma; assembly: GCA_958295575.1. NCBI lineage: Eukaryota > Metazoa > Arthropoda > Insecta > Lepidoptera > Noctuidae > Leucania > Leucania comma. Next base: position 5,294,286 of record OY282470.1, on the reverse strand, counting down.
AGGAAGAAACAAAAAAAAGTTTATAATTAGACAACCATGTTTCAAAAAAATTATTAAAGTAAATTCAAGTCAAATTCTCGTCTCTCATTCTTACACTATCGGCTTTTGAGTGGCACACAAGTCTAACCCGTATGTCGCATCCCCCTGCAGCGATGGCATGTCGGTGCGGAACGTGCGCGAGTCCCGCGAGTCGCGCCACCGGCCGCGGCTGCACGGCCTCGACCGCCACGCTGTCATCAACAAGGAACAGGATACTGCCATGGTAAGGATACTTCAATCTTTAGCATTTTTCCAATTATGTTGGGGTCGGCTACCAGTCTACCCGTATGCGACTCAATATCAGTGTTTTACATGGAGTAACTGCCTTCAGACGCCATAATCTGAGGAATTCTATAATTAGTACATTTTTGTAATAAAGAAAACATATCGTGGCTGGTAAAAGTATATTGTTGATAGCGAAAAAAAAAAAAAATAATCACTTTCCATTAAATAATTCCATAAAATAATCACTTTTTATTAGTTATTAAAAGAAAATACGAAGACAATGATAACAAAAGAAATAAAAAACCATTGACCGAATGAGCATGCCTAAAAATGTGAGTACAGCCGTACTACAAATTTAATGTTAGCATGAATTTTGAATTTTGAGAAATTTTAAGAGAATAAAAGCCTAAGAGCAATTTCAATTGCCCCTAGGTATAAGTGCAATTAAAATTTAAAATTGAATCGTAACAATGTATAAATATGTATATATTTATACATTGTTACGATTGACGGAATTTGCAAAAAAGGTATCACAGTCGCGGATATAAAAATTACAAAGCAAGTTTGATCCCTTTTTGAAGTTGTCGCACCAGTAGGCCATTCAAAAAGTCGAAAAAATATATTTTGTATATAATTATATAGTTGGTGGATTTGTTAGGAAATTCTATAAGCTTGATATTGTTGTGGCTATTGGATGGCAATCCTTCCGGCTGTGGGCAGTTGGCAGCTCCCAAGACAAGGCCCCGGCAGGGCAGCTCACAAAGTAGTAAATCGGGAGTTGTGACCGTGTTACCGGGGGTAGAACCAAAAAAAGGTTGGGCTCCGCTAACGGGTTTTTATATCATCAATAAAATAATAATAATTACTGATTTATTCCGAGTGGCATTCAAAAAAAAGATTTAAAAAAGTCCAAAAAGAAATCTACACAGTCCACAGCATAATATTTTTAGTAGGAGATTTTTATCGAACAAATAAATAACTTCAAACTGTCATAAGCTATATTTCCAATTGTCTAGATACCTTTTTCTTTGGAAAAACAAAGAATCTTTTCTAAAATAAAAAAAAAGCAAATTGAAAAAGTTTATGAACATGGAGGTTTTATGCAGTAACACTGGAAATATGTACACAAATATTCGAACTTGTGCACGCACAAAAGACAATTGGAAGGTGGGAGACCTTCAAGGTGGACCCATAACTTGGTGAACCCTCACCAAGTTAGGGGTCCACCTTGAAGGTCTTCGCTTTAAGAATTGACATAATTGATGTGATTGACTCTCGAATAATGTAGGTAGATGACACAAATAATTTTTTTTTGTATTACCTAGATATTGACCTGTATGGGGTTTCCATAATTAAAAAGTATTCATTAAAGTAAACATAAATTATCTCTTACGATGTTTTTTTTTTTCTGGAAAAAGTTCTAAGTTGTGGAAGGTCGTATTGGCATTGCCAAATAGAAATGCCGCCATGAATAGTGATTGATTCCCTAGGAAAGTTCGTTCTCACCTCTTCGTTTATTTGCACTTAATAAAAGTGCAATCAAAAAATATACACGGTATTTTTTTTTCTAAATTAATTTATTTAAGTAAACATCAGCTGAGCGAGTCCAATGACCTGTAGGTAGTGCGTAACGACCGAAAACTACCTACAGGTCATTGGATTAGCTCAGCTGATGTTTACTTAAAGGAATTAATTGCGTACATTTTTTTGTTGCTTACATGCTTATAAATAATTCGAGTTTTAGAAATATAGAACTTCTATTTTTATTTTATCTTTATAAATCGATAGTGTTTCATGTACCAGATCGACCCTCCACGGGATTAAAACCGATCAAAATATAGCCGTGTATAACACAAACAAAGTCAACACATATGAATTTAAATAAATTTTGAACTTGAAGCCATCATTCCCTTTAGGTAAATATCTAATAATGTAACAATATGATCAGTGATAAGGCACGTTCAACTTGCATTGTTGACTTTTATTATCAATAAACACACTGCAACTAATATTAGTACCATTTTTCTGACCCTCATCAGTCAAGTGCAGGACGCTACCTGAGTTTAGTTTACACATACATCAAGTAGTTTGTGATAGCAATAAAAATATATATAAATTAAGATAAGCTGTGAAAGTACGCTTTAAATGGAGGTGCATAAGTGAAAATTATGTTCAAGTTTATTAATTTATATCTAAAGTAGAGATGGCTATATCAAAACTATAATAAAAAGTTCTGCCTTCATACAGATTAAATATATGTATTTTACGCGGCATATAAGTTGAACTAAAATGGCGATCGACCTTCAATGCGCAGTAACAGATTTTCGGGTCTCAATCGAAATGCGGCACAACGGAAGGCTGCACGTAACCATAGCAACGACTTCTTTAGTTCAACTTTGCCGCATACAGTACTGTGATTTATTTTGTTAATTAATTGAAGATAGGTAGCCAGCCATAGAGTAATTTTTGTATTCGATTGTGCCAGCCATTAGTACCGGTGCAGTTTCCCCTACCTAATAATTGTAATAATTGGTGTGTTCCGTGTGTTGAATAGTGTTTTGTGTCCAGGTAATTCCTCGAACCCTGCGCGTGCAGTCGGAGCAGCTGCGCGTGCTGCCGCCGGCGGAGTTCGCGCCGCTGCTCATCGAGAAGCTGGAGCGCGTGCGCCGCGACCAGGAGGCCAAGGAGCGCCTCGAGAGGCGTCTCGCCGAGGTTCGTCAAACAAATCATTATTACTTTCTTTGGCAATCCAAGGGAAATTATTACAAACATAAATTCTTTGTCTTTTTACACGTCGTGCGTCGGTGCACTAGTTTATTAAGAGCCTATTCACTGTAGCTTAATTTGTAAATGTATGTTATACAGGGTGATGGCGAGGAAGCTTCGAGTCAAGCGTTACCTCCGCAGCTGGTGGCAGCCGCAATTCGCGAGAAGCTGCAGCTTGATGACGACAACGATCAAGATATTCTCGGTCAGTAAACAACAACAAAATTTATTACAGTGTATTTAAAATGACATGTCTTATTTTGATAAAAAAAAACAAAGTTTGAAAATTGTTTTTTGAAAAATACAAATTAAGTTAGGTGTCTATTTATTTATTAAAACTTCGTGCATTGGTAAGAAAGATGAAATTAGGGTGTTTTTAATCATGCGGTTTTTTTCCGCATGCAGAAAATTTTAAAAGGCAAAAAAACGCGTACCGCGTGTACGCGTATACGTGTTGCATGCATTACAATTAATCCCTCCCTCTCTGCGTCGTATTCCGCAATGCTGAGGGTCGTGACCACCCTGTTTCATCACTTTTCCCGGAATGATGTTCCTCCATCTGTTCCTGTCTTTGGCGGTTTGAAGGGCATTGTATATCGTAGAGTCAAGAACTATGCGGATCACATCGGACCAACGTATTGGGCTGCGACCACGAGGCCCTTTCCTATCTACTTTGCCGGTCACAATAAGCCTTTCAAGGTTGCCACCGTCTTTCCTAGCAATGTGACCAAAGTATTGTAGAACCTTGCGGAGACACTAAGACGACGGCCGTGAGGAGATCTTGAGTTCTTGCAAAATGGTTAGGCTGGTCCGAAATGCTGTCCAAGGGATACGGAGCATCCTTCTCCAGCACCACATCTCACAGGCGTCAATGCCTTTGTAGTCTGCAGCTTTCAGCGACCAAGTCTCTGCGGCATACGAAAAGATCGAGAAGACTAAGTCCGCACCAGTTTGGTTTTGGTCTGTACGGAGATGTTGCGATCTCTCCGGACTTTATCAATCTGAGACACTGCGGTCTTAGCCAATTCTCCTGCGAACTTCCTTCTCACACGAACCATTGATCTACACGTTGCTGACATTAGAAGCCAGGTAAATAAAATTGTCCACTGCTTCAAGGTCCAACTTTACAGATCTATCCACCACCTTGTCCTTAGTTTTGGGCCTGTTTACGGAAAGCCCCATTTCCTCGCTGATCCGTTCCATTCGGTCCAGAAGTGCAACCATTTCCGACTCATTTTCGCATGTAGTGTCATCGGCATAGTGTAGGTTGGTAATTTTGACGCCACCAACCGTGATACCTCCCTCCCAGCTCTCGAAGGTGCGTCTCATGATGTATTCTCCATAAATGTTGAATAAAATAGGCGATAAAATGCATCCCTGGTGCACTCGTCGGCGAAATTTAAATGGGTTTAGATGTTGTTTTAGTGATTCTTACGACGCCCTGGCTTGGCCCATATAGAGTACAAAGTTAGGGCAATGAGATGATTCGGCGCACCTTGTTCGTATAGGACCTTCCACAAGCAGCCCCAGTTGACACAGTCAAAAGCTTTGCTGTAGTCGAAAGACATCATCACTGGCGTATCTAACTCGGATACCTTCTCACAATGCAATAAATACTTGTATGAAAAGGACATTTGCGGAGGTTACGCAAGCGGAACAATCCGCATGCGTGATGAAATTCGCACAATATTAAAAACACCCATAATGTCTTAGGTATTTTTTACTAGTCGACATTAAGGTGTTTTAGAGTTTTTTATTTACAATGAGGTTGAAAGGGTTAATATTTAAATTTTTCGCCTGGTTACCGTAGATCAAGGGCCATGACGTGTTAAAATGTCAGTCAAGCGAGCCGTTTAACAGTTTAGGTTAGATCGTTAAAAAGATCGTGTTGTTTGTGGTTGGGCATCAGGGACCGTCCTGACGCTATTTTTTACTGAACAGAGATGCTGCTATCGGACATGTATAGCTTTGTGTTTTTTTTTCGTATTTAGATTGCATTATAACGGCATAGGGAAGATTTTTTAAGCCATGAAAATGAATGGAGTATTCACGTGTTGATGTCAGAATGTTCGGTGTTGCAGACCAGCACGTGTCGCGCGTGTGGTCGGAGCGCACGCCGGGCGCGTCGCCGCCGGGCGGGCGGCGCGCGCGGCCGCGGCCGGCGCACCACGCGCCGCAGCACGCCGCCCGCCGCGCGCCGTCCGCGCTGTCGGCCGACTCCGGCCACTACGACGCGCCGCCCGACTCGCTGCACCACCCGCACTCCTTGACGCGCAGGTATGGACATAGGGACATGCAGACCAGCACGTGTCGCGCGCGGCCGCGGCCGGCCACTACGGATCTCAATCGAACTCAAAAGGCTGCGCGTAACCATAGCAACTCGGCGTCGAACTAGCAATTGGTTCCACTTATTTGCCGCATGTGTTGATCTAGTGGCTAGTGCCTAACTGCCATGCCGGAAATCGGAATCGATTTCAACCAAACCTAATTTTTACAATATATAATGAACACAGTTATTTGTTCTATATCTAGACGTAATTTTAAGAATATATATATCTATTCGTATAATATATATCTGTTGTCTAATATTAAGTATAAGCTCTACTTAATTTGAAACTAGATTTTTTTATATATAAGTTATAAAAATATTACTATTGCAAACACTATCACATTGAAATAAATCGTTATAAATAAACTCTCAATATATTGTAAACTGTGATCGTTGTGTTAAATAAATGATTCCCCAGTCATTTATTAAAAAAAAAAAATACAATTATATTGGCTTTGATAAAAAGAAAATAATAAATATGATATCAACATCACGAAACTTCTCCTTTACTAGAGCCTTCTGGCAAATTTAACAATTTTAAATTTACATACGTACTACCAGTTTATTCACTGTGGTACAATGACAAAATAATCATTTATCTCATTAACTAAATAACTGTTTACTCTCCTCAGATCGTTCTCCAAGAAGACCGTTACAGAGCTAACAGACAGCGGAGTATCAGTGGTGTCTGAAGGCGGCGTGGAGCCGCGCATACTGCTGTGGATGGCGGAGGGAGAGAGGCTCGAGCGCAGGCAGCACCGCGAGCACTCGCGCGCCTCGTCGGCGGACAGGGACGATCTGCGCCGCAAGGACAAGCAGCCGCGCACCACACGGTACTTACGGATTCATTATAAATATTATCAGACTGTGGTCATAAAATCGTCTACAATAACTGTAGTTTATACGCGTTAAGAACATAGTAGCTCATCAGTGCAACTGCAAAGTAAAGGTGTATTTATACTGAGGTAAACCATTAAAATTAAACTTTTTAGTCGTCGACTAGTATCTTCATGCTATTAAGTTATCCTCAAAAAGCTCGTCATTGCTTTTGGAGAAGACCAGTTTTGAGAATAGTTTGGTATTTTCCTGACAGATGAATCTAGCGATGAACTATTGGAAAGCTTATTTATTCCTTACAAAAGTGCAAAACTTGTACTAACTGTATAGAACAACTTTTTTTTTTTTGTTTTACATAATTTCTCTGAATAATTGGTTTGCCAGAAATCGCGAATACTGATTAAGTTTAGTTCAATCAACTTTGAATTAGGCTTATATGAAGTAGTATATCTTCCAGTGGCAGCGGCAGCAAGTCCAGCAGCGCCAGCGGAGCTGGCGGCGCGGAGGCGCACACCGTGGTGGTGGTGACGTTCCTGGACGAGCACGTGCCGTACCGCTTCAAGGTGCCCGCCGCGCCACTCACGCTCAAGACCTTCAAGGACTACCTGCCGAGGAAGGGCAACTATAGGTAACTGACGTTCCTGGATGAATACGTACTCTTTTAAAGATTTATATGAGGAAAGCTGTCTTCTTGCTCACAAAACTCCCGTTGCTACTTGTATGAAAATCAACAGGTAAGATCTTAAATCTGTTGATTTTCATACATTATTTTTGTATTATATTCATGTCTTTAAGTCATCTATGCTATAACATCCGTTTTCTCTATTCTAGATACTTCTTCAAAACGAACTGCGCGGATCTAGACACCGTGATCCAAGAGGAGGTGAGCTGCGACTCGGACACGCTGCCCATGTTCGAGGGGAAGGTCATGGCACGCGTCAAGAGCGTCGACTAGCTACCACACTAGTACACACTACTTTATTGTTACAACGTCGGACATTACGCGGTAGGAACAACACTGCTTAGACCATCAGCAGGAAGGATTGTTTATTTTAAGTACGATGCAAAAAAAAACCTGATAGGTGCAACAAGTTTCATACTGATCATGATGACTCAAAATGTAAATAGACGGTTATACAACACATTGGATCAATCTGAATGATCTTTTATCTGCTGTAATCTAGGTGCATGGAACTGATATCATTTCAGTGAAGTTATCTATCCCAGTTCAAATATAGTATACTACGTTCTAAATACGATTGCATAGTAAGTATAGGTATGTCAGCTCTATCACACCTTAGTTGTAACGCCACGGAAGTAAAAGATAATTCACTTTGACTTTACATCTAAGGTTACTTTCGTTTTAATTAAGTTAGTCAATTTAAATGACCTGTCATTGTGTTCTTTATCGTTAGAAAAGTGATGATTTTTTTTACTTTCGTAGTGTTAAAAACTGAAAACGGAATACCTAGTGTTTATCAAATACTTAGGAGACAATCTTATGAAGAGTTGTTCCGCGTAAAATAAAAATGTGGTTAGTAAAACATTAGGATCGTTGTACATTTTACACCGATGTGAGGCAGCCCGCCATGCGCCAGAGTGAACGCGAGTTGAGTATACGCCAGTGTGTAGTGCCCTTTACATGTCGCCCTGTCTTAGGCTTATGTATAATTGTTATACGTGAGCCCATTATTCATTTTATTATTATGAATAAAGTTACGTTATCGAACAATGATAATAAACTTTTTAAAATACTGTACAGCGACGGCAGGGCGGCTATAGATTAAATAAATTATTTATTTTAAAAATGTTACGATAAGTATAATCGTAATAGGTATAACTGCGCGACATTGTATAAATTCTGTTCCTCATTGACTCTTTAAGCTTTTTTTTTAAATTAATTTTAATTATTTTTTTTACTACGAGCTAGTTGAGTACGCTTACTATTGTACGATATTTTTTAAATCGCAGAATGACGGTATGCAAACATTTTTTTATATTCCTAGTGTTATATGAATGACTGCTTAGTTTGTATATTTTTAAATTAATATTTTAGATGTAAAATGACGTGTTCTGTTTAAATATAAAATATAGTTTCGTTGAAATTGGGGATTCGTATTTGTGTTGGGAGTATGAAATTTTACCAAAATGGTAGAGAAAATGCTAGTGACTGGCTTCTCGTATTTATTATTTACTACAAAGTACAATTAGTTTTATAACTACATGTAAAGGCTAAAATTATCGGTTTATCGATTGAATTATCGAATGATCAAATCGAGATATTTGTTTGTTATCGTTACGTCTTATTATAGGTAAATTTACATGTGTAAACGGCCAGACGCCAGCTTGTTTTCTACCAATTTGCCGTTCAATTCAAAATTATTGACATAATCGTACGCACGACGGGATCTCAATCAAATATCAATGTAATGAATTAAACTGCACTTATAAGTGGAGACATGTTTTATATAAATAATTTCCGTTCCGCAGCTGTGAATAGAACTAATTAGCGAAATAGTTTGTAAGAATAAATTTGTGTTTATTCTGTATTGCGACCGGTCTTAGCCGAGCTCAGCCGTCTGCGCGCTTGTACTGTGCTGAATCTTTTAGTTCCGTTAGTTATCTCTCTATGTACAAGTTTAGATTTTAATAAACTTATACTGATCAGTAATGGAGACGGACTTCATATGAATCGACCTTAATCTCTTCGTTGGATTAATCCTACAAATATTTTCGTGTCTATTCCGTCAGGATCGTATAATTATGACCTTATATTCCGTTCAACTCTTCAATTCCCCGGGTCACTTGTTGGTCACTTGACACGAACCTGGCGAAATGGACTCGAAAATATTTGTCGAATTAATTCGACTAAGTGGTTATAGAGTCAAATGACATCACTCATCATTACTGGTACAGTAAACTCGATAAGGCTGCTATTAGTTTTCTTGTTATTCCCGTTGTCTATGACGCGCGGTACAACTGTGTGGGCGACTGAACCAAAGTAAAGTACTTTGCTATAATATCATCGTCAGACTGAGTTTCCCTAAGTCAACTTCAATTATATTAACTAGTCGCGTTTGCGTTGCATGAAACTTGACACCTGATGACTAAATTATATCATATCAGCTGTTTATCTAATTAATTAGCTTCATGTATAAAATGTTCGAATATATTGTTATTTCGGAGCGAGCGTCATGCAACGCGAACTGTTCGATACCAGTACTTATTTCGCATATTGTATAATATTGTGTAAGTTAGCGTCACGTCCGGTCCATTATGTACCAACAGTTCAGCTTGTATTGTTTGTCAAAACTTCTTGCAAAACACAGACCGTACGTGTCATAGATATTTACGATTATAACCACAATTATCCCACATTGGAATAATACTTAAAATTATTTACATTCAACTTTGTTTACAAAGTTTCGACAGACGATATAACTTGCAGTGTTGCCATGTAAAATAGAAGTACAGAGGAATGTTGCCAGCGAAGAGTGCACCTCATGTTTGCACATATATGACGAGAATCGGGTGCGGAATCATGTGCCTTCAATGTTGATAAAAATTTTCATAGTTGATGCTTCTAATTAGTTGTAAGTTAACACATTGTAAATATAGAAGTAACGCTACGATCGTTTCGAACTCTTTATTTTTTATTAATTTAATTAAACAAATCATTTTTTTTTATTTATTGCCTAAGGTTGCGTTGTGACGCGAATCATCAAACACAGAATATCACGATCGTGTAAGTTATAGTTTAGATTTTTTAATAATCGATTCTGTGTTTTATAGAATATGTAACAGCTCCAGGTGCCAATTTCACCGGATTTTAGACGTCGCTCAAATTTAGAATTGTGTGTTACTTACTCGTAACACAATATTGTTTTATCACTGCCAGTGTGTTTCTCGTTTATTTGTAAGTTCAGCTTGCCAATTCGTCTAAAGCTATAGGTTCGTGCATATTGCGACTCAGTGTAACTACGTCATTACATTTGTTGTAAGTAATCGCAATATTTTGTGTTTGATGCGCAGTACATTTTTACAATGCCCAGTAATTTAAACAGTGCCCGCGCGACGCTCGGCCACTTGACAATATGACTGTATAAATAGATGAATTACTATATCGTTTTTAAATTATATTATACAAGGCACTTACGATGTGAAAGTACCTTTGTACTACCAAAAAGGTCCAACAGAGGCATATCTGTACGTGTCGACTTCGGTACGTGCATCGATTACCATCGATACTAATATTATATAATAAATTGATTCGCTTCATCACTATCAAGTCGATACCTGCAGAATTAAGCCAAGGGCTCAAAACTATGTCGGTTAAAATGCTTGTTAAAATTGTAAAAAAAATATAAAGTTTTCCAATTTAGAGTGTACGAATGTGAAGATAACGATTTGTAATAAAACCTAAGTATTAATTTCAGCAACGATACGACACTCGGCTGCTTGTACGCTAGCGGCCGATGGTTAATAGTAAAAAGAATTTCACTAATCGGACTGTATTATTTTTTTATCTAGCACATGTAACATTTAAAAAATAAACTGGAACTGTGCCATATGCTTTTGTCTTTTATTTTTTTAACTAGAATTTACAGCGCCTGGCTACTATATTAGTAAAAAGTCGTAGCGACAATACTAAGTAGACAATAAGGACCAACCGTGCGTTAAGCAGGCGCACGCGCGATTCCACTTTATAAGAGTTCTGTCTGGGCTCGCCATGCGGGCAGCTGCCCGTTCTCCATCGATACGACTACATGCACACGGTTATAGTTGAACTAGCGACAGGTAATAATCCGGTTTCCGCTACGTGAGCGTATTTCATGCGGAAAAGTGTCGAATGTCTTAATTTCAGTTTAGCAGATATCTAGTGTATGACGTCCTGTAAATATGTATGGTAAGTGCAAATTTGTGTATCCAGCCATTCAGCAGATATTCGACAAAAACTGTTTCCGCCAGGACTACGTATTTCACGCGGCACTTTTTTTTTCTATGGACTTACAAGAAAACAAATACATACAATAATTAGTGTGTAACGAGAGTTAAATGTGTATGTATAAATGAAATTTGTGTGTCTTATAATTAATAACAAAAATATCCAAATTTCCGCTGCGGTGACGTTTGCCAATTTAATGAAAATCATATAAAACGGTTTAGTAGAAAGTTATAATTTTTTACGCACGTTACTTTGAATTTGTGTGTAATAACAGAATTTGAAAAAAATATACCGTTCAGAAGATATAAAAGTAAATGTAAAATAAGGTTATTAGATCAAAGCTCTTAAAATAGGAACTCTAGGAGTCTAAATTTTTGTGTGTATCTATCTATAACTTGTACGGCTCTGCAATGTTCTGCAAAGTTTCATGTATGTGCGCTGAATAATTACTGAGCAATGACATTAGACATTATTTACTATGACTAGACTAGTGGTATTTTATAACATCCGGTTATAGGACTTTTTACTGGAAAAGCAAAATAAAACATATTTCAATAATATAATTCGTGTATTAATGCAACTACTCATATATGAAATTTCAGCTCATTACACTAAATAATTAAAGAGATAAAAATACCGCAACAACTACAGAACATGGATAAATCGACCAAGTTGGAATGGGTACAAAAAGCAGCCGTGCAGTACATAGACCTAGTGTTCTAAAATTTCCAGTATAATATAATGTAATAGCTTCGTACATATGCGTGCACAATTCTTAGTGGTCACTTGTTTTGTTCTTATACTTACTAAATTATTAAAAAATAATAAAAGCATCTGTAATAACAAATGCATTATTTGTCAGAATATTACAAAAAGTTGTTACAGTAGTTATTTACTATGTCTTCAAGAGCCCCCCCTAAGTCCAGTAGCGCCTCCAGGTGAAAACGTTTTATTATTTCTTCATATTTACTCTTTGATTTTTTCGATTTGACTGTTGACAGTATTACGTGACATCACAACATAGCAATCGACCCTATTGTCATTTGGAACGCATTGTAGATTAATTTACATCCGAATGGACCAGATTGCACACAGAGTCTTTTCTTTCATCAGCACAGAAGCTGTTTTGATCTTCTGACACATCAGTGATAATTACGTATTATTTTATTTTATATTTTCACTAATTACATCTAAAAAAAAACATGGTTTAAGGTCGAATTTTATTTATTTCTATAAATAGGACTTCAAGTCTTTTTACAATTGACCGATTGGGATATAAATACATTTATCTTAAAATATCATTAATAGGGAAACTAATGTTTCCCGGCTACTATCTCACTGGCCTTTTACGAACGTGGGCGTTTCGGCAACGTTACGTTGTCAAAGTTTAATTCTAGACAAGTGTGCCACATTATCGCTTACCATTAGGTGAGAAAGTAGTCAACGCGTACTTACGCATAATAAAAAAGTCACCAACGCGTAACGTTGGCGCTGATCAAACGTTCCATAAACGAAAACGCTTGGGAAACGTCAGTGGAATAGCGGTCTTAAGAAAAACCTTTTATAAAGCACGATCGGCATACAACATACAACCGTCAACCACTCAGGTGGAACAAATCTGTGCCTATGAAAATAATAAAAAAAAAAAACTGATAAGTTAAAAAGTTTTAAGTTAGAAGGGAAAGTGTACTGTGAGGTTTTCTTAGAAATAATACTGGATAGCCAAAATAATACAACACACTAATAATTTTAAAATAAATAACAGTTTTGCTTGGTTTTTTGAAATAGTGAAATGAGTTTGAGAATGAATTTCATGTTTATTGTCTCAACACAACAACAACAACATTCTCTAATCTAGACGTAAATTACAACTTATGTTATTAAAACCTGTTGGGAACCACGACTCGTGATCGTTGACAACACCAACCTATGTTTATTAAATAATTTACCTAAATTATTTATGCTGAAAAGTACAAAGCGAAGATATTCAGCATACAAGTTGGTTCAAAACTTCTAAAAGAATGTTTATAAATCACATTGAATCTTCTTTATGTTATGAGATCGCCATGACAGAAATTCGTGTATTCATTATAATCTGGCTACTTTTGTACAAAGTACAATTGTAGAAGTAATGTTTCACGTGTTTGTGCAAGGATAAATTTGTTTCATAGATGTAGCATCATCATCATTTCAGCCGAAGGACATCCACTGTTGGACATAGGCCTCCCCCAAGTGTCGCCACTACGGCTGGTCCTGTGCGTCTCACATCCATCGGGTACCCGCGACTCTCGCCAGGTCATCGGTCCACCTCGTGGGAGGCCGCGGCATTGCTGCGCCTTCCGGTGCGCGGTCCCCACTCTAGCACGTTAAGGCCCCACCGACCGTCCGGCTTACTAGCAATGTGCCTGGCCCGTCAATGTCGGTGACATTGGTTCGTGGTTGGTTCTTGATGCAACATCACATATTATGATTTTTCTAACTAGCAGGGTGTAACAGGCTTAAACACTTGACCTATTTGAGGCATGTAAAACAAAATCGAACTACATTATTTTGCTACAAGTTAGCAATCAAACAAGGCTTCAGTTTCTTGAGCTCAATTGGTACAGAATAAAAACTTAATTCCACATATTGTGAGGTAAGATTCCTATCTGAAGATGTCTCTTATTCCTTGTATCAGTTGTTCGACGAGCGGGTCGGCTTCCTCGTAACCCGCTGAACGCATGTGGTGTGATACGCTCGATATGCACTGTGGGCAAATGATAAACAAATTATAACCTCACTTAAAAAAATAAGAAAAAAAATCCTCACGAAGATTTTTTCAGTCTTTTTTTCGCCCCTCCCCTCTCTTAAGCTTACGCGGAATTGTTCATTTCGTTGAAATTATTTAAAAAAGAGCCTTTATGGTTGCGCGAATTTGCTTGATGTTTTAATGGACTGTAGGTTTGAAAAGCGATCTTAGGTTTGTTAACAATATGCAGATACTGCGCCTGGCATGGAATAAATGTATTGGGAAGGAGCACTGACCTTTAGACTTCGTTGGTTGCACGTGGCACTTCGAAGATTGCACGTGACACCGGCCGATCCTCGTCTTCGCACATTTAAATCACTGCCAGGTCCTGTATTGCACTAATACAGCACTATTGTGGAGTCTCTGAATGATTGGATCACGAAAATAGTCAATTTTCTTGTAATTTCGAGCGGGCGCGGTTAGCGGTGCGGTCACATTCACTCGATGCACAAAACGTCAATGTCAAAAATCCTTTCTTGAGGTCGTGCGGGGAAATAAACGGAAGGGATAGGATTGCTAGGCCAAAAAAATAAATTACAAAAAACAAAATCGCGGAACATAGCAAATTGGCGCAACCATTCCCCCCGGGTTTGAAGGGTTACCTTCAAAGAAAAGAAAAAAAACAAAAGCGAAACTAAACCCTATTACTAATCTAAACTATCAATACTAGGTAGCGAAACAACTTATAACTAACTATGCCACTACTACTGATTAGGCAGAGGGCAGAGGCGAATAACCGGACGCAGGTACGATCCAGTTGCGGTTTTAACTTTTACGACTCGCGTTATTCCGTTCGAACCCGGAAAAACTTCTTCCACTACACCAAGAGGCCAGTGCAGAGGAGGCGCACTCTCAGTCTTCAGTATCACCACAGTACCGACTGTGACTGGATCTGAAGGAGTGTTCCACTTTTGACGCGACTGCAGCGTATGCAGATAATCTGTCCTCCATCGCTTCCAAAAGGACTGAACTAAGCTATCTAGCAGAGCGTGACGCGGGTGGAGCTGCAGTTTGTCAGTCTCGACATCTAAAGCGGGCAAATATTTAAGAGGAGTCGTCGTCAAGAAGTGAGCCGGCGTCAACGCTAGTGGCTCCGATGGATCACTAGACAAAGTCCGACACAACGGACGCGTATTCATCAACGCCTCTACCTGAGCGAGTACAGTGCTCAACTCCTCGTACGAGAGAATCTGTTCGCCTATGACCCGAAACAGGTGCGACTTAAGGCTTTTAATATTCGCCTCCCAATTGCCACCAAAATGACTAGCTGCTGGCGTATTAAAACACCAATCAATGCGATTCTCAGCTAAGACATGGGCGAATTCACTTTGGTAGTACTTGGAGCGTAAGAATGTATGTAATTCCGAAATATTGCGTCGCGCTCCAACATAATTTGTGCCGTTGTCAGAGTATAAGCGCTTAACGGGACCACGGCGAGATAAAAATCGTTTAAATGCAGACATAAAACCCTGCGTACTCAAATCACTGGTTAACTCTATGTGAACCGCACGAGTTGTCATACAAACGAATAGGCAAATGTATGCCTTTGTGGAACGTATACCACGACCACGGGCAATAGTGACTTTAAACGGTCCAGCATAGTCCGTCCCAGTATGTATGAAAGGTTTCACCGTCTGTACAACACGACAAGAACGATGGTCGGCCATTTCCGGCGCGTTGAAACGCGGGCGGAGCTTAAAGCAGGGCACACATCTGTGCACTCTAGCGCGTATCAAATTGCGAGCGGAAAGTATCCAGTACTTCTGTCGAAGAATGGACATTAATAAATCGGGACCAGCGTGACAATTCACCTTATGGTGATAGTCCACCAACAAATCCAAAACGTGATCCCTGCGTGGTAGAACTACTGGATGCATTTGTTCAAACTCTAACTTAGCATTTCGCAGACGGCCACCGACACGAATGAGTCCGTCTTGCAAAAATGGTTTCAAATGTTGAAGTGCGGGACTACAAGGTTTATGTGATTCTAAACTACGAAATTCTTTTGAAAAATAAAATTTCTGCAACTCTCGAAGTACAACTGATTCAGCTCTATCCAAATCAGCTGCGATTATAGAACCACGCGATGGTAATAATCTCAAAAATCTTAGGACGTAAACTACACAGCGTAATAGTCTCGACCAAGACGAGACTCGATTAGACAACAACAAAACAACTGACTCTTCACGCGGAACTGATACTACAAGCGTATGTTTCTTCTCCTCGGGTGGTTCTGAAACAGTAGCGGGGTTAAACGGAGCATTTGGCCACTCGTTAGGAGTGGTATGCAGCCAGGGAGGGCCACAAAACCAAAGCGGATGATTTAAAATTTGCGCGGGAAGCAAACCACGTGAGAGACAGTCAGCTGGGTTTTCTGTTCCAGCGACATGGAACATATTTTCCGGTGACAATTCAGCTTGAATCTTAGCCACCCTATTTGCGACAAACGTGCCCCATCGATGGGGTGAAGAGTGGGCCCAACATAGGGCAACGGTTGAGTCTGAAAACGCTACAATTCTCTCTATATTAATGCGAGGACGACAAGTTTTGACTATAGATGTAATCAATTGAACCAACATAAGAATAGCGCAGAGTTCGAGACGAGCAAGAGAGACAACCTTACTAGGAGATACCTTTGATTTTGCGCTAATGAGGAAAACTGAAATGTTATCGCCATTTTGGACCTGAAAGTAAACCACTCCCCCGTAAGCCCTCTCACTGGCGTCTGCGAAACCTACCACATTAACAACAGTGTCTGGTACTATACCAACATGGCGAGGAATCTGTATCTGATCGAGCATTGGAAGCTCTTTCCTATAGCGAGCCCACAACTTGGCAACACTTTCAGGAGCGGTGTCGTCCCAATCACAGTTGGAAAGCCAAAACTCTTTTATAAGCAGCTTTGCATATAAAACGACAGGAGCTACAAAACCCATTATATCCCATATCCGAGCTACACATGCTAGGATAACGCGTTTGGTACAAGTTGGCGGAGTCGAGCTAATTTTAAGACTGAACATATCAGTTGCGGGTGACCAACTTAAACCAAGGATCTTATGCGAATCACTATCATCGAATTCCTTTACCGAAGTCAACCGGTGTGACGGTGGAATCGACTCTAATGTAGCTTGCGAGTTGCTTGTCCATTTCACCAGATCAAATTGACCGGACTTCATGAGGCTGATTACTTGAGCAGCGGTCTCTATAGCCTCTGCTTCACTAGGTACACTGTACACAAAATCGTCCATGTACAATCCGGTTTCAATAGTGGCCCTTGCTTTCGGGTATGTATCACCCTCGTCAGCGGCCAACTGCTTGATAGTGCGAAGAGCGTGAAAGGGACTAGACTTAAGCCCAAAACAAACACGATTGAATTCGTAAACCTTCAAA
This sequence comes from Leucania comma, assembly GCA_958295575.1. Classification (NCBI taxonomy): domain Eukaryota; kingdom Metazoa; phylum Arthropoda; class Insecta; order Lepidoptera; family Noctuidae; genus Leucania; species Leucania comma. The sequence continues at coordinate 5,276,967 of OY282470.1, read as the reverse complement.
GGTTCCTGCGGAGAAAATCTATACAAGAAGCGTTGGAATCTACGGTCACATTCTCTGATTCCAATACTAAGAAACATTTGCCGAATATCGGCAGAGAGCGCAATAGCAAACAAGCGAAAATTTACTATTATTTCAAATAAGTTACCCTGGAGGTTCTGACCACAATACAAGATATCGTTAAGCGATATGCCAGTACTAGTCTTAGCGCTACCATCCATAACCACACGCAGTTTAGTTGTAAGTTTGTCTTCTCTAACAACTCCATGGTGCGGGATGATGTAAAACGGGTAATCACGTGTCTCCTCAGTCTCGGCAGGCGCTGATGAGATATAACCTTTATCTAAATATTCGATCAGCACATCATCATAGGCTTGCTTCAACTTAGGAGACGCCTGCATCTTACGTTCCAAGCATAGAAAGCGTTTTTCTGCGGAGGCACGGGAGCCACCGAGCGAAAAAATATCACCCTTGAAAGGGAGCGCGACAACATAACGACCATCTTTATCACGAGTAGTCGTGCGGGTATAAATCTCCTCAGTGACCTGATCCTCAGGGCTGAGAATAGGTGGGACATTGACCTCTTCAATCTCCCAGAACTTGCGGATGGTAGACTCAAGCGGCGGCTCGACGGTGCAACAGTGCGACACAGTCGAGTAACTATTTAAATAAGCGGGTGCGGAGCCAACTATAACAAACCCGAGAACTGTTTCCAGTGCGTGCGGAGCGGGGTACATCGGAAGACCTTGAATTTTACGTGATAACTGGAGATGCGGGAGAATCGAAGCACCGATCAATAGATCGATATCTCCAGGGAAAGCGTAATTTCCGTCGGCTAACTGCAAGTTCTTAAACTCCGTCAGCATGGACGTGTCAACCGGTACCGTGGGCAACCGTTCCGTAATCTTATCTGCGACTAGCGAATCCATTTCAAACGAAATATTACGATTAAAACGTGAACTAAATATTATTTTAATGGAACCGTGAATGGTTGCCTTTAAACCTCCAAAACCTTTCACTTCTGAGCGGGATGACCAATTATTAAAACTAAAACCAAGGCGTTGACAACAATCCCGAGTAATAAAATTACTCTGGGAAGCGCCATCTAGTAGCGCTCGAACGGTGTGCGGTTTGCCAAAGGCATCTACAATGACAACTTGCGCGGTCGCAAGTAAAACGGTAGTGACTTGAGTACCAGCGGCGGAAAGCGAACACAATGTTACGTCGTTTGCACTTGCAGCAGGCCGCGCGTCACAAGCGTCGCGCGTCTGCGCAGGCTGCTGCTGCGATGGCAGCTTACTACTCTCAAAATGTAAGAAGGTATGATGTCTAGCTAGACATTTACGACAGCTACCACCACTGTTACATGACGTAAACAGATGTTTGTCACTTAGACAATTAAAACACAAATTATTAGTGCGGACAAACTTGTAACGATCACTAGGCGATAATCTCTGAAATTCCGAACACTTGTACAGCTGTGTATGGCTACCCTTACACAGAGAACAGTCAGGTGTTGAGGCGGTATTAACTAGCGTATGTGCAGTCTTGACTGACTTCGATGACGCGTCTATACGGCGATCGGAACCTGTCCTATTCGTGGCTTCATGACGTGCCGACGTGCGCTGCAACACCTTAATATGGTCGCGAATAAAAGATTCTAAATCTTCGAACTTAGGTATTTCTTTACCGCGCTGAGTCGTTTCAAACAGACGAACAGTTTCAGGATCTAATTTCTTTAAACCGATATACAAAAACAAAAAGTCACAGAGGTCATTGACCTTTAGGTTCTTTACTGCACGAACAGATGATGCGAAAATATTTAAAAACTTCTCTAAATTATGATCGTTACAAACGGAAAAACTTTTCAAATCGAATAATTGATCTAAATATGCGGTGGCTACTAATCGCTTATCTTCGTATTTTGTTTTTAAAGTGTTCAAAACTAAATTGTAATTTTCAGCGCTAAACGTAATTCCAGCACAGACAGCCTTTGCCTTACCGGTCAATTTTTCTACGAGATAATGCAATCTCTCGTGATCTGTCAGCGATGTGTTCCTATGTATTATATTTTCGAAACTATCTATAAATAAATTCCAATTTCGAATGTCACCATTAAATTCAGGTATTTGAATTGGCGGCAATCGTGGGCGTTCGCGAGGAGGGTTGGATAAACTACTCGCGGGGGGGGGAGTCTCTAAACTCCTAGCAATACGTTTGATACGACAATACAAGTCATCAAAGGACGACAATGCCTGATAACTCACACAGTAATCAGGATTTAACTCCAACTCTAAAATGTTTATATTCTTAATTGTAGATTTAAAATCCTCGCGCAAACTATCTAAAGTTTCCAACGAACACAAGAAAGCATCTCTAATCATCAGATCCGAGATTTGCAAAGATTTATCACAAATTGATTGAACACGTGAAAACTGTGAGTCCCTTTCGGCGTATAAAAGCTTTAACTGAACCTTTAAATCAGTACTAACCTTGGTTCCCTTAAGAGACATCTTGTTTTGATATATTCACACTATACACTCAAACAAACACTTAACGAATTATTAAGTAAGCGATAATTATCAGATAACAATATGGTAATATTGTAAACAACAAAGTGAACGGCGAACGAACGGAACAACATATGCGTATATAATCTATGGTTTATCCGTTTCCTACAAATATTCACTCAACAATGAACGGGTATTTTTGAAATGCGTCTACCTACATGCAATTTGTAGGATGGTCGAATGAATTTTGTCAAGAAAAAGAATGCGATCGATTTATATCTACGCTGATATTTACGTAGCTAACTATAATTATGCGGTGCGGTTGACGGCGTAGGTACCGTAATTATCAATGACACTTTAACTATACGAGCGAAATAACGTATAGTTGCCTAAATGCCTAGATGCGGGTTTTCTACTATTATATCTAGGTAAACAGGCGCGTTGCGTTTATTCCCTATGGAACAAATACTATATTGCGAAATTACAAGAAAATGATTCACGATCCTGCTCGTATGGACCAAAAAGTAGTGGTTGCGCGAATTTGCTTGATGTTTTAATGGACTGTAGGTTTGAAAAGCGATCTTAGGTTTGTTAACAATATGCAGATACTGCGCCTGGCATGGAATAAATGTATTGGGAAGGAGCACTGACCTTTAGACTTCGTTGGTTGCACGTGGCACTTCGAAGATTGCACGTGACACCGGCCGATCTTCGTCTTCGCACATTTAAATCACTGCCAGGTCCTGTATTGCACTAACACAGCACTATTGTGGAGTCTCTGAATGATTGGATCACGAAAATAGTCAATTTTCTTGTAATTTCGAGCGGGCGCGGTTAGCGGTGCGGTCACATTCACTCGATGCACAAAACGTCAATGTCAAAAATCCTTTCTTGAGGTCGTGCGGGGAAATAAACGGAAGGGATAGGATTGCTAGGCCAAAAAAATAAATTACAAAAAACAAAATCGCGGAACATAGCAAATTGGCGCAACCACTTTATAATCCCTTTATTATACTCCAGGTTTCTCGGATTTTACACTTTCTTACGCAAAAAACGTACGTGGCACTTGCCGAGATACCCCATCTCTGCCACATGATATGATTCGGCTCGACGCCTCCCCTAATTAAAAGATGGATTATTAGATAGCTAACTACTGCACAAACCCAGAACCTGTGCTGTTACTGGAACTATTTAATAACGCCATCTGACATTGAAATCATACCCAGGAGCAGTTGCGTTTGCGTCAACACCCACTAAAAAGAGTAAAATAAAACACCAACCTTTTGCAAATACGTGATCCCAGCTTGTGGACACACATCATTCATCAAGTTGACACTGTACTCGTTCCGACTGTCCTTGTCAACCATCACGGCGCGTAACTCTTGCAGGAAGGTCGGCAGATTATCAGGTGTGAGGTCCGCTAACAGTTTCACGCTAATTTGGAAGCCGGTGGGCAGTTCTGCGTCGTCGTCACCTTCGACGCGGATACAGCTGGAAATATTGCATAATTAAGTAATCACACTAATACTATAAAGCCAAAACTTGGTGTGCATGTTAGTTACTCCTTCACGCTGAAACTGCTTAAGGGTTTTTTTTTTTTCTACTATCATTTGGGCAAAGCTGCTGGCAGTAGCTAGTTGGTTTAATTGCAGTACTGAATTAATTCCTTGTAAATCGACTACTACGTGGTTTAGTAAACTGAAGCTGTTTAAATCGCAGGTAAAACATCTTCCTGCCCTTATCCCGTTTTATTTGGGTTCGGCGCAACAGGTTTTTTTCTTCCATTCTCTCCTGTCACTCGTCACGCTATCACATCACCATCCATCTCTTCTTTGGCCTCCCTCTCCCTCTCCATCCATCCACATGTAAACTCATAACTCTTTTAGTAACATGCATTTCATCCCTCCTCTTCACATGACCATACCAAGACAAACGATTTCCTTTCAACTTTTCAGTCACTGGCGCCACTTTCAAACTTCCCTTTATATAGTAATTTCTCACTTTATCCATTCTCGTCACACCACACATCCATCTCAACATTCTCATCTCCGCTACGTGCAATCTTTTTTCTTCCGCCTTTTTCAAAGCCCAACATTCTGATCCATACAGTATGACAGGCCTTATCACGGACTTGTAGATTTTACCCTTCAACTTTAGGGGCATCCGTGGGTCACAAGTTGTTGTTGTAGATACTGCGAGACTAGTGTATTTTAGTTACTTCCATAGCATAATGTCTTACGGTATATTACTATGGGGACGGGCTGCAGACATGGAGTCTATTTTTATTCTGCAGAAAAGAGCTATCAGAGCCATATATAATCTTCGCAGGCGCGATTCTCTTAGAGAACTATTTAAGGAAATAAATATCATGACGGTCCCTTGTCAATACATTTATGAAAACATTATGTATGTTCGGAAAAATATTCATCTTTTTACTAAGATAAGTGACAGGCACAATTTTAATACTAGGAATAGGAACCAATTAGATCAACCTCGATTCAGATTGGCTAAAGTACAAAGTTCTTTTATGGGGTACTGTGTAAAATTTTATAATAAAATACCACTTGAGATTCTCCATCTCAATGAGTCAAAATTTAAAACATGCATTAAACGCACGCTATGTAGACAAGCATATTATAGATTGGATGATTACATCCTTGATAAAAATGCTTGGCTAAATGCCGGTCCTGCTCCACAGCCACAGCCACATTTGCCTACAAATTAGTTCTACATTTTATTTTATGTATTTTATTACTTTTTAATAATGGAGGAGATGCTGGGACCCTTTTTGTATCGTGGTTTTCAAAATGTTATGTCTTTCTTTTTCAATATAATATATATATATTATAATTGATTAGTTTATTTTAATGGAGCTTGTGATCAATTATTACTTTTTGTAATTGGGAACAATAAAATTGTATAATGTAGAAGCACTTTTTTTTCTAATTTGTGAATGTGAAGTACCATGGAGCATTTTTATTTTATTAGATAACAACTTGTTTGACGTTATGAGCATGGCAGTTGAGAGTTTGTCATGCTCACTCAAATGTTTCACTGATGGTGGCACGTGTTATTGGGTCATTCGGTTCCCTTCAAAATGGTTGAGCTGAGTGGGGCTGAGGCACGCGTCATGCTCGTGAACGGGCGCCGTCAGTTGGGACTGGTCATCTCTTAGCTGCCAGTGGCTTAATTCAATTACTATTTTTTTATTAGTTTATTGTATTTTTTTCATTATTTGTGGTTTCATTGCGTTTTAAATTTTTTTTTTTCTTCATTGTGCTCACATAATAGAAGCGACAATAAATTTGTAACCAAGATTATGTAACTCATAATATGATTTAAAAGAGTGTCCATGGAGTTTCTTGCACGTTCTTCTCCATAGAGATCTACGCTTTGGAACGTGCAATTTAGCTTCACTTTTTTTTTTTTTGGACTGACCGACATTTTGACAATTCAAAAGTGCCTGTAATTGGTCTATTTGAAATAAACTATTCTGATTCTGATTCTGTTCCCGTGACCTTTTAGGGGCCTATTTCTAGCAGTATCCAGTGTTGATGATGATGTCTCACCGGTACTGCGAGGCCGTGCGGCCCGTGGGCCAGTGCTGGCTGGTGATGAAGCCGAGGAAGGGCACGTGCGCCCACTCCAGCGCGCGCTGCAGGCCGCGCTGCGACGCCAGGTCCAGCGCCGACGGCGCGGCCGGGAACTGCGGGTGCGAGTGGTGCCAGCCGCACACCTGCTGCCCCACGCTGCGCAGCCACTCCGCGCCAACGGACTGCGACACTGGAATTAATGTATGTGATGAGTGTTTCACCAAAAATTTAGCCCAGATGTTAGTGAAACTACTAAGGTGGAGGCAGGAATGAGAAGCAGATAAGTTTAAATGAAGAGCAAAATCACAATATTTAAAAAAAAAAAAAAAAAAAAATTCAAATACGAAGGAAAGAAAAAGTGAAAGAGTAATAGACAAAAGGGGCTTTAAAATACAATAAAACTAGTGTCGTGCAACATTTTTATTATTTTGATAGCGGATTCAATTCATAAGTAGATATCCGTTCTCAAGGCCTTTTGATAATATAAAGAATTTAATGTTACCGGGGTCCATGTCGCAGTGCGTACTGCCGGCAGCGGCGGCGGCGGGCCGGTACGCCGCCACCGTGACCGCGAGGCGCCCTTCCTCACTGAGGGTTCCGCCCAGCAGGCCCATCACTTCGCCCCTGGACGTGTGCGCGTGACAGTCCATTAAGAGAAGCGTTGATACATGCAGACGAACATCGAACGGCGCCTGAAAATAACATGTATCTTTCTTAAAATAATAATAATATTCATAATAATATAAATATTTAGGGACTAAAGTCCCTGGTACAGCTAACACATTACTTTCATAACAAGATAAAAAATACCATAACATAAACACATCTCATAAGCAACAAAAAATAAGTTAGAGATGACAAGCTATTAAAGAAATGCTGGAAAACAAGGACTAAATATTAGACCCTTAGGGACGCCAATATTGATCATCTAAATGAAAGGTTTATTTATATAAATTTTATCTTTTAACAGTAGGAATTGAAAAAAAAAAACAATATTTGTGTAGAGACTTAATATTTCTGTAGCGAAGTAATTTTTTATTTGATGTTTATTGTGGTTTATGCAATCAAAAACCTGCGACAAGTCACAATTACACTACAGTATGTCAATATTTATAATAACCATCTACTGACCGGTTTCTCAGCATTATAAACTCGACAGTGTAGCAACTGTATGGGCTGTTTCTTCGGCGCTCGCTCTCTCCTAGGTTCAGCTCCCACTGCAAATAGGTCGCCTGATTCTGTATGCATTATCGTGTAGCCGCCACCGCCGTCCTGCGATATACATACCAATCAGCAACAGATTATTCTAAAAGAATAGTCTGTTGATTTTATTAAATTACCATATCTTACTACGTGTTGGTTGGCTTGTTTACAAAACTACCATAGGCCAGTACAATATGATTCTTTATGGCTACCGTATTATAGTTCAATCATCATGATAAATTTACTAAATCTTATTTATTTGACAGCTTTTCTTCTAAATTTAACACATTTATATATATAGGAGATAGCAATCCAATTAGAATCTCTTACCAGGTTTATCTTCTTAGATCTTTTCCGCATAGGCTCAAATTTGCTAAGGGGTACAGCCACAGGGGTTTCCTCAGGAGCTTTAGTTTCTTTCTGAGGTGTAGTTTTAGGTGTGGTGCTATCACTGTCGCTGTCCACATCAATCTCTATGTCACTCTCAGGTTCAGAGTCTTTCTTCTTCTCAATTTTGATCTGGAGAGCAATATTTTTATGGAAAACATGACTTATCATATTCTCATAATAAAATAAAAAAATTACAGGAGTTAACTTAGTGTTAACTTTTGGTGGAATCTAACTGATCTAATCAATTTAACCTATTGAATACCGTAATTATTAACACAACAGAAAGACAATAGGTGTGCGGACACCGGTGTCCTCTTGGTGTTTGACAGTTTAAATTGATAAACAAAGAATTCCATGTCCTATTTAAATCAGTAGCAAACCTTGGAGAATGTATTCATGCATGATGCATGTTTACACAACTGGGTGTAAATAACAATAACTAACAAGTGAGGAGATGAAAAATATGTAATGAAGAAGAAATAGCTCTTTGGTGAAGAAAATTATTCACTCACCACTTGTTCACCTTCAGAAACTGGTAAAGCTAGCCCAGAACCCAATACTATCTGCATCTTAGGGCTCTTCACACTATCTTCTGACAAATTAGAGTCCTTTCGCTGCCTCCCAGGAGATGACTTCAATAGCTCCTTACTCTTATTCCTAGTTGGACCTTTATCAAAGTTCCTCGACTTTTTTCTCCTATGATTACCAATCTTTTTTTCAGTCTTTACTTTTGCCTGATATTTAATTATGTTCTTAGACACAATATCAGTCAAGTCTAGATCAGAACCAATGGATTCTGTTGAACCTATTATCAAGTCATCTTCATATAATATATCTGCTGGATTTATTGCAATCAATTCAGATTTTTTATCTACCAACAAGTCAGGTTTTAGCAAGCTTTTGGAGTTAGTGTTTTTCTTTTTGAATGGTTTCTTTGGTAGATTTATTGTAGTTTTTCCTGTGGTTACCATGCTGATAATATTGTTTATATTGGTCATGTCATCAGTAACTATTTCTTCCTGAACTACTGTTGGCACATCTTCATGGTCCTCTGGTTTGTCAAGGCCGAATGAGGGAGTCTCTAAGTTAACACCATATTCAGCTTCAATCAATGCCTGTATTTCTGCTTCAGTCTTTGTTTTTAATGTTTGTGATATTTTGCGTACATTTCTTCCATACTTTGACTGTAAACAAACAAGGTCATATAAAGACATTAATTTGGATTATTTTGAAAATATGAATTATCAGGTAAAATAAAAAAAAAGTATGGTCCAAATGTTGATCCCTGTGGAACCCTGATGGTTAATTGTTAAATAAGTGATTTAGTTTCCTTATATTTAAACTTATGTAATCTGCACTTAAGATATGGTTTAAATGACTAGAAGTATGTAAAGAAAATAAATAAACCATAAGTGAGGCATATCATAGTTACATAAACTTTTTATTATATACAAAATCAAATGCTTTCTAGAAGTTACAATAGATCACTATGAAGAAAATGATGCAAAATATTTAAATTACAGTTACAATATGTAGGTATTGAATAGATATAATAATACTGTTGGAACAACTGTGTCAACAAAATATACCGAGTGTGTGATGAAAAATAAATTCATAGAATACTGGCACTGTGTACACAATAGATTACTCACCATTTCTTTAATGAGAACTTCCCTCTCTGCCAGGCTCCAAGCAGTGTGTATATTACTGTAGTGCTTGTCTGAAGAATTGTTCCCATAAAGTTTCCTTGGAGAGCCTTCTAAAAACCTGTCAAGTATAAGTTTTGTTTCTATTGATAGCTTTTACATGAATGTAAAAAAAAAATGATAACTATTAACCACCTTTATGGATCTTTGTATGTCCGAAATAAAATAAATTATATTCTATTAAATTATGGTCTTTTTTCCAAGTTTATCAATGTGTAAAACCAATCTCTAGCAGTTTATTACAGTCACAGTTACAATATGCACTCTGATTATAAAAAATACATACATAAAATGTAAATTCAAAAGTTTTGCAAACACCTTAAAAAGTATGGCATGTGTATTAAAGTTACCTTTTACTGTGCTTGTCGTACCAGTTCGTCTCCGTGGAGTCTAGTAGCCACTGAGGATGCACCGTGTCTTCTCTGTTGGAGCATGAAGGGCTAAAGACGATAGTTATAAGCGATATTATATGACGTCAAATGAATGACCGATTAAAGCAATTAATCCTAATTTTAATGAGGCACACGTGAAGAATTACGTTGTTACAATTTATTTCTATAGATCGGAGGCGTTACACCAGGAGGAGTTGATAAAAACATTGTTATGATTGAAGAATTGGTGTCAACAAAACTGTAAACATAACCGCAAATCTGTTGCGTAACCAGCACAAATTATTTGATTAATATTATGTATGGAGAGAATTAATTGGCACGTAATATTTACTTACATTCCTTGACTATTTTGAGCAAAACAAGAATTAAAAGAGAAATCTCCTAAAACGTCAATTTCGTCGTCGTCCGCCATTTTTGTTTTGACATTTGAGGGGGGGGTGTTCTACAGATAATAGAGAGATACACATAGATTTTAAATCTATGGAGATACGGGTGGTCTTAGATTTAGGAATTTAATCTAAGCGGGTGGTTTTGGGGAACTTCTAACTTTTTTTCTCATTAAACAATGGCAATTTATTTAACGGAGGTTTGTCTTTGTATAATTTGGAATTATACATACAACCAGTCTGAGGGTCCTTTAGGCCCCATTCACGACTTTGGTCTTAGCAGCCACAGAACACAGAAAGACACTAGAATTAGCTTGAGAAAATGTTTGTACCAGAACCGGTGTCGCCAAACTCACACATTTACGATTTACTCTTACTGCAAACCGGAAGATACGATTGGCTAAAACAAAAATTGGGCGTAAACAAATTTAAAAAAAAAAATGTTATACGAAATGCAACTTTAATGTCAACGATCTATAAATCAAATTGACAAAAACAAGAAAGAAATACATCTTGGACTACCAAGTACCGCCACTCGTCGCTAGATGGCGTTGTTCAGTATGAACTGTAACTTTATAAAAATAAGGGTGGTATTTGAATGGCGTATCACTGACACAAATGCAGATCGCTACTCAAATAGTGACGTACCCTAATTCGATTGCAATAATATCGATAGTATGAAAACAAACATAAAATATAATGCGAAAAAATATCGTATGCGATAGTATTAAAATAATGAAATTAATATGTAGTAGGGTAATTTCTAAACGTAGTAAAAAGGGTATTTATTTGCATGTTAATGAAATACCTTTTTGTTTGTATTTGTTCACTTTCTAATGGGTAAATGAAAAAAAAAATACTGAGAACCTCGCAATGTTTTATTATTACATTGCTATTTGAGTTAAAACAGTGAAAAGATTATTATATTTGTATAATAATCTTTTCACTGTTTTATATTGTTTGATTTTGATCAAAGAATTTAATTAAAATATTAACGGGCACTTTTAAATTGGCACTTTTAAGTTAGTTGCCCGTTCTAAGAAGTTGAAAACTTTTAAAATTTAGGTTATGTTATTTATGTTAAATACTACGGACATATAATAAATATTGAAAATACAAAAAAAAACTCTATTACAAAAAAATACAACTGACTTCAAAAAAACTAAATAATGTAAAATAACTTTGATTGCGGAAGTCGGTGTTTACGGTTTGGTTTCTTCATTTTTTGACATTGACTTCCGAAATTAGAGTTACGAAAAGTGTGATCGGACGAAGCCGGCGACGACTAAACATAAGGTATAATTCAAACGCCCTATGTTGTTCCAAGCTCTTTAGCTAGATTTATTTAAAATTGCATCACGAATATCATCCTTCAATATTTATTTTATTAACTTTATTAATTTATCTGTATTTTAATACTAATACTCTCAAGTATAAATACGTTTATGTTAAAAAGGCAATGCAATACATGTCGATTGATTTTATCGATAAAGTCACGCACTATTTGGATAGCGTCAAAAGTATAGGTAGAGATGCGAATATTCCAGAAAGGCTAATAACCGGGAAAAGAAAATCAACTTTGTTTGCATGAAGTTAAGGACAATTTTTGTTTGTATATCTTGTGCAATGTTTGACGAAATTTTATTTTTTCATTTTATTAAAATAAATTCGAAAATAATACTTACCGGTGGTATGATACACCTCCATGAGTTTGATTTTTAGTCCGACTATGGTTTTTACAGTCCAGAATGGCACAATAAGGTATTTTATTATTATTTTATGTAAATTGTATGTTGACGTAGTCTAGTTTGCGAATGAGAGCGCTTGAACAGTAAGTGCGTATTGCAGTACTCACTAACGGCGACAGTGCCACGCCTACTTACTATTTCCAGGTTCTTTCTGTGTTCTGTGTTAGCAGCGAACGGCGTGGCGAGCGGGGCGGTATTGATATGTGATTGATCGAGCGCGTGCAGCCATGACCGCTATGAGCGGCGTCGATCAATCATGGCTACCGATACGGCGGTGAATGCGCTGTCATATTATTAATTCCTAACTTGGTAAGCTATTTTTAAGAACATTGAACTTCAGCCCGTCTACAGTTACTTTGTACGATTGTGCATCATATTATTGATTTTTATGTATATCATTGATGAATGTAGAATACTTTAGATATGGCATAAAAAAATCGTGACTACTGTGCCTTATCCATTTATGCAGGCAAAAGCGCGCGTAGGCTATGTTTTTTTTTATTTATTCAATCTATTTTGGATGTATTGGGAGATGAGTGTCTGGAAGGACTTGGGGGAGGCCCTTGCCCAGCTGTGGGACAGAAATGGGTAGTTAAAAAAAAATCTATGATTTTTGGACTTTGTATTGCTGCTTATTGCTTAATTTGATTGATTGATCCGATTGATTCGCTTGGTCCCTCACTGTTATCTGTCAAGTGTCAACAAATTCGACGTCAGTAACGTCACTTTGCCGGACTAGGCAGATAGTAACGTCAACAAGGTCATATTCTTCAAATATCAACAAATTATCGCGACTGAACTCAGCGCAGTCATCGTCACCGCGGTTACTTAACTACTGCGAAAGGGATCATCGTTAATGTGCTAGCGACTGAGCCAGGCGCTTGTTGTGCGGTTTGCAGTTTATTCGTCAACATGAATATTTTACGAAAACTCACCGCGGTCACAACTCCGGGAATCAACAGGAGTTTCTCCGTCTCCACTACAAATAATGCAACATATTCGTGAGTACTAGTGCTAACCGGCCACTACACAATACATGAACTTTTAATAGTATTTGCCAATCTAATCTCAATTCGGGATTATCAAACTTTGCACTCTTTGCACTTCAGTTGATGTTTTATATTTAGATATTATGTGATTTTAAATGAAATAATATTTGACAAGCAATAAGCTTACTGTAATTCAACAATCATAATAATTTTAAATCGATTATTGTTGGATTAACAGAACAATTCAGAGAAATTTGAATTAACATTGTTGATTTATTTGTTTACCTGTTTGTAATGTCACCTTGCCTTGATGGAAGTTTTTTTACCAAATATCTAGCTTGTTTTTTTTAGTTGCTTCACTTGTATAATGTCTTCTATCAGCTCTATCATTACTAAAATATTGTAATTTGGTTCTGCTTTCATAAACTTGTCTGCCTATCATAATTCACTTTTACCTTTATAAGTCTTACAATGTATTAAAAATGCTGAACATGGTTAATATCATAAGAAGTTGGCAGTTTCTCTATTCAAATTGTCACAAAATTTTTACCTTTCTAGAGTAGAACATTAAATTAAAACTTGATAAAACTAGAGTCAGTATCTCTATTAGTGTAATTGTTTTAAACCAGTTACAGTATTTTACATAGTCCTGATGTATGTTTTTATCCTATTAAGTGTAATGGTAAGGACTGCTTAATGATTTTACATTGATTTAATTACATTGACATATTTTAAATTCCCACCCACAAAACAGTTTGTAAGGTGTGTCCAACATTGAATCATTCTTGACTAGGTAATTAAAATACTGATGAGCAGATTTTTAATTCTGATTATCTATATAAAGTTGGAATTAAGAATCTGCTAATCAGCATTTAAAGTAATCATTATTATGATTAGATTTTTTCTATAAATTAAACCTTATAATAATAATTCAATGTTAACAGCAATAACGTTTTTTTCACAACTTTTAACATATTTCACCATTTACACAATCAGTAGAAACCTAAAAGCAACAACTAAAACATAAATAGTATAAAATCAAACACTTTTTTTTTTCCACTTAATTTATTAAGTGTAAAAAAGTAAATAAAATAAATACTCCATACAGATACTCTAGATATCAGTTTGAGTTTATTTTTAAATGCCAATCAGTTTTTCTACTGATTTCCACAAGTTAATGTGTAATGTTAAAGTATTATGCCATGGGCGTCGCCAAGGGGGGGCAGGGGGGTGCCCCCCACTAGAGGCTTGATTTACATCTTCACAGCCTAGTTTAGGCACCAGTCTCCCACAATATAATGCCCATCCTATATGTTACCATAGATATAAGGCTAGCAATTAGGAGTTGTATTGTGGAGAAAATAAACTTTTATTATTATTTAAAAAAAAACTTTTTTATTATTCTCTATACTTCCAATAGCCCCCCCTTGATCATCGGCTGGCGACGCCCTTGTATTATGCTAATCAATACTAAATACAATGTAAAATTATTATGCTTTGTGCTATTAACTACAATAATTCAAAGTGTAAGAGAAATAATTCCTATTAACAGCTAATTATAAAAATGAGCTACTATGAGGAAAATTCAATAAAATAACTTAAATAAAATTTCTCTCAGTCTCAATAATTATAAATTAATGGTACCATTTTAACTAGAATAACTAATACGATCATATCCAAGTCATCCTCTAATATTTGAAACTAGCCCTAGATATATACTTATTTTTTACGAGATAACGATTTCTAGCTACATCAGACATTCATGCAACTGACAAATTGATTTTACCCTAATTTTTTCATAATTTTCAAGAAGGTGTCTATACTAAAAAAAAAACTGTCATTGTCAGCTATAGAAATGCACTACTGGACTGAACTGGAGTTTTCTAATAAAACCGTATTAAACTGGACTTCTTTAAAAGGTGAAGTGGTTTACACTTCACCTTTGACTGCTCTCCTCATCCAACAGAATAATATTTTTTTATCAACCAATTTTATCCTACTATTAGGCAAAGTTTTCTCTTCATACTTTCCTCCGTCACCAGCTAAGGACCAATCTTTTCTAAGATTTTTACCTTTATATAAATATTTCTTTGGCCCGCCTTCTTCCGGATACGCGAGGTCGCCTTTTTTCAATCTTTCGGCGTCATTTACTTCGCTGGTAAACATTATTGTCTGTAAGGCTTTTGCATGTCCTTACGGGCATTTCCCTTACAGGTACTTATCATTTCTCTTCCTCCTCTCCTCTTTGTAGCCACGGAAAGGTACTTTTTCACAGTATGGACATTGGGACATGTAATTTTCTCAGTAATAGTTTGAAACTCCCTTTACGTGTTTTTCACTTCCTTTGTCTTGAAGATAAATTCCACTCACAAAATGTTTCATGTGCATTTGTCGTTCCCATGCTAATTTTATACTGATGAACCCATGTAAATATGTATAAAATGATTCTAAATTCATACCTAGACAGTTTTTATAAATAAGGTCCTTTATTATTTTTCCAGATGCAAACTGCTGGTGGTGGGAGGAGGTACGGGCGGATGCACGATGGCTGCTAAGTTTGCAAGGAGGCTGCCGAAAGATTCTGTCATAGTCCTAGAGCCAAGCAAGGTAAGGTATTCAGCAGTATTGCTTTGATTTTGGATTTTGACGTAAAACACAGTGATCAATCTTTGTCTTCTCCTAATACCATTATTTGAGGTCGGGACTCCTCACAAAACAGCACCAGGATATTCTCACCTGGGTTATTGGCTCTAGCAAATGAGTTAAATTGAGGTCTCTCCCAGTTCTAGCTCAAAGGTGGGCGACCTCTGCCTTCCTTTTGTTCTGGCAGGTTTTGCAAACATTTTTACGACATGATCGGTGGTCCTCGCTTCTCCTGCTAACATGTCCATACCATCTGAGGCGGTTTTCAATAAGTTTTTCAGTGATTGGCGTGACTTAAAACTGCCCCTGATATATTCAACATAAAATGATATAGGTAACTTATAAATAACACACATTATTGACAATGATCAATAGTACTTATTGATCAACGCCATTATAAGTAAACCAATATTATCTTTGCTTACACATTATAACAAACTCCCCCACCGCGTATGTCTGTCGATATGACCACGATAAACTCAAAAACTTCCAAATGGGTTTTTCATACAGTTTTCACTAATAGATAGAATGATTCATGAGGTTGGTTGAAGTGTAAATACATTCATTGTTATACTAAAGGAAAGCCGAGAATTTTAAAGATGTGTAACTCCATGCGAAGCCGGGGCGGGTAAATAAACCAATATTTTTTATGTGACGACAGACGATCAAGCAGTAATCTTGCCATCGCTGAATGATAGATTCATACTAGCGAGCATATTGTGGGTCGACTATCGGCGTTTTACAAGCATGAATGCGGTTTTTATCAATGCGATACTATTCCTTAGCGATTACACTAAGGAGAGTAGTTAATAACCTCTTTTACTTATCGTTAGAAAAAACAATCACCTGGCCTTGGAGTTCGGTTATCACGATTGAAATATAGAAGAATTCACAACTGTAATATAATGTTAGAATAATCTTTACTTAATAACAGGTCGTCAAAAAAAAAAGCGCGACAATAAGGCGTAAGCAGTCAAAAAAAACCATCCTTGAATCCGATTGCTGCAGTACTATCGAGTCTAATCGTGGATCTACATCATTCAGGAGAACCCAATCAATCAAAGTCAATAGTCAATCACATTAAAATTGATCCAGCTGTTTAGAAGGAGTTTAATGACATACGAGTAAATAGGTCTAATAAATTAGAATGGATTCAATGCACTAAAGATGTTATAATATAAAGATCTGATATGCAGTGGAAAACTGCTGCGCACGCCTTTTTCATGTTTTTTTTTTTAATATATAAAAACATTTCACCCAGACCTGGAACACATATTTGTAGGTCATAAAAATATTTGTTCGATGCGGGATCAAACCCGCGACACGCAGCGTAGCAGTCAATTGCTCAACCACTCCGCCAACCGTGCCGTCAAACGTGGAGAAAAAATGGTTTATGCTATGCATATTCCTAGAACAATGACTGTAAAATAATGAAGTTTAAAATTCATAGTTCATAGATCCGTAATATACACGGGTTGATGGGCGTGACTATTCATGTCATATTAGTTACTATAGTATATTGTTATAAGACCGTGAATCCCCTCGCTTATCGCCAAACGGTCATTCATCGTAGCTACAGTTAACAATAGACAGTAAAATTATATTCCCCTACTCACATTAATATTGTAAAGGTGAAAGATTACGTTCACACTCAAATTGCTGAACGGATTTGGATGAAATTTGGAAAAGGATAAGTTAACTTTATGTCCTGGATCAACACATACTTTTATACTCATTATAAAGAGCAAAGATTTATATTTTTGCTTGTAATGAATAAACTCAAAAACTATAGTACCTAAGCTAGAAATTTATAAAGGGGGGAAGTACTCATACCACGTGGGTGAAACTATTGTCAGTAGCAAGTAAATTAATAATAACTTATAGACTTATTGTACGTCTATATTTCCATACTAATCTTCTAAATAAAAGAAAGTCATGTTAGTTACTAATTAGCTGAAAATTTGTGGGAAGGTAGCTTAGAACCAGGAGAAGGACGTAGGATATTTTTTATCCCGCTAAGTAAAAAAAAACCGGTTCATTTATTGGTAGGGTAGTTTAGAGTAGAGTAGGGTAGAGTAGAGTAGTGTAGGGTAAATTAGGGTAGTGTAGGGTAAAGTAGGGTAGTGTAGGGTAGAGTAGGGTGGAGTAGAATAAAGTAGGGTAGAGTAGGGTGGCGTAGGGTAGAGTAGGATAGAGCGGGAGCGAAACCGCGGGCAAAATTTATATTTGAAAGTAACTCTGTCTATTTTGCATTCACGGTTAAACTACTGAAACGATTTTAATGAAATTTGGTACGGCGGAAGCTTGAAATCCAATAACGAACGTAGGCTACTTTTTATCCGTCTCCGACTTCAAATTCGCGTCCGCAATAACCAATATTTACGCGGACAAAGCCGCTGCTAGAAGCTAGTAGGTAAATATAAATCAACATGCATGTCTTCAATACTCTATGAAACATGTCTTTATAGGTATATAACAGAGTACACATCATAGCTACGCTAATTAATAGTAACTATTTATTGTTATATACAATTGTAGTCATTCATTGTATAAGAGACAGGAAAACCACAATATTGCGGTCTGTCTGGACTTCTGGAGGCTGGGCATGTGACCGTCATTAATAAAATTATTACAGAATTGATTTCTTATTCCAATAGAAAGGGACTTCCTGTAGGTATATGATTATACGAGCAGGTGATTTATAAAATTAATTAGAAGGAAGGAAGTGTGAACACCTGAGTAGTAAACATAGGTGGAGTGTATAAGGAAACTCACATCATTCTACGATATAGGTCTTTAAGTCAAAAGTGAATAGGTTACTTCTAGGTAAGCGTGCTCCATTGTTGACCACACCATCGCTTTCCATCAAGTGATATAGTGGTCAAGCGCGAGCCCATAAATTATTTAAAAAAACGTTTCAAAGATGACGTCTCTAACCTTTTCAAGAAGAACAACGTAAGCGACAGTAGAAGGACGGGGTATTTTCTTTACTAATTAAAAAATATTTATGATAATTATGCCAATTGTGCCTGTTCTAATAGATCAGCAGTTTTATGAATAACTAGCTTTTGCCCGCGGCTTCGCTCCCGCTCTACCCTACTCTAACCAAATCTACCCTACTCTACCCTACCCTACTCTACCCTACTCTACCCTACTCTACCCTACTCTACCCTACTCTACCCTACTCTACCCTACTCTACCCTACTCTACCCTACTCTACCCTACTCTACCCTACTCTACCCTACTCTACCCTACTCTACCCTACTCTACCCTACTCTACCCTACTCTACCCTACTCTATTTTTCTCACCGTAAAAACCATCCTTGAACTTCAACGAACATTTTAAAAAAAGATTTGGCCAAATTGGTCCAGGCGTTGTTGAGTTATGCGCTTACCAACACATTTTGCGATTCATTTTTATATTATAGATAAGCCTTAACATTTTTAGAAAGATATTATACTTCAGGGATGAATGGAACACAATCTTACACCACGGCCCGCCTGCGTATTTTTTCTCTTCCCCTGTCAAATCCTTCCAAAGGTCGTCTGTAAAAGATCGCATTTCGCGATAAGACCACCCTATTTTTTATAGTGTTCAATATAAAGTATACGAGTATGTGTACATACATATATATTTATCGTGCCCTTATACAATGTTACCATCACTGCTTACCGTCAGGCGGAATCGTAGTCAAGCACTACTTATACATACGTATTATTGGCCTGTTGGTCTAGTGGTTAGTGGCCCTGACTGCTATGCCGGAGGTCGTGGGTTCGATTCCCACCCAGGACAAATGTTTGTGTGATGAGCACGATCATTTGTTCTGTGTCTGGGTGTTATTTATCTATAATATGTATGTATTTAAAAATATATAAGTATGTTTATCAGCTGTCTGGTACCCATAACACAAGCTCTGCTTAGCTTGGGACTAGATGGTGTTGTGTGATAGTTGTGGAAATATTATATTATATTATATTATTAAAAAAATGTAGCGGACCTATGTCTATTTTATTAAGGTAAAAGAAATAATTAGTTTTATCTGTTTATATAATGTTGCTTGAGGCTAAATTCCTATGAAACTTCAAGTTATGACACATAGAAATTGTATTTAGGAAAATCCTTTCTTAGCAAAGGACTGTGAGGAAAATATTTGAGGAAATAATTTTAAGTTCATGAGTAAGCCATTAGTGGTAATTTTATATTTAACTAGTGACTCGCTCCATCTTCGCTCGGCTGTTATAAATCTTTATATTATGACATGCATGACATAAAATGAACTGATATTATAAAGAGAATTGATATATGCTATTGTTTGTAATGAGTAAACTGAACAATTACTAGACCAGTTTTTTCGTAGAATGTTACTTTATCACTAAGTGACATAGGCTATAAATATATTATCTTCTTTGGCGCGTGCGAAGCCGCTTTCAGTGGTTATTATTATTTAAACCAGGGGAAGGTCTTTTTTTTGAGTTTATCGTGAACAGGCAGACAGACGCAGTCGACTTTATTTTATACTATAATTTTAGTATCACAAAAAAAAATCCTCTTTAGGAAGAGTATCGTAAGCGACAATTTGCGTTTTTTGCAGGAATGGGATAAGTATTTATGATAATGCGTTAATAGCTAATTGAGCTGATTATTTTATAAATATTTCAGATTGTTTACTTACTGCCCGGTGATATGATGAGTTTTAAAACAAAACTTAATCTGTATGTTTTAAAAATAATTGAGTTTAAGCCTAACATATTATCCCCTTTTTTTAAGAAAAAATCCGTAAGCGATAGTTTGCTTTTTTGCAGGAATTAAATACTTTTTAATTATAAGCTATATAACGCTAGTTGTCGCTTAATGTTCTTTAATTCTTTATTGTATACAAAAAATAAATAAATATAAAATGGGTACAATCCAACATTCAATAGGGTAAGACGAACTAAGAGGAGACCAACCTGTAAAATGCAAAATACTTGATTTTGAATTTTGCTGACAATTCATATACAAAGGAAGCACAAACTTTCCTGAAAATATTATTTAGTTTGCTCAATATAGTCACATCAATATTTTAATTATATTGTTATTTTAAGTATATTTGTAATTTTAGTTGAAATCTATTTTTTGATTAAATTGTTTTTTTAGCTATAATTGTTATTTTATTTATGTTTGTTATTTTGTCATCAGGATCATTACTATCAGCCGCTATGGACCCTGGTAGGTGCTGGAGTGGTTACGGTCGACGACACTCGACGACCTGAAGGCAGCGTTCTCCCTAAGGGGGCTAAATGGATACGGGATTCTGCAGATAAACTCCTACCTGATCAGAACAAGATGACAACGAAAGAAGGACATGAAATAAATTACGAGTACCTCATCGTAGCGGTTGGATTAGAAAATGATTATAAAAAGGTAAGAAGCTACATGGAAAAAATTACCTGCAGGGGTCTTCCTGTCCGATTATAATTTAGGTGTCTACACCATCAACGATTGTATCACTGTTACTATGTCGTGGGATCGCAGTCAAGTACTAGTTTATATCATAAAGCTGTCGCTAGATGTGTGAGCAAGATTCGCAGACCACTTTTATAATACTTTTCTTTGTTAAGTAAAGTGAGCATGTCATTATTAATATTATAAGCATTATTTGCATTCAGAGTAAAATTGAATTCAAAGTTATTGTGCTTTTATATTTACTGTATGTAATTGCGCTCTACGAATCTTGACCTAATTGTTTATTACCATCGACTTATATTCTAAGTGATAGACAAGCTCGTTAATGGAAACTATTTGTCAAAATACTGAAACGTTAAAACAAAAGTTCGCTGCAAGGCTAAATTGGTATTACGACATCTAACAAAACTTTTAAAACTTACAGCGTTTAAATACTGCAAAAACTACACTAATGTCATCAAGTTATCAATGTAAAGAGGTGTATGGCCTGCAGTACACTTAAGTCAAGCAAAATTATTGTACGGAACGCCTAATCTAGTGCGTAGTACATATATATATATATCGATGTTTATTACAATACTTACTTTTCATCTCAGGATTGAAAACTTTATAATATGTTTACCAGGTGCCAGGTCTATATGAGGCGTTACACGACAAATCAAGCTCTGTGTCTTCGATATACGACTCAAAATTCTGTGAGAAGACGTTCGAGAACATGAAGCAGCACAAGCAAGGCAACGTCATCTTCACGTACCCCGACACGATGATCAAGTGCCCCGGGGCGCCGCAGAAGATCGCCTACCTGGCGGATTCTTATTTCAATAAGGTATGAACTACTTTTAGTCATCAGTTATTTGGGTTTCTGAATTGAGTATTTGGAGTTAAGAATGTCTCAAACCATACTTTAATTAATGCCATGTTTGAGTAATAGCATAGTATCAGCCTTATAATGTTCCCACTACTGGGACTCAGGCCTCCTCTCTAGGAAAGGGAATGGGCCGTAATCCACCACGCGGGCCCATTGCGGATTGGTGGATGTCACATATCTTCGTATTTTTGGTTCTAGGACATGCCAGTTTCCTTACGATGCCGATGTTTTCCTTCACCGTTTTGAGTGCAGTGGTGATGAAATAAATTACACAAAGTAATGCGCCTGGCTGGGTTTGAACCCGCGATCTATATAACTCGTAAGTTGGGGCAGTTACCACTCGGCACCCCACTCCTCAAATTCCAACAAATAATAAAAAAAATAATTGAGTTAAACATTATAGGGGTTTTTTTATGGTAGGTAAAATCATCCAATAACAAATCCCGCCCTTGGGCGGAGCGGGAAGTAGTGTCAGACTCTTACTGACTAAAAACCTACCCCGTTCCTTCGTTGCCTATCGTGCCGGGGCCGGGTATTCCTTTCGGAAGCTGACCCATGACCCCAGCAGGCTTCGACCCTGCCTGCCTGCAGTTAGCAGGCTGGGCCTCTACGGTTTGCTGAAAGCTCCTTGAGGCCCGCGGGAACAGTACGCGCCGTCGACGACTTGGGCTCGGGCCGGTCGGTTACCGGACGATCGGACAGCGTGCTACCCATTATATGGGGTTCCCATTCAAGACTCGTTATATTGTCGGCCCATTTATTTTGCTCGATTTTAATATTGTAGTACGAAATCTTTCGTTTGCGAGTCCGACTCGCAATTGGCCAGTTTTTAATCTATTTATATAAAAGCGAAATATCACTCTTTGATTAATCGAAATCTCAGAAACTATAACTCCTACAAAATTAAAATTTGGCTGGTAGGTTTCTTATAGGGTGTAGACGATCGCTAAGAACGGATTTTATGAAACTCCACCGCTAAGGGGGTAAACCGACTGTTATGCGGGCGAAGCCGCTGACAGAAGCTAGTTTACTATTAAAATTTTGCACCTGTTTTTTTTTTATGGTAGGTAAAATCATCAAATGACAAATCCCGCTCTTGGGTGGGGCGGGAAATATTGTCAGACTCTTACTGACTAAAAACCTACCCTGCTCCATTCTTTGCCTTTGTCCCAAGGCCCCGGGTAACATTTTCACATAACCTTTGGCCCCAGTAGGCTTCGGCCCTGTGCACCTGTGTGGTATCTTAGCGCTGACACATTTTATAAACCCTCTGGGGTTTGCTTTATAATGGCATGGTTTAAGATTTTATCGTTCCTCTTTTAAATTAGGGTTATTTAACACTTCGATCCACAACTACCCAACTTGTTCATACAAAAGTAGACTTTAAACATCGGAATTAAGGCCTATAGTGGCGTGGATGTGAGAGGACACCGGTGTCCTCTGAGCTAGGACAGATTAAAACTGGTTTTCTGTGTCGCCATATTCGTTTTTTTTTTTGTGGAGGAAAATCATTAGATGTCTTCTTACTTTTCTGAATAAAACCCATTTGTATTCTTTCGTTTGCCCTTTGCGTTTTAGAGTCACAATAATTTTACTTATTTAAGATTTACTTATTTTTACTTATTTCATACTATAATAGATTTTGATGCAAGTGGCAACTAATTAACTCTAGGAAGTGGAAGTATCGTATCCAGGTGATCTTTGAACCTTACTTTCTTCTGCTCACAATGGTCACCGCGCAACAAGTCATTCAAAATAAATAACACCTCATTGATGAATGTGTTCTAAACATTTTTGTTTCCACATCCATTGATGGATGATCAATTGATCACTCATCCGGTTCTTGTGTTGTTTGCATTTGTCACGTGTGCTGTATGAATACAGCTAACAACTTGTTCAATTTATGAGTGTATGATTGCAGATTGTGTTTTGTCTCACTTGATTTCAAGCAGTGAATTCGTTTACAATTCACGGAGTGTGCATTGGGATTGCACAATTTAATTCCGCCAAGTTCATTTCATTATCGGACCATAAGACGTACGGCGTTCCGCCATCGGTACATGGTGGAGATGCTGAATGGGAACACATTCAATATGCGTACAGCTAAGGAGTGGAATTCCCTGCCGGAGTCTGTGTTTCCTGATAGCTAAAACCTAGGGGTCTTTAAGTCTAGAGTAAATAGGTTACTTCTAAGCAAGCGTGGTCCATCGCCGCCCATATCATCGCTTACCATCCGGTGAGATAGTGGTCAAACGCGAGCCTTTCCTTAATAAAAAAACAACTGACTTCTATAAGCTCATCACTTCAACCGAAAAACATCCAATGCTGGACATAGACCTCCCCCAAGACAATGACCAATCCTGTGATTCTCGCATCCATTGGATTCCCGCGACCTTCACAAGGTCATTAGTACAACTTGTGGAAGGCCTTTTAACGCTGCGTCTTCTGGTACGCGGTCGCTCGCTACTCCAGTATTTGTCCTGCCCACTGCCACTTAAGTTTAGCGATTCTTCGGTAACCTTAGTTTTTCTGTGGATATCTTAATATCAGGTCACGTTTAATCACAGGACATGTGTTACGTTTTATAGTCATGCGCATTCTGTCTGTCCATTTTTTTTTTTAAATTGGGAAATGAAAACAAATAAAACCCGCTGTGGGTACAGCGAAAGTGTCAGACTTTTAATATAACCTGTGTTTCTTCAGTTGCCCTTTGCGTTACGGGGCCGCGGTGTTCTCTCGAACAATCCAGCAACCCATGTCTGGCCATCCTGTGAACATTTTATCATTTAATAAAATGATGCAATCGCCATTTGTCTAAC
Organism: Leucania comma; assembly: GCA_958295575.1. Classification (NCBI taxonomy): domain Eukaryota; kingdom Metazoa; phylum Arthropoda; class Insecta; order Lepidoptera; family Noctuidae; genus Leucania; species Leucania comma. Next base: position 5,252,277 of record OY282470.1, on the reverse strand, counting down.
AATAGAACGACTGCAATATTTGTGTGAATTATTTCAGTCTTCATAGATTTTTCCTCCAGTCAATGGAACAAATCTATTTATAAACAGTTCTATGAATGAATGACGGACTCAGGAATTATTATATTATTATGATTATGACTCATAGCGTGTACTGTTTCACAAGAGGAAAATTCTCATATTCTTCATGTGATAGTGTGTGATTCAAGTTTCCTTATCTGCAGGTTATCCGATCGCGGCGTGCAGCATAGAGGTTTCTTTCATTATTGTTTGGTGTCAATGACCTTAGTGAGTTTAACGTACTAAGTTCACGTTACAGTAAACGTTACAACAGCGGAAACCTTTTTTTACCATAAGATTTGACATAGGTTAGCGAACGTTTACGTTAACGCGAGCTTGTACGTTTAAAGCTCGGAATAGGCCCTCTACTTTTAGTTTTAAAAATTGGGAATCGCAGCTTTTGGATTTAGTTTAAGGCAGGTTTAAAAACTCGAAATAGAACCTTTGGTTTAAGTATCACGCAGAATCAAAAAACTCGAAATAGAACCTTTGGTTTAAGTTTCACGCAGAATCAAAAAACTCGAAATAGAACCTCTGGTTTAAGTTTAACGCAGAATCAAAAAAACTCGAAACAGGACATCAGGTTTCACCATTTTATGTTTCTGCACCACCCTAAGGTCGACTGGTAGAAAATGCCTAAGGCATTAAGTCCGCCTTTGTACATAGTTTTTTACTAGTGCATAATGATTAAATAAATAATTGAATATTTTTTATACGTGGATGCATTTTAACAGGTATTGTTAAAACTGCAATTTATAGCTGAGATAAAATGCTCGCAAAATGACGTCAATATTTTATTATTCCCATTGTGTTTGTCCGTGGGCACATGATATGAATCTAGATATCTACCTTAAAAGGCGTAGGTACTAACTGCATCATTTCTGCTACTTATTAAGGTACCAAGTTTTAAAAACTTTAAGCATTATTATTTAGATTTTTTTTTACAATTTGGTTGGTTTTGTTTATTGATTAATCATTTTTATTGTGTAAGAGATTTCATTGAAAAAAGGCTATGTACTTAAATATTTGCGTGCTAATACTTAGCGAAACATGTTTGCTCTTATTTGTAGCTTTTGACTACCTTTTACATCATTTTTTTTAGCAAATAAATATATAATATACCCCGTTAAATTTTGGTCGTTTTAATGCCGTGGAGGGTCGATTCGGTACATGAAACACTACTACTACACACGATTTGTAAAGATAAAAATGAAAAATAAAGTAGGTACTTTTTTTTTAAACTCGAATTAATTTACACATGTACGAAATTGATTTCTTTAAGTAAACGTCAGCTGATCGAGGCCAATGAACTGTAGGTAGTTAGTACGCAACGACGGACAACTTCCGACAAGGTCATTGACTCGTTTACTTAAAGAAATTAATTTCGTATATGCGAATATTAATTCGAGTTTTAGAAAAAAAGTACTTTATTTTTTAATTTTATCTTTATAAATCGATCGAGTGTTTCATGTACCGATTCGACCCTCCATGGGATTAAAACGACCAAAATTTAACGGTGTATATCTTAACGTAGGCATACAGTCACCTAACTCTTTTTAAATGGCTTACCTAACTGATTTGAATTAAATGAAATTTTGTGTGTAATTATTTGTTTAGGTTGGGTAGTAATTCTGTACTCTACTCTCGTCTCATAATTTATTCTCTACAATTCTTGATTTTTTTTCGTCAGTTTAGTAAAAAAATCCTCTTCCTCCAGACGAATGTCCGTTCAAAAACGAACATAATCTACAACACGTGCTTGCCGGTCATCTTCGGCGTGCCGAAGTACGCGGAGGCGTTGATGAAGGTCGTCAAACGGAAGAATATCAACGTCAACTACAAGACCATACTGAAGGAAGTCAGACATGAGAAGAAAGAAGCGGTCTTCTTTAGTAAAGATGATGAGGCTAAGGTATGAATAAAGATGTATTTTTTTTTCAAAGTTTCATGGCTAAGTGTCCTTAGCCTTAATGAGAGTTGTTTTAACGTTAATGCGTTCGAAACGTCATAAACGTGTCAATCGCGTTAACGTAAACCAAACTCGCATTAGGCTCTGGTCTGGATTGTTAATTCCCAAAAAGTTATATTTAGGAGCCATGCATAAATTAGAACGAATTTCATGACTTTTTTTGGACCTCACACATGTCACAGCTGGTAATATTTCTGCGTCTTCCCACCCTAGCATTACATATTTTACAATTTATATTACATCAAGAAAAATGAAATCTCAGGTAAATCACTCATCGCATTTCGCGCATAACATAACATATTTAATACCAAAGTGACTAATAAAATAAAATTCCAACAGGATATAACGATGGACTACTCAATGCTACACGTGGCGCCACCTATGTTCACGCCGGCTTTCCTGCGAAACAGTTCGGTTCTCGTCGATAAATGTGGCTATTTGGAGGTTGACATGTACACGCTGCAAAACAAACAATACCCCAACATATACGGAATTGGGGACTGCACTAACACACCCAACAGTAAAACTGCTGCTGCTATCGGTAAGTAATGACGTTAGATAATGAACTTTATTGTAAGGGCAATAAAGTTTTATGTTGTATGAATGTTTATCGCACCGCAAGTTAGAAGTCTATTAGGTTTCGGTTGATATTTGCACAATTTTGCACTTTATCACATAACAAAATTGCATTCATTTTGTCATTTCTCTTGATTCTTAGTAGCAAGTATAGCTTCTTTGTGTATAAACCACACTGAACTCTTTTATTATTTATACCCTATTTAAGTTGATTGTCTTGAACCTAAAAAAAGGGGTGTGTTAAACGTGTAAATCCTTTGCTCATTTGTGGCAATCAAAATCCCTTGAGAGGCCATATGAGCTAATGTGAAGTTGAGAATGAGTTTTATAATGCGCAAAAGTGTATGATCCACCGCAGTAAACAGATGATTCTGTGGTGTTGGTGGTTTATACAGAAGATTAAAATATATTTTTCTGCTTCTGGATAAATCTTAAAAAGATAGTGCGTTCAAAATATAATACAGATAATTTAGTACGATTGAAAAAAAATCACGAAATGGCCTCTAAGAATTACTTTTATCGATTAAAAGCCGTACTATACAATTTATTAAATAAGTCAGATTGTGCAACGTTTTACGTTATTTTAGTTAATTTTGTAAGCAAATGTGTAGATTTTTAATAAATAGCTAAATTGCTTTTAGTAAATCGCTAAAAGGCTTCATATTTAAAAGCATCGTGTCTTTGCGCATCACTTTTTTTTGTATGTAATTCAAGAGTGACCGCGTTTTAAGTCCTGTAGTCCTCTTAAACGGATGAACTTAGTCCCTATTATGAGCTCTTAATGCGATCCATTTTACGACCTAAACTGAATTGTTAGAAAGCAGTGGTGGCCGAGTGGTAACGGCCCCGACTTACGAGTTGTAGGTCGCGGTTTCAAACCTTGCCAAACGCATTTTTTGTATTTTGTATAATTTATTTCATCACCACTGTACTCAAAACGGTGAAAGAAAACATCGTGACGAAACCGGTATATCTTGGAACTAAAAATTCGAGGACATGTTACTTTCACCAACCCGTACTCGTAGTTCAAGTTCTCCTAGAGAGGAGGCCTGAGTCCCAGCAGTGGAAACGTTATAAAGCTGATGCTATGATAAGACCTCTCTTACCTCTGCAGTTTTGATTCGAAGGCTGTTTAAATCAGGCGAGTTCTTATTCCCTTCTCACAGCCCAGCAATGCTACGTCCTAGAACAGAACCTGCTCAGCACGATGCAGAAGGACGAGCCCAAGATGAAGTACAACGGCTACGGCGCGTGCCCGCTGCTGACGTCGTACAACACGTGCATACTGGCAGAGTTCACCTATGGAGGCGTCCCTAGAGAGACCATGCCTTTTAATCAGGTAACAATCAATATAAACTACCAGGTATATCTCCCAAGGGCTGCTTGCCCTTACCGATTGTTTTCTGATTGGGTGACCAACTAGATATTGAGATTTCTCTGTGCATCGAAAAGCATGCTAACACTTTGACCATCACGTAAAAATAAACAAAAGCGTGCTCTGTGCCAAGGCACGATTTCATAATATTCGTTTTTGATCTAATGCTTATTATCTTCCTGCCCTTGTCTTGTTTTATTTGGGGTCGGCGCAACACGTTTTTTTCTTCTATTCCGTCCCGTCACTCGTCACGCTATCACTAACTCTCTTTTCTTTCATGTCACTTTTCACACAATCCATCCGTCTTTTTTTTGGCCTCCCTCTCCCTCTCCATCCATCCACCTGTAAAGTCAAACTCGTTGATCTAATGCTTATATTGATGAAATAATTAGTAAGCAGTTCACATATATAAATTGGGATGAGCCTAGCTACATAATTAAAGATAAAAATCACAAAAACAAAACTTTTTATAAGATATATTAGTGTTTAAAACGATTAGCATCTTTCATATAGTAATGACAAAGGCGTACTGGATACATTTTGCATTGTCATGTATACTTTACTGGCGATTCCGGCTGTCATTTGTAGATCTTTAACAGTCTCTTCGAAAAGTTAGAAACCATGAAATCTGACATCAGATTTGCCGAGGAGTTTATTGTCCGGTTAATATGTAGTGGAGGACTGATAGGCAGTCGCTCCATGTAAAATACTGATATCCAGCTGCTTCCGGTTTGACTGGAAACCGACCTGCTCAGGGCGGAGCGAAAGGAATTGTTAGACTTTTATATTTTGAATAAAATAGAATAGAAATACTTTTATTCGAGACGGACACAGCACAACGATTACAAACACAAAGTAAAAAAAGAACAAAAGTACAGAGTGCGCTGAGCGTGTCCGCACCGGGCGGGTGACCACCTCAGCAGCAAATGCTGAGGTGGACGTCAGACACCCAGCGCTGGTAGTTGGCACTCCACAGCGATAAAAAATCCACCTGTGACCAGTTGCCCTTAGAGTTCTACGGCTACATACGTGACCCTGGAACGCTATGATGCCAAAGAGCTGTAACCAAAGAGCTAAGGGATCAACTCCTCAACTCTATGGTACCTCTTCTAGTTGGTAATGGTTTAAATTCGTCACTTTCGAATATAACAAAAGCCAATTCTTTACAGGCAAATGAAAGCAGAATAGCGTTCTACATGAAGAAAGATTTGTTTCCCTTCATCTACTGGCACTTCATGCTCAAAGGATATTACCATGGTCCGGAGAAAATTAGGAAACTACTGAACCCCTTCAGAGACTGAACGATACTGGAGTATTGTATGGCAGAGAGGTATCTATGTACTGGGACGCACGTCGGAAGAGCCTAGATGGAGATGTGTGTGACTTCAAGTCAGCTGCGGTGATACGGCAATTCTTATAGGAGTTTTTATCCTATAAAAGTAATCCAACAAGACTAGGGAATATGCATGTCATTTTTTTTAAACATGAATACAAATTTTACGAAACTAATACGAAAGAATTAAAACAATATGTTTTTATCAACGACAGTTGTAAGTTTTAAGGCTTCTCTTTATAATTAGAAAGGGAAGTCCGCTATGAATTGATTGTTGATTTTAATTGATTGATTGTTTTATATTGTGAGATAGTGACATATTTGTTAAAAAAAAATCTTATTTTTCATTAATCTAAGATCAATTTTCGTATTGTATTTACAGTTCGTATTTTTACATATTTAATGTAACCATGAAATCAAATGTTATTATATTTTCATGCATATTCCCCACGTGAATAGACGTTTAAAATGTTGAATAATTGTCAACGTATTTTTTTTTTTTAATTTGACTTTATTTTATACGGTTTTTTTTTTCTTTTTTTGAATGTTTTACAATTTTATTTTATTTTTTAATGAACTTCGAAAACGTGGCTATGGTTTCAGAATGTTCCAATGTTGCATTACCTAAAACTGTCACATCACACACATCACGAGAGGAACAAATACTCTCTAGTATCTGGATTTCAAAATTTATTGCTCTGCGACATACATAGATATCGTTATGAACTAATTTCTTTTAGCTATTAGTAACCTTGTAATATAATTTAAAATGATTTAAGAGAAAGTATGTGTAAATAGGAGCGATTTAAATAGTGTATAGAAACTATCGAGAGTCAAAACTTAGTTAACTGGAAATGTGTCAAGAAAATAATTATTCGTAGTTCCGTGAACATTGTATTGGATAATAAGACTTATACAACACAACTTAATGACGAAATTCGGTAAAACTAGCACGATTTGTGGTCACAAATAGTGATTTCTAGTACCTACTCAATTTGGTCGTTTGTAACATATATTTACCGTGGCTTTATTACTGTTTACCTTACGCTTGATCGCACAAATAACATAAGTTGGAAATTAGAGGTGAGATATATTAGCTACCTAGTAAAATGCATACCGAGTCTTAGAAGTACGCGTCCACCCAAATACTAATTACAAAAACTAGGTCCACAAGTATTCAGGAATTTTTTAACGTTATTCTTATTTTTTTTTTTTACTTTTTGTTGTTTTCTTTTATAAACAGCATTACCTGCACGTTTCTTACACCTAATCGTGTTCATCGACTAGGTAGGCCATCAAGTATTTACGTGTCAGACGTCATACGCGTCTGACACGTACATACTTACGTATACTCGAGACACGTTTATGTGGTGCGTACGGAATAAGTCTTTGCACGTCCAGCCAGTCCAGACCTATTCCAAAAACCTGTTCCAGTATTATACGTTTCATCTTTAGGGATATAAGCATTGGAAACTCTAAAATAACCACAATGCATTTTCAACTCTAATGGTGTTAGCGTAAGGATGAAACTGCCGTAATGCCTTTTGCCGCTGTATATTTATTTCATATATTTACTTTAGAACAATCCCTGTATTTATGTATATTTTGTAAGATCATAGTGATAACCAAGTGTCCAAGACTCGTTTATGTAATAAATGTTTATATGTAAATAATGAGCCTTTGTATACATCCGTTATATTGTTATATAAATGTTATACACGTTTTTGACTAAAAATGTATTGCGTTTTATTTTAATTACACTCTTTTTCCATAAAACACTCGATAAAACAATTGGACGTTGGAAGTTTTGTTTTAAATGGGCAGTGATCACATAACTTCTGTCGCTCTGGGTGGAGAGAGTAGGGCTATTAGGCTAAGAACACACGAAGCGGTTTTCAACCGCGTCCGCCGTTGTTGCGGGCCTGCAGCTTCTGTAGAAGTCATCAATCCCGTTGGACCCTTTCTGTTTTGCCGACATCTCTTTGAGACGCGCGTGGAATACTACGCGCCGTTGGCGGCTCGGGCTCAGTTCGGAAGGACCAGACAGCCGGGCGACAAGCTACCCATTGCTCGGCGTCTGCAAGCCTGTGCGAGTAAAACCCACCAGTGTTCCTTCAGTTGTCCTTGCGTTCAAGAGCCACGGTTATTCGTTCGAACAATCCCGCATCTTAGGGTGTTTTTAATATCATGCGGAATTCTTCCTGCATGCGAAATTGCTCTGCATGCGGGGCTGCTGCCCGAAATTGCGCCCCGCATCCCGCGTGCGTATTCCACGCATTATAATAAATACTTGTATGAAAAGGTCATTTGCGGGCGAAACGCGTGCGGAGCAATCCCGCATGCGTGATGAAATCCGTACGGTATTAAAACACCCTATACATTTGAAACCTATGCCCCATAATAAGGAATAGGTGTATGTTATAATGCTCCTCCATTTCCTCAGTTATAAGTTCCATAAAATAAGAAGCAATATAGCCTGAAAACTATTAGGGGCCATCTCCACGAGCGAGAGAATCGCGGCGATATTGGAGTGCCACGTAATTCTATACACTCTCTTAGAACGAGTCTACACACGGCGATGATATCGCGGCGATGCGGCGAATAGCTGGGTGCGAGCGAAACGTATTCGTATGGCCGCGCGCCAGTCGCTAGCGCTACTGGCGGCGCCGGTGAGCTCGCCGCGCGAGTGCCACGGAACCAAGGGGGTGTCACTTCCGTACAAGACGTAGGCGACCAGCGTTTGATGGTATATTAATAGTTCGTACGTGTTATTGGCAAAATTGTGGTGTCTCTTCCATAAAGGCCATTAATGAAGAGTTGAAGTTGAAGTAATTTTCTGCTGTCAAACACTATCATCTTCTATAGCCTTCAACATGTACTCTACAGCACAGATTACTGATATGTAACAAGCTCCCTGTGCAAGCTCCCCGGTAAAGTTGTCGGTAACTAGTACTTAAAAATAACACAGATGGCGATATAAGTAGTGGAAACGTCAAACTCAAAACAGTTTTTTCAAACAGTCAAACATGCAAACATGCTTTCAGTCATTTTAGTTTGTTTCCGTTTGTGTGATTTATGGGATTTTATGAATCTGTTAAACTCCAGAAAGTGCGGTTAAGTTGAGTGTATTACCCCTCCCGTCTTTTTATTTAATTTTTCATCCAGAAATCTCATTTAAAAGTGTTATTTATAAGCTATTTGCAAAATAAACATCAATTACCATTTTATATTTTGATTGTATTATTGATTTTCAGGTTTGTATACATTCATATGTATCTGTTGTTTTGGAAATTTAAAACAAAACCATGAACTGCGGCTTCGTTTTAAATTTCCAAAAAAACCAATACAATGAATGTTTATAAACCTTCTCCAAATCCCACCAGAAAAAAAGTAAATATATATAGCATAAAGTTGCGTTACAGGTACGTACTATACCCTTATTTACTATACTCTTTGCACGGAACTTGCCGCTCTCACAGCGAGAGTGTGGCGTACACGCTGTCAAACGCAGGCGTCCCCCCGCCTACGTCATTTCTGCATTGCTTGCATGTTGCTTGTACATGTTTCATCGAAGCTTGTCTGCCAAGCAAGGAAGTTACGCATTGAAAAGTTTCGAACATCTGAACGCTTTCAAGTATTGCACAAGGCTTAGTCGCAGAAACGCGGCGATTCCGTAACGAGTCGCGACGATACGAAAAATTTCCTGAACAGAAAAACCAGCGCGACAGCTTGACTCGGTAGATTTCCAGGACGTCATGATGTCGTTCCATGCACACAGAGACAAACCACGACCAATGAGGTGATTGGCCAGATAAAACTTCTAATACTTTGATAAATTATAAAGATCGTTCGTGTGTGGAGTACTGCAGCCACATATGGGCTGGTGCTGCAAAATGCCACCTAGCAGCTTTGGACTCGGTGGAAAGGCGTGCGAAGAGGCTAATTGGTGATCCAGACTTGGTTAAGTCCAATCTACAAAGCCTCGAGCACAGGCGTAGAGTAGCCAGCCTTTCGGTGTTTTACAGGATGCATTTTGGTGAGTGTGCGCGGGAATTGCATGACTTGATACCGCCATCTCCTTTCTACCATCGAACAACCCGGCGTACGGCGAATATCCACCCTTACGTTGTTGAAACTTCCACGGTCCGGACTAAGCGTTTTGCCTCGTCGTTTATACCGCGTACATCGAGGGACTGGAACAATTTGCCTGCTGCGGTTTTCCCGGCCAATTATAATTTAGGCGTCTTCAAGGCTAGAGTGAATAGGCTCTTAATAAACTAGTGCGCTTTACCATCGACGATTGCTTCACTGCTTACCATCAGGTAGGATTGCAGTCAAGTGCTAGTTTATAAAATATATATAAAAAAAAGATCACACATACCAACAGAAAATCTAGTTGGCTTTTTAGTCAAAATCATCAAGTATAAATGGCGAAATGATATTTTTTCACAAAAAGTTAAAATTAAATGTAACATGAGTGTGGTCTGCCATAGGCTCACTCCTTACACTAGACATGGGATCCGATGGCACTGTAAGGCCAGCAAAACATACAAGTAAGTATAACAAAGCTACAGAGCAAGGCTTCTGTTTTGCCCTGCGAGGTAACTCTTTCGAAAAATACCTCATCCCTGGCAGGACTGAGGAATTCCTGTCCTCAGACAGGAGGCCAAAACTGGTTATTCCACACATATGGGTAATATCTACACCTACTTATCTATTCTTATAAAATGCTTTGTCCTGAATGACTGACGAATCAAAGCCTAAACAGCTGATCGTTAAGACCTGAAACTTGGAGGGATGTTCTTTGTATAACGTAGGGCATCCGACAAGAAAGGATTTTTCTTCTTTCTTTTAGATTTCGAAACTGCCCCTAAGGGGGTAAAAAGAGGGGGGGGGGGCAAAGTTTCTTTGGGGCTTTTTTGAAACTGGTTATTTTATTAAGGACCGTTATAGTTACAGGAAAACGTTCCTAGAAGACCATCCGTGATTTTTTATAATATTCTGAACTGCATTCACAGATTTTAAAAAATATATACAGTAAAACTGTACAGTAGGTACGCAACCTAAGACTATGACCCCATTTAAGGTACTTTTTTGAGGTGGGAAATCATCTAATGACTTCTGGCGCTCTAGGGTGGAGCGCGAGGGCGTGACATACTTTTACTGACTAAAACTTCACTCATGTTCCGTCAGATGCCTTTTGCGTTGTAGGACCACGAGTATCCCTTTCATCCTTTTCTCTAAGGCCCTAGCAAGCATCTATACCATTTAAGGTATGAGCAGCATGAGTACTAGCAATTACAGAAATCGTCAAAAACTATTCGCAGGTGGGATTTAGTCAGTAAGTCTGACATGTTCTTTCGCTCCATCCTACTATCTAAATTACAATGTTCCTATATCAGATGTAAGCTGCTGGTGGTTGGTGGCGGGGCTGGAGGCTGCAGTGTTGCGTGGCGTTTCTCCCGCCGGATGAAGCAAAACGAAATCATTCTGCTGGAGCCTTCTACGGTAATATCATCTATATTAATATACCTCATAATCTTGTAATGTTCTCACTGCTGGGACTCAAGGTTCATCGTCTAGGAGAGGGAATGGGTCGTTATCGTTATCCTCCACAGGGACCCTAAGGATTGGTGGACGACACATGTCTTCGTATTTTTAGTTCACACAGTGATAATGATATTCGATAGGACCTATAACAAAATTTTTTTTTTTGTTATTTTGTCTTTTTGTTCTGACTAACCTCCGAAACGGCTGGACCAAATTTCACTGGTCGATATTTGTTTATTATTATTAGGATCGCCAACATTACATGCACTGGTAATTTACAGGTTCATTTTATAACACTATCCAAGCTAACTAACTGATAGCTGATGTTACGAGTATAAGGAGTAAATCAAGCTACTTTTGTTTTAGACAATTAACTACGCGTCTGTGTCAAAAAAGAACTTGAAATTGTGACCAAATGGAATTGTTCTATTTTAAGAAACTGACGAAGAAAAAGCCGTGATCATCAGCTAGTTTGTTTTAAATCCCTTTCGATATTTTTTCCAGATCCACTTCTACCAACCTGCGTTCACGTTAGTAGCAGCGGGTGTAAAAACGCTGGACCAAACATACAGGTCCTTACCTAAGCTCCTGCCTCGAAGCGTGACGTGGCTTCACGACAAGGCCGAAAGCTTTGACCCCAGTCAGAACCTGGTCTACACCTGGAAAGGAGAAAAAATATACTACGAGTTTTTGGTCATCGCTGTTGGTCTCAAAAATGATTACGATAAGGTAATTTTCAATACACTTACTCGAAAACCCGCTTTTATACCACCGATTTTAGGCACGCAAACGACTGTTTTCCGCACTAGTGAGGAAAAGTTTGCGTGCTCGCCCCCGCCACAATTTTATTACATTTATCGTATCAGGCTGGGCGCGCGTCGACCTTACAAGGCGCGGGTCAACCACCACGAATCGTAAATGTATTGAAAAACGTCGTTTGATACACGTGCAAAGTTACTGCGGCCCTCGGCTTCATAAAACCACTCTCTTACGGCTCGTGCGAATTCCGACTCGGTCGCAATGACAAACTTTCTGCAATTGTATCAATATGTACTATTTCCTAGCTGTCGATTAAAGTCCGCCCTTAATTCGAAACTATCCAAAACTTTTATGTTTCGAATATCCCATAGTTACGGTTACGGATATGGAGCTTCATTATGAAATGAACCACGATCTACTTAGTGCTGAATCGCGTATGACTGCAGTCACCAGCCACGTTTTTGGTAGTTATCAACCAACTGTTCATGGAAACATATCGTTTCATATTTTCCAGGTCAAAGGTCTTCGAAAGGCTCTGGACAATCCTTGCACCTCCGTCTCCACTATCTACTCCCCCTTCTATTGCACGAAGACCTGGCGGAATATACAAGAATTCCCTGGAGGGCACGCTCTGTTCACGTTCCCGGTGCTAGGTGGCAAGTGCGCTGGTGCCTCTATGAAGATCATGTTCTTAGCACAGCAATACTGGAAGATGGTAATTTGGACAAAGAATTTGAAGTTCAACGGTTTGCTTGTTGATATGGCGGTCGTTATTGTGACTTCTGAACATGAGGTCCTCGGTACAATAGCTTGGCTGGGAATAGTACATTTTGATACAAGTGCAGAAAGATTGTCATTGCGACCGAGGCGGAATTCTCACGAGCCGAAGGCGAGTGTGTTATGTAGCTAAGGGCTACAATGACAAATTTGCACGAATATCAAACGACGTTTTTCAATACACTTACGCAGAAATACTTTCTCTGAAAATTACAACGCATTTTTGTTCATTTAGTACGGACGAAAATTTTTCAAAGTTGTCAGACATTTTAGTTTTTATTTAGACGGCAGCAGGCTATCACAAGTTTTTTTTTACCTTAATCACAATATCTGGCGGCGGTGGCGTAGCATCTAAAGAATTCTCTTCAAATTTTAAATTCAACAGTTTTTTCACAAATAACACAAATGTTGGTTAGATAATAGTATTTAATAGCTTTTTCTCCGCGTTTAATCTTTGCAAGTTGAGGAAGAGGCAAAGGTATCAAACCGTTACACATTCTAATTTTAATTAAAATATAAATTTAAATATTTTTTTATTTAGAACGCCGATAAATGTTAATTTGTTGGTAATAACAGATTACTGTGTAAGTAATCATGTTTATTTATTTTATTCTGTTAAAAAACACAATTTAAATTTTCATTGAATATTAAAACCTTAAAAATATCCGCCTCTTTGCTTTAAAAAAATAAATAATCACCGGACGAAATAGGAATAAAAAAGCCCTTGCTGTGTTAAATATAAAAAAAAGCACGCGGGTGATATACTTGCCATGTCGAACCTAATTGTAGTGCGATAAAAGGCAGTTTTCGAGTAAGTGTATTGAAAAAGTTTTATTGGGTTTTCCTTCTGGAATTTCTCAAAAGCAGCCCAGTGTCTAAATTGGTTTGTTAATTACGCGAATAATGCGGATTGATCAAGAGTTATCGTGGCCCACGCAAACGGTGGCAGAGGCAACACCGTGAGTTAATTTTAGTCAGTAAAAATCTTACTTTCCCTCGCGTTCCACCCCCATGGTGGGATCATCATCTACCCCGGTCATCAGGGGGAGTTGAAACGGCGAGAGATGTCGTGCGGTGTTACGCAGGGATCGGTACTGGGGCCGCCCTTGTGGAACATCGGGTACGACTACGTGCTGCGCGCCGACCTCCCCGACGGGGTCAGCGTGGTCTGTTACGCAGACGACACGCTGGTCCTGGCGCGGGGACGGTCGTACCAGGCGGCGGTCGAACTAGCGACGCGCGGGGTTGCGACAGTAGTGGAGAGGATCGAGCAGTTGGGACTCGAGGTGGCATTGCACAAGTCCGAGGCCATGTGTTTGCAAGTGCGCACCACCTCCGGGTTCCCAATTAACGGTAAGAGGAGTTCACATCGGCGTCGGGTCGACGATGAAGTACCTGGGACCTTCCTCGACAGCCGGTGGAACTTCGAGGAGTATTTCCGACTGGCTCCCAGATTGAATCGGACGGGGGCTGCTCTCAAGCGGCTCCTGCCGAACCTAAGGGGTCCAGACGCCTCCTACTGGAGGCTCTATGCAGGCATCGTTCGGTCCATGGCCCTTTACGGTGCGCTGGTGTGGGCGCCGTCGCTCCGAAAGCGAGTGGCGGCCCGGCTGATCGCCTGCCAGAGGGTCATGGCCATCCGGATGATCCGCGGATACTGTACGGTGTCCTGTGAAGCGGCGAGCCTCCTTGCTGGCCTACCACCATGGGATTTGGAGGCAACAGTCCTTGTACACATGCATGACTTACGCGTGGAGATGCAACGCCGGGGCGAAATTCCGCTGCCGCGACAAATCGCGACATGGCGGACAGTGTTCCGGCGGGATCTCATGGTGAAATGGCGAGAGCGACTGTCGCAACCACGTGTTGGGCACGCCACGATCGAGGCGGTAAGGCCCCTCTTTGAGGCGTGGCTGGATAGGCCTCACGGCGTCGTCACCTTCCGTTTGGCGCAGGTACTAACCGAACACGGCAAGTTCGGGCCGTACCTGTACAAGATTCGTGCGGAGACGACGCCCGGGTGTCGCCACTGTGCGGACCGCCCGGAGGACACGGTGGAGCACACAGTCGAGGTGTGCCCCGCTCGGGAAGAGCATCGCCGTGTCCTCGTGGATTCCGATCCCGATTTCCGGCTACCGTAGGCGCAGGCTCGCGGACGGTGCGGACAGCGGTCCGTCCGTCCGGTAATAGACCGGTCCGAGCTCAAGTTGTCTACGGCGCGCACTGTTCCCGCGCGCCTCAAGGAGCTGTCAGCAAACTGTAGGGGCCAGCAGGGCCGAAGCCTACTGGGGCCAAAGGTTATGTGTAAATGTCACCACGGGCCCTGGGACAAAGACAATGAAAGGAAGGGTAGGTTTTTAGTCAGTAAGAGTCTGACACTATTTCCCGTCCCACCCAAGGGCGGGATTTGTCATTGGATGATTTTACTTATCATAAAAAAAATGGGAGTGGTGGGAGAAATGATTTAATAATTGCATGTGTAAAAAAAATGTCCGATTAAAGGCATAGAAATAGACTCAAAACATAAACTTGGTGCACATAATACATTTATTTATTATATATGTGATTTTATATTAATTATAGTTTTTTATTTTTTATAAAAAAAAAAGAAATATTGTGTGCACGTCCTCATTCACCAGTGGGTGTGTAAGTAGATAACTCATTTATTTTTTACCGGACTTTAGGATAGGAAAACTGTTGCCTATAGTTACACACCAGCTGAATATACTCACAAGGAAAGCCACAAAATAGGTAGGTAGAATTACTTAGTACTTCATAGTGTGTACGTGACCGGTAGCGCAAGGAGTCATTCACAGGAATCATGTCCTATATTAGTAATGATCTAACTAATGGAAGTTTTCTGCTTTAGAAGTAAATATTTACAAAATACTTTCTAGTGTGGGCTTCCCATAGTGGAGAGATTTGTAGGTGCCTACTACAAACATGTGTAGTTGAAGGAAAATAGGTGTGTTTGTGTAGGTAGGTATGCCAGCATCCTTAGAGGCAAGTCACATGTCAAAAGAGAGAAGAGAGGGAAGAAAGAGGGGCAGCTGTCTAGTTACTACCACGTGGTGTCACAGCAACAGCACATTCCTTTTTTTGTAGAAGGAAATCTTCAAACAATGCCTCACGATCAAGATGAAGAAAAGGGCGTGTCAGACTTTTACTAATTAAAACCCTGTGTTTCGCGAAAACTCATTCGAACATGTGTCATAGAGTTCATAGTTCAAAAGGGGTTGTGTGCAAACACCGCCCAAAAAAGTACCTATTTTACTACCAAAAAAAAAAACAAAACGGTTACCAAAATGGATAAATGGTCACCAAATTACATTTCCTAAAATATTAAGAAATAAATCCAATTTTTGTGTTATTGACTGGCATAAAAATATATGGACGACTTTAAATTACACTTTAGACTAAATATTATATATTTTCACTACTTAGATGTTACCAATTGTGTTATACCATGAGTTCTAATTTGGTAATTTTTGCTAGGCTAAAAAACCTAACGGTCGCTAGAATATTTCTCAAATACCAATTAATATACTGGGGTTCCCAAACGTACGTCGCTTATTTATTGTTATATGAAATTCACTAAATATACTGGGGTTCCCAAACAAACGTCACTTGTTTAGGCTAGGCGTATGCTGAGAGGCAGGCGACGCAGGCCGCGCAGCGCAGAGCAGAGCAGATTTTGTAAAGCATGGAACATCATTGAGCTACTTACGCTGCAGCGCAGGCACGTGCGGCTCAGATGTGCACCTAGTAACTGCCCTGCTCTGCGCAGTGCGGTCAGCGCTGTGCGACCTGCGTCGCCTGCCTCAGCATACGCCCACCCTTATTGTTGTATGAAGTTAATTACATATTCGCCTGTGGCTCACGCATCGGTGGCGGTTCTTCAGGGTGCGGGGTGCGGAGTGCGAGGTTAAGAAATAAAGGGAAGCAATTGTAATTTTAGTCTAACACTAAAGTAGTCTGAGATCAAATAATGTATTTTGGATGACGTCAAACTATTTTGGAGTAAGATTTTTGGTAGTAATATTAATATTTGAGTTAGACAGAATTTGGCGACCGTTAATCCATTTTAGGAACCAAAAATAATAGTTGTGCAAGGCTTGTGATTTTTTTTATTATATTTCATTTATTTTGGATCATAATATTATATACTTTAGGGCCCTTTTAATAAAGTCAATTGCTTCTTTTTTGGAGTTGTTTATTTTATTTGGTGCCTAGGCTTAGAGTCATAAAAATATTTTTGGAGACTGTCTAAATTATACCCGTTCAAAAGTCACTACCGAAGTGTGTTTTGCCTACCTAACTGTAATAAAAGATCTAAAACCTATCATTTCACACCTTTGTACTCTTCTATTCTGTATTTGTACTTTTCTTTTTTTAAAGTATTTGTGTGTACACTGTGCATATTTAAATAAACCAATCTTACAAAAATTATACCTACTGATAATCTATACTAATATTATAAAGAGGTAAAATTTGTAAGTTTGTATGTAGGGGGTAATCTCTGGAACTCATGATCCAATTCTAAAAATGTTTACACTGGTAGAAAGCTACATTATTCCTGAGTGCTATAGGCTGTAAATTATTTTTATAACATGTACATTAACCGAGCTATCACAGTTTTTGTCTTGCAAGTCGGAAAAAAATACCTCATAAAACAGAATTATTTGCGTGCGCTGCCTAGAGAGTTGCTTAAAATTAAAAACAATGTATGGCAAGCTGATTCGTCTTAATTATATCTACAAAAAAGTCCGCGATACCATATTTCTATCTTTTATATGTTATCTTTTATACTTCTTTATTTGCATTAAAAAAGTATTTTTTCGGCATACTTACGTTTGGTTGATTATTTGAGCAACTAAATATAAATTCATGTCACAATAAATTATTTCAGTATCACAAGGACATCATACAGATAAGATTTGCCATTTACAGTATGTCAATTGGTCATATAGTTTCGGAGATAATATAAAATTACTAAAACGCAAAATGCTACTAGCACAACTTTCATTCGTAGAGCCCTAGATCTATCATGCTTTGTGCGGACGTTTTATCCATTTGCCCATGGATGGCGTTCAAACATCATTTGCCTTGACTATTAACAAGTCCCAGGGACAGACATTCTCTTTGGTTGGCATTGACCTACGAAAAGAATGTTTTTCCCATGGGCAGTTATATGTTGGTCTATCAAGAGTTGGATCATCCGAAAAGCAAATTATTTTGTTACCGGAAAATAAAACAACCTTAAACATTGTATATAGGGAAGCTTTAAATTAAATAGGTACCTAACTTAAATTGTATAATTTTATTAGTATTTGTGTTATGATGGATTAAAAATATATTATATGACATAACATTTCAACCTGATGGTGCCGTAAAAGGCGACTAAGGGATAATTTACCTTGAGCAGACAAGAGAACTTCGGTAATCTTCGAAATTACTGATCCGATTCCAAAAATTATTTTACTAATGGGAAGATACAGTAATGTCGAGTGTAAGCTTATGTTAAAACAAGAAGTTTTCCGCGGACGAAGTCGCGGGTAGAAGCTAGTGTGAGATAAAGTACCTACTAAGAAGTCTTTTGGCGTGCAATGTCCAAGCAGAAGCATGATTTTTTTTATTAGACTATAGGTATTGTGACCCACTGCTGGGCCAAGGCCTCCCCTTTCTATTTCAAAACATCTCTGTCTTGGGCGATTTCTGGCTAAGTTTACCCTGCGAACACGATCAGATCGACATATCACTTTCGCCGCGGTCGAGTTCGACGATATCGTCTTCCCTCAAGCGACCAATGAGAGACAATCTTCGCACATTTGGCTGGGTGCATTCGTGTCTTGGCCAGCCTAGTCCCACTTCAACCTAGCTGCTTTTTTCTAACATCTGCCACTTGAGCTATGGAGCGCAGGGTGGTTCAATAATAATTACTGTCTGCAAAAACTTCCACAACTCTGAATACTTGAATTGACTTCAAGCCTATCCTTTCTTAATGTATTTCCAGAAGATAGGTAGCATATAGGAAGATAGGTTCTTTCTGGGTTAAAAGTTTGCGTGCGAAAATCAAAACACTGCACCCATATCTATATGTGCAGTAAAACATTACCTATGAGAAAAACAAAAAGGTTAAATGCATACCTGATTTAAATAAATTGATCATGGTTAACGAAAACCAACTGAAAATTTTCAGAAAACAATCGGCGGCATTACGAATATAACGTACAACACGGGTTCTGAGGCCATGTTCGGCGTCCCGAAGTACTCGGAGGCTCTGAAGAAGTTAGCGGCTAAACGAGGCATCGTGCCCAATAACTGCGCCAACCTGGTGGAGGTCTCACCCACGGGAGCTTTGTTCCAGGGCTCCGGCGGAGAGGTAAGTAGGTAGTCAGAGCATTTAAGATAAATACATGAATAGGCTAATTGACGCAGATTAAAGGTACAACTACATTGCGCACACGTCGCCGTCGGCCACTTAAACGCCGATCTGGGCGCGTCTGTCTTTATACATTTTATATAACACAAATAGACTTGCAGAGCTACATTAGATCCACGCCGCGCGACGTCGTTCTACGTACAAATCAGGCGGGGTCCACGTGTGCATTGGTTTAATTTAGTTCTAGCTTTATCATTCTATCATTTTTAAAGGATACTTGTTGCTTGTTTCCATCCCAAAATGCATAATTATATTTCTATCGCGATCAAGAGATCAAAAGGACACATTCGACTGAATAGAATCGCTTTTATTCTGCGTCACTGCCTTGAGGGTCATATTAACTCAGTATAGGATTTGGTGATAACTAAAAATTGAGCTGGTGCAGGTGAAAAATGAAAAAAAAAAACAGAGAGTAGGAACTCTTAAATTCAAAGTTACCTGCCTATTACCCACACCTATATGTATATTATGAGCCTGGTACAAGGCATAGTTACAACAACTTAAATAGTTTCTCACATCCTAAACAACACACAGGAAGTCCGATGTCGTGTACAGCTGTTCCATTCTCACCTTTCTGCCCCAGACAATAAGCCTCCCCTACAACATTCTTCACGTGACCCCTCCCATGTCCCCTCCACGCTGTCTCCTGAGGTGCGAGGGGCTCACCGACATGGCTGGCTACCTCAATGTGGACATGCATACTCTGCAACATAAGCAATTCTCCAACGTGTTCGGGTTGGGAGACTGTACGAACACGCCTAATGGCAAGACTGCTGCTGCTGTTGGTGAGCATAATCAAAGTACTTATTGTAAAGCTGAGGTTTCCTAACAAACTAGTGCTGATCCGTATAGGTAATGGCATAAGAGCTTGTAGGTAGTACGCGGCAAATAAGTATGAACCCGTTGTTAATGGTTACGCGCAGATCCCCACCTCGATTTACACCCAAAAATCGATTCCTGCTCATTCAAGTTCGACTGCCATGATGATTCAACTTGGTTATATAAAAAAAATGGAAAACGTTTTTTGACATTTTTAGGTTACTGGCATAAAGGCATGAATCCAATTTGAAAACGATTTATTTGAAGAACTGCGGACATCGATGACATAATTTTTAATAGTTTTCGTTTCATAGTTCGAAGCAGAACAGACGTGCAGTGTGCCTACCTGTATCTAACTGACCTAGAAGATCTACCTATAAACTATCATTTTATAAATAAGGTATAATTTGTAGGATGATAGTTTATAGTTAATTAACTGAAATGCTAACGAGGCTTCTGGCATAGAAGTGCAAATATTCGCGTTATTTTTCTACGCAACATTAATATTCTAATGCCGTTAGAATAGCATAATCAAATTTTGGACATATAACTATCCTAAGTGAAGGGTCTGCCTGGGCATCGGGAATGTTCGAAGCATTTACTGCATCCCTGGAACGTAAAAAGCCACTGAAGGACTAGGTACAGGTAGAGGTGTAGCGTGGACTAATAGACGTGGACGAAGGCGCATCAGTGAGGCCTTTTTCTTTCATGAATTCGAAAAAGAGACGCTCTCAATTGCGCGAAGTCCCTTTTGAGTGCGAGGCCGTGGGCGAGAGGCCGCTTCGCCCACGCCTAGCTCCACCCAGAGCGGGCGGAATTATGATGATTGCTCCACTTCAAAACAAGTGTATTACACCGTACAAAAAACACAAAAGAACTAAAAGTCTTTCCCTCTCTATCAAACCCTCAGCTCCTCAGAGTTACGTGTTAGAGCACAACCTCGCCAGGGTGATGGACGGTGAGAAGCCGAACGCCAAGTACAACGGCTACAGCGCCTGCCCGCTCCTCACGTCTTACCAGAAAGGCATCCTCGCCGAGTTCCTATATAACAAGCAGGTCTGCGAGACGTTCCCTTTTGACCAGGTGAGATTCATTACCATCATAATTTCACAGGTCAAAGTGTCGCTATATCGGCTGGTCCTGTACGTCTCGCAACTTTACTAACCTCTATTGAAAAACGAGGATCCTCTGACCAGACGTTTTTGTGTTTAGTCCAGGTAACTGCCCGATAGGTGTTTTCGGTTGGTTGTATATGTTCTAATCGTGTAGAGAATTTTGAAACCGCGTTGCAGGATTTCGAGTGTTTAGTTCCTATGTGGCGATATAGATGTCACTACACATCCAGCGGATACGCTTTCACCAGATCTCTACTCTATGGAGGCCTTCCAAAACTGCATGAGTTTATATTTCTTAACAAGAGTTACCGTTTAGTACAAAAGCTATAACGCTTGTCCGCTCCACACGACTTACAAGAACTGCACCGACCTGTAGGTTGGATGACGTTCACTTTTGATCAAATGAGTTTCTTTCTTCCAAATGTGTTTAGCTATTTTTCATGAATTAACATTAAAATGTATGTAGTGGCTATTGCCTATGCAGTGTTGTTAAACACGCCCAATTTCCTTCATACAAAACCGATTTCTAACTGCAGGCAAAGCTACAAGGCCGCATTTTACATTTATAAATTAAACCTGATTAAACGAGAACATCAATATCAATACTTTTTCTCGTTTTGTAATAAATGGCAAGCGGTTACGTACTTAAGCGCGTACGGTATCCACATAACCTGTCATTCTGCTGCTTATTTTCCTTTCAACATTACAAATACACACATTAGTACTTACATTGAATCATACTGTTTGGGTCTTTTGGATGTACAATATTGTGTTGAAAGGAGTAAAGGTGATTACTCAGCTAGACTCTTGTATTATCGAGTACTAGCGGACCAGCGTACTTAGCAAAGCTACGACCGTTTCGTTTCGATTCTCTATTTCGTCGGTCGCCTCGAATCGGCAACGCCTCCGATTCCTTTGTTCTGACTACGTGACTCAGCGTTGAGATGACATCATTTATCATACAAGATATAATTGGCTTGTTAACTCGAATTTTGTTTTATTATTTGAATCAAAAAGTATCTTTCCAAAATTGCGAACGTAAGTTAGATTCCTTTCGGATCTCGTGGAAGAAGAGACTGTCAAGTAGCAGAATAAGGATGCATATATTGAAATATGACGTCACTATATGGTACGTGTGTACAAAAGAGATAACGAGATGTGCCCACTTGGCCCCCAACCTTCCTTGCTGCAGCATTGTTACTTCATTTCGATGCTGTCAGAAAAAGATTTCTTTTTAATATTGTTTATCGTTTATTTTAGAGTATTGTACTAAAGTAAACATAATGAACCTTATTTTGCAGTCCAAAGAGCGTCGTCTGATCTACCATTTGAACAGGTACATCTTCCCACTGATGTACTGGCGCAGACTGCTGAGGGGGACGTGGAATGGCCCCAGTACTATACGCCAAATTCTCAACCCTTTCGGGATGTGAAATTTATAACAGCTTCATATAAATATTTTATTAAAACTTTTATACAATATATTTTTACAAGTAATGATATTATTCGTGTAGGATGGGTCTTAATTTTAGATTTATAAACTATTCTATGAAATGTAATAAATGTAGTAAACTTAGACAGCGTTTTTTTACACAACGTCGATGCGCGTGAAATGGAACGCGTGGATAAAAAAAACTCCGTGTGCATAGGCTTGTGTGAATTCTATCGATTTATAATCTAAGCTAACACGATTGCATTTTGTATATCTTACACATAAAATCTCACTTTAGGAAGCATCCTTCCTGAAAAATACATAATATACTGTCTATTCTTCTTTCTTAAACCTATTCACCGTAGAATTGATACGTAAATATACATATATATAGCTTTTCTGTAGTGGGAAATCACCAAATAAATTCTCCCGGTCTAGTTGGAAGCGAAAGGGAGTAACAATGCTCTGTCGCGTGTCGTCGCGCGTGTGTCCCGTGCCCCCGAATATAACCGAATTATTACCTGCGCAGTGTCGTTAGTTCAACTTTAACAGTGTGCATGTAGTCGTGTCGATAAAGAACTTTAATGTATTATTACGTAGCATAAGGGACCCGGGCCCCGGCTGTCCGCGGTGCGAGCACGGACGGAGCACTTTTGTATGGGTGTGCTTTACGCAGCTCTTAGACTTTTACTGTCTAAAACCCACCTGTGTTCTTTCAATTGCCATTTGCTATTCAGGGCTATGGTAACTACCCGGAATTTAGTCAGTAAAAGTCTGACACGTCCTTTCATTCCTAGAGCGGGAGATATTATTTGATGATTTTCCATTTAAAAACAAATAGAAACCGGTGAGTATGTACAAAAAGAACCTTTACAATACTGATTTAAATATGGCCATGATATTAATTGTACTTTTCACCAAGGAATAAAGCATAATGTTGCAATACACATACATGAAGTATTTACAATAGCATTTTATACAGCAAATAGTATTTATTCAACTTCAAGTTAATCTACTTTTGGTTCATCGATTTGGTTTAACATAATTTAATAACTTAAGTATAAAAATGACTTACCCATAAATATGGGATACCTAGATTACTTAAATAATTGTGTGGCCTACTTTGAAAGCCACCGGATTCTGACATTTTAGTCATTTAAAAGATCATAACGGTCTAAGGGCCAACGCTACGTTAAGCGTGACTATGTGTGTGTGTGCGGAGGTCGGTCCCGAAGCGGAAACCGGACTATTATCTGCGCAGTGTCGCTAGTTCAACTTTAACAGTGTGCATGTAGTCGTGTCGATGGTGACCTTTAATGTATTAAAATTATTACGTAACAAAAGGCGAACCGCGACGGTGCAGTTTTGTATGGGACCGCGCGTGCGCCCGCTTAACACAGCTTTGGCCCTGATCATCTAATTTGCCATAGAGTTAAGAACAGTGATGAAGCTTTCATACCCGTTTGTTGATTTATCATTCCAAAATATTCACAGTACCTACTCCTGCGATACTTGTCCCCGATTTATGATCTAAGCTTAAAACAGTAACAAACCGAATTCTCAAAAGCAACTCAAAAGTCAAGCGGGTCGGTTATAGTAAGCGGCAAATAAATTGAACCCGTCGCTATGGTTACGCGCTACCCCCCACCCCCCCTCGATTGAGACATAAAATCTGTTACTGCGCATTCAAGGTCGATTGGCATTTCGGTTCAACTTGTACGGTTTGTTTAATTAGCAAGTGTCAAGTTCAGAAAGTATTTAGTTTTTGATACAGCATTAATAGTCACTACTATAATTTGAGAATCCAGCCGTCTCTCCAGTCAGTCATCAAAAAAGACTTTCCAACCCCCCTTCTAAACTTTACTAGTATTCAGCGTAGTAAACTGCTCCTTATTCCCGTTGGTGATGTCCGTGGCACTTTGCCTCTTCCTCTTCATGGCTGCTCGTCTGACGCGGTACTTCTTCCGGGTTTTGATGAGGTACACTGCTAGAGCTATCGCTATGAGCAGGGATACGATGATGGAGGCACCGAGGATCAGAGTGAGGGGACTGTAGCTGAGGTCGCCTTCTCTTGAAGGTTCCAGCTGAAAAAAGTTGATGGAGATTTTTTATTTGAAGACCAAAAAAATTTCTCCGTTTTGAAACTTGATCGATCCGTCAAAAAAGCAAAAGCGTGCTCTCGGCGTCAACGGGCATCCTTTAACGACACAAATAAGAAAAACAATGTTTGAAGTGGGTGTTAGTCAATAGGTCTGACATGAAAAAGCCTGATCATGTGTGTTACTTTCATACTGACCATATAGTTCCCATGCATGCTTCGTGAGTTGCTGTCGCTGCACATGGCGCGCTCCGTCCAGTTGTACCAGTGCACCAGGCGAAGACCCTCGAAGGCACGAGGTGAGCCGCATCTTGAAGGACATAACTATCAATTATAGTACTAGTACTTCTATATTTTAAATTTAATTATTTTCATCTCAATTAATTGGAGTCATCCGCATAGCGAGAATTGATCTAAAAGATGCAGTTTGATAAAACTTGATAAAAGTAATATTTGCTTTGACTTTTCAGTTTGCTTCGATGTTTCTTGTCAGGGTAGTCAGCTAGGAAACACCGGCGTCATCTAGTTTAAATTCACGTAAAACTATTGCTGTGTGATAGTGCTTGTAAAACTTATTTGTGAAATAAATATAATTTTTTACCATTAAATGGAAATGCCTTAAATCACGGCTGGGGCACAGACCAACTCTCAGTGAGAGTGATCCGTAAATCTGTGGTGCCACATACATTTGACCTGTTTGTAAGTAAACGCTAGCTAAATAATATCGTTTTTGAGCTTGTTTATTATTCAATAATATGCATGGTCGAAGTCAATTTATCGATAGTTTCTTTATAAATTAATCAGGTCAACTTCTTCGCTTTTGCCATAGGCTTAGTCCGCGTAAAGTAGAAAATAGCATTCAGGGATAATGCAGTTCTATATTATTGAAAGAATTTTCAGAATCGGTTTAGTACTTTCAGAGATTACCCCTTACATACGAACTCACAAATTTTACCTCTTTATAATATTAGTATAGATTAAGCTCGAGCAGTGATAGGTCGCGGGTTCGAACCCAGTCAGACGCATTGAATAATTTATTTCTACACCACTGCTTTCAAAACGGTAAAGGAAAACATTGTGAAGAAATCGGCATGATCCTAGAACCAAAAATTCTCGAAGACATGTGATATCCATCAACCCGCACTGGGTCCAAGTGGTGGATTCCGACCCATTCCCTCTCCTAGAGAGGAGGCCTGAATTCCAGCAGTGGGAACATTATGTGTATATGTATATTATGCAGCTGATGTACCTGAGTTCAGCCAGCAGCCGCGAGTGCTTGGTGGCATACATCTGAGGCAGCAGCTCGTCTACGATCCACTGCATATCACAGTTGCAGGTCCAGGGGTTGAACTGCAGGTTCACTCCCTCACTTACTGCGGTCCAGTCGACCAGGCTCTTTGGTAGATAAGTTAAGTTATTCTTGCTTATGTCCAACTAAAATGGATAAGGGTGAAAAAATTAATAAAATGTCCTTGGAAATAAATTACTCTGTTCATCCTTTTTTACGTTGGTTGTCATCAAATGACTTCTTTCGCTCTAGATCGAGCGAGAAGGATTATCAGACTTTTACTGTTTGTCGACAAGAAAGACATATCTCATACTTCATTCTTCATTTCATACTTTCCAGAGCGCGGTTCTTTCGCAGCCGAAAACACTTGTCGGATTAGTCCAACGAGTGTCTTTATGTCCTATTACCAGAGTCGTATGTTTGCGGTAGGAGCAGTGGCAGAGGCTGAGTATAAACGCGGCGAAGATGGAGAATTAGGTCGTGGATGTGCGACCCTAGCGGAATAAACGCGAGTGTTTATCAGATATATCCGAACGTACGCGGTTAATGCCGCGTTGACACTCAGCACCTGCACTGCTCCTACTGCTCATAGAAATATTGCCTTAAATACTTCTGCGGCAGTATCGTCGCGAGTGACTGTTCACACTCAGCCTTTTTTATCGAGGGTGCGCCGGGCAGTGGGAGCGGCATGAGAAGTGACAGCGCGAGTGAAGCTATTTACATACTCGCGCTGCCCACTTCCCTGTCCAACAAGGCTGAGTGTAAACGCGAGGTTAGGACTATAAAGAAGAAGAATCAAAAAAGGTTATTTTTCGGACTTACCATACACAACGACGTGCCATCAAAAGCTCCCGCTTTAATCTCACTTAAAGAGGGACAATTAGAGAGATAGAGAGAGAAACAATTCACATCATCCTCTGTCTCATCTGCCAGTCTCCCCACCACATTGCTAAACGCTTTCTCTTCAACTACCCTCAAAACTTTCATTTCATTCATATACAAACTCTTCACAGCTACAATATTTTTAAAATAAACCGTCTCTATGGGGTTGCCATCAAAGTGAAGTTCTTCTAATTTTGGAAAAAATTCAGTACTTATTGTTTTTGGTATTTCGGTTATTAAGTTGTACGATAAGTCGAGAATGTATAGGCTTGGTAGTTTCTTTTCGATGTTCATTTCTTTTATTTGGTTTCCACCGATGTTAAGAACCTGGAATTAAAGATATTATTGGTGTTAGTCTGCATTGAGTGTATTGTAAAATCATTTGTATGACAAAGGTCAAAGAAGAGAGAAAAGAAAATAGAAGAAAGAAGAAGAGAGAGTTATGTAATATTATTACTCTTAATTCTCTTTACCTAACCCGAGTAATTGGGTCAAATTTAGTGTTGCTCTCAAAATGCCGTTTTGCATAAACGGCATTTTGAGGACAACCAGATAAATATTTTATTTTAGAAACATGATTATGTGTGTCTTAAGTGACACTGCAAGGGATATGGTAATGGTGGTGTTAATTTTATAAGATAGTTCTAGTATTTTATTAGTTATTTCTAAAGTAATGGCAATTGTTTGCTTAGCACATTGTTTTGTTTTTAATATGTATTTGCAGCATAAGTTGAGATAGGAGCCTTTTTGACCTCGCACAGGTCTTTTACCCCAGGTCAGGATTTTTCCAAGTTGTATTTTTATTTTAAATTATTTATAGATTAGTTAATATTTTTTATTTAATTGTTGAAAGTCCTGTAAGAAACTCAAATAAATATTTTTCTTTCTTTTATTTCAAAGAACAGAACTCACCTCCAAATTCTCAAAGTTCACTGCATTCTCATCATATAAATCCGACAATCTATTATATGATAAATCAATATACTTAATGCCACTAGGAAACTTGGGCCAGTGGTACAAAGTATTGACTTTAAGTATGGCAATCTGAAGCGACTGCGGCAGTGCAAATACCAACGTTATGTTGTTCTGCGCAAGATTCAATTCTCTTAAATTCGTACATGTGAGAAAAGATTCTTCTTCTACTATTTCTATTATGTTGTTTGATAGGTCCAAAAATTCTCTGGAAAAAGAAACATATTATTATTAAAAGAACTACCATAATGACGGTTAACTATAACGAAATGTGATTGGTGTTCATATATTTCAGTATTATGTAAAGTACGCGGCAAATAAGTTGAACCCGTTGCTATGGTTACGTGCAGCTACTGCTGCAGTACTTCGATTGAGACCCGAAAAACGGTTACTGCGCATTCAAGGTCGACAATCATGAAGGTTCAACTTGTGTGTCGAGGTTTATAATGTGTGTGTAGCTTAGTGCCGATATTTTTTGTTCCCTTCTTTTTGTCTGCTTGTTATTATTATGTGTATATTATTTGTTAAATAAATTAGCTTATGATTGGCTATAATCTAAATCCGTATAACCAATGCACAGTGCATTATATTTCATGTTTTAATAATAAATCTGTGTTTATTTTTGCCTAGACAATCATATTATTATACAAGCTGTGTATAAATGTGATAAGGCACCGAATTAGAATGAACTACCTCAGTACCTGTACCTACTTACCTTTATTTATTTGGACCGATAGGTGTTATCTACAAGGATCAATATCAGCAGTACTTCTAGCGGTTTTCTATAGACTTGTGTTTGTTTAAAGTATGCTACTGTGTAATATTATTTGTGGTAAATCCACAAACATAAAGATAGATCACGTTACATAGTTCTTTTTTTTTTTTAAACAAATTGCTCATTCAAATAATAACATTTTTAATATTTTTGTTCAAAGCTATTTTTAAGCTAATGTCATAAAGTGCAAAATATATATTAATATTATAAAGAGGAAAGATTTGACTTTTTTCACACTTTTCAAACCGAAATAACATTGTATAGACTTCGCTCACATTGTTTCTTTCTATTATCTTTTCCGTAAAACCATTGAAATATGAAGCTAATTAATTAAATTTTTAATAAAAAAAAAATCTCTGTGAGAACGGACAAACGGTACTTCTTAGATTTGACGGGATTTAGGTACGTTGCGTTTGTGTTGTTTATGATAAAAACCATTACTTACTCTTGATAAACTATTGTTGCCTCTTCTCTTTTCAGACAGTACTCCATTCGCAATAAGACTAGCCATTTAAACAAACCTTTTTTACTGTTCATCCGTTCAACCGAGTTTGACTTCTATTTCATAGGCATAAGGATGGCAATAAAAGCAAAAAAAGTAGTTTCAATACCAACTATTTACTGAAGCCAACATAATTATGTCATGCCTCATCATACATCGGTTGAACGGAAATTATAATAAAAGGTTTGTTTAAAGTCTAATTTTAATGCGAATGAAGGATAATGCAGCTCTGCGTTCAAAAATAACCAGAGTAGGCTAGAGTTGCGACCCAGGTTCGTTCTTTTACAACTCGAGTAGCTACCCTAGAGTTAACCCAACTAACTCTAACTCCGAGCAGGGTAGGTTGGTGTAAGCGGCCGTAAATAACATTGACAGTTGAACTCTACATTCGCGTTTAAAAATGCGAGTGTAGATTACCTACCCGATGACGTCATTAGTCAACTCTAACCTCAAATTTGAACGCAGCCCTGTGGGTCTTTTTTCAAAATGTCAGATTTCAAATTAAGAACAGTTTTAAAGTAGTTTTAGTAATATGCACTTAAAAATACTTACAGGCTGTTATTAGGAGGAAACGAATCTTTCGTAACAGATCTTATTCTATTGTCATTCAAATTCAGCCTTTTCAATCGCGCCAAATTTTCAACATCACTTCTTTGGAGTAATAAGTCAAATATCCCATTCTTGCTGAGATCCAGGTCTTCTAACGCTGTCATAGGCTGAAGGGCATCCAAAGGAATCTTCTTCAAATTATTACTATTCAAACTTAACTTTTTTATATGACGTACATGTTGGAAATCTAAAGGGTTGAAATCCGTTAATTTATTATGCGACAAGTCTAGATCTTCTAAACCTTCGATTTTCGTAAAAAGGTCAGGTGTGATTTCTGTCAGTTCGTTGTGTGAGAATGACAGGATTTTCAAATTTGGAACGTCACTGAAAGGATCTGGCCAGTACGTTTTTATGGCGTTGTTTGTAAATCTTAGCGTCTCCACTTGTGAATTTGGCGGTAACCTGAAAAAATTAAGAACAAAGTGCTGTAATTATTGGAAGTGTTAACTAAAATCCATAAATCCTAATCAAAGCAACAGCTCTAGAAGGTTACCCAATTAACTATACACCTATCGGCGATCACTCACAGTCACACATATGTATGTAGGTATCTCTAAATAGGAAAAATTTTTTTACGTGAAAACGTGTTTTCAACTACGGGGAAGTTTGTAAGAGTTACCGTAGGACCAAGATATCTCTCTAACCTAGAAAACAAAAAGCAAATTAAGGAACATAGGTGGGTTTTACTCAGTAAAAGTTTGACACATCCTCTCGCTCCACCGTAGACCAGGAGAAGTCATTTGAAGATTTCTATCTCAAAAAAAAAAACGTCTTTTCGCTTAAAGTCCTGGCGGTAAGTTTAATGTTTAACCGTCAAAATATCATAAGTTCATTTTCAAATAACTCCAACGACGTTCTACTCTATATGTACCTATATTATATAATATGAGAAAACTCAAGGACCTCCATCTAGTTAAAGGTAATGATGACATTTGTCGGGACTTGAGCACTTTGTTTCCAGGAGACTTTACTATCAATTTCAATTCATGACAGCACACGATTACGGCTCATTCGTTGCAAGGTTTCATGATCGTGGGTAATGGCATTGTAATGGACTGAAGGACCAGTTCGCACGTCCTTTTTCGTTTGGTCCTAAGGTACTTATCAAAGGATTCGGCCAGCTTTTACCTATGTTGGGTTTGACTTCCAGCAATCTAACCGAAAGCAGTTGAATACCAGTGTTTACATGGAGTAGGTAACCATACTTGCTATCTGAGAACCACCGAATGCCCATTAAACAACAGAGGACATCGTGGTAGACCAAGGCGTTGATCCAGCGGCTTCTACCAGAAGAACTGTTCCTGATCCTGTGTTCATTATGAGGTGTACAATAAAGTATATAATAATAATAATAATTATCATTATTTCAAACGAAATATAACCAAAAATCAAGTTTTTTTTCTATAATGCATATTAAAAAAAAATTGCCATTATTATTAATTAAATGTCACGGAACAGTATGCGTTTCAAACCGACTTAATATCAAAGTAATAAATTACCGATCTAATCAGCAATCGGTGTAGGGTTTTTGGCAACAGAATTTTTCGCACTAACGTTAAATCACACCAATGAAGCATCGATGGAATAAAACATCGTAAAACTGAATTATCGAAAAATCGTGTTCGATACTTGTTCGATATAATAAAAGTCGAATCATCAAGTTTCAAAATCAAATAGGGAAGCCCACCACAACGACCAGTCCCGTTCGTCTTGCACCCAGTGGATTCCCACAACCCTCATCAGGTCATTGGTCCATCTTAGACGCCTTCCAATGCTACTTCTTCTGGTACGCGGTAACATCAGAAAATGGCTGGTTCGCATTAGCCGAAAACAAAATTTAGTTTTAAAGAGAGATGGTTGTAGGACTTTTCAAAAAATCTACAGGAGATTTAATAGAGGAGAGACGCCAAGGGTACCACGAATCGTTGCTTCGTGATGCCACTTAAGGCATCACGAAGCAAAAGCAAAGATGAGCTAGCGTCGCTCCCCGCGCATCAAGATTTTTCAAATATGTGTCTTTCATTTATTAAACACAATATGAATAAAAGCCGTATATCAAAAGATTGGTAATTAAATTATCTATTAGTTTGTCATCATCATCATTTCAGCCAAAAGACGTCCACTGTTGGACATAGGCCTCCCCCAAACGTCGCCACAATGGCCGGTCCTGTGCGTCTCGTATCCATCGGACTCCAGCGACCTTGGCCAGGTCATCGGTCCACCTTATAGGAGGCCTTGCCAATTTAGGCGTGGTGCTGGATTTTAATCATCAAAATCGTCGTCGATCTTAATGTAAATATAATAAATATTAACATACAATACTAAATCTATGGTTCGTTCACGTATGCATTACGTGAAGCCACAAATGAATAAAATACTTAGCTGGTATCAAACACCAGTTATCATGCGTAAGCATTGCGTTTACACAATTGATTACATAATTATTATTTTTTATCTCATGCGTATTTGGTCTAGAATTAGGTGCGGAAAACCGCAAATATGAAAAATAAACAAGCGTTCTTTCCTTTTGTTGAAAGCAATCGGAATATACCATAATAAATTAAACAATCATGAACCTATGTTTATTTTGTAAATATCACAATACTAACGGCAAAAAGTTAGTATTAATTTATGTACGGATGTGTGTGTTTTTTTGTTACTCCTTGACTCTCAAATGGCTGAACGAATTTGGATAAAATTTCGTACCAGGATAGCTCATATCTTGGATTAGCATAGGTCATAATTTATAGTAGGAAGAAGTACTATTATTTAACTCAACCAAAGGTAAAGCCGCTCTTAAAATTAAGTATTTAAAAAAAATGTTTGTTTATTTAGCTTCAAGTTTATGAAATTAAACAGAAGAAGCTAATTTACCAATTAGGTATCTGCCTGCATGTTCTAGAACCTCTCGAGCCTTCTTAATTTACCCATATAATATAGATAATAATAAAATAAGCATCTTGCACCGTAGCTATGCATTTGTTTTACGATAATTAGGTCCGCAGGTACTAGATCACACATCCTTTTTTATTACTATCTCACGCTACAGACAATTTTCAAAATAAATGTCAGAAAATGCCGACAATAAATAGGTACACAAATTAAAAGACAGTGCCTACACAAATTTAAACCGCATAATGAGTTTACTAACTAGTTAGTCAGAAGTAGGTAGGCGCTAGTGGTGTGACGAATATATTCATTCACTAGTACGTAGTAGTATATAATACTCGTACAAGTACCATATTCGTATTAGAATATGACCTGAATATTAGTCAAATAATTAATAGGTTACTCGCGATATTACGTAATAGGCGAGTATTAGCGACGAGCGATTGATATCGACTAATATAGAATAGAGTCGGAATGGAGTAAGACACTAAATACGCCAGCGTATTCATCGTTGACAGTCTTAAACCTGTTAACGTATGACGGAAAACTTAATCACTTTTTCTCTAAGCTAGGTAGGTAGGTACCGTATCGTCTATATTCATGAGGACACGTTTAATATGAATATTTAAAATCGACTAATATTTAACTAATATCCAGTAATAGATCCTAATATTAGATTTCAAATATATTCAATATTATGAATATCTAACCTTAATTATAACATCTCCAGTAGGCGCCTAACCTCTGATAGTACAAGTCGGCCATTTCCCGCCAACAACGCTGATGATTCGCAAAACAAACGCAGGTGACACGGTTATGTACTTGATTGATGTGACAGCCGGCAAATCTTGAGATATGCGGAATAATGACCTTACTTAGTAGCTAAGACAAAGGATTTTAAGGGGTGGCAGGTTAATCTCCGTTTTGGGAATGTAACACAATGGAGAAAATAAAAAAATATACTTGAGCAGGGGACTTGCCATGACGTGTTAGAATATCAGTAGTGCGAGGGAGACAGAGGGACGGACCTATACGCCCTATCTGCGAAGCAGGAATGCTAACAAAGGAGGAGGCCGCACGCGAGAGGCAACGGCCCAGCCGCCGCGGGGATTCCGATTCCGATCCTGATTTCCAGCCAACGTTGGTCCGGGCTTGCGGACGGCGATCTATGGGTAACTCGCTGTCCGACCGTCCGGTAACCATCAGGACCAAGCCCAAGCGTCGTCGACGGCGCGTACTGTTCCCGCGCGCCTCAAGGAGTTGTCAGCAAACGGTAGAGACCCAGCCTGCCAGCTGCAGGCAGGCAGGGTCGAAGCCTACTGGGGCCAAGGGTTTGCTTCTGAAAGGAAAGCTCGGCCCTGTTATCTAAGGCAACGAAGGAACGGGGTGGGTTTTTAGTCAGTAAGAGTCTGACACTATCTCCCGCTCCGCCCAAGGGCGGGAGATGTCATTGGATGATTTAACCCACCACCAAAAAAAAAAACGCTCTATATCTCTTCAATAGTTCAAATGGGTCGTGCTAAGAACCCATGTTAGCACTGCTGATACCTATTCCTCCTAAAGGGATTACACAAATTTGCCTCCACTTATTTAAAATGTCTCATTTAAAACTAGATCTGGACTACGTTGTGTGACATTTCAGATAGAATACATCGTTTTGTGGACCCCGAGAATCGGACCCAGGATCTCATGCTCAGCAGTCGTCCTGCCAAGCCGTTTTAATGCATCCCAGTAATTGGAAGCTGGGTCTGATACAAGCAAAAAAATAGACAGATTTTTACGACTATACAACATTATTTTTAGTGCATGCGAAACCTGATTATAGTTTGTTCAGAATCAGTAACTGAATCGATCTCAATCATTTTTACACCATGTTATATTTTTTTAGCAAAAATATTTAAAAAAGTCACAAGTTGGATACCACTGACACTAAGTACAATACAAGCCACGGCAGGTCCTAGCTGGTTGTGAGAGCAAAACCACCCCTCAGTCGCCCGGGTGGCCTGGTAACCATGTATTTGTGTGGACAACCAGGTAATATAACGAGCTTATAACTTGCCTGCCAACTTGACACTCCCTTCCGTATCACAAAGAGCGGAAGAAGAGTCAGGCCTTAGAAGGCCTATTAGAATCGCACAGTAAATAGGTAAGGTGGTCTATTTTAAACTTTTTCAGATATAATTATTATCTGATAACAACTCAGCAACGTCATGTCGTTGCGGGGCTTACATAAGGGCTAACATTGTCAACAACATGTTCAGTTCAGCTAAATAATATTTTAAGACGTGTTCAAGGTGACATCCGAAGTATAGCGAAAAGTACACAGTTAGACTGAGTTTAAGCCATGGAGAAAACAATGGTTTGAGCCATGTTCGAGGACTTATTTAGTTTTTTTTAAACAGAAAGTTGGTCCTTCTATCTACCTACTTTCTACTAACATACTGTTTGTTCCCTTTTAATAGTCAACCAATCCGCCAAGTCTTTACAAAATGTTGGGATCGTCTACCAGTTTAACTGGATGCAGCTATGCAGCTAAGTACTTGAACTGGCTTTTTCATTTGCGCTCCAAATTAGTTACCAATAGCTCCAAAAGAAATGTTGTGTGGTCAGCAAAATAGATCAGACGTCGTTTTCTCAAGTATTGACAGCTAACCCTAATATAGATAGCTAGGAACGAAGCTAGGAACACAATTTAAATGTAATGAAGAAAACAGGGTTTTTTACGGTCCTTAATGTCATAACCTTCCTGAAACTTCAGCAAAAAGTATAAAAGAAAAAGTTCGTCTAGATCGGATTTTTTAAATTTTATTGTCATCAGCATTGAAGCCGAAAGAGGTCCTCTGTTGCCTTAGAGCATTATTTAACCTATATGCTCTAAGACTTGCCTTATACTCGTATGATTATTAAATTAATTTTAAGAAGATTAAATTCGCAAAATAGATCAAACCTCACCTCTAGGTATAATGTCAGCTGGTCTGTCTTTTGCCCTCTAGCCTTTGTTAGCAGGCTTCGGTCTACAATCTATTTTAAATCTAATTGTAACAGGTTAAATAAATGACGATAGTAATTAACACAAACGATCTAGAGCGACCTTCGACGGATGGCCAGTTTCCTCCAATTTGGGAATAATCCGGAAGAGAATTAAGATGTCCCTGTTCCCGACAATAATGGACGGCTGTCGCAAAAGCGCCATGAACTTATGTCCAGGAATATCGAACTGTTGCTAACCAAACAAGACATTTTAAACTTTATAAAAGATAATTTAGCTTTATAAGCACAGTTTTCTTTAGAATACGTATATGGCGACCTACGAAACGGTTTTTTGATATAGTAAATTATCAAATAACTTCTCCCGCTCTGGGTAGCAAACGCAGCGTTGAAAGGCCTCCTACAAGGTTGATCAATGACCTGGTGAAGGTCGCAGGAATCCGATGGATGCGACACGCACAGGACAGGTCATTGTGACAGTACTTGGGGAGGCCTATGTCCAACAGTGGACGTCTTTCGATTAAATGATGATGCTCTTGGTGGAACAGACTTTTACTGACTAAAAACCATTTGTGCTCCTTCAGTTTTTACGGTCACGGTTAGTGGCGGATTAGCTAAATAGCAAAAGTAGCAAATGCTACGGGCCCCGCACATTCGGGGGCCCCGTGTCTTCGGGGCCCCGCGCCACCTGATCGTAACAAAAATACTTAATGATTCTACACTACATGAAATACAGCTACACACAAAATATTTTATTTAATCTATCTTAATAAAAAAGGTCTACCTAGGGGGCCCCCTTATCGAATTGCTACAGGCCCCGCATTGACTTAATCCGCCACTGGTCACGGTAAAGCTAAAACTACTCGTACATATTGAGACCGACGCACACGTGTAACACGCCTGATTTATACGTAGAACGACGTTGCGTGGCCTGGATCAAATGTAGCTCTACAAGTCTAGTTTCCATATAAAATGTATGGAGACTGACGCTCCCAGAATTAGCGTGTGTGGCACACGTGGGCGCAGTGTAGTTCTACCTTTACTCTTTCAAACAATACTGCAGCCCTAGCAGGCATTGGCCCTAAATTGGCCTCGTCCATTTTGCTGACAAGTGATTGAGTCATGAGGCACACATGGAACATGACGTACCGTCTATCCAGGCCTGCTTGCCTCATGGATATACTCGTATATCCATTAGATGAATGAGATAAAAAGACAAAAGTTAACACGTGGGTTAAAAAATAATCAGAGCCTGATTTACAGCATAGTTGGCGCGGTGGTAGATCGATTGGCGGCTGGACTCCGTCTCGCGAGTTCGATTCCCGCACGGAACAAATATTTGTATGGCCTACAGATGGCGGTTTTTGGTCTAGGTGTCTTGTGTATGTGAATAAGGTAGGTTCATGTTTGAAAACGCACCCACAAATACAGGAATAATAATTTTTAGTGTAGGCCTATGTTTTTTTAAACCTTAGTATTGTTTACATCGGATAACTCCAATAAATATTTTCAACACCAACCCGCACTGGGCCTGCATGGTGGATTACGGCCCATTCCCTCTCCTAGAGAGGAGGCGTGAGTCCCAAAAGTGGGGAACATTATAAGGCTGATGCTATGCTTTTTCGCCAGGGTTGTTTAGTTACGACCAAATAAAATAACTACTCCATTTCGTCAGCTCGTTTGTCATCTACGGGAATTGAAGAGTTAAACGAGATGGAGTATTTGAACGCAAAAATATTTGTTTAACTTGATTAATCTAACATTAGCGATTAAAGGGTAGAAAAAGAAACCTTTCTTAGAACCTCTGAGTAACTTTGTTGCCTATAAGGACCATCACCAATATGACTCACGAACATACTGAAGCCGATGTCACAACAAAGATAAGACGCCACTTGAAAAAGTGAATTCTATTGCACATCATTATTGAGTATCGATAAAATTGTGGTCAATATGTACCTAACTGACAACGTAATTATCAATATATTCTGTTATAAATTGGTTTATTCTGAGTATTTTGAATACGTTTTATGTGGAATCGTGCGTTTTCATAAAGGCGTCTCCCTTGTCTTAGTAATCTAATCTTTAATTGATAATATCAAATTATTATGCTTATTGTTCGTGAGAGTTTACCAAGAAATTGCTTATTTTTATTATAGCTTAATCAAGGTGTGTTTTCTCATGTGTACCTAAAGTACGGCCGACGGATCTTGGCGCGTCTGAAGTTAGTGTCTGCAAAGTTTAGCGCTCAAAATAAGCGCGCCAAATAAATGATTTATAAAAATAAATGCCAATAACAGTTGTTAATAACCGTAGCAACTGCTATTGGCATTTATTTTTTTAAACCATTTATTTGTTTACAAGTGAACAAGCGCTAAAGTTCGCCGAGCCTAACTTCAGACGTGCCAAAATCCGTCGGCCGAACTGTATAATAATATAATAATAATAATATTTCCACAACTATCACACAACACCGTCTAGTCCCAAGCTAAGCAGAGCTTGTGTTATGGGTACCAGACAGCTGATAAACATACTTATATATTTTTAAATACATACATGTTATAGATAAATAACACCCAGACACAGAACAAATGATCGTGCTCATCACACAAACATTTGTCCTGGGTGAGAATCGAACCCACGACCTCCGGCATAGCAGTCAGGGCCACTAACTACTAGACCAACAGGCCAGTCAAAGTATGTTCATATTGTTTTTTCATTGCGAGCGAGAGGGAGTTGCGGACTTTTACTAAATAAAACTCACCACTGCTCCTTCTAGCCTTTTGCGTTCCAGGAGTAATTCTATCGAAAAATCCCCGTTCATTTCGGTACTGCCGGTTTAGTTACGGGCTTGGTCTTTACCGGACGGCGAGCTACCCGTTGTTACCCGTCCGCAAGCCCAGACGACTCCTGTTTTTTTTTTATTATTTAGAAGGAAATAGGAGCATTATGCAAGGTAAGTAACCTATGCTATCAAGTGATAAAATAACAGAAAGTAAGCCACATCAGATGTTTGTCGATTACACCTAGAATGATACAAGCCCCCCTTTCTTACGAATTAATTCGGAATTTTCAAACGTAGGTATAGTCGGATTGTAGTTAGATAGAAAGATGTATTCTTTATTGTATACACCAAAAATAAAATTAGTCACGTAGTGTCACAATGGGCGGTCTTATCGCTAAAAGCGATCTCTTATAGACAACCTTTGGATGGATTTCACAGAGAAAGAGAAAAAGATACTCAGGTAGTTCATGTTATACAATTTACATAAACATCGTCAAATTTTGGTCGTTTTAATCCCGCGGAGGGTCGATTCGGTACATGAAATATTATCGATTTGTAAAGATAAAATAAAAAAATAAAGTACTTTTTTTAAACTCGAATTAATTTACTCATGTATGAAATTAATTTCTTTAAGTAAGCGTCAGCTGAGCGAGGTCAATGAACTGTAGGTTAGTACGCAACGACCGACAACTACCTACCAGGTCATTGACTCGTTTACTTCAAGAAATTAATTTCGAATATGCGTACCTAAATTAGAGTTTTAGAAAAAATGTGCTTTATTTTAAAAAAAATTCTTTACAAATCGATAGTATTTTATGTACCGAATCGACACTCCGCGGGATTAAAACGACTAAAATTTAACGGTGTATACCTACAATACATAATTAATAAAATACATGATTGTAATTACGCTTATGCTGCTGATGGAATGATGAATAATGTCTCCATTTTTATTCGCCTATTTTTGTCGTTAACATCCAAGTACCTACTGATAATGGTTTTCCCTAAAAGAGCTCAAACAAACACAGATTATAAAGGTAAACAAAATTTCAATGCCCTTTAATATATTGTACCAAGCGCGGTTTTATTATAGTTACAGTGAACGTAGCGATAAGCAGTCAAGGTAAAAACAAAATAATGCACAGTCAGGGTCAGAGTCTCAGCAGTGTCTAGTAGCAGTGGTGGGAAGGAAATCGTGATAGTTGAAGTATTATGTAGTTATAAGGTTGAACGTGTTGTCATAAGTTTCATCAGATTTATCATCATTCTATGTCTATCTTCTGGGCATGTTTCCGG
Source organism: Leucania comma (assembly GCA_958295575.1). Taxonomy (NCBI): domain Eukaryota; kingdom Metazoa; phylum Arthropoda; class Insecta; order Lepidoptera; family Noctuidae; genus Leucania; species Leucania comma. Next base: position 5,212,992 of record OY282470.1, on the reverse strand, counting down.
ATGACAAAGGTGTGGAGGAGTACTTCAATGCCTAAATGTATTTTGTTTGGGTTTTGTGAAAGATGATTACATTACATATTCCCTTGACTGACTGATTTCTATGTGACTATGGGTTACGATCATGTGCTGTAAATATGGCTAATGTAGCCTAAGCTATCTTTATGAAGGTCCGTACACCAACACAGTACGGATACAGTAAAACACACTAATCTATGTAATTCCATATTTAAATTCAAACTATCGACCCGCCCTACCTAGCTTCGCACTGGTTTAATCATGGTGTTATAAATCATTGAAATTCACTCTTTTCTCTTACTTATGCCTGTAAACCTTCTTCATAAATCACCCAGACCATTGGTGACAAGTGACAACCGCATGAAAATCCGTTCAGTAGTTGTTTTTTCTAGTTTATCACGAATGTGACAAACAGACATACGCAATAAGGGACTTGTCTATACTTATAATAAATCTGTAGAAGTAAAAATTCTGTACATTGAAAATATCAAAAAAATAAATAGCAGGGGGTGTTACTAGACCGACACCGATCCAAAAAATGTGATTAAAAAAATTTTTGTCCGTCTGTCTGTCTGTCTGTTTGTTCAGGCATCACGCAAATACTACCTACCGGTTCGATTACGATGAAACTTGGTATAATTATTCTTTAATATCCTGGGTACTTTTTATTCCGGAAAAGTAAATACATTAAAAAACAAACTTAATTTTGCGGTTCGATCCCTAGACCCGATTACTGTACCAACCGCAAATAATAATTTTGTCGTAGGTTACGTCACCCGTTTCTATTGTAATTAGCCACAAAGGGCCCGCGCCGGGACAGAAGTATTAATACCGGTATGCTCGATAGATAACGTTCTACACAAATAGCACTTTACACAAAAAAAAAACTCATTGATAAGTTTCGTCGTTCACGCGAACGAAGTTGCGGGCACAGCTAGTTTTATAATAATAATGTAGGTATATCTAATAGGTATGCGAATAAAAATTTCGTGTCACAGAGTTTGTCATCGAACCCCTCCAAAACACCTTGACCGATTTTTATGAAATTCTTTAATGTATATTTGGTAGGACTGAGAATATATAGGTCGTAAGCTATTTTGTACCCTCCGGCCTCCAAACCCCCTTTCCTTTTTGATAATTAATTTATATGGCGAATCAATTGTCGGTCAGTCAGAAAGGTGAAGTTAATGGCACATTCCAAAGTCGATCTCTATGGAAAAGAACGTGCATTAAGAACCTCCATGGTCCATCGTAAAGGTATTGGATATGGTTAGAAATAACACATGTTGCGCCAACCCCAAGTAGATTTTCTCTATGATTTACCAACAATTGTTATGAAATACAATCTGAAACTTATCTACTTTGTGGTCGCAAGTAGGGACTTGACGATTTTCCGAGTATGTACTAGATAGGTATTACTCGTATCAGGTAACTTCCACTAGCATTAAAATATAATTCCCACTACCCAGAATGACATCACTCGCCGAACCAAAGGACCAAATAGATTTTTATCAGCATTCCTGATTCGAACTTACGACTTAGTCTAAGATTTGTCGCTGCGCTATTTGGGACATTGACCTAATGTTGGAGAACTATTACGCCCACGTTCATTGCCGGTAGAAGCATTCCGGATTAACTGATTTTGGGAGAAGATTAATGATTCTTATAAAGCTTTGGCCTATAAAATTAAGATGTAAATAACGGCTACTTACTTGCCCAATGTAGACAATCCCAGTCCGTCGAAAGTGGCCGATATCTTCAACCCGTTTGGATTCAAAGGCCAGGCGATCTTGTCCAGGTCCGCAAAATTATCTATCCTATCAAACTCAGAACACTGAACGTACAACACTAAATGGGTCCCATCCAAATCGTGAATTTCACTGCACGTACAAACATCACATAACTTAATAAGTTTTAACACCTCTTCGTTAAAAGCTTCTTCGTAAACGTCTTGAGCACTTAAATTTTTTAAAATTAAAAAAATAAACGTCAAATAAATAAGGGCGCGCATTTTTACTTTTTAAAAATGATGACACTGGCCCATCTGCGTTCGACTCGTAATCGCGGTGGAATGATAAGTTTCCCTATCGTAGTCTTATCGCCATCGGCGCTGTGTGTGTACATTGCTGAAAATGACGCACACTAAGATAATGGGAGATTAATACGAAGTCTATGTGATTCATGGTGCTATAGTACGCTACCGGTCCTTTGAGGAAAGTTATTCGGTACATGTTAAAACTTTAAACAATTATATCACAATTATATCAAATATATCACAGCCCATTGCCGCTCCTGCTGTCCGAGCTCATACTTGTCCTGGATTTTCCAGTTCCTCATGTTCCTGTCCTCTTATTTCTCTTACACCTAGCATAAAGTACTTAGGCGTGCTGATTGACAACCATTTAAGTTGGTATAATCACATAGATAGCCTAATAGTCCGTACACGAAAATTAATTTACATCTTCAAAAAACTCCGCGACTCTGCTGACCAAGATACACTTATGTTAGTGTATTTCTCACTTTGCCAGTCCCTTTTCCTATATTGCTTGCCGGTCTGGGGGGGAGCTTGTAAAACTCACCTAATGAAATTAGAGCGTGCTCAGAGAGCCGTTCTCAAGGTTATGTTTTGCAAGCCTTTCAGGTACCCCACTGTGGAACTTTATAGGGATTGCAAGGTACTATCGGTTAGAGGTCTGTACGTACTACATTGCGTTTTGAGAAAACATCGACAGGTACCACCCCATCTAGGTTCCAAACGTCGAGGTGATATTGTCTTTCCTCCGGTAAGACATAGTACAGCGTTTGCAAAACGCCAATTTACGTATCTTAGCTATATTTTGTTCAATAAGGTTAATAAATTACTCCAGATACATAAATTAAATTCTCATCATTGTAAAAGCACTTTAAGAAAGTGGCTTTTGAAACAAACGTATGATGAAATAGAAAAATTACTTCTATCAAAAACTTAAAGTATATATCACCCAACACATTACATACTCACTATCACACACACACTCATCACACACACACACATACCATCACACTCACGTACATAACCACACCACTCACAATCCCTTTTCTTTAGCTTATTACAAACCTCTTTCTATTATTATTATTTTATATTTACTTTCCATGTTTTGTCACTAATGCGTAAAAAAGAAAAAAAAAAAAAAAAAAAAAAAAAAAAACTTTTTGGTGAATACACAAAAAATATTGTTGAGTACCTACCTAATCTTAATTTAAGTTTCACTGACTCCCAAGTCACAGGCTATAAACCTAGTTTGGGAGCCAGTTGTTTTTTACTATTGTCCTCATTTATGTACCAAGAATAATATGTACTTGTTCTTTTTTGTCACCATTTCTTATTTGGAAAATAAATATTATTATTATTATTATTATTATTATTATTATGTCTCGGTCTCTTTGCATGTTCGATTACGCGGGCCGTATTACCGAATTAAGTAGAGTAACAGATGACCTGGTTGGTAGATCAGTTATGTACCAATGTACCATAATGTTTTATTTGTTTTTATTAATGTTGGTACAGTGAAGCAGGAATAAAAATAAATGTCATTTAGAAGACAAAGGATGGATATCGAACTAAATGAGACTTCAATATTTGTGGAGTCCACCTTTATACAGTTTAAGTTTCGCACGGGAGTTCCACTGGTGAAACGAGTTTAATTGACAGTTTAAAAAAAAAGTGACAAGACACAGATAGAGGCAATTCACTTAAAAAAAAAGGAATTGTATTATTATGCACTTTATTATCAAATAAATGCTCACTGAACTAAAACAGAGGCACGTAACGATCGGACGGAGCGCGGTTACTATTAGATACTGAGTATCCATTCGTAGGTAAGTGTAATATGGATATTATGAATCTTATGATAGAACAACACGAGTCGTCGTAGGTAGTCGTAATGCGAGATACATTGACCACAATGACTTGGCCAAGGAAAGATTGCGATACAATGTAACACCATTAACGAGCAGGTTACTTTGATCGTTTAAGAAATTAGATTAGTATAAATAAACTAATAATAATTATTAGTTTTATCGACAAAAGGTTGTACCAGTGACCTTTTAACTCAAAAAAACTAGTATCCTATTTCGAAGAATATGTGGGTGCATTTGCCAAAATTGGTCCGCGAACATTTAGATACCTAAGCCGTTCAATGTAGCGTCTAGACTAAAAACCTAAGGCCCAAAACCGATCCATTTTAGGACCTAAACTGAATTTTTAAAGGTATGGAGCTATATAGGGTATATCTATATAAATCCATCCCTCTTTTTCGTTCGCAAGACTGACATTTTAACACGTGATGGAAAAGGTCCTAAACGTACGGTTTCCCTTAATAAAAAAAAAATATACATAATTTAGAAACTTTAAGGGTTCCGAACCCGTAGGGTGAAAACTAAAACCTTTCTCGTGTGAGTGGACTAACATGAATCTTTTTTTAAAATGGTATTACAGAAAATAAAAAAATAAAAAACAAAAAAGTAATTAAAGAAAATAAAAGAGGTTGCATACTAGCCCTTTGAGACTCAAAAACATTTGAAAAAAACTAGGTCAAGTAGGAGCATGTTGGCCAACTGATATTTCACTGGTGTATAAATGGGTTAACGGCGATTAAATGATGCATTTTTATGTGGGAATTCGCCCCACTGATTTTACGAGACTACAAAAGGATAAGAACATTTCAGTAGGCGATAGGCCGCCGTACCTTATAAATTTTGCACATCTTATTCTTGGAAAATGGAAACGGTTATTATTCGAAGTTGTCAAAAACAGTAGTAAAACATAAAACTTAAGACTCTAAAGAAACCTATAATAATTTTCGGATCAGAGAGGACCAAATAGAATACTGAAAATACTGGAGTTATTTTGGTCACTTTTTTGTATCGAACACTATTTTTTTTTTCATTTCTTATTATTATAAATTCCAGTATTTTGATATTAACTTTGTTTTAAATCGGCCTTAAAATAAAATACCTACTTATAACTGAATGTATAAATTTTAATGACAGAACTTTTTGGAAATAATTACTACCATCTCTGGAGAGCATTCGGTCCTAACCGGTCAATCTCCTTTTAAAACATTAAATAATACCAACCTGAGGCCCTATCAAGAACTGTTAACGCGATCCATTTGACGACTTAAACTGAACTGGTGGATGAAGCTATACAGGGTGTCTAGCTCCATTCCACTTTCTCGCTCGCTCCACTGACATTTTAACACTTCATGGTAGGTACTAGGTGGGCCCCCACTCGGTTAATAAACTATCAATAAATAAAAAATCCAAATATACAAAAATACATTTTTATTAAAATATAACAGTAAAATACGTTATAATAATATTGAACAAATGAACATAGTTATATTTATTATACGTATGAAGACCTCTGTATTTCAACATTTTGAGCTTAGTTTCCGTAAGTCATAGAATACATAATTAATTTTATTATCAAATTGGCCCCTATAACTTAGCGGTCCTTATTATTTAACAATAATACAGATTATCATTTTATGCGATGAACAATTAGCGTATGTTAATTAGTTGTTAACCTTTATGCTAAATCAGTCACTTGATATTGTTATATAAATCTTAACACTTCGATCCACAACTACCCAACTTGTTCATACAAAAGTAGACTCTAAACATCGGAATTAAGGCCTATAGTGGCGTGGATGTGAGAGGACACCGGTGTCCTCTGAGCTAGGACAGATTAAACCGGGATTGACCTAGGTATATGCAAATAACATTTCAATAAAAATAAGTAAGTACAAACCTAGCGTGTAGCTTAAAACGAATGAAACCAAAGACAATTAGCACCGTTTACACAAAGTTTTTAAAAGAAAAAAAAATAAAGGAATTCGAAAAAAGAAATTTAAAAATGGAATGTCACATGTAAAAGTAGGTTCAACTTTTTTTTAATTTACTGTTTGGCGGGGGTTTGATTTTTTTAAATAGATGTAGTTTTGTATCTTAAGTGTCTACACAACTGGACATTATGTGAAAACATTGAAACAACCGCGACCTCTGTACAATGTAGTTAACAATTTTATTGTAGTATTGACTTTTGTTTTCCTCATTTTAATTGAAAACAAAGTAGACTGTATATTCTCTATTTAAACTTACTTTCTAAACTTGACACAATGGTTAAATGCACAGACCGTGCAAAGCCAAAGCCTTTTTTTTCATACGTTACGTTATAAATGCGATACCCTTAAAACTATTGTATGTCGAGTTAACAACTGAAAGAGTTATAAAGACATCAAAGTTCGCTCGTGAAGCGAATATTTTTGGACAATCAACATTTTTCCATGGCGTCAGACGCGTAGAATTAAAGTGGGTTTTGTAATAAATTAGATTTGCTTTGTTGCAATATTATGGAGCTTATCTAGGTTATTTATTAGTTTTTACAAGAGTCCACTTTAGCCAGTGTGATCTTTTCAGATATTTGATTAAATTATGATACGCTTAAAGAAAATAAACACGATTATCTCCCGAATTCTAAAATGCCACATAACTTTAAGACGTTTTCAAAGTATTTCTGTCGCTATAATAAACTATGGAGTGATAGAGACAGAATTATAACGATGATTTCAAAAGTAGTACGTATTGTGTTGCTTATTAATACGAAAAGTCATATTTCCCTTATTTACATCAGCTTTATGTACGTACAAATAAATAATTATTACTTCACTTTAAATACAATTATAGTTTGACCATGTCTTATTGAATATTCAAGTTCATTATTTTATATATTGCTTATACATATATATAAATTATACAGAATTAGACATACAAATATTGATATCGATACTGGTATTTTGAGTCAATAATTTATTTATTCGTTGGAAATACGTCATGAAGCTTTAAATTAATATGTGAAGTTTTTCATTAATATTTTTTTTTCTTGGCACATTTTTCCAGGTAGGTAAAGACAAATAATAGTGTTCTATACAGTCCATGTTTCTTAAAAAAAAAATATACTCAAAACAAAATTCCATCAATTTGACATTTAACGTCAACCATCAAAAATCTATGGTCATAATAGTTTGGAACGTAGCGCATGTAAAGTGCGTTTCACTAAAGAATTCCATTCGTTGTAATGTTAGCTCCCCTGCCTGACTTAACGTCAAAGAACGAAAGTGCTTGTCAGGGCTGCCAGATGTACGATTTAAATCACTTATCAAGACTGACTGCTGCTAGAGCGGTCGACAATCGGAGGTTTCATCCTGTGAGTAGACTCCTTTCTTACATACCAATAAAGCTACGAATTGTTCCAAATTCCTATGTAGTAGTATATTTTATCCAAGAACAGTTTTTACAGTTTTCAAAAGAAAAAATAAATTAGAAGGCAATTTGTAAAAATAACGAAATATAGGTAAATCTCCCTAATATTGAGTAATTTCCTTACTAAAAATGTAGCAACACTGGTTTGCCGCGCTACCAACATTACAGTGAAGGGAATTCTTTCGTGAAACGCACTATACCGCACCAAAATGCTTATTATACTATTCTGAATCAAAGAATTGTCATTAGGATTTGAAGAAAAAAATAAAGAAAGAATTAAGAAAAATCTAAGATAAATCATATATCTTGAAAATGGACTAAAGAATAACAATAAATAAAAAACAGGATAAGAAGTAGGACGTTTAGGATCCAAAGCCAGTCAAAATATTTCCTATATTCCTAACACGTCCAAGCTACTTCAGAGTAGTGTAATAAGCCTGTTTTTAAACACACTTTATTGATATTATTATTAACAGTAGAGAAACATTATCAGTTTCGTATTACTTAAGTTAAGCAGCGTTCGTGAAGATGCAGAAACTGCCTGGGAACATACCATTCCTCTTTAAGCACGCTAGCAATTGGATAGACTACTATTGTATATTAAACCCTAAACTACCGTTGTATGTATAGACTACGACTGTAGACTGCTGTTGTACACATCAATTACAACCATAGACTACTATTGTATGTATGTATAGACTACAACCGTAAACTACTATTGTATGTATAGACTACAACCGTAGACTACTATTGTATGTATTGACTACAAACGTAGACTACTATTGTATGTATTGACTACAAACGTAGACTACTATTGTATGTATTGACTACAAACGTAGACTACTATTGTATGTATTGACTACAACAATAGACTACTATTGTATTTATAGCTAGACTAGATTACAACAACTTTACCAGCAATGCATCAGAGGGCATCATGCTCCTTCAGCAGATAGTGGCCGACTAGTCGTTTCTGTATGTCTGTGACGCCGCCGTAGATTTGTGTGCCTCTTGCGTCCCTGTGCGAGATAAGAAAATGTTAGACAAAAAATCGGTTTTTAATGGGACTTAGGAGTATTCCCTGAGAGCCATAGCGGATGAGAGTCAGAGAGTGGGTCGTATCTACGACCGCGGTTTCTATGTGGACATGTAGGTCCCACCGTCTTCAAGTTTTTGGTCCTAGGATATACCGGTTTCCTTAATATGTTTTCCATCACAATTTAAAAAGTCATAATGACATAATTTTTTTCACACAAAGTCGCTTTTCGAGAAATTTTGTCCTAAATAATAATCCTATCGATTATTATATTAAAATAGCAAGTGTTTGTTTCTTTTTTATTTTTAATTGGTTCGAGTCCTGGGCGAGGCAAGCGGAACAGAAACCAGAACATATAGTTTAATTTCTTAAGAAGTTTATTTAGTGAGAATTATAATAACTTACGCTTTAATTATTATGTATTAATATATTTTATGCTAGTACAGAAGAGTCTCATAAAAGTTCAGAGGATATATTTTATGACCAAAAAACCAACGTATATATTTTATGGTATAAGGTATTATACCATAAAATATATACGTTGGTTTAGTTAAAAAGTATTTCCATATTTATTGGAAACAAAAAAAATCACTTAGATTTCTTTAAAACGTACGAAAAACACACACATTTAAATTCAAAGTGACAAAAATAGATATTCTCGAAAAATAACAGTTAGGAGGCACTGGCACCTACTACTACACCGTCAATATGAAAAAAAAAACTACTTTCAAGGCTTCTATCTGCGGGATAGACGTAGTATTAAGCATCTTTACAAAATAACAGTAACTGACCTGTAATGTCTCTCAGCATCATAATTAACAGACAGACCGCGTCCCCCGAGGATCTGCACGCAGTGGTCCGCGACTGCGGTGGCGTTCCGTCCGGCCAGGTACTTGGCCATCGCGCTGTTCTTAGTGCTGACGTCTACCGCGGCCCGGTACGTCGCGAGGCGAGCGGTCTCCACTAACATGCACATTTCTGTTAGGCGGTCCTGGGGAAACAGCGAGTTTTATTTCACATGCCAAAATATTTTATAAGCAAACCCAGTTTTGGGGAATTGAGTTTGAATATATTATATTGATAAGGTATTTAACAAAATTCTCCTATAAGGTGCAAGTTACAGCCCCGAGTGTGACCATATTCTCGCTAGATGGCGCTGAACTTAACACTTCATCATCATTTTAGCCGAAAGATATCCACTATTGGACATAAGCCTCCCCAACCCAACTGTCGCCATAACGACTGGTCGTGTGCGTCTCGCATCCATTTGGATTCCCGCAACCCTCACCAGGTCATCGGTCCTCCTCGTGGAAGCCTTCCAACGCTGCGTCTTCTGGTACACCCTAGCCACTCCAGAACCTTTCGTCCCCGTCGACTATCTTTTCTGTGAGCTATGTGCCCTCCCAACTGTCACTTAGTTTGGCGATTCTTCAGGCTATGTCGATAACCTTGGATATAATAATAATAATATTTCCACAACTATCACACAACACCGTCTAGTCCCAAGCTAAGCAGAGCTTGTGTTATGGGTACCAGACAGCTGATAAACATACTTATATATTTCTAAATACATACATATTATAGATAAATAACACCCAGACACAGAACAAATGATCGTGCTCATCACACAAACATTTGTCCTGGGTGGGAATCCAACCCACGACCTCCGGCATAGCAGTCAGGGCCACTAACCACTAGACCAACAGGCCAGTCAAAATATCCTGCAGATATCTTCATATCTGATGCGATGCATATCCCATTGCTCAGCAAAGGCCTTTACCAAGTCCTTCGAGATATTCTTCTCCTGCGCCGTCTCATGTCAGTCCTCATGGTATACGTCCAGATCATCTCGCCACCCCTGCCTGGGGCGCCCTCGGGCGCTTTCCCTCAGCAGCAACCCACTGCCTAGTGACACTTGCCCAGCGGTCACTGTACATAGTTATATAAAACAAAATATTTACACACCTTTACAGATGCCAATCTGGACAGAGGTTTTCCGAAAGCTTCACGTTTTTTCGCGTAGGAAATTGCTGTGTCGAGTGCCGACTGGGCGATACCTGTGGTGACATGAAACAAATTAATATTACACAAAATAAGCCAAATAGTTACCGGTTACGGTTCGAGGGGTCAAGTCTTTCCGTTGGAACACAATTTGGTATCTAACGAAAAGAACTAAGAACATAAGTTCTTCCAACCAATATATACCAATAGATAAACGAATCTAAAGGACGTTTTTTTATTTATTACTGACAATTGATTAACACAAAAAAGTGTGACAGACACATATCGTCCCTACTGCCGTGCAATTAGAAAAAAAAGTGAAATATTATAAACCAATTTAAAACCTTGAATAAATACAATGTAATTTAGAAATTCTGATGACTTTTTACATCGATTCTGATCTCAGTACGGGTTGTGTTCAATAGTAATTGACATCACCAAATAAGCTACTCGTATGTGGAACCCTTGGCAGTCCTGCCTCACGATGTCGTCCTTGGTAATACGGATCTTCGCCAGAGTGACCCAAAGGTATAAATAAAAGCTATAGAGACTTACCCACAGCATGTGCTGCGATGCCAATGCGGGCCTGGTCGAGCTGCTCCATAGCTATGCGGAACCCTTCGCCCGGCTCGCCCACGATGTAGTCCCGAGGAATGCGCACGTCCTCGAGGGTCACGGGGCACGCGGTCGCCGCCCTGAGGGTTTCGCTTCAAATCTATTTTATAAGCTCCTCTAGTTTCCTGGTTTGAATTTATGGTAGTAGAAACTGGGTGCAGTGTACCTGCCTACTCCTAATTCCTATATTATTTTATTTCTTTTATAATCGATATTCATAAATTATATTTATTTGTCAATCATTATACATAGTATCATATACAACAGAGTCCCCCACCGTGTCTATCTGTTCGCGATTGACTCAAAACCAACTGAACGGATTTTCATACAGTTTATATACAGTCTATAGACGGACTGATTCATGAAGAACGTTTATATTTATTATACATGCAATATTGTAGAATAGAAAAGTCAATTTCTAACATTCTAACATTTTACTATACGATTTTACTATCCAAATTTTTTGACAATTTAAACTTAATGAGGTCTGTTCCTATCTTCTTGCAGAAGAAACACCGAAATAAACTCAGGAAAAATCATAATAAGAACCACAACCATGTACCTAGGTGTGTCTGAGGTCGTCTTTTGAGAAAAGGACCACACAGATTTATGTTGAAATGTAATGACAAACGATTATTTTATTCAAAAAAAGCATATTTTTAAAGTCCAGCTACACATTTTAATGAACCCAAACCCTATTATACCATTACCTAATTATGCTGTAAATATTCCAAAATCGTTTACTTTTTCTATCTGCATGCCACGGCCCACGACACACTGTTATTGTTTACCTACTTGTTAAAGGCACATAACATTAATTATCATAGTCATGCACTAAGGACCACATGTTAAAATAGCATCAAACTACTAAGGTTCAGTTGCACTACTAATCACTAAACGCGTTTAACGTTAAACGTGTTTAATATCATTCTGTTACACCGTCATGTCGTCTATAATTAATATAGGTCTTTACCTACGAAATTACCGTTTTTTTTTTAAATGGGTTGCTTTGAATATAAAATTTATTTGAACTTATAATTCCGAGGCAATCCAAAGATTTGTTTGTTTTGATTGTAAAAAACGGCAATTATATTTGACTGGCCTGTTGGTCTAGTGGTTAGTGGCCCTGACTGCTATGCCGAAGGTCGTGGGTTCGATTCCCACCCAGGACAAATGGTTTTGTGATGAGCACGATCATTTGTCCTGTGTCTGGGTGTTATTTATCTATAATATGTATGTATTTAGTAATATATAAGTATGTTTATCAGCTGTCTGGTACCCATAACACAAGCTCTGCTTAGCTTGGGACTAGACGGTGTTGTGTGATAGTTGTGGAAATATTATTATTATATTATATAAAGGTATTTATAGACTTATTACTATAAGGCTAAGAAATAATTGAATTAATTGAAAACTAATAAAGAGGTTGAGTTTTTGATTGAACGCACTAATCTCAGCAGCTACTAGTTCTAATGAAAAATTCTTTTAGTGTTGGATAGCCCACTTATCGAGGAAGGCTATAGGCATTATGTTAAACCAATAGGAACGGAGCAGCACAAGATGTGGGTGAAACCGCTTCTAAAAGTCTTCAATAATTTCAACAGAACTAAAAAATTGACTTAAATACGTTTTACGCTAAATACATTTTAAGTGTTCTTATGTTGAATATCATACCAATAAGTGAAAATGTCGAAGAGTGCATGGCTATTTGAGTTAGAGATAAAACGATCTCTTTCCCCTCAAAACCGAAACTCCCTTACAATGATCATGTCATTGTAAGGGAGTTTCGGTTAAGGCTGAAATTGAAATTGATGCCGAAATTCGGTTTCGGTTTCGGTCGGACTGTAGCATTTAGTGATATGCAATGCAAATGAGTTTTAGTTAGGTAAGTACCTACCACCTTTACAACAATAACCAAAATATTAATAAAATGTCTGCATTCTGAATATGTAAAGCAAACTATGATTAATTAATGACCACTCCAAGTTGTGTTGCATGCAGAGTTAATATGTGAACTTTAATAGATTCTAGTACAATATACCTTACGCTCATGATGCGCTCCTTCTTCCCTCTGAAGACACCATCCGTTTCCATTGGGATCAGGAAACCTATACATTGGAAACTTATTTAATTGTTCTTATAAAATAAAAAATGGTAATTTAAAAAACTAAAAAACCCGACTGCTTTTCTGAGTATTCATGAAAAAGCCCTAAAACAAGAAAGTCGTTGTAGCAGTCGGGACCCATTACATCATAGATCTACTGACTAGACGGCTGACTTTCTAGAATGGGTCCCGACTGCTACAACGACTTTCTTGTTTTAGGGCTTTTTCATGAATACTCAGAAAAGCAATCGGGTTTTTTAGTTTTTTAAATTACCATTTTTTATTTTTTACTTTTTTAGTTTTATTTTTTTACGATATCACTTTCACAGTAATTACAAATCTAACGACACCTCGCAAACTAAAATCCATCGAGCCGTTCAGGCCACAGAGCGTGCCAAATATTTGAATTTGGCGCCAAAAATTCGCCATTTTGTTTTTTTTTTTATTTTGATATACCCAGTGTCACTCTCACAGTAAATACAAATGTAATGACACCTCTCAACCTAAAATCCATCGAGCCGTTCAGGCTGCAGAGCGTGCCAAACAATTATACATACATACATACATACATACATACATACATACATACATACAAACATACATACATACATACATACTCTCGAAAAACATAACCCTCCTTCTGGCGCAGTCGGGTAAAAAAAAATATATATATTTTAAGTTCCAAGGAAGTTAATTGTCTTGTTCATTTTTGAGTGTTCTGAAACTGTTTTTTTTTTTTAACTAATGTTACGTATTAAGTTCCATACCGTTAATATCACACCATTGGTAGACGGCAATGATGTTTATATTAAATCAACAAACAAGTAAACTTTTATTTTAACTCATAACTTTAGTTTTTAATTCCTAAAAAGGAAATACTTTGGATACTAGTCAAAGTAAAGAGAGCCACACACGAGGAATATTTATGAATCTAATAAGCACCCGAGCATTGCCGGGGCGGATCAGTATTAATAAATTGTTAAATAAAGGTCAACTTACAAGCAAGGCCTTTGTGCCTGAGTTCCGGGTCGATGGTGGCGAAAGTGATGAGTCCTTTGCCCTCAATAGCGTTGGTGACCCAGGTCTTCTTGCCATTCAGCACCCAGTGGTCGCCGTCCAGTCGGGCTCTCGTCTGGATCCCAGCAACGTCAGTGCCCGCGCCTAGAAAGGTCAAAAACATTTAAAGCTGCGAAAGATTGTGAACAACAATATACAAAAACATTTATGTATTCCTGGAAGGTAATATATTATATGTGTAATATATAATATTATTATTAATATAATTGTGATATCTTTGTACTGTGTTTTTGTGTTATTATTACTGACATAATTCTATTCATTTTTCCTTTGATATTTTAATGTAGTTAATGTAGTGATTGTCTCTAAGTGTTGCAGCACTTGAATAGTGTAATTTAATGTACTTGCAAATCCCCACTTTCTGTAATGTTGGCGATGCTAACAAATAAATAAATAAATAAACGTTCGGATCATTGATAGTGGCGATATAATAATTTAATTCTTGGATGACCAAAGAAGTATTTTTATACGCGTTTGTATCCACTATCTAGTATCTACACACTTTATTTTCAGTCTGTATACGATTAATCTATTAGATTGTCTATACTTATTTCAAACGACACAACTTAAAATGCAGCCCTCATATTAGTATACAACGTTAAATTTTGGTCGTTTTAATCCCGTGGAGGGATGATTTGGTTCATAAAACACTATCAATTTATAAAGATAAAATTACACATTAAGTACTTTTTTTCTAAAAATAGAATTAATATACGCATATACGAAATTAATTTCTTTAAGTAAACGAGTCAATGACCTTGTAGGGAGTTTTCAGTCGTTGCGTACTAACTACTTACAGTTAATTGGCCTCGATCAGCTGACGTTTACTTAAAGAAATTAATTTCGTACATGCGTAAATTAATTCGAGTTTAAAGAAAGTACTATATTTTTCATTTTTATCTTTACAAATCGATAGAGTTTCATGAACCGAATCAATCCTCAACGGGATTAAAACACCCAAAATTTAACGGTTTATAAATAACTTAATAGGTATAGTTACCTATTAAGTTACTTATTAGTTTAGTTGTTTATAAATATGACATCACGGTTGGAGCAGTGGTTGAGTGATTGGCTGCTGCGCTGCGTATCACGTGTTCGGTTCCCCCACGGAACAAATATTTGTATGGCCTAGAGATTGTTGTTCCGATGTTTTGTGAATGTGAGTTTACATATTTGTGAAATCACCCACAATAAAGGAGTAGGTTTTAGTAGTGATGTAACGAATATTCGCGAAAACGAATATTCACACATTTTTTGACATTCGCATTCGTATTTGCAAGAATCATGCGAATGTTTCTGACAAACAAAAAGGAAATAAGATTTTTTTTTACTTTTTCTCTACCCGTCAACCAAGGGCATTTCACATTTCCAATGTCACAAATTGATAAACAACATAATATATATTAATACATTCAATTTTATATTTTTATTTTATTTGGTTTGTCACTTGATGTCACAATACTATAACAAATCTATTTCGTCAGGTGACTACGATAGCGATAGTTAAACTAATTAGTCAACATTGTTATCTAATAGTAATTAGTTAACTTTGTAATTGATTAGTGTAGCTCCAAGTTCGGGGCAATCGGTTCAACGTTCTCAGGTCGAGATACAGAAACATGTGAACCAAAAGGATTCATGCTAGTCCAGTTAAAAGCACCTGTATTTCGTGGCAGTAAGGTCGGTTTTCGTAAATCAAATTTTACTACAGA
The DNA here is from genome assembly GCA_958295575.1 of Leucania comma. Classification (NCBI taxonomy): domain Eukaryota; kingdom Metazoa; phylum Arthropoda; class Insecta; order Lepidoptera; family Noctuidae; genus Leucania; species Leucania comma. Next base: position 5,197,127 of record OY282470.1, on the reverse strand, counting down.
GTGTCATTGTCCGTATTTTTGAATCGCTCGGTCATGTTTATTTGTATTTCGATACTTAGGTAATTTTTTTTGGGTAGACACTAAACTCACCTGCGTTCCTCCCGTTCCCCTTTGCGTTCCAGGGCTAAGGTAACTCTTTCGAACATTCCCGGAGCCCTAGCAGGCATCGGCCCTACTGATCCAATTTGTTGACATAACTTTGAGGTGCGCACACACAACACGACTTTAGCTTGGTTCTTACCGGACGGCGAGCTATCCATTGCTCACAGTCCGCACGCTCTGCGACTACCGAATTTACTCTATGATTGCGATTTATTTCGGAAACATTGATTAAATTCATCTTTTCCCAACTTACGACATGAAAATTACAATATGTAGGTACCTGGTTCACTTAAAGCGAAGCTCCCAAGTGCGCCTTTAGTGAATTCATCCAAGAATATCTCTTTCTGTTTGTCAGTGCCTTTTTCATTCACCAGGTTGAGGTAGAGAAAGTTGTGTATAGTCACGATCATGCCAGTGCTGGCACAGCCTCGGGACAGCTCTTCAACGGCCAGGGCTAGAGACAGGTAATCCAGGCCCAGACCTCCATTCTGTTGGTTGACACAAGCACCCATCAAACCCATGCTCGCGAGCTTTTTGATCTGGAAAAGGAGAGAAGATTTTTTATTGAAGCTGTTTAAAGGTGTTTAAAGGTGCTATTACATTCCTAACCTAATCGTAGTACGCTAAGAATTATTTTAAAAAGAAAATTATAAGAATTAAAAGTATAAGCTAACGGAACACATTATAAGATAATAAAAAAAAAGACATGAGAACAAAGATCAAGTAATGGGAATGACTATGAAAATTACGTATAAAATAGCACTACAATGTTAGATATAAATATAGTTATAATAAACTGCCTTGAAAACTGACAATTAGATTATTGCAAAAGTAGCAGAAATGATGGTTTTGTAATGAAATATAGACTGGATATGTTGATAACTTTTATTTCATAGGGAGCAATCTTACAAAAGCAACGTCCATTACAGTATCAGCACAGAGTATATCACATGAGTGTGAGAGAGACAGATAAACACTGCAATCGTTTGTCTCTTTTATTACATTGCAAAAACGTTCTGTTCAACAAGAAAGAAAAATAAATGGAGAAAATGCGTTGAAAGGCTTATTAATTGGGCCATAGGCATATTAATTAAAGTGTAATCAACTTGGGTAGGTAGATGACCCCACTGTTGGCCCGGTTGCATACGCTGCTAAACGTGGGGTCATATTATATATTTGACTAGTTTCTGAAATCGGCTTTGCTTGTGTGAAAGTAGAAAAATAGCCTATATAAATAAGTGATACTCTATCACTTAGTAGTAGCAATCTACTGACGAAAGAATTTTTTTAAATCGGTCTAGTAGTTTTTAAAGTTTGTATTACAAAATACGACTATTTCCTCCTTATAACACTAGTGGAATACCTATAGATTACCATATCTGCTAACATTATCCAAAAGCAGTCCAAGGTCTGTATTCGTCCCCTATTCTGTTCAAATCTCACGGCACAACTCTCGCTTTAAAAAAATCAAAATCTTTAAATAGCATAAGACAAAGTCGCATTCCGTGCCTGTCCGTTTTTCGCCGACTAATACAAGCCACACCCAAAATACAAGCTTGACTTAGTTTGGGAGTTAGTAGATCATTTACTGTGAGCTATGTAATACAAATACAACCAACCCAAGACTCCTCCTAATCGAGGCAACGGAATTTGCGTTAAGTTGTAATTAGAGATCGACAGAAGGCTCGGTTTCGGTTTCGGCCAGCGCCCAAAAAAAAAAGTGGTTTCGGCTAAAAAGTGGCCGAATATTCGGCTTGTTCGAAACTAGCGACTTTGAGCTGAAGATTGTGCAATGATAGATGACTGACTTGTTCGTCTAAGCGTAATTCTTGTGTAATTTTTTTTTTTGTGCGTGATGCCAGTCATGACGTCATTATGGCTCTGAAACATGGTCGCTTACAATGGGCCTTATCAGAAGGCACCAAAAGGGCAATGGAAAGGGCTTTGCTCGGAGTTTACTTGTGTGATCGCATCAGGAATGAAGATATCCGCAGGAGAACCAAGTTTACCGACATAGCCCGAAGAATCGTCAAATTTGTGTGGCAGTGGGCAGGGCATATTGCTCGCAGAACAAATGTCGATATGGACGAAATGTTCTAGAGTGGTGACCACGTACCGGAAGACGCAGCGTTGGGAGGACTCCCACAAAGTGAACCGATGACCTGGTAAGGGTAGTAGGAATCTGATGGATTCCTACTCCGGTAGATATGGCGACACTTGGGGGAGGCCTACGTCTAACAGTGGACGTCTTTCGGCTGAAACGATGATGATGATGATTAATCGATTTATTCTATAGCGAGTATTTTCTAACTATAAAATTAAGAAAAACTGACAAAAAATAAAAATGTTTCGTTATACGAAACATTTTTATTTTTTGTCAGTTTTTCTGTTACCACATCAGTTTCGGTTACGGCCGAAACTGGAAGAAGATTAGAACATTCGGTTTGGTTTGCAAATCCTGTTTGGGTCAGTCACCAGTTAGTTAGGTATAATACTTTAATCTCGTTTACAATGTTCTTATCAACCAAGGCACGTGCAACGATTTCTCAGCACCTGACCTTCTAAAGGACATTAATTTTCGTCAGATTGTTAAATAATAAATATAAAGAAAGTTGGTAGCAATGCAGATGCCATATTTGGACTGGTGACCTCATAAATATCGGACGTTGTCGTATACAACGATAAGAGTAATCCCTGTCTTTATGGATATATTTCAGTTAACCGTTATCGTCAGCAATAACGTTTTGAACTACGAAAACTGCCCTTACTGCTACGTAATAAGGGCGCTGACGATGTCAAAAAGCTGTAAACGAGTGGTTGACCGTAATAAACGAACTAGTATCAATCTTAGTTAATCCTGGCTGCATGTACTATGTAGGAGATTGCTGATGAAGCATGCAGACACAGAAAACAAATGATATCCTAAACCTACACAATTCAGCAAAAAGGTACTTTTTTTGAGTTGAGACGTCATCAAATAAATTCTCCCACTCTGGGTGATATCTCATTGAAGCACGGGTGAAACACTAAAGCCAGCTGGAGTGTGAGGATGCCCTCTCAGCCACCTCGTACGTTCGTACGCTCGCAAAAGGAGGTGACTGCGCCCCATTTCCTATCAGGGCTGGACGCGAGAGGTAACCGCCACCGATCGCCTCAACGAGGATACAGTGGTGCTCCGCCCAAGTATGTCCTCCGAGTGATCCACACAATGGTTATACCTAGGCTTTTCCAATATAGGTATATTGGATAATATAAATATAATATAAGTATAAGGTGCAATATAGGTATAAGGTAGGTAGGTACCTACCTTGGTACCTCAACAGACCAAAAAATAAAAAACCAGAACCAGACCCGTTGAGTACAATGCGGTCCAAATGAGAATAGAATCGATTGCCATGTTGTGACGTCAAGTCGAACTGTCAAATTGAAGAAATTGGATACGGTGAGCAAAACAAGATTTTTTTATTAATTTAATTTATTTAAGAAACAAAAAAAAATTTATCGGAATCAAGTTCTTCTATTTTGCTCATCTCTGCGTCACTGTGTGAAGTGTCCGAGTGTGAAAATAATACAAAGCAAAAAAAAAAAACCTTTATTGATACGCAAATAAGTTTTTTTTGCAAACCTTACTTTTCACTCAACATTTGACAAGTCGAGGTTATTGACTTTCCTGTACCTCTACCATGAGTTTTAAGCAATAGTTTTCGTCGCTACTCGATATCGACGCCGTAAATATTTTGTATGGCAAATTTTGCAGCGCCTCTAGCGGTCACTTGCAGAACCAAAATTTGTCATACAAAATATTTACGGTGTCGATATCGAGTAGCGACGAATACTATTGCTTAAAACTCATGGTAGAGGTACTATTCTTATTTGGAACGCATAGTACTTGCATCAAGCGGGAAGTGAGGACGCGCCGTCACGCCTGTTTAACCACTCCTCAAAGAGATATTGTGGTAACAACAAGCTCATGCTTCACCATAATTTTATCTTGTGATAAAATTTTATTGAAAATGAACAGTTTTATTGAAAAGCAGATAATCTATCTAGTTACGTACTTATCTCTGTTATACAGATGCGCTTATTACTAAACTGTGTAGGTATACAAACAATGCTGGTTATTGCGTTATATTATGTTGACCATAACATGTTTGTTTGTCTTTGATTTTCTAATAAACGTCATATCTGTCGACGACCCTAATATGTACATATGCAGTGCTGTGTAAATACTCGTATTTATATATATTATCAATTTCTTTTATACTGTAAACTAATTGATTCTAATTTTAATATTTTATCATCATAGCAGTAGAGGTGGCGAGATGATCTAAATGCGTATAGCAAGGGCTGGTTCGAGGTGGCTCGAGAAAAGTATACCTGGAAGAAGTTGTAAGAGGCCTTTGCTCAGCAGTCAGCACCAATATTTTGGAAAGTATAGGATAAATAAAAAAAAAACCTGGGAAGTGCAAATCGGACTCGCACACTGAGGGTTACATACAAAATTATCTATGACAAAGTTCAATTCACGAATTGAGTTAAGATGATTATTCCGAACTTCAAAAAAAAAAAAAAATGTGACGTAAATACAAAACACTTTTCAGATTTTTTCCTATACTTGTGCTATGAGACCTTTCTTCATACCAAATTTCAGAATTCTAGGTCAAAAAGCCCTATGAATTTTGATTCCCTTAATAGTGTCGAAATATACGTTATTTTTTGCGATATAAACGCCCGTATCTAGTACTTCTGCATGTGAGAAAAACACTGACAGGTTTTCTATCACATCTTATAGATATAATCACAACTGTTACAATGATATGATAACACTAAATGTTATGTCAGAAGTAAGATATCTTGGTCGTTTTATGGAAGTAATCGTATGTAATACCATTTTTTTTTTGTTAATGTCACAGGTATAGGGAGTGGCACAGACCTCCAGGATTTTTAGTAAAAGTTATGAAGGCCCTGGAACACATAAGGGAAACTGAAGGAACCGTGGTAGGTTTTAATGACACTTCCTTTCGCTCCACCCAAAAAAGGAGGAATCAATACCAAAAAAAAATTGGTGTAGACACAGAAAACATTGCCAAAGGACTACCTATGACAATGAATAAGTTCAACACAGCAGAGAAGAGAAGACTGAAAGTTGGGAATAGGCTAGGCAAATTGATTTATTGACAGAAGAGAATTTTTTTTTTTTTTTATATATATTCCGCAACTATCGCACAACACCGTCTAGTCCCAAGCTAAGCAGAGCTTGTATTATGGGTACCAGACAGCTGATAAATATACTTATATATTTCTAAATACATACATATTATAGATAAATAACACCCAGACACAGAACAAATGATCGTGCTCATCACATAAACATTTGTCCTGGGTGGGAATCGAACCCACGACCTCCGGAATAGCAGTCAGGGCCACTAACCACTAGACCAACAGGCCAGTCAAGTCAAAGTCAAAGAAATGAAATTGTTTTAATTTATTTAATTTAATTTTAAGTTTTATTTATATTAAATTATCTGTATCCACAAAATCATTATTTGAATAACATAAAGTTTAATATTTTTTTAAGATTTTTGCAAACAATCCATTGTGTCAAATGTTTTTATTTTATTTTTTTATTTTTTATTTTTATTTTATATATTAGGGAAAACAAACAATTGTACAATTTATGTTACATCTAGAGATAGTATACAGAGTAGGTAAATGTACAATCCACAACGTTTCCACGGATTACCAACAAAAAAGAGATACAGTGAAGACAATATAAAACTATAATACAAAGGGCAAAAAGAACAGATTAAACTAAATGGGCACTACTTAAACCAATTTAACTCTACTCAAACTGCGCACTGTAAAACAAAATACACTAAATAAATACCACTAAATCTAATTAAATAACATAATCCTGTAATTAAACTAGTTAACCAAGAAACTATTACTAATATTAGGACGCAAGCTGTCTAATAAGGATTGCTTAAATCTACGACGGTCTAGAGCAAAGATGTCAATATGACCAAAATGCCTGTTATAAGTTTGAACCAATTTATGAAGAGGTGCACGCTCGCCCGCATGGGTACGACAAGAAAGCGTAGCAAAAAGTGGATAATCGCGTGCCCGTCTTCTCAAAACAGTTCTTGGCACAACATAAAATATATTATTTATTAATTCTGAACAATCAATCTTATTGTGTATCAGATCATGAAGTACCATGGCTTGAAGTAACAGTCGCCTCGATTCCAGGGTTAGCAATTTACACTTTATTAAGGATTCAATATAAGTTATGCGTTCTGTACGGCATCTGAACTGCATTGCTCTTAAGAACTTACGCTGAACTTTTTCTATACCCATATTATATTTGGCGTAGTAAGGATCCCAAATCATACAGGCATACTCAATTTGCGGCCGAATCAGGGAGGTAAACAAGTATAGGTAAGTCGTTGGTCGCTTAAAATCTAAAGAAGATCGCATTACAAAGTGATAAAGTTGGAACGCTTTAGCAATAATTTTATCAACGTGCAGGTTAAGATGCAGTTTACAGTCTAAAATGATACCCAAGTCACTTATTTGTGTTTCTCTTAAAAGTGATTCATTGCATAAAGAATAACTAAAACTAATAACGTATTTATTTTTTGTAAAATTTAAATACCTACACTTAGAGATGCTTAATTTTAATTTATTTATAACACAATAATCGGACAATCTATTCAAATCGTCTTGCAATAGGTAACAGTCATCAATCGTTACAATTTTCCTAAAGACCTTGAGATCGTCAGCGTATAAAAGAAAAGAACTATTACGAAAGCATGTTCCTATGTCATTGATGTATATTAAAAACAACAATGGGCCAAGAATCGATCCCTGAGGGACGCCGGAGGTAGCAATGAAAGCGTCCGAATGGTACCCATTACATACAATAGTTTGATTTCGGTTACAGATATACGACTGAAACCAGCGCAGCAAATTGCCTCTAATGCCGTTGAACGCGATTTTGTTTAATAGAATTTTGTGATCGACTCTATCGAATGCTTTTTTAAAATCAGTATAGACAGCGTCTGTTTGGGCTCTAACATCCATATTTTTAAATAGGTAGTTGGTGAATACCATTAAGTTTGTAACGGTAGATTTCTTTTTGACAAAGCCGTGTTGCTCCGGAATCAAGTGCTGCTGAATGAAAGGATACAATTTCAGATGGACTAGTCTTTCAAACAGTTTAGCTAACGTACAGAGTAAGGAGATAGGTCTATAATTTTCAACATTTTGCCTAGAACCACTTTTATGGACGGGAACTATATTTGCATTTTTCCAGACTGAGGGAAATACGCCCTCCCTGATGCATTTATTGAAAATAATTGTTACCGGCTCACTAATAGTATCTGCGGTCAATTTCAGAAAGTAAGGGGGAATCCCATCCGGTCCCGGCCCTTTAGTAATGTCCAGAAGGTGTAAGTGTTTCTTAACTACAGGGACGCTGAAATGTAAACTAACCAGAGAGCTATTGCTGGCATTTAATTGATCAGGCGCTGGGCTCCAGTCAGATGTTAGACTCGTTGGTTCATATACAGACAGAAAAAAAGATGAAAAAAAATTACATATTTTGTAAGGGTCACTAGACGTTTCATTTTTATAAAACATCCGAGCTGGGACACCTGACTTGCCACGACGATTGGCTACGTAAGTCCAAAAATGCTTGACGTTAACGGGAATACTATCCTCAACGGTCTTTATGTAGGTCAAATGGCATTTGTTACATTCAATCTTGAAACGAGCTCTATAGGAGGAGAATATTTCATAGTCTGAAACATTTCCGTACCTTTTCCACTTACACCAGGCTTTCTTTTTGTAATTAAAAATACGGATAAGGGCTTTAGAGAACCAAACGGGGAAATTAGGGTTTTTAGGCTTCGCTAGTGGTACCCGCGTTTTAGTGATGCCGTACAAGTGGTTATAGAAAACTTCCACACTTTTTTCGGCAGAATGTTCATTTAAAACGGAGTCCCAATCGATGTCGATAATATCTTGATTAATAAGCTGATAGTCAGCCTTGCGAAAATTATATTTTAAAGGAAGATGTGGTCGCATCGTCTTTACGTTAATATTAAATGGGAGCAATGTAGAAAAAGGGGGATGGTGGTTATCAGCCTGAAGCAGTTCCGAGATCGGTTTAAAAACACGGCATACTATGTTAGAGAGGAGTAAATCCAGTGTGCGCCCGTTAGTATTAGTTAGGTAATTATACTGCTTCAAATCATGAATTGTAGAGAAGTTTTTTAAGCATTCGCAGATAGAGGATGTTCCAAGGCAAGTCAAAGAGTCCAAAGAGGGATCAATTCTAGTCCACTGGGCCATGGGTATGTTGTAATCTCCCAGCAACAACAACTTGTCGATGTTTAATGAGTTAATTAAGCAATCCAAATTCTCAAAATACAGATTATATACTGCAAGTGGGGAATTATTAGGGATATATACAGCACTTATGACGCTTTGTGTAGTATTGTTTTGCCCGGGGACTGCAACTACAATACTTTCATAAAATTTATCACTTGTGCCAGGTATTGGTAAGGGAATACAAACAGGGTTGTAATCACGTAAGACAGCTATGAGCACGCCACCCCCATCGGATTTTTTGGAAGCTGATCTGTTACGATCACAGCGGAATACAGCGTAGCGATTATCAATAAATTCACAGTTATTTATAGCAGGAATCAACCAAGTCTCAGTAAAAACGATAACATCATAACAATTAGAAAGGATATTCATATAAACAGTATTTAGTTTAGTGCGCAAACCTCGACAATTCTGATAGTAGATACTAATTTCGTCCCGAGTGTTAGCCATAATACAAGTAGCAATACAATACAATAATTTAAAAAAAAGAAATAGATTTACGATACTTAGGAACTAATGATTTTACGGATATCATTTACAGATTTTATAGCTATAGTGGGAGACGTTTCGTTACGCTTTACCAGGACGGTTGCGTGTTTAACCCAGACAAACTTATAGTTACACTTCTTAGCCATCTCGCGGGCTTCTCGTAGAAGTTGTTTCTTCTGAAGAGTTAGGTGCTCGTTGACGTACACCGTCTGAGATGTGCCAGAGATGCTCAGCTGGGTAGAAGTAAGTCCCTTCTTCAAGCGGTATGCGCTTAGGATGTTGTCACGCAGAACACGGGTTTTAAACTTTGCAATAATATTTTTAGGTTTATCATTTGAGACTGCGTGAGGGACGCGGTGAACGGCCGTGATCTCATCACGGGATATAGCACAGTTGATGTTTTTGCCTATATTCTCCAATATAGTAAACAGATTCTCATCACGCCTTTCTGGTACATTAGATATTTCCAAGTTGCATTGCCTGGCTTGTTGCTCTAAGTTGTCTATTTTAGCTTCGAGGGCTACTAGTGCACTTTTATTCAGAGAACGCTCTTCCAAGATAGTCAGTCGATTCTGATAGTCATCATATTGGTCCGATATATGTTGCGCCGACGTACTTATCTCTTCCACTTCCTTAGAAAGCTTTGCCAAGCCCTCCCTCATTGTAATATTATCAAGACGTAAGTGATCCAGTTCCTTTTTTGATGATGTTACAAAATAGTTTAAAAAGTTTTATATTAGTCACAATAAAGTTAGTTGTCTATGGCTAAGTTAGTTCAAAAGTGAAGCTACTTACAGGTTCAAATGGGAACCGGGCCTCGGTGTCATGTTGGGCTGCTACGGGCTTTAAGTGCTCGTTGGCGAAGTTCCTTGCCATCTCCTGGACGCTTTGTTGCTGCTCTGTCAGCTGTGTCGTGAAGGAGCGGCGTGAAGACAATGTCTTGAGGCATTGTCGAGAGTAAACTGGAAAAGGAAGTATAGAAAGATTATCATCATAACCTTATCCCAACTGTTGATTTGGTTTCAAAAACTTTTGTGGATCGAAATCTAAAAATAAAACTAAATTTATAGGTATTTAAATAATTGTTATAGGTCACTAAATAACCTCTTGCCACCCACACACAAGTTTCAATAATTTAAATCAGACAAATATTAATTGTAAGTAAATCACATGCGCAAGGGCATGGTAATAAATTTACAAAATTAAAGTTTTTTTTTTAAGAACTTCTGGTACTTACTGCCTAATTTCGAGGATTTCAAAAGCGGACTTGTAGCCATTTTAAAATGCAGATAAGAACTGATGTTATATCACCGAAACAGTACAAACGGACTAACTCTCGGTTGACACTCGAATTGCGATACGAATGATAATGATAAACCAACAAGGTCACGCAAACATTCTACAAAAGTACCTCCTACTTCCAAAAACCGGTTCACGAAATTGTGTCACGATTTTCAAGTCAAAACACAAGTAAACAGCACTGTAAAGCAGGACCTTACAATAATGCAGCTAACCACTTCTTCAAACACAGATTAATGCAGTAGTATTGTATTAATTCCGTTTTTTTTAATTATGTAGCTTACTATTTTAGGATTATATTAATTATAGGCCGTAACACCCAGACTTTAAGAATCATTTCATCATATCAATTGTGACAGAAAACTAACAACAATTTTTATTTTTAATGACAGGACATTGACACTTGACATATCTGTCAATAACGTTCCGTTTCGCGTAGGGTATTCCCAAGGATCTCATAAATGCTACTTCGTTCTTTAATTTAAAAATATATTTATATTCATTTTACTGTTAATTCTCGCTAAATACTATCCAGCGTTTGACGGTATATTAATAGTTCGTACGTGTTAGGGCGAGCGCGCACTACGATAAAAAATCGTTGCGAAAAAATATCGCAAATCTGTGAACCACAGAAATACACTACAATCCGCGCATTGCGAAAATAAATCGTTTGCGATTTAAAATTGCAAATGCGAAATTGTATGTGTATTTTGTACCTTACGAAGCGGTACCGAGGCCCGCGCATTGCGGATAAAATCGCAAGCGCAGCGGTCAGTCTATTGACGATATTTGACGATGTCAGACGCATATGAATCGGAATCGCCTGTGGCCACGCCACCTGCCGCCATTAGCGATGATAGCGGCTTCTTTTGTAAGTCCATGTTGCTATGTATAGGTGCACTCCCGTCTTTCGTGGTGGCACAGTACCTATTGACTGTCTCCTCAGTCCGCTATTTCGCAGGCGACAATAAATCGTAGTGCGTGTATGAAATATTGTAGTTTGCGATTTTATTTCGCATTAAAAAAATCGCAACGATTTTTTATCGCGGTGCGCGCTTAGCCTTATTGGCAAAATTGTGGTGTCTCTTCCACAAAGGCCATTAATGAAGAGTTGAAGTTGAATGCTACTTCCTAGCCTATAGGTTTCAGTCTTAGAGCATTTAATAAACGGAATTCATAATTTGTAGGCATTTTGTAGGGTTAATTTATGGTTTCAATATTTTTGTTTATTTTATTGTTTTTATTGCTTTCAATAAATATTATCATGTTTAAAAACGTTAGAAATATTTTATTTAAAGGTAGGTTGATAAAATTACATAAATTAGTGACAGTAAACATTAACACCGCGTTCCAAATAAGTTGAAAACCGGACAAATTCGAGCACTGAGGGTTCCGCAATCGCAAGGATCTTTTAAATCCCAGATAGTTTATAAAAAAAAAAAAAATACATACAGCCGAACATAGAACCTCCTCCTTTTTTCGAAGTCGGTTAAAAAATATCGTATTTCGGAACGCGAGGATAAAGACTTTGACAGCTGTCAGTTGACGTCGGACGATTGATAAACGATTCTATTGTTTGGAATTCGCATTTATAAAGAATTTTATTAATTTCAGGGTTCCAATAACTTTTAAATAAGAAATTTATTCAAGAATAATGTGGTCACATCATCATAGTGATTTTATCTTCGCGAATTAACTCGTATATATTGAACAAAACAAGCAAAAGTTTCAGTGCTTTTCAACAACACCCATTTTTCAGTCAAAATGACTTCGATTTTTGATCAGTACGAGCAAGCGTCTCAAGGTTCCCAGCGACCCAAACCTGTGTCCGAGCCAATGGTGTCCTCAGGGTACATAAACATGCAACTGGAAGATAATACACCCATGTTTTCCAAGAATAAAATGATTCTGAAGAATCTGTCGGACCTGATAACACATGCAGCGGTATCTAACGACTACCTGGTGCTGGCCATGGCTAATGGAAATCTATTTCGGCTCAATCTAAAGAAGCCTGATTGTGGTCAAGGTAAGATGTGTAATATTCTCTGTACTTAAATCTGGTAAAGTAACCAGTTTTACTGATGTTAAATATAATTGAATCTCAATTTTATTACAACCTAAAGAAATAAGCTATTCAATTTCAGAAATTCAGTACTCAAAATTTGTCCAGCCAAACTCAAAACTAACAGGCATGTTCCTTGATCCGCTTGGACAGCATCTTCTCATGGCATTTACACCTAGAAACAAAAAAGATGGTTCTCCAGAGCTTATTTACTTGCATCAGAACAGTTCAAAATCCAAACAGGTTACAAAATCTAAGAAATATGAAGTGACGGAAGTGGGTTGGAACTGGGAGAACACTTCGGAGATTAATACGGGTCCGATACTGCTTGGTACATCACAGGGACACATCATTGAGACCGAATTGGAAGCAGACAGTGACAAGATGTTTACAGCCAGTAACCAGTATTGGAGAGAGGTAAAAATATAAAACTTTTTGATGTTATATTTAAATAAAATTCATTAGTTTCATACACTTAACACTATTAGTGATATTGAGTCAAGTAAAAATGATTTTTTTATTATTTAAGATTCCTATAAATTTGTGCATTAGTCAGGTTGATGACACTCATAACTGAAACACATTCAGTTCCGAGGACCCAAAAGAAAAGGCCTAAAATAACCTAAAACTCAAAATAAAAACTAAATAACTATCCTTATTTAGAGTTAGACTCGCTAGTTGTGTACTGAACTTGAATACAACACAGCAAAAACTATGTATTAAAACGATAGCACATGAATGAATTATCATCCCTAGAAATGGTAGAGACTAGAGACCCAGCCTGCTAGCTGCAGGTAGGCACGGTCGTGACCCCGGTATGATAGGCAACGGGGTAAGTTTTCAGTCAGTAAGAGTCTGACACTATTTCCCGCTCTGCCCAAGGGCGGGATTTATTATTGGATGATTTTACCTACCATAAAAAAAGCGTTTTTTTGGCTTCAAGTCTCACCTGGTGCAACTGAATGATGAATAAATTATACTTAATTTTTTTTTGTCAGTTTAAACTTGATGAGGCCGAAGAAACTCAACCTACTATTTATATGGGTATTAATGCCATACACAAACAGAATATGTGTACAAAAACAGATACACATAATTGGGTATAGGTCATTGATAAATAAACATGTTACATTATTTAATGATTAATTGTCATAATATTTCATTATTATTTGACTCACTGCACTTTTCTCTATAGTATAACCTATTTTTTAATCTACATTTATTTGATTACATTTAATTATTTTTTTAATTTCCTACACAAGCTGCCTAGTTACCTTCCTCTGTACGGAAGCAAGGATATTGATGGTTTGGTAAAGAAACATTTTTGCTTTCATTCATACTTTTATGTAATGACAATGTGTGTACAAAACTCTGTGGAATCTTGATTATCAGACTAATAATATGTCTTTTGGAGTCCTCTCTGGTGTTTCAAACAAAAATCTGTATAATTTAAAATGCATTACAAATAATAATACCATCTTTTAACAGTCCCACCGGAAGCACTGCTCAAAGTGTGTTGCCAATTTCAGACTAATTAACTATAAGGCTCCGAAGTCTTGGGCACTGACACAACAAGTTGCTAGCTTGCCGGGTTTCATTTGGTTGCATTATGAGCAATGTGCTTCAGATTTACATTGTTTAAATCTGCCCAGCCTATTCCATTATCAAACTACTAGACGTACGGCGATGCGCCTTCGGTGCATCGGAGTCTGTGTCCTGAGCTATAACAATGAAAAATTTTATCATATCCTATTTATAACGTTATTATAATTTTGTTGCAATATAATCAAGGTTTTACTCTAAGCTCGCCTTGGCTGTAAATTGGTTTCACTTAAATTTAAGGTTTTATTTTGTCCTAATAGGTTGGTGGCCCTTTTAATATCAAGCAGTTCTAGTAAAATAACTAGCTTAGTTGGCTTAAAAAGCACTTGGCAAGAGCAGTCCTATTGTTGTAGCTAATTAAAATCTTCAAAAAATGATACCCTCTATACTGTAAATATACAAACTGCTAAAGTAATGGAATTCGTGGTCTTAAGTATTTACACAGAGCGTGGAATTGCCGCAGTATTAATAAAATTGTTGACGCTGGTTACGCGTAGAGTGCGTTAGGGCTTGGCAACATTACCAAGGTGCGGCGCAGATAACGTGAAACGGTGAGGCCCTGCTAATGGGCGTTATACGTGGGTGTTTTAACGTGCGGCGACTTGTGAAGCGAAGGGGGCGCAATTAGTTCAGTTGGCTTGATATTTTCGCGCGTGATATCGCGTGCACGTATGATAAAGGCGCCGCGTCGCGTTGAATTTGCGTGAATTGCATCGGATCGCTTCGCAACCGCAATCTCGTAGATAGCTCACATAGGACGCTGCGTCAGGCACTTTACTACCAGTAATCGCCGGGCCTATGCTAGTCGTTTCTACATACACACTGTACACTGCGTCAGCGCTGACCAAGAAAAAAAACCTTGTCTACGCTAGACACGACGTGTGAAGTTGCTATGGTGCGGTAGAGGGACGGGGAAGGTGAGGGGGCACGACAATAAATTTTTGTGCCTAGTTCCGGCTAAATTCTTACCGTGTACATGATGAATTGGTCTTGTCTGTCGCATACATGGTGAAATTTCTTAGCGTATACAAGAGCCCTAAGGTAATGTCATAAGACCTGTTGGTTGAACACAGATCGCGAAAGTTATGACAACGCAGCGCCTTAACAACACGCGTGTCGTGTTCGATGCGGCACCATACAATGCATTGGGCACGCCACGATCGAGGCGGTAAGGCCCCTCTTTGAGGCGTGGCTGGAAAGGCCCCACGGCGTCGTCACCTTCCGTTTGGCGCAGGTGCTGACCGAACACGGCAAGTTCGGTCCGTACCTGTACAAGATCCGTGCGGAGACGACGCCCGGGTGTCGCCACTGTGCGGACCGCCCGGTGGACACGGTGGAGCACACAGTCGAGGTGTGCCCCGCTTGGGAAGAGCATCGCCGTGTCCTCGTGGGGGCGATCGGCGGCGATCTCTCGCGCCGGGGCTTGGTTCAAGCCATGCTCCGGAGCGAGGAGGAGTGGCAGGCGGTCGCCTCCTTTTGCGAAGCAGTAATGCTAGTAAAGGAGGAGGCCGACCGCATTAGGCAAAGGCGGACACCGGCCACCGTAGGCGCGGGCTCGCGGACGGTGGGCAATGGGTAGCTCGCTGTCCGTCCGTCCGGTAACAGACCGGTCCGAGCTCAGGTCGTCTACGGCGCGCACCGTTCCCGCGCGCCTCAAGGAGTTGTCAGCAAACTGTAGGGGTCCAGCAGGGCCGAAGCCTACTGGGGCCAAAGGTTATGCGAGAGTGTCACCACGGGCCCCGGGACAAAGGCGAGGAATGGAAAGGTAGGTTTTTAGTCAGTAAAAGTCTGACACTGTTTCCCGCCCCACCCAAGGGCGGGATTCGTCATTGGATGATTTTACCTACGTTAAAAAAAAAACAATACAAAAAAAAAAACCATACAATGCATCCGTTTAACACAGCACCGTATATTATCTGTACGACCCAAAATCTGAGAAGATGCTGCAATTACATGCCGCACCGTTTCACGTCAACGACATTGCGCCGTGGTCATGTGGCCTACTGCGTCTTCAGTTACAGAATGCTTTGTGCGAGTTTCTTTTACGTTAACGTAATTAACACGTTTATGGCGTTCGGCGCTCTGATTGGCCCGCTCCAAACTCTTAACCAATCCGAGAGCAAAGCACGGTAATTGTTTCGATCGTATCTAACGTAAAAATAACTCACACTCAACACACAGTAGTACGGTCAAAATATGATGACCACTCTGAAGTTGGCGTTCCGACCTATATAGAACATACTTGAAAAAATACGCAGACGATTTTTTTAAATAATTACTGCGCAGCCAATTGTTCGAAGTTCGGAACGGTCAATATATATTTTCGGCTGTACTGTACGTAATTATGTTGTGGTAATAGGCAACGCCCACAGATACGCTTGTCTCATGAAAAGTGTTGACAATGTCTATAACAGCTGCCAATACTTCTCTATGCTCTGAGTAACAGCTATTAAAGTTACTTTATTCAAATATTTTGCCTTTAAAGCTTTCATTTCATAATCAATTTCAACATCTACCGCAATAGTGATCAAAATGTATCTATTTTCAGATTTTCGACATTGGTAAAGGTGCAACAGATATGCCAATCACAGGCATACAATTCCATAGAGTAAATAATACGAGTAAATACTTCATCTTTATCACTACACCTACTAGGCTGTATCAGTTCATGGGTCATGCCACAACACAAGGCGATAAACCTTCCCTACAATCCATTTTCTACTCATATTTGACTATTCCCGAAACTGGTTTCCAAGAAATTCCGTCTTCATTGAAGTACTCAAAGCTTCAATTCTTCGATAAGAATGGAGTCCCTAAAACTTTTGCTTGGTTGACTGAACCCGGGATATTTTATGGACAGGTTAGTGCACCTTAATTTTTTTTATGTTTAATTGATATAAACTAGTGTTTGACTGTGATCCCACCTGATGGTAAGCCGTGATGCAGTCGTTGATGGTGAGGCACACTAGTTTATTAAGAGCCTATTTACTTTAGCCATGAACACACCTAAATTATAATCTGAGAGGAAGACCACAGCAGGCAAATTTTTCCAGTTCTTCGATGTACGCGGTATAAACAACGAGGAGACACGCTTAATCTAGACCGTAGAGGTTTCAACAACGTAAGGGTGGATACATCTTTTAGGCAATATAGGTACGTGGGGGCCGGCAACAATCAACATGAGCATTCCGCCTGTTCTGCCCATTCATATAAATTTTATTGTTATTTGTAGCAATTATGCAAGGGTACCCACCGGATTGCGAGAATTTTAGCACTTCGCCTCGGATACGCTACGTTCTTTAATATGAGCCTTTTTACATGTTGTTACTGAAGCTAAGGGGGAGCGAGTGCACCTCCTTTCCCCCCCCCTCCCGGACCACATGTCAATTTAATATACTACCCTCTAAAATGACAGACTTCAACATTAATCAATCTTACGTAAATCTATTAATTGAATTTGACATCACAGCACATTGTTATTTATTAGTCAAATTTTCCTTATACTCATGCTATTATCGTAACAAAATAATTATAAACGGTTTCAACCAAAATGTGCCCGTTCAGTTGTATTGTTGCCTTATCACAAATAATCGGGCTTTAACGTTCTCTCTGCTGCGGCTCAAGCATCCTCTCTATGAAGCTTATCAGCTAATTATAAGAGTGCCTTCCCACTGATGCGGAGTTAGGCGGAGTGGAGCTGAGCTGACTCAAATAAAACATGCGGCCTCGAGCCGGATAGAATGGAGTCGGGTATTGAGCGGAAGGCACGATGCAGAGGGTAGCTCAACTCTAAACACTTGCCACTTTTTACTGTTCTTCTCCGCTCAGCTACGCTACATTGAAAACACACCCTTAATCTCATTAATTAATGTTTCACAGTTGGACCCAAGTTCGCAACAGAATTCAAACTCGTTGTTCACACAAGGCGCACTAATTAGCTACCCGACTGAAGGAGACGAACAGGAAAATGCTCCTCTATCCTTTGTCCTCACAGAGTTCCACGTACTCCTCATGTACTCCGACAGAGTCAAAGTCATCTCACTTATAAGCCAAGAATTAGTCTTCGAAGATAGATATTCAGAAGCCCACGGAAAATTGAAAAATATTGTGAGGGACACGAAGAAGAGAACCATATGGGCCATCACAGATAAATGCGTGTTTAGGTACAAAGTAGTACGAGAGGAACGGAATCTATGGATAATTTACTCGGATAAGGGACAGTTTGATTTAGCCAAAGAATACTGTTATAACAACCCTGCCTTCATTGACGTTATAAATGTAAAACAAGCCGAATTACTATTTAATCAAGGAGATTACGAAAGAAGCGCAGAAATATTTGCAGATACGCAGAAAAGCTTTGAAACCATTTGCCTCAAGTTTCTGGAATTAGATCAAATTAATGCTTTGAAAGTATACTTAGGGAAAAGATTGGAGGCATTGAAAGAAGACGACAAGACGTTGATCTCAATGCTGGTCATTTGGATGACAGAGTTATACTTATCTCAGTTGGGCTTACTCCGGCGCACAGGGAAGCAAGATTCTGAAGAATATCACCAAATCCAGAGCAACTTTGAAGTATTTTTACTCCATCCAAAAGTTGCGAAATGTATGCAGCACGTTAAGTCTGTAGTGTACGACTTGATGGCTTCTCACGGCGACAAGCAAAACCTAATCAAATTAACGATTATAAACGAAGACTACGAAAATGTAATAGCTCAGTATATTTATAAGAAATCTTACTTAGAAGCTATTGAGACGCTGAAAACGTTGAAGAGGCCGGAGTTGTTTTACCACTTCGCTTCTGTACTTATGGAGGAGTCGCCGAAGCAT
Source organism: Leucania comma (assembly GCA_958295575.1). Lineage (NCBI taxonomy): Eukaryota > Metazoa > Arthropoda > Insecta > Lepidoptera > Noctuidae > Leucania > Leucania comma. Next base: position 5,178,349 of record OY282470.1, on the reverse strand, counting down.
TTTGTCAACGCTTTGATTTCTCAGGGAGCAAGACTGATTCCTTCTAAATTGCTGCCTGCCTTTCTGTCTTGTAAGAACGACACAGAGCATTTGTCCGAAGTGATCAGGTACCTGGAGTTCATTCTGCAGCATTACAACGTGAAGGACAAGGCCATACATAACTATTTGTTGACGCTGTATGCGGAACATGACCATGAGGCGCTGACAATGTATCTGTCACGGCAAGGGCAGGACGTTACGATGGTGAATTATGACGTACATTATGCTTTGAGGTGAGTTTTGGTTTGTCTTATAGCGTTTTTATGCTCATCGCCGTTTATATAAAGTCCTACGCAGACCGGGACGGCCGGCATTGCAAAGGATTTATTTTTTTACCAATCGACATTCAAACTTATTGTAATAGTAATACGACATAATTTTTTATGCTTTAAAATGATCATGCAGTAGCATCGAAAGGGATGTCATTGCATGGCATTGAAAGACGAGTCATTGGCTCCCGTGACCAGGTGCTGTAGCGTTATACAGGGTGGACCAGAAAGAATTGCGAATTTAAAAAAATCATAAAAAAAAAACTAAGTACAATTCACATACAAATTTTTATTTCTATAAAAGATAACATCTGGGAAATTCATTTCTTAAAAATAACGTCATCCAGGTGTGCACCATCGCGCTGCAAACATTCTTCGAATCTGAACCTCAAATTGGTAAAAACTCGCTGGCACATTGCACGGGGAATACCTGCCATTTCTTCCTGGATATTGGTCTTCAACTGGTTAATCGTGGCTGGGTTATTGGAGTAGACTCTACTTTTTAGGTATCCCCACAAAAAAAAGTCCAGTGGCGTTAGATCCGGACTTCTAGGAGGCCATGCAATGTCACCTCGGCGCGATATCAGTTTCCCAGCAAACATCTCGTTTACGACCGCCAAAGAGACATTAGATGTATGGCATGTCGCGCCATCTTGTTGAAACCATGTCGCACGATTATAGGCTTCAAATTGTTGCAGTTGTGGAAAGAAAAAATCCCTTAACATGGCTATGTATCGGTCAGAATTTACAGTGACAGATTGGCCTTGTCGATTTTCGAAGAAGTAGGGTCCGATAATTCCGTGCGCTGACATGGCCGCCCAAACGGTTACTTTCGGCGAATGCAGAGGCTTTTGATGTTTTGCACGTGGGTTCTCTGCAGCCCAGTAACGGCAATTCTGTTTATTCACATGCCCATTTATGTGAAAATGGGCTTCGTCTGAGAACAGAATATTGTTGAAACTCCGAAAGCGTTCTAACATTGTTTCAACAAAAGCTCGTCGTAAAATTGGATCATTCGGCTGTAATTCCTGCACAAGTTGAATTTTGTAGGGGTGCAATTTCAAATCTTTCAACAAAATGCGACGCAAAGATGTTCTGGATACCACAAGTTCGGCTGAACGCTTTCGAGTTGATAGAGCAGGATTACGTTGAACTGAAACTCTAACTTGTTCAATTGTGTCTTCCGTTCTTGTTGACCTTGGGCGTCCCGCAGGCTTCTGTTTGAGAGTCGAACCAGTAGCTTCGAACTTTCTGACCCACGATCGAATCACACTTTCCTTCGGACACTGATTTAGGTCATGTAATCCAAACTCACGCCGAAATAAACGCCGAACAATAGCGCACGAATCGCGATTTTTGTAATAATGTTTAACGCAGAATGCACGTTGCGCTCCGGTGAAGTGATTCATCGCGACTAAATTTCCGAGAACCGAGCTACTTAACCCCACCACCCGCGCAGTCCCCTCACTAAAGCTTCAAACGCAAGAGTGTTTTTAAAATCGTACGCCCTTCTGGCCCACCCTGTACGATACGTACACTCTATCAAACGCAACTTATGCCTGAAATGTGTATCGGGCAGTATAAGCTGTCGAAGTATACCTCGACGTGACTTGACGCGTTATGTGGTGAAATGCTGCGATATCTAAGCGGCTAGTCTATGCTGACTGGCGGCAAAATCCTTTGCCATGCCGTACCGGTCTGCGTAAGTCTTAAGACTAACCTTTACATTCTCCCGACTTAGTAAACAAAAAAAAAACTCTTCTTGTGACCTAGATTCACAAGTTTAAGCTAAGGGAAGAATTATATTAGAAGGTGCCGTGCCCGGGGCGTGCCGTGTACGTGGTCCGTGTCGTTCGGGCCTAGATAGGGACACGGATAATGCACTGTATAATATAAAAATGTATGCAACGTTTCAAATCAGTGCCCCGTCGGGGTCACATACACGGCACGCCCCGGGCACGGCCGGGTCTAATATGATTCATCCCCAACAACACTTTTTTACTTTGCAGCAGAAGAGAAAGCAAACAATAAATACATGTTTTAAAATTTTTACCCCCATTTTGTATGTAGTTTAGTAAGTAGTTCGCCTTGCAAACATTTGAACGCTTGCTAGCTTTCGCGAAAGCCTATTAATCATATCAACACATAAAACTCAATCGAGCCACATTTTTTCAGATTATGTCGCGAAAAGAACCTGTCAGAAGCGTGTGTGAAGTTATCAGCACTGCTAGGTCTGTGGGACTCTGCGGTGGAGCTCGCGTTACAAGTGAGCCTCACGCTCGCCAAGAGCATCGCAGACATGCCGGACCAAACCGAACTGAGGAGACAGCTGTGGCTGAATATTGGTGAGTTCTTTATGAGATGTATGATGATTGAAAAAAGGAAATATAAAGAGTTTATTTGCGTCAAACATGTCGTACACCATAAAAAATAATAACAAGACTACTGGGAAGATATGCATCACATCCGCGCAAAACGGCAAGCGTTCAGCAAAATGCTGGAAAAGACAGAGCGACATCGCTGGTTTTCAGCGCCAGCCGTCGTCGACAGTAAGACGTTGATTGATAGGTTGGCGTTAGATCATGTAAAAGTAAAGTACTACTGTCCACGGTCGCGCAGCTTCACAGATGCTTCAAATACATCAGTCCGGTTTAGCAGCACAGCGTACTGAACCCTGACGACGAGGCGTACTACACGGCATAAGCTAATATGTGGTCGACGATAGTGAGACTTTCTTAGTGCCCACGTTAATTGGCGGGAAACGCACATTTCGGCAGGTCATTCCACTCCTTGGCATACTCACAAGAAGAGGCGAATGGGGTAGTTGAATATTTTTTTAAATTATTTTTGTCATAGGAGATGACGGGACGATCTGGATGTTTTTCTTAAGAATTGGAAAGAGAAAGCGAGTAACCGTGATAATTGGAAAGAATGGAGGAAGGCCTTTGCCCAGTAGTGGGACAGTACCACCAACCCGCACTGGGCTCGCGTGGTAAATTATGGGTTATTCTCTCTCCTAGAAAGAGGGCTGAGTTCCAGCAGTACATAATAAGGCTGATGCTATGCTATGGCGCAGTACAGGCTAGCTATAATATAATATTTTTGTTATAAAGTAACTTTATCCAAAATCGTAAATAAAATCCATTCAACGTTAAGTAAGTTAGAAAACTTTCAAGTTTTCAACACTAAGGAGGGCGAAAATGTCAAGTAAAAGTATAAGTAAGCACACACTGAAATGTGACGTCACCGCCAACAGGTCAAGTGTGTACAAAAAGACACAGCGAAATGTTTCCACCAGGCCTTCTCTTGTGGAAGGACTTCTAAAAAAATAACTCATGGTACTAGAACGCAAAAGGCAATAAAAGGAACAACAAGATCAATTAAAATGATCATTTTTTCTTTCACAACTTTCAGCTGAAAGCGTAATCACGAAGACTCAAGACATGCAGGCGGCGATGGGTTTCCTCAAAGAGTGCCCACTCATCAAAATAGAGGACATATTGCCTTTCTTCAGTGATGTTGTTACCATCGATCACTTTAGACAACCTATTTGTGAATCTTTACAGGTAACCTGTCAAAAATATCTATCTATAGTTTTTTTTTTAAGTTTTTAATTTTCATTTTTCAAAACGAGTTCAACCTCCATATCTTATTTTTAACTCAGAAATCGTGACACATCACTGCAATAACTTGTGACCCACGGATGCGTCTCAAGTTAAACTGTGAAAAAAAAAATGGTCAAGTGCGAGTCGAACTCACACACCGAGGGTTCCGTACAAACTAACTTATGTAAATATTTCAATTCCCGCATCAAGTCTCGGAAGATTTTTCTAATTTTATTTAACTACAAATTTACAGTTTGAATTTTTTTTTAATAAGAACTTGCTTCATGCCAAATTTCTACTAAAAGGTCAATGGAAAGTACCCTATGAATTTTGATTCTCTTTTCCCATGGCGACCAAAACAATAAGTGAAATTAGAAATATCATAAGAAATTTTAAGTTTTCATGTACTTACCGTGTGAAATGTGATTCCTTGTGATTTGTTTTTCTTTTTGAATGATTTGTACAGCACATAAAAGCATAAGAAGGCGTTTTGATAACTTTTATCCCACTAAAAACAAAAAAAAAAACATATTTTTTAGTAACACGCCCGTTTATGTCAGTCGCCGATTGCGACTGAGTGAAATTAGGCGACTGGGCCTGATTTTAGCGGTCTCAGCGCTAGAGGCGAGTCACCTATATCTGTATCTGTCTGGCTATCCTTTTCTCAATCCGCCCAGCCTGTACGAACAGCTTAACTCAAGAAGGAAGTTCGGCATATAATAGATGGTCCACCCATCTAAAAACTGACCGCGTCAAGCGTAACTTAACTTTGAAGATCGCCTGACGTTAAGGCAATAATTGTTCCATTATAAATGTTCACTTGCCTATTTGCAGGAAAATAATAACCAAATAGAGGAAATGAAGGCTGAAATGGAGGAAGCGATAACATCCGCTGAATATGTAAGTAAATATTGCCTCTCATAAGTTTCAGTAAAATAAAAGTCGTCATTAATGGTCAGTCTCAGTTGCAGTGCAGACAAAAGGTAAATGAACAGAAAGATTGTTCAAAATGACTAGAAGATCAAAAAATAATCTAGGAAATCTGGTCAGAATCTGAGAACATGCTGTATTTATTCTCAAACACTCCTTGTACGAGTACCTATCATTGAGTTTCTTTGTCCTTTTTTTTTTGAGAGCAGTGGTAGCCGCGTGGTAACAGCCCCGACTTACGAGTTGTAGGTCGCGGGTTCAAACCCAGCCAGGCGCATTACTTTGTTGTATAATTTATTTCATCACCACTGCTCTCAAAAACGTTGAAGGAAAACATCGTGAGGAAACCAGCATGTCCTAGAACCAAAAATTCGAAGATATGTGACATCCACCAATCCGCGCTGGGCCCGCGTGGTGTATTCCCTCTCCTAGAGAAGAGGCCTGAGTCCCAGCAGTGGGAACATTATAAGGCTGATGCAATGCAATATTTTATTGATGCTGTCTTTACCTTCGTTACTTCTTTTACTTTTAGAGACATGTAGAACAGGGTGTAAAATCCCGTAAATCGGTCTGGTCCGGGCAACTACCCGATAGTTGATTTCGGTCTGCTTTATTTGTTGTAATCACGCGAAGAACTGCTACCGCGATGCAGGATTTCAAATTTTCAGTTCCTGTGTGGCGATATAGATGCCGTACCTACATACTAATTTATTATTTTATTGACATAAACTATTGCTTGACTGCGATCCCACCTGATGGTAAACAGTGACGCAATCGTTGTTGGTGAGACGCACTAGGTTATAAGAGCCTATTCCTATCGGAAGACCTCAGCAGGCAATTGTTCCGACACGATTATTTTTACCTTACAGGTCCGCGCCGAGATCCAGTCGTTCCGCAACCGAAGTGTCACCGTGCTTGTGTCAGACGTGTGCTGCCTGTGCGACATCGCGTTGTTACTGCGCCCCTTCTACCTGTTCCCGTGCGGGCACAAGTTCCACAGCGACTGCCTCACGCAAGAGACGCTGCCTATACTCAGTATGTATTACAATGTTACACTGCTTAGAAGTCTATTCTCGAAACTCTTTAACTCTTCTTGTTGGTTTGTTTTTTTTTTCTGTATTTGAAAATTTGAATTTCGAACGCAAAAAAAAAGCGTTTAGGCTTATATAAATAAATAAATAATATTTCACAACTATCACACAATGCCGTCTAGTCCCAAGATAAGCAGAGCTTGTGTTATGAGTACTAGACAACTGATAAAGTTTGGTAAGTCCAACAGAGGCTATTATGGCTTGGCATTCGGTAAAAACGATGCAGAAAACTGCCGTGACCTATAACCGAAATATTTGACATTTACAACCTACACTTATTTTTCGGTGGGAAATCTTCGAGTGACTTCTCCCTCTCTGGGTGGGGCGTGGAGTGTCTTTTACTGACTACATTCTACCCTTTGTGTTCTAAAGCCACGATAACTCTCGGACACCCGGTGGACGATGGTGCATCATGGTGGATCATCATCCAACGTTCAGGCACAGTTATGACTGGTTTTCCAGCAAAGGGGGACATCACAGGCTGATTATGCTTGTAGAACATAAATTGGGATCTACATTCTTTGCGAGTAGCTCTACGATCTCTTAGATAAACCATGTCGAACTGTCCAACTCACTTCCATCTGCACCTAAAAGGTGTTTCGTGCTATAAACGAATATAGAGATCACCTATGAAAAATGGCTTCTATGTCTATGGCAATAATTTGACGCTGACAGCGCTTTTATGATTTTAGCACCAAATTTTTTCTGCAAATCAATTCTCCCGCTTTGGCTGGAGCGAGAGGGAGCGTCAGACTTCTACTGACTAAAATCCACCTGTATTCCTTCAATCGCCCTTTGCCTTCTAGGGCCACACAGGCTGATGATACCTGCCATAAACTGTATCTTCATTTTCTCCACAGCACCAGCCCGGCGCAACAAACTATCAGACCTACAACGCCAGCTCTCCGTGCTGTCCAACATCGAGCTGTCGACCGTCACCTCCAACGGCCTGCCTCTCCGCGAGATCCTGAGGAATGAGATCGATGACCTCGTGGCCAGCGAGTGCATCTTCTGCGGCGAGTACATGATCAACTGTATTGACAAGCCGTTCATTACTGATGAAGATTGGGACAGGGTCATGAAGGAATGGGAGTGAGATATTTTTATATTTTACTGTTGTACATTGCGAGTTGATTATTTTGTATTAAGCCGGGTATAGGCTGCTGTATGGTAACATGAAAGGAGCACTTCATAAGTGTGGACGCAATGCGCCCTCGATCCGAACATGTAGGATCCAAATCACATCATCGAAATTATCAGGGCGTCAAGTCTGCTATTACGATAGTGTCAGAATCGTCTAACATTGATTTCATCATGGTTGATTTTGAGAAGTTTGGCAATCTACTATTATAATGGCGTCACTATGACTTTCCAACAGTCAATCACTAACACACCATTGAAAGAAATGGTAGTCTCGTACTTAATGACAATTGAATTTCTGACTTATGGGGTAATCTGCTAAAATTTTGTCAGTTCCTTTGATTACCATTAGATTTGTCTGAATACGACAAAGTCATTCCACTACCATTCGTTTACGAGACCAATAACCGACCATTATGATTTAGCAGATTAAGAACTTTTACCAAAATGACAATGGGATTGTGTTGGAATGTCGAATTTACAAAAATAGCAGACTTAGGCCCCTGTTCACGGGCATAGTGAGGACGGTTCGAGCTCGCAAGGCATCAACCTTATGGGAATTCTGTTACATTGCATGATACATTGTTATGTGGACGGTAAATTCTTTCATTACGTGTTGCATTGTATGTTACGTTACAGGAGTCTGTACCCAGCTTTAGAGATAATGTAATTCACGCTCACGACTCAATGTCAAACGATGATTCTAATGTCATTATAATAAGGTATAAATAGAAATATTATCATTGACACGTGTTCGAAAAAAAGGCAACAACACAACTGAACTGTGTGGTGTGACATCATTCGCAAATATTTGTTGAGTCTTTCTCAGCTCTTGAGTATCTTATTCCACCTAGTTTTCTGATCATCTTAATCATATAGTATGTATTGCTGGCCATATTGTTGTAGTATTGTAGTATTCCATACGACGAACTTTCGTACTGCTTATTTATTATTTTAGTATTTGAAAGAAAACTTCTCTGTGGCTTAATAAGTTAAAATGTAGACAATCATAGAGAAAATAGCTTTTTAATTTTTCTATCCTAATGTAGAAAATGTAGGTAGTATAAGTTATAACATATTTAATAGTAAGTGATTCTGCATGTATGTATATTTTAGTTTGTCAGACTGATAATTATATTAATCGTTGAGTAAGTGCCAACGCTGAGTATGCTGGCGCCCGCGCGGGCATCCGTCGCGCGGATTTTTACCTGCGCAGTGTCGCTAATTTAACTTTAACAGTGTGCATGTAGTGGTGTCGATGGAGAACTTTAATGTTTTATTACGTAGCAAATGCGACACTACACTTTCGTGTGGACCCCCGCGTGCGCCCGCTTAACGCAACGTTGGCCGTAAATATTTTATGTATATGACTGAAGTGTAAAAAAAAGTCACGCCACTTAGGAAAAGTCTCCATGTGCTTAGCATTCTGTGATAAAGTTATCCTTGTCATGGAGTCGAATTCCTATGTATAAATAAATAATTATTTAAGTAATATATAATTATGTAATATAGCCAATTAATTATATTTTGTGTATTACCAAATATGTGTATTATGTAGTCAATAAAAAAAAAACACTTATAAATGGATTCATTATTTATTCAAAAAATTGTGTTATCAAGTGATGATAAACAATAAATTATTAAATATTAGGATAAGGAGACCATTTCAAATCCTAGAGGACAACAAATATCTTTACACATTTGTTTAATATTAAAAACGTAAAATGTACAAACATAAACAATACAATGTCAACACCTGTGTTATTTATGCACAATATAATTAACACTGAAGATTAAGGAAGGCATACACTGAGGCCCCGTGCGGATTACGAGTGTGTAACTAATGAGACAATTCACTATTGCGAACTAAGTTTATTGACTAGCAGCACCATCTACTTCCATCACCTGCGGCTCCGACTTTTCGCCTTTATCGTCCACTTGCATTATATCTAAGTTTTCTTTCTTTTCCTCCACATTTTCTTCCTTATTGCTATCTTCTTGCTTAGTACTATCGTTAGGTATATCTTTCTTATTTTCTTTGCTTTTATTGCGTTTCTTTACAACTTTGGTGCCCTTCTTGGGGCTTTTGTCTTCGCCTTCCGGTTTTTGTTCTGTTTCGACTGGTTTTTCGGAAGGTGTGTCCTCTGGTCGTGTGTCGGCGGCTTGTGTTTGCGTGACATCCTTATTGTCGGTTGGCTCCGCTGGAGGTTGAACTTCTTCGACTTTGACCTCTGTTGTAACCTCCTCTGGTTTCTCAGTCTTCGCTTCCACTGCCGGGGTTACTTCTGCGGGCTGTTCGACTTGCTCTAGCGGCTCGCCTTGGCCCTCTTCTTTGGTGGTTTCCTTCATTTCAACTTCGCCATTTTCCGTAGCCTGTTCAGCTGCCGGCTGGGCATCTGTAGTTTCATTCATTTCTACATCTGTTGGCTGAGTTTGGCTCTTAATGCCAGCGTTACTTTCTGCTTTGGCTTCTAATACGGCTATACATTTTTGGATGCACTTGATGGCCTCCTTCCTGGCCTGCCGAATGTTTTCTTTGCCATCAGTTTCAATAGTATCTAATTTAATAAGATTCCTAGTAAGCATTTCATCTAGGAATAAGTATTTCTTATCGTTTTTGGCACCACCAAAGTTTTCGACCTCGGTCATAAGATTTAGTACATCTGTTTGAATACGAAGAATCTGTGAAATAGGGTCGTTGACCGGGGCTTGTTTGGGTTGTGGCGGTGTCTGTTCCCGCTGCGGAGGCTGTGCCTGTGGCTGCGGCGGGGCTTGCTTCTGCTGGGGCGGCGGGGGTTGCTGCTGCTGCGGCGGCCGCTGCTGAGCTCTGGACGGAGGTTCAGTCTTAGGAGCGTTCTGTTCATGGTGCACAGGCACTTTCACAAAATGTTCTTCGGTATGTGGAGGAGGTTGTGGTTTAGGCGATTGACCGCGCTGAGGTGAAGCACCGCGAGCGAACGCCGCCTGCGGGTACGCTTTTTGCTGCGTGAATGGTTGTGGTCCCTGCCTAAATCCTTTGTTAAAGGGCGTGCCGAAAGCTCTAGCGAAGTTAGGTGGATGGTGGTAGCCAACGGGGCCGTCGTCGGCGAAATACTGTTCTCTATCGATGTGTGGTTGTGGGGGCGGTGGCACGTATGCAGGCTTAGTGTCACCGAAGTGCGTGCCGTGGTCAACCGATTTGTTAATAACGGGCTCGTCCCTGCCTTCCACGAATATCGGTATGTGTCGCACGTTCGAGTGCTGTTCGCCGTGCTGTGGCGGGTGTTCCTGGTGATTCTGTCCACTCATTTTGAAGCTTTGGTTTGGAGCGCTACTGTCTGGCGGCGCTGACATAGACCTCTGATTTCTGTCGTCCGCATCGACCAGACTAGGGTCAGCGGGGCTTTTCTGGCCGAGATCGACTGTGTTCCTTAGTCCGTATTGTGGTAGGTGCGCTTGTAGTTCAGGTTCTGAGGGGCCTGGTTGAGGTTCCTGTTCAGTCTGTGTAGCTGTGGTCTGCTGCTGTGCCGGCGGGGACTGCGGCGGATGCGGCACGTGCTGTTGTTGTTGTTGTGTTGGTTGCGGCTGCGGTTGCTCGTCGCGAGGTCCAAATCTGCGGTTCCAATGTGAAGGGAAGTGTTCTCTAAACTCTGGCGGGATGTCGTCGAAGGGGAATCTGTCGAAGCCACCGAAACCGTCGCCGAAATCTGGAATTACGAAACGTTTTGTAAGCACACCTGCAAAGAAGAAGGTCTGGTTTCAGTTGATGTTATATTACATCTCTACAGATACATATAAGTATTTAAAAACTTAATATGTATATTTTCTGTAGGTAACTGAAATAGGACCTTTTTAACACAAATCAAAGATTGTTATGTAATAGTGGTAAATCTTACCGTCTGTTGCGTCCTGGCTCGAAGGCCGCCTCTTCCTGGCCCAAGTGGCGGGGCGCTGTCGCAGCCGCGCCGCTATGTCAGGATGTCGCGACGCAAGCTCGCTCCACGCGCCCGACCCCTCCTCCTCGTCAAACGGGAAACCGCGCTGTTGACAAAAAATAACAGTTAAATTCGTTGTTTTTTTTTTTCTAGCACACAACAATTAAGTACAGATTTCTCAATCTCCTTCAGACTGGTGTTGGACATGTCAAACGAATTTTATCATATGCTTTTTACTCGTACAAGATATTTAGTATATTTGATGAGTTGTTAACGAGCTTCAAGATTTAAATACAAACGGTAATTATAAAACTCCGCTTGTGTCGATAATTACTTAATCATTTTCTTTTATCCCTAAAGTACCGAAAGACGCCGATATTATGTCGTTTGGTATATGCAATTCTATAATAAAATGAGGCTTATTTATATAAAAAGTCACATGACCAACCAGCAGTACTTCGCAACATGGTCGTTGTAATTCCTAGACTGTTACATAAATATAACTGGTGTAGTTTGCTTATACATCTTGTATTGTTTAAAGCAGCTACTTGAATTTCTCTTTATTGAAAAAACATCCTCGACACAACTGCCATCATATAAATTGTCTTAAAGGAACGTCAATACAGGAAGCTCATATTTATTGCATCGATTTCGCAAGTATCCGGATGGAACTCTTATAAATATGTAAAGCGACAAGTGCATGCACCTATAGTGCATTCCGTACTTTGAGCCAGCTTACCCGTCTTGTAGTAATGTACGAAGGAGACAGAATATATGAGAAAACAGAAAAGGTACATAGTAATCACATTTGCGTCGCCAGATACAACCATATAAGGCAAGGACGGCCGAGGAAGTGACCTTACAGGCGAGACTTTCGTATTTTGATACTACGGTATCATTACGCGGACGAACGTTCCAATGATTTACGCAGTGCGAATAAATATTAATAATTTCGATAAGTACTTGTTTTTGACATGTTCGACACAAAAAATGGTCAATTAACATAACTTAAGATGGGTTTACGACGATTTCAACAAAGTCAATAAATAAATATAAGGGTTCCTGAAATTATTTCGCTTTGATGTCTCTCGCAGCCGTGTTATTATAATAAAATAGATTTTATCAAGAATAACCTTCGTATGTAATTAGTTACAAGGCTTTGTATTTCTGATTCCGCATTTCCTGTTAATTGGTCACTGAGTTTATTGGAATGCATTGTCAAAGATAGGTTAACAATTTTGGGGATACATTCTAATAAATAGCTAACCAATTTGCAATTACGTAACTGTTGGGACTCGTAGGACTCAATTCAAGATATAGCTTGAGTGGGACGATGAGTACAAGGCTTAAAATCTTTACAGGATGTTCAATAATTTGCGAACCAATTTAAAGCGTTATGACAAAAAACTTGTAAACTTGATTAAGTACTTCCTTTGAAAAAAAAATGTGTCAGAAGTTAATCACAGAAACAAAGAAAATATCATCAAGATATTTATTTAACATTTCATGTACACACAAATATTAAGATAAAAGAAAAGAAGAAGGAACATAATAGATCGCGAACCGAATACTAGTCCAATAATACCGGCAATATTATTGGGAAAAGCCAATAATGTATGTTTGGCTTGAAAGCGGCATTAAGGCACAAAATGTACAAAGCGATACTGATGATTGTAAACGGTGACATCAGCGTGTGGGTTGGAGTGAACAAAAACCGATGGAGATCGTTGCGTCATGCGATTGTGGATGATTGTTGGAAAACGTAACAAACGTGTGCTGGCGGGACGAGGGGCACGTGGACGATCTCGTGAGCTAATAAGAAATAATGCTGCAATTGTGGTCATTTAAAAATACTTGTTCCACGATTCACGTGGCACTTAAACCAATATCATTATTAATATAAATGAACAAGATGATAAACTCAGATAACGGTAATTGAGGTTTCTTAAGTGTTGACATATATCCGAAACTGCACTTAAACTGAAGTGAAGATAAGACAGAGGGCGTGCCATTTATAGATGATGAGTTAATACAGTCTCTTATGTTCATTGCAACTTGCGTTATTATGAATTGGATTATTACACTGTAAAAGATATATTCCAATATGCTGGTCCGGTTTATTATAATTATGTTATATAATAGTAAACACTTTTTAAAACAACCAATTTACATTTCAAATTGCCACAAAAGTTGCATACTCGTCTAGTTGACACAGTCGCATGAAATTGGAATGTAGTATTCGAATCATCGTTAAATTGCGCTAGAAATAAGCGCTCAATAATATTTTGAGACCTCATCAAGTAGATGAGTGACGCAAGTGAAGTCGTTGACCGCCGAACATACAACGTTCTGGTCTGAACTTTGAGGCAAGTAAAAATGTAGACATAATTTACGAATAGATAAAGATGAGACGTGCAAAAAACACAATCAGATTTTTATCGTATAAAGGTTTTTGCCGAAAACACCATCCGTTTCTGAGTGACTGATTTATAAGTTGTTTTAATCTCAATTTAATTTCTGTTTGATATATTCATTGAACAATAACATTATACTGTCAAGCCCCAAGAAAGACCACACCGGTATCCGCACACCTATTGTCTTTCTATTGTGTCTCTAATTATGGTATTCAAAACATTAATGGCTTATATTGAAATTCAATACTCTAGAAATAAGACTGTAATTAAAACGTTATCAGCTTGAGATTGATTCCCCGATAATCATACAATGACCTACTTAATATCCATAAGCAGAAACACGAATCAAGGCGTGGGACGGAACTTTTATATCCATATTATATCTCTTTAAGGTTTTATATGAAACATCCGGTGTTTTCCAGCTTCCTAATAAAGCCAACCTGAAGTAGGTTTTCTTTCGGTCGGTCCAATTTGCATAGAATACTAATTCTAGTGGGCGATCGCGTGACGCACCGTTGGAAGGCACAACGTTAAGCCCGCTTATGTATGTGAACGACATTTTACCTACTAAGATCACACTGACATCAGTGACATCATCGTCTTAACTTAGCTGAATATTTACAAAGATAATTTCTTAGTCGGAAGACCGGTTATCAATAAAATTGAGTGGATCGTTACATGCGTGGTGTTTACTAACTCCTCAAGGTGCGAAAACTTAATTGAAAAAATATGACCAAAAAAAATTGTGTTGTCAATTTTCCATGTCTGAAGGACGATCAATGGCGACTACTAAAGCAAAACATGTATGGGAATAATAACAAAATCACGTTACAAATAGCAGCAATCGCAGCTGGAAATATTTAGTTTACACCTATAAAGACAAATATCAAGTGGATACAAATATGAAAGTGATGTCGTAAATGTACGAATATCATTTACAATTATGGTAAGCATCGTTTTGATTCGAAGCCCTGTAGGAATAATATCGCAAAGTGAAGCACTATTATTGGTAGCGTATTTAGAGCGAGCGTGCACTTACAGATAAACAAAACAGAAGGGGTTTAGCATTAACAGAAGCACGAAAGGTAAATGAACTTTGAGGAATCGCTCAAAAATAACGCTGATCAAAGACTATGACCAAATGTGCAGTTTAGTTCGTAATTTATGAAATTAATATTATACTCTTATTCGACCGCTGTCTACATGGGGACATGCTTTTTTGCTAAGAATAAATTCAGTTGGTTTGCAAAACCGCAGTCTTTACTGAAAACAATGCAATCCTTTGCGGTTTTCAAATGGCTAAAGAAATGATTTTTCGTGGGCAGCCGCTATACATGGTATTTCGATAAAACCAAAAGCGCCTCGTCGGCGTCGCCCGTGACTCACGAGACTTGGCGCATGACGTCGAAATGTTTACAATGATCTCGTGTTAGTTATGGACGTTTTTGTAAGCAAATATGCGAACGCAGCCGCCAGTGCTGTATAAATATACGGACATTTAAAAGAATTTTAACTCGAAAAGTTAACACAAGGGTTACATGGCATTTGCAAGTGTGTTTCAAGTTATCTTTTTACAAAGATCAAGGATTTTAAATATATAAGGAAGAGAGCTAGTGGTAATATGAAAAAAAGCTTTGGGACATTGAATCTAAATATTCAAGCGAAATTTAGAAAAACAGAAGGACCGATTTACTTTAACTTTGTCTACAGCTCTACAAATGAGTTTCACATGAATTAGTCAGAAAATAATAATTTGTGCGAACACCTGTGCTCCAGACAAGCAATGTCTTTGACCATGCCACCACCTGGCCAGTTTCCAATTACTAATGCGAACAAGGAAACATTCTGCTTTCTCATACAGTCCTTGTGTTCATCACTGATTTATACCTAAAGTATTAAGTACGAATTAGAAATCACTGTCATCAAAACCTTTTACATAAATGCTAGCACATAACATGCCTTAAATGTAAAAAACTGAAACATAATTACTACACTATCAGTGTAAGATTATCATGTAGTTCAAAATTGTAACTTCCAATTATTATTATGTTCTTTAAAGGTACTAGCATGTCTCAAGACAGGTGCATCGGGAAAACGATAACGAAAGATAACATCATCGCTATAATTTCTAGCGAACACATTAAGGTTTAATTCATGAATTTGTAAACATGAACTTTACACGTAAAAATTGAACCAAATTTACGAACTATTGTAAGCTGATAAGTTTTATAAAACTTACTTCGCTGCCATGGTACTCCGGTGGTTTATCCAATACAACAGGGGATTCCATTTCCTTATTATACAAAACACTGGAATGTTTCACTTATAAAACCACTTCACTAAATCAACACGAAAGTATTAACGTACTTGGAGTAACGTTCGTCACTATGTCTCGATTTATACTGCGGCGATCGGCGGCGTACAATCGTATTTATACAGCGTGTAGGAGCGCGGCGCCGAGAGTTCGCGGACCGTCAGGATGGTTCGAGAACGAACCAGCACCGTCGCCGTATCGCGGACAACAAAAACACTCCGTAAAACGTGCTTTTGGTCGATATACATAGCTCGTTCGCTTTTACCAAAATGCGTCGTTACGGTGAGCTTTTTGTACAGAAGCAGCAATGTAAGCATTACGAGAGCAATAGGGTTGAGTTTCCTGTACTCTACTCCATCGCGCCTGCGTCGGTTTTATCTAGAAGCTTTTAGGGGTGGTTGAACACATGAAGATTTCAAAGAGCCCGGTACAAAATAACTGCAGTCCCTTCGGAACTTTGTCGAAAAGTCTAGAGAAGGATCGCGAGGTACCGACGGATAAATTAGAGCACCTACGCTTCACAAAAAAGCTGTAGGCAATTCGTCATAATATACATTATGAAAAAACAAATGAACACAGGTATAATATAAAAAATAAAACAAACATAATTAATTTTCAGGTCGCCACGTGTGAATCATTGAGGACAATGAATTTGTACTATAATGGACATCACAATGGCAATAACAGCTTGTATGAATTTATTTATTTTTTCCTTCAGCGTGCCTTATAAACCAACTGATTAATGTTGGGGTGTTGCATTGATTCAACCTCTCTACATTAATATATACGTTTCAATTGTTCTTTAATAAAAATGGACGTTGTTGAGGGCAAAATGTCCTTGTTGGTCAGACGTGAAATTAAAATTACTCTCATTCGAAATGGTTAAGGATCTTTGTGATTTTTTACGTAAACAGACATTATTTTTAATGAAAATGCTCTTGTTAGGATGTCGTTTGTGTTTATCTGACGGTTTTATTTTTAACATTGAGAACTGAGTTTTGGCTTTAACTAGCACAGTTTAGTAACAGTTTTTAAATTAACTTATTGTTTAAATAATACTACATATCTAGTTAAAACTCCTGTGCGGTTTCAACCAAAAATACTTTCAGTATTTCACAATCAAGAAGTTATTGAACTCTGGAAGTAGATGTTTTATTTGCGCCATTACTCATGGTATTTATTGGCAGTATAATATTTTATTGGTTTTTGTTATCGCATACAAATCAAAGACGTTACTCCTAAAGATGGATTTTAAAATAAACTTTCTTTGTTTCGTGCTACTGCAAGGTAAAAATTAAAGATTAAAGTCTAAACTTTAATCTTTAATTTTTACCGAGCCTTGCAGAATAACAATTTGTAAAGAATATAGCTTCCATAATAGTTGGATAAGATGAGAACCTACTGCAACCACACGACTATTCCATATTTTTTTCTTAGAATATATTAAGCGTTTTGCCTTTCTCGTCCTACACAGAACACCGTAATTATCGGAAATGGATTGCCAAAACCGATGGCTGCCTAATATTTTACAACCAAAATGTGCGATATCTATATTCTGTTTACATAAATAAAAGGAGAGACTGACAGCATAGCTGAAACTACTGGGACTAAGAGTGTGAACTTTTGTACAAGGCTTATTTTAAGATATAGACGAGAACTAACAAAGGGTTTCCCAACATTCACCCCTTAAGGGAAAGAAACGGGTGTCCAACATATTGCATGGAGAAACCTAGTTTTCTGTGGGCGAAGTCGCTGACAGAAGTTAGTATGTACACAAGAAACCTAAATAACATTAACTATTCGTACAAACTCTTATGAGCTGCTTTTAATCATTTATTTTTACAGAGCTTGTGTTATAAATAACGTGTCCCTTAGTAGGGTTAGAACTTACTCGAACCGGAGACTTCCAGAACTTTCTCTTAGAACAATTATATTCTATCTAGGTACACGGAATATTAAAAACAAATAAGGCACTCCGCGAACATTTGTAATGGATTGTGTCGAATGGCTTGTTATTAGCGGAATCCATTCAGAAAAATCATGACTATTATGGATCTGTTCAAAATTTCCAGAAACATACGTTCAATACAATACTAGGAAATTCTATTTTTAAATAAAACAGGTGACATATTGTTATAAATAGCTGGTTGCCAAAATTATCGCAAGGCTATTAATACAGCATAATCATTGGCTATTTTAAAATTAGATTATCATTTTTAGACGCAATGACAGTCCAACAACTACATCATGGTTGATATTATTCATTGATAATAGTCATGTATATCGACTTAAAAATATATACACTCAGCACTAAGAAAAATAAAATATAATATCATAAATATTAATTTCATCTATAACATTATGAAGTGTACTACGTCAGTACAGCGCACTTATATTTTATTACGATACAACACAACGTGGTATTTTACCACGAAACTCACAAATTGCGAGTACATTCTTGAGACTAGAATCTGGAACATTACTTAATACTTTTGTTTGTATGGCTCACAATAAGTTCAGGTAGTCAAATTAAGTAACAACAATAGTAACAACAGATAAGTTAAATAGTAAAGGAAGTACACTTATGTAAATCGTTTAAATGTTTTTGAGAAATAATTTACTCAACAAAACTGTTGGCACGATGGTTGGCGCAGTGGCTACAACGATTGACTGCTACACTGCGTGTCGCGGGTTCGTTTCCCGCACGGAACAAATATTTGTATGGCCTACAGATATACTTGTGTATATGTATGAATTCAAATTTTTGTGAATGTACTCACGAATCACGATGCAGGATTAATTCCTAGTGTGGGGCAACAAGTATAAAAAAAAGCAAAACATTTTAATCGAATTAACACAGTTATGAACAAAGAGCTTAAACGTAAAATGCGCTTATATTCAAAACATTTGTTTACATAGGTACTAATTGACACGAGTAGCCGGAAAACGTGTATGAAAAAAACATACGCTTTTCGCGTGCGACTCACGACGACATCATATCTGTTTTATTTTACGACACGATAAATATGTCTTCAACGCGGTCCAGACAGCAGAGGCGTTCTGTTCGTTGCCGAAGGTACGTACAATATTTCAAACGTCAGCTTTAGGCCGTGTTTACGGAGACGCGGCGCGTTGGGCGTTTCGTCGTACATTGCAGCGCGGGCCGCGTCTTCGCTCGCGCAAACACAAACATATGGCAATGTACGATGGACCGCCCGATGCGGCGCGCATAGCGCCGCGTCTCCGTAAACAAGAACAAGACTTGGAAAGCTGCTATTCGCAGGACCTTCGTCTTTTGTTGAGGTGGGAAATCATCAAATAAGTCCTCCCGCTCTGAGTGAATTGAGGAGTGTCCGACGTTTAATGAATGAAGAAAAGCCTATGTCCCTAGCGTTCCAGAGCCATGGTGACTCTTTCAAACAATACCGCAGCCCTAGCAGACGTCGTCGGCCCTATAGGGCCAAGTCCGTGCACCTTCATTGACGCTCTAAATGTTTAAATGATGAACTACTACCACGACTATTCAGTGTGTGATACAAATGGTTTGGAAGCCTATATTAAATTGGGTAAATGCTTCGGCCCCGCCCCGAAGTATTTTAACAAAAAATCGCGGAACAATGTTCACTGAACCATTAATTCTTACTTTGTTACCTATCATCAGCTGACTGCTATTTGGCAATCAATGCATGGTCGTTGACCGAGTATCTCACATGGTGTCGAAGACGCAGGTGGAATACTAAATTTCTTATTCATTCATTCTTATTCGAATTTAGTTGGGTTAATTTCCTGAGCTACAAAAGGACTAACCAGACGCAATCAACAATTTAAAAACCGAATTTTAATCAAGGTTTTTGAACAAAGAAAAGGAAGTGTTAAAGAAAATGTTTACACGTCATATCTCAGCGTATACAGCGCCGTGCGCTGTTCCTTTTTTCATGAACGCCAATTTCAACAGGTATGCAGCAAAGTGGCTATTTTTAAAAGCTTTAATGTCATGGCTCACAACAATTTAGGGAAATAGACAAGAAAGTCAAAAGAAGCATTCGAACGGATGTACGTCGCTACAACGATAGATTAGTGCAAGTAGCTCTTGAAACCAATAGATCCTTTAAAATTGCCAAAGAAGGTATACAGAAAGGACGATCATCCATCAACAAAATCAAAGACAGTTCAGGAGTTACACATTACGGTAAAGATCAAGTCCTAAATATTTGCACCAACTTCTACAAGCAACTGTATTCCCAGAGTATTAATGTCGCTCCCTCTCAGAATACCTCGTCTCCCCCTTCGCCAACCACAAATGTGCCTCCAATTACAGGCTACGAAGTACATTGTGCACTGCGCAGCATGAAGTACTCAAAAAGTCCTGGTGAAGACGGCATCTCTACAGAAGCTCTTAGGACAGGAGAACCAGAGCTACTTCCTAAAATCACTAATCTATTTAATTCCATACTCTATGCTGATACAGTCCCCAAAAATTTTTGCCATTCACTGATAATACTTTTGCACAAAAAAGGTGATAAAAATGATATAAATAACTATCGTCCTATTAGTCTTGTTTCACATTTATATAAAGCGTTTGTGAAGGTCATCGAAAGCCGCATCTCACAACAACTAGACTCCCACCAACCTCCAGAACAAGCTGGATTCAGACGAGGTATGTCTACCACTGATCACTTGCACACCTTAAACCAAATTATGGAAAAGTGCAACGAATTTAATATACCTTTGTATTTGGCGTTTGTCGACTATGCAAAGGCTTTCGATAGTATTAACCTTTTGAACGCCAATGTCGGCTATAGCCGACATGAGCAAGCGTGCCCTGTGCGCCAACGACGGCTATACTCGACAAAAAACAGGTCGCAGAAAAATACAAAATAAACCTATTAAATCATTACTTTTATGTATTTTATTGATACACCTTGAAAGCTGAATGTCTAAACATTATTTAGTTGCATACAGTAAACAAAAATGCATATTCCTCATTTAAATATTTGATGATAAAAAGTAAAATAATTTATGGTTAAAAAAGTAAGTCCCATGACGCCAATGTCGTGCAGAGCCGACTGCTAGTGATGTAGTATCATGTTGACGTATATTATATTCTTAAATTAATTTAGGTAACTTAAGGTATTGTAATATTTGTCATTACAGTTTTTATTGTTCTAACAAAATATAAACGATTGTAAGCACTGAGAAAAAAGTAGTTTTACTATATTAAAAACTGAAACATAGTTGCGTAAATACATTTTCGATATTCCCTTATCGCCAATCATGCGCATCCCTAGCAAGCTCTCGATAAGCAGTCCCCTCTGCGCCATTGTCGGCAGAAGTCGACTGACTCGTGACGTCGTAAGCGTATAAAGTGAATTTTAGTGCGGGAAATATGGAACAACAAGAAGTATATACCACTGAACAATTATTACGTATCTTGGAAGGTACTGAAGACGATGAGTTTTCTGAATCTTTAGATGAAGATGATTTAGAGGTAAGTTAATTTTAATTTAAAGTTATGTTTTGCTTTACATGTAAGTATGTACATACTTAATTGGTTATTATATTCTAAAGAGTGCTCTCTTATTTCGCCTACTCGCTTACATTTTGTAAGGGTACCTATATAATCATATTCAACTGAGCTTGAGAAATTACGAAAACAATTTTTACCCACAATCAATTTTTACCCACAAATTAAAATTAGCTTATGGCACAATTCAAACCAAACGGCCGGCACTGTTACTAGCAAACGATTTTAAGCTTTACCTCAACTGCAAAATGCGCAGTATCGCCTGTGAACTCTCAAGGTCTCGCGGAGCCGCATGCCTTTTTGAATTTTCAAGCGATACTGCGCATTTCCTAGTCGAGATAAAGCTTAAAATCGTTTAACAGTAAAAGTGCCGGCCGCTGCGCTGCCACTTCGGTGTGAATCTACCGTGTTTCATAAATCAGAAACAATTATGAATAGTTTACATAAATATGCATTTGTAGTTACTAACAAATGAAATGAAACACCATAGATGTCTACAATTTATTTAATTTAACAAACTTTTACAAAATGAGCATACCTAATAATAATATTTTATGTTGACTTACAATATTACCTACAATAACAAGTAATAAATCCCTATTGTATCACGCATGAGCTTCGACGCGAGTTTGCCGGCAAACATGTTCCTACTTGTCGAACCTAACTTAAAAAAAATTGAAAATTGTTTATTTGCATTATGCTAATCAGTCTTGTAAGAATCAAATAGTAACAATACAAAATTATTTGGGAACTTAATCATGAAATAATAATTAAAAACAAATAATCAAACCTTTTGATTGATTGATTGATTGAATCAAACCTTAATTAACCTTAATCAAAATTTAATCAATTTTCTTGTACCGTATATTTAATGGTAAAGGATTTTCATCTTCGTCAGAAGGACATTCTGGTATGAAATCAACACTTTCGGATAAATCGGAATCACCCCGGTATATTCTGATTAAATTAATTATTTGCGCGTACAAATTAGTACGCCTATCTTCTGGTACTCTTTCCATTTCAAATGCGATTAATCTGGAGAAATTTTCGTTCCTCTCATCTGAAGGGCGTTGATTATAGAAGTCCACTCTGGACAATGCGCCTGGTTCAAATAATATATTGTTTTTGTTACGAGCCACGTAAGGCTCATTGACTGTTTGTGTGGCTACTTCTTTTTTTATTGTATCTTCTTTGCAACGAAGCTTTATATACCCAGATAGTATCGACGGAGATCCTGGTCGTTTTTGTGACATTGTTTTAATCCTGAAATTAAACAAATGATTCAGATAATAAATGATTATAATAAGTAAATAAATGATAATAGTACTTGATTATACTTACCTACTTGTTATATTTATTGTCAGTGTGAAATCAAACTAATATAAGTACAATATATTTATTTTGCCAAATTATTTAACTGCGACACACAAATATAACTTCACGCAGACGAAATTTTATAAATAATATTCGGCGAATTGTCATTAGCTGGTTTCAGTATTACCAGATTAGATTTTTAATTTACCATCAATTCATATAAAATACAGTATACAAAAATATACAATTAAATACAGTAGACTATAGAAAAATTACTATCAGGATTTTTTGAAATACTTTTTTAGATATTTAGGTGAATTTTTATTTATTATAAATGTTTCATTTTAAACGATTAAACAAACAAACTTCCTAAATTTATATGGTTGTGTTATTTGATCACAAATATTTAATTAGTGGTTTATGCGTTACAGCCGACGATTGCTGGTCACCAAGAACTGTCTGATGAAACGCCCTCAACTTCTGGACATGATCGTCATTACAGAAATCGTGAGACAGAACAGTTTAAGTGGACTACAGAAGGACGGCCACCAGAAGTTGCCGCTTTTGATGACTTTTCATCTGGATTGCATTTTACTCCCTCTGAAAATTTTACTGAACTCGACGTGTTTCAACATTTTATGGACAATGATTTTATGTCATTCATTGTCGAAATGACAAATAAATTTCACAACAATTTTCTGTTGAAAGTAGACTTACGAATGCATTCACGCCTGCATAGATGGTATGATGTTACAGTCCCAGAAATGCAATGTTTTTTAACAATTATGATGCTGATGACCCGAAATCGTCATTTGACTATTGAAGAACATTGGTCGACAGATATTTTATTAAATGCCCCCATTTTTTCTAAATTAATGTCACGAAATAGATTTTGCATGATTTTAGGCATGCTACATTTTTCCCGGCCAAGTGAAGAAAATTCAATTCTTTCTAAAATAGAAGCATGTGTCGCTCACGCGAGAGGAAAATTTAAAAGTATCATTACGCCGTATAGAGATGTGTGTATAGATGAAAGTATTGTTCCTTTCAAGGGCCGTTTAACAATTAAACAATACTTACCAAAAAAAAGAAATAGATTTGGGGTAAAATTATTTGTTTTATGCGATGTACATTCCGGTTTAATAATAGACTTTATAGTTTACTGTGGTGCAGCTACAGATATTGACGATCCAGCAAATTTAGGCGTTGGGGGAGCCGTTGTATCGTCTTTACTGAAAGACTTTTTTGGCTCAAACCGTCATTTGTATGTAGATAATTGGTACACAAGTCCACTATTATTTAAATATTTATATGATAACAACATTTATGCTTGCGGTACTGTAAAACAAAATAGAAAGTGTATGGCTAAATTAAGCAGAAAACTAAATCTACATGAAATGGAAACGCAGTATTCTGGATCCCTTATGGCATGTAAATGGAGGGACAAAAAATATATATACATGTTATCAACCATTCATGATAATTCCATGGAACCATCAGCTAGAATAAATAGAGAAACGGGTTTACCAGTCATCAAACCTAAAGCTGTTTTAGACTACTCTAAAAATATGGGTAGTGTTGATACTGCAGACATGTTGTTATCGTCACTTCAGTGCATACGAAAAACAGTAAAATGGTACAAAAAACTATTCTTTCATATATTTGATATGCACCTTTTAAATGCATTTTTTTGTTTTAAAATGATAAAAGGTATACCGAATTTAGCATTTGCCGACTTCCAACTGAGCCTAATTCGGCAAATGATAGATTGTTACAACACTGGTAACGTTTTAGAAAGACCCATAAGAACTGGACGAGGTTTTAACAATCCCCTTAGCATATTACCCGGCAATGCAAAAGACCACATGCCTACTCGCATAGCAAAACATCAAAGATGTAAGTTCTGTGCAATAAAAAAAAAACGAAAGGAGACTCGCTACTGGTGTAAAATATGTAACGTTTATCTTTGTGCTGCACCATGTTTCGAAAAATATCACAATAAATAGATATTTTATTGTTGTATAACATGTTGATTTTTAACAAAATATGTGATTTTAATGTTGATCTGTGATATTTAAAATTATCTATATACAATTGTTGATTATTATAAGAATATTATTATTTTTCTGTGTCATTTTATCGTTACAAGACTGACTATTGAGTACCTATGATAATTAATATAACTGACATTTGTATGTTTTGAATTTTTATAGATTTTTACGAGATTTAGGACTAATTTAAAAAATGGTTTAGTAAATTTTATTTTCAGTATTTCATTTTAAGAGATATTTCTATTATTGCAACACTATTACACTATACCTAATTATCCGCTTAACCGTCAGAAGAGCTGGTTCAGCTTTTTAACAATTAAAAAACTATTGTGTCTAATTAGTGTCAGTTCATAGGTTATGTACTATTGTTGATATTTTATAAGTATTTTTAGTGAGTTTTGTAGTTTTTGAACACTGATCAGTGAGCATTTATAATTGTTGATTGTTGATCCTTTAATGTTTAATTAGGTTAGATACGAGAAACTAAATAATGTATCTATTTTAAGAATATAAATATCGTTATACTTAAAAATCGTTACGTATATACTACGCAATTTCATACGAAAATTTTGATTTATTTTATACATATAATTAATCTGATTAGTGAGAATATTAGAAAGTTCCTGTTATAAAAATTGTTGCTATGTAATAATATCACGTGATAATATTATTCATAAGTGACATGTAAGTAATATGATCTCAAAGTAATTATTAATAATATAACTCAATAATTAAACTAAATGATTGGTAAATAAATAGTTTTATTTGCATTCAATCCATTAACAACCCAAATTGTTGCAATAAGTGTAAATTTCAAGAATAATAAAAACAAACTACTGTGGCCTTTGAATTTAATTAGATACTAACATCGATAAACTGTATGACACTATGGTACAACTCTAATGTACATGCAACGATGTCTTATAAAAGACTCGTCGACGGCGCCAATGTCGGCTATTCCCGACAGTGAGGTACATCAGTACTGAGAATAGTGCTGTACCTAGAGTTATTTTCATTTTAACTGTTGTGTGTCTTAATCATTGTTTTTATGTTATTAACAACTTCGGAACTACTTGAGTGGAACGTTGTAAAATATTTAATATTGGAATGTTCTTTTTAACATATTAATGATCGACCATTTATCTGGCAAGTATTGATAAAAAAAATAATAATAATGGGTATCGATATAATGTTGAAATCCCTATTTTTTTGTAGGTATTTAATTAAGATTTTCGGGCTTGGCGTACAGGGCATAGGAATACCGATATGGCGTGGCGGTGAAAAGGTTAACCACGATGCACTTTTCACCGCTTTGACCAACCAGAACATAGAGCCCACCTACATCAATATACTAAAGACCATTTACGCTCATAGCACAGCTTCAATTAAAATTCATAATGCAGGGCCAACCTTTCCAATTAAAAAAGGAGTCAAGCAAGGAGACCCGTTATCCCCAAAGCTCTTTACTGCCACCTTGGAGGAAGTATTTAAATCCCTAGCACAGAACTGGTCAGACAAAGGGTTAGCCGTCGGTGACAAGAGGCTATCAAACCTACGGTTCGCCGACGACATCGTACTTTTCTCTTCTTCAGCAGCGGATTTGGGTAACATGCTCGCAGATCTTAATAAGGCAAGCCTCGAGATTGGGCTTCGGATGAACATGTCGAAGACCAAACTCATGACCAACAGCACTAAAAGGAGACTGTACATTGAGGGTGAGGAGATTGCATATGTCCAGGATTACGTCTATCTTGGCCAAATAGTTTCCTTCGAGGCGCGACAAGATAAAGAAGTTGCTCGACGCACTGAGAGTGCCTGGAGGAGCTTTTGGTCAATGAAAGATCTTCTCAAAGGAGATCTCCCGCTATGCCTGAAACGAAAAATTATGGACATGTGCATTCTCCCTATACTTACGTACGGAGCACAAACTTGGTCTTTGACACTTCAGCAGAGGTCTAGGCTCGAGGTTTCACAGCGAGCCATGGAGCGCAGTATCCTGGGTGTTCGAATTTCCGACCGCGTAAGGAACACAATGCTGCGCACCAAAACTAAGATAAAAGACGTTACCCAAAAAGCTGCTACATTAAAGTGGGATTGGGCCGGACATGTCTGCCGCATGTCAGATGAGCTGTGGGCTAAAAGAGCCACCTATTGGGTCCCGATAAACGCAAGGCGACATCGCGGCAGACCAAAGCGAAGGTGGAGAGATGAGCTGGACAATTACCGGAGGGACTGGCCCACAATGGCCGAGGACAGACGTGTGTGGAAAAGGGAGAGGGAGGCCTTCGCCCAGCAGTGGGACATAATAGGCTAAAACTACTAAAACTACTTTAATGTCAGGATTCCTACAGGAAGCGAACAACGATAGTTCACATTGCAGAGTCGTGATTAGTCTAAGCGTTTTTATTAGACTGCCTAGCAAGAGCTGCACTGAATATACATGTTTAATATTAAAACGGAAAACTTACCGAGAAGGGAGTACAACACTTATAAGTTTGACACAATTCGTAATTATAAGTGAACGTGTTTGCGGTAAATGTCTAACTAGAAATACTTCAGGGTTAATCAAAATACTATAAAGAAGCAAAGTGGGACGCACGGAGACGTAGGAGGGCAACTCGCTACTCGCTCCAAATAACTTACGATTATTATAACAGTGTTGTGCAATATGAAAACAATTCGACCCCTGGGTAAGACGTTAGGGACAGTAAGTAGCAACATCCAGAAAATAGTGCGCGGATCATTTAAATGTCACATGCTTATCTTTCGTTCACGTCTCAATGAGGTGCATCTGACGATTTTTAGCCAAAACTAGTTAATTAAAGCGTGTAAACAAAACATTGTATCGTTGGCAGCATCGTGTGATCGGTGTTACCAACAATTACAATATTTGAAGCTATTTATAATTTTGTATGTGGCACCGCACGTCCGCACCAATACCAATGAAATGACTGTGGTGTACTCACGTTTCGCTTCATATTGTACTGTCACAGAATTATCTCACGTTATTATATTTTTTAACTGCTGTATTAACATTTAGCTGTTGGATTCGACACTGAATTTTATATATCCGTCTCAGCACCACTCGTTCACGTCTGCGCGTCGTTTTGCATGTGCTGTGGGTGGGTGCTGCGAATCACCGAAATAGAACTTTTGGAATAACACTACACAAATTATATTCCTTACGTCACTAGTAACATTTGACTAGATGAAGATCAAGAGCGTATACGTAGACACTTGGATAGCACACGAAAATTGTCGCAAATAATGTATTTAGAAAGCTAGACAAAACATTACATTTATTTTTGTTATTACGAAGAAATCGAAAAGTGTTGGCATTATTATTGCAATCACAAAAAGAAAACTACAAGTTGAACAGTAACTTTAAATATTTTACATACAGCATTCTGGATTGAGACCGAAATGTATAGTTTCAATGTAAACGAAGCGAACAACTGGGTCACAGTAGGATCCCAAATAACTGAACGATGATTGACTTGGGAATATTGTTGGTTACACGCGAGAGCAACGCAATATCCTATCAGTCTGTTTGATTGCTATTGGTATGTTGCTAAGTTGAATTATTTTTGTATTTTTTCACACGAAAATCTATGCTCCTGCCATGCTATCTCTTTACGACCCGTAGTAATTCTTTAGGTCCATCGTTCTGATAAAATAAATACACGGAGTTAAGCGAAAAAACTGGCTGCATTGACAGTAAGCCTCCCACTGCATATTCACTGAAAATTACTTTGTTGCAGGACATATCGTAGAAGAATAAGTCACTTTAAAGCGACGCGACGATTGCTATGATCAAGATGGCACATGCTCCGTTCTCATTCTCTTCCTTCATAGGTGCAGTAAAAGGGAAGTCCTTGAGCAGCCCACTACTGTACTGATTCATTATCACCCACGCGCACAAATTGCATGTTGTTTCTCGATAGAACACACTGCAGTGTTGCAAACGATTTGTGGTTAGGGTTAACAGTGTATGAAGTCAGAAATAATTGGTTTATTTATCGTGGTTTACTTGTTGATTTATTCAGTGAGAAACGTGATAAGGTTCATAATTTAAATTAACTCGTCCTATTTCGCAAATCGACGGGCACGAAATAGAACGAGATAATTCTTCCACAAACTCTGGCCTCCTCTATTCAGTTCTTTTTTCCTTATTTCACCACCTCCGCCTGAAGTAATCGGGTAGCCAAAATCCAGCAACAAAAGTGTCATGCTTTACCACACCTACCGAAACTGTTTGAACTTTTATGATCGACGTATGACTGGTTCAATTTGTATCCGAAGCAAGGTCGGCAACAATAGACAATACGTTGAACCTCAGCGTTAGACTTAATGATAGTCTAACGATCGGAGTACCAGACATCTAAGCACACATAGGAGTAACACAATGCAGTAATTATTTCGATACGTAACTTTTCAGTATCATGTTTGGATATGGCCTGTCTGTATCCCACATTCATAAACGGTTTCAAATGTTAATAGATAAAACAAAAATTGCTTCTACCTCTGTTCATTATAGACTTTGAAACCATCCAATCGATGTTCTTAATTTGTTTCGGTAGAAAGCTATGCGAAGACGGTTTTCAGGAATTAAAACAATGTATAAAAATATACTTATTTTCCGGAATTCAGGAATTAAAACAATGTATAAAAATATACTTATTTTCCAATAAATGTATTTCTATTTGCTGGATATCCACTAGTTTGGAATAATAAATATGCTACATAATATTTTTCAACCCTAATGGCTACAAAGTAGTGAGAACTCGTGTTAATGATGATAAATAGATCCGATACGATACTTGTCTTTATATTCCGGTCGCTTATTTCATCGTTGCTGGGGTTTGGTTTCATCGTCTACATTACATTTCCTGTCATTTTCATTAAGACTTCGAGTACTTAAAAAAAATCTTCAATGTTAAGATTATTCTGTACCAATGCTCTATCTTTTTTTGTTATAGTCTACCTATCCACTACTGATAGTTTTGTCGACAGTAAGGCTTAGTAGATTACTTTTAGAAATGGCATCTCACAATTTTCATAGAAAACACGCAAAATATCGCGTAATTTTTGGCTCGTTATACTTTATATTTTATGGAATATAGGTAATAACATTTATAATGTCAACAGCAAACAGGCGTGGTGAATTATTTGAAGCGACAAGCGACAAATCATAGAATATTTTAGGTCTTAATATAATTTACCTGGACGACCTTGCGCGCTTTTATTTAGGTACTCGTGTCACGGAATATTTTTTTTTAATTGCTCATTTCATAGTAAAGATATCACGCGGTGATTAGTGAATCAAATCACATCGTAAAAACTCTAGTTATTTTTTAAACAAATTTTACGCAAAAAGCAGTATTGTTTCACTACGTCTAGAGCTATCAAAGCCATCTTGTAAAGCTAATTTTGTTAAATTAGCTTAACAAGTGGTTTTTGATACCTCTTAGGTTTTCACATATTATCTTGTCGCACCTTTTACAGGTCAATACATATATTGTGGACAAGATTTATCAATATTTTTTATTTTAACAATTTTGTCGAACAGCTTGTTCCAAAAGTAATAATATCGGTTAAGAATTCCCAACGATACCAGAAAAGTTAGTCTTTTCTAGTCAGGCATGAAACGTCGAGAATACACAACAGAAGGATTGTTCGAACGTTTTAATTATTCAATTAAATCCTCATCAAGGAGGAGCATGAAATCAGTTAATTCCATCATCGGACCGTGAAGAATCAATCAGTTACCGCCGATCAAGTTTGCGACTGGTGTAATTGTCATTTATTGCCCTTGAACTTCGAATTAGATGACACAATTATTTGTTATTTATTTCTATCCATTAATTACAGATGCGATGACAAAATACTAGAGTATGGACTTTTAACTTTATGCTATCGCGTTATGACTAAGAAAACTCAATAGGGAAGGCACAGACAGGGAAATGACCGATAACTGTAACAGACTCTAAGAATTCCTAAAATAACTTTGTTTTGATTGATTTATTCAATTAACACAATTATTACTCAGCCGAGATAAAGGCTTTCAAAGTTCAAGCTCAGGGTCCATTCATTATTTTACTTGACAATAATAAATTTTAGTAACTAAAGCTACTGCTATACATAACAATAGCTTCTGTCAGCGGCTTCGCCCGCGGGAAAGTGGGTTACTTCACGCAAAATTTGGACCCCCGTTTCATCCCCTTAGGGGGTAAATTTTGAAAAATCCTCTCTTAATGCTCGCCTACGTCATAAAAGGAAATCTTGTACAAAATTTCACGTGTGTTGATGATATACCAGTCAGTCAATTTCTTTACAACATTGTTACTGCGCTTGTATTTTGTAGCAGGCTGTCAGAATTGTTGCGATAATTATCTTTGCTTCTATAAAAGAAATTGGCAACTATATTTTTCTTTATGAATTAGCCCAACTGCTGGTTTTGTAAATTCTTGGAAGAAGCGCGATTAAAAACACATTAGTGTAATTTATGAAAGCCCGAAATGTAGCAAAATTGTGATGATTCTATCATCTACATAAAATCCACGAGATTTATTTCGCTATTTCTGAAGAACTGTTCAGAAATATGATCAGTATTCAGTACACATTTGCGCAGTTTGTTGTGTTCATACCATATAGGAAAACGTGTTATTACGTATTATATTAGCATGACTTATGCAATCACTGTGTAGCCGGATATCTAATGAATCTTGTCTCACTTTGTCCTGCTTACTGTTTGATTAAGGATTTCGAAGATTAAGAAAGGAGAACAGTCAATTATTTTACCTTACTACGTAATCAAGTATAAAAAAAAACATTCTGATGACTGCAATAAAATGCAGTGATGGAATTTACTAACCACCTAAGCACATAGGTTAAAGAAAAACGAGTTAAGATACCAGGTGCAGAACATAAACACAATTTCTGGAAATTATGCTTATGTTGTTGTGGAACTAATGCTGGTATTGCGCTTGAGATATCAGCAATATAGGCACAAATCTTGTGGCTAGCTAATACTTACTACTAGTAAAAATAACAAAGTCGTGCCAATGCCCAGAACTACCCATTGCTGGCTCGTCAAACGACTGTCAATAGTGTGACTATTAGAGTCTATATAAAAACTGTACAGAGTAGATATGTGACACTGTGTGAGTAACATATCGTTGTTTTTGTATGACACAACATAGCCGTGAGACGACACGCTTCATGCTTCGACGGCTTTTTGCATTGTTCTAAATACTGCACAGATGTACAATACCATTTAAATTGTAATAAAATGTGCGAATTTCCTAGAATACTTGATTCATTGCGAAGAATTGAACTCTTTCAAGCAATTATTGTTCACAATTCATTTCAGTATAAGTTAATTTTGTATTGTTTTGTTTGCCAATAATTAAGTCATTGAGATTTATTCAAATGTTTTGTAAGCTTTACGGCTGTTATGATAAATCGTTTATTAAATAAGCAAATATACTTTTAGCCGTTTAAAAATTTTGCTGTCAGCAGACCCATGTTCATAATAATATATCCGTTCAACTGTTCGGACGTGAATAAACAAAAAACATAAAAGATAGCCAACGAATTTAAAAACCTTAAAGATGTAACTCCATCAAGATAGAGTGGAAGAAAAAAACGTGTTGCGCCGACCCCAAGTAATATGGGACAAGGGCAGGAAGAAGAAGAAAGATGTAACTCCATCAAGTAAAACTGTATACACAAAGACACTAAAGGCGGGTTTCTGAATTGAGTATTTTGAGTTAAAAACGTCTCAAACCATACTTAAATGCCAAATTTCGACAGGTTTACAGGCTAAAGTAGAGTTTGAGTAATACTCGACTTCAAATGCTTAATTCAGAAATCGGGGGTAACTGTCGCCTTTATATTATACCTACTAGCGATCCGCCCCAGTTTCGCATGGGTGCAATGGTGATATTAAATATATTATACATGTATAATACATATAAACTTTCCTCGTGAATGACTCTATCTATTAAAAAAACCGCATCAAAATCCGTTGCGTAGTTTTAAAGTAAGCATACATAGGGACAGACAGCGGGAAGCGACTTTGTTTTATAATATGTAATGAAGCGTGATGATGACATTCAGAATATCGCGGGCTTTGATTGCGACTAGGAAATCCAATTCCGCACGCTTGCAGGTATTTTTTTTTTATAAGAAAAATAGCTTTAGACGACGCACTGTTCTGTTTACTTATTTATAGCCTTATTAACAAGTGACCTAACAATTTCCAATGGATCTCGTGACTTTTCTGCAGAATTTATTATACCTATGAAATACAATCGGAATATATTTTTATTACATTATACGAAATATTTTAAACTTGTTTTTACTTTTTTTTAAATAATAATACTACTTAAGACGAAAGCGACCATCCAAAAAACCAGGGTAGTTCGCGAAATTCAAATTGTCTTTAGTTTTTTGCATTTTAAAAATAAAACAACCAAAAAAACAATGCATTTCGGCTACGTATGCACACCGCTTGTTTTTTTTTTTTTTTTAAATATTGAAAATCACAATCCCCACTTCAATCCTGCAGGCCTGCGGGATCTCGATTGTCATGCGGGATTGGATTCCCTAGTTGCGACTAGGATAGACTAGAGAAGCATGGCACGTAATAGAGAAGGTTTATGCTGGGCTGTTAATAATTATATGGACTTATTCTTGGCGAATCTACTTTGCTTAAGATTTTAATACCTTAGCCATTTAAACGTCTCGTGGTTAACTCGATACTCAATATTTAACGTAGAAACAACATCAGACCAGTCAGACATACTGCACTCAACACAGAATAATAAACCTATATCTATAATTAAGGGCCGTTTTCTGAGAGGAAGGCTCAGCCCCGGTATGATAGGCAACGAAAGAACGGGTAGGCTTTTAGTCAGTATGAGTCTGACACTATTTCCCGCTCCGCCCAAGGGCGGGATTTGTCATTGGATGATCTTACCTACCATAAAAAAACCTATATGTTTCCTACCTGGGCGAAATTACTATGCATCAAGAATTTAAATGTTCATCAAACAAGGAAAACAGACAACTTATTACATCTTTAGAGTATGACATTCGAGTCTCACGAGTCGTAGTAATGACTGCATTGTTGCCAAGGTCTTAAGGACGAGAAGAATCGGCAACGTGAAAATGACATGGCACATTTTATGGATGTAACAACAATTGGAATACTTCAAAAATAAATCTTTCATGAAATTTACACGCAGGAGTCAAGTGACGCATTGGGAAACCAGAGATTTGAAATAAAAATTATGATTCAAACACTTTTTTATCCGAGTTTTCTGTGTAAAAAGGAAAAAAATGATACTTTTTAACAATTAAATAGCGTAATAGCCTAATGGGTCACATAATACAGTTAGAAAATCGTTTGTAGCTATAATAATATATCGTAGTAACTAACTGAATCTTTTATTAATCTTGCTTCGGCGCCAGGTAAGGTATGCAAAAACAAACCAGGTCAAACCACTGTATAAGCACAATAATTAAATAATAATAAATGGTTCAATTTGATCTAATTATGTGCGATTTAAGGTCTATTTAGTAACAAATGGGCTGATCTTAGCACCTATGGAAGTGACATTAATGTTTCGGAAACACAGGAGGATAATTATATTTTTAAACAGCTGATAATGCTGACCAAGACCTTCAATATATAAAATTATTGTTTTGTTTTCATATTATTTATTTAATGCTTTAACCTGTTGAATACCGTAATTAGAGACACAATAGAAAGACAATAGGTGTGCGGACGCCGGCGTCCTCTCGGGGAATAATGAATTAAGCTGGTTCAAGATTCCATTTGAAGGATTTAAATATCTAAGGTACATCGAAATTGATGATCAATTAATACGTCAATAACTCCCGTTGTGATCATTATTTACGTTCCACGACCTGAATGAACAGTCACTGTACATTACAGGTAACTATGACTAACATCAAAGTGTGCCAAGTCCAAATTTACGCAGTTGTGGGACGACTTCCAGTACGTACAAACACCGGTAAACGACAATTTACGCGAAATTTAAGAGATTGATGACTGCTGAAGAGAAATTGGCATGAATTCAGTCTTACTTATCCAGACAATAAATCAATAATACAATGCATGCACAAAAGTCAATGCATGGACAATTTTAATTAATAAAGCACCCATTTAGGCTGAAATCGTTGATCATTATTGTTTTTACGTCTTGCCCTTTCATTAAAAAGACAATGTTTATTAACCCATGAAGTCCACAATCGAGTCGGGGAGAAAATATAAATCAGAAGAGCAACCAATTTCAAAACCATAGCATACGCTCCAAGCTGACAACTCATAATTAAAACATTTAACGCTACTCAACACATCAATTATACTGAAATTAAAACAATACATGATGTCGAAGGTAACATGTGTGAATCACATGCAATTATTCATTTAATTGATTACAATTGCACCACAAGCAGTGTCTGGAAACATATGTTTTACCAATAAAATTACTTTATTTTAACATCAATTTTGCATAAATCTATAACTGCTATTAACAACGAATTTCTGCATAAGGATAAATAAATTTGGAATAACCTCCCAAAATTAGGCTTTCCCAAACACGCTAAAGGCTGAAATACTAACATTATTCATGGAATGGAACATCTGCTATTTATTTGTTTCGTCGCTAAAGCAGTAAAAGTCGGGCAACAACTGCGGAAAGCGATCAGTATTCAGATAGCAAATGCAATTTACGTATTACGAGCAGTTTGCATGCAGACCGCGAGAATGCACTTTGTAAGCGTCAGTGTAAAGGCAAAAGCACTTCGCTACAACTTACGACTACGAAAGATAAGTCGTAGACCGTACTATGTGCCACTGACATAATGAGTAGTCGGAGTAGCTGCCATGGATACATAATACGCAGGTACACAGTACAGGCCAACTGTTTTACAACCGCTACATAACAATAGGCTGCAGAAATCGTTTCCTGGCTACACTTAGCAAATTGGGAGCGCTCTTGTTAAATGCCCGCAAATTGTTTCCTAACTACCTGCTAACCAGTTTTGTAGTCCATTCAACCGAAAGCAGGTCGAATGTGGGTTACGATTCCTGAGGAGTTATGGAGGTTTTGAACATCGTCGTATAACTCGGAACCACGATTATTGACTTCAAACAAACAATGGTTTGTCCATTACGACGATACTCTAATTCAACACAACACTAATATGTTACACAGGGACATAAACATTGTTTGCCAAAATAAATGGTTCTATATCATGTAGTTAAGTTTTCTCAGTGAAGCCATCTAGTTACGAAAGGTAGACAAATGACATAATAAAGTAAGTAATTCCTGTAGTATCATCGATTTTGGGAGGCTTCGATCGTTAGACCGTATCAGGAGCTACCATTACGCCTCGATAGCTAGCTTAATAGAATGAAGACATGAAGAGATAAGCTGATTGTTTGCGGAACCTCTGCAAAATATATTAACGCTAAATAAAAGAATTAGAAGGGGACAAAACAGCAACGTGCCGGGTTTGCCCTTGAGTTGTTGTAGCTTTTCTAAAAGTAAATATTACGACTGTTTTATCTGAAGTCTAAAGACACGATGCACACATTGGGCAACAGACACAATATTTGGAAATCAATAAAATTCATGAACTGGTAAAATAGGTCGGGTTTACGACTTATTAGCGTCTAAACAAATTTACGGCGAGGCCTAACAATATGTGAGTAGGCCAAATACAGATGCAGAGATTTCAGCGTTGTTCAAACAAAGCATGTAATAAAATATTGGCACATTGATTTATGGCTGAAGCAATGATACGCCTACAAAAACGCCCACTGTGATTGTTGCAGCCAAAAAAAATCATGGGCACTGGTGAAACCATTCATTACTTTTGGGGAGGCGGCAAGTAAGATTACTCATGTAGTAATGAGGAGGTATTGGTTGAGTGTCAAAGCAAGAATCGTATGATACGGAAGTAACAAACAGTATCAAATAAAAGAATATTGGGCGAATGACAGTTCTCATTCCGACCTTCCTTTGAATCGTCTACTAAATTGTGTGTAGGAGTGTTTTACGCGTTTTTAAACGAGGCTGCCTGGCACAAAACAGTTTCTGATTACTTATGTAAATGATGTAAAAATTTCGTGAAGAGCACTCCACTTTATTATGGATATAACCATTAAAACCTAACCTATCCCCCTAAATAGGTTAGTTTAGTACTGATTGTGTAACTTCCTTGGTGTACAATAAAGTTTTATTCTATTCTATCCGTGCTTCAGTTGCTCTTTACGTTTCAGGGCCACGGTGACTCGAACAATCCCGCATCAGATTAGATACCTACCCTAGCACGAAAAAATTCACACCAGACCTAAACTAGCAGATTGCAATGCCTATAGATATCAGTTTCCAGATTATTTATTAATATTATTGTTAGATACAGTAAACATTGAAAGAGTATGTTTGACCCAGAAAGGAAATTGGCTATCCACTTGTATGAGTATCTATCTAGCTTTTATGCTGTTTAGTTTAGCACCATTTCCGTAGCAAAGGTTCTAGCGAATTAATGGAGCTCTAGGTTAAAGACCTTTGTGACCCGCAAAAGTTTGCACGGAATATATTCCTCTGCTTACGAGGTTACATCACCACAACAATCCATCATTACCAATAAAACACTTAACAAGAAAATTACGAAAACACAAATAATTGCATATCACATACTTTAAAACCTCACATTGTGTTGTTGCTAAACGATAAGTATGCGAGCTAAACAAACAAAATGCAAGGAATTTGTATGACAGAAGCACCTCGCAGTTTCTGAGAAAAACACGACGTTCAAGGTGAGATAAGTACAAGCGAAGAACGGTTCGGAATCAGTTTCTGTCGCGCTAACGAATGGACGTAATGAGAACATACTCACGATTGATGGCTTGTCTGTTCTCCACTATGGGCTTGAAATAATGACAACTATGCTTTACTAAGAAAGTAGTAATGAGCCGGAAACATGTAACAAATTGACGTTACTGTGCCTGTCCTTTAGCTAAAGTGCTGTTATCTGACATATCAATAGTTAAACCGAGTTTAGACCTACTCGGTTTAACTATTGATATTAGATAATATTGCTTAGAGAGATTGATATAGAATTTTTAGCATCTATAAACGGAAGCCCGCCAAATGTCAGATAGCGGCACTTTAGCTAAAGGACTGCAGTATGCGTTAGCAACCTACTTGCATAATAGCTCTATTCGAATTCATATAGACAATGATTAAAAAACTTGGAAAAAAATCTTTACGGACGACAAACATCGATCATTTGTGAGTTTATGACCCTTATCCGGCTTTGTATGTACCTGTAATTAGTAGAGGTAAATATTTAAATTTACCAGATGCTCTAGCTAGTGTAAGCCACGCTAATAAATAATGATAACATCTTTATTTCAAGCACGACACTCATATTGAGTTAATAACAATAAATAAACTTATAAAACTAGGTTAACGTCATTATGGTCATAAAAATAACAAAATTCACACACAAATAAATAAATAACGATTGCTTCAGTACTTTACGATATCAGACTAAATACCGGAGCAACAATTTATCACACAGCAATCCAGCTTGTCAACAATCATGCCCAGGATGCCGTTGGAATAGGCTTGCACTCTGCGCTTCTTGGATGCACATCTTTTACGCATTGAAGCAATCAATACGCATTTCCACAAACATCTGTGATGCGCGATATGATTTTTGCGTAAAATGTACTCACAGCTTTTAAGTGTACAACGAGGAACAGTAGTTTCGAAAAAGACTTTTTAAACTCCGAAGAAGCACGCGAGAACCTGCGGGCAATTATATTCGCATAATCTTATAAGATACTACTTAGTAAAAGCATAAATTCTCGTAGCAATCTGCTTGTTTGAATTTGAACATCATGACCTTCAAAATAGCTTTGTAAATTGAAGGTAGCATGATTAATTAGTGATAATCAACTTAATTGGTATTGTTAATCAGAGTAAGGATCTTAAATAACTTCATCCTATATTCCTCGAATCCGAAACAAGTGGTGTTTAAGTCCCATGGTATGGGAGGGGTTGGAGCAGGAAATTTTGAAAGAGTCAAATGAAGCAACATAGGTAGGCTTTTCTTTTAGTATCTTCAGCACCTTCTTATTCCACCTTAGAGCAGGAAGTCATTTGATGATTTCGAAATGGTAGAGGAGGTCGAAAGGCATTGCCATCAACTAAAAAAACCTGTGCTGTTAAGTCTAAATAGAAAAACCGAATAAATAATAGAGCAAGGAGGACCAATTGTGCACCGTTATGATCAACAGTAACGTTTGTGACCACTGGATTAATGAGGCAGTAAGGTGTATTCATGGACTAGATTTTTCACATCAACGACCTTCACAAGCACAAAAAGAAATCACATACCTACCGAGAAATAAAGTCTCAGTAATGTTTCATTCATTACACCATCAATAGTACTGAATGAACCTAGCAAATTCGATTATTTGCGCAGAGCTCATACAAATTGCTCTAATACAATCTTCTGGCCGATATTAAATGGCTTATTGCGACGTTTATTGAGTCCACGAGATTAGTATGCGCATCTTACGAGCAAGATATGCATAGAAATTAATACATAATGCATTTTGCAGGCAAAGGAGTAGGTATGTACAAGACGATTTATGCAATATAATAAATCACTGAGTATGATGCGTGACAATTACTGGAAACTGGTTTACCTATACAACCTTCCAAGAGTTTGGAAGCAGCCTGGTAAAAAATAAATTGTTGTTGTTGTTTAGAAACAGATACGAGTATGCTTTCATACTTTTTTACGTCTGT
Organism: Leucania comma; assembly: GCA_958295575.1. NCBI lineage: Eukaryota > Metazoa > Arthropoda > Insecta > Lepidoptera > Noctuidae > Leucania > Leucania comma. The sequence continues at coordinate 5,138,880 of OY282470.1, read as the reverse complement.
TGATTTGCTCAGAAAAATGATCATGAAATATGGACTATGCCCGATCGAATTAAGCCATACTGAATATAAACTGCTAGTAAAATAGCAAATATGTACATAAAAATATAACTTAACGCTTTGTGCAAATTCCCAATTTTGCCGTGCCATAAGATTTATTGACACAGGCAATAAATAATGCACAAATTAAGTAACTCAGCGGGATATTACTTAAGAACTGTTAAATAAGGAGAGATATAAGTTCTGTAATTTATTTACGTCTCCGTAAACACGGAAAGAGAACAGCTATTGAAAGTAGCTTAACACCTACGGACCAAGTCTTTTGGACATGATTGTCGATTACGTAACTAAATGATGATAAATGATTCTATAAATAAGATGTCTGGCCATTCATTTTGCCTCATTAGCCGAAACTGTACCTTAGATTTACAAAGCGTCTTGATTCTGTCGGCAGTTTTGAGAGAAAGAAAGTCTTTCTGAGGTGGGAAATTATCAAATAACTCTGGAGTCTTGATAGAGCGAGCGGACTATCAAACTTATACTAACCAAAACACAATCCTTCAGTTTCCTATTGCGTTTCATGATCGCGATGAGTTTTTGAAGCCCGCAGTCCACAGGGAAAGTCCAATTTTTTAAATCTAGTCGTAGTCTGTGTGCCAAGTTTTATCCACATGTGTTTTTCGTTAAGGTGTGATTGATTGACAACAACTAAACATCGCACTCAGAGAGTTAGTTTCACTGTCTACGAAACATACAGACTTTGACATGCTCAACAGAGCCTACACATGGATGGATGAAAACATTGGACCAAGACGTAAACTAAAGAAAATATATTTTAAATACCGAAAGGGCGGTAAAGAACTTAGCACAATGTATACACTAAAGACTTTGCCACTTCCATAGAAGCGGAAGCAAACGCATTTCAATGAGGAAGCACCATTCTGTAACACCCACAATATTGTGGCGTTACTTCTCACGTCCTACGTGAGACCAGTACCTCTACCATGAGTTTTAAGCAATAGTATTCGTCGCTACTCGATATCGACGCCGTAAATATTCTGTATGGCAAATTTTGTTTCTGCAAGTGACCGCTAGAGGCGCTGCAAAATTTGCCATACAAAATATTTACGGCGTCGATATCGAGTAGCGACGAATACTATTGCTTAAAACTCATGGTAGAGGTACTGTGACGCAGACCCACGTCCACATGCGTATACGCATCGTTTTGAAATGACCCACTAACGGTGCGTTCCGAGATACGCTGTCAGCGCTATAAGCGCGCTCAAAGTCGTTCCGTTTTGACGTGAGCGCGCCCACGAACGATTTCTTGACGTCATGCATGACGTCATTATCGACGCCATCTTGTACTTACAGTGCCAACAAGTATAAGCAAAAGTACTGTGGGCGCTGTCAAAAGTGACAGTTCAAAATATTGTTTGTTTTGATTGTTTGTTTATGTTTGCTTGGTTTGGTTAATTTGTATTAATTACTTATTACGTTTTTCTTTTTTACATACGATTTAATTACTTTAGTAATAAATGAATGTCAAGCAATAAATGTATTTATGTTTTTAAATACATATACGAAATACATATTTGGTCTAATATAATTTTATTCCAGTAACCTGAAATGGGTTTTAAATGTTTCTGGGTTATATTTGGGTACGACTTTTTCAACATATCCTATGATACGGGGAATGGGTTGAATACGAGCCGTCCTGTGTCGCATTAAAATATGGGCAATTTCTTCTACATCCTCATCAGAGGACGACGATGAATCACTTTGCTCACTTTCATCATCGCTGAAAAGCATTTCTAGTAAAAAATGGGGTTCCATTGCTCCTGAAGTTCAGTTAATTAAAACTTCACTTTGTTTTTTAGCAAATTATGACAAGAGTTAAACTGACTAAATTGCCAAATCACAGAATGATTGTCTACACAAACAATTATTATCTTATAGGTGAATCTCTGAAAGCAAATTCGAGTATGAGCGAGCGAACTGTCAACAACGCGAAGTGACATCAGTGTTGTCAGACGACTGTCACGAATTCCCCCAAACCTTTCCCAAAATCCCCCCAAAATTGAAGTTTTGAAGAAAAAATCCTCCACAAATATCTTTTTTTAAATACGAATATCACAAATAAAATTAAAAAAATAACCTGACAAAAAAACGACAAAAAAAGTGCAAAATAACTTTAATTTTGGAAGTCGGTGTTTCAATAGTTTGGTCTCTTTGATATTAAACACCGACTTCCAAAATTAAAGTTATTTTGCACTTTTTGTTTAAACAATTTATTTCACATTTTTTAGTTGGAGTACCTCTCAAACAAACCTAATTAGATACCTTCCGCCATTTGGTTCCCTTATCAAATCATCATGACAATTCTAAAAACAGAACTTCCTTTTTTGAAGTTTGTTAGAATACCAAATTCTTCTCCAAAATGTGCAAAATGATTTTCTGTCGGCTCATCCAAACGCGAAATAATCGCGGACAAACATACATACATACAGGCCAAACTGAGAACCTCCATTTTTTAGTTTTTTTTCAAGTCGGTATAAAAAAAAAACATTAGGAAGGATTGTTTTGTCGTCTGCTAAAAATAAGTATAGTATAGGTACTATAATATAATATAAGAGTACTGAGACAAGACAAACACAGATGCGAAATTCGGAAGCTTTGCGAACTTGTGAACGTTGAACCAAAGAATATAATACTCTCTGACGAGAACACAGAGTACTTTGGACAAGAACGTTGAACGATGCACGTCGTGGGGCGAGGGGGCGCAATATGGTAACTTTTAAGATACTCGGATAATATCATCGTGCGCAAGATTGCTTTTTTTTTGTTATGTTTTTGGCTAAAATTCGTGAATATCAATATCAAACATGAAAAATTATGGAGAAAAAATTGTTTATAAAAACCCTCTAATTCCCTCCAATCCCAAAATTTTACCTCCACGTATCCCCCCAAAAATACTGTCCCTCCAATTTTCCCTCCATAACTATAAAAAACCTCCAGTTTTGGGGGAAATCCCCCCAATCTGGCATCACTGAGTGACATTCACTGTTTGCGCGCCTACAGGTCGTTCCAAATTAAAATATCGCTATCAACGCTATGAGCACGAAAACTAAATCGGAACGGCTGTTAGCGCTCTGAGCGCTCATAGCGATGTAAACGCAAAACGGAACGCGGGGTAAAATATAAACCTAAAATGAAAATGAGTCAAATACCTATGACTTATTGATAAGATTACAAAGCATTACGTCGCTCTTCTTCTCCATTTTTTCTTTTCAACGATTTTTAATTATCATAGCCGAATGTTTGGGTTGCGAATAGGTCCAAAACTGTCCGTTGCAGTTCCTTCAGCTAAAATACGATGTAAGGTCATGGTATGGGGCTATATAAAAAAGTCCAGATCCAATCATTAAACAGGTGAATTTAGAATTTTAAAGAGGATCCACAACATTGATGTTCGTACTTTAAAAAAACAAAGATAGGAAATAAGGGTGGATACTTATAAAACGTTGAAGTACCACAATTAGCCTGTAAATGCGTGGTTACGGACTTGACGACTATTATTCTGATAGGCATGAACGTTAAATCACAGCGCTATGGTCAAACACATGCTACGAGTATGTCGCGTGTTAAACAATATTCACGTCGTCTCTGCGGACGTAGTTACGTATGTAAATATCCTAATAACAGTAACTAGAGTATGCCCGAAACAATAATGTTAGCCCAACCCAATTCTCGGAGTGTCGGACTATGACGTCAGATAATGTCGAGATTTGTACTTTTTTATTTAGTTTCATTTTGTGTAATGTTGGTTTTTTTACTGTGATACGACTCAATGCTACTAATAGACATATTACAAACGTGAGAAACTGTAAATCAATCTTACTTCAACGGATGAACGAATTTGAATGATTTGGTTACCCTTGGCACTCGGGTAGAACATGTCCTGGATTTGGTTAACCAAATAGGACGGTTTTTTTTCTTGAGAGAGGGGAATTATCTGTTTAGTCTCATCTTGGCACCCATGAATGTAACATTTGTCAAACCAGGCTCGAAGGACACGAGACGATTCGTGATAATTCTTCAAAGCAGCATGTAGGCATGGTTCAGAAATACAAGAGAAGAAGCAAAAAGGAAAGCGTTGGCGCTCTTCTTAAAGAAGACCTCCAACCCTAAGAAAAGCGAAGATGGGTATTTTTGATTGCCGATAAATTCAAAGGGTGACGAAATACGCAAGATGCAGTGGTCGAACCTAACCGAATCATTAAATAACTTCGGCTCTGGGCGGAACGAGAGATAGTCTCAGACTTTTACTGTTTAAAACGCGTTTGAGTTCCTTGAGTTGCGCTTTCCATCTCAGGTCTGCGGGAAACAGCAGCCCTTCGAACTTAGAACGTCGATTTTGGAACGGCTCTTGGAATAAAATAAGACTTTCGGGCGAAACTGATCATCACCATCATCATCATAATATACTGTTCTAATAGAAGCAAAGAATCGATCAAGAGAACGCGTCATACGCGCATACATAGCTATGGTAACGAAATTTATTATTAGTAAAGAATACTTGTGTGTGTCAATCAGTTTAGTCTGAGTATAAATAAATTTGGTTGAGGTGTGCCCAGCTACATGGATGTTCCCATAAATATGTTGTAACTGTCCACTGGAGTACAATAGGATAATAGTGGTTCAGACAGATTTAACAGCCAGTAAATAGAAATATTTTAAAAACATTTAGGAAATAAGACAATGAATATAACAATGGATGGTCTTAAGGCGTCATACTTCTTCTTCTTTACCTTTCGTTCCTCCCGTTATGTGGGGGTTGGCTTTTTCAATCCTTAAGCACCTTTTTATTTGCTAGTGAGTAAGACCAAGCCAATTTTTATTAAAGATGAATAATCTGTACTGTACAGGGTGAAGTATCGGAACTAATATTATAGGAATAAATTGTTTTCCAGGAAGAGCTAATCTCTGGCTGTACTTTTCTTTAAATAATAGAAAGCTTTTCATGCCGGTAAAATTAACAATTGTCGTGAGAAAAAGCCAGTCTAGCAGTATTGACTTCTATGAAGCCTTTCAAGGCCTTAATAATTATATTGCAATTTCATCACATTTTCTAGTACTGGCGACGGTGACTATTTCTGGCACTGCTATTAGTCTCCTTTTGTGAACAGAAAACATCGACGAAGCTACATAAGTGCGGTTTTAGTCTTAGAGTACATGTACCTTGTTTGTGTTACATCATTTAGATTTTTTACTCCATATAAAGAAATTATGTCAAGATAAAGGACTATAAACTGCTGGATTGATCGAAAGAGTGACCATGGCCTCTGAACGTAAAGCGCAATTGAAGGAAAACAGATAGATTCTGTTGATAAAAGTCTGACACTTCCTTTTTCTCCACACAAAGTGGTGGAAGAAGTGGAAGACGTAATTTGAGAAAAACCTAGCAAAAAAATGGGTCTGATACAGCAGGCAGCAGGGCTTACTACTTCTGCAGTCTCCACTACAAGGCATTCAGACATTTTAGTATTTTGTAGTGTTTCCTTTCCGAAAGTTGGAGGAAAAGGTACAGTGCCTTTTCCTTGTTTGAATAACTTTATGTCTCACTAATATTATAAAAGCGAATGTTTGAGAGTGTGTATTTGTTAGCTCTTCACACATGAACAGTAGAAGGAATTTAGACGAAATTTGGCGCGCAGGTAGCCTATGCCTGGAATGGCACAAAAAATACTCTTTATTCTGGGAGTACAATTTTCTACTTTTACATAGGCGGTGCCGATGGCAGCAGTTAGTTAATAGAAAATACAAGAAACACTGTTCTTTTATACCCTCAATCTCTTGTCCTCCGAAAAATACTGTGAATTTCGTATTTAAGCTTCAATTTGCTATTCTTAGATTTTCCATTTAAAGGGCATTGGTTTCTTTTTTTTTTATTTGCATAATAGACTAAATATTCCTATGTCACAGTTTTAAAAAGAAGAATTCCTCATAAATACACAAAAAATATTATCATGAACCTATTTCTAAAATTCTCTACATTCAGCAACAAAAATAATATAACAACTAACAAGACTTTCTTGTCCAATATTCGAGTTCTCAATAAACGAAAGAATGTTTAAGAGGTTAATGATTTGGCCAGACACCAAAAGAATTTAGCCAATAACTTTTACAATGTTGTAAATAATAAAATTCTCATTTCCGTTGTGATAGTGTCACATACTTTCACTTTCAAGGATACTTTGACAATTCTACAGATAACTTTCTAATTGCACTCACATCCTTATTTGAAGAACTGACTGAAGTGGCAATTTCAAAAGCGTGAAGATTTTTTGTTGAATCATTGCTCAACATACTTTTAGTAGATTTTGGGACTTTGAAATTAGTATTATAATATAAAATTGTAATTATTCTGCCTAAAGAATATAAAACTTTTTCTGACTTGTAGACAGTAATCAGTTCTAAACATAAAATTTTAACTGCAGATAACCCTAAAATAGAGCTATAAAATACAGTTTATATTACACAATATAACTTCAACATTACACCAGTCCAGTAGCAACTGCCACCATACATAGAACAGCACATACAGTTCATGTGTAGTCGCATCAATATTTGAAGTTTCATGGTCCAATAATTTAACTTCTCAATACTGTAAAAAGGATTTACCCACACTTCACAATAGCACAAAATGCAAATGCAATTTTAAGCATAATTTTTGATTAGGACACCACATAATTGTCACAAACAAAACCAATGCAAACTTCACAAATGAATGACCAATTCATGTTCAAATATTGGTTCATCTACAACAGAGATACAACAAAATGTGGGACTAACCTCAAAAGCAGGCGGTTAGGAGGCACTCGGGAACACTTGTGTTATAGCAGGCACGCATCAACCGTCCTGTGGAAGACCACCATATCAGACCTCTAGCGACACCTTCAGATTGATCCCAAATTAATGTTAATTAATATATTAGTTACACAGTCAAGGATACTACAGTTGGGAGTGTGCCAAAAATGTGTTGCAGCTGTAAGCAAGCAAAACTGAAACTCATCGATGCAATCGTCACAGCACTTTACGCATGAATATACCGTAATATTAGGTTAGTATGTCAATAATGCAGACGAATGTTGACTACAGTCAAGGCTTCTCTGGGAATCCAGATATCGGCCGGGCGCAGTGTTAGATACATGCATGAGACAGCAATGCTGCGCACGACATCGCTACATAAATCGGAAGGAAGTAAGATATCGTATATCAAGATCACTTACGAAACTTCTTCCTCTCAGAGGCATCTCACGCACTAATAAAAAAAAATCACACAACTGTTGTCACTTTGTATTGAATTGAGTACTAACACTCTTTTCACAAACACAGTCTTCATACAATTTCCTTTCAATTAAATTCTACTCAATAGCAGACAGCAACTAGTCTTGCAGATTGCAGATAAAATTTGACAGCAGAAGCGCTAACAAATTCTAGAACAATCACTTATGGACCATAGACTAACAACTAACTAAAACTAAAAACGCATTACCGTGCATGTCCATTAATAAAGCCGTTATAGTACGCAGAAAATAAGTGGAACCATATGCTATGGTTACGCGAAGTCCCCCACTTCAATTGAGACCAGAAAATTGGTTACTGCGCATTCATGATTGAAGCTCGACCGACATGATGGTTCAACTTGTGTAACGAGGATTATAACCAATTTTAGATAGTTTTATTAGGAAGTTTTCTATCTAAATGAATTAAAGTTTAATAGAAAACTTATGCGCTTAGATAAAAAACTACCTAAGGGAATTAAAGTTCCACTAAATCTACACCTATTATTCATGTTCGGTTAAATTCATATTTTTTTTTTTTGCATTCGAAGACGAGATGAGACAAGATGGGTACCTGAAGTACACAAGATGGGTACCTGAAGATGGACGACGCCGCCGAGGTCGACCTGGGAAGAGGTGGCGAGACGACCTGGACGCCTACCACAAGGGCTGGTTCGAGGTGGCCCGAGAGAAAAATACCTGGAAGGAATTGGGGGAGGCCTTTGCCCAGCAGTGGGAAAGTATAGGCTAATTAAAAAAAAAAAAAATCGAAGACGCGGTCCTAGTCTTAAAATGCCACTTTGCGTTTGGACTTGGCATTTTGCTCTCGGCACTTTATTTTTTACATTTGGTATTTTGCTCTTGGCACTTGGTACTTGGCAATTGGTACTTTGCATTTATCACTTGGCACTTAGCAATTGCCACTTGGTAGTTGGCATTCGTAACTTAGTACTTCCCACCTAGCACTTATAACTTGGCACTAAACTTGGCATTCGGAACTTGGCACTTGGCGTTTGGAACTTGGTACTTGCCGCATGGCAATTTCTTTTTAGCACTTGGCAATTGGCATAATATGGTACTTTGCACTGTTTACTTGGCATTTGGCACTTGATAAGGCCTGTCATACTGTATGGATCAGAATGTTGGGCTATGAAAAAGACGGAAGAAAACAGATTGCACGTAGTGGAGATGAGAATGTTGAGATGGATTTGTGGTGTGACGAGAATGGATAAAGTGAGAAATGAGTATATTAGGGGAAGTTTTAAAGGGGCACCAGTGACTGAAAAGTTGAAAGGAAATCGTTTGTGTTGGTATGGTCATGTGAAGAGGAGGGATGAAACGCATGTTACTAAAAGAATTATGAGTTTACATGTGGATGGATAGAGAGAGAGAGAGGGAGGCCAAAGAAGAGATGGATGGATTGTGTGAGGAGTGATACGAAAGAAAAGGGAGTTAGTGATAGCGTGACGAGTGACAGGAGAGAATGGAAGAAAAAAACGTGTTGCGCTGACCCCAAATAAAACGGGATAAGGGCAGGAAGATGATGACTTGGTATTTGGCACTTGGCCCTAGGTACTTGTCGTTTTCCTAATTATGATTTTAATAATTATTTATCATTTGTCGTAAAATTATAATTTGTATGTATAATTGTGAAAATATTTAATTGATATTCAAGTTTGTACAAAATGTTTTTTTTTTTAAGAAATTTGGTCACTTGTTTAGTCGGACTTGCTGTTGTTAGTACGGTACCATAACATACTGTAGGACCTGAGGCCTTAAAAGCGATGCCTTGATAGCGATGGCGTTCCCGTTTCGAGAGTGCTAGTTACTCAAACCCTAAGCGGACCCCCAAACCCTAAGCGGACACCGGTGTCCGCACACCTATTGTCTTTCTATTGTGTCTCTATTTACGGTATTCAAAGGGAAGTGTAAAAAATAAATACCTGCTATTTGGGTATTTACCCAGGTAAAAACCCTATATTTGGGTATTTAAACGGTATTTTCCGGGTAGACTAACTAATGTCCTAACTAATTAGGACATTGTAAATGAGTGTGCGGTTGACTGTACATATAATGGCAAGTTTTAACGGGCTTGTATTAGTCGATTATGTGTTCAATTTTATACGTTGGGTCCACTCTATGCTTTGTATAAAAAAATCTGTTGTCAATGGTCATCTATCATCAATGACAGCTATGACAGCTGGGTTGTCAATGTCATTTGGTCGTTGGTCGTCGATAACACGGATGCATGGGATGATCTCACATTTTGAAGATGTATTTTGTTGTGTACATGGCTTCATTTTTGGTTAAACTATTATAGTTGCTTATTTGAAAAAAGACTCTTCGTTCTGGCTTAACAGTCTTCACAGTAAAGTGTATTTTTTAATGTTAACTGCAGTGAAACCGACTCAAAGATGGAATGTGTTAAGATACAAAATAAGATAAAGTTATTGTTTGAGAAACTTACCGAGCCGAACTATGTGCTCGATAACTACTACGCCGATGGGCTTATCACGAAATTATCAGACTGTTCCGATCCTGGTAAGCATTATCTTTGTTACATCTATGTAAGTGGGTATGTACACTGTTTACTTTTTATGGGAGATAACTTTTTTAATTATCTACTGTCAAGAGACATAGTATTTGTATATACGGTACTAATTATTAAAACAAATTAATAGTGGCATAAATGAATAAATAGCAACTTCGTATGCTGTTAAATTATTATTTTGCAAATTTTCCTCATACCTTCTGCCTCGCCTTATCCCGCATTGCGTGGTCGACTTTCCGAATAATGCGACGGCATTTATTTCGTGTCTGACATATGGTGTAGTCCCAACATTCTTACATGTCCTATTGGACATTTGTCATTTTGGTTTGAACCTTCTGTTTGTGGCAATGGAAAGACTTTTTAAGCTTGTGATCTTTTGGTCTTCTCATAATGTGACCATACCATCGCAGTATAGCCTCAAAAAATTTATGGAGCCCAAGGCCACTTTGATACTCCTCCATATGTATGTATATATGGACTGGCCTGTTGGTTTAGTGGTTAGTGACCCTGACTGTTATGCCAGAGGTTGTGGGTTCGATTCCCACCCAGGACAAATGTTTGTGTAATGAGCATGTTCATTTGTTCTGTGTCTGGGTGTTATTTATCTATAATATGTATGTATTTAGAAATATACAGCGTGGCGATTAGGTTATCACATTAAATTATGCAGCATGTATTACAAGTGGTTATCAGTCCATTAAAATAGTAAAATAAATAATTTTACTAAAATTAAGAAAATGCATTTTTCAAACAAAATAAATAGCGTATAAAATTGGTAAAAAATAAATCATCCTTTATAATATTAGTTCACTGACCTGTAAAACCGGCAACGCCGCGGCGCCGGCGAGTACGTACGCGCCGTACCTACGCGAGATACGAATACCTACTTGTGGGTGTAGGCACGAGCGCGTGGCGTGTGTGCGACATAGGTACCTACTTTATGTTGTTGTTTTAAGAAATCATCACAAATTAACTTTAAAAATCTCCACTTAAATTTTAAATTTTCACATTTTCAAAATGTCCACCATGCTTCTGTACACACAAATGATATCGTCTTATGATATTGTTTCGAACTTTTCTAAGTAGGTCACCATTCGCGGCTAAATTTTTTAAATTGTCTGAGGCACGAATTATTCGATTTTTTAAATCATCCACAGTCGTCACTTCAGTAGCGTAAACCTCATTCTTTAAATGTCCCCATAAAAAAAATCGAGTGGTGTTTAAGCGTCTGGTTACGCTGTAAACTGTCACACACCACTTTCACTAATGTACAACTAATAATACAAACAGTATTATTAAACTATCTAATTCCTATTACAAAAATAAAGCTAACACAAATCAATATCCACAAAAAAAAAAAACAATAAGTAGGTACGAAGGGCGCGCGCGCAGATAGTAAACTCGTCAACTATCCCTCAAGTGTTTTGGCGGCAGACTAGATTCATTCATCGTACGCACCAAAGAAATTAGTATTATGCCTTTAAGCAATCCCGTACCCCGTAGCATTTCGAGTATTAGAAATTTATACCTTAAGTCGTCAACCGTAAGAATATTTTTCTTTGTCTCTTTTTATCTTTTAATTTACCGCACAAAGACGCCTTCAACTATTAGCTGTAAGGACATTTTTGTCTTGAATTGTTTACGTTTCTTATTACGAGAAACATAAACAATTCAAACGTAAACAGTTTGTAAAATGATAGTCTAGTACTTGTAGGTAATACGAATGGCAACGTTTGAAGTTGTAAAATAGGTATCTTCACCAACCACGGGTCTTTGACCTAATTTAATTGGTCAGCTGATTGAGTTTATGCAATACATGATGTTGCGAAATATTAAAATGAAAAAAAAAATCCCACGGCTATAATATTGTTTATTATTAAATTATTTTAACTGTATATAATAAAATACCTAATTCTGAGTACGTGGTTTCAATTAATGTGATAACCTAATCGCCACGCTGTATAAGTATGTTTATCAGCTGTCTGGTACCCATAACACAAGCTCTGCTTAGCTTGGGACTAGATGGTGTTGTGTGATAGTTGTGGAATATATTATTATTTTATATTATTATATATTATTATTATTATATGTTAGCAAATGTGACTTGGTCCATTCAGATGTAGTCTGGTGTGTGATATGTGATCGGAATCCAATCCTGCATAGAAATTGCGATCCCACAAGCTTGTGGCATTGAAGTCAGCAATCCCGCGAATAAAAAAAAATCATCAAAAAAAATAACAATAATGCAAATACTATAATTTTTGCATATTGCAGGTCACAGTGCCACTCTGACTAGTAAAATGCAAAAAACTTAAGGCTATTTGAATTTTGCAGCTACCCTGGCAGCGTATTTACAAAGGCTATACCATTACAGTGAAAGTGCAAACTGAACTGGCTTAGTTTTTGTTTGACAAAAATTTGACGACACCCTAATCTATTACAGAACAGATATTAACCGAAATCACATAGACTTTGTTAGATAAATTCATTCTAACGTTGCAGCATCAAATGCTATTCAATTTGATACCAATTGTTAGCTTCAATAATAGGTTAATAGTTACATGGCGATTGTTATTATTTTAATATTAAATAATTTAATTACTCGTTTCTATTCTGTATTTGATTAACAAAAAACAACGGACGGCTCACCTTAAGCTGCCGTCACCACTTGACACTGGCAGAATAGTCGACACCAGCTCAGTTGCGAAAAAGGAGAAAAATAAAAAGTATATACCTACAGAGGTCAACGATTAAGCTCAGTTAGAACTTGTGATAAGATATGTTATTGCCTCAAATGGTTCAGTGTTATGTAATATCTTTTTTATCGTAATTTTTAGGCTAGAACCATATTACAACAGTTAAATATAGCTTCTGATGATGTAGGTAGACTCAGCTGCTTGGTAGGTCATTGTGCGTTTTTATACATTTAATTTATTCATAACATCGATAAATAATAATAATGTTTAATTTTCTAAATGGTCTTTTTTATCAGTTCTACTTCATAATATGGTACTTTTGTAGTGTTGGGATTTTGTTCGAGTAAATACTCAATAAAGTCCCGTTTTTACCTGAGTTTATCCAAATCATGTATAAATACTCACTATAGTTTGGGTTGCGTTATTTAGTGTAAATCTTGTTATTCTAACAGCAAAAAGATAAAAATACGGAAAATATGGACTTGTAACGTACTTCATTAATCACATTTAATAACATAAAGCCTGTTATGTTCCATCTTGAATATTTTCGTCAAGCATTATCAAAGTTAGAACTATTGTATTGATTTTATCATAGCATTAATGCACAAAATAGTATATACTTCGTCATCAGTCTTTTTAATGTTTCCACTGCTGGGACACAGGCTTACTCCGCTCCAGAGGGAATGGACTAAAATATAATTCACCACGCTGGCCCAATGCGGGTTTGTAAATGTCACACGTCCTCAAATTACGTAGTAGATATTTAAATCATTGTAATAATAGAAAATAACATAAAAATGCTTCACTATACTTTTGTCAATTACAGTCACCACCAGAATTTAGTTCATAACAATCATAAATATTTTAAAATACCTATCAATCATTGATTACAAATATTTTCTGAAACTAATTACTATCAATGTCAGAAGCTGCTTGTTCATCATTATTAGAAAAGTAATTCACAAATTGGATCTCTTCACTAGAATCTTTTAAATTGATGATTTTTCAGTTGTATTTAATAAATATCATTTTCGCCGCGTTTTCTGTGGTTAGACGATTTCGTTTTATGTTATGAATATTAGTGTGTACTAAAATATCGTTCAGTTGCCGCAGAAATACACGGTGCTAAAAGAATACGCACTGCCACTTTGCTTAAGTTTGTCGAAGAACATTTTTATTCCTTTCCACAAGGTTAAGGGGTTTATTTCATTTATGTTTTTCCAAATAAAAGGTTTTCACCAGAAAACTTCCTTCATCATCATCATTATCATCAGCCTTTTAATGTTCCCACTGCTGGGACTCAGGCCTCCTCTCTAGGAGAGGGAATGGGCCGTAATCCACCACGCGGGCCTAGTGCGGATTGGTGGATGTCACATGTCTTCGAATTTTTGGTTCTAGGACATGTCGGTTTCCTCACGATGTTTTCCTTCACCGTTTTTGAGAGCAGTGGTGATAAATTAAATTACACAAAGTAATGCGGCTGGCTGGGTTTGAACCCGTGACCTACAATTCGTAAGTCGGGGCCGTTACCACTCGGCCACCACTGCTCTAAAAATAAACTTCCTTAGCCTTATAAATAATTAAAAAATAAAAAGACTTTTTCTCCCATTTACCTCTAACATATTATTATGAATCAAAATTTAAGTGATGTTTTTAATTTTTAATTTGTTGGTACTATTTTTTTTTCTTATAATCTAGGTAAGTACGTTCTTCTTTAGGGTCTGGTCTCCTCCACGGGTGCAAGCCTCCACCAGTTCCTTCCATTTGTCCCTGTCCTCTAATATTTTGCCAATGACTTCCTGCAGTATCCAATATACCTATCGTCAGTGCAACTTCTTTTTGGTCTGCCTACTCTTCTTTTCCCTTTCGGACCTTTCCACTCTGTGCTTTCCACTTTGTGCTTTTTTTTTTTTTCTTTCCAGCTGTCCACTTACCGTTCCTGTAGCGTAATACGTGGCCAGCCCATTGCCATTTTAATTTTAGAGCTAGCGTGAGGGCATCAGTTACCATGTTTTTGTCTAATGACTTCGCTTCTAATTTTGAAAAAAGAAAGAAAAGAATTTTGTGTATTTTCCTTATTATACTTCTCTCCATGGCTCGTTGTGTTGTTTCGATCTTTTTTTTAGCTCTTGTCGTGATTACCCATGATTGGCACCCGTACAGGAGGCAGGACTGTATGCAAGTCCTTTTAAGATATCCTTCAGTGACCAGAATTTCTTCCACGTGATATTTGATCTTCCTTAGCCTTATATGCAGGTAATTCTGGCATTATTTCTATTAATAATTATTCCCTTCCTAGAGAGGAGGCCTGAGTCCCAGCCATAGATATCCGGTCCCAGCAGTGGGAACATTACAAGGGTGATTCTATGCTATACTATTCTAGCTATATTTACAAGTTTTAGCTTATCTGGACCCTACAGGTTTGATAAAAAATGGTAAAAGTTATTAAAAACGTTTTAAAAAAGATGTTATGTAATAAAAATAGATTATATTATCAAAGACGATATCTTAGGTATGACCTTAAGTACCCAAGCTGCTAAGTAACCATATGAATTAGCACAAATTAATAAGAATAGTGAACTTACCTTGATACGTTATGACACTACATCCAAAATAATAGCGCACGTGCGCGCTTTATGGCGTTTTTTTTATCTTATGGTAGGTAAAATCATCAAATGACAAATCCCGCCCTTGGGTGGGGTAGGAGATAGTGTCAGACTCTTACTGACTATAAACCTACACTGTTCCTTCATTGCCTTCGGTCCAGGGCCCCGGGGTTCACTTTCGCCTAACCCTTGGCCCCCGTAGGCTTCGACCCTGCTGGGCCCGTACAGTTTGCTCACAACTCCTTGAGGCGCGCGGGAACAGTGCGCGCCATCGACGACTTGGGCTTGGTCCGAACTGGCATCGGACGGACAGCGAGGTACCCATTGCCCGCCGTCCGCAAGCCTGCGCCTACGGTGGCCGGCAATCGGAATCGGAATCCCGGCGGCGGCGGCAGCGTGTGCGCTGTCGCCTGATGCGGTCGGCCTCCTCCTTTGCTAGCATTAGTGCTTCGCAGAAGGAGGCGACCGCCTGCCACTCCTCCTCGCTCCGGACCAAGGCCTGTACCAAGGGTCGGGCGCTCTTTATGGCGTGTAACTGGGTTTAACGAGACAGATACTATAGGGCGTGGGGTTGAAGGGTAAGATAAGCAAAACAAAAGAAACAGGACAAAAGGTAACCCGGGTAGCGTGCATTGAGAATATCATTGAAATCAGAACTAATAAAATGAAGATAATGTAGGGTTTTCGAAAGTTTTAATGAAGTATTTAAGGTATTCCTTTTTTTGAATCTCTAAAGATAAAAAATACTAGTCATTAATCCTTAAAATAACCATTCGATTTGCAAAAAAATAAACATAATTTCAGTTTGAGTAAATATACATCACTTGAGTAAATATCCATCACTTCTAGTAAATATCCAATAAAAATGGGTAAAAATGAGTATTTACTCATTCTAGATAAAAACTCGAGTATTTCTCCTCTGGGTATTTATCCGCCGCCCATCTCTATACTTTTGTGAATAGAAATGCTAGACTTGATTATAAAAAAAAAACAATTCAAAACTGCGAATATTCGAAGAGTTCCCTCAGTCCCTTACAGATCCTAATTTCAAAACTTGATTTTGATAAAAATGAGACCAAAATGCCCAATCCAATTGAAAGAAGTACATCCTTTCATTTAAAAATAAATCCAAACCGTTTCCAGAAATGATGAGTTCTGAGGTAAATATAAAAAGTCTGCTACTACTTAGCTATATGTTTAATATGTTGTTTCAGCAGCTAAGTACCGTGAAGTCTAAAATACTCGTACCAAAATGTATTCGTATGGTAGGGAATCAAATATTTTGGATTTTTAACGTTATTTGCTGGTAGATTGTTATATCTTCTAGAGCTGCAGCAGATGTTGGCTGAATTTTTGCATTGTCATCATGCCTATAATGTTCGAACCTTGGTGAATCATAAAATCTCTATCTATGTTTTAGTAACCTTGACGTATGGCGATACTTGCATTGGCGATATATCATTGCGCAAACTTAGCTCTGCCAGACTTATCAATTCCTAGAAAAATTCACAAATTGATCTTTACTTTATAAAAAAAAATATCACCACTAGTATAATTATTTCGTAACACACTCAGAAGATTTATTAGACAAAAAGCCGTGTACTTAAATAACAACTTGGCGAAAGTAAATTCTTTCTTCCTCTTTTTAAAACATTGAATAAGTCTTTTTAAGGATTTTGTAAATTCATATCCTTTTAAACCGCTTTAGGTCATAACATTTTAAAAATTCATCCTTAGTTCTTGTCCACGTTAACCAAGATATTCTTGTGCAAAGTTTCTTACTTTCTACCCAGCGGTGGCAGCGGCTTAGGTACGCTGAATTTAAGAAAGTTATAAAGCATATGATTCATAAAGTAGCCATAAAATCAACATCATCCTTACTGGATTTAAGGATCTATTACACCACTCGATATTCAGACCGGTTTTGTCGACTACGCGTAGTGTAATAAGGGCCAGACTGTCATACTCGGAAGTAAATTTTAAAACAGTTTGTGTAACTTGTGCGTAATATCGAGTGGTGTAATAGACGCTTAAGTAACATTTAGACAATGACTAGACGAATTGAGTTTGCTCCTTTAGCTCTCAATAAATTTTCTATCATCAGCACTAGTTAGGGTTCCGTAGCCAAATGGAAAAAACGGAACCCTAACGGATTCGACATTTCTGTCTGTACGCCCGTATGTCACAGCCACTTTTTTTTATCAAACTCATTGTGTACTGAAACTCATTTTCTTTTTTCATCAAACCCACACGAGTGAGGTATCTATGGATAGGTCTTCAAAAATTATATAGAGGTTTCTAATATCATTTTTTTCTAAACTGAATATTTTGCGCGTGAGACATTTCTAAAATGGTAAAATGTGTCGTCGTCGTCCCTGTAACTTCTAAAATAAATTTATAAAATGATAAAACTAAAAAAAAATATATGATGTTCATTACCATGCAATTTTCTACCGAAAATTGGTTTAAACGAGATCTAGTAGGTGGTTTTTTGTTTAAAACGTCATAAATCGTATACCGTAATTTACACGAACGTAGCGGAACCCTCAGTGCGCGAGTCCGACTCGCACTTGCCCGGTTATTTTTTTGGCTTGACAATAAATTTTATTGATGTGCAAATTCGTTAAAATTAAAACTAAAGATTGCTAATTTTTTTTTGTGAAATTAGAAGACTTTTGTTAAAGTTCATCTGAAATCTTTGGCATATACTTACTACTGTTTAAGATCTCAAAGTCCTACCTACCATCACAGAATTTACAGAATAAATATCAACGTTATTATTTATTTGTAATGACTATCGTTCTTTTTCTTTTCAGAGGTAGCATTCCTCAAAAGCGCGCCACTACTTTCTGATTTGATAATTGATGCATTAGACAAAGCTGACAATGCGCACATTACAGTCAAGGTGTTCCTCACGAGGGTCCTCGCCATCGCATCTCAAAAAGAGCTGCATTTCGCTAAAATGTTCGCCAGGCAGGGAGACAGGATGCTCGCAGGCTTCAAAGAGATCTGCACTCCAAACACCAGCCCGAGCATTCGAGTAGCCTACATGGAGGCAGCACTCAAAATTGTTACACACAACTCAGGCATAGCTTGGCTTCTGGAAACTGGTGTATGGAAAGAAATACTCAGTTTATGTAATGAAAAACCGACCGTTTTTGTTGTTCGCCAAATATACAAGTTCATGTCAGAATTCCTTTGGAAACTTAACGATCTGAATGATGCCGATAACATTAGAATTATAGTTAACCATTTAATACAACCCATCAGAAAATACGACTTCATAAATGTTCAATCACTAACAAGTGAAGAAGAAGAAGAAATATGTATTGCAGTAGAACCAACGGTGCAGATACTGCTCTCTACGGTGAGCAAAGAATGTCGAATTGAGAATACAACATTGCTTATGAAAATATTAATTAAGGAATTCGCAATTTCTAACTATTTATACGTCGCGTACGACCGGATACGCACAGACGATTTGTCGTTGACATTTTTAAAATTAATGTTTTGGTTGACACTTGCGAAAGTATTCCTCGCAAAACCGATGCTGCCCGGAACACTATACAGTGCAGAAGATTTCCTTGAAGTAGCAGCTTTCAATTTTAATGTTATCCAATCGTTTGTACAGCGTCGTAGCGCAACATTGGTGCTAGACTTTTGTTCAGCTTGTAATATCATATGGAATAAGTTGTGCCAAGATAAGGAACCTGGAATGTACCAGGAAGATGACCAGAAACGAATAAAAATGAAAAATCAAATGTTGTTTGTATTTTTAGTGCCTGTTCTGGTTTTTGTTACTTACGGGAAGCCACAATCAGCTCTAACTGATCAAAGGATCCATGATTATATAGAGAGACTTTTAAATCTCTCATGCGAGTATACAGCAAAAGCCGCTTATGCTTTAAGAGATTTGACTGAACAACTAGACACATTGGCAGTAATTCTGCAATGTGTTAAAAAACTCATCCATTTGAAGGATCACTTAAATGATGAGCAAGCTAATTTAGTCTTCCAAGCTTTATTTTACGTACTGCAAGAGTACAATCCGCTGGATATGAACGGGGACCCGAAATTAGAACATTTCGAAGATGGTGAGGAGAAGAACCTAGTGATGACGTATGTGATGGACAGCGTGTTGTCTTTGGTGACCCATCGGAACATCAACTGGCACGAGAGTGTGGAAATCATGTGTCTGTACAATATTGTTATCAATAATTTGGAGCGATCTAACTTGAGTTGTAAGGTGAGTTGGGAAATATAGCTTACGATGAAGAGCATAAGGGGTGCGAGATTCGAAGTGTACGAACTTGGTGGAGGCTCTAAGACCTTCAACTCCACTCTTATTTGGCTCGCCTACATAGATGCAACTTTGTATTTATTGCCTTTTGGAATCCATTCTACCTTTAACATTTAAATTTTCTTTTCAGTTTGTTGTAGTATCGTTAAAAGTAATAGGGTTGACGATGAAGAAGTTCCTACAGCCAAATTTGACTTTGTTGGTGGATGCTCAACCGGGTGGCTCGATCCACGACCTGGGAAAACTGATATACAGAAAGATGCAGGACCGGCACTGGGAGATCAGAGATACGGCGTTGGAACTGTTATATATTTGCACCGATATTGCGTATATAAGTATGTGGTCTTAACTATTTTTTATAAATGTCCTAATTTTGAATTGTTTTATTCGATATTTTATTGTACTTCTGGAATATTAATATGAAAGATGCCAGTGGTCAAAGTCAGTGATAGGGTAGCGTGACGGTTGACAGAATGAAATGAAAGAAGAGACGAACCTATTTTTCCAAACTCAAGTTGATGATTCCCGAAGGATATAAAATGTCCTCTTATACAGTTTCATATTTTTTTGAACTGAGAAATCATCAAATGATCAGCTCTAAGATGGGGTGAGAGGGACTTTTACTGACTAAGTGCCTGTTTACGGAGACACGGCGCGTTGCGCGGCGTGTTGGGCCGTCCGTCGTATATTGCCATATGTTTTTGTTGTGACGCAGCCCGCTATTGCAATTTACGACGAACGCCCAACGCGCCGCGTCTCCGTAAACACGGCCTGCAACCCATCATGTTCTGTCTTTTGCCCTTTTCGTTATAGGGCAACGGTAACTTTTTCAATCGTTCCAGCAACTAAATAGTCCTTTTACTATCGAAAAACGTTTATCAAAATCAGTTTATATGCGCTTTTGACTGGAAAGGGGACTTTCCTTTGAAATTCCTTGGTTTCCCATTTGTTAAATCGTGAGTGCTAACAGAAGCTACGAATTTTCTTTCCAGAATTCCCACCATTCCAGAAGCAGATACTGGAGAACAACCTCATCAACTTGGCAGCGACGATCGCCTTCAACGATTACGAGTCGTACGTGCAGGTGTCCGCGCTCAAGTGCATCGGCGCGGCCAGCCGGATTAACTCGGTGTGGGAGCAGTTGATCGCTGAGTTTCCTGATATTAAGGTACTCAAAATTATGATTAACAGTCCGATATACCTTGATTTTTTGACTTAGGTCTCACAGCCCGGTAAAGGCCCTTCCGAATATGTTTTCGCCTTTTCTGGCCATCTTTTCATGAACATGTCTTATCAATGTTATCGTTTTTAGGCCAGTTACACTAATGAATTCCGTCTTGTCTTGAGAGTACTACCCTCTGTCTGATGATATTGGTCCACCTGTTCTAATGTATCCTGAAAATGTGACCCCATACTATATTTATATACATACAATCCGTAATTTTTCGTTTCACCAGAATCGATTACTGTATATTCTACGCAACAGCGAAGAAGGCATTGTAAGAAAAGAAGCGTGCAACGTCCTCAGCAACTTGTACCAGAACATGAAGCTGTGTCCCGGATTCACACAAACTCTGTACGAGCACATGGTCTCTTCCGCCCTCACTGACTTCCACTGGGAGGTCCAGATCAGCGCCCTCAACTTCTGGAAGCGAGTCTACTACACCCTCCTTAACGGACAAGGTATGCTCGATGGCAATTTCCCCCCAGTTACATTCTCAAGGGAAACCAGAAAAATTGTCACACTAAACGAAGCAGAAATACAGAAAAGACTCCTCAAAATTCTAGACGAACTAGCATCTATCGGATGCCTAACCGTCTTCGTTACATTACTTCACGACCAAACTGAAGTATGCATTATGGATGCTACTCTCAACATAGCACAGGAATTGTACGATATTCTCAAAAGATATAACGTGCCAGATCTATTGACACCAAAAGAAGGAGAAATAACTAGCATAGAAGAACTTGGTTATACAAACAAAGAGCATATCAAAGAAGAAAAAGAAGATGTTGATGATAATATAGAAATGTTGGATGTGCAGAACCCTGAGAATATCATTCAAGATATATTAAACTCAGATGATGTGAACTTACTAGCAAACATATACGAAAGACACATGACATTACAAGGCGACAAGATGGTGGCACCTCTAAAACCGAAGATAAAACTAGTGAGATTCGCATCGCCATACCTATTTACTACTTACTTAAAAAATACAGACCTTAAGCAGATTATTGAAGATAAGAGAAAGTGGAACGATGGTATTAGAAGTTTCTCGTCCCTTCTCGATGATGTTCTTGGTTTATATGAAGTGAATCAAGAAGCCAATTCTTTAGATTGTTACTAGAGGGTGAAAAAAAGAATGTTACTTATAAATAATGTTGGTATCAGTAAACTGAGATTATATTTTCTTTATAATGAATTGTTTTTTTTTGTTTTTTATTTATTAATTAAATAATAAACATTCAAATACTTAGATCATTTGATACTTAAAGAGTCTTCTCTCCATACTTAAACATCTAATATCTCATCTAGCAATATGTCTAAACTACTATAAACTTCAGAATTCCATTTCTTTTTATCTTTTATGATTCTGCGAAAATCTGTCCCTTTAAATGTTTCCAGAAATTTGTTCGGATGTACCATTTCTTTTCGCGGAATGTTCAGTCTATAATCTTCTTCCATTTCATTGGATTCTGTTTGAATATAATTGTCATGTAGATTCATTATGAGCTCGCTTTTATCAGTATTTACTATATTATGTATAACCTTATCTCTTGTGTCAGTATTACCTGTGAAAGTCAAATCCATAGCCATTTCTTCATCTTTCTCTTCGACCTTATCTTCCATTGGATACGTTATAGCGTTATCCTTAATGTTTCCGAATTTGTATTTATCTAGTATTTCTATCAGTTCTGTAGCCATGCAGTAAGCTAGTTCCATAATTTCTATATTGTACACTTCGTTCATACATTCGTATAGTACCGTTAGGCATCCTATAGATGATAAGTCATGCATTATGGAGGTGAGTTGTCGTAGGATTTCTTTGTCATGTAACGTTATAATCTTCCTCTTTTCTTTCGAGAAGGTTACCGATGGGAACTTCCCGTCAATCATTCCCCTGTAGGTTAGCTGATTGGAAATCTCGTGTTTCCAGAACTGTAGGGCTGCTAGCTGCACCTCCCAGTGCAGGTCGTCTAGCGCAGCGGCCATCATAACTTCGTATAACGTCTTTTGGAAATTTGGTGCTACCTTCTGGTTTGTGTAGACCTTGGTTAGGACTTTCGCTGCTTCTTTCCGCACCATTCCTTCTGGATTGTTTCTTAGTATGAAGACTAGTTGCAGCTGAAAAAATGTAAAGCCTTTGTAAACAAAAACTTTCAAAAAGTATTCTTTATTTTCTTGTAGGATATATTTCTAATTATCCCGTTTGTAAGACCACAGAAGGGGAAAATTTTGAGATTTCATGCCTGTTTCCATTAGTTTGACAATTTGAATCCAAGAGCCTTATATGGCATATAAAACGTGTTGCTGATTTCTTTACCCCCTTCTTAATCTAATAAAGATTTTTTAATATTCATTTAAAAAAAAAAAACATTTATTTCGGACGAAGTCCATATTCTATTCATTAATTAATTATTAGTAGGAATTAACAACACAACTACACTATTACATGAAGTTGCACCCATCTTTGCAACATGGGGGACTCCCACCTATCTGCATTTATAGAGCTTTTTCGCTAGTGCGAATATGACACTCTGTAGGTACTCGTAAACATGTTGAAATAAAAATAGTGTTAGTTTAAAAATTATAACTAGGTTCTGGGTCATTTTTTCAGACTAACTTACTTAAGCAGTGGTGGCCGAGTGGTAACGGCCCCGACTAACGAATTGTAGGTCGCTGGTTCAAACCCAGCCAGGCGCATTACTTTGTGTAATATATTTATATCATCACCACTGCTCTCAAAACGGTGAAGGAAAACATCGTGAGGAAACCGGCATGTCCTAGAACCAAAAAATTCGAAAACATGTGACATCCACCTATCCGCACTGGGCCCGCGTGGTGGATTTACGGCCCATTCCCTCTACTAGAGAGGAGGCTTGAGTCCCAGCAGTGGGAACATGGACTATAATATAAAACTCAGTGTAAGAAAGAGTTTCAAAGACCTGCTGAATAAAGCGATAAACAGAGAAAAGTTCGATGATGGAAGACATTCTCTCAAAAACTTACGCAAATATGAGGGTTATCGACGAGCACCGTCTTCCATATGCTCTCGATCTTCGTGGCGGCCGCCAGGCACTTGAGGGCGGTGCTCTGCGCGTAGTACTCTGGGTCCGTCAGCGCCGTCTTCGCAGCACAAACCATCAAGTTATTCTCGCTGATCACTTTTTGTAGAGGTATGTATTCTGGAAAACATAAATATTTTAAATTAGCTACCTAGTTTATGTACCTATTAGTACAGTATGCTTTGGTTTGAATGGAGATCGTAATCAGTTTAAATTATACATATGTGTTAAATTCGACGTTTCCGTGGTTAGAGTGGACCTCCACTCTGTATACCCAAAACATTTTTTCTTTCAAATCACTAAAAATGGACAATCATTACTTAATGCTTTATTTATAAAACTCGCTAACTACTCGTAGATGCGTAAATTAAATACCTACCTATATCAGTGTGTTGATTGCAAGATGTTTTTACCTTAACGCGATCGAAACGTTTACCGCTTTTGGCTCTCTGATTGGCCAAGAGCTTCGAGTAGGCCAATCAGTGCGCCGAACGTCATAAACGTGTCGATCGCGTTTACGTTAAACAAACTCACACTAGGCACTCTGAAGCCCTACCACGAGCTCGTAACGTGATCTATTTTTAACCGACTTCGAAAAGGAGGAGGTTCTATGTTCGGCTGTATGTATTTTTTTTTAATGTGTTCTCCGATACCTCGGTCATTGTAGACCGATTTCGAAAATTTTTGTTTTGATTGAAAGATTATACTCCCGGATTGGTCCCATAAAAATATATTTTTGATCTGATGATGAACTTCGAAGATAAACAACGAAACTTTTCGAAAAATCATAGCAGAACTGTCGTTTTAATACGTATGTTCACCGATATCTCGTTCAATTGTGGACCGATTTTGAAAATTTTTGTTTTGTTTGAAAGATTATACTCCCGGATTGGTCCCATAAAAATATTGTTTTGATCTGATGATGAACTACGAAGATATAGAACGGAATTCCTCAAAAAACCATAATAGAACTGTCGAAACAAGTAAAATTGCTTTGTTTATACCTACATATAGTCGGTGGCTGACAAAAGGAAGAAGAGAAGAGGAGATACATAGAAACTGATCTGATGATGAAGACGCAAGGTAGGTAAGAGCCGGAACTTTGTAATAAATCAGTGAACCCTAGCCGTTTTTAGTATTGTTAGAATTGTCATGATGATTTGATGATGGAACCGAATGGCGGAAGGTACCTGTCTATTTAAGTTTCGCTGGGAGGTACTACCTATAACTAAAAAGTGTGAAATAAAAAACTTTTTACAAAAAAATACAACCGACTTTAAAAACACCAAAAAGTGCAAAATAACTTTAATTTTGGAAGTCTGTGTTAAATAACGAAGAGGCTAAACTATTATAGAAACCCCGACTTCCGAAATTATAGTTATTTTGCACTTTTTAGTATTTTTTTTTGAAGTCGGTTGTATTTTTTTTTTTTGTAAAAAGTTTTTTCACAACCTAAACTAAACTGTTGTAGGTATGGAGCTGTATATGGTGTAAAGCATTGCTCCATCCTTCTTTCTTGCTCGCCCGATTTAATTTTAATACTTCATGATACGGCCCCAGCGGCCCAGATTCTAAATTCTAATCCTAAAATAGAAAAATTTAATTTCTGAACCTGCTAATCAGTGTTTCAAAATTGATCACATGGTTTTTATACGCTCCAGGAAATGTTTGATAGAATTGCTGTGGCCCTGGAACGTGGAAAATTGATCAATGGGTAATTGAGGGAGACAAGTAGGTTTTAATCAGTAAAGTCTTCTTTTTTTTTAAATTTTTATAAACTATCACTTGACTGCAATCCTACCTGGTAAGCAGTGATGCAATCGTTGATGGTAAAGCGCACTAGTTTATTACGAGCCTATTCACTCTAGCCTTGAAGACGCCTAAATTATAATTTCTAACACGTCTTCTCGCTCCAAGAGCGAGAGAAGTCATTAGATGATCTCAAGTGTCTACTCTACACAACTGAACAGCATCATTGAAACAGGCGCGCTGTGGGTAAATTGGAGTTGAAAATTTTATTGTAGTATGATTGACTGCCATAGCGAAGCTAGCCGAGCAAAAAAAAGTGCATGATCATTTTGTGATTCATGTGAGCCTTAAATGATGCTTATTGTCCACCACTAACCATGACAGTGCTTTTAGCGCTCTCGGCGAGGCTGCAACAGTGTGGCTAAACAAGTTTCAACTAATCATGTTTTTTTTTTTGCATATGGACATTTAGGATTCATAATATAATGATGTATATATACTTTTATATAATTAGCCATAATTTCATGGACCGCATGGTCTGCAGTGCTATTCTCTAAGAAAACAGCCTTCAGCGCAGGGCTGGTCCAGCGACGAAATAGGTACATTGGATTAGTATTGTATGTGATTAGAATGTACCTATAAACTCAAAGGTCAGTCTCAAAATCTATACAGCAAATATGTAAGGTCAAATTACATGAGAACCATGCAGATCAGTGTCCGAGGTGGTATTTTGAGGAAAGTACTAAAGTACTATAGGTACAGATTTGAGTGGACCCATCCAGTTGTCAGTTTGGTACTGACAACTGGACAGCTTTACGTGTGAGTGGACTCAACTCAGGACTAAAGAGCTCAGCGACGTGACGAGCAATACCAAAGAAAGGACATTTGGGTAGGCCGTAGAAAATAATCAAGTCCTAGATAATACTCACTAATATAAGATATATCCGTACAGCTTAGCAGTAGGTTCAGGGCGGAGTCCCTCACTTCCCAGTCCTCGTGTTGCATGTACATCTTCATGACGGCCCCTATCACTGTCATGGTGCTCTCCTGCCTGCTTTCCACCAGCAGCGTCATGTTCGGGGACAAGAACTTCTTCATGCACAGATCTATCAGATCTAACACTTGGACTATTTGCTGAAAAAGAAATATTTGTGGTTATTTTATCAGTTCTGTGAACATCATTCGGTTGGGTATGTTGTTTTTCTATTACAGATGCTTGAAAATATTCATTCTAAATCAATTCTCAAGCTTTAAGATATCAAACAGGTTCATACTGCTATCATCTGATCATTTAGATATTATGCACTAGAAAGTGATTACATTCTTATATTAAGAGTGCAGTGCATAAAAAAGTTATAAATTTTTGAAGACCGCCGATGTGTCACATTTTAAATAAAAACAAATAATTAAGTATTCTATTTACTTTTGTATTTAAGATATCCTGTTTCAGTAAATTCATGAGTCCCTCTTGAAGGCTGGCAATTTCCACGTTCTCGTACCAAAATATTTTGTGTTCCTTCAGTAACATTTGAATCGCGTCCAGCACTAACGACAACAATCTCACATCGTTCGGAGACTTTATAGGACTCTCGGTTAGAATCAATCCCCCTGCTCCATCGGACAATATATAAAAATCTAAGACGTGGAAAAGACTCTGGAAATACAGGCCTGCATGAGCTGCCGTTAGGTGACCTTTCAATCGAAATAATTCCCTTATCGTTGCAATGGTGACTTCTGTTAAATCATTCGAGTTTAACAGAATCCTGTATGTATAACAAGCAGTAAAAATGTGTTCTGTCAACGTTTTTCCAATCTTCGTAAGAAATCTATCAAGAAAATCTTGTTTTTCTTCCGGATTTCGTCCACATTCGCTCTCAAACGCATAAATTAATAGTGGCTCAATCAAGTACACAATCAACTGATCTGATAGTTTTAATTTCTGTCCATTCCTCTCAAAAGTTAGTGGCAAAGGCAATTGATCTTTGTAAGTTTTCTCGAAGTTTGACCAGAATATGTAACACTTTATACAGAAATCTGTGACGGCTTGGATTTCCCGTTTCTTGATGCATCTCAATATGCAATTGTGGTAGAAGACAACAAATTCATTACAAAACTCATCTATTTTTCCAGTGAACAACAAGTGCCTATGTGAAGAGTAATAAAATCTTAGGAGTATGTCATTAACACAGCCAAGTAAACAAGAATACCGAGTTGCTTTCAAGATGAACATTAATGGGCGCTCGATTAAGAAATATGATCGCAATATGGACACCACATGGTTAACAGGTACATGTTCCATGTCGGTTAAAATAATTAATAACGCGAACATATGCGAGCCAATTTTCTCAGCAAAAGCTTTGTCCATTTCATGATCTATAAGTTCCACGGTTTGATATTCGCTCGACATGATGGGTTTCACGACATACTCCAACACTTGCATTAGTTCTGCTTCCATTTCATATTCGTTCAACTCCCTTACAAGTTTTGAAATTAATGTGAAAGCGGCTTTCGCAATTGGGATGGACGCCTTATGGGTGTCTGGATGAAGTATATATTCCCATACTTTATGTTCTAGAAGTAATTTCAATCCAGACAGATGTGTTACATGCACCGTTGCTAACTTTATACACGCCAGGTGAAGTCCACGGTTCTGTATCTTCGTACTCAGGTTGTTGAGAATGCAATATTTGAATGTCGGACCTTGTAAGCCGTGCATTTGCATTTTGTTGAACTGAAGCTCATTCTTGAAGAGTATCGTGATAATTTCAAAGAAGAAAATTTTGACTGACGTCGAAGCATTTTTTAGGTTTGCGACTGAATCAAAAATAACGTCGGAGAAGCAGGGGTTTTCTAGGAGGCATTTACCAGGACCTGGAACATACAAAATGCACATTGTAGGAAGGTCGACAGTCGTCTGTTTTTTTTTTGCTTGTCTTTTTTTTTGTTTTTTGGCAGTCTACTGTTGGATTATTGCCGTGGTATAGATATAGAAAGGCAATTTTCCACCTGTCTAGCGATACCACTAATGCGAAGTTTATTTTCTATAGCTCGCCTACGAAGGCAATATAAACAGTTTTGATTCTTTTGCTTTAAGTCTCATATCATGCCGCCCTGACGACAGAAAGTATTCAAAAGGCTGGAGGTTCATAAAGGGGTTTCCAGCCCCTAAAAATAATGAAAAAATAAAGTTGATGAAATCTCCAAATACGGTGGAAATTTGACCAAAACTGCAAAATTGACAATCTATGGGTCCCTGGAGAGCAAATAATGCAAATAATTTCAATCAAAACTTAAAATAAAATGCAGGACTGAGTTAATTGGTGAGTGGCAAGAGAGTCCACAAGTAGACTGCTATAAGTTGATGATTATTATGTTTGTTAGACTATCTAAATGGCACAAAGCTAGCCATTTTCATTGATAATTGGCTTGTTATTTTTTTTTTTGCCGCAGAATAGATCAATTTGTGAACCCTATAGACCTATGTATTAACTCACGCACATATATATAATTAGACACAGTACTTAACATAGATTGTACTCACTATTATCACTTCGATCTTCAAGGAACTTCAATAGTTTCTCCGTCGTGTGCTCGTTCAACACCACCTTCCCTTCGAAGACGTATTTAACAAGCAATTTAAATTTTTTCAAGTAGTTGCACACTTCCATCTTTAAAATTATTACTGTCACTATTTTGTCCCTACTACGATTACATTTTTATCATTTTTTTATTGATTTGATAACACACCTAAACACGGCAACGTCGGAAATGTTTTATCACACAAATTTGAATACACAACACCCATTATTATTGTAATAAGTTGAACAATGTTTTTAAATTGTTTTTATTATGAATATGAATCTCACAATCACTCCTGTAAATCAAAAAGACATGAGTACCACTTGCGACTCAAGAATAAACTAGGAAATAAGTAAATTGTTTCACTAGCTGAGCAAGGCTAAAAAACTAAATTCAT
Organism: Leucania comma; assembly: GCA_958295575.1. NCBI lineage: Eukaryota > Metazoa > Arthropoda > Insecta > Lepidoptera > Noctuidae > Leucania > Leucania comma. Next base: position 5,109,369 of record OY282470.1, on the reverse strand, counting down.
AAGTAGGTATAACGTAGATATTATATAATTAGGTACATGATAATCACGTTTCTCAGTCCGTCCGTCTCTACGCACATTTGTGTACTAACTGGTATGTTTTTTATCGAACATGTACGGTAAATATTTAGAGCCCATACCTACATATAAAGCTATATTTGTACAATTTATGATATCATCACACCACAATCTCAGTGTTTTGTGTTTATCTAAGATACAGACAACGCGAATGGATTTTTCTGATAGGTAACTAGGTATAGGTAGGTACTAGGTACTGATATAATTACGGGCTTTGATATGTATATCGAAATTAATCATCATCTTCCTGCCCTTGTCTCATATCACTCTCTTTTCTGCCAGTATAATGACTGGCTCGTTGATCTAGTGTTAAGTGGCCCTGCCTGCTATGCCTGAGGTCGCGGGTTCAATTTCCATTCAAGACAAATGTTTGTGTGATGAGCACGATCATTTGTTCTGTGTCTGGGTGTAATTTATCTATAATATGTACATAGGTATTTACAAATATATGAGTAGGCAAGCATATTTATCAGATGTCTATTATACCTAGTATCTACCGATTGCCACGAGCTCTGCTTAATTTGGGACTAGATGACATTGTGTGAAAGTTGTGGAATAAAGGACGGTAGAGCAGACATCAAAATAATGTTTTTAATTTATACTATAGCAATAATTTTTTTAGGAGGTACATTATCAAGTAGCTTCTCCTGCTTTAAGGTAGCTTTTAAATGGCCTTTACGTTTCTATGTGACCAAGGGCTCTGGAACAAAAACAAATTGGGAGCCTCTAAGGCATTCCCCACAAACGAATAGAAGTTGAAACTTGTCGGGAATATCTGTTTTTTTTTAATGAGTTGCATTATTAATTTTGCAGCCTACCTATTTAGATTTCATATGTGGAATAATTTTTCGTTCGATAAATAAGCGGTTTGCTAATCAGGTTTTAGGGGGCCCTGACCTTGAAGGCCCCGGGGCACTGCCTAGTAACAGTAACAGTAACTCTTTCAACTATTCCTGTAGATAGTAGCATCAGATAAGGAGACTTCATGATAGCCGATAGGTAAGGAAGGTCGTAGTGTTACATTTATTCTAGCCGCAATCCACGCTGTTGGGAAGGTCATAACGATTTAAACGTTCTATCAGAATCAATAAAATACCTACTTGCTTCCGCCCGACTCGTCCGCACTAGGTCAGTTTTTACATTGATTATTATCTATAGCTATACATGTAATATTTTCTTTTTGAATTTCATCCACAGTGAACAAATCGAAACGGATATTTTACGCTAATACTCGTAATGTGAGTTTAACATCCAAAAGTTCAGGAACGAAGTGTGAGCACATATTCCAACAGAGTTTAATTTTTTACGAAGGTAGGGGTTAATCCCTGAAACTACTAAACCGAGTACGCAGCCTCACTATCCCTGATAGCCATAGATATTCTACGTTCACTCGAAAGAGTGGTTGTTTTCCCGCGGCAGAAATACTTGCCAAAAGGAGTACTTTCGAAGCATATAGTATAAGTAAAAAAAAAACTAAGTATTTAAAAAAAAACCGACTTCACTAAAAACAAGGGTTCCGTTTTTTCTTTTGAGGTACGGAACCCTAAAAAGCGCAAAATCTGACTTTAATTGTAAAAGTCGGGTGTTAAATGATAATGAAGACACAAAACTACTAGAAACACTGACTTCGAAATTAAAGTTCTGAAATTAATTTGCACTTTGAATTTATTTTTTTTTGCATTGAAGTTGGACATTCGGTCGTATTTTTTTTTTTTGTAGGCAGGTAAAAAGTGTTTTTCTTCAATCATTTGCTAACCGATTTTGATCATTATTTGAGCCAAAAGTGCCTTGACAAGTAGCTCCCTTAGCGTCTAGAGCCAAATGAGCTGCTTAGCAAGTAACAAAGTTTAGAGGGACATGGAACAAGGAGTTACGTCCCGCAAACCCCCTTAGAAGAGTGAGGATACTCCGACCATAAGGGTGTGCAACGTCGGGGCGAAACTCCGCTGCCGCGACAAGTCGCGGCATGGCGGTCAGAGCTCCGGCGGGATCTCATGGTGAAATGGCGAGAGCGACTGTCGCAACCTCGTGCTGGGCACGCCACGATCGAGGCGGTAACGCCCCTCTTTGAGGCGTGGCTGGAAAGGCCCCACGGCGTCGTCACCTTCCGTTTGGCGCAGGTGCTGACCGAACACGGCAAGTTCGGTCCGTACCTGTACAAGATTCGTGCGGAGACGACGCCCGGGTGTCGCCACTGTGCGGACCGCCCGGTGGACACGGTGGAGCACACAGTCGAGGTGTGCCCCGCTTGGGAAGAGCAGCGCCGTGTCCTCGTGGGGGCGATCGGCGGCGATCTCTCGCGCCGGGGCTTGGTTCAAGCCATGCTCCGGAGCGAGGAGGAGTGGCAGGCGGTCGCCTCCTTCTGCGAAGCAGTAATGCTAGTAAAGGAGGAGGCCGACCGCCTTAGGCAAAGGCGGACACGCCGCCGCCGCCGCCGGGTTTCCGATCCCAATTTCCGGCCACCATAGGCGCGGGCTCGCGGACGGCGGGCAATGGGTAGCTCGCTGTCCGTCCGTCCGGTAACAGACCGGTCCGAGCTCAGGTCGTCTACGGCGCGCACCGTTCCCGCGCGCCTCAAGGAGTTGTCAGCAAACTGTAGGGGTCCAGCAGGGCCGAAGCCTACTGGGGCCAAAGGTTATGTGAGACTGTCACCAAAGGCCCCAGGATAAAGGCAAGGAATGGAAAGGTAGGTTTTTAGTCAGTAAAAGTCTGACACTGTTTCCCGCCCCACCCAAGGGCGGGATTCGTCATTGGATGATTTTACCTACCCAAAAAAAAAAAAAAAAAAAAACCATAAGGCTGATATGTATGATCCGGGCAACTGCCCAATAGTTTATTTCGGGCTTTGGTATATGTTCTAATCGCGCGGAGAACTCTAATACCGTGATGCAGGATTTGGAAGTTCCAATGTTGCTTCATAGATGTCGCTACGAAACCGTTACAAAAGGTGCATAGCCGGCCTAGAGAGTCGAGAGAGACCTGGTAGCGCTAGCGCTCTCTAGCAAGGATCTTGTGTACCCTTCCTAAACCTTCTTTATTACCAATTATATTCTACAATTCACTCAACATAAGTCATCAGGGTGAAAACAGTGTTAATAAAAAACTTTTTACTAAAAAATACAACCAACTCCACTATAAAAAACATTAAAAAGTGCAATATAACTTTAACTAGGCACTGCTTACCATGAGGTGGGATCGCAGTAAAGCCCTAGTTTATATTATTAAAAAAAACATGATCAATGTTAAACAACAACCAACAACACCTTCCTTCTAATAAAAAGAAGAAAGTATTAACTCTTGCATGTGTGTATAAGTGTGCATATAAAATTTGAAGATTTGCGACTATTTCTCCAGCATCCCATTATTGGATTTGAGCCGATGTCCATGGCATGACATGATGACATGGCTGATGGCCTGCCATAGTGGTACTGGCATCTTTGAGTAATTGGGGAAAATACATAAAAAATTGAGAAGCTCCTCATTTTTTTTCGTTTTATACACAAAAATACACAATCACGGAAATGCAGTTTTATATTTTTATTTCAGTAGTTTTCTAAATAATTTACACACTAAATGCCTTAACCTAAACTATATTGTGTCTATTCTATTTCTATGACACCGCCAACTTTGCTAAGAGCTTCCTTCAGTTTCTCTGCTTCGTCTTTGGACACATCAGCCTTGACAACGGTTGGAACACTTTCAACAAACTTCTTTGCTTGTACAAGATTGAATCCTTCTAGTAGGCTCTTGACTTCTTTGATGAGTGCCACTTTTTGTTTGTCATCAAACTTTGTGAGTTTGACCTGGGAAATTTAATCAAAGAGGTTAGGTTTTGTGGTAGAAGAAAAATAAATGTTTTTGTACAGAAGCAGGGAGGTTGTATAAAAAAACTTACAGTAAAGCTAGTCTTTACGGCTTTGGGGGCCGCTTCTTCTTCATCCTGTGCAGCAGGGGCGGCCACGGCAAAACCACCAACTGGCATCATAGGTGCGTCAGGTAAATTCAGCCTTTTCTTTAAGACCTGGCTAAGCTCTGATACTTCAAGAAGGTTTAAGTTGGTAATTTCAGAGACAATCTTTTCGATTTTTGGTGAGACAGGTTTATCTACACCCTCTGGGACGGGTATGGACATAGGAGCGGCCGCTTGAGCTACCTCTTGGCGTAGGATCGCACTGAAATAAAAAATTGTAAGTAAACTAAGAAGATTTAGAAAAAAGTCAGTGGGTCGTCTTAAAAAAATGTTTAATATATTTTATTAGTTACAGGCCGTCTAATTATGAAATTAATTGAGAATTTGGGATGGTTAATTATTATGATAACCTAATATTTTATTTATTGATAAGGACACAATTATAGGCTCCTTACCATCGTGAAAAAGAACGCCACTGAAGTGGAAGGCTTCTGATAATTCTTACACCATTCATTTTTGCTAATATTTTTTATGTAAAATAGAAAAATTCAAGCCTTTCAGGCACTTTTAGGTTAGGACTTAAGAATAGAGTATGAAGTTTTGACAAATTTGACATTTGACAGTTTAACATAGACAATTAAAAAATATTTCATTCTGGCTACGTTTTGTTTCTTACAGCTTCCACTTTTAATAAAATGATATAAAACAAGAACGCCGATGATAAAAGTTATCTTAAAATGTCCAGATAGAAATCATGGCTTCAGGTGGTAGTTCCACATTTTGTATGTTGATGTTTTCAGAATTTAGTCGACGACATTAGCATCATTATTCGTAATTTTGACATTGACATATAAATGATAATGACTGGTAACGTGTTGCAAGCTTTAAGAACCCCAAAAGCGCATTAATAAATTACACAAATTCTGATGTGATGTTTTAATGATGTTGATATGGTTAAAAACTTTAAACTAAGATCAGGTAACATGTGGATGCTTTTTTTATGACAACTTATTACTCTACGGAATTTGTTCACAGCCCAAATTATTGCATTATTGCTCCGTCATATGGCAATAGATACATAGTTTGCATAAGTCCAAGTAAAAGTAAATTTCAGCCGCTGATAATTTGTAATGTGAAAAAATTTACAGAATGAAGCGTTTTTGTTTCGAGCCTTGTCATTTAGTAGTACCCCATAATTAGGTAAAACCCATTACCGACTAATGGCAACACTATTTTTTTGTTGCATTATCAATATTTTGCTTTGATAACATATTTTCCAATATTTTCTGACGTATTACGTAGCAGTAGATTTTTATCATCAGAAATTCAGAAAAATAAAGTGTATTGTGGCAGCTACCAGCAATATATTTACTAGTAATTATTTGTCATTTAAAAACTGAGTTCAATGTGATTTGATTAAACTTCGATCAGCTGTTTTGTGTTTTTCGAGGTAAGTTGTTTGTAAATATTTTAGCAAGCAATAAGTATGTAACAAAAGAACTGAATTTTAATCAGTTTACGGCCAATTTGTAATCAGATCGTTAGACCACCTTTACCGCAGTCAACCTTGATGGTTCCCCTACCTCATCACACATAGCTGTCATCAAACCGTAGGGGCCCAGCAGGGTCGAAGTCTACTGGGGCCATGGACCGGTTTCTGAAAGGAAGGTTCGGCCTCGTTATGAAAGGCAACGAAGGAACAAGAGTGGTATTTAGTCAGTAAAAGTCTGACACTATCTCCCGCGCTATTCCGCCGCGTCATTGGATGATTTTCCCACCGAAAAAAAACAAAACCTCATCACACATGACAATGACTTTTCTCTTGACTGCTATTAGAAAACTTTTCTTCATAAATGTTCTATAAAGGCCTAGAAGGTCTCCTAAGCATTTAGTCTTTCTTGTCTTCCTTCTCTTGCTGGTTAAAACACTAACCATTCAAGTATGTCCTACCTCTAATGTTGTCTGTTATTAATTTGGTTATTTCTGGTGGAATATTGATTTCTAAAACAATCCGCTCTAGTTTTAGATACAGGAGACCGCATTTTAGAATTGCCTTTATATAGATTTGTCTTTACAACTAGCATTTGCCCACGGCTTCACTCCCGCTCTACCTTACTCTACTCTACTCTATTCTATACCAATAAATGAGCAGGTTTTTGATACTTTTTTTTTATTTAACGGGATAAAAATTTAAAATAATGTAGTTGATGGCATCAAATATGTGATTAAACTAAAATAATTATCACCCCTTGTATCAGAGTTTCCAAGCAGTTTTGACTAGAAATTATTTGTAGTTTTCAAATATCTGTTGAATCCAGTTTTTTAGCAAGCTTTTATAGCGCGGTATATACCTATACGTAAGTATTATTAATACTTATCAAAACCATTCTAAAAAGCTCAAACATGATAGAGTTATCTTATTACGCTTATTACCGAATCTCCATGGTCATCATCAGACCCTGGTTACCATCTAGCACTAAAGTACCTACTCGTCAAGACGGATCAAAGAAATCTAAACTCATCAGAGAGTTGTATTTCTGTGGTTGTGACATTTAACTTCCGAGTTCCTATGGGCACCTTCCGATTTCATCATCAGATCAGCTCGACGACATAATAATTTTGTACTGTCATCTGATTTACATATGTATGCAAAATTTCAGATCAATTAGTAACCGGGAAGTGGATCGAATTTAATTTACAAGATTTAATCACAGACAGGTAAAATAAAAAATAAAGTTTTTTTTAAACATGATTTAATTTACGCATGTACTGTTACCCGTTTACATGTGTAATTTCGTTAAGTAAACGTCAGCTGGGCGAGTTCTATGACCTGTAGGTAGTTAGTACGCAACGACCGACTACTACCTACAAGGTCATTGACTCGTTTACTTAAAGAAAAGAATTTCGTACATGCGTATATTAATTGGAGTTTTAGAAAAAAAGTACTTTTTCTTTTTATTTTATCTTTACAAATCGATAGTGTTTCATGTACCGGATCGACCCTCCACGGGATTAAAACGATCAAAATTTAACGGTGCATAAAGCTTGTTAAAACTATCATCTTTAGCCGTTGCACAAGGTCATAGTTTATGTTCATCTACCGGCAATAAAAAGCATGTACGAGGTCTATTTATAGCTACAGAGTAGTTATAATGACAAGCAGGTATAATTATCTCATCTTCATTGTGAACTAATACTTAGTTCTATAGCATCTACATATAGATTACAGGAAATTGTAGTTCTAAGATAAGCAGGCATCATTGGGCACGCCACCTTTTTTGAGATGTACCCGGGTGTCACCTTTGCATTGTGAGGATCGCCCGGAGGACACGGTCAAACATACAGTGGAAGTCTTCCCCGCGGGCGGAGCAACGCCATGTTTTCGTGGAGGCGATCAGCGGCGACAACCTCTTGCGTCCGGCTTTGGTACAGGCCATGGGACCGAGCGAGACGGAATGGAAGCGGTCACCTTCGTCTGCGACGTGGTAATGCGAGCAAAGGAGTTGGCCGAAACCGTGAGGGAGAGGACATCCTCGTGCCCTAGTCGCCGCCGCAAGAGAAGGCACGGGGGTCGGAAGTCGTAGGGTGTTTCCCGGCCACCATAAGCGAGGGATAATGGGTGGCGAGCTATGGGTTGTCCGGTAAGGAACAAGCTCGCTCGAGTCGATGGCGCGTTGTGTTTCACATGCGCCTCAATGTGATGAGAGCAACACTGAAGGCACCAGTAAAGCCGATACCTACTAGGGTTGCGGGAATGCAAAAGAACAAAAGTGGTTTAGTCAGTAAAAGTCTGACATGCGCTTTTACTCCACCCAGAGCGGAAAAATTCATCACCCACCTCAAAAAAAGATCAGAGAGAACAAGCATCATACTTATTTTTCTCTGGGTCAGGCAGAAGTACTCGCATATCAATAATAGCTAGTTGGAATAACTGCGAAAATTGGCAAATAAGTTGAACTATTAGCTATGGTTACGCGCAGCCGTCCACTTCGATTGAGACCCGAAAATCGGTTACTTACTGCGCATTCAAAGTCGACCGTCATGATGGTTCAACTTGTGTGACGAGGATTATAACCGATTTACGGGTTTCAATCGAATTGGGCACTGCGCGTAACCATAGCAAATTGTTCAACTTATTTGCCTCGTACTATATACACTCAAATTCACGTCAGTTACAGTACGATCGACGGATCTTGACGCGCCTGAAGTTAGGCTCTGCGAATTTTAGCTCTTGTGCACTCGTAAAAAAATAAATGGTTTGAAAAAATAAATGCCAATAGCTGTTGTTATTGCTGTTAACAACAGTAATTGGCGTTTGTTTTTATTAATCATTTATTTCGCGCGCTAACCTAACTGCCTAGCCCAACTTCAGGCGCGCCAAGATCCGTCGGCCCTACTGTACCTGTCCCATATAAGAGAGAGATAGATCAATCAGGTCGTATTTTGACCTGGGTCTGCTACTGGGAAATGTGAGATTGAAAAGCCGCATCTTCTCGAATCGATGGTTTCCATTTCCCTCAAAGTTTATGAGGTTTGGTTTCCATTTACGATCATACAAAATTGAGGTGTTATCTAAATCAAAACCACTAATTAAATCAACCACAACTTGTCTGAAAATAGATCCCTATCTAATGTAGTTCTAGCCTAGCACACACAGACCGAATCGAACGAACTAGATTAATCGGAGTAAACCATTTTACAAACAGTTCATCACGCGAAAATGAATTTTACGCAATATTGTAATAAACACTAATTGACTGCTTAATAGCATAGACATGGGAATTGCGTAACGGGTCAGATCTAGGTCATTTGTCGCTTTGGTAAACCCCCAACCGATCCCGTAAATTGGACACGTAATTTGGAATAGTAAACAAAGGTTCAATCAACAGACCCAGTGCTGGGCATACCATAATCATAATTATGGCGGTAAGTCCCAATTTTTTGTTTTGGTTGGGGTAAAATCGTCCAATGACATCTCCCGCCCTTGGGCGGAGCGGGAGATAGAGTCAGACTGACTAAAAACCCACCCCGTTCCTTCGTTGCCTTAGATACCAGGGCCGAGCCTTCCTTTTAGAAGCCGGCCATGACCCCATGCAGCTAGCAGGCTGGGTCTGAGTAGAAAGACCTCACGGTGTCCTCACCGCATGACATAGTCAGTTCGAGAGGTTCCTCCACCGAATTCGTGCGGAAGAATCGCCGGGGTGTTGCCACTGTGTGGACCGCTCGGAGACACGGTAGAGCATACGGCAGCAGTGTGCCCCGCTTGGACAGAGCACCGCCGTGTCTCACGGTTCAGAGGTAGGGCCTCCACGAGCTCTTAAGGCTATCATCATCGCTAAACAGAACTGTTAAAGGGATGGAGCTATGTAGGGAGTACAGCTCCATCTCTCTTTCTTGCTCGTACGCCTGACATTTTAACACGTCATGGTACCACGTCTCGGTCGCAGCGCGGCTGTAGCGCGGCAGTCGCGCCTTTTTATTTACATGGAATAACAAAGAAGCGCGACGGCAGCGCTGCAACCGCGCTACAGCAGCACTTTGCGGCTAATTTGAAGGCGCCAACGGCCCTGTAGTGCTATTCTCTAAGAAAACGTAGCGCTGCCTCAACGACGAACACCCAAATAGGATACATTGGATTGTCAACCTAACGTACCTAAACATTGGACTGTTAATTCAATGTATCCTATTTGAATGTTCGTCGTTGCGGCAGCGCTGCGTTTTCTTAGAGAATAGCACCACTGGAATTAAATAAACATTGTTAACGTCACAAATGAAGCAAATAGTGATGTGATTTTGGCTTACGGGATTTTTTGATAGAGTTATCGTTGTCCTTCAATGCAAAGGATAAATTAAAGAACACAGGTTTTGTTATGGTAGGTAAAATCATCCAATGACATCCTCCGACTTTGGGTGGAGTGGGAGATAGTGTCAGACTCTTACTGACTAAAACCCTACCCCGTTCCTTCATTGCCTTGGTTCCAGGACCTTGGTATACACTTTCATACGTCCCCAGAGCCCCAGAGAAAGAACTTACTTAAAAGAAGGGTTTTACTTAGTGAAAGTCTGACACACCTATCGCTCCGCCCACAGCGACAGAAGTTACTTGTTGACATCCCACCTCAAAAGAAAAGTGACGTGATTGTTTTTTGATTTTTCTCTTGCCATTACTGTCCCACTGCTTGGCCTCCCCCAAAGTTATTGAATTTTGTTTTATTTCTATTGAGGATAGGAAATTATCATATAACTTTTCCAGTGGCGGATTAAGCCAATGCGGGGCCGGTAGCAGTTCGATAAGGGGGCCCCTAGGTAGACCTTTTTTAATTTAGATAGATTAAATAAAATATTTTAAGTGTAATCAGCTGTATTTAGATTTCATGTAATGTTAATACATTAACTAATTTTTGTAACGATCAGGTGGCGCAGGGATCTAAAGGCGTGGCGCCCCGAAGGCCCGGGGCCCCCGAATGTGCGGGGCCCGTAGCATTTGCTACTTTTGCTATATAGCTAATCCGCCACTGAACTTTTCCCTATTTAGCTGGAGCGAGCCTAGTTTGGGTATATTTAGTTTTGTTTTATTGTACCTACACTACTCAAATCTCAATCTTGAAAATCATAGTCGTAGACATTTCATTTTATGTAGAAACAGTCGTTGTGGGAAGTCTCAGCAAAGGACTATATTCTTGAAGCAAAACTAACAATAGATATCAATTACACTTTTATTGTAAGGAAGTCCAGCGATTACCAGCGAACCAATAGGCACCCACTACTTGTTAGTCGTGTTACTCGTGTTCTACCTATGTTGGTATACCTACTATATACATATATACATAATAATATGTTGTCACATACGTGATCTTACTCCGTATGTAATGCGAGCACTTCTATACCTAATGACATCGATTCCATTAGTAAATACTTCTTATTGCAGTATCCAATTTCAGTTCGTTGTGTTTATATTATTATGCTATTTCTGTAATAATCGATATTGGCAAAAATTCATTGCATACATATGCAATTAATTTTTTACAGTTTTTTATGACAATAATGAAGCGTGGATCTATCAGGCAGCATACCATAGCATGTTAATGTGTTTCCAGTTAATGGGCAATCAGAATGGTCCATCTGAAAAAATCTGAAGTCACGCATCGTTTAACAGATAAAACAAAAGTGATTGACAATATTTCCAAAGCTCTTATTGCACGAAATACTTGTACTATTGTAAGAGATTCATGTCTGGTTGGAAGTTGGAACTTAATATATTTAGTTACTAACTTTATTTATATTTCTTGATAAATAAAAAAAAAAACTTTTCGAGAGGATAAAATGACACGAGTACACCTTTCCAACGTTTCCTGTGGCATCAAAGTCTTTTTTAGTATATTGCAAGTTGACAAAGAAAGTGGGCCATTACGTAACAACGCATATGGCAATAAAACAACCTGAAACTTACTGCTTTGACTGCTGCGAGCCATATTTTCCACGTGGTATTAGTAAATATAGGTTCCTACTTCAGTTCAGCGTTACTTGATAAGCAAGTTTTCATGGCACTAGTATTGTGTGAGTAATGAATACATTCCTTCTAAGTGAATTTAGTTTTTGTCAGACAAAGCTAGGTGGAAACAATTAGGAGATACGGCGTAGCTCTTGTTGTGCCTCTTGATATATCAAAGGCCTTTGACAGGATGTAGCATATTAGTCTGTTAGGAAAGTTTCCTGCGTTTAGCATCTCTACTGACGTTTGCAATTAAATTTCCAACTTTTCAGTGAGCGATCGATGCGACTGAATGTTTATATGTGGCTGCGTGGTGGCTGCTTATGAGATCCCATGGCTGTATCTTATATTGCTGGTGTTCCTCAAGGGTCTGTTATTTGTGCCACTCTTTTCCTGCTGTAAAAAGGAAAAATAAAAATGGCGCTCGACAAAAGGTTTCATTAGAAACACTAACTTTTGTTCCTATTTTTTCTCAATGAATATGATAAATTTTTTAAATGTCAAAACGCTTTGTTTGTATTCCGAAAGAGTGAAAAGTTATAGTAACTTTCACCATTTTACCAAATTAATTTACAACTGGTTGCGCAAACAAATCCTAATTTTAATTGTGACAATATACTGTTTTACAAAGGTTACTTTGTTTGTAATGTTTTTAAAGACTGCCTTTGAATTTCAAATAAATGGTGTTTTGTTTTAGTTAACCTTTAGAAAAGTTGTTGAAGCCATAATTTGTTTTCATGTTTTTCTCGTAAAATGTTTAATTATGTTTTACATTCCTTTTTGATTTGTTATGGTTTCTTGTTTTCTATGAAAATTTTTCCTAAGATTTTTGAGCATGAAGCTTTTTTAACGTGCACTTTCTTACCTCCAGTATCATGTTTTCCAACAACTTTTGTAATTTACCCGTGTACTAAAAAAATTTAAGGAGGACTAATATTTAGACAAACAGAGGTGTATCTAACTCTTCTGGATAAAGAGGCAGGCGTGGTGTTTAGTTATGTATTAACAGAGAACCAGACATTAACACAACAACTCGCAAAACTACACAATCTAACTGTCAATCTGTCTACAACAATGCTATAATTGACAACATTTCATAACAGGTCTTTCATGGAATTAAACTAGTTTGAGAATAACAAACAAATAACATTGTATCGATCACCTAGAGAGACGTTCTGCTCGTGACAGTGACGACATTGATTGCCAGCCAGAGAATTTCTATTATGAGTTATCTCACAATTTAGCCGATGCTGTCGACAACATACATATTTTTAGGTCTTTTTAATCGATGTGTAATTACAAAATGTGTAAGTTTCTTAAATATCTACGATCAATTCTTGAAATTGTAGTGTGTTGTAGATGACATTATTATTAAAAGATAATAATACTTAAGGAACAGGAGTGGGTTTTTAGTCAGTAAAAGTCTGACACTATCTCCCGCCCCGACCAATGGCGCGGAGATGTCATTGGATGATTTTTCCCCACCTAAAAAAAAAGGCTTTGTAAGTTTAATTAAATACTAAAAACTACCAGCCAATTATAGGTCGGACTCGTGCGCCTAGGGTTCCGTACAAGCATAAATTACGTATATAATTATATAAATAGGTACGTAGTTCAGTTCCCGAATCAAGTGTTGAAATTTTTCCGAATCGGAAAATTAATTATTTTGTGATGCAACCACAAAATTTTTTCATTGCTTCAAGGGGAGCAGTCTTAACAGATTTGATATTTTCAGCTTCATATCTCCACGCGTTCTTGAAGAAAAGGGTTTTGACAGACGGTTAGATGACTGTCAGATATTATCGACTAACATCCACCTGTGTAACAGGTAACCTTTTAACTCTTTTCTTCTGGCCTTGGTAACTCTTTTCTTTTGGCCTTCCTCTATTCTTAAATCCAACGCTCTTTTCTTCGACCTCTAACCTTCAAGGTTTTCCATATCCATATGCATACAAGCTCTGTGTGGAGCGAAAGAAAGTCTCTAATTTTTCAATTGCAGGAAAATCTACTAGAAAATTCTAGAAGTTGTAAAAGTTTGTATCTACTCGTACTTATCTAAGATAAGTCTCTTTCTTTACCTAATTAATAAGTCTCCACTTTATCTGTTTTAATATTCTTCACTAATTTATTTAAACATAACATAACTTACATAATCTAGTTTTAATATACTTATACACCGTTAAATTTTAGTCGCTTTAATCCCGCGGAGGGTCGATTCGGTACATGAAATACTATCAATCTGTAAAGAATAAATTTAAAAATAAAGTCCATGTTTTCAAAAACTCGAATTTCGAGTTTATAAAAAAGTACCTACTTTATTTTTTAATTTTCTCGAGTTTTAAAAAAAAGTACTTTATTTTTTAATTTTATGATCTTATAAAAAATCGATAGTATTTTATGTACCGAATCGACCCTCCGCGGGATTAAAATGACCAACATTTAACGGTGTATAGTTACTCTTTAATAAAGTCATTGAGAATATTGTCTTCTTTTTACTTTAGTTTCTAATTTGATTATGGTTTTCTTTTTTTTAATATTTGATGTAAGTTGATGGTCTGAAATACAGGTTTTCGTTAACCTATACAATACAGTTATCACTACATAGTATAAAACAAAGTCGCTTCCCGCTGTCTGTCTTATGTATGCTAGATCTTTAAAACTACGCAACGAATTTTGATGTGGTCTTTTTTAATAATATTGATTCTAGAGGAAGGTTTATATGTATAATACATGCATAATATATTTAATATCACCATTGCTCCCGTGCGAAGCTGGTGCGGGTCGCTAGTAATTAATATGACCTCGTTTTAAAAAAAAAATATCATTTTCACTTTGCAGCCCATCGGCGTGGATCCATTCCCTTCCAATAACAGATCAAATAGTTTGATTATTTTCTGTAATGGAGACTGATTGGAAGGCTACCTATATTCAGGCCGAGCCAAGTTACGACCGTTTCGTGCCAAATGTCTTTCTACAAACGATAATACTCCAGCGTAATACCATTCATACCATAAAACTTCAGCCCCCCTAGCCAAGTTACTGTCGTTTCGTTAAGCCTGAACGCTTAGAGTTGGCCACGCCCGCAATTTCTTTGTTTTGTAGCGATGATCATTGTAGAAATGATTACATTTCATTCTGTCATTTTAAACGATGTGAACTTGGCTACGAATTTTGTTGATATGATGACTTTCCCAGACATTTGATTAGTTTTCTAATAGCGTTGACGATTATAGATTATCAACTTGGCTAAGCCAGCTATTCTACATAATTCTAATCTCAGTTATTTAATAGAGCTCGAAGGGAAGAACTCTGGATTGCTTCTTAACATAGTAAACCCATCAAGTATGAGCACATTAGATTTGTCTTGACCAGTTCTATACATTTCTCATGATAACAAGGACCTGATGCTAGAACTGGGAGGTTGCTGATGGAACTTTGAAATACCTACTAGTAAACCTATCGAGTTTGGGCTCATTAGATTCGTCTTGAACAGTTCTATACATTTCATTTTGATGACAAGGACTGTCGGGGATTTATTTTTTTAATTTTAATTTATTACTGACTAAAACCCACTCCTGTTCCGTCTTTGCTTTCGTTCCAGGGCCCCGGGGCACAGAATCCCGGAGTACACTTTCGCACAATCCATGAACCGCATCTAAGTGTTTAGTCACCATTGTAGATATAATATCACTTACGTAGAAGTACACCTACTCTGACGTATTTTAAACGAATTGTTGCATAATACTGTAATTACAGTACTTATGTGATAATAATATTATTTCTGTATTAATGCAAAAACATCGTCTTTGTTGTTGTGATGTTCCGGATTGCTTATTCTTTAATAATAATCCTTATATCTCTATATTATTATTATATATACAAAAATGAATTGCTAAATGTGTTGTTAAGCGTACAACTCGAGAATTACTGGACTCGGGACCAAGATGGGTGTTTTTTTTTAATTATTGAAGTCTCAGAAAGAGTTTTTATGAAAAGAAATTTGGATAAACTTCACGGAAAACCATAATTAATTATTTAATTTTTTTTAATAAATAGTACTGTTTAAAATTTCCCACTGTGGTTAAAAAAGAAATAGTAGTGGATCTTTTCAAATATGCGAATGCACACTTGATCTTCCTTCTGCTTGATGCAAAGAGCTAACTATAAAATTCGACCCAACTAATCATTCTCCTGAAAGTCGCTACCTTCAACTCACATGAATTCTAATACAGGAGCGCCTTTACTTCTATCTTTTACATAAAGTAGTAATAGTGAAGTTTCTAGCAATGTTCAATAATATTAATGTGTTTACAAATTCGCGTATACATAAGTAAGTTGTAGTGTAGGCAAAAGTTTCGAAACTGTGTGAAATTTTGCATGGATGACATTTATTATTTATAGAAATTATAGATAGTGTTACACGTAACGGAAACTAACGGATGTATACTACTAACTACAACAACATTTGTTTAAGCCAGTTAAGAAACCTATTTGCAATATAAATGATATTTATTTTGCAAATAGGTTTTTAAAAACCGGCCGGTGTTTCCTAGATGACTACCCTGAGAAGAAATACCGAAACAAACTCAGGGGTCAAAGTCTCTTTCAAAGTCCATACACAAACACAGTAATTACTCAAGCCCCAAGCGAACGCCGAGGTTCGCACACCTATTGTCTTTCTACTGTGTCTCTAATCACACATCTGTGTTCAAAAGATTAAGTTTATCTATAATATTACTTATATCGGCTATATTCCTAACACATTCAGCTAAAATATGTTGTGTGCTTAATATTTAATTTCGTGACTTATTTGGTTTAGGTTTCTCATGCATTCTTCATTTTCGCAAATCTCAGTTTGGTCTTCGTACGTTCACTGTCAATATTGTCAATTGCATAGTTCTAAGAACTCTAAGCGAGATTGTTATTGAGCATTTGTAGATTTTATAGGGAAATACAATATTTGAGGATCTCTAGTAACGGTTTTTGGTCTGATTCGTGCCTAAAAAAAACGTCTAGAAATCCAAAGTTAAATTAATCATGGAAAGTTATTATTCTATGCATCGAAACGATAAATAAATCAGCAGATTTGCTCTTTTCAGTTGCAAATCATGGGGACTGGCTACGCTTGCACATAAATAAATTTCATGAACGTATGAAAGTTACATTTATGTTTCATGTAAATCTCGTTGGAGTGGCATAACTGTAGGTAGTAACTAAATATACCCCAGTGCTATCCCAGAGTCGATAAAATTTTCCTTAACCAGCTCCCTTGGACGCATACAGCCTTTCTTTCCTTTCCACTTCCAAATGCAGAGTTAGGTTTTCCGAGGCTCAGCCACCTTTGGTCGGTCGACTTTCAGAGGTTGCTTATTGTGCGACATTGGAATAGTCTAGAAGGTATGATTTTATTTGCGGTTGAGTTTAGCGGAGTCAGGCCTGTCTCACTTCCATACAAGCGGCGCAAAATCGTCGAGATATTTACCTACTGTTCTGGAAAACAACCTAATTTCAACCTTTTGCATTGCATATAGCGTTCATAGTACAATAACTGTGTGCCGTCTCGCTTCAATCTGCCAGGGCTGTCAGAGGTAATGTTGATACGATTTCCAAACGGGCAATAGTCTAGGACCTAGACAACCGAGATTGGTACTTAAATAATATAAAATGCCTACCTGTAAAATAATAATAAAAATAGGGATATAATGATAAACAAAGACCAAATTATGCAGTAATTATGTTTAATTAAGTAGGTAGGTACTAAAATATATAACAACAGACAATACGTTTTCTTATTTTTTTAATTTTATAGTTGTTTTACTTTTAAATACTGTTTTATTGATTTTCTTCCTGATTTAAAGCAACGATTGTTAAATTTTAATGTAGCATAAATGCGTAATCTTACAAAAAGCTTCAAGAAGTAATCTGTTGTTCTGGCTCCTCGACTATTATTCAAGCGAGCGGCGGCGCGGGCCGGGCGGCGCCGGCGAGCGCGCGAGTCGCTTAGCCATTGACATATATGATAGGTTCGTTCAGTATAAACAGACACTCACCGCCATATTACAACCAATGCAGTTAGAGACCAATTTATGATGGATTGTTTATTTTTTCATTCACGATAATTTTGTTTATATCATAGCGTTTATTTAAGTAAGTATATGACCTGTTATATATATGAAGTACCTTTCAGGGTCCTTGGGAAGAGCAAACAGTGACAAACTGGGTATTTTAATTGTGGAGTTCAAACATCCATTTGCAATACAATATCTTTTTGTCTTTTTTGTTTTATGTGCCTCCATCACTCACGACACAGAACTGATTAGATTTCCAACAGAATATACAATACCTAGTATCTTACGGTATTAACAGTTTACTTTAAAATTTGTTTCGCGGATGCGTGCGCTGCGTGTGCGACAAGTCGAGCGAGTGCCAGCCTATTGAGACTAGTCCGGTGACCGGACGCTTGCGTTTATCATACCTAAACTCGGGAGTGAAACTTCTGTACCGGTAAGGTACTATTATATATTCTGTGGCGGAGTGTCGCCCTCGCCCTCAGTACGTATTCTTCTCTCAGACCAGTGGCACGTGTTTCGCTTTAAGGGAATCTCGATTTTAAATTGAACGAGTTTGTTGTGAGTATGAGTGAAAATGGTTTGTTTATTTTGTTACAGAATAAATTCTTAACGTAGATAGGTGTTGTGGATTGATTGATCAGTGTTTATTGAGTCGTCGGTCATTAGTTTATTAGATATAAATTGTTTTGTTTGTAGTCGATGCATCGCGTTGCATAGAGTTGTGTATACTTACCGACTGTTATAGCTATAATAAGTTCGCTATGTGTTTATGGCATTGGTCGAAGTGTTTTCCGTGTTTAGAATTGTGCGTTCAGAATTGTGCTTAAATGATTTAGCTATATGTTAAGGATTAATATTCCTTGGCGGAGTTTTGTGTTTCCTGTTCGCTATAACCTGGAGGTATTTTAGTACAGAGGCAATAGATTATTTCTTGCCAAGTGTACTCTGAATTCGACCACATTATCGCATACCATCAGGTGAAATAATATAGGGCTAAACTGTACTATATGGACAACGAGTTTTGAGGTCATAATTTTTTATTGAAAAAGTTTATGTCTAAAAAGTAATTATAAAATATAATTTATATGTTTATTCAACGTATAAAAAGCAATATTTTAAATTAACATAATATTATGAATTAGTTTCGCTGAATGTAAAAAAATGAAGATCTATAAAAAATTTGTGCCTGGGTAGTTTGAGCCGCAGTACGTAGACTAATTGGGTCTAGATTTCAATTTAGCATTAATACCGTCTACAACTAGTAAGGTTTCTTTATTTAAGTGAGTTGCTATATTTTGCTTACTTTCAAGATACTTGGCTGTTCAACTGAATCGGTACATACACCGTTTAATTTTGATTGTTTTAATCCCGTGGAGGGCCGATTCGGTACATGAAACACTATCGATTTGTAAAAATAAAATTAAAAAATAAAGTACTTTTTTTAAACTCGATTTAATTTACGCATTTACGAAATTAATTTCTTTAAGTAAACGTCAGCTGGGTGAGTTCAATGACCTGTAGGTAGTTAATACTCAAGGATCGACAACTAGGTAACTACAAGGTCATTGACTCGTTTCAGAAAAAAACTTTTACTATGGCTTCAAACCTGAAATCGCGAAAAAATATCAGCCAGGTCCAGTACAATTTGACCAGCTAGATGAACATAAATGTACTGAACTTGCAGAATTTTTTTACGATTTCAGGTTTCCAGTCACCCTATATAGAGAGATTCAGAGAAATGTTTAGATGTATTATTTATACATGCATATTACAGTAAAGAAAACCTGAAGAAGGTCGCTAGTAATTTATAAGTAACTGATCCCCCTTCAGCCAGAAGTATCTTTTATACAAACTTTGAATTTCCTGTCGGTTTTTTTTCTCAAAAATCATCAAATGACAAATCCCGCCCTTGGGTGGGGCGGGAGATAGTGTCAGACTCTTACTGACTAAAAACCTACCCTGTTCCATTCATTGCCTTCGATCCAGTGCGCGCCGTAGACGACTTGGGCTTGGATCGGTCTGTTAACTGACGGACGGACAGCGAGCTACCCATTGCCCGCCGTCCGCGAGCCCGCGCCTACGGTGGCCGGAAATCGGGATTGGAATCCCAGTGGTGGCGGCGGCGGGTCCGCCGTTGCTTGATGCGGTCAGCCTCCTCCTTTGCTAGCGTTACTGCTTCACAGAAGGAGGCGACCGCCTACCACTCCTCCTCGCTCCGGAGCATGGCCTGTATACGAGAGATCGCCGCCGCCGATCGCCCCCACAAGGACACGGCGATGCTCTTTCCAAGCGGGATACACCTCGACTGTGTGCTCCACCATGTCCTCTGGGTGGTCCGCACAGTGACGACACCCGGGCGTCGTCTCCGCTCGAATCTTATACAGGTACTTCGCGAACTTGCCGTGTTCGGTTATCACCTGCGCCAAGCGGAAGGTGACGACGCCGTGAGGCCTTTCCAGCCACGCCTCAAAGAGGGGCCTTACCGCCTCGATCGAGGCGTGCCCAGCACGGGGTTGTGACAGTCGCTCTCGCCATTTCACCATGAGATCCCGCCGGAACTCTGTCCGCCATGCCGCGATTTAACGTGGCATCGGAGTTTCTCCCCGAAGCAAGGTAGGGGTGCCCCTGGATATCAATGTGTGCCCCCCTTGAAGAATAACTTTTGATACACCAATATTCAAATATAGACTCCTGTCGGGAGCAGTTTTGCAATGTAGGTTCGGCTAGATCTTTTCTTAGGCTTCTAAACGTCTCTTTTTCCCGTTATCTCAATATGCCGCTCGATTGTATCTTCTGTACCCACCTAAAAGTTCTATGCGTCGACTCTAACAACCTGCTAGATCTAGTACTTGAATTTCCTGTTTTCTGAGTGGTATTTACATATTGGATCTATGACTTCTTATTCATATTCTTATCCATATTTAATGTGCTTGATTATGTCACAGCGGTGTTGACGATTATCTAAGGTTCGTTTTGAATACGTTATGGCGACAAATAAAGATTTTTTGGTGCAATAACTTATTGTGGTGGTCATAAATAATGAAAACCTTTATACTCGTAATTCGTGTAATGATGGTAATAAGCGAATTCTTATGGGTATCCAGTTGTCCATCATCATTTTGTTTACGATTTAACTCCAAAATTAGGTTCTATAGTCTTTCTCTAGATATTAAAAGGTCTTCGCGGACCCGAAACAACGGTTTTTTTTACAAAAAAAAAAACCAATTCAAGATTTTTATAAGGGCCTCCCTTTTAAAAAACAAGCTTTATTATTTTTTGTAAATTTCAAATATTTCCGTAACCCTGTAGACTTGTTTTGAAATTACAATTTCTTCTGCGCAAATCGATTTTTTATCGAGCCAACATATTTTTATCATGTTTTGATTTTTGCCCGGCGCGGCGGCGGTTAGTCATCTAGTCAATTTTAATAAAATAATATTTCATGGCGTTCCTTTTTTTCCAGAGGTTTAAAAAAGTTCGAGATGAGTAGAACCTGGCCTGACCTAGGTACAGATGATAGTTGTTCCCGGTCTGAATGTCTTGTACTTATTTATGAATTTACATCTACGGCACAGGGGGATTACTCTCGAGTTTAATTCCGATCGGTCGACATTGGAATTGTGACGTTAGGCACTCTTTAATTCGATGCTAGGGCCAAATTGGTTTAAAATTGCGTGACCACACGCCAAGCCCAATCCCCATTTTACTTAGTTCCCCAAAAAGGTCACGCAAATTGGCCCTAGCATCGAATTCAAGAGTACTTTACTTCACAATTCCAATCTCGATTGATCGGAATTAAACTCGAGAGTAAGCCCCCAGGAGTAATTCCAAGCGTGGGGCAAAGTTTTCTTAAAAATACTAAGTATCAGAATTCATGTACATAATTCTGCTCTGCTAATCGCAAATGCAGTAATCGACATTTTTGAGATTGTCATTTTTTTGCGAAATCGATTCGATTACGGCATTTGCGATTAGGAGCGCAGAAGTATGCGAGCTCAAAAGTTGAGTTCATTCTTTCATCGTCATTCCGAATCTAGTCTTCCGTTACCCGTTTTGAAGTCATCTAGCATACACACATATTTATAATCCGATAGTTCTTATTTCTGATGTCTTCCAATAAACTTTACACTGATTTAAAGAGTGAGGAAACAAAACACTTAAACAAAACACATCATATTACTTATATCAAATTTCCTTGTTTTCCACCGCTTATGTTTAGCTTATAAATACCTACATAATATTGAGTTCCTGTAGTTGCATAACGTTATCGCCTATCGATATTATGCCACGCAAGTAGCTACATACCTACTCGTACTGCAGGTTTCAAGGTCAATTTGTTTCTATCGATTACTAACCTACTAGCCTTTCTACACGGTTATTGCGATTAGGTACATTTTCCAAAACTTTTGCCACTCGCATTCTTTTGGGTTCAAGAAAGTGGCGCGTCTGAAAGTTGAAAGGAAATCGTTTGTCTTGTCATAGTCATGTGAAGAGGAGGGATGAAACGCATGTTACTAAAAGAGTTCTCAGTTTACACGTAGATGGATGGAGAGGAAGAGGGAGGCCAAAGAAGAGATGAATGGATTTTGTGAGGAGTGATATGTAAGAAAAGGGAGTTAGTGATAGTGTGACGGGTGGCAGGACAGAGTGGAAGAAAAAAACGTGTTGCGCCGACCCCAAGTAATATGGGATAAGGGCAGATAGAAGATTCTTTTGGCCTCAATATTATAAAAGTTTCAAAATAGAAATGTATATAAGTACCTATTTCTCCTTGCGTTGTTCTGACGTCTGAGTTGTTCAAGGTGTTTCGAAGGGCAACCTGTAAAGGGTTTCTTACTGGGACTTGTTAGTACGTCTAGTAATATTTCTTAAGATGTGGGATTTTGCGGGCTTCTCATTGTATGTTATTTTTTTTTTTTAAAGTTCTATGCAACTTACTGAAACTCAGGTTGTTGATTGTATTTTCTGACTCTATTTCACTTGACAATCCCTGATGGAATTAACGTCATCATTATTATTTCGCTCACGGCTTTCTTCGACTTTACGTCCCTGTTTGATGCGTCCATCCATCCTGATGGAATGATCAGGAATAAAGGCATGGTCTTTTTATATAAGTATAGATTAATTTTTAAATTTACGGAAGGGAGTGGACCTCACGACACAGGGTATCCTAGTGTGGGAGTCAGAGATATACATATTGTTTATTTAGTATATAAGTCAACTGATGTACCTAATTTTGTGTATAACAATACCTTGTACAAACGCTTGAACCAATAAAGATTATTATTATTTTAAGTTTCTATTTGTTTTTTCGCAGGTTCAAACCTCAATCGCCACAATGCTTGGTGGTAGCGTCCTTTGGTTCCGGCACGGGTTGCGCTTGCATGACAACCCGTCTTTGCATTGTGCGCTGGAAGAGAAAGGGTTTCCCTTCTTCCCTATGTTCATATTTGACGGGGAAACTGCGGGTAAGTCTATTAGGTGATAGCTGCTCTATGATGGATTTCATTGAAATAAATTATTACGAAAGTTGATTATACTAGAATGGTGACTATTTGATGTTTTCTCACTGTAGCTGGTATAGGATTCGCTGCCTCAAACTCCTAAAGCAAAACGTACCCTTTTTCATTTGAGCCGTTTTTATAATTATTATTAATGATGACTTTTAACCAATGTATTTTCGTTACCTATGTATCCAGTAATTCCAGTAGGTACTAGACGCTAGATGTAATAAGAAAGAGTAATATTTATTTTTTATATACGATTTTGCTCAAAAAATATGTTACGACTTTTTTTTATGGTAGGTAATCCAATGACAAATCCCGCCCTTGGGCGGAGCGGGAGATAGTGTCAGACTCTTACTGACTGAAGACCTACCCCGTTCCTTCTTTGCCTATCATTGTGCATCAGGCATCGAATTATTTCCGCTATTTTAGCAGATTTAGTTTATCAGAAGTTCTAAAAATCTTAATTGAGTTTTGGACCCATTTATTTAGTCACCAGATGAGATCTAGATTAAGCGCAATACATGCAAAATACCTAGACATAAATAATGGTTCAACAGAAAATCTGTAAACCAAAATTGGAACATTCGAGAAATGTGTTACGAGAAGGACTTCGTTTTGTAAACACTGCTAATGCATTGTCGCAGAACAGTTGAAAGTAGGTCAGGCAATGAATCTATTTCATGGATGGTCTTAGATTTATATCTAGGTAGCCATAATCTTATTACCTAGCTGCGTCATCGTTATTGTTGAACTTGAAGCTTATGGCTGATTACGGAGATCTGTCCAAAATAAACGGAGTGAGCTACATCTGTCTGGAGCAGAGTATGTTGCTGACCCCCTCGTCGTTTCTGACGCCTGCGATCGCATTTCTTTCTTTCTCGATCTTGTAAATAGGCGGATCCACACAAAGCGAGCAGCCTCACGAGGCATTTGCCGCGCGAGGCAGCTCGGTTAGTGTGGACGTGCTCCGGTGGAGGCAAGCGCGGGTTTTAGGGTTCCGTAGCCAAATGGCAAAAAACGGAACGGAGCTGCTTCGCGCAGCAAATGCCTCGCGAGTCTGGTCGCTCTGTGTGGACCCGACTAATGACGGTTCAAAGTGACTCAACGAAATATCAGCAAAACCGTTCGGGCCCGACAGGGACGAACTGTCTACTGGGGCCATGGGTTCGTTAATGGCAACGAAGGAACATAGAAGTTGATTTTAGTCAGTAAAAGTCTGACACGGTCTCTCTCTCCGCCAAAAAGCGGGAGAAGTCATTGAATGATTTCCCAACTTAAAAAAAGTGACAGGAAAGGATATAAGCATAGGAAAGTGCAATTCAGTGCTGACAGATGTAATTCAACTCTTAAGCTTAAGCTTTCAAGATTTGCTAACAGGTGATTATTGGGTTTAAAGCTACCTCGTTAGCTTGTTGTGGTTGCAAGCGCGACTGCTGAGGGTGAAGTCCTGTGTTCGATTCTCGGGTCAGGCCAAAAATTGCTATTGGGTTTTATCCATCAATTACTCGGTAGCAGCCCGGAGTTTGGAAATTGATGTTGAGACATCCCCGTGCATTAGAAACCATGTAAAGCCGTTGGGCCAGCGTCAGATCTCTTTTTGGTCATGTCGGATTGCTGTACCATCGGACTATGAGGGTAAAGAACCGCTATGAGTAGCGCATCATTTTGTTTTGATGTTGTGAGAAATCATCAAATATCCTCTCCCGCTCTGGGTGGAGCAAGAAGGAGTGTCCGACATTTAACTTTAATCCACCTGTGGCCCTTCAGTTGCCGTTAGCCTTCCAGAGCCGCAGTAACTCTTTCGAACGATCCCGTAGTTTTAGCAGGCATCGGCCTCTGGTGAGCTGACATATCTTAGGCCGTGTTTACGGACACGCGGCGCGTTGGGCGTTTCGTCGTACATTGCAGCAGCGGGCCGCGTAATCGCTCGCGCAAACACAAACATATGGCAATGTATGATGGACCGTCCGACGCGCCGCGCAACGCGCCTCGTGTCCCTAATCGAACACTTAGAAGCGCGCGTGGAACACAACGCGTTGTCGACTTGGCTTGGTCCTTATCTATCGGTCGGCCGGACAGCGAGCTACACATTTCTCGCTGTCCATACTTTATGTTATTATAACACTATACAAATAAAAAATATTTAATCGGTTAACAGGTACAAAACTGGTTTCCTATAACCGCATGCGGTATCTCCTGGAAGCACTTGATGATCTGGACAACCAGCTCAAGAAGCATGGCGGTAGACTCATCATGGTGAAGGGAAAGCCTAATGTGGTGTTCAGGAGACTTTGGGAAGAGTTCGGTAAGTTTCATCTTTAACCTAGATTTTTTTAAAATGCTGCAAAGAAATACTTTAACGTCTATATGGAGAAGTGGAGGTTAAGTCCAATGTTCAAAGCCTTGAGCACAGGTGTAGGGTAGCCAGCCTTTCGGTATATTACATGTTGTATTTTGCAGAGTGTGCGCGGGAATTGCATGACTTAATTCCACCATCTTAGTTCTAACATCGGACAACCCGACGTACGGCGATTATCCTCCCTTACGTTGTTTAAACCTCTACGATCCGGACTAGGCGTTTCGCCTTATCGTTTATACCGCGTAGGTACATCGAAGGACTGGAACAATTTGCCTGCTGCGGTCTTTCCATCATCCGATTATAATTTGGGTGTCTTCAAGGCTAGAGTGAATAGGCTCTTAATAAACAAGTGGGATCGCAGTCAAGCTCTAGTTTATATCAAATAAAAAAAAGTCACTTCAACTCTTTTAAAGCTAATAGTAATAATTTTCTATATATCGCGATAGTTTCCCACCAACTGGGGGTTGTCTTTGGGTGTGTTTACATAGTGCGCACAAGGATAACCGTAGTTTGGTATCATGTTCCTTGAAAAGTTATCTTCGGCCCTTCGTTTGCCTTCCAAACAACCAGGATGCCAGGGTTCTAAGATATATATAATAAAAATAATTTATTCAGCAAAAAAAGTCCTATGTAAAAAGGTTACATTTGAAAATAATAAAGGCAGGTAGGTGTTTCAACTCCCACCCTTACAAAGTTATGAAACAACTGGTTTTTAATTGTGAAACCATGCAACATAAAAACAATGTATACATTTTATGTTTGTAAAGGGTAAACGAGGGAAGGAAGGAACGGTAATGAAAATTCTGTTGGAAGGCGCTTATGCTACCGCTGACTGTTATTTGGCTTCTATTTGTCCCGAAAAAGGGTCAGTACTTCTACCATGAGTTTTAAGCAATAGTATTTGTCGCTACTCGATATCGAAGCCGTAAATACTCGTATTTTGTATGGCAAATTTTGGTTCTGCAAGTGACCGCTAGAGGCGCTGCAAAATTTGCCATACAAAATATTTACGGAATGAAGAAACCGGGAAGAACCGCGAAGCGACGCTGCTCGGAGAGCGACTCAAAATATAACTTTATTTACTATACTAAAAGACACATTTTTAACCATCAACGGAAAAGAGGGGTGTTATAAGTTTGACCTGACAGTCTGTCCGTCTGTGTGTCTGTCCATGGCATCGTAGCTCCCAAACTTATGGACCGATTTTGATGCGGTGTTTTTTGTTTGAAAGCTGGCTTAATCGAGATGGTTCTTGGCCACAATTTATAAATATCAGTGCAGGTGTTCAAGGTCATCAGCTCGTTTGTTAACTGCGGTAGGGGTTTTTAAACATTTAGTAGGTATTTACTTTATTTTAAACATATATGTGACCTAATATTTGAAATACTCGTGTACGATCTAGTGCCATTGAGCTGGTCTGATGATGGAGCTCGACGGTAAGAACCCTCGATTGCTTATTAACATAATAAACTTATCGAGTTTGGGCTCATTAGATTCGCCTTAACCAGTGCTATACATTTCTCATGATGAAAAGGACCTGATGCTAGAACTGGGAGGTGGCTGATGGAACTTTGGAATTCCTACTAGTAAACCTATCTAGTTTGAGCTCATTAGGTTCGTCTTGACCAGTTATAAACATTTCATATTGATGTCAAGGACTGTCATGTCGGGGGTTTTTGAAATAAAAATAATGTTATACTTGTATTGTGAGTACTTTTCAGAATTCGTTGCACACGTAGCGCTGTACCGCGATGCACCTCGATCTGAAATGTGTATCTTTTCGTGTAGTACTTAAAGTTATATATTGAGTTGCTATTCGCGCCGCGTCGCGTCTCAGTGTGAACTGACCAATAGGCGACAAGAGTGAAGCCGCGAGAAAAAGCTAGTCATTCGTAATAATTCCCTCCGAGAGAGATCATTATCATAAACAACATTATATCAGAAGGCTAATCCTTGTATTAAAAAAAATGTTTGAATTCAAGTCGCACTATCGTCGTAGGCGATCCAACTTGAGCGATCGCAAAGCGAAGCAGCGGAATAGAACAAACAATTGATACTTTATTGCAGTGGTTACGTGACCACGAGCGAAGTGAAGTGGACGCGAATAGTTGGTTTGATATCTTCGCCTAAATTCTTAAGGACCGACTCTAGAGGAGCCGAGCAAAAGCGACACTACACGAATCCGCTGCTGAAGCGGCGATTTTGCGTAAACCGCATCGGATCGCTTCGCAATCGCATTCACGTTAGATCGCCTATGATGATAGTGCGTTCAATGTTTTTTTGTATATAGGGTGACTGGTAATTAGTGAACGATACTTAAACACGTCAATGTAGTCATGATAACAAACAACTTTTAATGTGGGACCAAAACTGAAATCGCGAAAAAAAATCTGCTGGTCAGTACATTTGTGTTCGCCTAACTGGTCAAAATGTTCTGAACTTGGCTGATTTTTTTCGCGATTTCATGTTTAGTCCTATAGTAAAAGTTGTTTGTTATCATGACTACAATCACGTGTTTAAGTATCGTTCACTAATTACCAGTCACCTTTATACAAGGGTTAGCCTTCTGATATACTATGCGGTACAAATGAGAATAGGATCGATTGCCATGTTGTGACGTCACGTCGAACTGTCAAATTAAAGAAATTGAGTATGGTGAGCAAAAAAAGATTTTTTTTAAATTTAATTTATTTACGAATCGTTAACGAATTTTTTTTTTATCAGAATTAAGTTCTTCAATTTTTCTCATCTCAGCGTCACTGTGTGAAGTGTCTGATTAGTGGCAAATGGAAGAAGAAAGCGAATTATTCCTAACAATGGAAATAAGAAAAAAAATAGTTTTTATTTTTAACTAATTATGACTTAAAGCAATATAATTAGCTAATTTATATTAAACAATAACGTTTTTACTTCACCTAGACTTAACTAAGACTACGTAATACAAAGCAAAAAATAACCCTGTATTGATACGCAAATAAGATTTTTTTGCAAACCGTACTTTTCACTCAACATTTGACAGATCGAGGTTATTGGCTTTCTTATTCTTATTTGGAACGCATAGTAATGTTGTTTATTATAATGATCTCTCTTGGAGGATTTCAGATTCAATCAGTGTCAAAAGTTTTTCAAAGTGTAGGGAAATAATAATACCTATTATGAAATTAGATGCGATTTTGACTGATTGCAACTAAAATAAGAATGTTCCTTAAAATTACGAGAATAACCCCTCAGGTATCCGTCGTCTGTGCTTCGAACAAGATTGCGAGCCAGTGTGGCGTGCTCGTGATGACAGCGTGAAGGCTGCCTGCAAGGAGATTGGCGTGGTCTGCAAGGAGCACGTCTCCCATACTCTATGGGAGCCGGATACTGTGATCAAAGCCAACGGTGGCATCCCACCTCTCACTTACCAGATGTTTTTGGTATGTTACTTTAGTTTCAAAGAAGAAAGAAACATTTTTATATGGCGCACAATGTAGAAACTTATATAACATAACTCTCCTTCTGGCGCTGCTCCAAATAGGTTTGCTGTGTGATCATCTAACAGAAAATGCAATGTTTGGATTAATAGTACACGGCAAATAAATTGAACCATTTGCTATGGTTACGCGTCACTCCCATTTCGATTGGGACCCGAAAATCGGTTATTAATTCTCGTTACATAAGTTGAATCATCATGACGGTCAGCCATGAATGCGCAGTAACCGATTTTCGGGTCTCAATCCAAGTGGCGCGTAACTATAACAAATGGTTCAACTTATTTATCGCGTACTATATTTCGATTGAAATGGAGTTTTCGTTGTTGTTTTTCTTTTAATCTGGACCTATTCCAGAGTAATGACTACTAACGAACATTCCTGATAGACTAACATTTATTCAGTAAGAGATTTTTTGCATTTTTTATGTGGCAAACCATCAAATAACTTCTCACGCTCTTGTTGAAATGTAGCAAAAAAACAGTGTCCGACTTTTACTGACCAAAACGTGTTCCTTTGGAATATTCCCGTAACCCATATTCAGAGTCCTAGTCCTGATTTCATACGGTTATTACAGCATACAGTGGCGACGATCGGCGACCCCCCGCGTCCAGTAAGCAATGTGGACTTCACTGGAGTCAAGTTTGGCATCCTGCCCGAATGCTTTTACCAAGAGTTTACAGTCTTCGATAAGGTAAGAACAATTTTACAAATTTAAGAAATCAATTTGAACAATATGGAAGGTATTCAACTTTTAGCAAAAAATAAAACGTGTGGTATATTTTGTTTTATTTTTTTGGGACAAACTGTTTACATGTTGACGGGATACTATAACTTACTGACTGTATGATTGTGGAACTGTCCCCCGAGGTTTTACCTGCGCTCTTTGATTACTACTCAATTCGCGTGTAAATGTATATAGGCTATCCAATTTAAAAAAAAATCTAGTCGAACCAATAGGTTAGCACTTCAATCAAAGAATCTTTTCAGCTTTATAATATAAGTATAGGATATGATAGAGAGAGAGAAGAGAGACGCATATAATCTATGAAAGAAAGAAAAACATTTTCTTTGGCGGAAAAAGGTGCAAATTTAGGACTAACAAATTCTATGTATACTTACTACGTCCGTGCCAAAAGGCCAAACGCTCAGCATAATGCCATGACCACACGCAAAATGCGACGAGTCTACGGCGCTGGTTTTCTGCGCGGGCCGGTGACGGTGTAGACATAAAGACGTCGGCACGGTATTGAGTGCAAATAAGCTTGAATAATATAGATAAATAATGTCCATGTCCCACAGCAACCGTCTTTCGGCTGAAATGATGGTGGATGATGAAATAATTGATTGAATAAATTATAAGTACGTACGTTGTTTCTTTGAACCCTTTATTTTATTTTTACAATATAAAAAAATACTTGGTCTCCCCAGACTCCTAAGCCCGAAGACCTGGGCGTGTTCCTGGAGAACGAGGACATCCGCATGATCCGCTGGGTAGGCGGCGAGACCACCGCTCTCAAGCAGATGCAGCAACGTCTGACTGTCGAATACGAGACCTTCCTCAGGTATGGCCATTGAGTAGAATAGAAAAACTTTTATTTTGGACACACTAAGATAACTTTTTTAAAGTGGGGCATTGAATTTGGAACGTAAAAATCATTGTGAACTAAAATTTACAGAAACCAAACTGGCCCCTAACCAAAAAAAGAATATTTTTTTTTTACATAAGTTGTTTATATAAGTTGAATTGTCATAGCGATCGACCTTGAAAGCGCAGTAACAGATTTTCGGGTCTCAATCGAAGTGGGTTCAACTTATTTACCATGCTCAATACTGTTGTGTCCCGAAAAAAAACATGTCGAGTTATAGTTAACATTAATTTGTAAATAAAAATAATAAGAACGAAGCGAGGGAAGAACGTTTTGAGAGATTACATAAATCCCTCACTACTTTCGGGACTAAATCTTAGCAACCTTCGTTTTGTTCGGAATCCGACATGCCATTAGCGACTTTAAGACACTGCTTTTATCTCCTAGTCACATAATCTACTATTATGATGTCTTTCACAAGACCCAATTTATAAAAAAATTAAACGTTAGAGATCTGAATAATTTGTATGTCCTCAGGGGTTCGTATTTGCCGACACACGGAAACCCAGACTTGTTGGGACCGCCTATATCATTGAGCCCGGCTTTGCGATTTGGATGTCTGTCCGTCAGGAGGTAAGGAAATAAAGTTTATTTTTAAATCCGGGTATTCATTAGACAACATTTGTTCATAATATGTTTACTTCGTGTTTATCACCAAGTTTACTTGGCCGTCGTCACTTGTCAGTTGTTGCTAGGATATCGCCCGAGGAGGTTATGTAGTGATGCTCTGAGATGCTCACATAGAGTGCTACTAAAAAAAAAACGAAAAGGTGGTGGACTCGAAATTATCTCTTAAATAGAAGTTACCTATTTCATGACCTTCGAGAATTTGATGGGTCTTTTCAGAATTTCATCAGAATGTCAACATCTGATCAAAATACATCAAAACCTGGCGCAACACACGTCCACACCTTCTTGCTCTCCATTCGAAGTGGGGTACACGGAAACATGTTTCTTAAACATGTTTCTAAACTCTTTAAAACATTGTTTGTAAACAAATGTTGTCTAATGAATACTCGGCTTTATTGTTAAATATTTGTCATGGTATATGTAATATAAATAAGTTGGTCATACGTGTGTCGTGTGTGCTCATATAATAACGTTGTTGCAGCTTCTTCTGGGCGTTACAAGATCTTTTCCAACAAGTTCATCAGGGACGTCTTGCTACCCAATCCGCTTCTCATGTTATTGCCGGTAATAAATTGTCTGCTTATTCAATTGATTGCTTTCCGCATATCTGGTGTTTTTATTCGTTTTAAAGTTTTAATATTGAAACTTCATGCTTTACCAAAATTACAAAGGTGGACCTAATGCTTTAGGCATTCTCTAGCAGTCGACCAAGGGTGGTGGAGAGATAACATGGCAGATGCACTAAAATGAAAATATATCAAAGTCGTGTATAACACGCCGTATTACAAGTAGGCGCGCCGGATTTTTTAATGATTGACAGGCCTGTTGGTCTAGTGGTTAGTGACCCTGGCTGCTATGCCAGAGGTCGTGGGTTCGATTCCCACCCAGGACTAATGTTTGTGTGATGAGCACAATCATTTGTTCTGTGTCTGGGTGTAATTCATCTATAATATGTATGTATTTAAAAATATATAAGTATGTTTATCAGTTGCCTAGTACTCATAACTGATAATTTGACTGACCTGTTTGTCTAGTGGTTAGTGGCCCTGACTGCTATGCCGGAGGTCGTGGGTTCGATTCCCACCCAGGACAAATGTTTGTGTGATTTGCACGATCATTTGTTCTGTGTCTGGGTGTAATTTATCTATAATAAGTATGTATTTAGAAATATATAAGTATGTTTATCAGTTATCTAGCACCCGTAACACAAGCTTAGCTCGGGACTAGATGACGTTGTTATGATAGTTGTGGAATATTATTATATTATTATTAATATTGAAGGCGGACTTAATGCTTTAGGCATTCTCTAGCAGTCGACCAAGTGTGGTGGAGAGATAACATGGCAGATGCACTAAGATAAAAATATATCAAAGTCATGTATAACACGCCGTATTACAACTAGGCGCGCCGGATTACAAAACGTCGTTGAATGTAGTTCCAGCCATTTGGCGTCACAATCGACAACGGTGTCGCAACAGAGTGAAATTAGTGAGTCCTCGAAAAAAGTAAGTAGACAAGTACAAGTACATAGACAGCATATACGATATATTTATATCTATAATAGCAGATCTATCACATAATACGTCTAATCAACGACCTATTAGTACACCAGTACTAGAGTGGACGAAGCGAGCTCGCAATTTTAGGGGACCCCGACGTGGACAGGTTGAGTTAGAAGGGAATAACGGGGCTGGAGTGAGCTAGAAAAGCAAGCGAACGATTCTCCCGTTATTCTCTTCGTGTATTGTAATGATGATTTAATGATTATATATTTTTTTTTATTTTTTTACGAAAAATAGCGGGTCAGTGTCACTGACCCGCAAAATGTGAAAAATCAAGTGTCATAATTCTGAGTAGTATTCGCTTTTACACTTCTTTTCTTGCTTTCGTATTCGCTTAGGATATGGCCCGTTTTTCTTCCCCATAGGGGTGGAGTTGGGTCTAGTGTTGGCTAATGTGTATAGTATAGGATAGGATCCATGTGAACTGCGCTTACACATAATGTATAAACGCATTTGTTGACGAATGTAGCTACTAATAGAAAAACTTTTCAGCATAAAAAGAGAAATGTGGATATATTATTAAGTATGTACACCACTACGTATCACATCGACGAATACAGGTGTTTAATCTTAACTTTAACACTATTATTTACAGGTCAGTTAATTTGGCGCGAATATTTTTACACGATGAGCGTGAACAACCCTAATTACGGCCAGATGGCTGGCAACCCTATTTGCTTGGACATACCTTGGAAGGAACCTGAGGGTGATGAGTTGCAGAGGTAGGTTTAACTTTTATGGCCGTTGATAAATGATAAATGATATTTTTTATTTTGCAAATACTCGTATGTGTTTTCCGGTAGACATATTTTTTTTTTGCTTACGGCCAGACTATTCCGATTTCTGATATAAGCAATTGAAGTTGAGTATTTCTCAAACTCTACTACTTTAGCCAGAAAATCTGTCGAAATTTGTAATTTAAGTACCGTTTTGAGATTCATTTTTAACTCAAAGAACTCAATTCATAAACCCGCCATTATAGCGATATACTCGTACTTAGGGTGTTTTTATTATCATGCGGGATTGCCGCCCCGCACGCGTCCTGCGTGCGTATTCCCCGCATTGCAATAAATACTTGTATGAAAAGGACATACGCATGCGGGCCGAATCCGCATACGTTATGAAATCCGCATGATAATAAAAATACCCTTAAGCACTATATACCGTTAAATTTTGGTCGTTTTAATCCCTTGGAGGGTCGATCCGGTACATGAAACACTATCGATTTGTGAAAATAAATTAATATAATAAAAGACATTAATTTCGTACATGCGTAAATTAATTCGAGTTTAAAAAAAAGTACTTTATTTTTTAATTTTATCTTTACAAATCGATAGTGTTTCATGTACCGAATCTACCCTCCTCAGGATTAAAACGACCAAAATTTAACGGTTTATAAGGTGATTCTCATTTTTACTAGTTCAAAAAATCTGATGTGTTTGGCGTTCGCCATTCAAATTCCAGATGGGTGGAAGGCCGCACCGGCTTCCCATTCGTGGACGCAGCGATGCGCCAGCTTCGTACGGAAGGCTGGCTGCACCACGCCGCCCGTAACACTGTGGCGTCCTTCCTCACCCGCGGAACACTCTGGCTGTCCTGGGAACATGGTCTTAACCATTTCCTCAAGTATCTGTTGGACGCTGACTGGTGAGTGGTTTATAATATGGTTAAGACAGAAATCGTTAAATGTGCGAAAAAATCGCTTACAATGTGTTGTGTTTTATAAAGCCACATCTCAAATTTTGCGTTGTGGTAAAATAAACATGAAAAATATCCAAATCATTCCCGTTTCTAATGTTTACTTTATTTTTGTTAACCTAATTTATGTTTACTTTATATTAGACAAAAGGCCCTTTCTTCTAAACCTCGCTTGTCTCTGTCTTGTTTCCTCTGGCCAAGCTTGGCCCGCAAATGTGATCAGATCATCACACCTCCTGCCTCGCTGCGGCCGACCTCGATGGTGACATCTTATGACCCTATGTAGGATGCACACACTGTAATACGACGTTATTTCCTATTTAAATGATGGCTACGACTCGTGTTTTCCTATACATAACATCTAAATGATGGCTATGACCCGCGTTTTCCTATACATAACATCTAAATAATGGCTACGACCCGCATTTTCCTATACAACTAAATGATGGCTTAGACCCGCGTTTTCCTATACAACTAAATGATGGCTACGACCCGCGGTTTCCTATACATTTTAAATGACTACGACCGGCGTTTTTCTATACATAACATCTAAATTATAGCTAAGACCCGCGTTTTATTATACAACTAAATGATGGCTAAGACCCGCGTTTTCCTATACAACTAAATGATGGCTACGACCCGCGGTTTCCTATACATAACATCTAAATTATAGCTAAGACCCGCGTTTTCCTATACATAACATCTAAATGATGGCTATGACCCGCGTTTTCCTATACATAACATCTAAATGATGGCTATGACCCACTTTTTTTCCATAGACACCGTTAAATTTTAGTCGTTTTAATCCCGCGGTGGGTCGATTCGGTACATGAAATACTATCAATTTGTGAAGAATAAATAAAAAAATAAAGTACTTTTTTTCAAAAACTCGAATTAATGTACGAAATTAATTTCTTTAATCTGTCCTAGCTCAGAGGACACCGGTGTCCTCTCACATCCACGCCACTATAGGCCTTAACTCCGATGTTTAGAGTCTACTTTTGTATGAACAAGTTTGGTAGTTGTGGATCTAAGTGTGTAAACGAGTCAATAACCTTGTAGGTAGTTGTCGATCTTTTCTTACTAACTACCTACAGTTCATTGGCCTCGCTCAGCTGTCGTTTACTTAAAGAAAAATTAATTACGTATAACGTGTAAATAATGGCTACGACCCGCGTTCTCCTATTAATATATTTTCCTGTCTGATTCCCCAGGTCAGTGTGTGCCGGTAACTGGATGTGGGTGTCGTCGTCAGCATTTGAAGCGCTACTGGACTCGGGCGAGTGCGCGTGCCCGGTGCGGCTGGGGCAGCGCCTCGACCCCAGCGGCGAGTACGTGCGGCGCTACGTGCCCGAGCTGGCGCGCATGCCTGTCCAGTACATGTGAGTATCTGGGTGTGGGTGTCGTCCTCAGCATTTGAAGCGCTGCTGGACTAGGGCCTTGGTACATGCCATAGTTCGGAGCGAGGAGGAAGCAGGCGGTCGCCTCTTTCTGCGAAGCAGTAATGCTAGCAAAGGAGGAGGCCGACCGCAAGAAGCAACGGCGCTCACGTCGCCGCCGCCGCTAGGATTCCGATTCCGATTTCCGACCACCGCAGGCGCGAGCTTGCGGACGGTGAGCAATGGGTAGCTCGCTGTCCGACCGTCCGATAACTGTCCGGACCGAACACAAGTCGTCAACGGC
Source organism: Leucania comma (assembly GCA_958295575.1). Classification (NCBI taxonomy): domain Eukaryota; kingdom Metazoa; phylum Arthropoda; class Insecta; order Lepidoptera; family Noctuidae; genus Leucania; species Leucania comma. The sequence goes on along the minus strand of OY282470.1, from coordinate 5,073,260 downwards.
GCACTGTTCCCGCGCTCCTCAAGGAGCTGTCAGTAATTCGCAGGGGCCCAGCAAGTCCGAAGCCTACTGGGGCCAAGGGTTGTGCGAAAATGAAACCCGTGGCCCTGGAAATGAAGCCAATAAAGGAACGAGGTGGGGTTTTAGTCAGTAAAAGTCTGACACTATCTCCCGCTCCGCCCAAGGGCGGGATTTATCATTGGATGATTTTTACCAACTAAAAAAAAAATGTTTTAATTTGGTTACGGAGTGTGTCTTCGATTTTTGGTCTTAGGACACATATTCTTACTAAGGCTATCCTCCTTTATCATTTTTATAGACTTTACCTTATCTCTTTTATTTTCCAGTTATGAACCATGGAAGGCTCCCATCGACGTACAAGAGCGCGCGAGCTGCGTCATAGGCAAGGATTACCCCGGCCCCGTAGTCAACCATCTCGTCGCTGCTCAGAGGAACAAGAATGCTATGAAGGTATGGATGTTGTATATTAGGGTATTATTTATGGGCGTCGGGAAAAAATATTAAGTTTAAAACATTCTCTGTTGGTTCAGATAGCTATAATGTTTGGGCCAAAATACTGTTGCCAAGGTAAAAAAAGTAGGCAAATTTATATTGCTAGCAACACTGCAAACATTTTAGTGTTACTAGCAACAATAAAACCGCTCCGCAACTACTAATTTGGTTTTAAGGACACTGATTTCGAAATTTAACTGTTTTCAAAGGCGTTTGATGATTTTTTATTTATTTTCTAAGGTTTTAAAACAAAACAAAAAAATATTTGTTTCATAAGTGAAACTGTGATACCGTTATTGAAAATCGCAATTTGTATATGTATACACGATGGATATACATTATTTTGATAATATATTATTTATCTATTTATTTGTACACATATTATGTATTAAATCTTCATGCTTTGTACAAACTAATCTGAAATAAGTTAATTGTTTTCATATAAAACTTTTTTCTTATAAGATGTAGGTATATTGTTATTTTGACAAATTCTTTTAAATTATATTTATTCCTCAAATTAAACAAATTCTTTAAATTATAGCAACAATCTGTAAACTGACAATTGTATCTTATTTTTTTTTTTCTAATTAGACCTTTCTAATTTCTTTGAAAATGAAATGATTGCCTCCATCAATTCGTGTAAAAGATTTGTATCTATTTTTCTATTTCTTCCTTCTTCCAGGCAAGTTCGGTTAAGCAGTCGACTATCTCATAGGTTGACCTAGAAAAGGCCACTCATTAAACAAAAAAAGCTGGGATACAGGCCTAGGTCCCTGCGCTTCGCTCAGTAGTAGTATTTGGGCAGCAAATAAACATTCCATAAATTTGTCACAACAACAATATTTCAATAATAGTTTGTGCTCGGCAATGCAAGCTCGAATCCATGTGCCCTTGTCTTCCGCAGTGGTTTGGCCGTTCAGTACCCGGCAGACTGGACAAAGAAAGATGGTTCGAAATAGTCGGGGTTCGTAGACAATTACCATAGACGTTCTTATTTTCTATCTACAACCGATCATTACAATACAGTGTGACTGAGGCATATTTCAATAACTCAAATTTAAAAAAAAGTCAATAGTAGTCCGTGAAATTCAAATTCATTTTGCAGCTCAGTATCAGATAGTCTGGTAAAAAAAATATATATTTGCGGCAAGGACATGTATGTATTTATACAACTATACTCATTAGAAACATCATTATAAAGCGGGAAGTACATTAGACCGAAGCACACGAAGTCTGGCGTCGCGTGGCATGGATCATTGATCGTGGGCCATCGTACCCATAGATATTTTTCAGTTTCTGTAAAATTGTTACTATTTTGGTGTCCAATAAAGTTGTTAAGTTTATTCTATTCTATCTAATGTAGCTCTACGAGTATAGTTGCTATATAAAATATCAATATTTTTCTAAAATATCTAGCTCTTCTCTAAGTTCCAGTGTAAATACATACATGTCACTATCGCAAAAAATATATTTTTTTTTACCTGACTATCCGATATTGAATACTGAACACAGCTAATTGCAAAAAAATCTTAAGTAAATTTTAATTTCGCGGACTAAACTGAATCATTCATTTCAAATTCTGTGCATTACGTATATTGTTATAATTTCAAGATCAATAGCGCAAACACGATATTTACATTATTTTTCAATTATTAAAAGCGATTATTGGTAAAAATAGAAGAACGTCTTACCTACAATTAACCCACCGACGATGCACAAGCGTTATTACTATTCTTATTTATTCTTGTACGAATAAAATTTACGAAGCGCTCGCGTCGAGTGTGCGCCGCCGTTTACTTATACACCTCACATACATCAGCCTTAACGTTAGATACACTAAGGGACAAATTGTCTCCCAACATAACGCGTAACGTTGTGGGACAAATTGTTCCCCAAAATAATGCGCAACGTTGTAAAATTTTGGGGGGCAAGTTGCGATGCTACGTTTTTTTTTTTCAAGAAATCATGGCTGTCATATTATTTCCATAAATTGTGACATGAACCATGAAATATTACTTACATCTATTAACAAGCGTGTTTTATTTTCTTCAGGAACTGCGTCATATTTTACAAAAAGCTCCCCCCCATTGCTGCCCCTCCTCAGACGACGAAATCCAGCAATTCATGTGGCTCAACGAGTAAGCAGTGACCTACAAAATTAGACTTTATGTATATCGACGTAAAGCCTAAAGATTAGATGAATGTCGTGCCAAGGTAACAAGGAAATACGAAACAAGTTGTTTTCAAACCAACAATATAACTGTCAGTGAATTTTAATTTTAAATTGATTTGGTTTGCTTCGTATTTTCCCGAATTGCTTTCCTTCTACGAGTATGTTTAGAATAAGTTACAAATTAAATGCAGGGTCAAATTAACTCTTTCAACGCCAATGCCGCTAACAAGCGACTAACATTCTTTAAAAAAAAATGTCGTCTTCTCCGTGTGTCAAATCCATAAAATCTAAGAAGTACCGTTTGACATTTCCCACCTTTCAAGCCTAAATAACTTTGTATAGGCGTAAGTTTAGGTCAAAAAATCGCTCGTGTTCAAGTCAAATTTAGGTTTTCAAAATTTAGATTTTAGTCAAATTGTGTCCTTTGCAACATCTAAGTTAAGTTAGAAAAACCCGATCAATATCTCTCTTTTTTAAAATTCTGACATTTACTACACACGTTAAGAACACTAAGTTTTAATAATAAAATCTAAGAAATACCAAGGGGCTTTTACAGTTACACATAATTCTATAAAACTGTTGCCGATTAGTAAATACAAATAAATGAATTCAATATCTCGTCAAAGAAATCGATTACTTTAATTTCCGATTCGAATGGGAAATTATATTTTTGTTTGACTGTTTTTCAATCTGTCAGAATTGTCAAACAATACTTCTTAGATTTGATGGACTGTAATTAAATTGAACCAAAACTTTTGTTTGCAGTGGTGGCTAAACATGCTTTTGTCAGTGCTACAAATTATGTGATGACTATGATGAGAATCGATTTCTTATAATAACATCAAAAACACTAAAGTTCAAGCAACTACAGCTGATTACGGGGTCAATGGCCGCCGACTGTGCCATCATACACAGCTGGGTAAAAGTTCCCCTTCCCTTTCTTCTGTAGCAACATCTATGTCGCTATATAAGAACTAAAAGTAATATAATCCTTCATCGCGGTATCGTTCTCCATGCGGTTAGAATATATACAACAGTCCGAAATCAACTGTCGGACAGCTGCCCGGACCATGGTCGGAGGATTCACCCTGTTAAACAGAGGTACATTGGAATTTTACACCCAGTTCCATATACCTGTAAAATGCTCTCCATCTCTTACCAATTCCTAAGGACCTCGTCCTGACATCTCCGTGGTCTGCTGTGGTTCCATCTGTCATAACTCAAAAAACTTAAGTTAATTGACCCTGTAGATTATTTTGGTAGATCTGTTTTATGTTCTATGTTAGTACTAGATAGATAATTAGGATCAATAGGAATTGAACCCAGTGTCATTCTATCACCAAAGTTGTAGCAGGTAAGCAAAATAAGAAAGTTATTTTAAGAAAATGATACTTGTTAGTATTCAAATGTCATTAATTATGAATATTATCAAAAAGTTTGTAAAGTGATAGAATTATATGTGATGCATTTATTTTGATTTTGGATATTTGGAAATCATTAAAAGAGAATGAGCGTTTAGCACCCAGTGCTGTACCAAGTTCTGGTATAGTATGCCATTTGAAGGTTATAATAAATGCTTCATTAAATTGTACTGTACCAACAGTTAGTCATGTTCACGGAAAGAATGGACGACTTATACTTGTGTAAATGTTGTTTTCATTTCATAAACCTAACTTCGATTTTTGTGTGTATAACCAAGTTTATTCAGATTTGTAGGTTCCCTTTATACAGAGTTCTGTAATGAAGCGAAGGATCCATTCACCACATTTTTGCGCATAACGTCAAAAAATCGAAGTTAGGTTGTATGAAATGTAAACATCATCAGCGCGATGGCGTCCTGCTTAAATAAAATTAGTGACAATTCTTTTCCTGCACATTTATAACTAACGGTGTAGTACAATTCAATGAAACTTTTATTATTATGACCTTTCAAGTGGTATAATACTCATAATTTGACACTAATTCCATACAAAAGTGTCCATTGTTCTTTTTCTCATCTGTTTTAGGGCATAATTATTGGACAGTGAAATGGGAAGGAAAATGCTTTTATTAGTTTATTTTGTTGTTTTAAGTTGGTTTATCTGAAACAACCAATTTTAATTGGTGCTACAGAACATGTTGCAGTACAATAATGTTGTACAAAGATTATATAATTATTTGAAGTCTTTGGACTCTAAAATGTTGTATTATTTTGATTCGAATTTATTTTCTGCGTTAAGTTTTATGATATATTTTATTGACGACTAAAAATAGAAAAGTATAGCATTGAAATATGAGCTTTATACCGTGAGGAACAGAGTAAATTTTTAACTGTTCTGTCACTTAATTTTGAAAAGTTACTTTATCTCACGCGATATAAATATGGATGGTATTTAAAAGTACTTCAATTTATTCCCATTTCATTTACCTAATTTTGCCTGTGTTCCACCAAATATACTGAATGTGCACCAAAATATGTTCATTAAAATATGTCATAACGACCATCTATTTAACAACTGTTGCAAATTTGTAAAAATAGTAATACACCTAATTTAAAAAACAAGCATTTATTTTTTTAGTTTTACTTCAGATAATGCACTGCAAAATGTATTTGAATCAAACACCAATTAATGTCCAATGTAGCTTTATTAATAAAAAATGAACACATTATAAAATGTAATGCTTACTAAAAATTTATTTTTTAATACTAATCAGTACGAACCATAATAATTCAAAATGTTAAACAAAGTCTTTACTCCTACAATGTTCACATTATCAGTCCACTCAATCTCTGCAGTACTTCTTTAAATTATTGCACCAATAAAGCGCACTTTGCCTTTGTAGGACGCCCACGTTTTCGTTTTTGCCCGATGGCTATGTTTTTGGCTTCTACTGGAGGTGTTATGTATTTCAGCCTGATCGCAAGTCCAGTAACATGTTTACATTTATAATTTTTAAAAAACTCGGGGCAGTTACATTGACCCTTTACCCAGTCACTATTTTGGGAAGGCAAGACAACTGTCCAGTGAGTAAAGGCAAATTTCTGGAATTCATCGAATGTCTCCCAACTTTGCCCGTTTGGAACATTATTGGTTGCTGAACCTTCGACTAGATAAGATTTTTGTATAGCTGTTGTTGATATGGTTTTCACTTTTTTGTTCAATTTCGCCCATTGGTATGCTGATGTCCAATCAGATAGTTCTATCAAAGGTGTGCTTGAAAACGAGTCCACTTTATAATTTTCGGACCACTGCTTGACCATGTCAAGAGTAACAGCACGAAACCGGGACAGTGGAATTCGTTCTCTAAGGGTGTGGCTATCTTTTATGCTCCTATTGAAAGCCTCCAGTGCATTATTCGTAGATGGAGATCCGTCCAAAGCGCCTAGGTACCAATTCGGGTTTTGTATTACCCATTCTTCCTTGAAGTATGTAATAAAAGCCTTTTGACTTTTATATTTGTTCAAAAAAGCTGCTAAAGCGGTGTTGAACACGCCCGGTGCTGTGACAGAATGTAAAAGGTCGATGCCTTGTAGAAGATCTTTCTGCAGTCGTTTGTCTACTAGTTTAACTACTTGTTTCTGAATATTCTTTTTAGCGTGAGCCCAGCACATTCTGACTGTAGTCTCAACTCCAAATACTTCCGTAAACGCATTTTGAATACTCTTGGCTGCATCACAAATTAAAACCTTCGGCTGCATTACATGCGAATACAGAGTGTAAGCGCTATGTTTAAGCTGTTCAAATAACATTTTAAAATCTTCTTTGCGTTCTGAGCTAGAAATGGCCAAACAAAAAGGATAAAATTTTTTGGTTTTATCAGTAGTTCCCACCACTAACACGGGGAATCCTTACCACACAATCTTATACGTAGCGTCTGCGTGTTTGTTGGTTGCCACCTGTGAATAGGCGCGTCGCAAGCGCGCCAAAACCATTTTCAGTAAAATAAATATAAGTCTTAGAAGTAATATTTTACGAAATGCATTATTTGTTCTTCAATTATAATTATTTCAGTAACATAAAAGTTGTACAAAACCGTTTTAAATGGGTATACGGTACTAGGATGTATACTAAATATTTTGTGTAACATTCAGGAATATTTGGTGCACGATCAGTATTTTTCGGGGAAGAATAAAATAGTTATTGTTACAATAGAATATTTGCAGCGCACTACAATAAAAAAGTGTTATATCTTGGTGTTAATTTGGAATTTGTTTGATGTAACATATTTTGTTGGCCGAGTAGTTTAATTATAGTAAAACAATTAAACGGGTTTAAGATCAATATTTTAGAAATGCATACATAGATGTACCTTTAGATTTTTGGTGAACACAAAAATATTATCCTATAAATATTACATTCCAATGCTTGGCTTTGTGTAGTGTTGGTGTTTTGTCCACGATGACAGCTATTCACCATTCTTATTTTGGATCTCAGAATGTTAATGCCGATTCCATACCACTTTCTTCTAATAGATTGGCAAGAGCCTTACTCCGGACAATAGCACAAAATGCCCAATAATGAATGATCGATTTGACTAAACTCTGTCTGAGCCTTAATGCCCAAATAAATATCGATGGATTTTGCTAAAGAAATAGACTGGTGCTTGGAGAAGGACTTATGTACATCTTAGGCCCAACGCTGCATTAAGCGGGTGCGGTCTCATACAAAAGTGCCTCGCCGCGAATCGCTGCGCGGGTAGCCGCGTCTCGCGACCCTTTTGCTATGTAATAAACATGAAAGTTCTCTATCGACACGACTACATGCGCACTTTTATAGTTGAACTAGAGTACATTGCGCAGGTAATAATCCGATTTTCGCTAGGGGACCGCCGCACACAACACACGCGACGGGTGCCCGCGCGTTGGCCTGAAGGTATCATTTCTTTCTGAAAGTGGTAAATCATCAAATAATTTCTCCCGCTCTAGGTGGAGCGAGAGGGAATGTCAGACTTTTACTGACTAAAACCCAGCCGCGTTGCCTCAGTTGCTCTTTGTGTTCCAGGGTCGTGATAACTTTTCCGAACAATCCTGCTTCCCTAACAGGAGGTTACAGGTATCCTGAGTAACGTTTACAAAGTTACCCTAGACCAATAAAAAATAAAACGATGCGTCTTCTGATGGTGACTATAATAACAACGCAATGACGAACTTGAATTATTATCAAATACAGTAATATACACCTTTATTAGAGTCAGTTGTTCATTTATATGTATTTATTGGATATATTGTACGGACAGTGTCATCAACTCGTTCCCCCCCCCTTTTTATGTTAATGTAAGAGGGGTACCTAATGATACAGCTGTCTGTAACACTGTCCGGAATGAAGCAAACTTGGGTAAAATGCCACTATACAATGGCCAACAATAAAGTTATGTTCTCCAGTCTAGTCTAAGCGAAAACTATCGTAGGCGTCAGATGAAGTTGCAATAAAGTACATTAACCTTTCTCTGTGAAGGTACCCGGAAAAAAAAACAGTGAACTGTTTTTCATTAGTAGAAAATGGTAAAGAATCACGATATCTATTCAAGACAGCTTTGTCTTTATTTCTGTACTTTTTTTAAAATTAAGAATATATTCAATAGGGTCAATGCGGTCATTATTTTGTTTTTTTTTTATGTTTTAGTTTAAAGAATTTATAGGGGTTGCTCCCATGCGGAAAAAACTCTATAGTCAGAATATTCCAAAAATATGTATCGAGCGATCGACACATTTAGACTGTGTTATTGATATTTTATATAAAAAAAATGAATTTATATGTCTACCAATTAATATACAATTAAATTATACATATATGAACATCAAGTATATATTATCAGGGTTTCTAATAAAAAGATATTATCATTAATTACCTATACTGTAGTATAAAAAATAGTTTTTATACAATAAGAATATATACAAACCTATACCGATGCATTTTTAGAGTGTGTTTTATGTATTTTATGATAAATATAAAATAAATAGACTCGTAATAACAGGATGCATTTTTATTTACACCATAACCCAACGGAATGATATTTTACATTTTTGCTTAGAACTATACACTCAGTGAGCAACATTGAGGCAGATAATGGCAAAGGCAGTCACGAACAGGAAGTCTGTGTGAAAATAAATTGATGTCGTGTATTATGCCTTTTTTAATGTCACTGGAAGCTTGCCTGCCTATTTCATTATCTGCTTTATTAAAATTATTACAGTATATCATCAGACTTATTTTTAATATCAATGAAAAAAACAATAGCAAAAACAGTCTGGATTTTAAAATTATTTACAGTTACAGATTACCACATTCATACAAAATTTGGTTTCAATTTAGACTATGACTTGTAGGATAATCTAAAGTGGGACATTGTGGTAAAGCATAAAATATTTGCTAAACAAATAAAATGCCAATTTGTTCGTTCACTTTTTAAAAAGGCTGCTTCACTCTACACTTAACTTACATACACAAGACACCCAGACGCGGAACAATATTTGTAGGGTATGTATGGCCTATAAATATTTGTTCCGTGCGGGAATCGAACCCGCGACAAACAGCGCAGCAGCGCTCAACCACTGCGCCGTCCGTCGTGACGTGAGTTAGCGCACTATACTATTGCGTATACATAGATATTTTTATCATTTAAGATAGAACTACATTGCGCACACGTAGACTACGTACGCCGATTTAGGCGCGTCGGTCTCCATACATTTTATATGGAAACTAGACTTGTAGAGCTACATTAGATCTACGCCACGCGACGTGGTTCTACGTTAAATCAGGCGTGGTCCACGGGTGCGTCGGTCTAATGTAGTTCTAGATTTAACCTTACAGCCCATTTGGAGCATCAGCTAATAGATCAACAAGTTCATTGAAGATTTTACTAGTTGTCGAGTCTGGTAATTCTTTCACGGCTGATAAACCTAGTCCTGCCAGTTTTCCAACTCGAGGGTCGATTGGCAAACTGCCCATAAAGGGAATTTTCGCGATATTAGCCAGTGACTGCCCTCCGCCACTAGAAAAGATGTTGGTGCATTCACTGCAGTTTGGGCACTGATATCTGTAAATAAAAGAGACATCGGTTATAGAAGGTACTAGTTGAAAGTTAATATGGCCTACCACCTGTCCTTACCTCGCTAACTAACGGAATACCTGCTATAGTACGCGGCAAATAAGTTGAACCCGTTGCTATCGTTACGCGCAGCCTCCACCTCGATTGAGACCCGAAAATCGGTTACTGCGCATTCAAGATCTACCGCCATGATGGTTCAACTCGTGCGTTGAGGATTATACACTATCATAAAATATATGAATACAGTATAATAGTTCAAGAATTCTTTCAATATTTATATCAGGACCTGAACTTTTGAAAGGCGTACGACCGCTGCAGTCAACTCGCAGAGGCTTTTTAGAAACTTCATGGAACATGGTTCCAACCGACGATTATCCCTGTACGTACTATGCAAATGCACCCATGGACAAGCTCCAGTTGATAGAAGCTATTGCGACGACACGTGGAAAACAAAGATATAGCTGGTTTTGTGATGCATAAGTGGACTGGTTATTAAGAACTATGTCAAGACTATGGCCCCTGTATGATCAATGTTATTAATATGCATCGATAAAAAAGGCAGGGGGTGACTTGCACACTCAATAAATGGCCCCCTAAAAACCGTCGCTAGCACGAACTGACGTAGCAAGAAGGGAGAAACACAAGAATTACTTAATTTTAGCTTTTGTCGGCTTCGTCCGTCTGAAAGTCGGTTAGTGCGGACGCGAAGGCGAAATCTGAGATAAGTTGCCTCTGTCCATCCTTGGAGTTCAAGCTTCCTTCAAACCAATTTTCATCAAACTTGGTTCAGTAGTTTAACTTTGAAAGTGTAATACTTACTTTCACATTTTTCTATATACAAAAGCGAAATACCACTCACTGATTAATTACGAAACTTTGAAACTATATATATGTAGAGGTGTGCCCCGCCTGGGCAGAGCATCGCCGAGTACTCGTGGGGGCGATCGGCGGCGGCGATCTCTCACACCGGGGCTTGGCACAAGCCATGTTCCGAAGCGAGGAGGGAATAAGAAGGCAAGCAAAAGTGCAGGCCGACCGCATCAGGCAAAGGTAACGGGGCTCACGCCCCAGCTGCCACCGGGATTCCGATCCCGATTTCCGGCCACCGTAGGCGCGGGCTTGCGGACGGCGAGCAATGGGTAGCTCGCTGTCCGACCGTCCGGCAACCGACCGGACCGATCCCAAGTCGTCGACGGTGCGTCCTGCTAGAGGCCCAGCCTGTTAGCTGCAGTCTGGCAGGGTCGAAGTCTACTGGGGCCAACGGTCGCTTTCTGAAAAGAAGGCTCGGCCCCGGTATTACAGGCAACGAAGGAACGGGGTAGGTTTTTAATTAGTACGGCAAAGGCGGGATTTTACCTACCATAAAAAAAAACACCCACAAGCTTAAAATTTGGCAGGCAGGTTCCTTATAGGGTGCAGACATCCATTAAGAACGGATTTTGCGAAACTCCACTCATAAGTGGGTAAAACGGGGGTTGGAAGTTTGTATGGAAAAAACCGGCATTCACGCGGGCCAACCCGCTGGCAGAAGCTAGTCCCTTTATAAAGCATAAATTATTTAATGTTCCTTAAAAATTTATATTATATAAATTTCCTTAAATGGAAGGCGATATTACTATACTATGATTTTTTATTAGATGAAGTAAAGTGACAGCTATAACAATGGTTGTTTGACAGTTGGGCATTGTCCACTATTGTCACTTTACTTCGTGTAATAAAAAATCATAGTATAGAAATTTTACGGTTTTGTGAGAAGGCAGAGTGAAAGGTTTAGTGTAATTTAGTGTTAATGGCTATTTTACTGTACTATATAAATGAACTCGCTTCTGCCAGCGGCTTCGCCTGCGTGAAATTTGTTTCTCCATACAAATTTCCAAACCCCGTTTCACCCCCAAGGGGTGGAGTTTCATAAAATCCTTTCTTAGCTAATGTCTACACCCTATAAGGAACCTACCTGCCTAATTTTAAGTTTGTATGTGTTGTGTGTTTGTTTCTGACATTTTGTGATTAATCACTGAGTGGTATTTCGCTTTTATATATATAGAAGACAAATGAATTCTGGCGAACCACTTCACCTCAAGTTGTGGTCATCATACTCACAGTGATAACAACTAAATACAGGATGTATGTAGTTTAATGACAATGTTATTGTTAGTTGATAAAATTCGCCCACTTAGACAAACAATGTAATCAAGCCACAAAACATGATAAAAATGTGGGTTTATCAGTCATAATTGGTTGTGTCAGGAAAGTCTAATTACAATACTTAAATTATATGGTCAAAGGCTATGTAAGATTTCCACTCATTATTAAATAGGGATAAAAATGTTTTTTATTCTTTGCCACTGTACTCGGAATTACTCATGTATTGTGGGTGCATTTACAAACATGTTAACTCACAAATGCCACCCAGACATGGTGTACAAATATTTGTTCAACATGGAAATTGAACATGCAGCATAGCAGTAAATTGCTCAACCACAGTTTCGAACTACTACATAGTAAGCAATTGCACACTGCCCATCCTAAATTCCAAAAGTTAAATTTATTCCTTCCCTTTGAATGCCTGTCTCCTTATACCAAATGCAAAAAAAAACAAGGTATTTGCTGTTTAGCACGTATTTTGGATTATAAACCTAAGGAGAATCATGCAACATTTGAAAGGTTTTGCAATCAAAGTGAAAACGTTTGGTGTGCATGACAAAGCTTTATCTAACCCTAAAGTGCAGCTGGTTGGCATAAAGGCCACTATGGTCTACAATTTCACACTATGTACTACCACAAAGATTAGATAAGAACTGTAGAGTACTTGCGGTAAGCCACATACAATGTGGACATAGGATTCTATGTCCACATTGTGTGTGGACCTATTTTATCATAGCCATCAGCTAATTAGAGGTATTCAAAGCAAAGCATGCTACTAGGCTATGTTACCCTATGTGCAACTGTGAATCTTGCATTGTGTTGGAAATAATAACCTTGTGTTTTCTAGGCTTAAAAACTAATGAAACTTACCCACTCATATTTTCAATTATGCCTAGTATAGGAATGCCTGTCTTTTTGCAGAATGTGATCTCTTTGCGAACATCCTCTATTGCTACTTCTTGTGGTGTGGTCACTATGATTGCACCACATTGTGGCACTTGACGGAGGTTCTCCATCACTGTGATGTGCTCATCTGAGGTTCCTGAAATGAGAGATTTGTTTTTTTAAATTAACTTGACATTTATTATTATAACTCTATTCTTTCCAACTATTATGGTTCCTCGCTTAACTTAACATTTATTAATTAAAAAGATTTGAAGGAATCCTTTACCCCCCCTCCTGGGAAGCAATGGCTATACAAAACAAAAAACTATAAAAAGAAAAATGAAAGCTTAAGATTATTATTATAATACACTTTTTAAAGGAAAGATTTCTTTTTTTAACCCCCTAATTTCTAAGCGGACGCCGGCGTCCTCGCGGGTTTTAAGTGGCTTTTTAAATTTATTGTGAGAACAGTATTAACAAAGACTTTTGAAATGTTTGTGTCTGTTTTGAGAGGAGATTGGGTGAATACGCAAGAAAAAGTTGCGTCACGAAAATATCAAGGCACTGCGAGGCTATCAGCGATGGCTGAGACTAGACTTGCAAAATGTTAATTGTGTAGACTAAGTGATGGGTTAAGTTAATGGACCAGATTATATTGTATAATGTAATGTTTTAAGTACATATGTTAGTTAAAGCATACATACCTGGAGGAGTATCAATAACAAGGAAATCGAGTTCCTGCCAGCAAACATCTTCTAGAAATTGTTTAATCATAGAAGTTTTCTTTGGCCCTCTCCACACAACTGCATCATTTCGGGAGCTAAGAAGAAAGCCTATTGACATGACTCCTAGTTTTTGCTCATTGTCCAGGTACACTGGGATCCAGCCTTCAGGGCCCTGGTGCACACTTTGATTCTCCAAGTTGAGCAAATAGGGAACACTGGGTCCACATAAGTCTATGTCTAGCAGGCCAACCTGAAAATAATAAAACGGTGAATATTACCACGAAAGGACAATAGTCATTTTGCCAATAAGAATTATAAATCCACTTGGTTATGTACCTTATAACCTCTTTCTTTCAAAGTTAGCGCCAACTGTGTGCTGATTGTGGATTTACCAACACCTCCTTTCCCAGAAAGAACTAATATAACACGTTTTACAGAGTCAAGCATTTTTACAAAATAACTCTTGTTTTTTTAAAAAATAAAAAGAAAAAGTACAAAGTAAATAAAAATTTGACAGATCCAAGACAAATCAAAATTTGTTTGACTTTGACAATTGGCTGTGTGACCAACTACAAATGCTTATTGTCATAAACAGTACCTATGTGCCGAGAGAGATTGAAACAAATTGCTTAATTAACTATTAAAGATTGCAATAGTTAACTAAGCGTGTTGAAAAATACTGTTTTATTAACATACTCTGCCATTGAAAAATAGGAATCCAATTAATTTTGTGATTATTAATACTTCTTTCAGTTTTGTTTCGTGTAGAGGAGTAATTTGAATAAAAAATTGACAGCGCTTGCGCTCGATCGCAGCGCCACCATCGTTTATATTTTTCAGTTTTGTAAAGATTTTTGTAGCGGTGGTTGTGTTGATGGTTTGCCGGTGCACATAAAATAGGAAATGCAACATTTTTCATATTTTATATACGTTTGTTGGACGTTTTATGACACAATCAGTTCGTGTAATAGTTTGCTGTGTTGATTTGCTTTAACATAAGTAGTGAACGCGTTGTGTTAGTGTGTTTTATTTTCGTATAATTTCAGTTTAGTGGTTGTGCAAGGATTTGTCCCATCGACTCTTGATTTGCTGCCTTGATCTGCATTCTCTGGGGTTTATGAGGTATTTATAAGCAATATTAGCTTTGATAACGATAGATTTAATTAATAAATGAAGGTTTTATGTCACGAAGTTCGAGCATGACGAGTTGTGTTCTAATAAATTCTCCCGATGCGGGCATTTATCATTAGACCCACCCCTAGGTTAAGCCGATGGGGATCGGTGAACGGATAATACTGTGCGTGTGTTAAATGTCATTATTTATCGTTACAAATACAGGGTTCTGTAGTCCTTACATTTTAATCCTATTGATTTTTCAAACAAGTGCATTCTTCCTTTCGTTTCTGAAGAGCAAGTGACTACGTATGTTTTTTTACTTGAAAGAAACTCCTAATATATTAATATTTTCAATCAGTTTATGTGTAAACAATAGTCATTTATCTCACGATTATCCTAAAACAGTACATTTTAGACAGAAAATCTGTATTCAATTTGAAACTTCAAATCACTCAGTAAAAACAAGACCTTCATAATAAATTAAAATAATCCATTCTTGAATTCTTCCAATCTTGTAGGTACTCCAATATAATAATTTATGTAAAAAAGCCCATGTATATTGTGCACATTTACTTTATTTGTATTAAAAATAAAGTAAATGGACAGTAAAATGGTTTTTAAATATATATTAATTCCTCTTCATGATATGGTACAAGAAGTTTGATGACGAAATTGAGGCACATGTTCTTTTTATTAAAACTTAAATAATAAATGTCTTAAACCAGCTGCTAAATAACAGTAATTAAAATTAAATATTTATAATAAAACTCCATAGAAAACAGTAAATTACAGAGACATTGAAAAATAGATGTTATAGCTGCTGTTATTTAAAGGTTTTTAAGGACACCATTAAATAATTTATTTGTTATGATTTACATTATAACTACTGTAACTTGAATAAAAATAAAATAAACAGACAATACTGAACACAATTATAATTTACGCCTCTAACCAAAATTAAAAAAAAAATGTTTCAATGCAGTTAGGATCTGCATTGAAAATTAAAACCAACCAATTTTTCTGAGTGTCTGCCGCTTCGGGTCAAACATGCCAAAGTCAGTGACTGTAGCTATGTGACCGAGGGCCCTGGGGAAAGAACAAATTAGGGGCCCCTAAACAGCTATATCAATATATTTGAAAATGCTAATCAGGTTTTAGGGGCCTATGGAGCTTTAGGGCCTCAGGGCACTGCCCCCCTTACCCCTTAGTAACTACCCCCCTGCCCAGTGTGTGGTGGAAGTTGATATACTAGAATCCAAGCAATTACAACAAATCTGTAATATACACCATTAAATTATATATATTAAATATAGCATATTAATAATAAACATCTGCTGAGCGAGGCCATTGAACTGTAGGTAGTTAGTATGCAACGACCGACAAATACCTACAAAGTCATTGACCCGTTTGCTTAAAAACAAAATATTTCGTAGAAGCGTATTAATTCGAGTTTTAGAAAAAAAGTACTTTATTTTTTTATTTTATCTTTAGAAATCGATAGTGTTTTATGTACCGTATCGACCCTCCACGGGATTAAAACAATCATTTAACGATGTATATAAAAGCGCAATACCACTCACTGATTAATCACGAAATCTCAGAAACTATAACATCTACAAATTTAAATTTCGCCTGTAGTTTCCTTATAGGGTGTCGACATCCGTTATGAACGCATTTTACGAAACTCCACCCCTAACGCGGGTTGGCAGACTTTCACGCGTTCGAAGCCGCTGGCAGAACTGAGTGCTAATATAAAGCTCTTGCTAAATGCAAGAGGATCTTTAAGTTTCTAAATAAAATTAGGAAATGATTCCTAAGCAAAACTGGAAATAAAAAGTAGGTCGAGAAAATAATAGTAGATTATGTCACCAGGGGATAATCCCGAACGCCAGTGAGGGCTTTATATATGACAATATACAAACCTGAGTGAAGTGAAGAATTCAAGCAAACAAGTAAAAAAAGTATGAATAGATGTTGTAAAAAACCATTACAGAAATATTTTAAAGCAAAAAAAAAATAGGAAGCAAATGAAACAAGCGTTGTGTTCCGAAAATGGAAATATTTAACGAAATTATGTTTCATATGATTAATGAATACTTAATACTTTATAACGTAGTTAAATAGATTAGTGTTTGTAACTACTTTACCGAATACACAAGAGTTATAATTAAAAACCTGCCAAGTGCGATTCGGACTCGTACACGAAAGGTTCCGTGCTATAACTTTAACTATTATTAATATCAAGCAAAAAACAGCAATAACGTTTTTTTTTATATGGGACCCTACTTAAATGTTTATTTAATTCGGTTTATAGTATCTATTTGTTGTTGTGGCCACAGAAATACATGATCTGTGAAAACTTCAATTGTCTAGTTATTGCGGTTCATGAGATACAGCCTAGTGACAGTCGGAAAGTGTTGTCTTAGTAATAGGGTCTCGTTTTTACCATTTTGGTATCGAACCCTAAAAATAATTACGAAATGAAAGAAATGTGAAGAAACGTTACCTACTACGTGCGCAACTGTACTTCCTGCTAATTAAACTAATATTTTAAAGGCAATTTTTTGTAATATGTGTTTGTTTCCCGTCACGCTCAAACGGCTCGACGTATTCGGATGAAAGAAATGCAGAAAGACTTTTTTTTTAGGTTGGAAATCATTCAATGACTTCTCCCGCTCAAGGCGGAACGGGAGGGCGTTTCAGACTTTTACTGACTAAAACCTACTCCTGTTCCTTCGTTGCCTTCAATCCAGGGCCCCGCGGATCATATTCACATAACCCACGGAAAATTGCAGACTAATTTGGATTAGAATATCACACTAATATTATAAAGACGAAAGTGTGTAAGTTTGTATACATGATGGGATGTGTATTTTGATTAAGTTTGGTACATGGGTAGCAGTAGCATATCTGGGCCCCGTATCAATTGTTCCATGGTGTCCCATAATGCCCAGTGTAAAAAATATGGTGCTTTTTTACAAACGCTTGTTTTACCCTGCGAGACTGTTGTGGGTAACATGTAATATGTTGCGAATTTTTGCCTACGTAGGGGCCCCATAGCACGGGGGCCCCGTATAATTGATAGGGCAAATACGGCGGTAGCTACGCCTCTGACGGGTAGACTATGTCCAGGAAGAGCTCATAGGATACTTTTTATCCTGGTAGTATACTACCCCTACTGTATGTGTACTACCCCTTGGGATAATTTTCTACTAACACGTGGGCAAAGCCAGTCGCAGCAGCTAATAATATAATTTTAATTTATAAAGTTAAATACTAAATATCACTCACTGATTAATCACGAAATCTCGGAAACGATAACACCTACAAACTTAAGATAGGTTCCTTATAGGGTGTAGACGTCCGCTAAGAACGGATTTTACGAAACTCCACCCCTAAGGGGATATACCGATTTAAACGCGGGCGTAGCCACTGGCAGAATTTAGTCACCTATAATATCCTTAATGAAATAAACAGCCTTCTTTCTGAATCATGTTTCAAGTGACATAAAATTGAGTAAGATTGTTAATCCTCCTCTACTTAAATAAAACAATATGAGTAATTTTCACAGATGGTTAACATATTATATGCAAAAAATAAAAAATAGTACCATACATGACTCAGTACTGTCCCTTCACGCAGTGTACTGTACTGCATATATCATGAATGTATTTTATGTTAAGCTACACTTAAGATAGGCATCAAATGGTAGTTACACCTACACATGCAAACAAACTCAAATCACTTAATATGCTAAATGTGTTTGTTTTGCATTTTACAAGCTCTGAATAATGATTAGTAAAACATCGTGAACCATCCTTCAACTTGATATTATGTCAATAACAATTTACCTTAACATCTTGGGGTTTTTATTAGTATACTTAAACAAATTAAGTTGGTAAATATGTATAAGCGTAAATGTCCATAACATTGTTTATCTTAATGGTAGACATATTGAAATAAAAAAATATCTATGCTGCTACTATATATGTTATAAAGATTGAATTTACCAAAGAAAAAAACTAGTAATATGAACATGCAAGCATGGTCTAAGTATTAGATTCGCCTTAGATTTCTCATTTTGAATTTCGAATATTGAGTACATATGTCAATTTTACTTGAAAGGGCTGATGGCTGATGCTCCTTTTGGTTTTTATGGCACTATGGTTCTGATGGTTCAAGGATATTTTATCTACCATCTGGTCCTATATCTGCCTGCTGTAAGTGTGTAATAAAACCCTCCAGAAACTGTTCTCGTTTCTCCAAAGTCTTCTCCAATTTGCATCTAATATGTTAATAACAATTAACAACTGTTATAATATTAGATCAGTACTTATGAGTAGGTATTTAAGTTGTATGGTTTGTTTAAGGATGTTATCATAAGTAAATACTTTTTAATTATGGAAAAGAAAACCCATTCCAGCAAATAAACGCAAATAATCATTTACGAAGTTCTTTCTGAAATAGGTCAATATTAATTGAATTTTTTCGGGATATTACATAGTCCAGTCTTGATACCTGTGTTAAACAAATGAATAAATGATTATGATTATTATGATTATGATACCCGTAGTGTCGCATTCTGTCTGTACGTAAATGAATTTGAAAATCTGATTATACTTACAAAATACAGTGATTTGCAAAAGATTCCCACTGCTGGACTGCTCTTCCTCAATTGTCGCCACAACAACCGTTTCTAATATCCATCGGATTCCCGTGACCCTGACAAGGTCATCGGTCCAAACAAAGTTAGATTACGATCCTTAATACAAAAAATCCAATACCAAAAATTTTCCTAGCCAAACATCATTTATAACTTTCGGTGCTCAAACGTAATGTAGGGCCGGATAGAGTTGAAATAAAAGGAACAATGCCGCCTCTAGGAAGGCCACAGCCACAGCGGTGACCTCAATACGGGTCGGCCACCGGGGGTGAGTCACCCTGCGCGTGGCTTACACTTCACGGCTCTAGTGAATGGACTCCTCGATTCTCAAGCAGATGCCTGCACTATTCTGTAACGGGGCCGCATTTTTTCTTTAGTAAAAATTAATCTGCTTACCTACCAAACTGCACGTGTCGATACGAGATTCTATACCTATCTCCAAATCTTTTTCCAAGAATTTCGTTGTTTGAATTGCTGATCACAGGTAATCGGATCTGTCTTGAGTTTCAGAAGGGGCGAACCTCCGATATGACACATCGGAGTTTCCGAATACGGATCATATCGCAAAATTTACTTCTCTTTTTTTCTTACAGAACTAAAAACTAGACCATCTACCTTTTAAGATCTTCGGATTATCTTCAAATAGTGTAAAGCTTTGCTTTGTAGCAAGCCTGGAGCCTGGATGTGCGACAGACTATTTGTAGCCACTAGAAGTTCAAAAACAGCTCGTTGCCTCTTGCGATACCAACGAGAAGAAATAGAATGGCTAACTATTCTTAGACTAGAACCACTCGACTCCAAAACAAACCGTACACTTTCACCATCAGTTGCGCGACGAATCTAAAAATAACTTTTATGGGATACCCAGTTAAACTTAATTGGGAACAACCCCAAGGCCGCTCTGAGTATAAATAAGGGTGAAGTTATTACTTCTGGTCACCCCCCGTGAGTTCAACCGGGGGAGGATTATGTCGCGTCATATTTTATGCACAAACCTCCCCCGAAATCTGATTCGATGACGCAGGTTTTTGTGATTCATTTAGACATCTACAAAGAAAACTGAACAGGGTTATAGGAATTTATAACATTGCTGTCATACTAAAACGTGGCCTAGTGCCTTCAGTGTTTAAATCAGTATAAATAATTCATAGCGATCTCTCGTGTAGGCCCCTCTGATCTTTGAATACAGTATGCTAAAGCTATGCACGATTTAAGCAAGTGTGTCGGAGGAAACTTAGCGTTGGCACCACACCGCGATCTCATTAACCTTTATTGGAAGCTTAAACAATAAATACCGAGCGCAACGGCAATCTCGGACAGTCGAGCAAAGGGTTTTTTAAATTGACATGCGCGATAGCTGCACCCAAGTACAAAGCGGAGAGAAACTTGCATAATGGACCCTAATACTTAGAAAGTTAGTTTTTCCCCAAACAGTTCAATAAACTCACATTACTTGCTAACATGCGATATCAATTCAGACTCTTGTAACCTGCTTCTCAAGTAATAAATCAAGAGATTAATTTAGTAACCACCATGATTCCATGGCGTTTAACACCGTTTAAATCTCCGGAGTCCGAAGTGAAACAGTTGTTCCGCTCAACCTCGAAGCACTTCAGCGCGGTTGCGTAAAAACTAAATGCCAACGCGTTATGAAACTGCAGCCGTAATCCGTAATGGCACGGAAAAAGTCTTTAGCATAATTACAGACCAAAGTTGTTGGGATTTTTATAATGAAGTCGACCGCAGATCCGGGCTTAAAGCTGCCTGGACTTCTATTGCTCCTCTTTCTTTATATTTTTGTAAAAGCTTTCTTATTGACAGCGTTCTTCAAAAAGTATTGTTGGCGAATTATTTGGATCATTAAATTTTAGTTTTTTCTCATCATGATAACTAACTTTGGGCACACTGGAGTTACTTCAACAAACTTCAGCTGGTAGCACCGTAACAAATTATCCTGTTCATGTTTTTGTTCGACACTAGCCAGTAGCGAGTTCAAATGACTCTATTTTCAAATTTGATAAAGGAAATTTTATCCAGAAGTATGGGATTCCATAAAATTTATTTAAAACTTAGATTTCGGAAGTCTCCCAAAATGTTGCTTGCACGTTGCTTGTAATAAAATCCATTCAAATAGTTATTACTGGCTACCAAAGCATACCAATGGTCATTCCGTGCACGTGGCCGGATGCTATGAAACTTCAATCGTTACTGGACATACATATGGCGAACTGACGACACTGATAAATGACAAGGCTGCGGGGGCAAAGCACTCATTTTTCATCCTACATGGTAACAACATACAGAGTTATCATTTTGATAGACACTCAGCTTGACACTTTCTTAGCTACAACAGCTGTCATGTGTTTCGAAACAAAGGATCACTTATTTCTTTTATGGGTCTGGCAATGTTCTTAAAGTAGTAAATCATGACATGTTGAGCCGTTTGCAAAACCGCGGTTAGTCGCCACCAAATAACAGTTCCTTTATATTTTCTTAGTGAATTTTTGGCGTCGCTTGTTGAAGTAAGATGTATGACCAGAGCCAGTGCGGTTTACGTACAACTTGCGAGTATTTCATGCAGTAAAAATTGCAGCAGGAAGTTATAAACCAAGAAGAGTATCCAGGAAGCCAACAAGAATAGTGTAGCGGAACTCGTCATTTAGCGTCATTCGGCAGGCTGGAACGCGCGCGCCAACTCGTGTGCCATAAATCATAATGATTACGTCGCAGGAGGGGCTCCACCAGATGCACAGTGTACACGGCTATTGCTCTCCTTCCTCTATTACTAAACGAGATTAGACGCATTAGTCTCTAACTAAATTAAGCTTCTTGTACTGATTTTGGATTATAAATGACGTGTGATTATAAACCAATTACAGCTTAAAATGGGCTTGGGTTTTATTAACTGCCTTTTAATGATCATGTTCGAAACGGTATCGAAAAGTTTGATGCGTCATTGCGTCATGTGGTGGCGGTGTACCGAAGACTAGGGATTAATTGACCCAATTGGTTATTTTCCTGTGCCCATAATGTCCCCATTATTATTTTGACATTTTGCTAAAGCTCTAAGCAATAGGGGATATTAAAGGAAACATCATTAATTTCGCTCCCTCTTTCCGCCTTAAACGAAAGGAGGGCAGGATGACAATCCCTAGTCTCTCTTTCCGGCCTCATTAAGGTATTTCGCAGTGTTATAATAACGTTGACTAAAAATATAAAGGCTGAGCTCGACGGTACAGGGCTCGGTGACCGCAGAGATGGCACTCGAGATAACCGACTCGCAGACTGTGACACTAACGACCCGACGCTGTGAATTGGGTTAATGTCTCTTTTTGCAAAACTACATCTGTCACGGATAAAACATTGTTTCACTTTACAGTTTCAGAATGGTCTTTAGTTTGTTGTGTCGTCTGGAGCTAAAAATCCAGATGTTTTAATGCTCTACTTACCATATAATGATCTTCACCCATGCCTTTTTTAAATCAGAAAACACATAACAGTAAATTGGATGAGGATTAAGAAATTTTTGATTGATTTCATTCAGTCCTAGTTAAGATAATAATTTACGATACAGACAACAGAATTTAATAGCTAACAATAAATCGATGGAGCAGACCAAATGAAATAAGCAATTACAGAGTCTAATTTGCGTGCACTGCAGCGGGTATAAAGAGCATGCAGTTGGGGTGGCTGCGAGTCCAGCTATGATGTTATTCCTGTGATGGCGTTAGGGTGGGAATCCAATCAACTCTCCATTCCCTTGAGCCATTGAGTCCCCGGAATGCGTCATCAAATTTATTATTATTGCTTTTTACGACACTTTTAAATCTACCAGGACGTGTTCAATGTTTTGAGAAATCAATGGAATGCGATTCTGACGAAAATGTATGAATCGATGAAGTCCACAAGTGTATCGACTTGATCTTTAGACTTTTTTTGCTTTGAGGGCAGGCAGTTCGGCAATGATTACCATTTTTTATTAAAAACAACTTTGGTATTTACAATTCAATCTTCGATTTTCGCATATTAGTAGCTAATTTTATCGTCACATTTAATACTAATGGAAAATATTTAATAGTTTCTAATAAAATCGATCTTTAAGCTTAAAATAGGTACTTAATGAATATTGTGACGATCGGAACTGACTTGACCTTAACGTTTAAAGGTCACTTGTCACCGAAACGTAACACCACCCAAAGGATTACAAAACCACGTGTGATTTAGTTAAATGCTTGACAGTTTACTAATTAACCTGCTGCTGCCACTTGTGAAATTTTATAACCGTGGCTTCTCATTTTCTCATTGCGCTGATTTCCAATTCCGTCTTTTAAGTACTTGCTAATTTATTGGCTTCGGTTACCTTTGGCGTTTTTTCGCCTGGAAATTGGTTAATTTATAACTTCGTTTTATTAAACGGATTCTTTGCTTTTGGTTTTTAATATAATACATATTAAAATTGTTGTATATAGAGATAAATTAATTAACGCCGTGGTCGTCTTTTGTCGAAAGGACGGACTCTACGGTGGGACAATTATTCATAAGAAGTACTTTTGGGAATCCACAAAATATGTAAGATCAATTATAATTTCTCTTCTTTTTTATGTGATAAGTTGAAGTTGTTTGATAACTTCTCCCACTCTGGGCACAGAATAAGTAATAGTCTCTGGATGAAGTGTCACATTTTTACCGACTAAAACTCACTGGAGTTGCCCTTTCCGAGGACCACGCTAGCTCTTTCCAACAATTGCACAGCCCTGGCAGGTAGATCAACTATACTGAAGCTCGTTATTCAGCACAAAATTAAACATTCTGGTATCAAAATCCTGTTAGCAAAGGAAGGGTGTTGTTTAGCAGAAGGGCCGCGAGTTCAAACTGCATCGTTAAGGTGTGATGAAGCCCTCCATGTGTGGTCAATACCTTTAAGCTAATACTAAGTCTTTCTTATGTCTCAATAGAATAACCTATGTGTCACTTAAGTTTTTTAATATTTTTCATTAAGTATCATTATCACCAGTTAGTGTGCGCCAGTGGAAACGAACCAGTGGCGTGCGCCGCGTGTTAAAACCCAGGCAGGCGGTTTAGGGTGCCTTCAAATTAGTCGCAAAGTGCAGCACGACGAAAGCCCGTTCACAGCGCTGACGTCGCGCTGCTTTTTTATTCCAAATAAATAAAAACGTGCTACACAACCGCGATACGCCCGCGCATCATTTATTAATATGAAATAGCAAAGCTGCGCGTCGGTACCGCTACTGCCGTGCTTACATCGCTGCATCGTGCCCAGCTTTGCGATTAATTTGAAGGTGCCCTAAAC
The DNA here is from genome assembly GCA_958295575.1 of Leucania comma. Classification (NCBI taxonomy): domain Eukaryota; kingdom Metazoa; phylum Arthropoda; class Insecta; order Lepidoptera; family Noctuidae; genus Leucania; species Leucania comma. The sequence goes on along the minus strand of OY282470.1, from coordinate 5,048,703 downwards.
CACCTGCCTGGGTTTGAACACGCGGCGTACGACAGTCGCACGCCACGGGTTCGTTTCCACTGGCGCTCACTCACTGGTGTATGTAATTTATTTCGTTACCACTGCTCGCTCTTGAAACGGGAAACGAAAACATCGCGAGGAAACTGGCATGGCCTAGAATAAAAAAATCGAAGACATGTGACTCTCAACTATTGGGCCCGAGTGATATATTACGGCCCATTCCCTTTCCTAGAGGAGGCTTGAGTCCTAGCGGTGGAAACATAACATTGATATGCTTATGCCATGTATTATTGTATACCAAATATAAAATGTGTCCCCTTTGGGATCCCACTTGTCAGATGACATTTTACAGTAAGTTTCGTCTAATTGCGTATGCGTCTGGCTGTTTAAGGGCCGGTTCTAGTCACTGTTTTTTTTTTTTTATGAACTTCGTTCGGGTCTATGTCGACTTCACGGCCCCAAAACATCGGATTTATTTTTTTATTTAAAAAAAAACAATAACCATTCAAGATTTTTGATTTTGCGAAGCGCTTTTTAATAACAAACTTTATTCTTTTTTGGAACTTTCAAATATTTTCGTAACGTAATCTCGTAGATAAATACGTTTGAAATCGTAAATTAGGGTCAGATTCGCGATTTTTTTTTTATCGAGCCAACTAATTTATTATCATGATTTAATTTTTACCAAGCCCTTGGTCATATAGTCAATTTTAATAAAATAAACTTTCATGGTGTTCTCATCTATATTTGTGGATTTCCAGAGGTTTAAAAAAGTTCAAAATGAGTAGTACCTGGCCTTAAGGTGCTCCTATTTCACATGTATATTATTTTTATGGCCCTTTGGCAAGTCCCTTCCCCCTGAACACAGATCCTGGGAACATAGTTGCAATCAGTTTCATATTGTAGTTGTTATCATAATTCGCAGCTATCTCGGCGTGTTGGTGGCTGCAACGCTGCCCCATTCCGATAACAGGGGCGATAAATTAACAACCTATTTTGTATTGTTTAATGCCTAATATATTAATAAATCAATTGTGTACAGGAAGAATGATGACAGATGAGTCGCTCATAGATGAGTCAAACTTTAGGTGGAAGTGGATCTTATCTATCTAAACATTGTTGGTTTGGAATAATGTGTTCTTTGTTGGTATTTTTTTTTAATGCCTTCTACTCTAGGTGCAGCGAGAGCGATTTTCAGACCTACTCACAAAAACCCACCTGTGTTCATTCATTTATTTACCCTTTGTGAGGGCCACGGAAACGCTTTCATATGATCCCACAGTGTTAGTATTTCTAAGAACTATCTGTTTTTGAACTACATTCTCTAGGCTTGTAGTGGATCTGTTTACTTATTCCTATGGGAAATCAGGAAACACATTGTCACTGTTCAAAGTATCAGTGACGACAATTTACAGTTACAGTGTACTGTACGCACATATCTTTAACACTCCAGCTCTTTGGGATCTGGGAACTCCCCATATTTATAATAACAACTTTATTGCGACATGTTATCATAAAAACAAGATATAATATTCAGTTTTTATATGAATGCTTTGAGTTAATTTAATAATGGCTCTAAAATTGTTTTATTCGGTAATCGAAATTTCGTGCCATAATACCACTAACTTTTAAATGATGTTCGGACTATAATTAGTAATTAACTCGACATACATGATACTAAAATAATTGCAGTTTGTTAATTGAGTGTGGACCTATAATAAATATGTTTGCTGAAAACCAATACCTTAAATAAAATATAGGGTTATTTGAACGTAGGCTTAAATTACGTCGCTAACAAGAGTCTACATTCAAAACTATTGTGTCAACAGTGGTCGCTCCCAATAAATTCTGTCAAAAAATAAACGAACGCAAACGATAACACGTAACCCGCATGAAACGAAATTGAAGTAACCACAACCGTAACAATAACGTTAACGAAGGCGTTAACGTTAACATGCTGGTGTAATTAGCATCTCTCGCGCCGATCCGGGCGATCAATCATGAGCGCGCATATAATTGCTTAAGTAATCGCATTATCTCGATTGCTCGGTGTACCGTTGCAACACTTGCAACGTTTTGACGATATGTGTCGGGTTGTCCTATCGCAGTGGTTATGAAGTCTGTGGTCTCATTGGTGTGGTTTTCTAAAGATATTTTGTATTTGACTGCTTGAATAGTTTAGGTGCATTTACATACTGTATTACCTTAAGTCTGGATAGATTATGTGACTGATTATGTACCTAGAAAGGCACTACACTCAAAGGAAGGGTAATAAAGATGTATGGAAGAAAAACCATTTCCAAACGCTAATTTTCTTCTTAGCGTGTCTATAGCAAAAAGTTTATTTTCTAAATTAAATTCCTTGCCCGGGCCTAGTACGGCAATACTATCCGCTGACGCTGTTATTAGATATTTACGTGAACCGGTATCGGCGCGTAACGCAAGATGGAAGGTTGGACATGACGGAAGGTAGGAAGGTGGGTCATGGTTTGCGGAAAGACTTCCGCCGACGAACTACCCGACCTTTTGCTACATCCGGTGCACCCTGGAAAATCGACTGTTATCGATTGGCAAGTCCTTTCACCACGACGGCATACTTAAACCCCCTTTTAAACTGCAGTTATAGATTCTGCTGGTATGTTATAAAACTATTAAAACACAGAAGGCGCGGCGCCTGCGCAAGTACGCGGAACAGAAAGATTTACCGCTCTGTCGCTCCACCACTGTATTTATGTTTTCTATCTCTATTTGATTTACGAATATGTAATATTGGATTCTATTTTTCATTTTATGTGGCGTTGCCGATTTTTATTTGATACACGATATTAAGGTTTCACAAAGTCCCAGCTAAAAATCTTGCCAACACTAAGTAGCTACCTAGATCTACAAAGTAATTTATCAAGAGCTCTTCACATTCAGCTTTATCTGGCATGTTTGATGAATAATTAATATCGGCAATTCCGGCGCGGTAAGCGAGATTTAACCACATGAAAGATGAGACACCCACTCAACCCATATTTTAGTACAGACGTTCTTTACATTAAAAAAACGATTAATGAAGAATTTGGGCAATGATTTCAAGATATTTAATATCCCATTGGAATCCATCACGAATTTAAACAGGAAGCTTTAAGTAAACCGATAGTAGACAATGCTGTAACCCTGACCGGATGTGGGAGTGCATTGAATCAACGCTTCCCGTGGCCGAAGACGAGCTACCCAAATACGTCGGTGTTGACAGCACAAACAAATAGGAAGCAATGTACCATGCCTTGCATACTTACTCCAAAGTCCGATGATGAAATATTAATAAAGGTACTTAAGGATAAGCCACAGCCTAAGCATGCACACATAGACATCGTGCCGCTAAACGAATTTTAAAAGGGAACGAAAAGATACACCCTCTCATTTTTTAAGAATTTGAAGTGAAACGACCGGCTCGCATGTGTACCGACAACGCATGTCAGAAATCGATTTACTGCATGGGCTATGCAATATTCCGTGCACAACCTATGCACGGGATAACAGCACGCTAACTGAATCCTAAAACTATCAGTTCGTTATGTGGGCATTAGTAAACTCAACGTCATGCGTTCTCTTATAGGGCGAAGACTCTGAAATAATGCGGCGATTAAAGAGTTACGAAGGTGCCTGGCAAGGCGAGAACCTCACCTAAACTGCAGCTACCGTTGATGCGGTCTTTAAACCCTTGTTGTATATGGTGGGATGATAAAGCTCTTTTACATAATTTCCGTTTCGATTCATCTTTAATCGGCTTTGAATAAAAGTGTTTGACAGCCAGTCATTTTGAAAAGAAACTCTTATATTGCTTCATTTGATTAGTGTTGAGAGCAAAATTTATAGTGATGAATAACAAATACGACCTGATTGATGACACATTATTTTTACTGGCATCCAGCTTCAATCTCAATGGGCTCATTCGTCTCATAGAGGCAATGACGTCAACTGAAATAGCCAATGAAACTCAGATAAAACGTTTGCCAGCAAGAGTAAAAAATAGGTCCAGCTTTTGTCTGTATGTTATTTTTTCAGCGTAATTTAACGTTTCGAAAGCTTCACTTAGATCCATTAGCCAGTAAGTTCTCTAAAGATAAGCGCGTGTATTTGAATCTTGTAGCCAGTTCAGTGTTGTTCCTTATAATTGACGCATGTTTCCATTAACGTAGTATTTGTTGATGTCTTGTTGCTTTAAATTAAGTGCTTGCATAGTCGGTTGCTGCGATTGTTTCATCAACTTCGATAGGCCAGGATTTTTCTTGTCCAATTCCACTCCTAACATGGATTATTAGTTTTGCAATAGAAGCAGGACCATTAAGTACGTAATTCATAATTTATGGTACCTAATTTAAAAACACAAGCATCCTTTATAAAACTGATGTATCATTTTTATTGGGCTACTTAATTAGCTTGTCCTCTCTCAAGGCCGTTGATCAAAGTTCAAAGTTAATATATGAATTGACACACATAAATCGGTAAATATCGTCAGTTTGTTACGATTTGTAGTTATGTTTGGAATATTGCGATGACTGATATGAGAATATACGAACATATTTCCCATGGTGATCGTGTCATTAATTTGGTAAAGTAAATTTGTGAGAGTGAGAAATAAAATCATGGTTAATAATATTACAGTTGATGTCGTTACCCAGCAGATTGTTCTAGAATCACTCAAAGACAACATTTTACGTATAATCCTTGCCCAAATGTCGCTTATTGCTGCTATCCATAAGTTCGATATTTCTGATAAGACAGAAGCTTTAACCAAACCTTGAAGTCGACGAAAAACACTTCAATCCTGACTTACGGTTGACTTCCCTTTGAACCCAAGATTTCGTAAATATAAGGAGGCCATTAGTGGCCCTGGAGAGGTTTTGAAAATTGTTAACACATTGTTTACTAATACTTCGAAACATATTCAAGCTCGAAGGGACATTTCTGTTCACTGAATACCAGTAATGTCTTATGTATTGGGTACTCGTCCTTCCTCTAAATACAAAACCGTGAGGTATATTATGTTACTTGTATTAGTATATCTATTATGTCTATGCTAAACTGGGTCGACAGTACTAAGCCTGATTCTGAATTAATAATGACTGTACTGTGTATATTACTGTACTGTTAGTATAATGGTGATTTCTCTAACAAATTTACATCTAACTAAGTTTCCATTGGTTTTTGTAATTTTCAATGCGGATTAGATGATTGCTCCATTAATTGCGGATTAGATGATTGCTGCATTATGTGTCGGTGATTAGCTGGGTTCTGCAACACCTGACTTCTTTTTTTACTGAAGTAAGTAGGTAAGTGAGGTCAACGAACATGAAATTCAGATGAACTGTACAAAGATTGGAGTTTTTCGCTATAAATTCCCTTCTACTCAAATATATTTTCTATCAAAACAGTAAGTATATTTTCTAAGCATGCTTTTTGTGTCATAAATAAATATTATAAAATTTATTCAAAATAGCCAGTTGACCGTGTTATATTTGTTAGTATGTACTTAAAGTTATTTATAATAACTTATGTTTGTACAACAACAATAACCCTAAATACATTTTATAATTCAATCGAATTTTTTATCATGAAGTGATATTAAATTTTTCATGGCGGGCGTGAGCGGCGCGTTTAATCAAATAAACCTTTTGTGACATGAATTATTCATTGACACATTCGGAAAGTGGTCCACTATAACTTGTGCTTAATGCTATTCAATGCACGTTAATAGTAAACCGTGAATAGTTTTAATATTAGTTACTTTGAAAATTTATCAATTTACAACGAATTATCGGCTTTGTTTTATGTTGATGACTTTCTTTGCATTCAAAATTTGTTGAATGATTGAGTACCTATCAGTACAAGATATTCTTAATTGAATCAAGCTTTAACTAGAAGACGCCAAATTAAACGTGTTAATTTTATTTCCAATTAAATCGTTAATCAACCAAACCTTTCGAAGCAGTACTTACACCTATTTAAATAAATTGAGGCATTTTGTGCGAAGCCCTGCTGATAATACAGTAATAGTTTCTTTAGAATCTGTGACCACACTGGTTCTTCGAACAAATAACAGTGGTGCTATGAAATACGCAGAAAAGTCATCTGATGATAATATTGCGGCACTATTCATGTTTACCGTGAAACATTAATTCATAATAGATGAATAACGGTTATGTTGTTACATTGTGTAAACTATTACAGTAACATCCTTTGTAACAGACTTTGTAAAAATGGGTTACTATTCTTAATTTAACAAATTGTAGCTCTTATCTGTCTTAAAGTATTTTGTATTAAAATGTGGGAAGTACTGTTGACCCGCTTTATTCGACAAACGGTTTTACAAGGTAGTGTCGGAGCTACTACCGACCTCTTATAATCTGTTTTTTTTTTTAAAGTGTACCTTTTAGTTCGACAAATTGCATACTAAGTATAGAACTTGTGAAATAAACATCACAATAGATACATAGGGTTTATTACAATATTGACGACATTAACGGCGAACATTTATTTCTATAAACTAAGTACTGCTATAGGCATATCGGATTATAAGGCGCAAATAGATTAGACAAGGACCGTATTACCACGGGTCAACAGCTTTTAAGAAAACTATGCAAATAAGCTAAAATATAATTACACATCGAAGACAAAGCAAAAAATTACTCAATTGTCACTGCGATGAAAAGAGCAAAATTGATATCTTCACAATTTTTCGAGTGTTCTCGAGAAGGCTGGCGACTTGCCGGCGATCCGCCTCAACGGACTAATTTAATTAATTGATTCGTGTCTACTTCAGAACAAATCGACGATTTGAATTTTTTACGTTTTTTTAGCAGGTCATTTCCAAAAATGTAACCTGAAAGAACGCAGTAAAGTTGAATTTGCAACGAATGAAATAGGTAGTGAATCGTTTCGGAATAAACTGGATGATACCGAGCAATTGATTTGAGTATCATAATGGTTTTTATATGGAGACGGATAGGCTGAATTTGTGGATTGGTGTAAATGTGATTCATACGTTTGCCAAATGAGAACATCGCATATGACTAGTGAAATAAGAATGGAAGTATATATATAAGAATACCAAAATTAATTTAAACGTAAATCAGAACATTTAATCATGAATAGTTATGATCTATTCTTTCGAATAATCTTAAAATATTAGTGTTGTTAATATACTACTGAATAATATCGATAACAATAATGTTAAATATAAAACGAGCAATAGAACAGTTTAGTTGGCTATTAGCAAACAGTACAGCAATAATTTGAAACCAAGTAAAGCCAACAATGCACCATTGCATCACGTTCGTGGGAAATCTGCAGAAAATAAATACCGCAGAGCAACCGACTCTTTTATAGGTCCTTCACATCAGAATCAATATCCTAAAATGTTTGAAGCTTTGACAATTTAGTGATCGTTGGAACAAATGAATAATACATTTGATAAGTCTTGGTACTATTGATTTGATGTTATTTCAACCAAAATGCAAAGTTATTGCTTTGTGTACTCTTGTAAAAAAAACCAATATGATATAATTTAAGATGGTTCTTCGTCGTAATGTCGGATTGGAAGAGCAATGTTACCAACAAAATCCCTAATGTTATGCATGAGAAGCTCGAGACGTCTCCATATATCATTCATGTGCGGGATGCACCGAGGATAATGCAACTTGAACTTCGCAAGCCGAGCAACTTATCCTGTATATTTCACGGCGATTCCGGCCGTCTCGCTTCAGTTTATGAGTTTGCAAAGCGTGTGTCGGTGATTAATGAATTTTTGGCAACGTTCAACGTTGTATCATTAAGAGGCGCCTTTGTTTGTTAATGCTAAGTGTAAATATGATGTGATAATTGTGGCGTTGCGGTTGAATGATGGATGTTGGTGAAATCTAATGGAGTATGCTTAACTTCCTTTTTCTTTACTTTATAGAGTATTACTGATTGCAAGCTGCTCTGGTTTATTTGCCAAGATGTCGTTCATAATTGCGTATCGAGTCTCGGCGTTCTTGCCTTTTTCTCAGGCACACACTATCGAAACGTCCATATACGCGATCACCAAAACATCTCATCCAGCGAAGTCGACGTCGCTAAAAGCGTTTGAGAAGTCGTTCGGTGTGAATCGTCGCAACTTTTCCACTTGTTTCCGTTGTGAGTTTCCCGCCAGTCGCAGCACTTCGTCGGTGATTTGAGCCCCGACACCGAGTCTCGTTTCTTTGCCTTACAGTTGCAAAGAAAAAAGGTTTTTTGTTGAAGAATTTCAAGTGGTCAGTTTGGGAGTCGTTTTAAGTAGCTGCGATATCTCTAAGTAAGAATCATATTTGTTATCTTAGATGGCGTCATAGACGTTTACTTGCTAATTGGTGTAAAGATAACAGGTGTTTGAATTCGCGATTTACTCGATATTTGGATAGCTAATTACATATTATTCTTTCTCATTTATTTATTATTTTCATTCTATTCTACATAGTATTTGCCTGTTACCTGTTTTGACTTAGGTGTAAACATATTATTTGTTTCACTATTTTAGTTTGAATACAAAGGATCTGTGCACAGTAACAGTAAATTGTAATTTATCTGTTAATACAGCTGATATTAATAGAAACGTGGCTCAAAGCCAGGCAGAACATAGCTAATTTTTAAATAATGATTTATATTTGAAATATTTTTTACTTCTAGCACAAATAGATGCACATACGAGTCTGTAGTCAACTCAGCCCGCTCGAAATCATCCCGCGGGATCAGTTGACCCTGTCCCATTTTGAACGGGTCGACTGGTCCCGCTGCCCAATTTTATTATAAGTACACTCACGTAATAAAGTCGAATATTTTTATTTTATTTTTACAATTTTATTCTATACAATTAATAACATTATTTTTGTTACTGATTTATGTTGCTGAGAATATATATTTTTTATTTATTCAATTAGGTATTTACACTTGCATGTCACAATTTACACAACAAATACTAAAACTATGTTTTTACTGTAATACGTACCTAAATTCTTGTTACAAAAATGTTTGTCTCGATTTTATTTATATAGTAATAATAATAATTATAGTTTATTAATTATATAATAGGTTTGGTTTATCTGTACCACTTAATATAAAAATATTTTTTTGGGAATAAACGTTTAAACCTAACTGAATTGCGTTTTATTACATATATTTTGATTTACCACTTTTGCGCTCGACTGTATCCACCAGTAGTTTTTAACAATAGATATTTTTTTAAGTTTGAACGTGGGATAAGTTAACCACTAGAAAAGCAGATAATAAATTAGGTGGTCAAGTCAACCCGCGGGATGAGAAGCAAGCGGGATGAGTTGACCACAGACTCCACATACTATGTAATCTTTTCCCCACTATTGATAGATTGGTAAAGAATAGCTAAGAAATTGAAGTCCGTGTTTGTAATTGAATAAGTAAGCTGTTAGAAACACTACAATATTATTTATAAATCGAAGCTGTGTGCTTTTAAAATTATTAACACTGTGAAGGTTATCGTGCGACAGGGCCAGACGAAAAGTGTTATTTAACTAACATTTGAGTTTGAATTACCAAATACAAAAACCAACATCATTCATAAATAAATAGATTTGAAAAAAGCGACCTTCTAACAAATTCCAAACAGAAAACTATTACATTCCCACGATCGATGATATTAAGGGAAAAATGCAAACTACAGCACCGACTTTGTAAAATTATCGTCTTTTTAGAAATGTGTCTGTATTTAATAAGCTAGATTACTTAGCTATAAAATAAACAATAACATCGAAGGTAAACTTTGTTAGCAAGCTGTACACATTAGTCACCCATACAATTATAGCAGCGTTGCAGCATTTTATAACATAGGATCTTTAGCAACCTTTCATGCATAATCGTGAATTATCACCCTTAAGTGCACAATGTGAAGCAGCACAATGATCGCGTTACTAGAAATAATATTGTCGATATTCCTGTAGACATAACACGCACTTGATGTCTCATGTTCAAGCAACCCATAGAGCCGTCGACACTGCAATATTGGATCGTGTCGGATTTATATTAAAAAGCAAATAAACTTTTTGATGAAATTCTTAGGCTGGTTCCAATTCTAAGCCGTTATTGAGTCGCTGTTCTCTTTTCTTTATAATATGCATACTTCTAGATTTGGTCACGTACTTATTGAAAGAGAAATGGAATTCAAAAATAAAGTATTCACTTTATTGCAGGAATTCATTTCTTCAAAACCATTAATGGGTTCGTTAACTAAGCTGCTGAGATCTTGCTCATTTGGAAGATTGTCTAATTTCTGTTTACTTTGATCATAGTCAATGGCGTATAACTTTCTTTTAGTGACTACAGAATTAAATACTCACGGCAAATCAAATCGGAATATGAATGCACCCAAGTGGCAACTCTATTTTTAAAGACAGACACTTGCCTCAATTTTAACACAGTTCCATCCTTTTTCATTTAGTATGTTAGTAATTACCCATACATCGTGCGCACCTAGTATGCCAGTAACCTAAAGGAAACGATGTCAAGACTGAAAACTCCAGTGTGATAGATAGCTTGTAAGTAATAGCTGTTCTCAGCGGTGTCAGATTTATGCGATGAGCGCTAATTGGATGCTGGAATGTCTTTGACGATATTCATAATGAGGCAAAAATGTGATACTGCTGTGGTCTTTATTTTTCCTTGATGTAGGATAAATTTTAACTAGTAGAACGAACTTTTGTAAAAGCAGGCGTATTAAATTTGGAGTGTTTTTAAAATTGTATATAGTGTGGTTACGTCCTGTAATGGATAAGAAAATAAATGTCATTACTTTGTACGTATTTCTTTTTCTATCCTGCCTGTAGACTAAACTAGATAGCCGAAAACATTTTTCAATACACTTACTCAAAAACCCGCTCATATCCCAACGCTTCTAGACACGCAATTGACTGTTTTCCGCACAAGTACGAAAAAAAAAACGCGTGCTCTCCCCGCCAAAATTTTATTGTAATAAAAATGTTTATCGTATCAGGTGCGGGTCAACCCCCACAAGTCGTAAGTGTATTGAAAAACTTCGCTTGAAACGCGTGCAAATTTGTCACTGTAGCCCTCGGCTCCATAACACACTCGTCTACGGCTCGTGCGAATTCCGCCTCGGTTGCAACAACAAACTTTCTGCATTTCTATCAAAATGTACTATTTCATATTCGACACCGCCGTTTGACATTGTTTTGCGAACGAATGTAGACTTTCAAGAATATTTCGAACTGTGATGCGATAAACCTGGTCCGAGGTTATCGATGAGCCAATTTTATTTTATTTTTTTGTCCATTGACATCATTCCTTATGATTTAATGCTGACGGATGTGATTGTGAGGTCACGCTTAACGGTATTTTAGTTGGATACTTTGAGATTATTAACTTCTAATTTCGTTGGGAATTTTGTAAGCGGTTTAGAGATTAAGCTCTATAATTTACTCTCAAATGTCCCTAATTATTACTGTCCGGGGTCTTTTATGGTCATATTTAGTAATGTAAATCTTTCTATGTTGTATGGTCTGCTTCATTTGTGATGTAAGATTTTCGATGCTTTTGATTGCCTATCTTGCTAGATACTAAGCTAAAGTCAACTTCAACTTCAACTCTTCATTAATGGCCTTTGTGGAATAAGCTAAATTCAAAGAGATATTATGATTTTTGATGTGTACAAACCAAAAGCTGTACTTAATCAATTACATCACTGCGTCCGTTAATCGATGTATAAGTAAATATTTATTCCGAGTCAATGCATTGGCATTAATGTGATTCCATCTAAATATGTATATTGAACCGGTCAATCGTTCGCCGCAGGTCGTTCGTTTATCCAGCACTATTCAATAAGGCCAATTGCCGCCCATATTTTATTATCACCTATCTATTGATCTGTAGTCTATTCTATGGCGATTGCGTTGATATCCATTTATTCAACATTGCTGGCAGTTTGATTGGTTTAATGTTACATGGTTTCCAATGCTGCCAAACTGCTAGATTTGTTCGCGTCTGCGTTTTCTCTTCCGATAATCAATATTATAAATTGCTCAAGCGTTTCGTGGGTTTGCTTTGAATAAGAAATACACTTTACTGTTTCAGCGGAGAGTCTTATTTAATGCAAGTATCTAGAGTTTGTTTCAAAAGAAAATGAATGTTTTCTTCAAGTTTTTGTTGAAATAAATAGATTTTAGAGATTTAGGGCGCTCGAAACGTGATGATCTCGTGGTTCAGAAAATAACGTTAAGAAGTAAAATGCATGCAGAATAATCAACGCTGAATGAAATTGTAATAAATTTGAAATAACTGAGACATGCAATCATGGCGGTCTCCACTGAGCAGAGTTGAGTAAATACCTAAAGGCTGAGAAAAAAGAAGCGAAGACTTCTAGAAAATCTAATTTAATTAACTATTAGAATAGACAAAGTGTGATTTGTATGCAGATGTAGACTCAGCTTCGAGTTGACTCGTACTGGGAGTCGGTGTAAAGGCTAATTCGATATGCCCCGACAGCAGTTGATTAAATGAATGGCTGGCCTACTTCCGCGCCTACAGCTACGGGATCGGGTGCATGCTGTCACTTTTATTTCCGATGTCAATTCACACGGCCAGCTATCGGTAGCATGCAGGTGATAATTCGCTTACGTGAGATTTATTACATTGACGGGTCTTTTTTATAGGACAATTGTCAGAGGTAAAATTTGGGTTTCGTGTTGTGAGGTTTTGTTTGTTTTAACTATTTTATGGATGTGAATAAATATTTTTTATAATTATTCGGTAGATAATGTTCTGAACTTTTTGTGTTAAAGAAATGGCGCCCAGCGTGGGACTGGTTGGGCGCCAGTGTGTTTGAGCATCTTTAATCTAAAAGTTGCTTTTAATATTTAAAAAATATTCTAATAATCATGAATAGTAAATGACAACAGTGGTTTTATTCGCTTTAAGACAGCTTACACGTGGTGGTACCGGTGAATGGAGCACGTGGCTAGGAGCGGGCGCGGCCGCTCGATACAGCGGAGGCTGCGCGCTGAGCTCCCGCCCGGAACAACCTCTCTGCCGCCCAATCATTGCTGACCTCCCCCGGTCCCGTCACACAGTTTACTGACCAACAACTGAGGGAAACCTCCGCCAAAATTCAGGGCTCTTTCACGATTGGACGCCTAAACGCCAACCATTCACATAAGACCTGTGATATTCCTAGAAAATTAATGCGATCTCTGAACAGATATGGGTCTCAATTAGTTGGGCATGTAGATATTAAAGATTCCGCTCTCCCGGTACGAGCGTACGAGGCTCGTATCTAATGACACTGTTTTGATTTACGATAAGCTTTTCGTGTACGTTATTGTATTTATAATTTAATGCCTTTATGCACGAATTGATGATCTCAGACTGATAGTATTAATTTAAATGTTGCACTATAATTAAGATGTGGTTAAATGATTTATAGTTCCATAAAGGAATGGATTGCGACGTTCGTTTATTTGTTAGACGAGACATTTCGAGAATGAAGACCGCAATTGGACATTTTTCTGGTTTTGGAAAATTACTTAATTAATTGATTCACATTTAATTAGGTTAAGGATATCAGAATTATGATTTTCAATAACAAATCCGAATATGGTTTCGGGTATTTTAAATAAGCATAATATTATCCCTATATGTGTATTTAGATTTATACTGCTTCTCTTATTTTATTTGCAGACTACTGCGCTAAAGGAATACTTCAGATAACGTCTTCATTCGTTAAATTGGGGTGTGGAATTCAACTGGGGTTTACGAATGTGTTCTAAGGGCAAATAGCGTTACGTAAATTGAGTAATTCTGTTGTTCATAGGGGAAGAATTAACTTGTCATCGCTCTGCAATTCTGTTAAATTCGGTGTTATTAAGAATTGGAATTGTTGAAAGGTAAAGAAAAAATATAATTATAATTGCAGAACCGCTTATAAGGATTAAATTTTCTGCTGGACATAAGTCTTTCCAATCACTTGTCATTCGAATCGATCAACTCTACTCTCGTCCAACCGCTATCAGGCCAGCGTACAAAGGTCGCTGATTGAGTCTCCTTTTTCACATAAATTGATTTTTGACTATGTGTACCAGATCCACAATGTAACCTATCGTTTTGCAAGCCAAAATGTAAGGTCTATTCCGACAAGCGAATTTTTAACGAGCTATCAAACGCCACATCCTCAAATCTCATCCGGCGACAAATGCCCGCTAACAGAATAGTTGCGTCTCAGCATCCTTGCTTATTTTTAGGTCGCCACACAAGGGAAGTGGCCGAGAGGGGAAGCCTCGTTATTCTGTTAGCACATAACTGCTACGCACTAAGGCAGCTTTTAGTAAACCGTAGTTCTGTTCTTAGGACGAAAAGATGAATAAATTATAAAGGTACCCTCTAGGGATGTACGAGAGGTCTCCTCGCATTTACTCCGACGAATTTTTTTTTGAGCTTTTTACTGTGTAACCCCATTTCGTTAATCCTTTGTGGACTTTGTAGTGTTCTTCTTTTACTTTGGAGAATTTTTTGTATTAGTGAATTGTAAGGTTAGCTTTTTGTAGTTTTTCGGCTCCTAAATCATCAAAGGGCTCCAAATCATCAATGATGTATTGTGAACGTTTGAACTGAAATTCAATTTGGTTGGTTTCATTATTGAGCACAAGTTCAGAATAGCCCGGCAAACAAAGCTCTAAAATGAGATTAAAACGCATAAATAACAAAACGATACTGATTTTAATATTTAAGTGTTTTAATATAATTTTGCGAATTTACTTACCATTCGATATTGCAAACGGGCTTGATTAAATCATAAACGTGAATTGTAAACACATTTAAATCCATTTCCGATCGCATTGAGCTAAACCGGAAAGCGATTCAATACAAAATCGAGTTTGCACAGCCGGACCCAAAATCTTTTATCTAATCTAGACAAATATTGGCATTGACTTGGCACATCGCGGAATTGGGACCAACCTTAATGTTAGGAGAGGGCACGTGCAAAAAATTGAAGGCTTTAATACTATGAGTAGAAGCGCCAGATTCCTATGCAGAGTGAAGATACTTAGGGTTGAAATATACCTTATTGTTGGGAGATAAGGTCCATATCTTAGTATTGAAAAATCGATTAAGTTCTAAGGCGTGAGGAGATGCGGATTGTAGATGGATAAAAGTTGGTGTCCGAGATAAGACGGGTCGTTGAACTCGAGCCTACGGGAGTCTTCCCTTTTGATGGTTTCGTTTGGATTGAATACAGCTTTTATTGTGTAAAAGAATCGGTTTTCTTTATTTCTTTTTCCGTCTGTCTTGTTCTTTGCGTTATGAGTTTTGATTAGTCTTTCAGAAATGTAATAAATGATTTCAGAATGAAGATGGATAAGAGTTTAAATATTTGCGCTTAGTCAATTTTTTATTTAAACTACAGGTACTATTGATATGCTAATAAAACGTTTATTTTGTAGGTGTGAATTTAACTGTTCAAATAAAATAACAGCGAGCTACCGATTCCATAGAATCAACAAATATACAGACGGTATGGTGTTATGGTAATTCAAGTAGTAGTAAACCAGTTTTGTGGTAACTTCAGGAATGTGCCCATGTGAGGACGACTTGTTTGATGACGCGTGGTATTTGTAATTATTCAACTGTCGCTTACGTAATTAACACGAATTAGAAGATTCGTTAGAATAAATTGTGTTGGATGGATTTCCATTATGTTCTATTTTGAGGACGCGTTGCTTGCTTCTGAGGACAAAGTGATGTGGTTTTTGACGGGGAGCAGTTGATGCAATGTGACGGCTCTAAGAATAAAATGTTTTTATCTTTGATAAATGTAGAGTTGTGCTTTTCGGTGCTTAAAAGTAATATATTTCTTTATTAAACTTTCTTGAACATAAAAATACAGAAGTGAACTTCATGCTCAGGAAGTTTCTATCAGTCAACCTTTGGATAATACAGAGAAAAATAGTCGTGGATGCAATAAAGAGAAAAAAAAAAACAGCGAATACATGAAAATATATATATATACAAATAAACCAATGATACAATACAATTAAATTAAAACTAAATACAGAAATAAATATATTCAAACAATTGATCCAAATCGGCAATTGAGAAATATTAACGCTGTGATGATACTGTGCCGATTTCTCACGAATGTGCTCGCGAACTTTTTATTTTTATTTTCAGAGCTTTTTCGCTAGTGCGAATATGGAACTCTGTCACTATGACAAAAACACTTAAATTTGGAATGTTAATCGGTTTGTTGCCATTCTGATCTCCTATGTTATATTTGAAATCAGCTTTAGCCGTGAATAGTAACAATATTTTACGCTACTCTCAGTGACAAACAAAATTAATTCTCACTACGATTGTAAGTCTAGTCGCATTTGTCATTAAAGTTGTTATGCTCGGTTTACGTTTTCCGATAAAACATACACACGTATATTTTATTACTTAACCCGAAACAATAAAGTTAGCTGTATACATAATTTATTATGCATATAGGCCAGCCTCCGGGCGTTTAACATCTCTGAGAGAATCTCTTTTAAATATTTAAAGACGGTTGAAGGCGTTTCTCCTTTCATTTACAAATTAGGTGGCGTAGGAATAGCACGCACTGAGTGTAGGTTGTAGGTATCCGTGTACTTCTTCATCGCGTTCTACTATTAGAAGATAAGTTAAGACTTTTTCGTAAGGGCATATTGATTCTCAACAAGAGAGTTTATAAGCATCATAATATTCTCGTAATGAGAATCGCAGGAATTCCTGTGAATGCGAGATGCACAGGATCAGTCTTTGTGTCGACGCTTAGGGCAGCCTATGTGCAGTAGTGGATATCTTTCCCCTCTTTCTTTCATCCTCTTTATCTTGAACTAGCTTCTGCCAGTGGCTTCGCCGGAGTGATGGTCAGTTTAGCCCCTCACCCTATAAGGAAACTACCTGACATATTTTAAGTTTATAGATATCATAGTTTGTGAGATTTCGTGATTAATCAGTGAGTGATATTTCGCTTTTATATAGATTCAAAATCATCATTTTGTTGTCATCTTAGACTGGGAGTGCTAATAACATTTGAAACGTACTTACTGTTCACCCCAAGTTATCCTGTCGTTGTCGTAATGGCGGAGTTAACGATATCATCTGCCTGTTAACGTTTACCTGTGTCTGTAAAGCTCTCCACCTAAACGGAATCAGATTACATAATGCATTGAGATACTGAAACTACAACGATATATTATGGATCGAATTTTAGAAATAGTGATAATATAACATCGTAGTGAGCTCCACGTAGTTCAAATCGCCTCTGCTTTCTAACCACTGCGTCTACCGAAACAAAAAAGAGATAGAGTCTGCCCGCCGTCACCTAGTGCGGATAAATGAAGAGACTCCACCCCAAATGAAAGCACCAGGAAAGGAAAAAGAAGAGTTATAAAAACAGGATCCTGGATATACATGGCTTAAGAATAATTGTTGACTATTGAACTATTGACGTATATAGTTGATAGGTAAGAAACCCACCATGCGTCAATGCTAGAGCTTCAACAAACAAACAGATACTTCCTTTTCCTTAGGGGAAATCACACTATAATATTATAAAGACGAAAGTTTGTGAGTGTATGCTTTGTTAATTCTTCACGCGGGCGAAGACGCTGGCAGCAGCTAGTGTTTTATAGATAATTGAGTTAATAACTTCCCTATGCTACTGCAGTAGATATTAAGTTGTAAAAAGTGTCTTGCTGTAAAAGTTTCCAAGAAATTATATGTTATGATAAAATTAGCAAACTTCTTCCGCATGCAATTTTTGCCGCACCGTGCTGGCATTTTCTGCCATATAACTTAACTCCTTTCTTGTAGAAACTACCTAACCTAAGAGATTATACCTAGTTAAACTGTTTTATGAACTTGCAATTTTTGTATTTATGTTCGTTTAGGTTAAATCTTGCAAGTGGATTATAAAACAGTTACTCCTATACGATTGAGCTGAAATTTTGCAGAAATGTTCAGGGATCTTACCATGAAATGTTAAAGGGTTATGTGAAAATGAACTCCGGGGCCCTGGGACAAAGGCAATGAAAGGAGCAGGGTAGGTTCTTAGTCAGTAAGAGTGTGACGCTATCTCCCGCTCCACCCAAGGGCGAGATTTGTCATTTGATGATTTTACCTAACATAAAAAAAAAACCATGAAGTGTTAAAATGTCAGGCGTGCGGCGTGCGGCGTGCAAGAAAGAGGGATGGTACTATACACCCTATATTACTCCATCTTTTTTTTTAGTTTACGTCCTTGAATTGATCGCGTTATGAGCTTGTGGTTGGGCCTTATTTTGGCTGAAGATGTTTGCATAGCTAACTAAGTGACATTATTCTAAATCCAATATGTCGGACTAAAGATCAATGCTAGTTATTTTTTATGCACCCCTATAAAAGAAATCAATTAAAAGGGTTTATTAGGAAGAATACGAAAAAAAAAACTATGTCACAATAAATCCAATATCTCCATTTTTTTTATGGTAGGTCAAATCATCCAATGACATCTCCCGCCCTTGGGCTGAGTGGGAGATAGTGTCAGACTCTTACTGACTAAGAATCTACCCCGTCCCTTCATTGCTTTAGTTCCAGGGCCCTGGTATGCATTTTCACACTTTCCCAAGGCCCCAGAATATTCCCATATTGGATTTATAACGACGTAGTTTATTTATTAAAATTTTTAAAGTTTGTTTTATTATCATGTTGTTAAATGAATATCTTACAGATGCGTGCGTCTATAAATGAATGACGCATCTTTTGGGACTCTATTGATCAATGTACTCACAGGAGTGGAATAGACAAAGATATTGTTGAACATGGAATTAAGGCTAAATGCGTCATTGATGATGCACGATGTTTATTCATTCAAAGTACAATTATGATCACAAATACAGGAAAATATGCGTTAATTTGAATACCTACCTTTTACGGAAACTTTACTGAGTAAAAGAAAAGGAGGATAACATTATTTTAAGTCGAAATCAAATTTTTATCGCACAAGAAACGTTCAACTTTTTTACCGACAATTATTGTCCTCTTGAAAAAAAATGTTTATATATTGGTTAATATAGTATTTTCGCTGGAATTTTGTAAGATTCCCAATTTTATTTTGTAAAAATACATACAATTTAAAGGCTTTAAATTGGGTAATAATATAATAGGTACTATTTAACTTTTTTTTTATTGTCGTGATAGAGTTGACGAAACACGCCTCCGTTATTTTACACTGATAGACTGTACTGTCGGTAAAAAAGAAAGAACGTCCCACAAACCAAAATAACAAAACTTACTTGAACAAGCTTTGAAAAAATACAGGTATAGTGTTACCGGAAACGATACAGACTGTCGACGGTTCATCAATCTTAATAAGGTTACCCGAGTTATAGAATTCCTTTTGGACTACAACACTATAAACTGTATCGATAACATCTAAAGGAAAACTTTCAATAGCATTAGCGACATCTATATTATTCACCACATAAGTAGTAAAAATTCAAAAACCTGTGTCGCCGTATTAGTGTCCTTCGCTCGATTAGAATTTAGATCATATCTATTTATCTATTGCGTTCTGGTTTCCCCATTTAGTCCTTAGTGAACCATTGTGCGTGGGCCATGGTTTTTTTTTTTTTTTTTTTTTTTTTTGTGGTAGGTAAAAATCATCCAATGACGAATCCCGCCCTTGGGTGGGGCGGGAAACAGTGTCAGACTTTTACTGACTAAAAAACCTACCTTTCCATTCCTTGCCTTTATCCTGGGGCCTTTGGTGACAGTCTCACATAACCTTTGGCCCCAGTAGGCTTCGGCCCTGCTGGACCCCTACAGTATGCTGACAACTCCTTGAGGCGCGCGGGAACGGTGCGCGCCGTAGACGACCTGAGCTCGGACCGGTCTGTTACCGGACGGACGGACAGTGAGCTACCCATTGCCCACCGTCCGCGAGCCCGCGCCTACGGTGGCCGGAAATTGGGATCGGAAACCCGGCAGCGGCGGCGGCGTGTCCGCCTTTGCCTAAGGCGGTCGGCCTCCTCCTTTACTAGCATTACTGCTTCGCAGAAGGAGGCGACCGCCTGCCACTCCTCCTCGCTCCGGAGCATGGCTTGAACCAAGCCCCGGCGCGTGGGCCATGGTGGCCTTCACTCCAACCAGCCCACCTCACTCTAGAAGTAGATATATTTTCAGTTTGCTAGGGCATCTATGAGTGAATTCGGTGCTCCCAAGGTTCGTATTTTTATTTCGCTAACGTCTGTGTACTCGAGGAACACGTGCGCGACCCGCGGTTTCCTCTGACTCCACGCATCCTTAAAATAGAGAACTTTCCGTGATGTTCATTGTGAAGAAATTTTTGCTCAGTGAATAGTGTCCGGTGATGGTCCACGCCATCAGACGCAGGCTGCCTCTGTCCATTCGCAGAAAGTTCCTTGTTAGAGTTCTATTTGAATATGGTTTGGCTTCTTTAGCTTGCCTGCAGCCCGTTGCCAGAGACCACCACATTCCGGCTCATGGGTTCAGGCCTGAAGACCACTATGTCACACCCCAGCCTTGCCAGCTGGTTTTTGCTGTTATTGCTTTCTATTTCGTTAGAAAATAATTTACACAACCCGTAATCAACTATTGGGCAGTGACCTGGACCAGATGCCACACTGTTTGATCGGAGGGTCCTTCTTTTTCAACGGAGGTTTGCGCTACCTCAAAAAACACATATACATTAAATTAAACGGCTGTGCTTTTGATTCACATCATGATAACTTTAACCTTGCTTCGATATGTCATCAACGTATCGAGACTTGTAGTACTACAAGATAAATTCAATGGTCAACAAATTGATTGCACGAGACACGAACATTTTATTGGTATTCAGTTCACGGGCATTACGTCCCTATTATGAACGCTTATTAATAATCATGGTGCGACGTATACTTCGGTATAAAATACGTATTGATAGCTTATTACCAACAGATGATGCTCTACAAGGAAAATGTATTCCCGCAAGAAAACCGTGCAGTAACGATCGGGGTGAAAGCGTACGCAGCAAAAATATTACAGAATGATATCACAAATGCGTTTCCGAACCACTCGGTACCCTCGCAGGGACATGCTCCCCTTTCCGCACTAGCAGACCGTTAATAATCTGTTACAGAATAAGATAATGATAGCTGGGTGGGTCTCAGAATTTTACTTGCTTCCTAATTAGGCGACCGACGCCCTTGGTACAGGACCCAGCTTGCCGAATAGTCTAAATCGACAAGAAAGTTTGGTTAACTACCGGAACTGAATCAAAGTTTGTTCGGTCCGAGAATTTTGTCTTTAATCAGCTTTCAGATAAGGGGTACCTATGTTAGTAGGTTTTGATAAGAGACCTCATGTGCTAGTTTTGAGATGTTTGATGAAGATATTGTTGTACATACCAAAAACTACATTGTTAAGAGTGTCTTATCCGTAATTCCTTACCATATAAAATATCGGGATAATTATTTCGCTGAAGAGTGTTTACTTTCCATATAAATTTACTTTTTATGTTAGCAAGAAATAATTACACCGTAATTAATCTTTAGACAGCTGGGTGTTAGTCAGCGAAAACTCGAAACAATAGCGACCCATCATACCGCAAGGCAAAACCTCGTCACCTATAAACATGCCATGCATTTCGTTTCCAACAAGCCCTCCGTCACCGGCTGCGGTACAATATGGCACACGACCGCGTAAAAAAACACCCTATACGGTCCCCGAGACTCCGCAGACATTCAGTCAAATATGAACTTTACTTTGTAAACTATAAAGTCCGAAAGTGAAGCATCAACTTTGACACACGTTGCATTGAAGGCTGAACTTTGACTCCAAATGGCGACACGTTTTTTTTTTGGTAGATATGGCGTTTGCTCTTTCACACAAAAAAAGGATGCTTGCTGCCATGAGTTACGGTTTATTCCAGAATGTACTGTGAATTCTTTGTTAAAATACTTCGCCAGAAGTCGGCGAAATGCTCACGTGCGTATTCCTTTTGTTGAAGGCTCCGATGGAGACTCGTACAAACCTCGACGGTGTTACTTGACATTTCATATGAATAATGGCATATTTTTATTCGTGTAATGCGTCGTAACCTTTTAGAGAAAGGATTTCCTTAACGCCATTTTGGAAGCAGTTGTATGGGTCGTGCCAGCTATTGTGTAAACTGCGTTTTAACAATTCTTTCCATAGTCCTCTTTCTATTTGTTATCTATCACGTCTATTCGTTTTTTATTACGTTTCCCAGTAATGGTAGCACTAGTAGTAAGATACCTTTTGTAATTTTTTGATCTTTTCATGGACTATCAACAGGCATATCTCAGGAAAAAATGGTGTACAAGAATTATAATTTGATATTTAAAAAAAAAGGTTTGTTTCACGTGATAGAATAAAATGGGTTCATACAATTGTTTTATTGCTTTTATTATGAGTATCAGACGATCTGCGGTTGTCTTCAACGGTTTCTCTCACGATTATCCTAGTTTTTTTAGAATGCAAAGCTTTTTGTGGTATCTTTAAAACTATTACTGATCTGATTTGTTCTGATAATTTCGATTTAACAACTTTCTTATTTATGTTATCGTCCGTTACAAACTGGATTATTGCCTATTGATTCCTTTTCAATCTTGTTACTAATATTTTAAAACTACATATATTCAAGATTTCACCTATTGCCCTCTAAGTGACTTCTACATAGTTAAGTTCTATTTAACACATTTCCATTTCTTGACATCGCTGATCGCTATCACGAGTTGTCGTGAAATCTATGTATACCTACATACGTCCATGAATAACTTAAGTACAAGTTTGTTAGAAGCACAATGGTACTTCAATGTTATTGTTTCTTCACAATGGGCCCATGGGTTTTGTGATATATGTATTTAATGTTATATTAAGTGTTTTGTATTATTACAAAACACCCATTGTAGTTATTGGATTTGTAAGTTGAACTTTACAGGAGAAATAGGTGTAAAAATAGATGATTAACGGGACCTGCAGTTACGCACATAGCACGAAGAATCGCCAAACTTAAGTGGCAATGGGCAGGGCACATTGCTCGCAGCACGGATGGCCGTTGGGACCGAAAGGTTCTGGAATAGCGACCACGTACCGGAAGACGTAGCGTTGGAAGGCCTCCTACAAGGTGGACCTATGACCTGGTAAGGGTTGCGGAAATCCGATGGATGCGAAACGCATAGGACCGTTCATTGTGGCAACACTTGAAGGAGGCCTATGCCCAACAGTGGGTGTCTTGTAGCTGAAATGATGATGATGATCGGAACTCGCTAAGGCCGATGTTAGTTGATGGATATGAAAAATGTTACATAAGCATTCTCCTCCTCCCTGCGTCGTTTATCCTCAATACCTGAGTCCTGCCTTTGACGAAAAACTTTTTTGTGGACAATAAAATTTGCCATGTTGTCATACCTTCGGCGATGTGGATGGCGTTGCAAACTGTGGTTCCAGTGTAGCACGGATTTGGTCTTGGATTTGGTCGGAACCTGCCTCTAGTTCTTTTCCCATCTACTTTTCCTGTCAGCAATAGCTTTTCTAGGTTATCATCACCTCTCTTTCTGGCAATGTCGCCAAAGAATTCAGTCTCATGGTTATCTTGGGCTTGGTTATTATGGAGTCGTTGATCCGATGCCGTCATAAGCTTAAGTCTAGATTATTTTATGGTTTTAAATTGATGGAACAGATATCTGAAATGAAACGGTTTCACTAGTTTATAATTATGATTATTATAAATTTTTTTAGTAACTTATTTTTAATATAGAATTTATCATGTCATGTTTTGGGGTCATAAGTTCAACGTTCCCAATGTTATCGGAAGAAATATATTTTGAGTATTTTCAGGCGCAAATAACATTATCAATATTAAATAAATGATGTCACAATCCAGTCGGGTTAATATGATTGGTTAGATTTTCGCAAAGTTTATATTAATGATACGGCATTGGCCTGTGGTTGGCTCAGTTGTATTGATAAGATTAATATTCAACCCTTTTTTTGTAGTAATATTTGCGCACTTACGCGTAAATCCTAATGATAATGGTTTTCATGGAACTTATCTGCAAATAAACATGTCATCACCTATTTTTCTGTACTGTAGAGGTAAAAGATTTCTTGATAAAAGTATTGGCAATATGGGTTTCCCCCAATTATATTTTTTTACTCCTGATATGAATGGCATACCTACGCTACTAGCGTATGCCATTCATATCTGTTCGATATATGATCCTCAGTTGTCCGGTTTCGGCGTAAAGCGTGCTGCTAGTCCCCGAGGATGTCGATAGCTCCTAGGTATGCCAGCCTAAAACTCTTAAACTAGAGAATGGAAGTAACCGAGATAGGTTTTTCTTTCTTAATGCTTACTTCTTCTATTGCTACATCTTTCGATATCTCGTTTTTTTTTCGTTGTCTTTCCAATCTGCTGCAGACTCTGACGCCGCTCTGCAACATTCATCATCCTGTTCTTTTACTTCTTTTAATCTTTTATTCTTGGGTCGGCTTTCTGCGGCCAGTATTTTACCAATCATAATCCAGTATCAGACTTTTGAGAGTCGGAGCACAAATAATGCTAGAACTACACTGCGTACACGTGTATGCCACACACGCCGATCTGGGCGCGTCGGTCTCCATACATTTTATATGGAAACTAGGCTTGTAGAGCTACACTTGATCCACGCCACGCGACGTCGTTCTATGTACAAATATGGCGTGTTACACGTGTGCGTCAGTCTAATGTAGTTCTGGCTTAATTTTCGTGTCTAATAAATAGGCATCCATCCTCGGACTGACCGCGATAAGTGTAGCTTAACCCCAGTGGCTTTTGTTATTTAGCCACAACCTCCTCGTGACTCTGGCACGATTCTGCGAACGTTATTCACCTTTACGTTTCTAACTGTTCACATCAAGTCATATTTTATTTTTTTATTGTAGTTAAAGTCATCAAATGACAAATCGCCCTTGGGTGGGGCGGGACATAGTGTCAGACTCTTACTGACTAAAAACCTACCCTGCTCCATTCATTGCCTTTGTCCCAGGGCCCCGGGGTTCATTTTCACATAACCCTTGGCCCCAGTAGGCTTCGGCCCTGCTGGGCACCTACAGTTTGCTGACAACCCCTTGAGGCGCGCAAGTCTGTCATATTGGTGTATAATTATGTACCTAGCATATTGAGTAGGAACGAGTACAGAGGCAGGGTCTCGTAATTGATTACCGTCGCCATCCGCCCGTGTGTCACGCGATCTCGTGGCTGCCTCCTAAACAATTACTTGCTGGTAACGGTAGCCAGAATTAGGGTTACCTTTAGGGTTGCCATTCGTACTATAATATATAGTATTGTACTATATTTTGTGTCTGTGTACTATATACTGTTGGAAAATATATAGTACGCAAAAATACTATATCGATGCTTCCGGCAACAAATGTCGTAAACGCCATTTTGGCGAAAATGAGTTAAGAATGCAGCCCTACTTAATTTTTGGCGCTGCGTCGATCTAAAAATGTGAAAAAAATATTCGCCTAAAAAAAATACTTTTACACCCAAAATTTTTACTAGTATAATCAAGATTTTTTAGAAAAGAGGGTATGTATAACTCATATTGCTTAGAACCGAAAAACCGTGCAGGTCGTATAATACAACGTACAAACAGCTGTCGGTCGTAAAAACATGAATACATAATTAATTGTAATTACACCCCACAATCATTTTTAAAACGTAAGCTCTGCTGAGAAAATACAGAAGAAATGTTAGAATTACAATATAATCGAGTAAAGCAGTTGATTCCAAAACAGCTAAATACGGATAAACTACCAATTACCGCAGCTAAATACAAAGATCTGCAACGATTGTGTGATCAGGGGACAATACACAAACGGTTTCATGCCGAATACAAACAGCTTCCTTGCCAGTCTCATAATGTCATTGATACTCTTCCTGAGACTGACGAGGAAGATGAAATTTCTGATTAATTATCTTCTATCAGAAAATCAGGTCTTCAAATTTCTGGTTAATAATCTTCTATCCAATGACAGAAGATTATTAATCAGAAATTTGAAGACCTGATTTTCTATAACTCGTCGTCGTATTATGTTTTGCATCTACTTTTTTATTATCTTGTCGATAACACTTTCCCATTTTCACCAACGACACTAAAAGTTAGGTAGACCATAGTACAGAAGCTTTCCGAACAAACAAGATGTAGAAAGATGAACTACCTAAATTTTTGAGGGCGTTGGTGAAAATGGGCATTGTTTATTAAAATTATTAGAGCAGTAAGCTTGGTAGAATGTTTACTTATATTTTTTTGTAATTCATTATCAATACGTTTTAAAAAAATGTCGTGATTATAAAATCTTCTTGAAATCAATGAAACAAAATTATTACTTAACATTTTGAATTATGTCTGGCTGGTTAGGTACGCCGTTGGAGGTAGAACACTATAGGCATCTTATAACAAACGCTTGATTAAATTATACTTTAGGACCTGCCAGGTCCTAAAGGTATAAAAATTTCGAGTCGCAACACAAACAATGATGATGAATGATGATTGATGTACAAGATCCTCTAATGGAAATTTAAGTGATTGGTTTAGACATTTTTTTACTTTGAATTTGTATTAGTGCCTTGCTTAACCATTATTTTGATTAAACGATGACGGTCAATTAATAAAAAACCTTTTTTAATTATGTCAATTTGTGTTTTATTTTATTGTTTTTATTACAAGTAATGAAAACTCAACTACAGTCTTAAATTCATTGATTTGCTTCAGATATTTCCATGTTTGTTACATACCATCGCATCAGATCGTGGTGTTTACACTCATTTTTATTTCAGTATATGGTTTTTAAAACCAAACCCAGAACTATTGTATTTAAAAACTGGTGCATACTTCTAACTTCCGTTAGACAAAATCGTTCTCCATTGATTTGTTACTGGTCGTAAATACCAACTTCTTGAATTTTCTGGGGTGTATGTCCAAGCTAACTTTTAAAATAAGGCTTTGACATAAACAGCAATAATATATTATGAAACACCATCGTATTTTACGTATTTCTTGTATAGAACACAATTTTACAACTTTTAAAGTTAAAAAGATATAAGCCAAAAACGAAATTATTTTTTGTTTTTCGTTGATTACCAAAAGTGCTATTTTGGTGTTTACGACCTTTGTTGTCGGAAGCATCGATATTTTCAACATTTGACCGATGCGGTAGCGTGTAACCTAACTTATCTACGAGTATCTTACTGCGTTTTGAACTTGTCTATGTCAAACGAACGTTTGGTCATTGGTCTGCTATGTTTATGTTTTTTGATTTTGGTGATTATTTTTAATTAAAAATCTTTTCTATAAGGAGTTAAAGTCCTAAATAAATTATGTAGTTATAGAAAATTGTAGAGATAACGAAAGTGTGTCGCAAAAAGAAAAAAACCAAACGAAAGACTTAAAATAAAAATATAAACCTGTAACAAAAATATAGCTCTTTTGATTTATTATAATTTATAAATTTTAATTTATTATTATTTATTTATATTAATTTAAAAATTGATTGTGATAAAGTATGAAACTTTTATTTTAGAATTTAATTATGTAGTTAAAAATTGCAAGAAGAGAGAGTTTAAAAAAAATCTAAATAACAAATAATATCTTTGTCTATTTTTTGCTTTTTCCATAAAATACTATATTTTTTCGAAGTGTACTATATTTTTTATAGCTTAGTTTGAAAAATACTATATTTCGTTGAAGAAATGTTGGCAACCCTAGTTACCTTTAATGACGAATTTGCATTACGACCCTCTAAAATAATGATAAATGGTATTTCTTTTGCAAATAGGATTTTTTACAAACACTTTTACACGTCAATAATGATCACACTTCACACTAAAGGCGACAGTATTTATGTATGTGTGTGTTTGTGTTTGTTACTTCTTCCATACTCAAACGACTTAAAGGATTTGAATAAAATTGGAAGTATGTTCCCTAAGGATATTTTTTCTATTTTCACGCGAACGGAGCCGCCGGTAGAAGCTAGTATACAATAAAAAAATATCACGCCTGTATTCCTCCAGAGTTTGGACGAGGTACATCTAATTCTATATCTGCTACTTATATTGCGCTAGTTCCATGTTCCATGTAGGTATAGGGGTGCTTATTGCCATCAACTGGTATTAAAACCAGACTGCTTCCAAGAAATTCCAGTTGAAGAAACCCGACCCGGTAACCGAACCTAGGACTGTTGTGAGAATGTCTGAAAAAATTACTGCGTTAGGGTGTTTTTAAAATCATGCGGAGTTCATCACGCATGCGGATTTGCTCCGCATGCAGAAAATTTGAAAAGGCAAAAAAACGCATCACACGACGTGCAATACGGACGCGGGACGCGTTTTTTTGCCTTTTCAAATTTTACATTAAATATTTGTATGAAAAGGACTTGTACAAACATTACAATAAATACTTGTATTAAAAAGACAAATGTCTTGCAAATGCGGGGGTTACGCATGCGGAGAAAATCCGCATGCGTTATGAAAACCGCACGATATTCCGCATTGCGCTGCATTGAGCTGTTGTCCGGTATCACGCCCCGTGTCCCCCGTGGCTTTTCCACGCATTACAATAAATACTTAGCATAGCATCAGCCTTATAATGTTCCCACTGCTCGGACTCAGACCTCCTGTCTAGAAGAGGGAATGGGCCGTGATCCACAACGCGGGCCCAGTGCGGGTTGGTAAATAAATACTTGTATGCATAGATATATTCAATGCTTGTATGAAAAGGGACGGTGCAATCCCGCATGCGTGATGGATTCCGCACGATATTAAAAACGCCCTTATGCGTTAAAAAGGGTTGGTATTAGTTAGTATAAATCTGCCATTCCCTCTCGCTCCATCCAGAGCGGAAAAGCTAAGTATTTAATTATTTCATGGAAAAAAGGACATCATGCTCAAACTGGAGGTCTGGAGCCCTTGTGACCGCGAGGAATAATAATATTTTATTGGTTTGAAGTGCTAAAATAATAACCAACTTTAAATTATGCAAATTAAGTCTACTGAAAAGATAATAGCACAGTTGGAAGCACCTCAGCCTAGACTGCACATAATTTATCATTTTAATTATGTCCGCTATATTTGTTAGGGTTCCGTACTCAAAGGGTAAATACAAGACCCTATTACTAAGATTTCACTGTTCGTCTGTCTGTTAAAATGTCATGTCATGACACGCTAGCTAGACAGCTAAAATTTTCACAGGTTATGTATTTCTGTTACATTATTAAAAACAGAATAAATATTTAAGTGGGGCTTCAATTCAACAGACGTGATTTTTTGCTATGGACGGTACAGAACCCCTTAGTGCGCGTCCGACTCGCACTTGGCCGGTTTTCTATCTCTACGGCACATTGGTTTTAGATGTATGTGTAAATTCATGTACACTTTTTTTCTGTGTGCGTAACGTCGAAGCACGTCGAGAACATTATGTAGCATACACACATAAACAATGTCCATGTGAATGTACACCATGGATATCCATGTACACCAACACATCGGTAGCTCGCCGTCCGGTAAACGTCCGAACTGAGTCTGAGTCGCCAACGGCTCGTAGTGTTCAAAGAGATGTCAGCAAAATCATAGTGGCCCAGCAGGGCAGAAGACTGCTGGGGTCATGGATTCACTTCCAAAAGGAAAACCCGGAGTCCTGGAACAAAAGGCAAAGAAGGAACATAGGAATGGGTTTCAGTTAGTAAACGCTCTCCCGCTCCGCCCTAAAGCTGGAGAAAAGCATTGAATGATTTCCCACCTTAAAAAAACCTTCATGAAACAGAATACATCTATCGAGTTTGCTGTTTATGGAAATTTCACACAAAACGCGAATTTAATTAATCACAGATTCACAGCACAGTACTAAACCCATAATAAATTGGAAACTCTAAAACAATAATGTTACACTCTAGATAAATTATATTTGCAATAAAGTACATTGACCTTTTCCAAATTTATGTATAATATAAATTTGTAGGTACCCGAAACAAACAATTTACTGTTTTTCATTACTAGAAATGTTTAACCGATCTCAATAGATTTCAATTCAAGACATTTTTATGCACCTTTATTTCCGTTTTTGAAATTAAGGAGTTTAAATTTTAGGGGGCTGCTATGGCAAATTAATTTGTCTCCTACAATAATTGAATCTATTGCACCATTCTCATAATATCGGTTTAAATATATTCGTCTTTATGTTACTGATCTCGGTTTCAAACTGCATTTTGTACTAAGGTTGAATTTTACATCACTGAATTCCTTTAAATATGTTCCGTCAAAGAGTAACTTTTAAAACAGGCAGCACATAATTTATATAGAATATAAAATAGATAAAGCATTAGCATTCAGCTTTATAATGTTCCCACTGCTGGGATGCAGGCCTCCTCTTTAGGAGCGATCTACTATGCGGGCCCAGTGCGGGTTGGTGAATGTCACATGTCTTCAAATGCGATATGCTGGTTTCCTGACGGTGTGTTCCTTCACCGTTTTGAGAGCAGTTGCACCGTTTTGAATGTAAAGTTAAATAAATAAACGAAGAAGGTTTCTGTATATAATTTAAACCCGAGCAAAGCCGGAGCGGATCACTAGCTATGACATAAAATCTTACTCTAACTTGAGTTCTGTCTCTATTTGAAGTTGGGTGCTATAAAAGCTGGCCAGTAGCCAATAGTTTTAGCGAAACACTATCCATATTCATGGAATTCCAAGTACCCATTAAATTATTGTTGAAAATAATTAAAGATTCGTGGAATTTCGTGACTGGAACAGGATTTAATACAGCATAAAACGGGATCATAGACTTGTGAGGCTAGCTAAGTTATTCCAAGCTGGTGGCACGAGCTAATCCTTGTTTAAAGCAGTGGAACCGTCTGTTTGCTCAAACTGATTTCACGGATTGTCGCCTCCGTTCCGCCCTGTTGAGATTCATTGTCCTAACAATTGTCGGAAAAACAGTAAAAAGATAAATAACGGTCGTGTAAAGTTTATCGTACGGTCGTGTACGATAAACTGGCTGTAGAACGAACCTGAAAAGTATATGTACTTTATATACATATATAATTCTTCCGTACATGTGTTTGTCACCCAACTCCTCCTAAACATCCGCAGCCTGCAGCTGAAGTTCGAAATTTTTGCTAATGCACCTACAAATATATTCGATAAATATAAAACTGCAATTTTTTAAATTTTAGAATTTGACTATCTTTCTGTTGGTTTCGACTAATCTCCGAAACGGCTGGACCAATTTTGACTGGACTTTCACAGGTAGAAAGCTGATGTTATAAGGAGTAACTTGACATTGTTCTGTTTTAAGAATCTTATACGGACGATGTCGCGGGAACCAGCTAGGAATATAATGATGTCTTCAGCTTTTTGATTACTTGTTGTCGAAAATGGGAACCTTAGGTTTCCTTTCAGTCCTAACAATAAAAGCTAAACAATCACAAAAAGAAAGTTCCAATCAGAAAATTCTATTGTAATCCAACAATTGTTGAGTTATTACGAAAAATGGTCATCCATTTTCCTCCATTGATTTATTTCATGGAAAGCAACAGCCGGTGTCGATTGAAGCCCTTGATGAATGACGGATACAACAATGGATCGTTCGTTGGTACATTGTATTATGAGTGTTGTATCGATGGTTTATTCCGAGAAGGTGAACCGCAACAACCGCGAATGCGGGTAATCGATACGGAATCACTGACCAAAGCTGCAGTCTCGTTAAAGATGTACTAGTACTAGTCTACAACCTTGCCTTGCGTGAACTTGTGTCGCCGTACTATTGCCCTTGACAGTTTGTCATTAGCTTTCATTAATACAAGCCCCTACAGTTTCGCACGTTTAGCTTGATTCTTTTCTTTTTTCTTTCTCTCTTTTTGTTAAAAATCGTAGCCAACACAGCAATAACACATGACTAGTATGGCTAAGAAACACTCCTGTGTTGTTATTTGATTAAATTAATAGGTCATCTAGATAAAAAAAAACCCATTGATATTGGTATCTGTATAAACTCTTGATACAAGTCTTTTCAGTTTTTGTGTAAACCAGAGCAAACACATAAAATATAATGTTTTGTTTGCTTATTTTATAAGAGATTTCTGCTTTTGAATATATCTATAGCATCAGACAGCTTACTTCTGATAGTAAATAACTATAGGTTGCAAAATCCCATATTTTCATGAATAATTCAGTATTTATTCTTCATCCTCTAACGCATTTGTACCAAGACATAGACACTACCTCCCAACCTTCATAAGTTCAATCTCGACGCAATAAATACTGCTCGCAATATCTTGTTGGAATATCGGCATTTATTTCGTTATAAACCAGCTTTGTTTCACCTGCGACGTTTCGAGATACTGCTAGAGTTATTATTATAGGATCTACCTTACGTGGGCGGAGACTTACGACAGACTACTACTTACAACGCTACTTATTTATTATATGTAGGATTATGTCGGGCATTTGTCCGTTGGCCAAGAATCGTATCGGAATAAAGACAGTGTAAATAAGCAAAGCTACTTGGGATTTTTTTAATTTTATGAGATCGTTTCTCGAATTTTATGTTCCTTCGCATTCGCATTTTTAATTTCCTCCGTTTTAATAGAACTTTAGTGAAGTCGAGTATTGCATGTTGATAATTAGACACGTCAAAGTAAGTGCAAATTGAAAAACTTTGTGTGCGTGACAAACTTGTATTCGTTCAAAAATAACGACGACCTAATTTAGAATGACATTTAAATCTATAATGTAATTAAAAATAACAATGTTAGATTTTAAAATAAAGTTACATAATTTTTTCTCTTCAAAGAAACATTATTGAGTTGAAAGTCAGCATCAGGCACTACTTGTGTCGCATTTATGCTGAACTGCCCTCCTAACATGACGTCTCTAAATTATTATAATTTCGGTATGAGACAGGCATAGCGCTATTCGTTCTGTAAAACTCCGTCTCTGTCTAACAACGGCATTAATATGATTTGAAGAGATTATGATAAGGCCTCTGGACCTATTTGTCTCAGCTTGAAGGCACAATTTCTTTCATGAATTTTAATAACAGAAAAGATTTAATTTTACTGGTATATGTTTGGTTAAACCAAACATTACGCAATATTTAGTGACCAACTGATATGACGTCATTATCCACCGGTGCCTTTGATATCCACCGTGACACGTTTTGACAGATGTTATTGTATCTATACTTTTAAAATTGTGATTGTCAGCTTTAAGCTGAAGATGCGATATTTAACTTAGCTGTATAATAGTCGATAAAAACTAGAGCCGGGACAATATGCACCGATAATTTTTGTTAGCTTCCACTTATCAACCGCAGTTTGTTAGCCACTTGATGTCATACGTAATACCAAAGTTATGAAATTGTTAGTTGACAACAAAGTTTAGTGAACATCAAATGCCAGTTGTCAACTGTTTTGAAAAAGTTAGCCAATAGCTCTGCTGGTAAGGCCCTGAAAACATTTCGTGTGCCTTTCAGTTTTTTCTAAAAAATATATCTATTTTATTGTCTTTTATTTTATTTATGTATAATTCTTGAAGCTAATCAATGTCTTGTAACAGTAACAATCACTGCAGGCATTCCGTCTGATCTGATGAGGTCGACGGCCTAAGGTCGACGCTATATTGTTTTCTGTTTACAATTACTGTGACTATCTATGACCTAATGAATTGTAACTAAATGTAATGTCTTGTAACTAAATAAAATGGAGCTTTGAATCAAACATTAATAATGATTATTTGTTGTTTCAGGTAAGGATTGATGGTTTTGTCTGAATACCTGATGCGAGTTGGTTTTATGCACTTTACGTTAGTACGATCGACACGTTTATGACGTTCGGTGCTCCGATTGGCCCGCTCCAAGCTCTTAACCAATCAGAGCCAAACGCGGTAAACGTTTCGATCGCGTTAACGTAAAAACAACTCGCATTAAGTCCTCTGGTTACTTCGATGGATCATAGCGTAAGTTTTTTGTCACTTGTATAGATCTGGTTTGTCATGTCCTTGCCTATCACTGTCATAATCATCGTGAGAAAATCCTGTTGGAAAAACCGCTTACAAAATAATTTCGATGTTAATTTATTCATTCATCATTTACAGCACGATTTGCGCAGTGGTTGAGCGTTGAGGTACCGGTCGTGAGTTCGATTCCCGTACGGAACAAATATTTGTTTGGTCTACAGATATGCAGTTGTTCCGGGTCTGAGTGTCTTGTATATGTGACTATGTATAATCACACTCACGATCACCGTAGGCGCGGGCTTGCGGACGGCGTGCAATGGGTAGCACGCTGTCCGATCGTCCGGTAACCGACCGGACCGAGCCCAAGTCGTCGACGGCGCGTTCTGTTCCCGCGCGCCTCAAGGAGATGTCAGCACACCGAAGAGACCCAGCCTGCTAACTGCAGGCAGGCAGGGTCGAAGCCTGCTGGGGTCAAGGGCCGTTTTCTGAGAGGAAGGCTCAGCCCCGGCACTATAGGCAACGAAGGAACGGGGTAGGTTTTTAGTCAGTAAGAGTCTGACACTACTTCCCGCTCCACCCAAGGGCGGGATTTGTCATTGGATGATTTTACCTAGTGTTGGGCAGCGATTTTTGAAAGTTTTCGTAAAAAAAATATTCATTCGATAGTTAATACTATGAGACCAATAATGAAATAGATGGAGCTTTCTTTAAAAAGTTAACCAAATATCGTTCAAGTCACTGAATCGAATAACTTTTTAACATACAACATCGAACTTTTGATCTGAAATAGTATTTGATTGCAATTTGTTCACACTCTAACGCCTCTCACTCATGTATTTATGCATGCAGTTGCTAAACGACTTGGCATTACCGTACGCTGCCTGCAACGGGGGCGAGGCGAGAAGAGTCGAGATATCTCGTAGAATCTCTGCCCTATTGAACTGAGTCAAGTCCACACGTCACAGTACCGTATAGACCCGTTTCTCTATGCCATGTTACTTTGTAAGTTGTAATTTGTTAGTCGCCTTTGCACTGAGAAGAAAGTTTCGGACGTCGGAGTTGCTTATCAAGAGCTTCTACGAACTTTTTGATGGCACTCGTAAAATGTCGTTGAATTTGAAATCAGAATCTGTGCTCTGCTTGGTATTTTGTTTTTTTTTTAATATAAATTGTTTTAAGGCATGCGCTTTTCAGCCTGTATGTGCTATTTTTTATAATGTGCTTTTTTTATAAGAATGTTTTGAAAGTGTAACTAACGGCTGTAATTTATGTCAACGTTCTTGACCTGGTTATTGCCGTTTATAAATAGGTAAAGCATGACTTTTGTATTGAGAATTATAATGGCAGTTAATAGGTATTTGAACTGTATAAAGTAAATCCTGATAGTAATATCTTAGGATATTATCACTATCCTAAATCTACACGGTATAATAGTCACAGTTAAATTAAAAAAATGCACTTCATACAATGTTAGTTTCATATAAATCAGCTGATCAAAATTAGTAAAAGGAAGGCACATCTTTCTTTGGGACATAACTATTACTTTCTCTAAGTTTTCGTTACTCTCTGTCTAGTGTTATAATGGCAAAAAAATATATTATTATTTAGTACAGCAATTAACACTAAAATGAATTACTCCGTTCACTCGGTCTTCTCAAAGAATTGCAAAATTTCAAACTATATCGTCTTCCATTCATCAGCAAACAAGTCTTATTCAGGATTGGTCTCCACGAGCCCGTTGAGCATAATGGTTACTCATTCAATTTATCTTTATCTTGGTATCTCAACTTCCTCAAAGCTTTCAAACTACCTAGATTATTGGTATCAAAATACAGTCTCAAAATAAATTGACTATAGAACCTTCGCAGACATCATGGATATACTTAGAGAACTTATCTAAATTATAGGTACTATAAGGACAAAAAATACCTTTAAGAAATAACTTTTAACTCAGACCAAGGCAACTGTGTTCTGCCTATTGTCTATGGTGCAACACAGTAATGTCCGGTTCACACATGGCTGGCAGTTTGTTAGATTTTGTGCGTCTATTTGGGAAAAATAAACATTTTTTCTTTCTTTCTTTCTTTCAAGCATACAGATGATTAGGCGGACATTAGGCTCTGATAGTGTTAGTTTTTCAGAATTATAAGTTTCTGTTTAATCGATAAAAGTTAGCAGTGCCTAGAATATTTGCGGTTTAACGCTAATTAATTTATTTTTATTTTATATGCGGCTTATAAAAAATAAAAATAAATTAAACATTCGAAAGTTTTTTTCCAATTTGCTACTCAATATTGGGTAGTAGTATGGTAACAAAAATTATAGGTGTTTGCGGTAACGACATTCAGGTATATATTTAGTATTTACACAACTGTACTCATTGAGACAAAGTAATACATCAAGTTTTTTTTTTAAATAAAATATAATTAGCTTTTCTTTGAATTAAAGAGTTATGTTAATCGTTTTAATGAGTATAATTGTGTAAATACATATATATAATTACTGCAAGAGCAGTGCTGGCCGAGTGGTAATAACCCCGACTTACGAGTTGTAGGTCGCGGGTTCAAACCCAGCCAGGCGTATTATTTTGTGTCATTTATTTTATCACCACTGCTCTCAAAAACGGTGAAGGAAAATATCGTGAGGAAACCGGCATGTCCTAGAACCAAAAATTTTAAGATATGTGAAATTCTTCTCTAAGTGAGGGAATGGGCCGTAATCCACCACGCGAGCCCAGTGCGGATTGGTGGAAATCCGCACTGGGCTCGCGTGGTGGATTATGGCCCATTCCCTCTCTTAAAGAGGAGGCCTGTGTCTTAGCAGTGGGAACATTAAAAGGCTGATGATGATGATTATGATGATGAGGTAAATTACATACATACCTAATATTTGGTCTAGTCTCCAAAAATTACCTTTATCAATCAATTTTCAATTAACCGTCGTTCTGTGAAAAGGTGTGTAGTCTAGTCACAGTAGGTAAACATCGGCGACCTTGGCTGGCAAGCGTCTGCACTGCAACATTTTGACGGTCGGTCAACAAGGCCGTCGGTCATCGACCCGCCCGGAAATAGATAGCCCACGTGCGGGTGATAGTCATACCAACTGCCTACGCTCACTTACGTTACATTATGTAAGTAAATATACGAGTTTCAGATGAATTCTTTTTGCTTGCAGCTAAGGAGTGGAATTACCCTTCTTAGACTTTGCCTGGCCTGTTGGTCTGGTGGTTAGTGGCCCTGACTGCTATGCCGGAGGTCGTGGGTTCGATTCCCACCCAAGACAAATGTTTGTGTGATGAGCACGATCATTTGTTCTGTTTCTGGGTATTATTTATCTATAATATGTATGTATTTAGAAATATATATTAATCTGTCCTAGCTCAGAGGACACCGGTGTCCTCTCACATCCACGCCACTATAGGCCTTAATTCCGATGTTTAAAGTCTACTTTTGTATGAACAAGTTGGGTAGTTGTGGATCGAAGTGTTAAGTATGTTTATCAGCTGTCTGGTACCCATAACACAAGCTCTGCTTAGCTTGGGACTAGACGGTGTTGTGTGATAGTTGTGGAAATATTATATTATTATATTACTAGCTTTTGCCCGCGGCTCCGCTCCCGCTCTACCCTACTCTACCCTACCCTACCCCACTCTAGCCTACCCTACCATATAACAATAAATGAGCAAACTTTTTTTTATTTAACGGGTT
Source organism: Leucania comma (assembly GCA_958295575.1). Lineage (NCBI taxonomy): Eukaryota > Metazoa > Arthropoda > Insecta > Lepidoptera > Noctuidae > Leucania > Leucania comma. The sequence continues at coordinate 5,010,927 of OY282470.1, read as the reverse complement.
AAAAATTATCCTATGTCCTTTTCCTGGTTCTAAGCTACCTTCCCACCAATTTTCAGCCAAATCGGTTCTGCCGTTCTTGAGTTATAAATAGTGTAACTAACACGACTTTCTTTTATATTGTATATGGATTAGCTGGACGTACAGTGAATTTTGCTGAGTTTTTCTTGATAGCTACAATCTGAGGATTTTTAAGTCAGGAGTGAATAACCACTTCTAGGCAAGCGTGCTCCATTATCGGCCATAATCATCGCTTACCTTTAGTAGTAGTAGTCAAGAGCAAGCCCATGATAAAAAAAGGTTGAAAGAATACATTTGTACTAAGTCTTTGAGAGTCGTTTGGACGCTTTCCTGAAAAGCTTTATAATTACTGTTATATGTATACACCCTTTCCACGACAAAGGGAGTAACTACAAATCTCATACCTCTGACAATAGGTAATCAAAAAACGAAAAAGTCATGCGAACAAACTATAACAAGTAGTAGTAGTTGTTAACGCAATTTATACTAACATAATAAAGCGGATGATTTCTAGTTTGTTTAAATCATTGTGTGGAATAGCCAAATTCATGACGAATAGTATAGAAGATATATGTATAATATCCAGAGGTCGGAGTAGGTAGATTGATTTAAGGTCGTTGACGTCAAACGTAGAGGATAATATGGATATGCCTCCAAAATACCGGAACTTCATATTTATTGTGATAGTTGTTCCGGAATTATAAAATTAGCACGAATTTGTGTTTAAGGTGATAAACAATATATAGTAGATAGTATTAATAATATCAATCTACGCTGCTAGTGTTAGCTAATGGTGAAAGAAATCAGTATTTTATTTTATACAAAAATACCTTGGAATAATTACACCGTATTTTATCCCTTACTGTTGAATTAGAAATGACGCTTGACAGTATGATGCTTTATTTTAGTCCATAATTCCAATCCCGGAACTTTTTCCGGTACTTCCCGCACATTATGGATAAAATGGCATGTCCATATTATAATATCTTGATGCAAGTATATAAAATCAATCTACCTACTCCGACCTCTGATAATATCACACTACAACCCACGGAAGCGCAGTAACCAAACACGCGGGTGGATCCGAAGATGGCAGCTAGTTTTAAATATACTGGTCGAAAGAACGTAAAACATTGAGTAACAGTGCATCAAAATTCAGTTTCCACGGTCTTCGCCCTTTGTAGTGGGAAGAGTCGATATTATGCTGTAGTTATCAGTGGATTGCGTTTAATTCTGTGTGCATATACTTAAACAGGAGACTAAAAGGTTTGTTTTGATACAATCAAGCAAGTTTCAGTGAGGAAGTATTCCTCTTACCAATGATTTCGGCAACAAAGCCATTCCTCTTTCTGCACCAATAGGTATGTTAGCTTGGTGCCGTATCTGGGAACAACATACCTTAGTGCCGAAAGAGGAATACTCCTCAGTGAGTGATAAACATCGACACTTTCTATTGAAAACCTATGTAATAATGTCTGCCAATAACGATGCATTTTCTGTTTATTTACACAGCAGACTGAAAAGTGACTCGTACTTCTTTGCAACAATTAAATACTCAAGTTTCAGGTATTACTGATACTTTCCTGGCCCTATGTACTGAAATATTTACACCCGTAACGTCTTGTAACGCCTCCAAGTTAACGATTCGTCTTCTGTCTGCTCTTTTCTCAAATTCAAGTCACTTGGGGACTGCGCAAAATGTTTTCCTCTCCTGTTACCTGTCACATTATCGTTCACTCTCTTTTACTTTTCACCTAAAATGCCGTTTTTATCTTAAAAATGGAAACAATTTTTATTTTCCGCATCATTCAAATATCTGAGTTTTTTTTTTAGAATATTTACTATGACGCCTAAATTCTTATTGATAAGTTAATAGCTTATTCTAACGTAAGATTAAGATTACTATAGTATTAAACTACCGTTACTCGATGCTTATATAACTTTCAGCGAAATTTCATTAAACTTCAGTCAAGTTTACGACTAGCAGCCTTCTGGAAACTATGTATAGCAGTTTGACACGACACAGACGAAGGTTCAAGATAACCATCTTATTCTAATAGAGGACAGTACTTAAACTAAGTTTACATTAGTTGCTATCGCCGCTGTATTACAAACTAACGCTTAATCTAAGCACCCGTTTGATCACTTAACGATTATGTTAGAGATTACTATCTTGTTGAACTACGGATTAAGTCTACGTTTATATTTATTTACCGTTTCATTTTGAAATGTTGGGACTTTGCTGTAGGTGTCGGAAATACTAGGTGCTCATTTTAGGAGTGGGCGTTCTCCTTTGTGGTAATGATGAATGGTAATATTTTTTTTTTGTTTAGGTTGGGATCTCATGAAATAAATTTTATGGCTCTGAATGAAGTGATAGGAAGTGTCAGACTTTTACTGACTAAAACTCACCCGTGTTCTTTCAGTTGTCTTTTGCGTTTCAGGGCCGCGGTAACTCTTCAATCCCGTGGAATCGTGTTTTCTTTTACCAATTGATTTACCAAGATATAGGTAATCATGACAATATATCTCAGCAATTTGTCTTGGCATTCGTAAAGGCCTGTAATCGTTAACGGTAAAAGGCTGATTAAATCGATGTAATTTATTCAGGATTTTATAATTTAATTTGACAGATAAGCTTTTTTAACAGGAAAATTACGGACTTATTTGTACCGAAAAATTCTGGTAGATTAAAATTTTATGAGGGCAATTAAACACTCTGTTTGTCTGTAGCTACTTGGAAGTGGTATAATAAACATGGAATCGATCGAGAGCATACTAAAAAACCAGTTCTCTTTTTATGTGTACGGATTTTGAGAATCGCCCTTTATAAATTATGTGGACAATGTTTCACGTAATGTATTGAACCGATTGAAATGTAATTGTAAATTAAAATTATATACTTATAGTGTTTTTTTTTTTTTGTAATCGTTATATATTATATAAAAATCAATTGCTGTTTGTCAGTTTCGAAAACTCACAGCTTCACCGATTTTAATATTTTTTATTTTGTTTGACTTTTATAAAAGAAAAAAAAAACTTAAAATGGGCTGAACATTATTAGCGCGGTGCGGAGCCGCGGGCAGCAGTTGTATGTAAAAATTTAATAATAATAATACATTTTAATAAACAATTACTTAGGTACAAAAATTGACAGTTAATATACGGCGAAATTGTCCGAAAGAGACGTTTGTGGTCATACAGGTGGCTTTTTTTATTTTTTTATTTATTTATTTAAGGTTCACCAACAGTTGTTACAGATATTCTATAGATAGGAACTTATAAACAATTGTGTCTTAAATCTAACTGTACAACCAATTACAGGCAAACACCACATGCAAAATGCTCCTTGTAATTATCATTAATTTACTTATGTGTAATATTGCTTTTTAATAAATATTTTAACCTGACTTGTACCTACTTAAATGCTAGACACTAAATAACAAATACTGTAGTAATGAACATAATTCCAAATACTAATTCTAATTGCATCTGACAAACACCGATATTGAGTCTGCGTGGACGTCAACCAGGTCGCTGCGTTCGTTTATAAGTTTGCACATGCGGGGTATAGGCGAATTAGCACCAAACACTGTACGGCGAAGAGGTGGAGCTAAGGGTGCTATAGGTTTGCGAGGTGGTCTACGGGGTACTCTGAAATTGAACTTAGATACTAGTTGTGGGCAGTCAATGGTGTTATTGAGCAGTTTATATGCGAATCTTAAATCCAAGAGCTTTCTCCGAGCTTCCAGTGTATCCATTCTATAATTTTTTAGTCAGTAAAAGTCTGACATTAACTCTCGCTCCTCTCCAGAGCGGGAGAATATATTTCACGATATCCCATGCCAAATAAAAATCGTTATTGTTCTATGACATGTAATGTTGCCAAAGTTTTTAGATTCAGTAATTACTTATGAAAATACTGACCAAGGATAAGTAAGTAGTTAGATTATGCCCTTAGCCTAGGAATTCCACGTGAAGGAACGGACATCCTCACGCCCTGGCCGCCGCGATCCTAATCCCGACTACCAGCCACGGTAAGCGCAGGCTTGTGGACGACGAGCAATGGGTAGCTCGCTAGCTAGCCGTCAGATAATCATTCGGACCGAACCACAGATAAAAGAAGAACCCAAGTCGTCGTCAGTGCGTAGTGTTTCACGCACTCCTTAATTCATTAAACACCAAGAGGACACCGGTGTCCGCATATCTATTGTCTTTCTATTGTGTCTCTAATTACAGTATTCAAAAGGAGAGATGTCAGCAAACCGTATAGGGGCCCAGCAGGGTCGAGGCCTGCTAGAGTTGTGGGCATTTCCTGAAAAGAAAACCCTTGGTCGTAGAAAGCAAAAGGTAACTGAAGGACACAGGTGTGGTTTTAGTCTGTAAAAGTCTGACACGCCCTCCCTATCCACCTACAGAGCGTTTGTACATGAATTCTCTGTATCTCCATATATTTTGTTATGTTTTTTTGTGTATAATAAAGAATTAAAGAAAGAAGAATCGTTATCCACCTTAAAAAAAGCCTAGGAATAACGTCAAGTAACAATTACTATATCAAGCTATAAGGAAGCCATAACTAAGAGAAAATTGTTTCCAACTAGCAGTAACTTACTATCAGAGATAGCGTTATCTTTAGGGTAAACGCACATATTGCTGTCCCCAGCCACGTTGTTGAGCATTTATAAGCGCTTACGCGCTGGCTGACTATAGTTTAACCACCCAATGCGATGGTGAAAGCCAACAATTGTTAACACTAACAAGTTAAAACAAAAATAATTTAAAACTTTAGACTGTGCAATAATTGCTTAAGGCCGGGTTCTACTCATTTTGAACTTTTTTGAAAATCATCTCTGCCATAAAAACCGTCGGACAAAAATCAAAACATGATATAAATTAGTTGGCACGATAAAAAAAAAATCGCGAATCTCACCCTTACGATTATAAACGTGTATATATCTACGTGATTACTTTTCGGCATTGAAAGTTACATAAAATAATAAAACTTGTTTTTTAAAAGAGTGGTAAAAACAATAATGATTTTCTGTAAATAATTTATGTATGTAAATACTATTAATAATATTGTAATAAAAGTTTTTTTTTCCGCAACTCTTGCCATTGTGTACATATCTATAATAATTATTTGTCCATTTGATCGATTTATTTAAAGTAGTTAACCTACTGGTGGTTACACGATTATGTTGTTTTCGTGTTAATAAATAGAAACTAATATTAATTAACTTTTTTTTATTACTTATTTATCAATTGCTGGCTATACTTAGAAAATAACTGGCAGTTTTGACTGTGATCGGCACACAAGACATATTTACTCAAGCCCCAAGTGAACGCCGGTGTTCACACACCTATTGTCTTTCTATTGTGTCTCTAATTACGGTATTCAAAAGAATATTATGTATTATCAAGTGCGCTTGATTTTATGCCTTGTCTTTTCAAAAACCTGAAAAATATAAACAGGTCTATTCCACAATGGGCCAGAATGTGCACTGGGAATACAATCCGCTACAATGCTAAGAGGTGTTATTTGATGAGGACTACGCTCGAGGAGGTTTATAACAGTTTTAAAGCTAAATAAATTCCTTTACGCAGCAAACGTAGTTCTGCCATTATATAAATTATGGGAAACCGACCTTCACGCGAGCGAAGTCGTTGGCAGAAGCTAGAGTTGTTATATATGTATTGTTAACTTTTTTTTTAATATTTCGTTGGCGTGCCTATACATGTATATAAATATTTACCAGTACCTCTACCATGAGTTTTAAGCTATAGTATTCGTCGCTACTCGATATCGACGCCGTAAATATTTTGTATGGCAAATTTTGCAGCGCCTCTAGCGGTCACTTGCAGAACCAAAATTTGCCATACGAAATATTTACGGCGTCGATATTGAGTAGCGACGAATACTATTGCTTAAAACTCATGGTAGAGGTACTGATGAGTTTACGTTCCCATAGTTTTAAAAAAAGAAAAAAGAAATATTAATTAGGTATCATTTTCCCCAGAACATGTTATGTTAGTATTTTCCTCTATTAGTAGTTGTTATGTCCATATTGTTATGTCCAAATCGTAGAAATGTTCTATTTGTTATTGTGCAGTTAAATAAAATATTTGGACAGAAAAAAAACTGCTCAAGTACGTGTCGGACTCAAAAGGTCCGTATTTCAATATTAAAATCGAGAAAGAAACTACACCGGAACAAAATAACGTGTCTTCTATAGGAACCCCCTTTAATTAATTTAACTTAGTTTTAAATTATTGTACTTTGGGGCTCAGCGAAGAACTCAAATGTGGAAATTCTTCAGCGATTCTAGAATAAGGCTCTCAGAGTCATCTCAAATGCTCCGTGGTTCATAAAAACCTCTGAACTACACGAGCATCTACAGATTGGAACCATAAAGGAGGAAATAGAACGCAGATCTAAGTCATATAAAGACCGACTGATGACACATAGCAACACCTTAGCCACAGTTCTAAGTGAACCAGCAACATTGAGAAGGCTAAAACGCCACTACATTTAGGACTTTACTGAGTAGAGCAAAGTAACAGAAATATTGAGAAGGCAGATTCTTCGCTGGAAGAATGAACCTTAGCATCTACCAATTCTCACAAAAAATCTGTTAATGGTTCGTCAAACCGATTGCAAGATACAAAACGGAAAAAAAAAGGTTTAAATTATAATTTGTTGTTGTAGCGTCAATAGAAATTACATTGTATGAAAATTTCGTCCTTATACCTCTTGTTGTTTAAATATAAGATACATCCCGTTGACAGACGGACGGACATACAGACAGATGGACGGACAGCGTGCAGCGGAGGCTTAACCCGTTGGCACCCTTTGGGTACGGAACACCAAAAAGTATCATTGTTTATTTACATTTAAAGTATGTACATCATTTTATTATGGAATGATTTTTTTTATCTTTATCCTCGACCACATAAAACCAATGACAAGTCTTATCTTCCACTTCCTCCACCATTTATGTACATTTTACCGTATGAAACAGGACCTTCCACGCACATAGATAATTATGTCGGAGTACTTTCCCTTATGACATTGACATGTGTCTGCGTTAATGTGCTTTAATCGACGCTCCTAATGGAACTCTTTCATAGACCCTTTAGGTCTACTACGCAAGTTTATAAAGGTGTTTTTTATATCGTGCGGATTTCATCATGCATGTTCAGTGGACGGATTTGCCCACTGGTACATGATTAAGGTCGCTAGGTCTTAAAACTGAAAAGTCGGACTGACCAGGTCGTTCAGTACCTCAAGCACGAATATTTGTAGGTTTCGTATCGTAAACGTATCGAGTTGCCGGTACGATAACGGAATACAACTAAAGTCGGAAGCACAAAGCTCTTTCGTAATAGTATCGATTACGTTAGTGACGTCATACTAATGTAAGTAAGGATGTACAAAATTGAATGAATGATCTCAAAATTGATTGAACGTTTCGTTCAAAAACTCCTACATATTTTAGTTCTTAGTGATTTCATGGCCTTTAAAACTTTAAAACTGTTCAAATTTTGATGTAATACGAAGAAACTGCAGTAAAAGTTAATATTTAGTTAAGATAAATGGTTTAATTATTTAATTTATTATTAAAACTTTTGTGTTTAGTAAGATTGTGTTCCTAAACGAACGACGCGTAACACTTGACATTTTTTGACGCGAAGCTCATTCAAGGTTAACTTTGTTTTGAAGTAAGTTTGTTGATACGTAAACAAAGGATTAAATTGAAATAAACTTGATGAGGTGCTTAATTTTTGATAATTATTTAGGTCTATAATTAGAAGGCAACATATTATTAGAATATATATTGGAATACATAGTCCTTTAAATACCTTACTTTAAGTTCAAGGCTGATCCTTTTACTTAAAACATAAATACAAAAATGCTTCCTTACTTAGACGAAATCTATTTCTAAATTCTGTGTCGCTTAGGTTTTGTAGGTTAATTTTTTTTTATTTTTTTTTATTGTAGGTAAAATCATCAAATGACTAAATAAACTAACTTGTTTTTTATTAATAAAAATATAGTGTTCTAAAATAAATCACCCGCCTTGTTTCTCTTCCTACATTTCTACTTTCAAAAATCAATCGCGCCGCAAGATAAATAGTACAATGCACTATGTCGAGGGGTGCTTCTTGTTAATCTAAGCATTTTCTAACAAAATTTGTTAACACAATCACTTAAATCATTATTTTATGCTTCCAATAAACTCCGACGAAAGTTTTCTCACTGCCAAATTTATAGTGAATAAACTTTCGTAAAACTCGCAAACCAGCCTTCGACAATGACGATACTATACGTCATTTTAAACCTTCGTGCTAGCTATCTTCATACAAACGGCTCAAGGTTACGTACGTTACGAATTCGATACGAATACGAAACCTATAGGACTAAGTTCGTGCTCACAAAATTAGTTCAAATTACGCACACCAGAGGCGCTGTTCATGTTTCCATACAAAATGCTCACGTTAACGATACGAATACTTTTTCGCAAGTTGTTCGTGCTAGGGGCACTGTACCTCTAGCACGAATATTTGTAGGTTTCGTATCGTAAACGTATCGAGTTGCCGATACGATAACGGAATACAACCAAAGTCGGAAGCACAAAGCTCTTTCGTAATAGTATCGAGACCTCGATACGATTACGTTAGTGACGTCATACTAATGTAAGTAAGGATGTACAAAATTGAATGAATGATCTCAAAATTGATTGAACGTTTCGTTCAAAAACTCCTACATATTTTAATTCTTAGTGATTTCAGGGCCTTTAAAACGTTAAAACTGTTCAAATTTTGATGTAATACGAAGAAACTGCAGTAAAAGTTAATATTTAGTTAAGATAAATGGTTTAATTATTAAATTTATTATTAAAACTTTTGTGTTTAGTGAGATTGTGTTCCTAAACGAACGACGCGTAACACTTGACATTTTTTGACGCGAAGCTCATTCAAGGTCAACTTTGTTTTGAAGTAAGTTTGTTGATACGTAAACAAAGGATTAAATTGAAATAAACTTGATGAGGAGCTTAATTTTTGATAATTATTTAGGTCTATAATTAGAAGGCAACATATTATTAGAATATATATAATTGGAATACATAGTCCTTTAAATACCTTACTTTACGTTCAATGCATCCTTTTACTTAAAACATAAATACGAAAATGCTTCCTTACTTAGACGAAATCTATTTCTAAATTCTGTAATACTTTTTTTTATTTTTTGTAGGTTAATATTTTTTTATTTTTTATTTTTGGTAGGTAAAATCATCCAATGACTAAATACACTAACTTGTTTTTATTAATAAAAATATAGTGTTCTAAAATAAATCACCCGCCTTGTTTCTCTTCATACATTTCCACTTTCAAAAATCAATCGCGCCGCAAGATAAATAGTACAATGCACTATGTCGAGGGGTGCTTCTTGTTAATCTAAGCATTTTCTAACAAAATTTGTTAACACAATCACTTAAATTATTATTTTATGCTTCCAATAAACTCCGACGAAAGTTTTCTCACTGCCAAATTTATAGTGAATAAACTTTCGAGAAACTCGCAAACCAGCCTTCGACAATGACGATACTATACGTCATTTTAAACCTTCGTGCTAGCTATCTTCATACAAACGGCTCAAGGTTACGTACGTTACGAATTCGATACGAATACGAAACCTATAGGGCTAAGTTCGTGCTCACAAAATTAGTTCAAATTACGCACACTAGAGGCGCTGTTCATGTTTCCATACAAAATGCTCACGTTAACGATACGAATACTTTTTCGCAAGTTGTTCGTGCTAGGGGTACTGATCTATATCCGCTGGACCACACTACTATTAGTCTCTGTTTAGTGTGTGATAGCTGCAGACAGGTTTGCGTGCACAGCCGCATTGCCCGTGGGTAAATCTAGTCAATTTCTGGGCACGGGCGATGTCATGAGACGTGAAAAAAATACAGGAGATACATTTTGTTAGTAGAATGAGTAGTTACTTAATCTTGACGATTCACTGAAATTGAAGACTCAGTTTTATTTTGTTTAAATCTTATTATTTAATCGCTATTTCATTCAGAAATCACATGGTAACTCGCAATACAATGTGAACAAAGAAACGGGCCATAAGACGTCCACTATTTGATATAGGCTTCCCCCAAAGGGGAGGTTTGCCATAATCGCCACGCTTGCTTGCCCACGGGTTGGCGGTCGCAGTGTGGTTTATTTTGGTATTTACTTTACTCTGGCGTATTTCTTAAGGTAGAACTACACTGGACACATGTGGGCTACCTACGCCGACCTGAACGTGTCGGTCTCCATACATTTTATATGTCAACTAGACTAGTAGAGCTACCTTATATCCACGCCATGTGACGACGCTCTACGTACAAATCAGGCGTCGCCCACGTATGCGTCGGTCTAATGTGTTTTCCGCTTTAACTACACCCACGAGAAGAGATTGTAATGGTGCTGTTCTTTACTCTTGCACACCATACTTGAAGCACAGTAAAAGTCGTGCTTGAAATATCTTTGTTTAAGTTCTACACATTGTTTATTAATAAAATAATGTATTTCGCACGTTTCATGTGAATTACGATAGCTAAGTAAACAAATGTGTGGGGATCACCCTTTGTTTACTGTGCGTGGCGCCTACCATAAGGCTGTATTTATCAGTAAACAAGTTTGAGGAATTTCAACTCACGGGTAATAAAGTTAGTAAACGTAATGTCGGTGGTTTGTAACTGGCCTTCTTACGGCGAAGTGCTGGCAATTTTTTTTTCTTTTGAGTGGTATAATTAGTTAGTAACGTGTCCCGCTTTAGGTGGAGCGAGAGAGCGTGCCAAATTTTTATTGACTAAAACCCTTTGTGTTCCAGGACCATAGTCACCCTTTCAAACATTCCCGCAGCCCTACCAGGCATCGGTCGTACTGGGTCGCTTTAGTTTTGCTGACTGTGGAATACTATGCGGCTCGACTCGGGCTCAGTCCTTATCGGATTGAGGTGTTAGCATACTGACTTCATTGAAAATAATATTGCCTAAGTGACTGGCCTGTTAGTCTAGTGGTCAGTGGCCCTGACTACTTTGCCGGAGGTTCGATTCCCACTCAGGTTTGTGTGATGAGCAAGATCATTTGTTCTGTGTCTGGGTGTAAATTATATATAATATATATGTATTTAGAAATGTATAAGTATGTTTATCAGTTGTCTCTCATAACACAAACTCTGTTTAACTTGAGACTAGACGGTGTTGTGTGATATTTATACTAAAGTAAGACGATATCTGTTGTCTGTAACTGGCCTTATTGGAAATATAAGTATTTGATTCTGTTCGGAAATCGTAACCGCGGCATGCAGCGCATCAACCAATCGCAACCATTGCGCTAAGTGTACCGTCACTTGATTTATTATTATATTTTAGAAGCAGTCAATGAGCCAGATCTTTAATGTTTTTTTTTTCTTGTGTAAGAGATGAATGGCAACTGCATTAAGGTTTTCTTTTGATTGCTGTGCTTATGCAATTGGCCCTCAGGGATAAATCGATAATACTAAATCAACTGTTATTATTATCGGTGATTAAAATAATCACTACCATGAATCGATTGTGACTACAGTTATGGGAACCCTGCAAGCGATATCCGATATCAATTAACATGAAAATTATAATAAATTGAAATTAACCGTTTTGAAACTAAAAACTTTACTGATGAGTTGGCAATCTATTTATATCCGTGTATTGCGTATTTCCCTATCCATGTAATAAAAAAATGAAGTGTGTCAAACCTTATCCATATGTTCGGCTGAACTAACTAGTCTGTCCGGCTTTTCCTAGGTCTACTGTCCGTCAGAGACTTTGAAACCATCCAATCGACCCAATGGGTTTTCATTAGAAAGGCTATATGATGATGGTTTTAGACCATTAGAACAATGCATTAAAAAAATGCAAATTTCCTTTTTTTTTCAAACTAACAAATAAAATGTATTTTTAGCGTAGCTCATGCCGGGTATCCACTAATCACATTTAGGCTAAGAACTCACGAAGCGGTTTTCAGTCGCGGCCGCCGCGGTTAGTCTTCTGAAGAATGCTCGTTTTACGCCCGCGACGCGGCGACGCGACGTACGCGGTTGTTCGCGGCTCCCGTTATACCGGCAGGCCGTCTTGCAACCGCTTGTCTTGCGATAATCACCCGCCTGGTTTGCGGGCGAAAATCGCAACCGTGAGGACTGCGTAACCGCACAAAACTTATCCCGGGAGTATGTTCCTAAAACAAATATAATATAAGATAATTTATAATGCCGCCTTATAATGTTTCCACGGCCCCGACAGTACAACAACGACAAAGTATCCTGGAGAGGTTGCCTTAATCCCGACTTAGGCCACCTCTCCAGGATACCTTTTATCCCAGATTATATTACTTTGGGTGTGATTTGAGACAACTTTTTACATTCACGCAGGTGAAACCGCTAGCAGCAGTTACTGATTAATGTTTAAAGCTTCAGTGATTAGTAGGCAATCTATTTATAACCCGGTATTCCGGAAATTCCCGTCCATTTAATATTAAATATAAAGTGAATGCGTGAGTGCCAGCGGGTTATTAAATCAATAAGCCTCACGCTGCTGCAATTTTTATTAACCTCGAATTCTTTTGTTAGCAATTTGACGTCGATGTCCGCTTTAACCTGCCATTGCTCGTGTGTTGGTCTTTTAGTCCCAATTTAATATACAGAGTTGATTTATTTGTGATTTGAAGTAAACCTGATAGATTGATGTACGAGTATCTCATGCAATGTCGCGTTTGCATGTGGGCCCAGCCTCGGCCAATCGCCATTGTGTTAACGGGGTTTCCCTATTTATAAAATGGCTAATAGCGATTGGCTGAGGCTGGGCCCACATGTAAACGTAGCATCATGTTATGATGGTACGGTTGACGAGTGGTTGAGCGATCGGTTGCTCCATTGTGAGTCGAATCCATGATTCGATTCTGGCACAGAATATTTTTTTATATGGCCTACAAATAGTAGTTCTGGGTCTGGGTGTTATGTTTATGAATGGTACGATGCAGGGCTAACTAATTTATAATGTGGGACAATGTTTAAAAAATAATCCTCCTGCTTCTTACTCCAATTTATTTGAGATCTGCACAGAAAGTCTTTTTCCATATATTGCTGTGTGTGTAGTAATCTTAGTAGTTCGCGCATTTCTAGCCATTATTATCGTTTGCAAAATTCATCCATAATTTCTTTGATCTTCCTTCTTCTTCTCTTCTTCATCATGACTTCAGTCGAAAGACGTCTACTGCTTGACATAGGCCTCCCCCAAGTATAGATCACAATGTTCATTTTTGTGCGTCTCGTATCCATTATAATTCTGCGACCCTCACTAGGTCATTGGTCCACCCTGTGGAAGGCCTCGCAACGCTACATTTTCCGTTTTGCAGTTGCTAATTCAGAACCTTTCGATCCCATCGACTAGGTATCTGTTCTGCGAGCAATGTGTTCTGCCTTGTGCACTGCCACTTAATTTTGGCGATTCTTCGGGCTATGTTGGTATTTCGGTAATCTTAGTTCTCCTACAGATATCTCCAGATCTGATTCGATTACGTAAGGAAACTTCGAGCATGGTCTTCTACTCTTAATTTATTACCATTTTATTATCCCATTTATCCATATTTATCAATTTCGTAAACCGTTTTATCCGCTTCCAAGTACAGATTATGTATTTAAAGACTTCCATTGCTTTATTTTACGACTCTATTACATTTTCAATCACGGCACAGCAACCATTACTGAAATTAACTCAAAATGTTTTTTTTTTTATTATTATACGGGAGATTGCATTTACGTGCGATTTAAAACGACTTGTTGACCAATTACGTTTAATAGAGAAATTGTATAGTGTATTGGCAGGCGAGTTGCTTTATTGATGAAATATAGCCTGCCCGAATAGTTTGATGAAAATAAGAATTTTCAATGCTGCATACTCTAACTCATACCTCGTTGTTATAGTGGTCGCAAGCGCTGATACTAAGCATGCTTGTAGGGCTGAAACAGTTACAGAGGCTCTGGAACGCATAGCAATACAGAGTATAAAATCATGCTAGCCTCGTATTATTATCTTGGACTTAAACATAAGCACCGAAATGTGATGCCCATTTATCGCAACACCTCTACAATTCCCTTCAGTGAACACAGGAGTGATGTTCTTACGATGAACTCTTTTGGCCACATATAACCGTTTAAGTAGGATTTTATTAGAGGACTTTTATGCGGGTATCCTTTTTAGTTACCCACATTTAACGTTATCGCTAGCTATTTCAACTGCTTCATCTATACTAGACACAGTAAATTGTGACGATTTACGCGTTGATGTCTCGGCCGAACACCATTCAGTCCGTCCCGTTGGCTGCGGCTCTGTTATCTCTAGTGGTTCATTAGGCGAGGCTTGCAAAAGGCTAGCTGGGACAAAGGACCATTCGGCCCACCCTCGGAAGTCGTAGGGTTACATGAATATACGGCTGTAGGTACTTGAAAATTTTCTATTATTAATTTTTGAAAACGCATGTCACGTTGAACCTCTTTTCGTATAAGTAGGTACTTTATCTGCGGTATTTCTTTTTTAACCCCCGACGGAAAAGAGGGGTGATATAAGTTTGACCTGTCTTTCTGTTTGTCTGTCCGTGGCATCGTAGCGTCCAAGCAAATGGACCGATTTTGATGCGGTTTTTTTTTGTTTGAAAGCTGGCTTAATCGAGATGGTTTTTAGCTACAATTTATGAAGATCTGTGCAGGTGTTCAAGGTCATCAGCTCGTTTGTTAACTGCGGTAAGGTTTTTAAACACTTAATGGATATAATATACTTTATTTTAAACATATGTATGTGTGTTTTCTAAACTTTTCATTGCGTAATACTAAAACGGTTTACTTGTTATACTAAAAAGTTTTTACAATAATATGCAACTCTGTAAAAACTTAATTAACTTTATCTTCGGAATAGCTAATATTGTTTAATATTATGCAGTCTTCAATTTATTGGCTGACAGTTTTATGTTGTAGGTTCTGTTTTTTTGTGCTTCTTGCAGCAATAAATAAGGTTTTTTTTCTTTTTGAAATTGCTGTATGTTTTTGTCTTTGATCCGTGACTCACTCTGTGACTCAAAATCCTTGGGATTTGGGATCACTTATAACATGAGCTTTCTAAAATTTATGGCATTCGATGCATTAAAAATGTTTCCGGTTTGAATCATGTCTTGTATTTGTTAGTAACTTGATTTATGTCCACTTATCCCCACTGCCAATATAACTTTATGCACTTAACTTATAAAAAAATCACTGAATTTTTTGCAGTGATTAAAAAACAAACAGGTATCATTTAATTGTTTAGGTATGCGTTTTATTTCATCTCAAGAATGCGACTATACGACCGACCCTTTGCATTTGAATTATACCCACGTGAACAATAATGTCTCAAACTGATATCATCTCCTGTAATTATTTTGTTGTTTTACACTTGGCTTGTTTTTATTTGTATTTAAGTAACGCCTGCCATCAAGTCTTCCTTTATGGTGCTCCATTCGATTGTTACGGTCTCGCTCCAACTGCGTCGTCAATAAATCGAGTTACGTGATATGAATATCCTTAATGTCACGATTTGACCAAACTTCATGCACCAATTGTACATACTAATTCCGTGTTTTTATAGCAGGCTGATTTTTATGACAAATCAAGTTCAAATATCGAATCTTCAGAGGATAAGTGCGATGACATAAATACTCTATGTCTACGATTGAAATTAGAATTTCATGTTTCTTTGAGTGGAATACTAATGACTTTGTTTATTTTTGAATATTCTAGTTTTGCTTTTATTTGTTAAGTATTGTATTGTTGAGATGACCTATTTTCTGATCTGAATACCTATCGTGCTTTTTTTACTAAAGTTTTAATATGTGGGTATACACCACATAGTGTGTGAATAGAGACGTTAATACTTGCTCGTAATTTGCAGATTCATGCCTGCAAGGGTAATATCATAATAAGAGAGCTAGTCGATATTTCGAGTCATACTCGGCTAGCCATAATATTCCAATAAAACACTGGCAGGAAATATTTCCTCGTGCCCGTTCGAAATCCGAACGACTGCTTTCATCATAGATACCCGTGGCTTTCATAGATATTGGTTTATAATGACAGCGATGGCATTGTGCAAACAATAAAAGACTTCTGAACATTTAAAAAAGTAAAGAATGCGTTTAATTTATGGTACAATAGGAGCTTTTTGACGCCTTCTTTGGCGCCTGCTCGATTGTCCGTCTTCGGTGAGTCAGCTTGTATTTCACCGAACGTGACTGTACCAAGATCTTTGATAGAAAGCTTGATAACGGTATTATGTTACATCAAATTTGACGGCAAAAATCTCATGCGGTTCATATGTAAATATTTTTTTTTAGTTGGCGAGAGTTGGTTCAATCTAATAGAGACGTACATGATTGAATTCAATTGTAACATTTGATTTAATTTAAAATTCTTGGCTGTATTGGATTATGTAGTTTATTAAGTTTATGTTGGAAAAAAAGCTTCCATGTTTCTTGCATCTTCTCTTAATGTAATAAAGCTCTTTTGTCACACTGTTTTTTTTCTGCCAATTTCCATAAAAGGCAGCAGACATGCAACATTTAACTTCGAATGACTTATTTCGGATGTCAAGGGGAGAATTCTTCATATAAATTTGGAGTCGTAGAGAAAAATAATAGTATACCCGAAGGATATTTCTGAAGGATATTTTCGCTTATTGCTTCTAAATCACGATCATAAATATAATGGAGGTCGAATGTCTTCATTCTTTTTTATTTGAGTCTGGTCCTTCGAGCCGGATAGGAGCTCAATTTAAAATAATAAAGGATATAACGGTTGAGGGGTGTAACTGTGAATGAACCTTGGTTTCAGAAGTATTAGGGTTCTTGGGTTGGTTTAAACCGTCCGTATCATACGTCTGATGAGCCCAAAATTACAGAAATCCTGACGTGATAGCTTATTGTTTAATAATACTGTTTGACTGGTTGAAATCTCTTCGGGACTGCGTGCTATAATGACGGAAGCAACTTAAAACTGACTTAGACCGTTATCCTTGCACCCATATTGCTGACCATTAATCTAAATCTTGAATTACCGAATTTTACGATTTGCGTAGGATGAAGTTGCTGATACAATAAGCTTTATGACCTTAACAAACATATATAAATGTCTATATTTACGATATTTCGAACAAGTTAGCTTGGGCACCTATAAAAACCCACTAAAGAGGTAAAGAGACTTAATGACGTTATGTTTTTGTTTTATTAATGCAATAAAGTGACCATATCGTGTGACGGTACTTAAAGTTTGTCCGGCGCATCCTGGCCGGTCAGGCAATAACAGTGCTGCCTGATGGCAAGAATTGTCGTATGATACTTACACGCAGGCAATAAAAAACAAGGAATAAACCTAGTATTAAGAAAAACAAGTATTGTCAGTATTTGGTCGTCTTTCAACATCATACTTGCTGAAAACGCGTTTTTTTTTAGGTGGGAAATCATCCAATGGCTTCTCCGACTCTAGGGTGGAGCGGAAGAGCATGTCAGACTGACTAAAACCCACTCCTATGTTCCTTCTTTCCTGAAGCGAACGCACGGCCCTAGTAAGGTTCGACCCTGCTGGGTTCCTAATGTTTCTCCTAGCCCGAAAAGTGTGGAAGACCTAAATATTTGCCGTAAACAACGAATCTGGAACAGAAAACTCAAGAAAAGATTCGAGGATTCGGAAGAGCTACTAAGACTGGCGAAGAATAACGAGAAGAGCCGATCCATAAATCGTATGACTCAAAACAAAGCGACAGATAAAGAGACGGTTGGTGATTGAGCGATTGGCTACTACGCAGCATGTTACGGGTTCAATTCGCGCACAAAACAACTATTTGTATGGCCTACTACCATTGATATATTATAAGGGAAAATATGTTACGCGCTAACATCGCAATCAGAAAACCTAGACTAGAAACTCACACATCTACACTACATATAGGCACTGATAGACAAGGACAGAGATAGGAGCCGGCACTGTCTTGCGAGCGAAATAGCATTAGCCGCCGAATGTGTGTGATCGTCGCGACCAATGTAACGCCGATTGCGACTGAGTGAAATTAGGACAAATTATCGTAATTTCAAAGGTCCACGCGCTAGAGGCGAGTCACCTATTTTCCGCTGTTTTGATTATATGAACGCCTACTACAGATAGTTCTTAGTCCTGTGTAGGTATGTGAATTGAAATGTTTTTGAACGCACCCAGGATACAGGAGTAATTCCTAGTGTGAGACAAGGTTATCTAAAAATGATAAAGGTACTTTTTCGACGATTTGAAACCCTTTGTAGGAAGAGTGCAATAGAATTTGATCTTTGCTTTGTATGAAGTAAAGTTCGCTGCTAGTGTGCTTGCTCTGGACTCCAAAATTAACAATAATTCCTAGTGTGGGACAGCGTTTAAAATAAATAAAAAACGCTAAAGTAGCCTTACCACTAACTAATTGTAAGCCAAAATAATATTTGTTCTTCTAAAACAGACCAGTATTCAAATACATTGTAAGTAATCATGAAGCTTGTCTAAGCGGGCGTTCGCAAACAATCAATGTTATAATCTTTAACTTCCCCTAGTGTTTGACAGACAAACAGACTTTGTAGCCTTTTTGTAGCGGACGCATTAGTCAAAGGTCGATGGAACATGATGCGGTCCAAATGCAAGCTTGAAGCGAATGCTCATTCTCGATAGATCTTTAAAATAACAGTTAAACACTAGTATGAAATAAAACTGTCAATATTACGGCGCTTAAGATGTAGGAGCATTGTTTTTTGAAAATAGTTGATGATTTCGCCCAGAGAGTGCTAATACTCAAATGAGCTGTGCGTGTCTACTTTCTGCACGTTACAGGAACCGCAGGCGCGTCGTCCGCTCCGCTGGCGGGATGGCTACCGCTGGCGCTAGTTCCAAATTACGAAATAGCCAAATTCAATTTAGATTACCATCCACACGCTACCAACCACCTTCGAAGTAATCGTCCGACTTATCGGACTAACACAAAAAAATATCTATCGAAAACTTCCTAGTGAATCAGAACTTATACCAGAACCAGAATGTTCAAATAATATCTGTCTGACATGTCACCATTTATTCTACACATTATTTTTCCCTTGACACGACACTAAGCTCCCAATGAATACGGAAATGATAAACACCAACATTTGTACAAATCACAAAGTCAGAGTCGCTTTATCTGGTTCTTTCATCCCGTCGCTTGTGCCTATCTCCGGCACCGTTGCTATCGGACTGGCAATAAACAAGTAGGTTTATTGGACGGCTCCAAGCTCGACATGTCATGTGGAGTGAATCTCTCTTGGTCCTTGAGTGCCCACCAGATGGAAGGGCTGTGGATAAACAGCTGTTTGTTGTAGCTCTCTTTGAGTGTTTTCAAGATGCGGTAATTGTATGATGTTGAATTCAAAACTACTTAAACACTTAAAACTTACATTCCCTAAAAGTATCGCGCCACATCCAGTTAAGCTTACGTCTGCTTGTCTTTATTATACATTAACTGGTTTACTTACCTTGACATTTGAACCCGTGAATCGAACAACTTTTGTCCATATTTTTAAATGTACCCTCAAATTGTACTACATAAAATCGATGTCCTGTTTTGTATTACGTCCAACAATTTTTTAATTTTGTCTAGTTTTTAATATTCTCATGTACGTCAACAATGTAAATCTTGTGAGAAGAGATGCACAAGACTGGTTGCTCATGATGATAAATCACTCCAGGTTAAAGATTTCCTTGCAGACGTCTCAATGATTTATTATATTATCAATTTAAATAACAAGCATTTAGTTTTAATCGTACATCGATATAAATGAAGACCGATGTATGAGCTTTTATTTTTAGTGGGTAGACAATAATCATAGCTATGATTTAGATAACAGTTTGTTTCATTGACATTATGTCCTTTGGAACGTTTAACATATTGAATTGAGATTGATGTGTTTTTGCAATACAAATAGGTAACATTAATTTTTTAAGCGATTCAATTGACGAAACGGTCACTATAGGTATTATGAACAAAGTTTTTTATTATTGAAGAGAGTGGATTAGAACGGACAATTGGAAGAAATAATTTAATGATTTGAGTTTATAAAAAACAAATACACTTCTTTATAAAGTTCTCAGCAAAAACAGGTTTCAACTGTCAAAACACAGTTATAACCATTCAAAATTGTCCATTATAAAGGAACAATAGGCCTAACTATCAGCACTTTCTATCTCCTAGAATATATCTCGACAATGGGCCCATTTCAAACCACAGTTTAATAAGGGCACGTCAATTAAACGCTTCGGACCTACACATCCATATCTAATTACTCAACCAGTCAATAAGATCTCTTGTTATGTAGCATTCGTTATGTTATTAAAACGTTTTCGGAGACCGTGTTAAGCTGGTGATGGATGTTCAGCCCGTTTGGCGTAGAGCTGTGTTCGGGAGTCTCGGATATCTTTGTCATAGGTATGGCTTTGTAAAAGGCATCCAACATTTAGTTGTAAGTAGGTTAACTTTGAAAAAAAAATGGGTTATAATTGGTTTAGATTCTAGCTGCAAATATGGATTCAGTTTGAGACAACGGCAGCAAAAGCCAAAACGTGTTATCCAATTCCAATAAAAATCATGAAATATAACCAATTTTTAGTAAAGTCAGTCGTCTTGCATGGATGCAAGGCAGGGTGGGTCAGTTTACAGTGGTCGTTGGAGAGGCAATGCCGGGCCCGAAGCTCAGCGCGCAGCCTCCGCTGTATCGAGCGGCCGCGCCTACCCCACGTGCTCCATTCACCGGTACTATACCACTACCACGTGTGTTCGACCATACTATCGGCGGAATAGGCCGTAGTACAAATAAAAATAGTTTTTACTTTTGTCTTCCGTGTCTATCGTACTATGCAAACAATATGGAGCACTCTCCGTTAGTTATTAAATGAACTTTATCGATACTACTAATGAAATAGCAGCAGAATAGAAGCAGTAATTAGCTTTACAGCCTGCACACGTGATAAAACTATAAGCAAATTGCATACAAATTAAAATAACCGGATTGTGGTTGAAATAAAATTCAGCTTTTCAGTCCCATGTTGGGCGCCAACTCCTATAATATATTAATGGCGCCCAAACATGGGACTTAATTGAATCTGAGAGGATGAGTTTTACTGAATAATTGATGTATTAAAATCGTTGTTGAGAGGAAAATTATTAGTCCTACCATTCCACTTAAAGTTAAAGCATAAATCTTGAGATATATTATCAAAGCTAACTGCCCATTTTTTTCCTGAAAAATCTGTTTTATTATTATACTATAGCTACGCATGCGCGTAGCCATTTAAAAAGTGGAAAACCATTAATTTTCGCGGCTTTTGATGAAATATTAGCAGCATTTCTTAATTAGACCCTCGGGCTTTTCTTTTCACGGTCGGAATTAGCGGGTCGTTGTACCAAAGAATAATGATCTCGATGAAAGAAACAACAAACTTTTGTGTCATAAACATTCTGATCTGGTGTTTACTGACTTTTGATTAAGTAAAAAATGGTGATTCGATTAAGTTATTAAGTTAACAAATAGCAACGTATTAAAATAAATAGTGATGAAAATTAAGACTTACATTTTTACATCCCAAACAAATACTAGTAAATGGACACGTGTTCGTTGAAAGGGTTACTTGGAAGATTTACGGTGACGCATGGTGTCAAAAATGAGTCAGGCTCTCGCCTTATTTCGTCTTGGTCTTTTTTACCACCAGGTGTAAGTAGTTTTATTTCAGTATTCTGTCTCAGTTAGCCTCAATGATAAATATAATAGTTTATTTTACCAAACGTTATAAAATAAATTGTCAATAGAACCAAATCGCTTTTGAAACTTAAATGAATCCTTTTGACGTTCGTAGCAGACGTTACTCAAGTTATTAACGTCGAATTAAGACGATTATGTTCGGCAATCAGCTCCGAAAGATACCTAATTTGATTTTGCTCTTTTCTCCGTTTCAAATTTTGCCCTGATTGAATGGTTCCATTCCGAATATAATTTGATCTTTGAAATGTTTCTTTGCTTCAGTGTTTCTTCTCAGTCCAAGTTTGGCAGGAAACATCGGCTTCATCTTGTCTTTAGAACATGGTGAAGAGACATGTAATTTGCTGAATAAATATAGCTTGTAATTAGTCCTACGATTTTACTCTTCACTAATCATATCAACACTCACAATCACAATTCTCTAGAAATTATATACCTTGGTACCTAGTTTGCGAAGGGGGTATTTGCGCCGTCCTCACGTCTTGATTTCAATAAGACGGTTTGTTTTCCAGACGCGACACAGAATCTGGTCAGGTAATTCAATTAGATCGCCTTGACTACCCATTAAAATTTGATTGGAAACTTCCTCGCTGGCAAAACTAGGTTAGAGCGAACAGTTGCTGGGCGTAGTTACAAATTGAGCTCTTAGACCCGTCGGATAGGTGGCTCCTAACAAGACAATTGATTTATAATTAGATTCCTGATAGTATGTTGCGATTTCCCTAGAAGGTTCGCAGTAGCAGAAGTGTCTTGCTAGAGACCAAGACTATTTGAAAATCAAGATGAGGGTCAACACCTAATTGTTGACCAGTCCAAAATTATTCATCAAGTCTTTGCTGTCATACAGTCACATAAAACTCAAATATCCGGAAGTATACTTGGTTGCAAAAGATCAGAAGTGTCTTATCGATTTAGTTTCGGTTAATTTCAATTGAATCCGCAGCCAAAGATGTTTAAAGGGATAGAAGTAAGACGTGGAAATAAAATCAATTTGTTACAACGTCGCATCAGATCGGGATGAAATCGAGGCACAGGCTAAAAAATAAACTCCTTAGGATGAAAAGAGGAGGGTCTATAGAAGATGAATGCAAAGATGCTTTAACTCAAGAACTCTATTGACAGAAGGGTATTATATTATTTATATGATGTGGTTCGTATACTTAATGTCTGTGTTGTACGAGCTAAAACGAGACGTAGGTAACATGGTATTGAATTTTTACGCGGGTCCCGTTGGCTTGTTCCTATGAATATTCTCCGCGTTGTCCGTTTAATTTTGCACACGCTCCGCCAACCCACGGTTTTATGTACTCTACATATTGTTAAAGTCTGTTGGGTCTGCGTTATGTTTCTACGATCCGCTTAGTTTAGTTAAATGGGATCCCTGTTAAGATTTGCAGGAAATTCATAGGTTGTGCAGGGTTATCGATGTTTAGTGTAAATTTAATATTATGAAAGCAGTAAAGTAATTTATAATTTTGAATTTCGAAACCCTTGTACTACTTACGTTGTATTTCCTATTTCATCAGCAAATATTTGCCTTAGCCATTTACAATTTCAAAATTAATCTATTGAGAATAAAGTTGGCAAACCTTGGCATCCTCTGTACAAAGTTCCACTGTTACATCCGGCGGTGTCCGGCTCCGGACACTAACCGGACGGCGTCCGGATATCGGATGGACGTTATCTACCGAGTGTCCGTCATCTGTCCACTGCAACGATTCTGTTAATCCATTAGCTACATTAGAACGATGAGCTGGTTTTGATGACGTGGTTCGTTTTTAGATAGTTTTTTTTTTGTTTGACTATTTTACAATGTGTATTTACATGGTATTTACTGACTTTGACGTTTTGCCTGTACACAGTATACAGAGCGCAAGTGCAGAGTGCAAGTTGTTTTTACGTTAACACGATCGAAACGTTTATCGCGTTTGGCTCTCTGATTGGTTAAGGGCTTAGAGGGAGCCAATGGGAGCTCAGAACAACATAAACGTATCGATCGCGTTAACGTAAAACAAACTTGCACTAGGCACTCAGTTCTAAAGAAGATGACTAATATGGCATCGCTGCGTAATCTCCTGGGAAAAAAATTTCACATGTCTTACTCGAGGACGTAACAACACGTAAACCAATTAAAAAAAAAAAACATCCACATCTGTTTAGCCATTTGAGCGTGAAGGATTAGCAAACTTAAACTTAGGTGTAAAGTACATCACACCAACTTAAATGATCTACTTTTACGTGTTCTGCTATTTATAGACGAAATTTTATAATAAACACAATAAATTATCAAACGAAAGAGTCAATTATTTCATCATAAATAGGCCTGCTAACTGTATTCCCCAGTCGCCTGAAAAAAGAACCTCCTCCATTGTTTAACTCGGTTAATAAAAATAGCATTACAAAAAGAAGGCATGTTAAATCCTTTGTTTTGCTGTTTTATTTATGTAGGTGCTTAACGTCACGCATTATCGACCGCAACATACCACCCACTATTGTGGGAAATCCTGTAATGAATCATTTCTGGCATCCTACAAGTAAAATGGTGTTTGTGTGTCTGATTTATCCAAAATTAGGCAAAAATGTATGGTGTTACCCTGTACTATATTTTTAAATTGAAAACCTATCCAACAAAGCATCCAAAAGGCCAGGTACGTTTGAAAAACAGGATGCGACTACCACTACTTGTGCCATACCCATGAAACAGTTAGTTGTGTATGAAATTGTTTACGATATGTCATACTGAAGCTTGACTTCAAAGCTATGTGTGCTTTCCAATTACGCTGTTCAGTGACTGTAGGAATTCTATGCTTATTCTGTAGTAAGTGGTGAGGGTGCATGTCTTAAGCTAAAGACAAATTCAGCCCACGTATGCTACGTAAGCAATGCTTTATAACATCTAGACTCTTGAATTTGCTTGAAAACAAAACAGTCGACTTACGTGTCGAGGGACGCGTGTGACTGTGTTGTGGTTCGAGCTCATAAATTCGTCTCTGGTTCTGAAATAAAAAAGATAGGTAAAGAATAAACATTGAACACCAGGTGAAGGCTAATTGGAATGAAGGTCCCTGTTTTTGTAAGAACTACACAAGTGAGTACGCTAATTTGAAAAGATTTATGGTCATGAGACCGACATTGACGAACACTAATATAATCATGTTTCACTTCCAACCACACGTACGCATTATTATTAGTAACACGTGTGCAGAATCACAATAGCCAAATAGCCACAATAGTCTCACAATGAGCGTCGAGTGGTCTGTCGTACTCCTGATAGCTTTGTATGTGGCCGCATGTGTATTGATGTCGCTTAACCATTTGTGTTGCATAAAACTTACGTACGACTGGCTCGAGTGGACGACTTGTTTGAAGAGATACAGTGTTTCGGTACGATGGTAAATGTATTGTTGACGTTGTTAGAAAATAACGTTGATGGTTTTTTTGGGAGTTTTTGGGATAATTTTGGCGAAATTTCAATTGGCAAAATTTGGTGCTAAAATTTTGAGGGCTATTGGTTAGCAAAACTATTGGTTTCGATGCTTCTAGCATATTTCCAATGGGACAGATACTGTAGGATTAGATCATCAATTAGCCCGGTATGTCCCACTGCTGGATGAAGGCTTTCCTCTCCTTTTTCCATTCACGTCTATTTTCTGCCATAGCGGGCCAGTCTGTCCAGGTAGGAGCTGAGTTCATCTCTTTGCCGTCGTCTTGGTCTGACGCGATGTTGACCTGCGATAATAGGACCCAGTAAGTGGTTCTTTTAGCCCACAGCTCATCTGACATGCAACAGACATGGTCAGCTTAAGGTCTGAATAAGATTTTCCAATTGGACAGCAATACCGTACTTTGTATTGGTGGCTCCTGACAAGCACAGTGAACGTAAGCATCGTGAGAGCCTCTTGCAAGATACGTCACAGACTCATAGTGAAGCTTCACGCCTGGCTGTTTTGATAAATTTCATTTGGCAGACTTGGCTCGCTACCAACTCTGGGGTCACGTTGCCAAATGTGCCTGGGGGAGTCAATTTTCACACTTTATAAGACAGCTTATGCAGTATGTCACTTTATAACTTTGCGCCAGTTTCCTAGTCAGGTTTTACGTGAACCGCAATTTGTGTACTTGGCCGTTGGCACAGTTAAGTTCACCATACGTTTACGAGTAATCGTTGAGTTTATAGCCGCAATCAAGTTGAACCATTACCAATTCAAGTCGTGAATGGGCTAATGTGGCTGCATGTATTGGAAAATGTGGTGCTTTAGTAACTTCCAGAATCTTCGACGACAGTTATGAATTTTATCGAAATGACATTTAAAAAATCTCGGATAAAGTAACGAAACGATTCATGACGTGTCATAAGGTAGACTAGAAATTATGAATTTAAGAATATAAATCATTGTCTTGTTTGAACTTTGATGCCTTGGTTAGATAAGATTGAATAAATGACAGCGCATTAAAAGTAACAGCGGGGCATTACGTTATGAAATGCTCGGGTAAAAGTAACAATTTTAATTCAAAATTCTTGTGTAATTCCTCGAAATCCCTCTTTTACTTGGTGAAAATACAAGAGCCGTCAAAGTAACATTATAAACGAAATCATTTTCAAAATACAGCAAATGCTCCAGGGTTGGTTTAAAAGTCACACTAGCAAAATCAAACTGTTAAAAACAAAGTTCACACAACTGCCATCGGTCACAATCTATCATGGTCCGATGAAGTAGAAACTTCTAGAGACAATAGCTTGTAAAAGTGATAATTATCTTTTACAATGGCTAACACTGATTGATTGGGTGCGCGCTTCAAAATGGAGGTTAATAGAAGCATTGTTTTGAAAGAATAATTTGGCTATGAGGACCTACTATCTCCTTTGTTGTGTATTAGTTATTGACCTTATCGACCTCTTGTATTTTAAGCAATTAATTTGGGGTCTTCGTTGCCATGTCTCCGTCCATCTAAAAATTCCGTTTCGTCAAGTCAATTTTCATCACCCTCTACATTTTCTAATATGCTTAGCGGTGCCGAGATACCGTCGTCGTCGACTAAGTGTCGAAGTAACGTAACGTTTTTTTTTGTGTTCTGGAAATTGCCAATTTACCTATGCTAAATACGTCGTTGCCTCTCTTTTCGTTCTCCCGTTTATTGTTATCAAGTCCTTATCCGGTGTTTGTTAATACAGTTTTATTTATTCAATACGCAACTTATTTGCTCTTTATTATTTCGGTAATTGGGGCGTTTTATACAGTTGGCATTTAAATTTTTATCACCCATCTAACCAGAACTGGTTTTCTTAAACATAAAAATCTGTTTATCCATACGGTGTTGAAGGAAAAGGAATACCGTGTTTTTGGTTGAATGTGACATTCACTTGGCAACCACAAAGACACCATATGGCTGACGACCAGATTTTTACGTATTTGTTTACAATACACGTACTATTATAATATAGGTTTTCTCATAGACCATATTACACATACGGAAACCTGAGATTGCATGATCTAATAGGCCACAACATATCGATTTGCGCAGTTCACTCTCGTATGTGGTGATGACATGCTATCGGCTCATGTACGAAACTCAAACAACTTTGAATCAAGTTACTTGTACCCCTCCACAAAGGCGGGCGTTCGAGATCGTGTAACGGTATTTATGGATGGTGCAATATCCTATTCTATATTTGGTGCGCTCAAACAACTTGCATTCGTTTGCTATAAGGCTAATTTTGGCCAGCACATTATCAAAAGATACTAGAAAAAATAACAGTTGTATTTAAACTCTATGTACACAGAAATAAGAGTTACGCTACGTCACGTAGTGTTTCCGCTAGATTTTGGCAGTTAAGCAACTTTAGTCGAAGCTTCAGTGAGTCATCGATTTATACAATGCACGACCTCTTTGCTGATTCAAAGTATACATTAAGCTGTCGATATCTGTTTATTTAGATGAATGTATCTATAAAGTGCAGATAATGTAGCTTTCTATTCATTTGGTACCAAACATTGGCAAATGTTCCAATTTTCACAGTTCGTTCTGATTTTCTGGGAACGATACGCGGATATATGCCACGTTGGCAACGCATTTAGGAATTGGAACGCATTGATTAGTTCCGACAGTGTTGTTGATAATACACATTTGTCTGTACCCATATCTCCATGATGATAGAAGTTTAAGATTAGTATATTTTGACGGCACTATTGGAGCAGTGGTTGAGTGATAGGCCGTTACGCTACGTGTTGCGGGTCCCCGCGCGGGTGTTTCCTGAATATCTTGTGTGTCTACATGTTTGTGAACGCATCCACGATGCAGAAGTATTTGCTAGTGAAAAGAAACGAAACTTTCAACTACTGTATTACGTCCGGGCAATACTAAAGCTTTTATGACAGCAGCGCTTAAGTGAGCTACTGTTTTCTATTGTATTTTACACCTGCTATAAACCACCGACTCTTAATCTGTGGTCCCTATAAAGTGCAATTTCTTCAACTCAATATATTGCATTGGCAACAATGTTCTAAGTCATGATAACATTATTATTGGTATGTCGTGACTTCGTGAGTCTATAGGTCAGTATCGATTGGATAATAATGCACAGTTATTGTTTTATTCGTTGCGAACCGAACGGTAATAGCATTGTACGCCAAAGCGCGATAACTCTGATAGCATAGTAGTACATAATAAAGAAATCGTATTAGTTTCCTTTGTTTTATGTCTGTTTTAATGAAACTCTGGTTAAGTGGTTGGCGTGAAAACGACATCTTTACTAGCGAGCCAGCTTTATGAGCAACTTTGTTAAGTAACTGTAAGTAGGTGCACAGTAGGTAGGAATATAAAAATTGAAATAGTTACCGAGGTATAATGTTGCCGTGAAGGTCCGCTATGTACTGGTTGACTATGCAAAAAAAACTGCCGAAATGGGGGTGTTTTTTTTTTGTTGCCGATTTCATTAATAGACTGATGTTCATTAGGTGATAAAAATGAAAAAAAAAAATTTCATTCTGAAAAAGATTGCTGAGAGTTGAATGTTGTTTTTTACAAAGATTTTACTAAATCTGATTATATACAGTCCTTTTTAAGTAAACCCGTACTTTATGAATGTATAATCTGGACTAAACTGGCTAAATATTCCGGAAGAACATCGAAAGAGAAATGTTGTTCTCTTTTAAGGTAATCCTAGTACGAATACCAAAGCACTCCTTAGACACCTAAGTGCACATTTACTCCTGTCAAGGAGATTTTCTCTACAAATATTCTAGTAATAAAGATTTTATTCTTATTTATTTATTAATTTCTATCCTTTTCATTCATTCAGGATTGAACAGCAATAGAAACTTTTTCACAATATCCTCATAAACATTTATACATGAATAAGTAATCGAGTGTTATGAAGTTCAAAACAGTGTGTCGACGCGAACAGAACAACTGCTTCCCTTATGTTTGCAATAAAACTTTACGGGGCCATGCGACACGCGACTAGAGCTTTCTATCGATCTAGTTTTAGTATTTCTAACTATTCTCATAGCTCTACTGCGTTAGCTATTTTTAGAAACAGGTTAAACTTAACTGTATTTTTGTATGTTGATACTTTCTTCAATTAGATGGCCATTATCGCTCAGCTGAAAGTCGTAGTCGATATTGGTCGCTCTCTAGCTTTGCCACATCGAATCCATCGGATTCCCGCAAGCTTTGCCAGCTTGTCAATGCACTTCATCAACAATGTACTTATAAAGAAATACAAGTGACTATTGCTTTGATTTAACAAATCTAGAAATCGTATATCTGCACAAAAAAGAAACCAGTTCTATTGCAAATAATATCAACATCTA
This sequence comes from Leucania comma, assembly GCA_958295575.1. NCBI lineage: Eukaryota > Metazoa > Arthropoda > Insecta > Lepidoptera > Noctuidae > Leucania > Leucania comma. Next base: position 4,981,180 of record OY282470.1, on the reverse strand, counting down.
TAATTGGATAATTAGTCTGTCCTGCTGAAGTTCTCACATGCAATACTTAAAAACAGACGAAGAATGCTGGGCATCTAGTCGTCGAGATTACACCGGTCATACTTGTACAAGAGAATTTAGATCAAGTTCAGTTGTCAAAGTAAAAAAGATACTTTTCACGTCAACTGGTTGTGAAACCAGTCATGAGTCAGAAGCTCTTAGCTTTCGACACGGTCTAGGCTACGATATTAAGCTATTTGCAACAGGAATGCTAATATGAACGTTTTATGATGCAATCAAATTAAATGTTTTATTGAATGTTTGGGGTTTTTTTGAACGAATTAAGTCTGTTTCGTAAACTAACCGCTAATGTGATTAGTTTATGCATGAGTAAAATCTTCATAAACTAACACCTACGTGCAGACGACTGTTTAAATATAAAGAAAATGCATTCGATTGCACCGGTAAATGATGTTCATCACTTGTGGAATTTCTCATGTCGTTTATGAAACTCTATTGCAGCTGAGAAATATGGACCCACCATATTTCTCAGCTGCACTAAAGATGCATTGCAACGTGCTGGACGTCACAGAATTCCAATTCCAAATAATAATATGTGCATGCCTGAGCACGTGTTGTTCTGGTCGCCCATAAATAATATAGACACTGAGAATATTACCGAAGATGCGCCTATCGCCTAGGATAAAGATATACTAAAATACGTGGAACCGAAGTGTCTTCTGGCATCTTTTAGGCTTGCTTTTTTCATTATCCTAGTTTCCTTTCAGACTTAGAGCCGAGCAGTAATAAGGCTAAGAGTGATGTTATCGACGGTGAATTACAAAATCTGTCTAATGGCTTTTTCTATTTTGTCGCAGAATACTATTTTCATTTTCAAGCTGGGGAGGCTGTCGGCAGTAAAAAGCGATACTTTCAAGAAGCTCTCATCTTCCCATAGTACATTTGATTATAATTAAAAGCTGCTTGAGCATAAACTGTTCAATGGCGCCGCGAGCTCATCTCAATTGTCTGTAATTCGTTGCGTGACACCGCTCAACGCTTGGCGTCTCGTAATGTCTCTTTATTATGATTTTAATGCGTTTACTTAAGTTCCACTTGCTCCATCGATGTGTCGAGGAAAAGTTTCCCGTTGTAAATGGAAATGTAGCCAGCTTTATATTCTGGTTTGCAGTTCTTTATACTTCTTCGAATTTCACGGGCTTCGTTTCAGAGCGATGGGTTCGTTGATTTGGAGCTTTGTTTGAGTTGATTAGTAACGAAAAAAAAAGGCAGAAGCATTTGATGTGGGAAATCATCAAATTATTCTCTTCTTCTTTTGGTGAAGCGAGAGGACGTGTCCGACTTTTACTGCGTTCCAGGTCTGTTACGGTAAACTCTTTTGAACATTTCCGCTGCTTAACGCACAGGCATACGAGATATTTCAGCATTTTCTCTGGGATGGAAACCTTGGCCAAATGGCCAATAATCCAATCTCATAAAATAATAATATAATCTCGTCTGTGGTATTGTGGATGTTTATAGGCGGCAGACCACTCACCATCACGTGATCCACCGGCTTGTATGCCATCTAATAACAGTAAAAGAACCACTAAACTTCACTCAGATTCATAACCCACGCCGCAATCGTTAACCTGGCACGTCGTTGTATAACTGGAGATATCACAGAACCGTTTATCTCCATCATAAAATCCTCGTCTGGTTTCGTAACAATAATCCTGGAACACACGTTTATTCCTAGTTTATACAGTGTCTAGTTATCTGAGAAATGTCAGCGAATGCATTCGAGATAATTTTAATGGTAGCGATAACACCACAGTGTAGAAACAACGGGCCGTAGTTGGCGCAGTTAATGGCTACCAGGATCCCTTACGATGCGTGTGGTCGGCTTTGTTTAGACCACATATGGATCGTACACCCGAACAAATTGTTGCCACGTATATCAATCTGATTGTTTTCAATGTCACGGTGAAGCTTTGAGAACTGTGCGGTGGTTTCTTGTTACTGTCTACTTCGAGGAGTTGAGGGAAATTGATGTGTTGGGTTGGTTTTCAGTAAACAGCGTGTCAGAGTATGGATGTGTTTTGACTGGAGCAAACTGCTGCAGAATGGGCTATGTTAAGCTTGTTAGACTCCTTGTTGGCGGTATTTATTTGATTAATAAGGTCAAATAAATATCCTCGTGGAGACGATCGGTGGCGGTGACCTCTCACGTCCGGTTTTAGTTTAGGCTATGGTATGGGATGAGAGGAAATGGTAAGGCATCCTTCGGTGAAGCAGTAATATGAGTAAATGAGGTGGCTAAAACTGTGAGCCCGGACGCCCCGGGCGTCAGGAGCCGCAGGGCTCTTGGCGCGACCGTGAGGACGGAGAGCAATGGGTAGTTCGCTGTTCGGCTGAACCAAGCCCGAACCGATGGTGCACTTGTGTACCATGTGCACCTCAAACAGATTTCAGCAAAATGGATGGGGCCCAGTAGAGACGAAGTCTGCCAAGGTTGCCGGATCGTTCGGAAGAGTCACTGTGGGTCTGGAACTTAAAGGATAACTGAAAAAACACTTGCGAGTTTTAGTCAGAAAAGTCTGACACTCTTTCGTTCCATCTAGCGGGAGACCTCCCGCATTTCCCACGGAAAAAAAGAGGACAACAATAAACACGTTTTGTTTTCTTGAACCCACATATAAATTTGAAGCCAACTTGTCAATTCACATGCCTTCAATACGGAAGTCATTAAAACCATAGACAATATCCAGCAGTCACCAATAAATTAATCGTGCCCCATCGTTTGTTACAGATGTCCTCTCGGTGAAAGTGAAGTACCATCGGTCCGGCCAGCCATGGCGTCGTAAGCAGAGATCCTGATAGATAGTTGCGGTGAGTACCAAGTACTAGTACCTATATACCTACTCTATCTATGTATATCCGTGCCAAGCGGGAGATATTGGGAAGACAGGTCGACATCAATTTCAGTTTCCCCTTGCTCAAGCAATAATTAACCATAGCATTTAGAGTGCAGAGTTTATAATCCTTTGCAACGTCGCGTAGACTTCGTGTCAGAAAAGTTTGCGCACATATCAAAACTTTGTCTGGAAAATTCTGTCTCGTGAAGGAATTACGTTTTGTAATATATGTAAGTATAAATACGGCTTCAGATATTATTGTTTGTTTTACTGCGACGTAAGTAGCTGTAGTTTTTTTATAATATAATTTTATATATTTCATTCATTTGAATGTTTTTACTTCGTAAGGTTTTTTGAAGGTTTTATGAGTATATTTTGTCTTTATTTTTCTTAATTACATACTTTTGATATTTTTAAATATTTCTTAATACAAATTAAAAAAAAAGATTATAATATAATATTCCACAACTATATTTGTTCCACATGAGTATATTATTTTTATTAGTTTAAAAGTGGCGTCAGAGACCGAAAAGTTGATAGGAAATCGTTTGTCTTGATATGGTCATGTAAAGAGAAGGGATGAAACATGTTAATAAAAGAGTTCTGAGTTTACACGTAGATGGATGGAGAGGAAGAGGGAGGCTAAAGAAGAGATGGATAGATTGTGTGAGGTCATATGACCTTACACAATCCATCCATTTCTTCTCATCTTTCATATGAAAGAAAAGGGAGTTAGTGATAGTGTGACGGGTGAAAGGACAAAGTGGAAGGGAAAACCGTGTTGCGCCGACCCCAAGTAGTATGGGATAAGGGCAGGAAGAAGAAGGATTTTTGAACTTGTTAAGATTACTAGCGGGCCCGTTCCAGCTTTGCATGGGTGTTAGAAATTTTTGAAATTTTCGGCTTTTCTGTACACCTAAATTTTCTTTATGAATCACTCTATCTATTGGCCTAAACCGTATGTTAATTCAGTTTGTAGTTTTTGAGTTTATTGCCAACAGGTAGACACGCAGACGCAGTGAAAGACTTAGTTTAAATTCTTGTGATATCGACTTATTTTTTGATTATTTTGAAGACTGTATTTTATACTTTATTTGAATTGCATTGAACTAGTTGCATTTGTATTCTTTTATTGAGTTTAAGCCCTCTCGTCTCGGGAACGTGACGGCTACGGCGTGCTAAAGATTAACAAAGAATTCTCTTTTAAAAAGATTTACGCTTTACCCCGTAAGACGCGGGTAAACAAGAGGAAACAACGTGTTGATATCATTGCTAGCATTTTATTTTATTTTCGATTTTCAAAGAGGATAAAAGCATTTTCTTTGAAACAAACACATACATTCAATAGTTTACAGAGCTTTGGATTTAACAGAAGAAACCGTGGTGTACTAATCTAAGTTATATGAAAAACGGGTAGGAAGATGATGATGATCTATTTAACCAACTTAAAAAAAGGAGGAGGTTCCCAATTCGGCTGTTTTTTTTGTGTTGCCTATGAAATTATGTTAACTTGTAATTTAAGAATCGATATGGATTTTTTTAATGATGTTATGTCCATTATATACATATATGAGTGACAGAAATGATGGCCCGGCTCTTTAAAGACGAAGTTTTTTTCTTAATACCGACCGAAGATTCAGTTACGCTTTTGGCCTGTTTTAGCCTAAAAACCTAGTTTCGGCTAGAGTTTCGGTTTCGGCCAAAAAGTGGTAGCCGAATTTTCGGTTCGACTAAAACTTGCTTTGAGATGACGGTTGTGATAAATAACTAAAAACGTTATAATTTTATGTAATAGTAAATTTTTTCGACTGTTCAGTTTTTTCTGAAAGTTATTAACTATTATGAAAATTGTATCGAAATACTGTTTTAATTTTTTGACAGTTTTCCTGTTACCACGTCAGTTTTGGTTTCGATTACGGCCGAAATTGCAATAGGAACCGAAAATTTAGTGACGCTTACGGTTTCAGCTGCAAATCGCGTTTCAGTTTTTCACTAATTTTTCCTACTAATCATCTTATTTAATGTGCCATATTTCCAGCCAGCAAATATTTCATAATAAGGTCGATTACTTAAAGTAGTTAAGGTACTCTATGTGTACCTATCGACAACATTCACCATCAGTAGATAGGTAACTTGCGATAAACATACTTCAAAATTATATGCACTTATCAACTTGTAAGTATGCCGTAATGCGTTCAGGAAGACGATATAATGTTCGTATGACCTAGTATCAAAGATAAAAGACCTAATAGCCTGTTTCGAAATTAGCTATCCTAATAACCTACATATTATTAGTAGCAGTGCTAGCCCAGTGGTAACGGCTCCGACTTACGAGGTTTACATCGCGGGTTCCAACTCAGCCAGGCACTTCATTTTGGATATTTTTTCATCACCACTGCTCTCAAAACGGTGAAGAAAAACTTCGACCGGTTTCGGCATGTCTTAGAATCAAAGCTTCGAAGATATAATCATATCATCAACGGCACCACTGCTGGGCTCGTGTGGTGGATAACGGCCCGTTCCCTGTACTTATGAGGCCTAAGTCCCAGCAATGGAAAAATTTAAGGCTGATCATTTCGCGCGGAAGCGACGCCTGGGTGTCACCACTGTGTAAACCACTCAGAGGACGAGGTGGAGCACTCGGTAGAAGAGGTTTGCTCCGTTTGGACAGAACACCGCTGTGTCCCCGTGGGGGCGATCGGCGGCAGCGATCTCTCGCGCCAGGCCTTGGTACAGGCTATGGTCTGAAGCGAAGAGGAACAGCAGGCGGCCGCCTCCATTTGCGAAGTAGTAATGCTAGCAAAGGAGGAGGCCGCACGCCTTAGGCAAAGCCCCTCACGCTCCAGCCACCGGGATTCCGATCCCGATTTCCGTCCACCGTAGCCGCGGGCTTGCGGACGGCGAGTAATGGGTAGTTCGCCGTCCAACCGTCTGGTAACCGTCCGGACCGCTAAGTCCAAGCCGTAGACGGCGCATATGGTTCCACGCGCACCTCAAGGAGTTCCCAGCGAATCTTAGGGGCCCAGCAGGGTCGAAGCCTACTGAGGCCAAAGATCGATTTCTGAAAGGAAAATTCAGCTACGGTATGAAAGGCAATGAAGGAACAGGAGTGGGTTTTTATAGTCAGTAAAAGTCTGACACTATCTCCCGCCCCGCCCAAGGCCTCGGTGACGTCATTGGATGATTTTCCCACCGAAAAAAAAGGCTGATCATGCAATATTATTAATCCAATGCGTCATAGTGAATTTAAGTGTGACTGTCTGTCGTTCGAATGAGCTTTCACACCATATGGTCCACATTTGCGACTAAGTTTTTATTTTAGTTTTCAATTAGCTGGCGTGTTTGTATTAAAGTTTCATTGATTTTGTCCTCGTATGTCCCGAAAAGAGGGCAGATAATGAGGTTAATTATGTTTCTGAATTAGGCCAGCGGAATAGCTGAGCTTTCGGCAGTTCATAGTTCAGGTGGCAAACTTGCCTATTTGTTTTATTTTCGCTTAAAGAATGGGTTTGTGAAGAAATAAGCAATTGTAAAACAATTGAGAATTTGTTTTTCTTCAACTGGTCACTTTACTGACTTATAATTTATGATCATAATTAATTTAATATTATCATATCTACGACTATGTAGGTATTTTAAATGTTAGTTAATATAACATCGCCTTGGACGCGTCTTATACGGTGTTATACTTGGTATAATTTAATAAATTTTATTTACAGTTTTTACATGTTTAAAAAAATATTTAACTGTCTTTATAAATATACATAATATGTATATTTTGCTTGGTGTCTCTATATAATGATATTGTGATCAGTGGCGTAATTATACCATCTGAGGCCCGCGGCAAAATCATTGGATGGGACCTCATATCATATCGTCATATCATAATTGTCAACTTTGTCATTTAATTTGGATTAATCACTGAAGTACAGATCCAGAATTTTCTTAATTGTTAATAAATAGTAGTAGGTGGTAAGACTGACAAAATGCCACGGGAAATTAATCCTTTTCTTGCGTCTTTTAATGCGTTTAATAAATCTTATATATTTTATTTGAATTTGTACCTAAATTTACCTCCGAGCTGAAGGCCTCTTGGACCGAGGGTCCCACCAGGCCAGAGGCCCGTGGCATTTTGCCAGCCTTTCCACCCTATAGTTACGCCACTGATTGTGATAGTGCTGTAAATGGTGGATACCATAAAACTATAACTCAAAGCCGACGGCGTGTATTGTTCCACGCGAGCCTCAAGGAGATGTCAGCAAACCGTGGGGGCCCAGTAGGACCGAAGCCTACTGGGGCCACAGGTTGTGCGAAAGTGAACCCCAGGGCCCTGGAACGAAGACAAAGAAGGACCAAGAGTGTGTTTTTAGTCAGTAAAAGTCTGACACATCCTCCTGCGCCGCCTAAGGGCGGGAGATGCCATTGCATGATTTTCACACCTACAAAAAAAAAACGGATATACCTAAATGTCGAATTACCCTGAGGTGTCTCCTGTTTGGCATAGGACATCTCCTTCGAGCATCGAATTTGAATGGACGACACATTTTCCCCATGTTGTCTCATTTGCTCCACAGAAGTGAACGTGCTTGTACCGAATGATGTCGTTAAAGATATTACATTTTCTCATTCAGTCTCATTGTTCTCCAGGAGTGATAGTGTCTGGTCGCGATGGGCGCGCCGGGCGTGTCTGACGAGTATACGCCGCCGCGTCTCTCGCGGCTGCTGCACGCCTTGCCGCACATCAACGTGACGCTCCATCGCGTCAACGATACCTTCGCGCCGAACTCGCCCGTGTACCTGGAGGTAAGGAATTATTGAGTCTTCGAATTTGTGGGTGTGTCCGTCTGAAGTAGCCGTAATACGGACAGCTTCATCAGCAGGTTATGCTCTTTTCTAACGTATTTTAATGCCCAGATCGAGCCCAAGTCGTCGACGGCGCCTACTGTTCCACGAGCGCCTCAAGAAGTTGTCAGCAAATCGTAGGGCTACAGCTGGGTCGAAGCCTACTGGGGCCAAGGGTTTGCTTGTGAAAGGAAGACTCGGTCTATGAAATAATACTCGTGATATGAAAGGCAACGAAGGAATGGCGTGGCTATTTTAGTCAGTAAAAGTCTGACACTATCTATCCGCTCCGCCCAAGGGCGGGAGATATCATCGGATGATTTATCCAACCAAAAAGTTTTTAACTGTGAAAGAATACCTTAAAGGGCAACAAAGAACCAAATAAATTAGTACTCACATGATTCATAGAGCGCTTGTTTCAAAAATAATAGCTTAAATTGGAAAAACGACAAAAAAGGTGAAAAACTCTCTGTTTGGGCAATAATAATTGCTCTAACTTATTATATTATTTATTATGTAAATGTCACAGAATAAAACATATATATATATATAGAATTGTCGGAAACAGAAACTTTTTGAGTGTGATAGGTGAAAAATGCCTCTTATTAACCCTCCTCCTTTTATTATTTTTGTGCCAGTCCCGAAAAAATCCTGGCTTTACCCAGTCCCATACTACATACCTAGTAATAATTGAAAAAGTGGAGATGATAAGCAGCCAGTTGGACCACAATCACTGATTACCGCAGCCATGTAACACGTCCAGAACACGCTACGTCAAAAGATCGCAATCTAGATTGAACAGAACCAACGCAACCCTGTTTCCACAATGCTAGTTCACGAGCTCAACAAATCATAGCCCGGAACTGTATACCTTCTTTGTTTAGCGAATCGTTTGTTAACAAAACATGACACTTCATTAAGGTCTGTTTATACCAGGAGGAAAGGGATATGCAGGTTCATTATTGAAGTTTACTTATACACGGCGCGACTGTTTAAGTTTAGATAGAGTGAGCTACTTAGTAAATAAACATACCTCATTATTAACGCGGGATGGTCTGGTGACGAAGTTATGTTTAGCACTGTTGTAGCGCCATCTATGTCGCCAAATGGGAACTAAACAACAAAATCCTGCATAGTGGTATTAGCGTTCTTCGCACAGTTGCCCCGACAATCAACACATGTCTGGTCGGAGGCCTTTTTGGAGGTCTTTACGCTCTGTTCCGATACCTCTAAACTGATGATCCTCTCTGACTATGAATGCCAGTGCAGCCTTCGTACTACATCGCGACGTCATCATCACTTCCTCAAGCCGAACTGCCAGTCTGTCACCGATATTTGCATACCTCTGAACTTGTACCTACCTTTTTAATAACTGCAAAACCTGTTCTTAGAAATAAGGTGTGAGCTTTAACAGGAAAAGGTCTCGTTATTTTATGAGTTTCTGGCTGATCCTGGGTTCTATACATCAGTAGGGAAAACTGATTCGGGTTTTCTGTCAGAATTTTGTGTCTGTCGGCCAAGATTGTGGGTTTGTACGCATCCTTAAAGCTGGACAAATATAGGCGCATACACATCTTTGAGGGCGAACACTGGTGGACAGTCGTGATGATCCAAATATTTACTGCTAGTGTCTTCACAGAACCTGTTTAACACAATTTCTTCGTCTTTTTCCAGAGTTTGGGCATCCTCGGCTCGATACCCGGGGCATGGCTAATACTGACGCTGACCGTTCTGCTCATATACCTGCTAACAAGATGCTGCGACAGAAAGCAACGGCCGCCGAGAAGCATCACCGCTTTAAAGGTGAGAGGATTCTGGTTTTCTTGACTATGGCATATGAGAAGGAAGAGGTTATGATTAAAGCATGTAAGAACGTATCGTCCAACTGTTTCTTAATGACATCACACTAATATTATAAAGGCGAAAGGTTCCGTATTTGGCTCACGAGTACTTAGACTATATCCTGTCATAATACTTCACAAAAAAAGTGAGTAATCTAAGAATTTTCGGAGTCTACAGTGTTCTCACATTCACATTATGATATTGTGGTAGTCATGATCAGGCACTCATGAGAAATAAACAGTGGGTGTCGAGCACCCCTGAGAAAAGTCATCAAGAAACAGATCAGTAATGGCCTTATTGGGATGGGCGCTTTTAAACCGTTTAGCGCAGTGGTTTAAAAGGGTTTGATTCCGTATTTTTATCAAACTTAAGTACCTATGTAAGTAGGACACTAATTGTTGGTCGATCAGTGTGCATTTCTCTTCTCACACTTCGCCACTTTTTCGACTCGTCATATCACTCATGAGGTTTACTAAAAGCCGGTGCCCCTGGTTGCCACTTCTTGTCAATACTTTAGGTAGGAGTCCGAATAGCCACGCCATCTCCTTCTGGGTATGCCGCGTCGCCGGATCCTATTTTTGGAATCCAGTCGAAGAACGGAAGGGAGGCCTTTACCTTACAGTGGGATACAACAGGCTCATAATAATAATAAAAAAGAGAGAACGACCACTTATGTCGAGAACATCGTGAAAACCGAGAAAGATAAACAAATTAAGTACATTGACTTGGCTCGCGAGGTTGTCGACATGTGGGAAGTGGATTCGGCGATCATTGTACTGATAGTTGTTTCAGCCAATGGCTTCATAGCCAAGAGCCTCGACCAACACCTTAGGAGGCTCTCGTTAGGCGGCTGGATCAAGGGCTTGATTCAGAAAGCGGCACTTCTGGGCATGGCTCGTATAGTCAGGAGGTTCCTTTCTCTGGAGCCCGACCGCCGGTAGCTTGGACCCTGTTCCCGATACCGGTGGGACACTATTTTTTATATTTTTAAATGATTTTTTTAATGTTTTTTTTTTTAAGTAATATTTAAAAATCTTATAAAATATGTTTAAAGAATGAATAAATAAAAAATAATCGTGGTAGTACTTAAGACGAACTTCTTTAAAAAACGCTCTTCATCTTGGTATACTTCAATAAGAAATTCGTTATTTTATGCAAAAGGGACTACGAACTGACAACAAAACCTTATTACTAAGCAAGACTTATTTACTTTGTAAAGTACTCAAGAAACTTTCACCGTTCAAGCTTTTTCCAAGCGTCCTATTGTAAGTATCCGGGGACTCTTAATTGTATAATTAGTGTTGTACTCATTAGCAGGCACATGGTAATTGCTTCCATTCATGAAGTGTTAAATAGGAGTAGAGTGAAGAACCTTATGTTTGTATACAGTGCCGGATTAGCCTTGTAATAAAAGTAGCGTATGCTACGGGCCCCGCACATAGGGTACCCACTTGAACGCATAAAAATATGAAATTTAATCGATTCCAGATTATCCATAAACACAATGTAAATAACTGACTATACCTATCGCTATCTAAGGTCTTCGTGGCCTGTGCAAAAATAATTTAAAAGAGTTGATTCGTTTTCATTTTTACAAAGATTTAGTGGGCCCCTTGGTAGAATTTGCTACAGGCCCCGCGCTAACTTAGTCCGGCACTGTTTGTATACGTACAGTTGTCTACAAAAGACTTAGTTTACATTTTTTTATTTCTACATACGGGTGAGTTCAAAGGAAGAGGCCGACCGCATCAGGCAACGGCGCTCACGCTGCAGCCGCCGCCGTAATTCCGATCCCAATTTCCGGCCACAGTAGGCGCGGGCTTGCGGACGGCGGGCAATGGGTAGCTCGCTGTCCGTTTGTCCGGTAACAGACCGGACCGAGCCCAAGCCGTTTACGGCGCGCACTGTTCCCGCGCGCATCAAGGAGTTGTCAGCCAACTGTAGGGGCCTTGTAGGGTCGATGCCCAGTCTGGGGCTCTGCGGAGGTATGAAAATGCATACCAGGGCCCTTGAACCAAGGCAGGGAAGGAACAGGGTAGGTTTTTAGTCAGTCTGACACTATTTCTCTAATAATATTAAATACCCTACGTTAAGTCGGACTTCAATAACTGACGTAACCTTTCCGTAGTTATTTATTATTCATTGTTATCTGAAACACACCGTGTGATTATCGGGTCCTTCAGAATAAGTGAACAGTAAATTATAGCTATTTTTCTTTATATATTTCGATTAATTATATTCAATTGTATAGGTCATAAGGGCCGACATTATTGAACTGAGAGTCTAGTCCGAGTATTTAACGTATTCGATCGTGTTTACGTTAACGTTCGCTTATGTTAAATGGTCATTCCATCATTGACAACCAGACGTAAGACTACGAAACAAAGCCAATTCTACTCGGCTCTGTCTTTTTGGGGTGTAACCGTGACGATAAGCGACCATCTTGAACTTCTTGGGGCAAGGTTGACATCAACGCGCGTACTCCGTTCAAAATTGGTTAAGAAAGACATCCTCACGAAATCGATACGTCCTAGAACTAAAACAGTCGAAGACATGCGACATTCCCTCTCCTAAAGAGGAGGTCTGAGTACCAGCAGTGGGAACATGGGAACATTATAAGGCTGATTTTACTTATGTTTATTCGCTTCCCTCAGGCCCAAAGTCTGCCTGTCTCATCATTAACACATCACACAGCTATTTCCCGACGTATGATAAACTCATCATGTTCGCCCCGAGGGTATCGTTGCTCTATAAATAGTCTGCAAACACAATCAAAATAATTCTCACAGACATCTCGAAACACGTGTTGGAGGCAAGTGTTCAAACGATCAAATGTTTTGTTTATGTTCATCTTATTAAAAACTGTTACTTTACTATGATAGTACTATAAAATAGGCCACTGAACTTTGAATCCCTTCTCTTTGATCGTTTGTTTAGAGATAGAATAAATATTTTTTTTGATAATCTCTTATTAGGGCTAAGTCTTTAAGGGTAAGTTCACACCGAGACGCGACGACGCGACGCTGCGCGTACATTTTAAAAGCACGGCTCAAAATGTAACTACTAGCTTCTGCTAGCGGCTTTGCCCGCATGAAAGTCGGTTTACCCCCTTAGGGGTGGAGTTTTGTAAAATTCGTTCTTAGCGGACGTCTACACCTTATAACGAACCTACCTGCCTTTTAAGTTTGTAGGTATTATAGTTTCTGAGATTTCTTGATTAATCAGTGAGTGGTATTTCGCTTTTATATATATAGATTAGCGTTTCCAGAACAATTATTATTCCAAAAGAGTTTTGAAAATCGGTCCAGTAGTTTTTAAGTTAAATAACAAACAAAAAGAAAATAAACCTTTCCTCTTAATCTTCTTCTTCTTCCTGCCCTTGTCCCACTTACTTGGGGTCGGCACAACACGTTTTTTTTTAATCTTTCCTCTTAATATTAGGTTAGATTTATTTACTAAACGAAAAAATACACATTTTATTGTGAGAATTCAGAATACGTTGCACCACGCAGCGTTCCATCGCGAGGCATCTCGATCTGAAATGTGTATCTTTTCGTTTAGTAAATAAAGTTATATTTTGAGTAGCTCTTCTAAAATGTATGCACAACGTCGCGTCTCGGTGTGAACTGACCCTTAAATGTTTAGAAGTATGTGATTCTTCTGTCATTATTTTAAGATCAAAAGGAATTCGTAGATATCAAAGAGCTTGATATGCATTTCGTTAGCACTCGTGTTGAAATCTTTGGAACAAATGCGGAAGTTTATTTTTAATCCAGAGAACTTTTTCTCGATAACTGTAATTATAATTTTGTCGACAAGAATGGTGCAGTGGTTAAGCGATTTACTACTGCACTACGTTTTGATTCCCGCGCGGAAAAAATATTTATATTTCCTGCCGATCGTTCGCAGTTCGGGTGTGAGGAAGGACTCAGGAGTAATTCCTATAATTGTCGAGAAGAGTTTTTATTTTATTACATACACACAAAAGAATGTTAGCTATACGACGTCTCACAGTGGACTTTTCCTGGTTTTTAATAAACGGTGTATACTTCAAGTCCCAATATCTTAGGGCCTGTGTCATACCTGATATTGCTAAAAATGATTCTTATAAAATAAGTCCTAAGTAAAAATCTTGTTTGAATTCCAATATGTCATAGAAAATATACAAAATGTCAAGCCTTTATCCAATGCCCATTGAAGTGGTAGGCGGTCGCCTCCTTCTGCGAAGCAGTATTGCTAGCAAAGGAGGAGCCCGCACCAACTAATCACCGGCGGGATTCCGATCCCGATTTTCGGCCACCGTAGGCGTGGGCTTGCGCATGGCGAGTAATGGGTAGCTTGCCGTCTGACAGTCCGGTAACCGTCCGGGCCGAGCTCAAGTCGTCGATGGCGCGTACAGTTCCACACGCACCTTAAGGCCCAGTTCTACTCATTTTGGCCTTTTTTAAACCTATGGAAATCCACAAATATAAAAGAGAACACCATGAAAATTTATTTTATTAAAATTGACTATATGGCCAAGGGCTTGGCAAAAATGAAAACACGATATAAATTTTATTTATTTATTTATTGCCAACTTACACTTACAGTTCACACCACACATATAAATTATAATAATAATAATAATAATAATAATAATAATTTATTTCAAGTATCAATGACTCATACACAATCAATACAAATAGAACAGTCACAATTAAAAATTATAGTACATATAAATAATTAAGATCACAAAACATTAAATTAAATTATACATTTATCGTCATGTTGCTACATCACATGCCCGTCACATGCCGCATAGAACAGTGCATTATGATGCAACAATCAAGCCTCTCCGCAAGTACGGCCAGCATGCTATTAGCGCTCCCCCGCGCTCGACGCACCAACGACGTGCCTCTCTTGCGCATTGTAGTGTAGAAACAATCAACACGCGCATCTGCAAACATCGTCGACGCGCTGCAATAGCGGGGGAGCCCCAACAACATCCTGAACGCGTTGTTGAATTGGACACGAAGGGCGCCGTACGATTTTTGCGTGTAGTCGGTCCACAGGCTGCACGTGTACAGTGTAGTGCAGTAGGCTCTGAAAAGAGTTATTTTCACCTCAGCTGAGCACCGTGCAAACCTGCGGATAACCATGTTCGCTCTAACCGACAGCGCCCTCCGCTCCCTTTCGATGTCAGCATCATCTTTCAGGGTAGGCGTCACCACATGGCCTAAGTATTTAAAAACTTCCACCCTGTCTAGAGGAAACCCATTCAGTTTTATTGGTGGCATTACTGTGACTTTATTGTGCCCGCCCTGAAAAACCATACACTGGCTTTTTCTAACATTATAAATCAGCCCATGTTCAGCTGCATAACCCTCACAAATCCCCATCAGCCTTCTGAGACCACAGACCGAGGCGCTAAGCAGCACCATGTCGTCTGCGTAGCTGATATTATTAAAACAGACGCCGTCTATGTGACAACCGACATGTTGCTCACTGAGCGCCTCGATTAGTCCGTTTAGGTACAGGTTGAAAATGGAGGGAGAGCTTAACCCCCCTTGCCTCACTCCACATTCCAACCTATACGGGTCTGACAGCGTGCCCGCCCACTTCACGGTGTTCACCTGGTTCCCGTACCAGTACTTAAAGGTGTTAATAATCTCCAGTGGTATCTGGGATGATCTCATCTTCTTCCATAAGACATCATAAGAGACCAGGTCAAAAGCCTTAGAAAGGTCGAGGAAGCAAGCGTACACAGAAGTTTTTCTCTCAGTGTAGTATTTCACAGCACTCTTAAAACACAATATAGCAGTTTCTGTAGATAGTCCCGGCCTAAACCCGAACTGATTATCGTGCAACTTTATGTATTTGTTTAATTGCGTGTTAAGGATGCTGTCAAACACCTTTGCAACTATTGTTGCCAAAGAAATAGGCCTGTAGTTGGATACGTCTGACAAATCTCCCGCCTTGTTCTTTACTACAGGCACCACAATAGTCCTCATCATATCAGCAGGCAGGTATGAGTGTGAAATGCAGAAGTTGTAGAACATGGCCAACACCCTGCACATATGGGGTCCAGCATGCTGGACATGTTCCACACTTAATCCGTCATGACCAGGGGACTTGCCATTAGAAATCGATTTCACCGCCCTTAATACATCCCTGGCTGTAATCCTAGTACCGACAAGCTCCCCACTCACACCTCCCCCCGTCAGTGAAGAGGATGGTCCCAATGGTGACCTTACAATAAAGTAGTCTTTAAATCTGTCCGCTATATCCTTTAAATCATTCGTCCCGTCCACACTCACGGGAAGACCAGGACGAACCCTCAAATTGTTGGTACTTTTCCAGAAACCACTGAAATCTTTCGAGCTATGTTTAGCTGCCAGAAAGTCCATTCTTAGTTGGTCTTGATGTTTTTGACACCACTTTAAACGTGACTTAAATATTTTTCTAGTCTCACACATACGCGTATAAATATCACCGGTGGTAGGACTACCACACAGTAGCCATTCCCGAAAACTCGCCCTGGCCGCCCCGTGACTGTCGCTCACTACCCTGTTCCAACCAACAACAGTTTTAGGTGGACGTTTATTCCGTGCACGCCCGCGCCCCCGGCCTTCCATCGACGCCCGTGATAGTGCAAGCACGATGTCAGAGTACAGTTTATCAATACGTTGGCTGTGAACAGGGTCAACACAATAATGACCACTACACGTCCGAAAGACATCTGGGAAATCAATCAGTCTGAGACGCGCATGACATTCAAGTCGATAATGTGTAATATCGTCCGAGGTTCTCTCCCCCCACTTAACTATATTGTCGGATATACTCACACAACTCTGAGAGGAGTCAAACCTTCCAATTTACATTCGCATATGACCGGAAAATGATCCGACCACAGCACGTCATAGTTTACGTAAACATTGCATACAGAGATAACAGCTGATTGCGACACAACACAATGGTCCAGCCACCGCCTAGACCCACAGGCCTGATCTATGTATGTAAATGTTTCCGAAGTCAATCCTAACTTATTTACATCAATAATTATCCATTTAAACTCGTCACATATAATCTTTAATTCATTAAAGAATAATTCTCCGGGATGAGCGTTAAAATCCCCTAAAATAAAAATAGGTTCGTTTATAAAATCATTACTTATAGCACTTACAGTTCCCATGCAGTCAGTAAACATCGCCAGGTTGTCCGATTTGTTGGTTGGCATGTACACGCACACTACGATCAACGGACTAGTGGATGTATTAATCCGAATTGCACAAATCCGCGGATTATCACATTTGATCACCGTTACACTAGGAAACACACTGGTATTCCACAAGAGCGCTGTACCACCGTGAGGCCTACCGCGCAGTAGGCCCGCCGTCGTGTCAACAGCTGACGTCCCCGTGCAGCTAAATCTGTAATCTATGCCATTCAGATACGGCAGTTCTTCTGGGAGTAGCCAAGTCTCCTGTAGTGCTATCAAGACACACTCGTCACATAAACGTCGAATATCACTAACAGCGCTCTTCACGTTCTTACAATTATAACTAGCAAACTTGTAGTTCGTGCTACCCATTTTTCGGGGGTACTGGACCAAGTGCAGCGAACCCACCGTCCGCCTTTCGATATCTAAAGTGTATGAAACGCCTAAATATAATTCCCTCAGGCCATATTGTGTCGTCTAAAAACAGGGACACTTTAGACTCGGACACAAAGAATTTGTAGGCTTTGTGATCAAGCACTTTTTTCGTGTTAACCTTTTCCAATACAATCCTTTCCTGTGTTTTTTCTTTTACATAATCAATAATGTCAGACTCCAACGTATCTATATGCACATTTGTTATAAAAATAGGTATTTTCTTATTAGCAGCTTTGAATGAAGACACTGGTGCTATAGCTTTTCCTTTTTCGCCTAAATACCTGTATTTTGGTTTTTTTTTGTGGTTGTTGACTATTTGCCAGGGATTTTCAATTTCTTTTTCGATATCACTTTGAATATTAAACTCAAGAGGTGTACGAGTTACAAGCAAACACTTTTTATCTGTGGGCTTCAGATTCACCCGTGCTGTTTGTTTTGGTGTATTTGAAACATCAGTCGGTGATAACGGCCTCACTCGCCCCTCCATACCACTCCCACAGCTGATCGCGTTTGCCGCTACCGTCGAGACCGGTACACTCGGTGAATCAACTCTATCGGGGGACATCCTCGGTGCGGGGAAGGTTTTTATGACATCATTATGTGACTGTAACACGTCCTGCATATCCGACGCGTCAATGTGGCTCAAATTCATCCCAATAGGTCCGCTGTCCAAATTCCAAGCGCCCCGTCTCATGTTTACATACCCAGCAGGATATGTTTGCGGAGGTAGTGACGCGTGCTTCAAGTTATGTATGTCTGCACGCAAATCCTCAATTTGCTTAACGGCACACATAGGCACACATTAAAATAGTGACAATACACAAAAGCTTATAAAAAACATTAACATAATAATAATGAAAATAATAATTAATATCTCGTGAAAAAAAAAAAATGTAATAATAATAATAAATAATAAATTAGTTGACTCGATAAAAAAAAATCGCGAATTTGACCCTAATTTATGATTTCAAACGTATTTATCTACGAGTTTACGTTACGGATGAAATGTGTTTTTAACATAGTTCTGCAGGAAGTTTTTTGCTTTTTTTTAGGTTCTTGTCAAGTATATAGGGGATTTCTTACGGAATTATAATAATTAAAATTATCAATTGAATGGCAATTTTATAAAAAAGAAAATTTCAATTAACGGCTTACCCCTTTCCATTGCCCTTAAAAGAATGTTGCTACGAAATCTGCTACGAATAACTTTTAAAACGTTATTTTCTTTCAGATAACGCTCATGATCCTATCGGTGCTGTGCTGCGGCGCCATCGGCGTGGGTCTGTTCGGGAACGATGACCTCCACAACGCCATGCTGCAGAGCATCCAGGCGGGAAACCAACTGGCTGCACTCGTCAACACTGTTAAGAACCAGGTAAGAACTGATTAGTCACTGGACCTTTGAATGCCGCAGTTTATGTTTCCTGATAGCCTGGGGTATTTAAGTCAAGAGTGAATAGGCTATTTCCAAAGTCGACCACATCATTGCTTAACATCAAGTGAGATAGTGTACAAACGCGAGCCTATAAATAAAAAATAAAACTTGGCTGTACCAGTCCTTTTCTATCGTTTAGATTAGAAGTATTTTGAACCAGAGCGGAATAGTCTGGTTGCAACAATTCTTCAGTAAGTATGATCTGCTCAACGCTATACTGAAAAGCTTCAAGGCGGGAAACCGGCCAGCTGCTCTCGACAATACCATTAAGAACCTGTTAAAAATTAAAGCAAAGCCTTATTAGACCTGACTCTTTCTTGGACTTGCAAGGCGCCACTTTCCGGACTGATAATGTGTAGCATAATTATAGTCATATATAAGCCTTTTATATAAGAACATCTAAAGCTATGCTAAGTAAGAAATTCGATGAGATACTCGTAACATTTGAAACGATATTTTGACTCTCTTTGTGGTAGCTAACATAATGGTATGCCTTATGGTAACTGTATCAAACTAAAATACTCCATTTATTTCTTTTATTTGATATAAACCAGTGCTTGACTGCAATCCCATCTGAAGGTAAGCAGTGACGCAATCTTTGATGATGAAGTGCCCTAGTTTATTGAGAGCCTATTCACTTTAGCCTTGAAGTACGGAATAATAAATCTGAGATGATAGGATTTTCTTTCTTCTTCCAGTCAAGCATCCTAGAAGAGGCAATGGGTTCCCGTGCGCGCGCCTCTATGGCCCGACTAGCGGATGCGCTGGACGCGCCCGTAGCCAATCAGACGGCGCTGGGAACGCTACTGCGAGCGCTTTCAGCACTCCGGAACAACGCCAGTGCAGCCGCTTCAGCCGCTGACAATCTACGGCGGCCACTGGCTGCGCTCAATCTTGATGCTTTTATGAAGGTTAGTGCAGTGACAAGTTTTATAGATTCAGTATTGCTCAAGGATTGGTTTTGAAAAGTACCCGTAGGTTCTGTCCCACCTTGCAGTTATATGACCTCAGGAAGTTTCCTATTGCTTAACGCTGCTAAAAGAAAATAAAAAATAGAATTTGGAGATGATTTCGACTGAGTTTCTTGCAGTACATAATTAACATTATTAGATAGATAGTAGATACAGGTTGATCACAAAAAATATAAGAGTTTGTTTTGGAGATTTAGCTACGATACTCTGGACGAATGTAAAATGTGGAACCTGTGTAATACACACTAAGTATGTAGCCACGTAGCAGATCTCGTCGCACTAAGTATGTAGCCACGGGATTATGCTGAGACCTGCCGTGACCTGTAATGTCCTTAGTGTCGGTGGTGTTCAACTTGTGATCTTTTTTAAATATTTTTGGGAAAAATAGGTAAGTATAACATGGTGTAAAAATACACCATGTTATACTTACCTATTTTATTATATATACTATTTTATACCTATTTTTCCCAAAATTTTTTCCCATTGGAATCGATTCAGTTACTGATGAAGATCATATATATATGAGAAATCTATATTCGGGTTTCGCATATAATAAAAATAATGTTTTAAATGATAATTATGTTTTATAAGGTTGTATCAGTAAACAATGATCAAGATTTTTTAATCAACCTTGATTGTTCAACCAGTGTTGTCTACATCAGATTTAAATTGTATCCTAATAAATTACCCAAGTCGTTTGACTTTTTGGACAGATTACGCAGGGGTAGAGGGGGGATTATTTTGGATCTGTGGTAGTTGATTATAAGATGTGAATGTGATTGTTTCCCAGCGTGCGTGGGTGTGGGAGGCGGCGCGCTGGGCGGGCGGCATGGCGGGCTGGTGCTGCGGCGGCGCCGTGTGCGTGGCGCTGCTGGCGGCCGCCGCGCGCCGCTCGCGCCGCGCCTTGCTGCTGCTCTGTGTTAGAACGCATTTTATCCTAATAGCTCTTTCAATATTACGGACACGATCGTGAAGCTCCTTAAACGCTTGTCAAACACATGAATGTGTCTAGTAACACAGGCATGCATTAACACCCGTATTTATAAACAAGTAAAACTAATTACTTCAGTAAAAGTAACTACTTAAGTAACAGTTTGTATTCTATAGATTAAAATAACTATAAAAGTAAAAAAAATAAAGTACACCCAACAGTCCTTGTCATCAATAAGAAAGGTATAGAACTGGTCAAGACGATTCTAATGAGCCCAAACTCGATGGGTTTTCTAGTAGGTATTCCAAAGTTCCATCAGCCAACTCCCAGTTCTAGCATCAGGTTCTTGTCATCATGAGAAATATATAGCACTGGTTAAAGCGAATCTAATGAGCCCAAACTCGATAGGTTTACTATGTCAGTAAGCAATCCAGGGCTCTTACCTTCGAGCTCCATTATCAGACCAGCTCAATGGCATCAGATTGTACACGAGTATTTTAAATATTAGGTCACACATATGTTTTAAAACTAAAGTAAATATCCAGAAAGTGTTTAAAAACCCTACCGCAGTTAACAAGCGAGGTGATGACCTTGAACACCTGCACGGATCTTCATAAATTGTACCTAAGAACCATCTCGGTTACGTCAGCTTTGAAACAAAAAAACCGCATCAAAATCAGTCCATTCGTGTATGAGCTACGGTGCCACGGACAGACAGACACGTCAAACTTATAACACCTTTTCCGTCGGGGGTTAAAAATTGAAATATTGAATGAAGATTTCTAACCTCAAGTAATGACTTAATAAGAAATATCTTTGCAACAAGTAATTACTTCTTTATAAATTCGGGTGTTTCTAAAGTATTATGCATTTTGCAGATAAGTATCATTTGCTTGATTTTGACGATCATTTTTGTGGCACGATTTAGGTTGTATTATAGCAATTAAAAAGATGACGATAGCCCATTGTCTATTGTTCTTACATTTACCCGATTTCATTTGATTACACTTAGTAACGGTCATCAAAAATCGATTTCGCAAGTCGGTGTTAAATAACGAAGAGACAAAACTATAAAACACTGGACTTCCTATATTAAAGTTATCTTGTACTTTTTTGTTTTTATATGTTGAAGTCTTTTTTACTGTAAGGTTTAAACGCCATATATATTATGGCGTTTAAATGTAACAAAAAAAAAAACTGTTGAGTAAAGTAGATGTTGTGGTGCAGGTGGGTGCGCTGGGCGCGCTGGTGGTGTGCTGGCTGGCGGGCGCCGTGCTGGCGGCGGGCGCGGTGGCGGCCGCCGACGCCTGCCAGGACCCCGCCGCCGCGCTGGCGCTGCACGCGCCGCACAACCTGCCCATCGACGTACGTTATTGCTTACAAGGCATATAACTTGAACCAAAATGCCGAGCCGACATTCAATGCGCACTTACAGATTTTCGTATCACAATGGAAGCGGAAGACTGCGCGTAACTATAGTAACGCCAGCCAATTTGGTTCAACTTATTTGCCGCGTACTATATTTAATTTACAGAAAAACTTGCAGTTTGCTGTGCTTCACTCACGTCCTCTGCATTTTTTTCTTCCGACTGCTAACATTTTATATGGCATTTTGTAATGACAAATGTAATATTGCTGGCATTGTATTATATTTTATGTGCGGTTTTTTGTACTATTCCATTTTTGTCAATTTTCATTTTCTTATATAAAAAAGAAAGAAGAAAGAAGAATGAGATTTTGTACTTTTATAATTAACTTAATTTTCATAAGCAACACTATTTTGTATGCACTTCGGTGGAACATAGGTTGGATCAAACATTTTATTAAGATCAATAAACCGTCTTCACAAAATAAAAAATAAATAAAAATACATGTTACTTGAAATCTGTGTAATGCTTTTTATAGAATCTGTGAACCTCGTCTTAGGTATACGGAATCAGATTCGCCGCTGCAGGTTCGACCGAGCCAAATACGGCTACCAATAAATAACCTATCCTAAACACAGCTGCGTCTGAACCTGTTCACAAGAAATTAATTTCGCATCTACTTTCGTAACCGTTATTACTGCATCCTAATGCCTTGATCACACGTACCGAGCAAACGGGCGAGACAGTGCTCTCGGCCGTATACTCGGTACGTATGAACATAGCGCGGCGTGCTCGGCCGAGCGCTATCTCTACAACTGGCTTACATCACTGTCTCGACCGAGCAACATTTTACTGCCTCGTCCTTTTACTCGGTACGTGTGATCAATGCATTACTCCATAAATTTTGTTGTATACGAAACCTTCGAACGTAATTTAAAGAACCGGATATTTTTGTTTTGTCTACACTTAAAACTAGATAAATCTTTACATTTGACAGATGGTGCACTACTACTTGTCATGCAAGGTTTCTCGAGAGTATGCGCTGACCGCTGAATACAGGAACGCGCAACGAGCAGTCATGGCGGTGAGGCAAGCTTTAGGTGTGCTGTCTCTAAACGCACCGGCACTGTTCAATGATCCTGGTAAGACCATTAGAGAAAACTTTCTTATTATTATTACGAAACTAACAAACACTAACTAAACAACTAACTAATTAATTTTCTTATTATGAAAGTATTTTATCACACATTTCGTTAGAAATCCTATGCAATAGACTACCAATCGAGAGTCCTGGCCACTTCGAGAAAATCTAAGCATATGTATATTAAATACCAATTCAAATTGATGTTCAATAAATTTGTGGGGGCCCTTGGAAAAAAAATCTTTTAAAAAAAATCTTTTAAAGGGTTGGTAATTGTGTATTGACCCTATATTCCGTTCACAATAACATCGAGGTTAGCAATCTGACAGTCGCTTCTTCCGAATTACCGTAAGACGTTATTGTGATGAGTCAAAATCATCGCCGTCACCGTTCCCACGTTCCGAGGGATTCAGAGATGGTTTTTCAACGTCAAATGGCAAGTCGACACACACCTTTTTTCGACAGTTTTGATATTGTATTATCCTGATGATAAATATGTTTTGTTTTAATTGCATAAAACTGCAGCTAAAATGATAACAAAAAGGCAATTAATAGACACAACAATTTCAGTAACATTTTAAATAATTCGATAGCTTAGAAACGATAAATTAAAAAAAGTGCGTTTTATTTTTACTGAACATTTTTCAACTTTTTACAAAAACGGGGACCTGAAAAAATCGTATATAATTATGATCGAGTAGCGTAATAAATAAGCAATCCTTCAAATTAATTTGGAATAAAGGCCCATTTTTGAATGACCTCTCCTTTATCTAATGGATATAAAAAATTAGTGGTTTTTACGACAAGCTCAGCTCTCAGCCTTACATAAAATGGTTGACTCGCAGGTCTGCAGCCAGCCCTGGGAGTGCTCGGTGCAGGCACAGGCGAGGCGGAGCGGGCGCTGGTGGCGCTGGGCGGCGCGCTCGAGTGTCGCATGGCGCGCGCATACTTTGTGGCTGCTGCGCGCGCCGCGTGCGACGCTGGCCTGCAGGTATGTACAGGGGGCGCTTGGCGGTATGTCGTCAAACCTCAGAATACAGAACGTGAAACAAAACTTTTAAAACTTACAGTGCTAATAGGTTATAGAGGACACTTCCCCCGCAACCAAAACTTCTTAAGCGCCATGAATTTCATGGCACATACGCGTTCTGTTAATAATGTAATGACAATATCATCTATATATATTTTTATACCGCAGGAGTGACATAGCTTCGTGCCTGCAATACAGTAATAATTGTATTTATTATTATTTTATTAAAATAATGCGCTATTTGAAAATGTAAAAATACTCTTCGTTAGTATAAATTCGTTTTGCTGACATTTCTTGATGAGTTTTAATCGTGTATCATAAAACATAATTTATGAACTTCAATAAAAGTATGTTATTTATACAAGAAAATAAAGAACATAATAAAATATTCAAAAATACCGAACTGGTTATAAAATACCACGAGAAGTCTGTGTTCAGGAAACTAGTTGTAGGTAAAAACCTACAATTCGTTTTCATAGGAAGTCTGTATGTGTAAAGTCTAATATTGTAAAATGGGGAGGTGTTTAAGTGTAATATTATCTTTCCAACTGTATAAAGATATTAGAAGCTAAATGGCTTGGACAAACAGTAGTTGTACTTCTTTGACTATAGATTTTTTTTATATCACTGTTTAGTTCAAATTTATTACCGCCGCTCCCAAACTGCATGAACGTCGTAATTGCACTAATGTCAGGTGGTGCGCGGACTGCAGTGTCTGCAGTTCACCCGAGGTGAATCAAATGAACGCGTAATATCAATGTAAATCGATGCCCCCACATAATTGAAAAATACTTTGGCAAATTAATTTTTGTTTAAGATTTTTTTTTATAAAAACTTCAAAACTGGATAGCTTTTTACCCGACTGCGCCAGAAGGAGGGTTATGTTTTTTTAGCTGTACAATTTAGTACTAGCCACAAGTGTAGTAGTGATCCCTCAGTTCGCTTAAATTGTACTAGTTCATTGTAGCACTTATTTGATTGCGACGATGATTTTCTTTCAGGCATTATCACTCCAGCTGTTAGCAGCAGTCGCAGCCGGCTTCCTCTTCACTGCCATAGTGCTGGTCGACTCCCACGCTTGGATATACATCAACACCAAGTAAGTCTACACTACGTCATAGTAATTTAGTTGTATGAACATTGCATCTCGGCTGGTGGTGGATTTACCTTGAAAAGGATGGTATCTATTGAAAGTTTCGATATTAAAATTGTCTTAACTGAATTTAACGATGTTTTCTAACCCTTTCTGTGCTTTTTAACATTAAAAAAAGATTGTTCAAGATCGTACACGAACATAGTTTTTAGTTCAGGATGTTCCAAAGAGCGCCGAACTACGGATCATATATCATTTTGTTAACTAATGAAACTTAACTGCTTTAATTTTAATTGCATCTAGATCTATGTACTAAACTTTAACTAGATCTACAGAGAGGAGTCATGAGTTCCAGTAGTGGGAATATTATACGTTGCCTTATGCTCAGCTTAATAGAAGTAATATAACCTATAAATACATATAACATGCAAAGTTTTGATGATGCACGAAACACTAATTATTGGCTATACTAGCGTGACTCGGTAGTCACGTTCGTGCATTCATAACATAACCTTACTAAAAGGACGTCCATGTGGCTATTTTTGTTTTGTTTTTGTGAGTGGCCTCTCGCAGGTCAACTTATGAGGTTGTCGGCTGCTTAACCGGTCTTGCCTGTGGCGGCCTCGATTCGAGAATCAAAGCCAGGGCTTACTTAACTAGACTTACATACTAAGCGACCACGCTAAGGGCACCCCCTGTGGGGTACGGACCTCGGCTTAGGGCGTCGCTAGGGGAGGGCAGCAAGGGACAAGCTGGATCGAGCAAAAGATATATTATTATTAAGGGGCGTCCATGTGGCCACGAAATAGGTTCTTATATAGGTACACGTTAGGTGGGTGTGGGTACAAGACAGGTCAGTAATGCGGTGGCACCCCCAGACGCAGCGGCGGCGGCGAGGAGCAGGCGCCGTTCCTGTCGTCGGGCGGCTCGAGCCAGGCGTCGCGCACGCTGCCGCGCCCGGCGCCCTACAACAACGGCAAGCCGCCCAGCTACGGCGCCGCCGTGCAGCTCATGGACCTGGAGCGCCCCAGGTGATACCACCATGCTGACAATGACCTAGTGCTAGCGGTTCTACTACTTGCCTTTTCTAGTCGTCATATGTGCATTTTTATTCAGAATCTCTAATAATATCTTTGTTTTGGACATCAAACACAATGTCATCTATGACAAAGTTCAATTTTTATTTCATCACATGAAAATGAACCTAAACTACATAGTAATTAAGTAGATAATAGAATGAGTGGAAAAAAAGAGAAATGAGTGGACATAAATTATTTAAGATTCTGAATTCAAATATAAGTAAGTATAGTTTAATTCGTGAAAACATGTTGACGAAAGCATTATTTCTAAAGATTCAGGTGGGTCAGAAACCTCTATCGCCATCTCATTAGAACCAACTGTTATACTGACATCTGTAATTAACTATCGCGCTTATCGCTTGCCAAAATTTTGACAAATTCACTACTAAGTCATCATAAACACCGTGATTTAAAAATACTCTTCGAGTATTTCAGGGGTGTAAAAAAATTGTCACTAACTCAAAAATCCGCGGCTATCTGTCTGACTACGCAGATCAATAGATCTGCTTGGTATTGCCTAATAGGCAAGAAACCCCTTTGCCACGGTAAATATGTTTAACGTTTTGTCTAGCCCCGGCAAGCCACCTTCCTACGGCGCTGATGTTCAACTCATGGACTTCGAAAAGCCAAGGTAACTATGATAAAAAAAAAAAAACTGTAAGTCAAACTCATAGACTTGTATGGTAAGGACAGGGTCGAACGCACGTTCTAAGACAACATTAATGTAGTCTTAAAATGGTTTCCGTTAGATAGAAGCGAACTAGTCACGCGGCTGCTGTCGTTGGGAGCGGTCGTGTCCATAGATATAACAATACCATTTCTTGGTAGTCGGGTTACTAAAGCCGAGTGAAAAAAATGTGGGCTATGGGGTGGTATAGAATTATGAAGCAAACGTTCGATCGACCGTATCTTTACTATTTAAATCTATGGGTAAATTACTTGTGATGTTCTTGCCCAATTATGGCCTTAATACGGGTTTTATATTTAAGTGTATATTTTGGGATTTTCAGGAGTTTTCTTTCAAAAAAGTGTTGTAATCGTGAGTTTTTCGCGTGTAGAAATGTTTTCATGAAATTAAATAAATTTCACTGTCATAAACATGATGCACGTTATTAAAACTAAGTAAATGAAAGACATTCTACATCCTACAGCAATAAATCAGCATATTCAACATTTACGAAATAAAAAAGCCAAGTTTAAAACATGGAGACCTACATTGTACTTATCATTTTTATGTAGTTGGTGAATGTGAAAAGTTAGTGTTAGTAAAACAATCTTGATTTTCGGAGTTAGCCATCAATTTTAAAATGACTCAATTATTCACTGAAGAGTTGCTAAACATTTTAAAAAGACTTAATTATTTACTGAAAAGGTGCTTAACTGTTTCCCCATACAAACTTAAAAAGCCTCTCTTAGGACTCGTCTACTTTATAACGCCGTCGCACGGAGGCGACGTTGTGACGTTGCACGGTGGCGGTGCCGTACCGTAAACACATGTCCACGCCCTTACACAAATAATATCACAAAGACGACACTTTTTACTCAAACTTAATGTAGCTTGTTCAAGGGCCTTAGCAGTCATACAGACTTTGCTATCTCCGATTTACTTACTTTTCGGTTCGATATGGCGACTGATTTAACAATCAATATAGAATTTACAACGTAAATATTGTAAATGATTGTGACCAATGTTTTTAACAGCATTATGTAAATAAAATAGTGTTAATAAAATCTAAGGGTGGAGATCTGGTGACCTGAAATACAGGCCCCATGTTCAGTTTAGGCACTAGTCTCCCATAATAGGCCTTCCTGTATCTACTTTTACTCTGGAAACTATGTAATCATTGTGTATTTTGGTGAGAAAAAAAATCGTATTATTAATAAAAGAAAAAGAATTGGAATTGCTCACGTAATGAGTTGCTAAAATATGATGCAGTTATTCGATTTTGAAATCTAATAAAAGCGAAATACCACTCATGATTACCCACGAAATATCAAATACAAATACAAATACAAATACAAATTCATTTATTGGTTATTACAGGTGTATGGTCAGTTCTTACAATTATTTGTTATATCTCGCTGTAACATACCCATGAGGTGTGCAATATTTATAATAAGATGTCAGAATTTCAATTTAAATAAAATAAAATACATCATTAGACATAATTATACGAATTACAATGTTCACATGTCAATTTCAATAAATAAAGTAGATGACTAGTTACAATTTTATTTACATGACAATTTCAATTAAAAAAAAAATATATACGTCACAGGTCACTTTTACTTAAATCTAGTCAAATTCATCTGTATTAATAATCGTCATTTATAATCATACAATAATCAGTCACAATAATAGCATTAAACAGTAAAAAAATAATGTATTTAATTAATAGCTCGGTCATTCAAAAATTCATCAATTGAATAATATGCTTTACCTAAAAGAAACTCTTTAAGCCTGAACCTGAAAATATTCAAGGACGGGATATTTTTAATATGAATTGGGAGTCTGTTATAAATTTTTATTCTCATCCCAAAAACACTTGACTTATATTTCATAGTTTTACATACAAAGCCTCTTAGTTTAGTTTTGTGTCTCGCACTTCTTAATGTTTCATAACTCCCTATATCGCGTTTTACCATCATTGCTGCTTCAAGTATATATAATGAAGGTAATGTCAAGATTTTCAACTTTTTGAACACTGGTCTACATGAGTCAGTCTGTCTAAGGCCACATATACTTCTGAGACATTTTTTTTGAGCTTTAAGAGCATACTCCCTGTTTGCTGAATTGCCCCAGAAGAGGATGCCATATCTTAGTGTGGATCCTACATACGCATGATAGACACTCAGCAAAGTACTCTCACTTGTAACTTTTCTTAACATATAGAGCGCATATGAAAACTGATTTAGTTTTTTGCAAACATGGTCTAATTGCGTTTTCCAGTTCAGTTCGGAGTCAATTTGAAAACCAAGAAATTTTGTAGTCTTGACTTCCTTCACCGTTTCACCCCTATAATGTATTTGAAGATTTTTATTTTTTTTATTTTTGTTTGCAAAGGACATATAGCATGTTTTGTCAATGTTTACTTTCAGATTATTTGCTCTTAACCAACTTATTATATTTTCAAGGGAATTGTTTATATCCATTTCATAATTGTCTTGAATTTCGTCAGTAAAAATAGCAGTACTATCGTCTGCAAATAATATCATTTCATTATTTACGGCTTTTGGAAGGTCATTGATATATATAATGAACAAAAGCGGGCCAAGAATACTTCCTTGGGGCACTCCGTAATTAACAATTTTAGGCTCGGACTTAAACGTTTCTTCGAATTTTGTTGCATCAGCTATTCTAGATATTTGAGTTATTTGAAATCTATTTGTCAAGTATGATCTTATAAGATTTAATGCATTTCCCCTCACTCCATACTTTTCTAATTTATTTATGAGGATATTATGATCTACATGATCAAAAGCTTTTGACATATCCATGTATATTGCAGTTACTTGTTGTTTGTTGTCAAGTCCTGTCATAACTGTCTTTAGAAAATTTAAAAGTGCGTCGCTAGTTGATTTGCCTTTACGAAATCCAAATTGTTCTTTTGCGAATATTTTATTGGCTTCAAAATAATTATATATGTTGTTATAAATAACTCTTTCAAAAACTTTTGCTATAACAGGTATTAAGGCTATGGGTCTATAATATTTCATCTGTTCCCTATCCTCCTTTTTAAACAATGGGTTTATCAATGTTATTTTTAGTTTGGAGGGAAATATTCCCTGTTCCAGGCAAAGATTTATAATGGAGCTAAGTACTGGAGCTATTAGATGAGATACACGTTTTATTATTTTAGTGTTTATATTGTCATAACCTGTACTATTAGTATTTTTAAGTCCTTTTATTATCTGGTCAATTTCAAATGGATTTGTCGGTTTCATGAACATTGAATTACAACTATTGTATGTCATTGTTTTTAAATAATCATCATTTCCCTTAGGCGTAGGTTTAATATCGTCAATAAAATAAGTATTAAATGATTCAGCAATTTCTTGCGGCAATGTTACTACTTTGTCATTTACTCTAATTTTCTGAATATCTTCCTTAGGCGACACAGTTTTATAATTATTTATGATTTGCCAAATTGCTTTTGCTTTGTTAGTAGCTGTATTTATAGAGTAATTATTTTGTGATCTTTGCGTTTTTTTAATTATAATTCTTAGTCTTTTTGTATAATCTTTAAAATGTTTTTTGTCCTGTGAACTTTTCGTTAACCTGTATTTCCAAAGAAGTTGACGTTTCCGTTTTGAACACACTTTGATACCTTTACTTAACCATTTGGGCTTCCTAACTGTTGGTATTTTTACTTTTAAGGTAGGGAAACACAGATCATAAAACAGTTTAAATAGCTCAAAGAAAGTATCATAAGCCCTTTCAGGATTACTATCTGTGTAGCATTCTGTAAAACTAAGACTTTCAATGCAGTTCACAAACTTATTTATATTGTCCTCACAATAGTCTCGTTTATATTTGTACCAGTGTGTAGTGTAGTAACTCTGTTTTACAGGGCATGTCATTAATTGTGCAGTATGATCAGACAGGGAAAGTTCTAGAACTTTTGATTTTGAGCCTTTAATATTATGGGCTATATTGTCAATGCAAGTCATGCTACTCAATCTAGTTGGTTCATTTATTGTCAATTGTAAATTATAACTCGCAAGTAATTGCTCAAACTGTCGGGATACATTATTATTGTCTAACCTGTTAATATTAAAGTCTCCACAAATTATAACTTTTTTAGTTGTGCAACTTATTCTGTTTAAAAGCTCTATTAGTCTGGTAAAAAATAAGTCAAAGTAGTCCTTTCCATTTTTAGGTGGTCGATAAATACATAGTATTACTATTTTGTGTTCAATTAGTTCGATTCCACTGCATTCAAAGATATTACTAATACTTAAACTCTTTGCTTCAGTAATGACCTTGAAGTTATGACCCCATTTTAATAGAATGCAAGAGCCCCCATACCTTTTATTTCGTGAGAAAACGTCCCCCAATATAAAATTAGGCAATTTAAGTAACTTAGTGTCTTCAATAGTCATATTATGTTCAGTAATACAAAGCACATCAACCGGGTTTCTGTTATTGTCTTTGTTTAATGTGTACAAGTGGCCTGTAAGTTCATCCAATTTAGTTAGTAGACCGTTAATGTTCTGATGAAGAATGTTTATGTGTTTATAAGCGAAAAAAATCGTTACTTGTGTGAGGTTTGTTATGGTCTATATTTAAATTGTCTCGGTTTTCTTGGGTTACAGTCTGAGTACTTTTGTCAATCAAAGTAGGATTTTTATTTATGTAGCTGAGTCTGTCTTTGTTATACTTGTCATAATTTTGTTTATAACCAGTTCTTAAAATTTCTTTAAGCAGCAATTGTGATGTGTGTAACGATAAAAAGCGATATTTGGGTACATACAAGCTGAAATTCATATCCACGTAGGTTGTGTGAGTGTATTGAGAACATATAAATTTTAACTTATAATTCAACTTTCTTCCATTTAGATACTTATTAAATAGAACTTCAGAGACCAAAACATTAGTGTTTGTCGTATTATTTAAAAAGTTTATAAGACTAATTTTAATTTCTTCTGGGTTTTTATCATTTATGCCTCCCAAAACAATCACGAAGTCATTTTTATCCAAACTTTTTATTTCTGTGTTTTCTGTCCTCAAAACTTCTTTAAAGGATGCTCCTGGCTTCCAGAAACAACGGACTAAAAAGCCTTGACCTAAAAGTTTTTGCAGACTTCTTTGAATAAAACGTCCCTGTTGATCTGCAATTATAACTATCTTCATTTTCTTTTTTTCATAGTTTTCTGAATTTGATTGTAAGTTTGGTTCCTTATTTAATTGTAACGGTTGAGTTTGAACATTGTTTTTGCACGTAGTTATATGTACTTCAGTTTCCTGATTATTTTTCTTGTCTGTTATACTTGTATTTAGGGCAACACGTGTTTCAGTGCTTTGTAGTAGAGTTTCAGCTATTTTGTTGGTCTGAATGGAGTTGTTGTCAAAGGTCGAGTCTATTTCTATGACTGATTTCTTGACACTTTTAGGTGCCGCCGATGTATTTTTAACGTCTCCTGCTTGTTCGCTGTGTAATGTTTTTGGTGTCATTGATATAAATTGGTCATTTTTTGTTATAGGCGTTCCTTTATTTTGTTTAACATTTCGTTTGCGGCTAGAGAGAGGAGTCATTTTTTTTGTTTCGGTAGTATTAACTTCCTTATATGCATTTACTATCTTAATATATTTTTGTACATCTGTCTTAAGTCGAAAGTTTTCAGAGTTTAAATTATCTATTTCATGATGGGCACTTTGTAGTTCTTTAGACAATTGTTTAATTTTTTCCTGCAAATCTATAATCGTCTGACTGGAATTTAAAGAGGTATTTGGTAGACTCAACATTGTTGTGTCAAAAAGGGCCGAATTGTCCGCAGTTACATCACACAATGAACTCGATCTGCATAATTTAATATTACGGTAGGTTATGTTGTCATCCATATTTATTATCTTAGGCAACACTATTTTAGTTCAACAATTCGCCACCTTTGTCTATGATATATATGATCGTGGTCACACTGTTTTTTTAGTTCGTCTTTTCACCACTGGAGTTTAGAATGGCAGTAGTGGTCCAGTTAATTATTTTGATCCGTTCCAAACTTGTCTATATTAGAGATGGTAACACTGGTTTTAGTTCGTCTATTCACCACTAGACTCTCCAACGGCGCTAGTAGTACTGTATTTTAGTGTATCTATTCCTCACTTGGAGCTAGGAGTCGGGTACAAAGTTCAAGTTTAAAATGTCTTTTAAAAAACGGTTTTTCCTTTTGATAAATTCACTCAAAATTATTTAAACAGAAGTTTAATCACATTATTTAATGTCAATGTTTTGCATCAATGTTACTATAATGTTATTAACACTGAATATATTATTTTTAGAGCGTTACTCACGTCAATTTCTAAGTTCACAAAATTGTTTGTATGTTTTAAATCACTTGTCACTAATTGTCACCAATACTGTTACTTAATTGTAATACTTATTCGTCACGATTTCTTTACTATTTATAACAATCAGACAAATATTTAAAATTATTACGAAATTTAAATATATGAGCAATGTAAACAGTGCCAGGGTTGCCAGCTTCAGAAACTATAACACCTACAAACATAAAATTTAGCAAATAGGTTCTTTATAGAGTGTAGACATCCGCTAAGAACGGATTTTACGAAACTCCACTCTTAAGGGAGTAAAATGGGGGTTTGAAGTTTGTATGGAGAAACCGAATATCACGCGAGCGAAGCCGCTGGCAGATGCTAGTTGTTCTACTCGTATATCAAGTTCCATTGAAATAAATTCAGTCGTTCGAACGTGACAAACAAACATAGACCCGTACACGTTTTACCTTTATAATATTTGTGTGTCCATTGCTAAGGGTGTTTTTAATATTGTGCGGTTTTGATCACGTATGCGTGCCCCAAATGTACTTTACATACAAGTATTTATTGTAATGCATGGAATACGCACGCGGGACGTGGGCCGTGATCCTTGTTTGCATGTCTCACGCTGCGTGAAATTTTCTGAATGCGAGGCAAGATATTGAAAACACCCTAAAAGTGCTATGACTGTCAAGGAGCTATATGCCGTATACTGTAGTCGTATAGGGCCGGTGTAGACGTGTCTGTGTGGCCGCAGGTCGCGCATGTCGGGCAGCGCGACGCTGGGGCGCGGCGCGGGCGCGGGCGCGGCGGCCGCGGCGCTGGGCGGCGCGCACACGCTGGGCCGCGCGCCGCACAACGGCAAGTACGCCACGCTCAGCAAGCAGTGCAAGACGCTGGAGAGCAGCGACTTCTACTGAGACCGGCCCGGCGGCGCGGGCCCACCCGAACACAACGCAGGTACGTGACAACAGCTTTATTTCTACATCCCACGACACACGAAACCTTAGTGTGGGATCTAAGGCATTTGTAAAAAAGTAATGAAAGATCGTTTAATCATATTCTAATCATTGCTTGTCAGAATAAACCGAATAAAGTTATTATTAAATTTGCATGTGCTTTTTTCAGGTCAGTCCGGGCGCTCAACGAGCTTGAACCGCTTCGACCCCAAATACGCGTCGTTCGGGCCGCGCGCGCCCCGCCCGCGCCCCGCCGCCGCCGCCGTGTCGCTTGGCACCTTCTCCGCCGCGCCGCACGCGCCCCACGCGCCCCATGCGCCCCACGCTCCCCACGCACCTCACGCCCCGCACGCTCCTGCGCCCGACAAGTACGCCACCGTGCGGCCAGCCCGCAAGCCGCACCCGGACCAACCGCAGCCACTGTCCGCTGCAGCGCTGGAGTACCGCTCGCTGCAGCGTCCGCGTCGCGGCAACTTGCCACCGCAGCCGCATTCAACTCACACCACACACCGACGGCGACAAGACCGCCCGGAGCGACCCGAACGACAAGAGCGAGCTGAACGACCGGAGAGAGCCGAGCGACCCGAGCGCCCCGAGCGAGGCGAGCGTTCCGACCGCGTGGAGCGCATCCACCCTCCACATCAAGACACTCGCGACCTGTACGCTGTGACCGAGCTCTAGGGGCAGCCCCGCGCCTCCTTGACTCCCCTGGATGTGTTTCTCTGACGCGCTTCTCCCACGCCCCCTGTGACGCTGTATTGTGACCCCAGTGTTCCCCCGACCTTCGAACGCCGTGCGTTCCCGTCACTCGATGTCTCGCTATGACAATCATAGCGGCTGATGAGTGAATAACTTTGAATGAGTTTATGTGATTGAAAATATTCTCGATTGTGGATTCTTTGTGTGGTTTTGTGCTGACAGAATATTTCAACACAAACGTTAAAAAAGGACATTGATTGAGTTAATTGATTGAAAATGGCAGGAAAATGAAATCTTTTATAAGTGAATTGATTTTAAAATGAGTGATTTGTTGAAAACTTCTTGCACATGCAAACATTCTGTCAGCGCAGATGTTTCATCGAACGAATAATTTCTACCTGTGCGTGATTGCTCAAAATCTTTGTAATTTATTGTGAATACTGGTCTAATATTTATGTCTAAAACATTAATGCGAACGTTATTTTTGCTGTCTCGAATTTTTGTAGGGAATCATTTTAGCACAAATATTTAGGTAATGTTACAACGGTAACTACTTTCTGGAATTATCTTGATTGAGGCCTAGTTTTAATTAATATATTTTTTATTAGTATGTCTAAAGATTTGATCATCATTTTTTATTTTGTTTTAAAGTGATTATGAGCAGCGGCGTTTTAATAATATGTTTATTTATCTGTATCATAAAAGTCTAATAAGGCTGTGTTAGCAACTGTTAACGACCAATATTTTATAACAATTTTGTTGACAACTCTCACGTTAAAGTTGATAGTGACGACTGTGTCATCAAAGACTATGTTTTTGGACTCGGGTTTTCGCTCAATATAGATTTAAGAATAAATCCGGCTATGGTCTAACTTTCGAACTGTTACTTAACGTTGATTAACGCTTTTTAGCGCTAACTTTAGGACGAATCTGCCAAATTATTGGAAAAACAATATTTATTTGGCATGTTTCTATTAAACATTAAAAAGTAGACGGCTCGGAGCCCGACAGTAGAAATTTTATTGCATTATATATCTCTAAATAACATAAGAATGTATATAATATTAACAGTAGATCCTTCTAATTTAAGTTCACCCTACTTGTGTGGTCCTCCACAAATAATAAAAACAATATTTGGACTGGAAATTATTATTAATTTTGAATGAATCTCTACCTGGTATTGTTAAATTATATGGTTTAGCTTTCATATTTACGGCTCAAAATTTTAACTGATTTAAATTGTGTGGACCTAATGTAAATATAAGTTAGGGCTCTTTAATTTTAAATTCAAATTAGACTTATTTTATTTACAGCTAATACATTAATTGTAAATAAAATAATAATAAAAATTAAGCATTCCATCGTGTGTGAACTAGTAAAAAGTGGAATTGGTAGAAGCAATTTACATAAAAATATATTAATTAATTGTAAATAAGGTGCAAATGATAACTGCCATTGGATGAACAGGAATTGTTCTGACG
The DNA here is from genome assembly GCA_958295575.1 of Leucania comma. Taxonomy (NCBI): domain Eukaryota; kingdom Metazoa; phylum Arthropoda; class Insecta; order Lepidoptera; family Noctuidae; genus Leucania; species Leucania comma. The sequence goes on along the minus strand of OY282470.1, from coordinate 4,944,783 downwards.
TTTATCTCTAACCAGTGTGGTCTAAGTTTAATGAAAAGTACTGCTCTTGCTAATAACACCACAAAATGTGACTATTAATCGTTTAAAGGAGGGATGTATTCTTGAAAATAATCCGTAGTCACAAAGATTAATTTCGTCCAGTGCATAACTGGCGCCTGCGGTCGAAACTCAGATGCATTTTCGGATGAGGGATGAATTATATTAGACCGGGCCGTGTCCGAGGCGTGCCGTGGCCCGGACATGGCATGGATTTGAAAAGTTGGATACATTTTATATGAAGCAGTTTATATTACACAGTGTCCCGTCCGATCCCGATGACGCCCGTCATACCACGGTTGTTGCACGGTCCCAACACTCGGTGTAATATAATTATTAAGTGCGGACGGGCTCCGCTCAGGCCCCGCCCGGCCCGGATGCGTCCCGGACACGGCCCGGTCTAATATAATTCGTCCGTAAAGGTTCTAGAACATAACAGATTATTGCCAAGAATACATTCCGAGGGTAATCATACTAGCTGTATCTAATAAATTATGTAGACTAAGTAACAACGGTACCATTTTATTCTATAAATCGAACAGTTTTGTATCTCAGTATTAAAATAGGGAATTTTGTGAGATTTTACAACGACGTTCGTACGGTTTTTTATGATCAAACGTATTTTTAAGTTTCTCAAATTTCACGGTACCATAAGCAGTGTATTCGCCAAAGATAAAGCATAATTTAACTTAAGTATGTTAAGGTCTAGTTAGTGGTAAGGTTCAAGTTTGTACAGCTGGAAGTGTTACTCGTCAATATTGTGGTTAACTTCATTCGGTCCCAGTAGTATCATTAAACAATAACTAATTTATTAAGGCTAACTAACTAAAGTTACAACAATAGCTCACGAGTTCTCCAAGTAGTCATTGGGATCGATGAATCAAGACGGCTGTTATTAGTGATTACGTTCTCGTCTGAATGGTGTCATGTTGAACGATCACTTTTGAGACTACGAAGTTTTTATATCTCTTTTTTACGACGTAAAAAGTGGTGTCGTAATGTGACGTAGCTCGCTATGTGTGTATATTTCAAACGAAGCGAACAATATGCAATAACAAAACAAATATACTATCTCTACATTGTAAGGATACACAATTTTTCAATGTAATTACTGCACACTATTTATAATCGTAAATTAACACTTAGACAGTTGTAAATTATGTTACGGTTACGAGGTGACGACCGGGCATCGATCCGAGCGTTGAATGATTCGCGCCAAAATGTACCCAGCTAATGTACATTAGCTACACCGGGAATAGACTTAGCTTCAATCCTTCGGAGCTCTAAAGCTTATTTGTTTATTTGCCTACAATACAATAAAGTTACCGTAGTTTGGTAATTATATTTACCTAAATAGGAAGTGTAAGGAACGCGAATTTTCGAATATTAGCATTTTATTTCTAAAATAATGTCAATGAACATCAATTAAATATAAGGTTAGTAATTTTGGTTTAGCATTTTTGTAGTATGTTAGCTAAGTCATTGCTAACTGATCAGCCACACGAAATCTATAATAATAATTTTATTACGTGAATTTATAATTCGAGATAATTTCAACTTTAGTTTTGTGTATTTTAAGTTGATTTTGAAATGACCATTTATACAAAAAAGGCCCTAAAGAATGGACTGCAATGAAATTGGAACTTTTTAATATATTTGTATGACATAGTGTTATTTTATGGTAGGTAAAATCATCCCATCTCTCTTCGCGCGAGAATCGATGTGCCGTCCCGTCGTACTATGAACACACACTGGAGCACTAAAATCTTTCCTATGTATTTGCCTAAACTCCATTGGGATTGGTCACCCTGGTCGAAATTCGGTCTGGTAGGCGATGACTGTTTCTTTTTCCTTTGATAATTATCTCGAATTCTAAATTCAAAAAAGTGAAAATTAACATGGACCGTGTTTGATGATTCCTTTTTGTTACAAAGTGCCATAAATTATGTTGTTACAAAAAAAAAAAAAACTCAATGATTCTATCGCATCGTTTCCAAATGGAACATTTTAAGATTTTTTTTTTTTAAATTTAGAATTAACTTGTTTTTGTTTTAAAATATATTTTGGAAATCTCGCTTTATTGATTGTTTTGCTTTTTCAAGTCAATTATGGTGCGCCCGAGTATGTTAAACGTAAAATAAATGCATTTGATACTCTTTTTCGTTGTAAGAGCCGATTTACCATTTTTGTAGAAACTTTTTGATTTTCATATTTATTACCCTTTTTATTCTATATTTGATTTGGATACTTTTTACACCTGAATTAAAAAGCTGAAGCTTCCATGTGAAAGTTTTTAGGAGTAGTAAAGTTTTCTCAATAAATAAATCTGTTATGATTTTTATTCATAAAAATTAAGCAGATTTATTTGCGACTCTTTTTCTCCTCTGCCTTTTTCTATAATGGTATGTAAAAACCACAGAGTACCTTGTCTATTCTCTTTTCACTTTTTTTTTAAATCTATATTAACTTCAAAATGGCCGCCGTCTCTTACAACGCATGGAGTGCGTTAGTGTTTAAGTCTCATCTCGTGATGTATGACGTGTATAACGTAAATTATAAACGGTTGATGATAGAACAAGTGTATGAGTTTACAATGAAAATAATAAATGGATAAAAAATATTCTTGTTGTTTGTTTTGGTAACCTATACCTAAGAATTATTACTACGTCAACTCGATATATAGATGTACGACTAACGCTTGTGCGACAAAACTGTACTGCGACTCGCCATAGTTCGAATGGACGCGTGTACGGCACAGTAATGCTCGACATCAAGCTGGTGTGTCCAAAGATTGAGCTACATTACTTTGACACTACGGTGGTGACAAATAATTGTGAGTCAACAGTACGTTGGTGTAGAACGAAACGGAACCCGCTCTGCAGGGCTTCTATTTCTGAACGGTTGTAAAAAAAAAAACGCAGCCGCGGTGTTTTACGTCCGCAGCGGGATAACGCCGTCGGTTGAAGTCGCAGTGGCCGGCGGGGTACAGAAATCTGAAGCCAAAACCAAAAAATCAAGTGGATTCACCCAGAACTTTTTAGGCCTTGGTAGAAAATATAGACTAAGATACTCATTTCAACCGTAACGCTTGCCTGCTGCATGACGTAGCCAGGAGCTATTTATAAACAGCTGCATCTTCAAATTTTATAAAATACCTATATTTTATGGGTTTAGTGCGTAAAATAAAAAATTCAAGATTATTTGCAAACGATCAGCATGTCCAGATATCGTATATTTTATTAAAGTTGCAGGTTTTGTATGTTGCTTAAGTAGGTACCTACCTACCTACTTATATGTAGATATAAATGCAGTGAAACCTAGATAACTGGGACTACAAGGGACCTAGGCTGCTAATTTGTCTCACTAAGGGTCGGTACATATCTGACGGAAAATGCTTTGAACGTATCAAGTTTATACTATACTTTTCGCTCGACGCATTAACGCATCATCGGTTAAGTGTGAAAGGTCGAATGTTTTATAATATATTTGTCAGATCTCGCGTTACGCGACCTATATTACGCGACGCATTTTCCTTCAGATATGTACCGACCCTTTAAAGTGTCTCAGATATCGTATAGGTAAATAAATATCTGTCTCATTTACAGCGGGTTCCATTAATAGAGATGAGAATAGATGTTGATTCAGTTAATAGAAGTGCGATTATTATAAAATAATGTATTAAACATTATACATGATTTGTAAACATATAGTGCGATTTGAGAGGGGAAAAAATTATATTATCTGAGATTCAGAGGTCAATACCTATAAAAATTAAAAAAAAAACTATTTAAAAAGAATGTTCTTTAAAATAAAGTCTCAGTAAAGAAGCGGAAAATGCCACTCTCTGTCTCCATTATAGAGGTAACTCCCCAGATCTTAGAGGTTTGCTTAAAGGCTTATTACACTATCCGATTTTTAGGAAATCGGAAGGTGTAACCACAGATTGGACCCGATTTAGTGTAAATTGGTGGCCTGACTATTCTACTTCCTAAATTGTCTACGATTTAGGACACGATAAATCGGGTAGTGTAATAAGCCTTTTAGTCTCACTAACTCATTCAGTATGAGTTCCAGCCATAGACATATAAAAAACTCCTTTCATCTATGGTTCCCGCTATGCAGCAGGTTTCTTACTTAGCCAGGTCCCACTTAACCGAGTCTCAATGTAACAACATTTGCCTACGAACCACATCAAAACATGATAGTAAACAGGAAGTTTGAAGTGTTTATTTGTTTATCTGACTCAACATTAAGAGTTAAGGTAAATAATTGAACTTAGAAAGTTTTCACTAAGTGCGGTGAGCCAACTTATACAGAAACTCATTAGATAGGTATTAAACTTGTTGTTAGCTAGTTATCAGTTTATTCACGAGATGTCCTGCCTTCACATTTCGGCAAGAACACCCCATGAATTAACCACCGTTGGCGCGGGCTTGCGGACGGTGCGCAATGGGTAGCTCGCTGTCGGTACGTCCGGTAACAGACCGATCCGAGCCCAAGTCGTCTACGGCGCGCACTGATCCCGCGCTACTGGGGGGATTAGGTGAAAATGATCCCCGGAGTCCTGGATCGAAGGCAATGAATGGAACAGGGTAGGTTTATAGTCAGTAAGAGTCTGACACTATCTCCCAGGGTGGGATTTGTCATTTGATGATTTTACCTACTATAAAAAAGCCTCAAAAAAGTTTTTTTTTGTCTGCTATCCCACCTTATGGTAAGCAGAGATGCAATCGTTGATGTTGAGGCGCACTGAGCCTTTTCACTCTAGCCTTGAAGAAATCCAAATTATAATCGGATGGAAAGACCGCAGCAGACAAATTGTTCTAATCTTTCGATGTAGGTATGCGTTGTAAACAATAGGGCGTAACGCTTAGTCCGGACCGTAGAAGTTTCAAACAACGTAAGGTGACTATTCAGAAGAGCGTCATAAAGTTTTCAATGTACTTACCTACTTTTTAATTTATTTTTTTAATTTTGGCTTCACACGGTTTGTGCTGTGCACGTTTAGAGGAGGACACGGTTGAGCATACGGTGGAGGTGTGCCCCGCTTGGGCGAAGCACCGCCGTATCCTCGTGGAGGCAACCGGCAGCAGCGAACTCTCGCACTTGGCCCTGGTTCGAGCTACGGTCCGAGCAGGAATGGCAGGCGGTCGCCTCCTTCTACGGAAAAGTAATGCTAGCGAAGGAGGATGCCGCACGCGTGAGGGAACGAACGTCATCACGCCTCAGCCGCGGATTACGAACCCGACTAACCAGCCACGGTAAACGCGGGCTTACGGACGTCGAGCAATGAGTAGCTTTCTGTCTGGCCGTCCGGTAACTGAACGGACTGAGCCCAGTCGTCACCAGCGTGTAGTGATCCACGCGCTTAAAGAGACGTCAGCTAACTGCGGGGAATTTTTGAAAAGGAAACCCGTAGTCCTAACGCGCAATTGGCAACTGAAGGAAGAACACTGGTGTGGTTTTACTCAGTTGTCTGACACGCCCTCCCACTCCGCCTAGAGTGGGAGAAGTAATTGGATGATTTCCACATTAAAAAAAAATTCAAGTTTAGACAGTATTAAGTTTACAGTCAGTTTAAGTTACTTTGCGTTCCATTAGAAAGCGAATTCAATGATTTTGCAGTATTTGGCGGCAAATGTATCGGGTCAGCCTTCTCAGTAAGCTTCGCTGTGGTGGGCAATACTACAAGTCTACAATAATTCTCAACTCCGTATTACAAAAATCGTATCTATCAATGAATCCACATATTATAGTTCAGATGCTTAGACACCGGAGATACAATACAACACCAATTTTACAACACAATGTTCACATGGAATCAATCTGCGAATAATTAAAACAGCTTATCCTGTATCCATAAATATTAAAATATCGGATCCGAATTCAGAACCGGAGTTTTTAAATTTAGTTTCCGAAATCAGAGGCGAAGGCAGAAGCGTCAAATGACACACTAATAAAAGCAAACTAATCACGTTTTAGTACAAATGAAGAGTGAACTCACATCATTGGAATAGCGACTGGCTCGTTGGTCTTGGGATCTTCAGCGCTGAGTTGAGCATTCGATTCATAGGTAATCCTTCTCCACTTTTCCGCGTATTGGAAGACTTAGTGCTTGATTATGGAGACACGGCGCGTTGCACGGCGCGTTGGGCGTTTTGTCGTACACTCCAGCAGTGGGCCGCGTCATCGCTCACGCAAACACAAACATATGGCAATGTACGACGGACCGCCTGACGCGCCGCGCAACGCGCTGCGTCTCCGTAATCGAGCACATAGAGATAGATGGCTGTCACGGCAAGGTAACATATCAGAAAATAATAATAATAGCAACGTACCTACACATGGTTTTTGTCAGTTTCGTAGTGTACCTAAGATCTTGTCGTACGTCTGTATAATAAGTAAAGTTGTCAAAAAATAAAAGGCTCGTTTTAAAATTTGTATTTTGACTTCCTAGCGGGTCGTCCGGTGTAGTGTAGCTATTAATAAAATAGCTATCATAACACCGGAGCCCTAATTATTATTCTAGTAGACACTACACCACTTTTATATTGTAGGCGTTTGTTATCCCTCAGTAAATAAAATAAAATAAAATACAAATGTTAAAACCGGTCTTTTATTTTTTGACAACTATAGAAACCAAGTGTTCTCTGAGTAGGCTTACTAGAATCATCCACACCCAGGGAGGCTCGGCCCTGATATGAATGGCAACGAAGGAACAGGGTGGGTTTTTAGTCAGTATGAGTCTGACCCTATCTCCCGCTCCGCCCAAGGGCGGGAGATGTTATTGGATGATTTTACCCACTACCAAAAAATAGTCTTTCACACCCTGTCACCCGGCACGGCATTGTTGGCTAGTTTGTTAAGGTCGCATCTTGCAATTGCGTGCGTTCTACTATCGGACAACCCAAGGTACGGCGAATATCCACCCTTGTTGTTGAAACTTCTCCGGTCCGGTCTAAGCGTTTTGCCTCGTCTTTTATACTGCGTACATCGAGGGGCAGTTTGCCTGCTGCGGCCTTCCCGTCCGATTAATCTTTAGGTTTCTTTAAAGCTAGAGTGCTCTTAATAAACTAGTGCGCCTCACGATCAACGATCGCATCACTGCTGACAATCAGGTGGGATCGCAGTCAAGCACTAGTTCAATATCACTTAAAAAAAAAGAACTTACTAATTTCATTAAAGGTTTTTTGGTGAGATTTTTTCGAGTGAAGTTCAGTGGCTGTGTTAATCATTCGCAAACTGGTCGATATGATTTTCCATCATCAAACATCAGGACAGGTGAAACTAATGTAAAGCTTGTAAAAAAATAGGTACTTAGTTGAAATATATAGGTCGATGGTTGAAATTGGTTGAAATACACATGTGTTTGTTACAAACAATTAATTTTCTGTAGTCACATCCGAAAAATAAAAACAATAAGCACAAAAATACAACACTCGCTGACAAAAGTATTTTCCAATTTTCTTTTAGCAACAATTCCTACATACGCCATACAAAAGTTTGTAGTCGTTATTCCCGCCATTTCGCATCACGTCATTTGAACAAAATAAATAATTGTCTGTGGAACGTTCTGCGCGGCTCGTGTGGGACGAGTAGCAATTTGCACGACAATGCACTCGATAGCTCCCTCGTTGATATTGTTATGCATCTTCACACTTATTACAGGGCTATAAAAGGAAAGCCATTGTGGCACAGAATATATAATAGTACCTTACCGGTAATTGTGGGTTAAAAAATAAATTGTACCTTATTAAATAGGTAAACTTTATAAAGAGAGTGTTTGCTTCTCAACATCCCTCATTACAAAGTGTAATTTGTGAGAATGAATATGATTAAGTGGATTTGGTTTTTTAGCTGTTCTAAAAACTAAAATTAAGTATGCCTGACTTCAGCCATTGATATATTTTAAGGGACGATATTATACGTTACGCTCTAACATTGCAATCAGAAAACCTGGACTCGAAACTCACATATCTATGATCAGTGTCATCACAGTCGCAAACGTACATTCACTGATAGATAAGGACAGATATAAGAGCCGGCGCTGTCATGCAAGTGAAATCGCTATAGCCGCCGAATGTTTACGATTATGAATGAAGTGAGCTCCATCTATCTCGCTTTGCAAAATGGCGACCAAAACAATAAGCGAAATTAGAAATATCATAATTAAGAAATTTTAAGAGTGAAATGTGATTCCATTTGACTTTTTTATTTGAATAATCAAACATCGCATAAAAGCATATGCAGGCATTTTGATGATCTTTACCCCTATATAACGAAAATAATAATATTTTTGCGTAACACCCTCGTTTATGTCACTCTCCGACCTATCCCGACTTCACCGGTCCACGCGCTAGAGCACATGATCACTTTAACTTTGACGCATGGTTGACAGGTTGAGCAATTGGCTGAGGCGCTGCGTGTCGCGGTTTCGATTCCCCCACGGAACAAATATTTATTATAGATAGTTGTTACGGGTCTGGGTGTCTTATTTAGGAGTATGTATGCGACTCTATATGGTTTTTATACTCACCTATGACATCCGCTATTGAAAAATTACTTGATCAACCTCTTTTAGTCTTTTGTCTGGTAAAATGTTGTTTGCATATATTGTATTGTTTTTTTTTTTTTAATTTAAGTTCCTATATAAGTTCTTCGTTGTGTTTTTCGATGGGCTAATTTTATTTCTTTCTTTTTTTCCAAAGTCCTATTGTAGATTTGTAGTAGAACATTCATTAATTGCAGGCTGTCGAGTCAGCGCCAAATTCAATGGAGTTTGGATTTTTATCTTCGCAGTTTACTTCAGTTTAAGACAGAAATATAGGTGAAAATAATACACTCAAAAATATTTAATTCATGGTATTTATTTATTGACATCAGGGAAACGCATAGTCGTTAGTTTTAAATTCTTCTCCATGTACTCCTCCGCTTCTTCCGTCATTTCATCGTCGAAGTATTTGACCCAGTTTCCTGATTTTCCTGTAAACATATTTTTTGTAATGGGCTGGGATTTGTTGAATTAGCCTCGTGGAAAATTATTGTGCTCGTGAGAAAAGTCTCATCATTAAATAAATGGGCAAAGATGAGATGGGATGGGATAGGCAAAGTTTGTGAGTGTGTTGTTGTTACTTCACGCTCGAACGGCTGAACGGAAACTTAGTACAAGGGTAGACCATGTCCTTGAATAGTACATAGAATACGTATTTTTAGGGTTCTGTTGTCCGTTTGTCTATCAAGACACTTTATTTCCCAAACGCGTGGAGTTAGCTATACTCAAGTCTGCGGTCCTTTGAAGCTGTCAAAAAAATCAAACTTCTAAGTTAACGACAAAAATAGAACTTTTTTATCCCGTGATTCAGATCAGGATCAAAATCGGTTATTCAAATGAAGTACCAGCATTCCAAATATTGGAAAGAAGGATAGTCTTGGCGTCCCTGCCCTTAAGTTACTGTTTTGTACGAAGTAACTTAAAGACACGTCACATTTCTGTTTTGCATCTTTTTTCTGTTATTTGACAGTTCCTTTTTCCACCAGATTTATAACTAACTTATTTTTTTTTACCAGCGCGATAAAGTTTGGCAATTTGTTGGCAAAACAGTTCCAAATTGGACATGGAATGTTACTTTTTCTATAGACCAAGATCTTGCCGCTTATTAGTACTGTCAAAGAAAGGTAATAATGGTAATAATGTGTAGTAGGTGAGAAAAATGGAAAACGAGGCTCAGGAGAGACCCTTTACAGTCTCCCTAGAAGACGTGCTTTGACATATGTTGGAGATAGATTACAGACGGGGTTCCAGAGTGATGTTTTAAGAGGTAGCCGTTCCATGTGTTGGTGGTGATCACCAGAGTAATTTTAGGTAAATATCTCATACCATACCATATCTGCTTTCGAATTGGTGAAGGTAAACACCGTAAGGAAACTGGCATGTCCTAAAATAAAAAAATCGAAGACATGTGATATCCACCAATCCGCACTGGGACCGCGTGGTAGATTACGGCCCATTCCCTTCCTAGAGAGGTGGCCTGTGTCCCAACAGTGGGAACATTAAAAGGCTGATGATGATGATGATCCCATACCATACCATATCTGCTTTTGAATCGGTAAAGGAAAACACCGTAAGGAAACCGGCATGTCCTAAAATCAAAAATTGGTAGACATGTGATTTCCACCCATCCGCATTCGGTCCACATGGTTACGGCTCGTTCTCTCTCCTAGAGAGGAGGCCTGCGTCCCAGCAGTGGGGGTATTATATGGCTAATTATGCATATGCTTACCATACAGCCATTCTTTTCCCCAAAACATCAGGCAACTTCTTCTTATTTTTGAAATTTTCTGCATGTGGAGCAAATCCGCTTGATATTAAAAAGGGTGTTTTTAATATCATGAAGATATGCAGCTTAAGCAGATATTAAGCTTGATAAGATAAGATTAATGATATTAAGCTTTTCTCCGAAAAAATACAAAAAAAGATGAGTGAGAATCGTTTATCCATTATTTCCATTCAAGCGACTCGATAATGCGTGATTAGATAACTGATCTGACTAATCTTTGATGGTTTAGTATCCAAGTCCCATCACATACATGGTACTTGTAAGGTTTGAAGTTTACCTTGAAAGACTAAGCCTTTGAATATCAGTGGGCTATCTAGGTACTGGAAAAAATTGGATTGTAGAATTGAAGAAATATCTGCCATAAGCAAAATAATCTGGACTGGCCTGTTGGTCTAGTGGTTAGTGGCCCTGCCTGTTATGCCGGAGATCGTGGGTTCGATTCCCACCCAGGACAAATGTTTGTGTGATGAGCACGATCATTTGTGCTGTGTCTGGGTGTAATTTATCTATAATATGTATGTTGTCATATATATGTATGTTTAGAAATGTATAAGTATATTTATCAGTTGTCTAGTACCCATAACACAAGCTTTGCTTAGCTTGGGACTAGACGCCGTTGTGTGATAGTGTGTGTAAAAAAAAACATTATCATAATTTCAGCCGAAAGACGTCCACTGTTCTTGTACGTCTTGCATCCATCGGATTGCCGCGACCCTGGCCAGGTCATCGGTCCACCTTGTGGGAGCCCTTCCGACGCTGCGTCCGAAAGAATAGCAAAAACTGTCAGTGGGTTCTGAAGAAACAACTGGGTATTAGAAGAGGTAGCGTTGGAAGGCCTCATGTAAGTTGGACTGACTCAATGAGAATCGCGAAAGTCCGCTCTGGATGCGTGCAGCCCAAGACAGGTCGATGTGGCGATTCTTAACAGAGGCGTATGTCCTGCAGTGGTGATACCTAAAAGCTATACCTGTGAATTGGTACTCACCTTTCCTAAAGAAAGTGATCTCGTTCCCGTCTTTACCCTCTTTCTTTACCAGGGGTTCCTTCTTCATATTGTCAAAGTGGAGATGTTCAACGAGTTGTTGCTTCTGTTCGTTCGAGTACTCCTTGTTCAGGAAACGGCATACTTTGTCTATGACGTTGCGTAAGTCCTGAAAACATAACAAGGTTTGTAGTTTTGTTAAAGTAATCAAATTATTCCAACTTTAATTTTTTATTAATTAGCCCTGGGACCCCTGTCGTCGGATAATGAGCCCTGGGACTCCTGTTTTAGACAGCAGCTGTATAGACTTATAAGAGAGAAATTTTTGGAACGTGAAGCTATCCAGAATGTATGTGTATGTATTCGACGCGGTGCACTGTTCCCGCGAGCCTCAAGGAGTCGTCAGCAAATTGTAAGGGCCCAGCAGGGTCGGAGCCTACTCTGGGGCCTTGGGTAAATGTGCACACCAAGGCCTGCTCAGGGGTGTATTTTTTAGTCAGTAAAAGTCTGACACTATCTCCCGCTCCGCCAAATGGCAGGAGTTGTCACTGGATGATTTATAGCCACCGGAAAAAAAGTGTATATATAATGTACTCTATGTTTAAAAATAGTAACACTTACATTCTGCATATCTTCATAAAATAGGAACATCATATTTGGGTGGTCCCGTTTTTGCCAGGCCTCTTCCACGTGCGGAAATATCGGTGTGTGCAGTACTGAAAGCAAGGAATAATATACTATCATCAAATTGTTCTCAAAGATATCAGAGATCTTAGAAAAATAAGATTAGGAAAGAATTAAAATGTTTGCATATTATGTAGAGAAAGCAATATAACATAGCAAGAAGAGAAGCACTGGGCTATGTCTGGCAAATGAGGGTTTCTTAAAATAACGTTGGGCAGTGGTGGCCGAGTAAATAGTAACGGCCCCGACTTACGAGTTGTAGGTTGTGGGTTCAAACCCAGCCAGGCGCATTACTTTGTGCAATTTATTTCATCACCACTACTCTCAAAACGGTAAAGGAAAACATCGTGAAGAAACCGATATGTCCTAGAACCATAAATTCGAGGACATGTGACATTCACCAACCTGCACTGGGCCCGCGTGGTGGATTACGGACTATTCCCTCTCCTAAAGAGGAGGCCTTAGTCCCAGCAGTGAGAACATTAAAAAAGGCTAATTATGCTATGCTATGCTATGCTAGTTGGCAGCACTGAGTCGTCAGGCCCAGGCACCTGTCAAAACGCTTATGTTAATAACATTATTTAAATTGACGTCAACATCATGTTTACGTTATAAAAAGTACAAGATATCTCGGTTAAGTGGTGCAGACTGGTGTTGGTCTTCTTGAAAATCCTCATTGTAATGCCGCGCCGTCGGGAAAAGAGATAGTTGAATCTGACTAGAAGGGGAAGACGGGAAACCGGCGTGTTGTGGCGCAACTTAGCTGGCAAATGAAACGATCCAGTGATGCACTGTAAAAACATAAGTAGAGCTTACTCAAATCATTCTTGAATAGGTTCCAAAACTCCTTGAATTCAACACTGTCGTCGAAGTATCTGAACAGTTTGTGGGCGAAGTGGTATGATACCGCCACGTCCCGAGGGTCTCGCGCTATGTAGAAAACCTTCGGAATGAAAGAGACAAATATAAAGTAGGTTTGTTAATAATTATGCTCAATTTCTATAAATATAAAAGACAAAGTCCTGACTCAGTCACTGATTTATCAGTGTCCAGCTCAAACCCTTAAGCCTAGTGTGATGAAATTGTGCATAAAAGGAGAATCCTTTTATTATGAGGTATACAAAGAATATGAAAGGTTTTGCAAAATTCATCCCCTAAGGAGATGAAATGGGTGTCCAAAGTTTTTATAGAAAAAAATACTTTCACGCGGGCAGAAGCTATTCTCTAATATATCTGTTATTCACGGCACTTAAGTTGAAATATCAATGCACAGTAACAGATTTTCGGATCTCATTCGAAGTGCAGTACTTCTACGCGTAACCATAGCAAAAATAGCCATTTTAGTTTTACTTATGTGCCGCGTAGAATACGACATTTCAAAACCTGGAGAAAAAACATTGAAAAATATATCTATTAATTTATTTTTGTAAAGACTAGACCTAGTTTGTAGTGATATAAAAAGGTCTATCAAAGTTACGCTCCTATGTGAGACCAAAACCATATTTTCATAAAGCAGAATACGTACTTGTACTACATAATAATCAAGTAATTTTATTCCAAAGCCATGGAATCCGGTCAAAAATATGGGTCACAACTTATTGGATCCAACATTCCTCTTGGGATATTAAGAATCAGCGAACAGAATTCTCTGCAAAAATGAATTAAAAAAGACAAGGAAAAATATCTTACTTTGGCCGTTTCCAGCAATTTTGGCGGGAGAAGTGACAGCGGTAGATGTGATTTGACATATCTCGGTGACGTCATTTTCGGCAAACTTCGGAAGTCTTCGTAGGTCGCTCGGGAAGCATTGGGGTCTGTGGATTCTGCTCGTATCTCTGACTTTAGGGTTGGGTGCCTGAGACAAGTTTATAAACTTTCATCAGTAGATTATCTTGCAAAGTTGTCTGGATTAACCTTTCAAGGCTTTCAGTTGACAATAATTTGTAGATGGAGGACTTCTAATTTGTATTTGGGCGACAAATGCGTCGGTTTCGGAGTACCCAAAAATCCATAGATTACAAGTCTTGTCTATGATAATAATAGATCGTTACTGTAATGTTATGACTACGATTGCCAGGTTCGTTCTTTAATCCTGTGTTCTTTTATATCTAGGTTTGGGCATAGGCTAAGTTTCTTCATACAACAGGTAGGTACATGATGTGGGTATATGTTTATAAGTAGGTATGCGGAACCAGTGTAAACTCCCGCAACCTCCATTGAAAAGGGATGATGCTCCGACCAGACGGGTATTGTATCTGGTCCGGGCATCTGCCCAATACTTGTTCAAACAACGGAGAACTCTGTGATTTGTGTGACGTCAGGTTTTTAGTTCATATGTAGCGGCATAGATGGCGCTACAGTTGTCGAATTCGACTAAGCGTTTCGCCTCGTTATTCCGCATACATCGAAGGCTTGGCTAAATTTTCCTGCAGAAGTTTTCCCGTCCGATTATTAATTCAGGTGTCTTTAAGGCTAGAGTAAATAGGCTCTTAAAATAGTGCGATTCACCTTATGGTAAGCAGTGCTGCATCAATGGCTGCATCACTGCTTACCATAAAGTGGGATGGGAGCGCAGCACTAGTTTATATCATTTAAAAATCAAATTATTACTGACCACGGATATTTTTATGATTCACTAGTATACCTACCTACTTTGACCTAATCTTCGATATTATGTATTTAACAACTTAATTGAATAATCAATCATAATACAATCGACAGCACTGACGAGCATCGAACGGTAAATTCCTACATTTCTTGATATATATCTCTTAATCTGTCTTATAATTTATTTATGATTTAAATATCACACACACATTTCACATTGATTGACGCATTGTGAATCATCAGGGGCATAGTGTAAGAATAATAATAATATTTTTACAACTATCACACAACACCGTCTAGTCCCAAGCTAAGCAGAGCTTGTGTTATGGGTACCAGACAGCTGATAAACATACTTATATATTTCTAAATACATACATATTATAGATAAATAACACCCAGACACAGAACAAATAATCGTGCTCATCACACAAACATTTGTCCTGGGTAGGAATCGAACCCACGACCTCTGGCATAGCAGTCAGGGACACTAACTACTAGACCAACAGGCCTGTCAATACAAACATAATTAAAGTTGAAGTAGTACATTTTGATACAACTGGAGAAAGTTTGTCATTGAGACCTAGGTGAAATTCACCCTAACGGCAGGCGAGGGTACCGGCTGCCTAGTAACCGGCCGGACCGAGCCCGAGTTGTCGATGGCGATAATGTTCCACACGCGGCTCAAACAGATGTCAGCAAAACCGTAGTGGCCCAGTAGGGCCGAAGCCTACTGGGGCCATGAGTTCGCTTCCGAAAGGGAAACCCAGGGTCCTGGAACGCAAGGCAAAAAAAGACCATAGAAGTGAGTTTTACGCCCTCCCGCTCCGTCCAAAAGCGAGAGTCATTGGATGATTTTTCCTCCAAAAAAAAGCTACAGCTGAGGGTGTTATGGAGCCGAGTGCTGCGCAGCTGCAGTGATAAACCACGTATATGAGATGTCGTTTTTCCATACACTTACGAAGAAATAAATAAAAGAGGGATATCCGGCGACGCGTGGGGATTGCTTAGCGCCCAAACTGTTATAGTATAAGTATACAATAAATTGTGGCGGAGAGAGTTCGCGCACTTTTCCGCACTAGTGTGGAAAAAAAATCAATTGCGTGCCTAAAAGTAGTAGGATATGAGCGGTTTTTATAATATTTAAAAGAGTTACCTATCGACAATGAAGATAACAAGAAGTATCATGTTTCTGCAAATAAATTAATTATCATCATCCTCATTTCAGTCGACAGACGTCCACTGCTGGGCATAGGCCTCCCCCAAGTATCGCCATAACGAGCGGTCCTGTGCGTCTCACATCAATCGAATTCCTATGACCCTTACAAAGTTATCAGTCCATCTTGTGGGAGCCTTACCAACGCTGTATCTTCCACTCCAGAACCTGCTCTATGTTAATTTCAAAATCTTCTTATCTTGTTTGTTCATTACTCAATAACATACAAATAGTAGTCGTTGAAATAGCAAATGTTGTAAGCACGTTGTAAGTTAGCCTAGTTTGTTTGTACTCTGATAAATTATCACTGGGTGAAGATAATGGCAGATATGGACAGATAAAAAGTATTATGAATGTGATATTATCGCATATATATGATATTCCCTCTCCTAGAGAGGAGGCCTGAGTCCCAGCAGTGGGAATATTATAAGGCTGATGCAATGCGATGAGTAGATGCTTTTTTTTTCACAATGGGCCTTATCACAAGGCTAAAAGTCATCAAAAGGGCAATGGAAAGGGCTATGGTGAATGTGGAATGAAGATATTCACAGAAAAAACGCCAAACTTTAATGGGCACCTTACTCGCTGAAGGTCGATGGGACCGAAAGGCTTTGGAGTAGCGACCACGAGCGGTCTGGTAATTTCAATGGAACGGTAAGCTCAATGGTTAAGCTAGAACTACACTGCGCACACATGTGCCACACACACCGATCTAGGCGCGTCGGTCTCCATAAATTTTATATGGAAACTAGTCTTGTAGAACTACACTAGATTCATGCAACGCGACGCAACGCGACGTCGTTCTACGTACAAATCAGCCCCCCTAGCCAAGTTACAATCATTTCGTTTTGCGTTAACGCTTGCAGTCGGCCACACCCCCAACTCCTTTGTTCGAACAAACGAATTGAGGGTGTGGCCAACTGCAAGCATTAACGCAAAACGAAACGATTGTAACTTGGCTAGGCGGGCAGGTGTGTTACACGTGTGCGTCGGTCTAATGTAGTTCTAGCTTTAAGCGATTGACTGCTACGTTAAATGTCGCGGGTTTAATTTCTGCCAGGATACGAGTAAAATATTTGTAAGGCCTACGGATAGGTATTTCGGGTCTGGGTCTCTAGTGAACAGTGGTAGCGCTTGTGACCACAAGCCGGACGACCAAATAACCACGATTATCTTATCAGACCCGTGATGTTTGCCTTAAATAGAGCACATACATGTCATACATGTAGTAGGTATAGTTTAGACAAATCTTTAAAGTAGGAAATCTTGTTATTCGCTGAAGTATATAATAATGTACTTCTTCTCTACATGTGTCTGTCACCTAACTTGAAAGAAATGAAGAAAGAAAGACTTTTTATTTGCCGACTAAAGGCGCAAATTAATGGTTAACAAGAATTATTATTACTAGGTGCTTTGTGAGAAGTATGCGCTACGTCCGTGCAAAACGACCGAGCGCTCAGCTTAATGCCGTGACCACACGCAGAATGCGATGAGTCTACGACGCTGGTTTTCAGTCCGGCCAGTGACGGTGTAGACATATAGATGTGGGCACGGTCTTATATGCAAATATATTTGAAATTAAATATACAAATTAAAAATAAAATAAATTTAAATAAATCTATGGGAAGTACCTACAAATATACGATGATAAAAAAAAATTGTGGTAACATTAACTTCGCCTAAATGTATTGTAGGTGAGTCATTGGATGGTTTGAAAATAGAATTGAACCCGGTTGAGCGAAAAGCCAGCTTTCGGGTAGGATAACGGCTGTCGGGATCGCTAGTATTTCTATATTAATATTTTCGCTGCGTCTGACCCTATTATGTCATGCCTGAGACATTAACGGCGCGTAGTGCTTCACGCGCGCCTCGAAGGGCGCCTTCAAATCAGCCGCAAAGTGCCGCGTGACGGCAGCGCGGCACTGTATTATTTATATGGAATAACAGAGCAGCGTGACGGAAGTGCTGCAGTCACTTTGCAGCTAATATGAAGGCGCCCGAAGAGATGTCAGCAAAACCATAGGGCATAATGGCTATATGTATGAGCCGTAGCTATGGGTTCCGGACCAACTAGAGCTCGGTCCTTACCTGACGGCCGGACGGCGGACGGCATTGCTCAAGAGACTAGCCAGTTGCACTGAAGTCCTAAGTTTTATCTACAAGTAGGTTTTTTTTTTTTTTTTTTTTTTTTGGGTAGGTAAAATCATCCAATGACGAATCCCGCTCTTGGATCTACAAGTAGGTACTATGTGTAATAAACTAGTGCGCCTCACCATTAACGATTGCATCACTGCTTACCATCAGGTGGGATCTCAGTCAATCACTAGTTTATATCAATAAAAAAAAAAAATTGTAAACTAACTTACTCAATATATGCGTATCTTTTGGTAACCGATACAGCCTTCGCAGTTTCAAAGTCGAGGTTGTTGGCCACCAACCACACGAGCTCTTGCAACCAGGTGGTTCCTGAAACATAAGTTATGTATGTGTACACACGGTTTTGCCTACGGCATCGCCCGCGTAAATTATTCTATTTACTATTCCAGGACCCTGTCAATCGGTGTGTTAAATTTACTTCCATTGGAGCTTGAAATAGTAACCGCACTATTATTATTATTATTTTCATAAATTTACTTATCTCAGGACTCTGAGGTCCTGGACCCTTTGGAAGTCATGCAAGGAGCCGAAACCAACTCGCAGAGGCCCTTTAGACACTTTTAATGAAACGTGATACCAACCGACGATTATCCCTGTACGCGCTATGCTAGTGCACCCACGGAACTCAATGCACCCAAGGACAAACCTCGGTTGGTTAAAAACTATTACGATATACGGGAAAAAAGACAATAGGGTTATGGTTTGGAAGTCTATGACTATATCGACTGATGACCAGGAACTACATATGTTTAGACTGGCCCCTGCCTGAACAATGAACCCATCGATGAAAAGGCAGGGGGTGACTTGCACACTCAATAAATGGGCCCCTAAAAATGGCCGCTATCACGAAGTGACGCAGCAACAAGAGGGCAACATAGAGGCAAGAGGGCATATCCTGGGGTGCTTGAGGAGGGGAGAGGTATACCACGGCTAACAGGAAAATCCCGGAAGTGCGGTCAAGATCCCTACCAGCACCTTACTGGATTATACAACCTTCTACCGAGCACGTTTGCTCTTGCGAATCTCCACTCAAGCCAACGAATAAAGGCAAGAGCTCGGTTTCTCGTCAGTGTTCAGTACGGTTGGCCAATAAAGGCAAGCCGGAGATGAAGAACAAGAATTCTCCCGGGAGATCGGGTTTGTGGGGTCGCTAATTACTAACAGTTCGTAACAAAATTGCCGTGCGGATTATTATTATACCATTATTTAACACTGGCTTACGGGTCATGTAGCACAACTATCATCATAATACAGTCGAAAGACATACATATTGGACATGGGCCACCATTAAAATATGAAGCTTTTGCCAGCTGCTTTGCCCACGTGAAATTTCAAAATACAATATACCCTATGTCAGACAGTGATAAAGTAAAGGTCCCAAAAGGGAAAAAAAAATCGCTTCAGTAGTTTCTATGTTTCAAATAAAAATACAAAAATATAAATCTTTTCTTCTCTCTGTATATTACAGAACGCAACACTTATTTACTGTTTCACCTCACCCATATACACCGTTAAATTTTGGTCGTTTTAATCCCGCGGAGGGTCGATTCGGTACATGAAATACTATCGATTTGTAAAGAGAAAATTAAAAAATAAAGTACTTTTTTTAAAACTCGAATTAATTTACGCATGTACGAAATTAATTTCTTTATGTAAATGTCAGCTGAGTGAGGCCAATGAACTGCAGGTAGTTAATACGCAACGACGGACAACTCTCTACAAGGTCATTGACTCGTTTACTAAAAGAAATTAATTTCGTAAATGCATATATTAATACGATTTATCTTTATAAATCGATAGTGTTTCATGTACCAAATCGATCCTCCACGGGATTAAAACGACCAAAATTTAACGGCGTACAAACACTAATTAATTAAATATTTGTACTAATAAATGTACAAATATTTACCTAACCTAATTAGTGTCAAATAAGGTAAGCAAGTTAGGTATCGGAGTTTAACCAGGTTCGAAAATTAATTTGTTTGTTGATGTTTGTAGTACAGTAATTACCAAGGGCGTCACCAGCCAATGATCAAGGGGGGGGGGGGGGGGCTATTGGAAGTATAGAAAGAAAGAAAGAAAGAAAATACGTTTATTCTGTCAAAACAGACGCACAAATTATTTACAAAAGAAAAAATCAGTTTTCCTGTCAGGCCATGTGTGAAACGAGCATAACATTCCACCTTGTGACCATAGACAACCAAGTCGTCTAGGTTGTCTACTACATCCGCGACGCCAGCTGTCACTGGCCTCAGCAGAGACAAACATAACCAACAAATAACCAAAATAAAGAAAAAGAGATAGATATAGATAATAATAAAAAACTTTTTTTTTTAAATAATAATAAAATAAATTTTTCTTCATATTGCTAGCCTTATATCTACGGTAACATATAGGATGGCCATTATATTGTGGGAAACTAGTGCCTAAACTAGGCTTTGAAGCTGTAAAGCAAGCCCCCCGTTACGTAAATTACCTAAGTGCTAATGAATGACAGCATGGTTAACAACAAAACTTACCGATGAAAACTGATACCTCATGATATTTTGCTGACATTTCGTCGTAATTTATTAAAAAAAATCATTGTTATTAATTATACAAAAAAAGAAAGAGCATTAAATAAAATATTTAAAAATTTCAAACAGTATAAAAGACCGTGCGAAGTCTGTATTTGGTAAACTAGCTGTAGGTAAAAACCTAATTCTGCTTTTTGTGGGAGGGAACATCTGCATGTTTTAGTCTATGATTGTAAAATGGGGAAGAGTTTAAATAAAATAATATCTTCTCCAACGTACTATTACGATAGTAGAAGCTATTACATTGCTTGAACAACCAATGGTTTTACTTACTTGACTACAAAATTATTATATATGTCCAAGTTCACTTAAATTTGTATTTATAAGCGTCGCTTTGACACTGCATGAACGTCAAAATTGCACTAATGCCATCAATGTAAAAGTGTTCGGCCTGCAGGTCACTTAAGTGAAGTAAAGTGACTGTACGGCACGCCTCATCTAGTGCGTAGTACATATATATCAATGCTTGGTAGTTATTTTTCCTGGTTAGCTAAATATACACGATTTCGAAGAATTTCCTAATTTCTTCTTCTCATAACTACGTAATATACTTATAAGGTATGACTTTATTAAATCAAACTGAATATTATAGCTTTCCCGCATTATTTTTCACAGCACAGAGGCAAAAAAGGCCATACGATAACAAATATTTGTATGGCCTTTTTTTAAAGTGTGGGAATCATCTAATGACTTCTTCCGCTCTGGGCGGAGCGGGAGGGTGTGTCAGACTTTTACTGATTAAAACCACACCTGTGTACTTCAGTTGCTCTTCGCGTGCTAGGACTACAGGCTTCCTTTTCAGAAATTCCCCGCGCTCCTAGCGGGCATCTACCCTGCTGGGCCCCTACGGTTTACTGACATCTCTTTAAGGAGCGCTTGTATCACTACGCGCTGTTGACGACTTGGGCTCGGTCCGGTCGATTACCGGACGGCCGGACGGCGTTACCCATTGTTCAGCATCCGCAAGCCCACGTCTATCGTGGCTGTTAGTCGGGGTCGCAATCTCGGCGGCTAGGACGTGAGGACGTTCATTCCCTCACGCGTGCGGCCTCCTTCGCTAGCATTACTGCTTCGCAGAAGGAGGCGACCCCCTGCCATTCCTCCTCGCTTCAGACCATAGCCTGAACTAGGGCCCGTCACGAGAGGTAGCGGTCGCCGATTGCCTCCACGAGGACACGGCGGTGCTCCGTCCAAGCGGGGCACACCTCCTCCATACGCGTGTCTTCCGGGCGGTCATCACAATGGTGATACCCGGGCGTTTCTTCCGCCTGATTCCAATGCAGGATCTATCCTAACTTGCTAAGTTCGGTGGGTAACGACGCCGTGTTGCCGCTCCAGCACACACGTGCGTATATTTGTATGGCCTACAGATAGGTGTTCTGGGTCTGGGTGTCTTGCTTATGCGAGTTTACATGTTTGTAAATGCACCCACAAATAGTAGTTCCTAGTGTGGGGCAAGACTTCGTTATGAAAAATTGGAAATCTCTAATGGTAGTAAAATTGCTTCAAAATGGCAGCATTTCCCTCTCCACCACGCACGATGCGTCACAGTCTTGTTATATCGAATTATTTGATCCTTTTAGGCCTGAATTATACAGAAAAGGTGTGGTAAAGATGCGCACCAAGCGAGCCGTAAAGCACGATGCCGTTTCAAAAAGTTTTAATACAAAATGTAGGTGCTTGCGCTGCGTCTGCGCCGCACCTTCACCGTACGCCGTTTCTGTATAATTCAGGCGTTCACTATACACCGTTATAGTGTCTACCGAATCGACTCGACTCGAATTAATTTAATTATTTTTTTTAAGGAAACTTCAGCTGGGCGAGTTCAATAACCTGTAAGTAGTTAGTACGCAACGACCGACAACTACCTACAAGATTATTGACTTGTTTACTTAAAGAAATTAATTTCGTACATGCGTATATTAATTCGAGTTTAAGAAAAAAAGTATTTTATTTTTTATTTTACCTTTTCAAATCGATAGTGTTTCATGTACTGGATCGACCCTCCACGGGATTAAAACGATTCAAATTTAACGGTGTATAGTGATGTAATTTTGGATGAAGATGATAGATATGAAGCTGCAACACTAAACTGTATCCCCTGAATTTTTGAAATGCCTCCTATTATGGAAGAAACCATCAAGTAAAAAAAAATAATTGAAAATCAGTTTGTTGGGGTACCAGCATAAATTACAAAGCCTTTATTTCTCCTCAAAATTACTCTGAAATAAATTAGCAAAGAAGGTTGGTTGCACCTGGATGAGGCGAGGAGAGTTAATGAGGCCCTATTTTTAAACTACTTTGCCCCTCAGTACAAATGAGTGCATTCACGAACATACACAAGGCACCCAGACCCGGAACTATATCTGTAGTTCAAACAAATATTTGTTCCGTACGGGAATCGAACCCGCGACACACAGCGCAGTGGCCAATCGCTTAACCATCGCGCCAACCGTGCTATCAATAATTGAAAATCGTAAGCTTCGAGAAGCCCATCTTCATCTGTGAACAGCTGCATATTTTTGGCTATCCCTATCATGCCACT
This sequence comes from Leucania comma, assembly GCA_958295575.1. NCBI lineage: Eukaryota > Metazoa > Arthropoda > Insecta > Lepidoptera > Noctuidae > Leucania > Leucania comma. The sequence goes on along the minus strand of OY282470.1, from coordinate 4,921,646 downwards.
ACGAGTATAGATGATGTCTTACCTGATCTGGAGAACGTGGCAACCCAAATATCATCAGATCTGACATCCAGGTTAAAGATCTTTGCTGCGTGGTCTCTGTAGCCTGCGTTTAAAATATATCCCTTTGGACCTACTCTGATGAACGGTCTCACGTAATCTGAAAGGAACATAGAATACAAGCATTAGTTCATGGACATTTTATATAGAGTGACTGGTAATTAGTGACCGATACTTAAACACGTGATTGTAGTATGATAACAAACAACTTTTACTATGGGACTAAACCGGAAATCGCGAAAGAATTCATTTTGACCAATTAGGCGAACATAAGTGAACTCATCAGCAGACTTTTTTCGCCATTTCAGGTTTGGTCCCATAGTAAAAGTTGTTTGTTATCATGACTACAATCACGTGTTTAAGTATCGGTCACAAATTACCAGTCAACTTATATATTCTGTAGTGTGAGAAGAATTGGACTAAGTTCTTGGCTCTCTTAAGACCTTCGCCACGGCTCGGGTATTAATACCGCCTCGACGGTAATCATGTACATTATCCACTTGTATCATAATGTACTGTAATGTCGTAATGAGTTTGCATGACTTTATATGCGAACTCATTTGTATGCGCTACCATACTGGTTCGTTACTATATCGAAGAATGTTAGTATTCTAGAAATATTTGAATATTTATAAAAAAAGAATATTTGATTGTTTTAGAGTCAGTGCTGCGCAATTATTTGAAGTGTAAGGAACTAATTTCTAATATATCGTTGAGTAAAAGTTTAACGTCGTTTATTTATAATTATCGTTCCCGGAAGTCGAGCCCGCAGCAGTAAGGGTTCAACAGTACTATTATTTCATAAAGCCAAATACAATTCGTCCATCTCAACCGAATATAGAATCAGTGAAGTATCTACAATTTAATGCTATACATAACTTGAGACGGAGTGATCGTCTGTGTGCGTACTAGTGTAAACTGTGTTATACACACAAGCGCCTTCCCCTTACAGTTCATTCAGAAAGCTGCACTTTATAGGAGTTTCTATATTCTTAAAACTTATTTCAATAAAAACACTCATTACAAAACTTATGTAATCAAAAAATGGACGTGTTTGAAAGTGTGTGGTGTGAGTAGTAGGTATAGAAAAAATATTATTTGAGTATGACTTTTGTAAGTTGGTATGCTTTGAGGGTACCGGAATATCCCTAAATTCAGGTACCACAAGCTAGTCTGGAGCTCTGGGCCCTCTATTCTTTTCTTTTTTTTTTCTTTTTATATGGGCATCAGATGCAGTATGAAAGTTCATTTATGGCGGGATTTAAGAGGAATGCTTGTAGGATAATATGTTCCGTGTTTTACCTTTATAATACTTTTTTATAATTTTGTCTTCCTCTTCATTCACATTCTTTATTTCATACGGAAATTCCAGGGATGCCATTTTGCCTTCCTGAAAAGAAAAATGACTTGGTTCACTATTAAGCACTTCACAAATTTTTCTCGTTGCATTTTTAAGAAATTATGAGTTGAATACCGTCTAGATGAGATTAAATGAAGGCTGAACCTAGACGAGTCTAATTTAGTAAGTATTAGCAAAAACTGAAGTAAACTGCGTCGCGTCGGTGCAACTTAACTTGATTAAATTCCTGTCTGTTGAACTGACTAAAGATGATATTATAGCGTATGCAGAACCTTTATGAGGCTGGCATAGGAACATAATGATTAGCGCAAGAAAAGAGGATATGCACAGCAGTGGGTGATTGAATGAAATGGAATGCGATTGAATGGAATGGAATGGGATTGAATGGAATGGGTGGGACGGAATGGGATTGAATGGAATGGAGTGGGACGGAATGGGATTGAATGGAAGTGAATGGAAAGGGATTGAATGGAATGGAATTGAATGGAATGGGATTTAAAGGAATGGAATGGAATGGGATTGAATGGATTGGAATGGAAATAAACAAACCTATGTCTAAGGGTACAATTGAAGTGTTGTGATAAAATAAAACGCACTTGATTATATAATAATGGCAATCAAATATCCACCAACTTTTGGATAGATTTGAAGTAACTCTTCAAAAAAAAAAAAGGGGTAGTCCGCGAATTAATTGAATCTTCAATTTTGCGTTGAAACTGTAGATATACCAGGTAGAGATGTTATAGGCTATATCGAATTTCAGGTTTTAACAATATTCATGTTAGCTCAATCATCTAACCTAACTGCTGGTGGTTATACTTACTAATAAAACTCAATAAAAGAAAATCGAAAGCTTTTTAAAACCTTTTGAAAGGGATAAACGATTTTGCATATACAACAACGGTTCTACAGATAAAAAATAAAAACCCTGAAAGCAAGGGAAATCGTTTAAGATTCATTCGAAGCTCAAATGCGAATATTAATGCCCCGTTTCATTACTTATGAATCTCCGGTGACAGACGAACTGACAGATAGGTACAGTCAGCGACAGAACTCATCGCGAATCGGAACAATGTTAATGAATAACGCATCACTACCGGTTCGCTTTATGAACCGAGTACAATGGCGGACAGAATACCATAGCCAGACGGTTTCTAGAAACTGAGGGTCAGTGAATATCTAGTTTACAAAAATAGTAGATGCATTTTGATACAAGAGTAGAAAGTTTGTCATTGCGACCGAGACGGAATTCGCACGAGCCGTAGCCGAGTGTGTTATGGAGGGCGGCAGTGACAAATTTGCAGATGTTTTTCAGTGGCGGTTGACGCGCGCCACGTGGGTGTCGACACGCACGCACCCAGCCTGATAAGTTAAATGTAAAACTAGTGCCGAGGGCGAGCACGCGCACTTTTCTGCAGTTGTGCGGAAAACAGTCAATTGCGTGCTTAAAAGCAGTGAGTATAAGAGCGGGTTTTCGAATAAGTGTATTGAAAAAGAATTTGTTTGAAGAGAATATAGAACGTTGGAGGAGTTCTTGGCGGGAGTTCTTCGAGTGAATTTCAGAGGAGGTTCAGAGGCTGTTCTAATTATCCGCAAATTGATTCCTAGTGGATATTGTGACGAAAAATTTGTGTAGTTTTGTATCTCAAGTGTCTGTCTTGTACCGCAACTAAACAATATTTATAGAATCATTGAACGAGCGCGATCTCTGCTCAATTTAGAGGTTTTACCACGTTCGGACCACTCCGGACCAGCAACATCCTATGACGTCAAAGTACAATTTGTTGTTAACACAACTTCTGATCACGCCCAGTAAAAAATTGACATTATTTGCATACGTGTCGTAACGCTAAGCTGCCATAGTAAATTCTATTAGTTAAACTTTAGCTCCGCAACATTTACTACTAGAAAATAATGTGTCATATGTGTATGTGTGTAATGGTGTTGTTGTGTTGTGTTTGTGCTCTCGTGAGTTGCGCATATTATGATTTGTGCACCTCACGAGAGCAGCGCTGGGCTGTATTTGCTAACAAATCTAACAAACCCGCTTGTTAAATCGCTTATGAAAGATTTAGCCTATTAAAGTTAAAATGGTTGAGGAATATGAGATTATGAGATTATGAGCAACTGATGAGAGAGATTAACTAAGAATTGGTTATTATTTTCTTAAAAAAAATCTACATATTTGATAACACACTGTTTACTAAAAATCAAACAGTTTACAAGAAAAGTTTATTTGGAATTGAAATACTACTTAAGAGGATATTGAGATTTGTGTTGTTAAGTACCTACTTACTTTAAAAAATATTCTAATTCGAAAAGTTAAAATACATTTATAGGTATTTTAAAATTTCTAAATATTTTTGGCCAGCAGTGCTCTAAAGAGACACTTCGCTTGCTCAATTTTAATTACAAGAAAGTTAAAATTAAATCGATCCGTGTCGAGATCAAAGTGGATAGACCACAAAGGTGACATTGCTTTGAAGTGTCGCAGCAGCTAACGAGGGAAGTGGAGGGGTGTTGCGGGCTGAGCGCACACGAATCTAGTTCTAATCAACAGCTACATTTAATTGCTAGATGGTTTGGCTTTGACTGATTATGCCTTCTCATTAAGGTTCCTAATAATTAGGAATTCGCTTAATGACGTATTAGTAAGAGAATTCTTGTTAAACACGTAAGGTCAGGTTTGAGTGGAAAATCTCAATTTATATTTTTTAAACATTGCCCCAATTTCTAAAACATTGTTTTACTCACCAATTCAATTGATACCTCGCGTTCACAAAAAAAATTAAATCGAACAAATATTTCTGATAAAACTTATTGAACAAAAGATCGCGTCACAAACACTAAACACAAAGATGAGGACATTCGCACCAATCCAGTCGATGCATTCATTTAAAACCAGTTAGGCAACATGTAAATTTTTAATATGTAACGTATTTATTTAATAAACATAAATATTTGAGGCAGGAGAATAAAAATATCGTTTTGTGTGGCCACTAGCGTCCAATATAGGCGTGCGTGTGTAACTCAAAGAGTAAATACGTGTAACTCTTTACGGAACCGACTCACTGTTCCGAAACATTTTAGTGTTCCGAAAGATTGGAACAGCAGTAACGTTTTAAACACATCATTTGGAACAATTGGAACACTGAAACACTCCTATACTTTAAGTGATCTGCAGTCTTTTTAAAATTCGAATCGAAACGTAAATAGTGTAAATATAATTAATAACCTGAACTAAAAACATTAGCTTTATTTTATTCTCAAATTAAAATTCCATTAAATAAAACTGTTAGTATATATGACGCGACGTAACAGATCACGATTCATAACAGTAATTAGTGTCTGTGTTTGTACCTTTTTCCAAATGTTCCAAATGTTCCGTTTGTTTCTTGTTTGACACCGATGTTTTTAAATATTCCGTATATATCTTTTGAGCTGATGTTCCAAACGATACATATCACTGTTTCGGATCATTCAGTAATTCAGATGCAAATGTTCCAATCGCAAAGGTGGCACACTTTGCCCACGTCTAGTCCAATTACTACAAATGACCAGTGGGTCTTTTTACCACAGAGTATATTATAACTGCGCATGTATATTGACCAGTCCCACTGTACCAACATAATAAAGGAGACATAAATTCCGTATCTCTGTCTGTTTATGTACAGTCAACAAAGGAGATACGTTATCAGGTTGAAGTTTTCATAGAAACCGGTGGATATGAATGACTTTTAATTTTATTAATTAGAATAAATAATAAAATTAAAAGTCTAATATAATAGTTGTTTCGTTACTGTGTTCACGACTTAGTTCAAATTAAATCAATAGATGGCGTTGGCGTATTGAAGTGGTTGGTTTCGATACCGAGCTTAGTATAAGACAACAAGTTATTAGGGTTCGTACTTCTAAAGGAAAAATAGAACACTTATAGGATCACTTTGATGTCCGTCTAACGGTCTGTATGTTTTTCCTTTATCTCTGGAACGTGTAGAAGTGTCGAGTTGAAATTTAAACTATATGCTCAATCTGCGGTCTGTTAAAGCTGTGAAAAAATCAAACTTATAAGTTGACGGAAAAAGAAGTCGCAAAAAACGTATATTTCGACACTCTCAAGGGAATCAAGATTTATTAGGTACTTCCCGTTGATACAAAATCCTGAAATTAGGTATACGGAATAAATCTGAAAACTGTAAAATCATTTGTGGTTACAACACAAAAAAGAACTTTTTTGCGATTCAGAAAAATCTCCGAGACCTAGAATTGAACTATTTACATAAATACGTTTGTACGGAACCCTCGGTGCGAGAGTCCGACTCACACTTGCCCAGTTTTTTTTAAAATATAAATGCAATCAAGTCGGATCAGAACACGGTGGTTTTATTTACGATCTCTCACTAGTGTTCCTTCAGGTCATCATCATCATTAGTCTTTTAATGTTCTCACTGCTGGGACACAGGCCTCTTCTCTAAGAGGAAATGTGCCATAATCCACCACGCGGGCCCAGTACGGATTGGTGAATGTCACATGTCTCCGAATTTTTGGTTCTAGGACATGCCGGTTTCCTCACGATGTTTACCTTGAGGTCAACCTCCTCCAAATAGCACCCCGGTATTTAACACTAGGAATTTAATTATTATTTTTCATTTACATATATCCTCTTGGGATCCTTTACATTGAGCGTCTGCCTATCTGACTTTTAAAATACTTTTTTTTTTAATTTATATAAACTAAGGCTTGACTGCGATCCCACAATGTTAGGCAGTGATACAATCGTCTCGTCGATTCAATCGTCGTTCTTTTCTAATTTCTACACACTATTGTCTACATTTCTCCTTATCTCTCCTTTCGCAGGTCTGCTGGAAGAAATATCTTTTAGAAATAAGCAGTACCTTTGTACATTTTTTATTTTAATACTGTATCTCCTTCTTGTTTATGTGTGTACAGACGCCAGCACATCAATCTACCTAAATCTGTCAAAGTTCCTTTAATAGATTTTCAACCTTATCACAATAAAGGAAGGTTAATGTTTGATTGGTAAAAATTGACAGATTGGGGTAGATTAACGCGCTGGCGTCTGTACATAAATTATAAAATAAATATATAAATTGTTGATGGCGAGGCGCACTAGTTTATTAGGAGATTATTCACTCTAGTCTTGAAGATACCCAAATTAGGTATAACCGGACTGGAAGACCGCAGCAGGCAAATTGTTCCAGTCTTTCGGTGTACGCAGATTAAACGATGGGACAAAACGCTTACTCCAGATCGTAGAGGTTCAGTTACTGAAACTAACTGATGAAAAAAATATTTTCTTTTATTATTGATAGGTAAACGATACGCGGTATAACGGTCGACCACATGCATCGAAGGACTGGATCAATTTGCTTGCTGCCGTCTTCCCGTCCGATTATAATTTAGGTGTTTTTCAGGGTAAGAGTGAACAGGCACATAACAAAGTGCGCGTCACTGTCAAAGTTTGCATCATTGCTTAGCAACGTGACGTAGATGCTCAAGACTTTGAACCTCTGTACTCGATGAGTGCATCATTATCGATGGATCTAGACCTACGCAATCTTTATCACGGTTATTCATGCCACCTTTAATACCCGAATGTAAAAGAAAAGTTATGTTAATTACATAATAATCTTATCTGTACATAAAAACGAATGCGACATAAATGTTTTATTTGATGATAATCGTGTGATAAATGGTAAGTGCTTACGTCCAGTATGCCGTTTCATTTGCTACCTTACAATAGTAGGTAATGGAAAGCCACGTGAGCAATGCGAGTGTCAAAGTATAACTAGTACTTTGACACTCGCACACTGTATCCTGTCAGTGAGTCAATAGTCTGTCTTCCTGGTCCAAGGTTAAATTGTTGGTAATAAGGTACAGCAGGGAGGAAGTGGGGCGGTTTTTCCAAGAAAATCAGATCTGCATGTATGCACCAAACTGTCTGTATACATAAGCAAAACAGTATTTATGCACAAAACTGTCTGTATGTATGCACAAAACTGTCTGTATGTATGCACAAAACTGTCTGTATGTATGCACAAAACTGTATGTATGTAAGCACAAAACTGTCTGTATGTATGCTTAAAAACTACGGGTTTAAGGGCCAGTTCTAGTCGCTGTTTTTTTTGTATGAACTTCGCTCGGGATTATGTCGTCTTCGCGGACCCAAAACAGCGGTTTTATTTCTATATAAAAAAAAAAACAACAACTATTCAAGATTTTTGTTCTTGCGAAGCGCTTTTAAACAATAAGCTTTATTTTTTTTTGTAACTTTCAAATAGTTCCGTAACGTAATCTCGTAGACAAATACGTTTGAAATCGTAAATTAGGGTCAGATACGCGATTTTTTTTTATCGTTCCAACTAATTTATATCGTGTTTTCATTTTTGCCAAGCCCTTGGCCATATAGTCAATTTTAATAAAATAAATTTTCATGGTGTTCTCTTTTATATTTGTGGATTTCCATAGGTTTAAAAAAGGTGAAAATGAGTAGAACCGGGCCTTAACGTGATCGCTTTTACGACCTAAACTGAACGGTTGAAGAGATAATATAATAATATAATATAATATAATATTCCACAACTATCACACAACGCCGTCTAGTCCCAAGCTAAGCAGAGCTTGTGTTATGGGTACTAGACAACTGATAAACTTACTTATATATTTCTAAATACATACATAAACATAGATGTAGCTATATAGGATATATAGCTCCATATCTCTTTCCCGCCTGCACTACTGACATTTTAAAACATCGTGGTAAGGGCCCTGCTTGTTATTATTATTTATTTAAGAAGATCATTTAGGTATGTGTATAAATAACAATGTTGTGTGTCGACCTCTGAGAGGCCCTGGTATTAATGTTCAAATGACCGGTTTTATAAAAAATATGCGAGAATCTCTTGATCCCTTAATATGTATACTGCGATGTTACAGAAAATACAAAACATAAATAAGCCAATAAATAACTAATTTCGAAAAAAGAATAATGTTCAATACATTATTCTTTTTTCGAAATTAGTTCTTTCGATAAAGTTATTTTGAACTTATAAGTTTAAATTCAAGTAACCCGTTTTATTAAACGGCAATTTCATAATGTGTGCCTGTAATGTTCTTTATATGAATAATTATATTTATGTATAAACCGATAAATTTTAGTCGTTTTAATCCCGCGGAGGGTCGATTCAGTTCATGAAATACTATCGATTTGTAAAGAAAAAATTAAAAATAAAGTACCTTTTTTACAAAAACTCGAATCAATATACGCATATACGAAATTAATTTCTTTAAGTAAACGAGTCAATGACCTTTTAGGTAGTTGTCGGTCGTTACGTACAGTTCATCGACCTCGCTCAGGGGGCGTTTACTTAAAGAAATTAATTTCGTACATGCGTAAATTAATTCAAGTTTAAAAAAAAGTACTTTATTTTTTAATTTTCTCTTTACAAATCGACAGTATTTCATGTACCGTATCGACCGTCCGCGGGATTAAAACGAGCAAAATTTAACGGTGTATACGTTATCCAGCAGGGCGAACAAATTGATTAGTTTGGAAAATACTTTTTTATGTTTTTATTTAATATTAAATTATTATTGTATAATGTAGAAGCATTTATTTTCAAAATTTGTAAATGTGAGTACCATGGAGCAATTTACGGTTTTTGGATATTGGACTTGTTTGACATAAATGAGCATGGTGGTTGAGAGTTTGTCATGCTCACTCAAATGTCTCACTGATGGTGGCGCGTGTGTTGGATCATTCGGTTCCCTTCAAAATGGTTGAGCTGAGTGGTGCTGATATGCGCGTCATGTCCGTGAACGGGCGCTGTCAGTTGAGACTGGTCATCTCTTAGCTGCCAGTGGTTTATTTTAATATCTTTATTTGGAATGCCTTTTTTTGTCTTTACTTTATTTTATTGACATTGTTCTCACATAATAGCAGCGACAAGAAACATGTAACAGAGATATTTGTTATACATAAAATGATTGAAAAGAGTGTCCATGGAGTTTCTTGCACATTCTTCTCCATAGAGATCTACGCTTTGGAATGTGCAATTACCATCATTTTTTTTCTGACAGGCTGACACCTTGACCTTTCAAAAGTGCCTGTAAATGGTTTATTTAAAATAAATGCTTTTGAATTTGAATTTCAATTTGAACTTAATTTGGTTAACTGGCCCCTGCGGTTCAACCCGCTTCTTTGGTTACTGTTCCGCTTCTATTGGTCGTAACGTGATATTATATTATAGCTGATAGCCTTCCTCGATAAATGGGATACTTTATATGTACTCGTATTATAATCATTGCTCAATTCAAACTGGTAGTGTTTGAGATATTAGTTGAACTATTGTAATTATATATATATTTTTTTTAAATCAAGGTCACATTTTTTTAATTTATCCTACCTAAATATAAACTTATACAAAAAAGAACAAATAAGTGCAGTAAACGAATATATTTGTTTTTTTTTTAATTTCATCCATAGTGACTGTAATCCGAACTTCTGCGAAGCATTAATGCTAGCAAAGGAGGAGGCTGCACGCAAGGGAGCGGCCCATACGCCCCAGCAGCCGGCGGAGCCCCAGGATCGATCGATCCCGATTTCCTGCCACCGTAGGCGCGGACTTGCGGACGGTAGCTCGCCGTCCGACCGTCCGGTAACCGTCCGGACGTACATTTCCACGCGCGCCTCAAGGAGATACTTATCAGGAAACCGTAGGGGCTTAGCAAGGTAGAAGCCTACAGGCTGGGGCCAAGGGTTTGCTTGTGAAAAGAAAACTCGGCCCTGGTATGAAAGGCAAAGAAGAAACAGGAGTGGGCAGTAAAAGTCTGACACACCCTCCTGCACCGCCCAAGAGCGGGAGATGTCATTGGATGATTTTCCCACCTAAAAAAATACACAGGGATGGTGTATTTTTACCCCAGTTCAGGTATAGGTCAACAAATGGATTACTATGGGCGCTCGTGCTAGGGCCTCAATGATCCGCAACCGATTGAGCGCGGAAAATTAAAAACATAATAATTGTACCATTGACCTGTCTGATAGTTGCGTCGGATAGTAGCCGTAGGACCTATTGATCGCAACAGTGGCGTAGCTAGATCCTGTATAAAAAAAATGGTGCTTTTTTACAAATACTTGGTTTACCTTACGGTTGTGGATTGCGAATTTTTGCCTACGGCGGGGGCCCCGTATCATTGATACGGCAGATACGGCGGTAGCTACGCCCCTGGAGCGCAACAAGATGACCCCATCGTTCTTGAGCTCTTTGGAATGGTCTCGATCAGTACTAAGCTGCGCGATAAAATCTTGTTATGAAAAAACTGTTTTTCATTGAAAACTTATTTCTGCCTAATCACGTTCATCTATATACATAATAGGTGATACTGTCTAACATATCAACGCACAGTTGTAACTACTGGGTATAGGAATTTGCAATTTTGCACAAGAGTTTCTATTGTAATATAGGCGAGCACTCGCCGTATTCATACGTTATCAACACGGGCACAGCACGGCGTGGAATCGGAAGGCTCGGGCACGTTGCGGTGTCGGCGCTGACACTGATACCTCATTGACGGCTCGGCGACTAATGAGTGTGATCGAGTTCATAGAAAGTCTATGTAACGATATTTTTTTAGACTCCTGTCGACACACGTTGCTGCCCCGTCATTGACCCGGCACGGATGTGTGAGGTAAGTGATAGACCTTAATATGAGATTTTAGGAAAATCAACAAAAATGGGAAATTTCGTATTGTCCCGTGGATCAACATAACTGAAATTTAGCACGAATAGACCTAAATAAATAAAAAGCATAGCATAGCGTCACCCTTATAATGTTCCCACTGGTGGGACTCAGGCTTCCTCTCTAGGAGAGGGAATGGGCCGTAATCCACCAAGCGGGCCCACCGGGGCTTGGTTCAAGCCATGCTCCGGAGCGAGGAGGAGTGGCAGGCGGTCGCCTCCTTCTGCGAAGCAGTAATGCTAGTTAAGGAGGAGGCCGACCGCATTAGGCAAAGGCGCACACGCCGCCGCCGCCGCCGGGTTTCCGATCCCAATTTCCGGCCACCGTAGGCGCGGGCTCGCGGACGGTGGGCAATGGGTAGCTCGCTGTCCGTCCGTCCGGTAACAGACCGGTCCAAGCTCAGGTCGTCTACGGCGCGCACCGTTCCCGCGCGCCTCAAGGAGTTGTCAGCAAACTGTAGGGGTCCAGCAGGGCCGAAGCCTACTGGGGCCAAAGGTTATGTGAGACTGTCACCAAAGGCCCCAGGATAAAGGCAAGGAACGGAAAGGTAGGTTTTTAGTAAGTAAAAGTCTGACACTGTTTCCCGCCCCACCCAAGGGCGGGATTCGTCATTGGATGATTTTACCTACCCAAAAAAAAAAAAAAAAACCAAGCGGGCCCAGTGCGGCTAGGTGGATGTCATATATCTTCGAATTTTTGGTTCTAAGACATGCCGGTTTCCTCACGATGTTATTCTTCACCGTTTTGAGAGCAGTGGTGATGAAATAAATTACACAAAGTAATACGCCTGGCTGAGTTTGAACCCGCGACCTGCAATTCGACCACCACACTAACAATAAATAAGAAAGGATGGCATTATTTGTTTTTTCTAAACTACCCTCAAAAGATTGTTTAAAACACCTAAGTAAATCGAGTTTACTTAAAGGTTTTATGAAAACATTTTCGCAAACGAATTCGCGGGCTATATGCTAGTTAGTATATAAATACTCACTTATTATAATGATCGATCGTTTATCTTCCAAAATATTTTGCATATCAGCGACTTATGTGGACTTTAGCAAGTACTACGCAGTTTATTGTATGAATAATCTCTTTATAATCCAAAGGATCATAACATCTAAGGACGTGTGTACTTGAACAGGCTCAAGTACTGATTCTAAGAGCCAACGCTGCGTTAAGGGGGCGCACGCGGTTCCATACAAAAGTGCTTCGTCTGGTCACGCCACGCGGGCACCCGTCGTGAGCCACACCCCTTTTGCTACGTATTATACATTAAAGTTCTCCATCGACACGGCTACATGCACACTGTTAAAGTTGAACTAGCGACACTACGGAGGTAATAATTCAGTTTCCGCTACAGGGACCGACCAGGGTGTCCGCTTAACGCAACGTTACCCCTAATAGAATTTAAATAATCGTTCATGACATTAATATCGTCCTGACCGATTTAGAGCCATGGTGGGCGACCTCAACAGGGATTAGCCTAGTACGCAGGAGATATTATAGTGTTGTACACTCGTGTGGGACGAGTAGCAATTTGCACGACAATGCACTCGATAGCTCCCTGGTTGATATTGTTATGCATCTTCACACTTATTACAGGGCTATAAAAGGAAAGCCATTGTGGGTTAAAAATAAATTGTACCTTATTAAATAGGTAAACTTTATAAAGAGAGTGTTTGCTTCTCAACATGAGCATTACAAAGTGTAATTTGTGAGAATGAATATGATTAAGGTATTTTGGTTTTTTAGCTATTCTAAAAACTAAAATTAAGCATGCCTTTATGACTTCAGCCATTAATATATTATATGGGAAGATGTGTTACGCGCTAACATCACAATCAGAAAACCTGGACTCGAAACTCACACATCTACACTACCTGTAGTCACATAGAAATAGCGTTAGCTGCCGAATATGTGTGGTAGTCGCGACCGATGCGAAAAAACACAACTTCAGCGGTCCACGCGCTTTAGGCGAGTCAACTATCTTCCGCTGTTTTGATTTAACCTAAGGCGCAAACACACGTGAACTCTCGGTTCCTTTACTCTCTTAGTCCAATGGGATGGCTTTTCAACATGAACAGGGAGAGAACAGGCGCTGGATCACAGCTTAATGTGTTTTCTAAGGCTCGATGGTGTCACACCACTAATACTAACCTGGGATTTGAACCCAGGTCCTCACGCTAAGGGTTGCGTGATTATTCGAAAAGTTACTGGGCCACTCTGGAACGAAAAGGGTAATTAATGACCACAAGTGGGTTTTTGTCCGTAAAAGTTTGGCATGCTGTCTTGCTACACTCGGGGCGAGAAAATTTATTTGATGATTTCCCACCTCATTAAAAAGGATTGTTATAAAGATTATTAACTTAACCAGGGGTGCAATGGTACTGAAATTGCACTGGCTAATCCAATAATTCGTTAATAATAATAATGACTGATACCTATTATTATAAATAATACCTAATTATTAAGATATCGACAGGTCAAATACTAAACTGAAAGGACGCATTAAAATGTGAATTAATTTATTACATAACAACTTTTCCCCGACTTTGTTCGCGAAGATCTCATAATAAAAACATTAACTTTCCGACCGTATTTTGAAGGTAGTTTTGAATAAATTACAATGGCAGTTTAAAAAATACATTGTTAGTTTAAATCATGACACTATCTCCCGCCCCGCCCAAGGGCTTAAAGATGTTATTGGATGATTTTCCCACCGAAAAAAAAGGAATTGTGTCGTCACGGCTACGCTCAGCCCGTCCTCGACTAAGACCCGGAATCGCTTATAATCCTCGCCACTGTTGAACCATCATGGCGGTCGATCTTGAATGCACCGTAACCGATTTTCGGGTCCTCAAAGTGGCGCGCGCTACTACTGTCAACGGTTTAACTTATTTGCCGCGTAGGTACTATCATGACTTTACGAAAATCCTAACAAATGCCAGCAAAAAAATGATGTCTACGCATGAACGAGCGTATGTTGTTTTTGAGGGTGAGAAATAGTCACACAACTCCCGCTTTAGGTGAAGCAAAAGGAAGCGTCGGACTTTTATAGATAACTCGTAAATCGGGGCTGTTACCACTCGGCCACCACTACTTTCATCACTTGAAAATTAAATTAATATAATAATTTTCTTATTCCCTCCTCTCTTATTTCACAAAGTAGCAGTGAGTCACCAGGCGAGCTGGTCGAGGAACAACTATCAGCTCTCGCCAGCCCGTATAATGAATACTTTAAATCTTTGTGCTAACTTCGAGGACTGTTTCGTTTAAGTTATAAACTGGTAGCGATTTTAAGTAGGAAAAAAAGTAAAAAAAAGTAAAACCCGACTATGACAAAAAAAAAAGACGCTGAAAAAGTATGAAACAAGATTTTCAGGATGCTGAAATAAACAAGGTTACTCAGAAACAAACTTAAAGATGTAAAATGACTATAATAAATAACAAAGTCGGCATTTTTGACAAAATGACGAAACAAAACCAGAAATACTATTGCAGTAACAGTATTCGTGCGCGAAAGCGTCCATACCGATAAACATACTTATGTACAAAATAAATGTTATGTAAAATAACTATAATATATAACTATAGTAATAAAAAATAAAGTCGGCATTTTTGACAAAATGACGAAACAAAACCAGAAATACTATTGCAGTAACAGTATTGGTGCGCGAAAGCGTCCCTACAGATAAACATACGTACAAAATAAATGTTATGTATTTTGTTTTGAGGGTAAGGGAGGAGGGAATTTTATTGACTAAAACCCACAATCCTTCAGTTGCCCTTTGGGTTTAAAGCTACAGTAAAATCCTCGGCACAGCGGTCGACTTGCGCACTAGCGCAGTAACCGATTTTCGGGTCTCAATCAAGGTAGCGCGTAACCATAGCAACAGGTTCAACTTATTTGCCGCATACTAAAACTCTTTGAAACATTTCAGCGGTCCAGTTATTAATTTTATTAGAATAATGGAGAATTTATTGAAAACAGGAATTCCAAATTATTTTATTCGAAACTTACCTAGGTACGAACTGAAGCACAGACCAACAATAACTAAATAATATATTTCGTTACAAAACCACAACGAAATACCTTATTGTATGAATGTGTAACACAATATAATTTTGATATCGACACATTTACCACAGTAAACAACGACTGCCGTGTTACATATGTCCGTTGATGTCAATGCCCTTCAAGTGTCCTCAATTCATTTCATCTATACTTATAATAAATCTGTAGAAGTAAAAATTCTGTACATTGAAAATATCAAAAAAATAAAAGGTAGGGGGTGTTACTAGACCGACACCGAACCCAAAAATGTGATTAAAAATTTTTTGTCTGTCTGTCTGTTTGTTCAGGCATCACGCAAAAACTACCGGTTCGATTACGATGAAACTTGGTATAATTATTCTTTAATATTCTGGGCACCACACTGGGTACTTTTTATCCCGGAAAAGTATATACAATAACAAACAAACTTAATTTTGTGGTTCGATCCCTAGACCCGATTACTGTACTCACCGCAAATAATAAGTTTGTCGTAGGTTACGTCACCTGCAGTAGAGTTTACTAAGGGGCACTGTACACGGCGTTTTTTTTTAATTAGCTAGGTACTTAGGTTTACTTTTATAAGGCGTAGACCGCATAGATTTTAATTTCAACTATAGGTTTTGATATTTGATAGTGTGTAACGTAGGTTAATAGGATTAGTCATTCGTATAGATATTAGTTTTTAGGGATTTTGCTTATTTATTGGTATATATATATAAGTGTATGTAGGCGCTAGGTGTTAGAACTCTTCTATAAAGATAGTCTTTAAGATTTCTTTATTTTTAATACGGATTTACTTATAACACGATGCCTTCCAGAAAGAGACCATCTCTTTCTTCTACATCGAGACACGCTAGGCGAATGAGACTAGCCAGATCGCAAGAATCAGCTGAGGAGCTAGAATCCCGGTTTAGCCGCATGCGGGATAGCATGACTGAAGCAAGAGCTCGCGAAACCAGTGCCGATCGAGAATTGAGGTTAAGTGCTGATAAATATAAAAAAGCACTTTACACAAAAAACTCATTGATAAGGTTCGTCGTCCACGCGAACGAAGTCGCGGGCACAGCTAGTTCAATAATAATTCCAAAAGAATTGTTTTGAACTTAAAAAAAATTGATAACATTTTTTTTTTACTGTTGATAGGCTCGCGCTCGACCATAATCTCATCTGATGAAAAGCGACGATGTGGTCGACAATGGACCGCGCTTGCCTAGAAGAAACCTATTTAGACTTGACTTAAAGATCTCTAGTTTATAACTATCAGGAAACACAGACTCCGGCAGTAAATTACACATCTCACATAAACGAACAATGAATGTGTTCCCAAAATGTTATTCCACAGGATTGTATGATTTATTTAAGACTATAACTTCTGCCATGACCATCTCAGACAAATCTGCATAGTTCTCATGTGATTTGACCATTAGAAATTTACTGTATGAACTTTTAAGAGACTGTGACCCCTGAGTTGGTTTGGGTGTTTCTTCTCAGGGTAGTCAGCTAGGAAACACCGGCCTCATCTAGTTTAAACTGACGAAAAAATATATTAATGTGTGTTTTTGTGTGATTTGACCATTAGAAATTTACTGTATGGACTTTAACCTGTTGAATACCGTAATTAGAGACACAATAGAAAGACAATAGGTGTGCGGACGCCGGCGTCCTCACGGGGAATAATGAATTAAAAGAGACTGTGACCCCTGAGTTTGTTTCGGTGTTTCTTCTCAGGGTAGTCAGCTAGGAAACACCGGCCTCATCTAGTTTAGCTGACGAAAAAAAATATTGACATGTGTTTTTAAAACCTGTTTGAAATATACATAGTATCATTTATCATTTATCTGCAATGGCTTCGAACGCGTATAATTAGAAAACTACCGGAATAAAATTCTATGTGCTTTTCCAGGACATGGTCTACCCGTATGTCAAATTTCATCCAATGCCGTTCAGCCGTTCTTGTGTGAACAAGTACCAAAAATATTACAAAGTTTCACCTTTAAAATCATCTAGATATAAATCGGCCCTGAGTGAGTAAATGGCTGTGGTGAGTTACTGAATGGTATGTTCAGCAAGTTGAATGTTGTAATTTTTTTTTCCAAGAATATATTTTTCGTTTTCTTTTTTAAATATCAGGTTTAGTACCAAAACCTCTATTACAGTACCAATATAGAAGAGACTGGAAATAAGCCATATTATCTCCGTGCGTGGGAGTTTCATGATAATGTTACTAGGTTACAGTAACGTAGCTAGTCCCGTATAAAAAAAATGGTGCTCTTTACAAATGCTTGGTTTACCCATCGAGACAGTTGTGGGTAACGTGTTGTGAATTTTTGCCTATTTCGGGGCCCCTGTAGGGCGGGGGCCCCGTATAGTTGATATGGCAGATACGGCGGTAGCTACGCCCCTGCTAGGTTAACATGAATCCTACTACATTAACGCGAAAAGATAAACGATATAGCTGTCATTGATATTTTTCTAATATCTATTCTCATCAAGTTTTTTTTATTAAAATGGCATATTTTAGCTTTTTTCTAAGTTATAGAGTTATGTAAATGGTTCTAATGAGTATAATAGCAAACTATAACTGTATTATATTTGTGGTCTGTGAGAGTATTCGTGGGATCACAGACCTCATCAGAAATTAGCACTGCGTTTTTATTATTATTAAATAACGCTGCATATGTTGGGATACAAGCCTTATTGCTTCACATAGGTTTTTCGATTTTCTTTTTTATATTGAGGTTATTATATTTTTTTATTTTACTCGTTAAAGGTTCATTAGCAGTAGCATTAGCATTATCAGCCTTATAATGTTCCCACTGCTAGGACTCAGGCCTCCTCTCTAGGAGAGAGAATGAGCCGTATTTCACCAACCACCAACCCGCACCACGCGGGCCCAGTGCGGTTTGTTGGATGTCACATGTCTTCGAATTTTTGGTGCTAAGACATGCCGGTTTCCTTACGATGTTTTCCTTCACCGTTTTGAGAGCAGTGGTGATGAAATAAATTACACAAAGTAATACACGTGCTGGGTTTGAACCCGTGACCTACAACTCGTAAATCGGGGCCGTTACCACTCCTCTCGTTGGGGTGCCACGACAGAAAACCTCCACGAGTGCCCGCAGACTATAGTTCCCTTGCGGATACGTCCGTCGCGAAGGCTAGTCTGCGGGACGGTGCACCCTGGGAGGCGGCCAACAACCCCTATGGGCACTTCTGCCTAAGGGGCCGTGATGGCCGTCTGCGAATGTTCTGTCGGGAGTACGCTTCAACGCGTGTCCCTCTGCTTTAGCAGAGGGCACAGTGGCGAAGCAAGAGCGGGCTCGGCGTGCACTCACCCTGCCACCGGGCAGGCAGGAGGAAGGCTTACTCCTCCTTCTGCCACCGTTGTTCTCGTGGCCCCAGAGATTGTCCAAGGTCATGTTTCTGACTTTTGATGGGGGTCGAGGGTCTTGGCTTAACCGCCCGGGCCGCGAGGAAGACAACCTCTATAAAAAATTACCCCAAACCTCCAAGCGGCGGCGCACCGTGAGGGAGGTTGTTAGCTTGACTAATGGGTAGCTAAATTAGTCTCTAGTGCGGACCACATATTTTGAGCAAGTACCCGAATATATTTACTCGTGGGAACTATATGGATAGAAATAAATTCTTTAAACACCCAATGGAGAGTGATGCGCGGTCGGAGTCCGACGCGGCATCCAGAAGGAGCTCAGGCTCGGAGGAGGAAGATGTGGCGGAGGCGGGAGGCGACACCGGAAGTAACGCGAGTTTCTTCCGGAAACGCTCCTTGTCGAGGGACAAATCGTCCTCCGACGCAGAAAAGGGCTCGGCCCGAAAAATCCCCACCAGTGGGCGGGGAGCGGGCCGAGCACCGGGAAGAGGACGGGGAGTTACCTCCCAGGAGGCGGCCGAGCGAGCCGAGAGGCTCGCCGCGGAAGGGCGCCACCCTGCTGCGTTGGACCCCTCGGGGCCATCTGGCAGCGAGAAGGAGGACTCCGCCGAGGAGTCGCGACGGTCCTTCGGCGAGCTCGTCGTCGCCGCGTTGCGGGATATGGGCCGCAAGCGAGAAAGGACGTCGAAGGAGAGGACGGTTCTCCGCCATGCCGCCTCTATGCAGGAGGCCTTCGACGTCGCCCTCCGGAAGAGCGTGGCAAAGCTCCAGACCGAGCTCCGAGCCGGGCTCCGGGCCGAGCTTCAGGCCGAGCTCGCTGCGGTCCATGGAGCCAGCAGCCGGAGGCCCGTGGAAGGTGGGTGCAGGCAAGGGCAGGGGCAGAGTAGGCCCCAGCCCCAGCCTCAGCCCCAGCCTCGGCCCCAGCCCCAGCCCCAGGCCGAGTCAGGAAGCCAGCTGCTGACACTGGTGCAGCGGGAGCTGGCTGCTTTCCAGCAGCAGCTGCAGAAGCAGCTGCAGGAACAGCAGCAGCAGCTGCAAAAGCTGCGGAAACGGACGGCCCTCGCGGCCAGGATTCGCACCCCGCGCTCTACGGCTGTAGTAATTACGCTGCAGCCGGAAGCGTTGAAAAAGGGTGCGACCTATGGCGAGGTCCTCCGTAAGGCGAAGCAGGAGGTGAACCTCACCGACCTTGGGATCACCGGGGGCTTCCAGATGCGGCATACCGCAACTGGTGCCCTGATGTTGGAGGTCCCCGGAGCCAACAGCGGCCCCACCGCAGACGCCCTGGCTGACAAGATCAGGGCGATCTTGGACGCGGAGGAGGCCCGGGTGTCCAGGCCCACAAGATGCGTCGACATGCGCATTATGGGCCTGGACGATTCCGTCGAGGTCGAGGAGGTCGTGGCCGCTGTCGCCAGGACGGGTGGGTGCCCTGCCGATCAGGTCCGGGCAGGCACCATCCGTGTTGACGGCACTGGCATGGGGGCGGTTACAGTGAACTGCCCCCTGTCAGCGGCCAGGAGCATCACCGGGGAGGGTAAGCGACTCCTGGTGGGCTGGGTCTCCGCGCGGGTTAAGCTGCTGGAGCCCAGACCGCTGCGCTGCTATCGCTGCCACGTGGGCCACCACGTGGGGGTCTGTTGCGCAGCGGAGGAAGATCGCAGCGACCGCTGCTTCCAGTGCGGTCAGCCCGGCCACAAGGCCGATACCTGCAGTGCAGCGCCGCACTGCTACGCATGTGCGGCGGCAGGCAAGTCGGCCGACCACCGGGCTGGGAGCAGGACCTGCGATCCCCCCGCCAAGGCCAAGGGCAAGGTCCCAAGGCCCATCCCCGCGAAGGTGCTCACCGCCGCGGCTGCCCCGTTGGCTGCCGCCGCCATCGCCTCCGCAGACGCCGCCGCCGCTAACACCGCGGCAGGACCCTCACGGAGGGCCCGGGAGGAGACTGTAATGGACTGCCAATAACGGCTCCATTACGTCTCCTCCAGGCGAATATCAACCACTGCGCCCCCGCTCAGGATCTGTTGCTCCAGAGCATGGCGCAGTGGTCGATCAATATCGCCGTTGTCTCCGAGCCGCACTTTGTCCTGCCCAGAGCCGACTGGGTTCAGGACCTGACCGGCTCGGTGACACTCATTTCGTCGGCCGCCGCCGGTACCCCGGCACTCGAGGCCGTCAAGAAAGGCCGGGGTTGCGTGGCAGCACGGTTCGGGGACATAGTGGTGGTAGGCGTCTACCTGTCCCCGAACAGATCTCTCGCCGAACTAGACAGCTCCCTTTTGGAGCTGGATGCCGTCGTTGCTGGGTTTGACTCCAGCCTCCCCGTGGTCGTTTGCGGGGACTTCAACGCCTGGAACGAGGCTTGGGGTTCCCGGTTCACGAACCAACGAGGTCGAAGGGTGGAGGAATGGGCCCTAGGACAGGGCCTAGTCGTACAAAACCGGGGTTCTGTCCCCACGTGTGTGCGGATGCAGGGCGAGTCGGTGGTGGACGTTACGTTCGCCAGCCCTGCACTGGCACCGCGCGTCGTCGACTGGCGCGTTATAGAGGAGGTGGAGACGTTCTCCGACCACCGGTACATCCGGTTTGACGTCTCCGCCCAGACCTCGACCGTACCGGTCCGACAGACCCCGTGTGGTCCGCGTTGGGCGCTGAGGCAGCTGGACAGGGACCTGCTCCAGGAAGCCGCGATAGTACAGGCCTGGGTGCATGCACCGGACAGGCCTGTCGACATCGACGTCGAGGCGGACTGGTTCCAGGTGGCCATGTCGCAAATCTGCGACACGGCCATGCCCCGAGTCCGGCCAGGACGTGCCCGGCGCCAAGTACACTGGTGGTCGCCAGAGATTGCGGCACTGCGCGATGCGTGCAATGCTGCGCGACGCCGGTATACTAGACACCGCAGGCGCCGCACCCGTCCACCGGGTGCGGAGGCCATAGAGGCGGAGCTGTACGAGGGATACAGGGCGGCAAAGCGCACCCTCCGAGCGGAGATAAAGCGGGCCAAACTCGAGGCCCGCAACGTGTGGCTGGAGTCTCTGAACGTCGATCCGTGGGGACGCCCATACAAAATGGTCATGGAGAAACTCCGGCCATGGGCTCCCCCGCTGACTCAGAGTCTCCGGCCCCAGCTCGTGGAGGGTGTGGTGAGCGCTCTGTTCCCTACGCGAGGGGAGCATACTCCCCCGCCTATGGCTCCGCCACCAGCGGCGGTGTCCGATGCGGACCACGACGGCAACGACGGCAACAATGCTCCAGAGGTGACCGAGGTGGAGATGAGAGTGGCGGTGCGAAGGCTGAGTGCCAAGAACACCGCCCCAGGACCCGATGGCTTGCCTGGAAAAGCCTGGGTCCTGGCCATGGAGGAACTCGGGTCTCGACTGAGAGGGCTCTTCAGCGCATGCATGGAGAGGGGCCAGTTCCCGCTTCGCTGGAAGACGGGGAAACTGGTCCTTATCGCGAAGCCGGGGCGCCCCGCGGACTCTCCGTCCGCGTATCGGCCCATTGTGCTGCTCGACGAGGTGGGCAAGCTCTTTGAAAGAGTAATTGCAGACCGCCTCGTCGTGCATCTGGCACGGAAGGGGCCGGATCTTGCGGACGGCCAGTTCGGATTTCGCAGGAGGCGCTCCACTGTGGACGCCATCATGCGCGTGCGAGCCCTCACGACGGGGGATGCGGTGTCCCGGGGCAGGTGTGTCTTGGCGGTGTCTCTGGACATCGCCAACGCCTTCAACTCCCTGCCCTGGAGTTGCATTGGTAGGGCACTCCGGTACCACCGGGTGCCCGACTACCTCTGTCGGGTGATCGAGGCCTACCTGTCGGACAGGTTCATCATCTACCCCGGTCATCAGGGGGAGTTGAAACGGCGAGAGATGTCGTGCGGTGTTCCGCAGGGATCGGTACTAGGGCCGCCCTTGTGGAACATCGGGTACGACTACGTGCTGCGCGCCGACCTCCCCGACGGGGTCAGCGTGGTCTGTTACGCAGACGACACGCTGGTCCTGGCGCGGGGACGGTCGTACCAGGCGGCGGTCGAACTAGCGACGCGCGGGGTTGCGACAGTCGTGGAGAGGATACAGCAGTTGGGACTCGAGGTGGCATTGCACAAGTCCGAGGCCATGTGTTTTCACGGCCCTCGGAGCGCGCCACCTCCGGGCTCCCAATTAACGGTAGGAGGAGTTCACATCGGCATCGGGTCGACGATGAAGTACCTGGGAC
Source organism: Leucania comma (assembly GCA_958295575.1). NCBI lineage: Eukaryota > Metazoa > Arthropoda > Insecta > Lepidoptera > Noctuidae > Leucania > Leucania comma. Next base: position 4,898,807 of record OY282470.1, on the reverse strand, counting down.
TCGTCCTCGACAGCCGGTGGAACTTCAAGGAGCACTTCCGACGTCTGGCTCCCAGGTTGAATGCGACTGGGGCTGCGCTCAAGCGGCTCCTGCCGAACCTAGGGGGTCCAGACGCCTCCTGCCGGAGGCTCTACGCAGGCATCGTTCGGTCCATGGCCCTTTACGGCGTGCCGGTGTGGGCGCCATCGCTACGGAAGCGAGTGGCGGCCCGGCTAACCGCCTGCCAGAGGGTCATGGCCATCCGGATGATCCGCGGATACCGTACGGTGTCCTGCGAAGCGGCGAGCCTCCTTGCTGGCCTACCACCATGGGATTTGGAGGCAACAGTCCTTGCACACATGCATGACCTACGCGTGGAGATGCAACGTCGGGGCGAAAGCGGGGTGTCGCGACAAGTCGCGGCATGGCGGACAGAGCTCCGGCGGGATCTCATGGTGAAATGGCGAGAGCGATTGTCGCAACCTCGTGCTGGGCACGCCACGATCGAGGCGGTAAGGCCCCTCTTTGAGGCGTGGCTGGAAAGGCCCCACGGCGTCGTCACCTTCCGTTTGGCGCAGGTGCTGACCGAGCACGGCAAGTTCGGTCCGTACCTGTACAAGATTCGTGCGGAGACGACGCCCGGGTGTCGCCACTGTGCGGACCGCCCGGTGGACACGGTGGAGCACACAGTCGAGGTGTGCCCCGCTTGGGAAGAGCAGCGCCGTGTCCTCGTGGGGGCGATCGGCGGCGATCTCTCGCGCCGGGGCTTGGTTCAAGCCATGCTCCGGAGCGAGGAGGAGTGGCAGGCGGTCGCCTCCTTCTGCGAAGCAGTAATGCTAGTAAAGGAGGAGGCCGACCGCCTTAGGCAAAGGCGGACACGCCGCCGCCGCCGCCGGGTTTCCGATCCCAATTTCCGGCCACCGTAGGCGCGGGCTCGCGGACGGTGGGCAATGGGTAGCTCGCTGTCCGTCCGTCCGGTAACAGACCGGTCCGAGCTCAGGTCGTCTACGGCGCGCACCGTTCCCGCGCGCCTCAAGGAGTTGTCAGCATACTGTAGGGGTCCAGCAGGGCCGAAGCCTACTGGGGCCAAAGGTTATGTGAGACTGTCACCAAAGGCCCCAGGATAAAGGCAAGGAATGGAAAGGTAGGTTTTTTAGTCAGTAAAAGTCTGACACTGTTTCCCGCCCCACCCAAGGGCGGGATTCGTCATTGGATGATTTTTACCTACCACAAAAAAAAAAAAAAAAAAAAAAACCACTCCTCTCGTTAAAGATTCGTTAACATTTCTTTTTACTTTTTTTTATTCTGTTGTTTGTCTTAAATGTTTCTTTTTCTTTCTATTTTATTGAGGAAGTCTGATTCGAGGTTGAGTCGAGTGGAGATAATGACAATACAGGTAATAGTCACAGTGGCGATAGTATAACATGAAAAACGCTATCCGCTTATAACTTACATGACGCCGTTTTAAAACAGGATTTAACAAAGTCAGACTTTCTTTGTTGCATTTCGGTGGAAGTCGGAGTAAAATGCGTTTATTAAATTTGTTTTCACAATCGTTTAGGGGTAACGTTCCGAATTTAGTTCTGTGTAGAAACACAAAGATAGAACATTACATTTATTTAGTTTTAATAATTTTGAAGTAAGTTGGTATCCGCAATATTCGACAAGTGACTACCACTTAACTTTGGCGTTTCTTTGGGCTATGTCGGTAATATCGATTCTCCAGCGGATATCTTCATTTCTAATGTATGATGACGTAAACTGCGTAAAGACCCATACAAAAGCGCTCCGTTTCGGGGATCCGCGCGGGCATCCGTTGCGGGCGCAGGGCCCCGCGCTCCCTTTTGCTACGTAATAAATATTAAGTTATCCATCGACACGACTACATGCACACCGTTAAAGTTGAAATAGCGAAATCGCACACAACAAACCTTGTCACACAATGGGTGCCCGTCGCGGGCACGAAGTTTCGGCCCTAAGACTCGAGTAGATTATTTTCCAAATATTGCTTATTACCGAAAACCAAAAAAAAAAAAAATTTAATCGATTTCAAAATCTCAAAACTAGGCGTTTTATTTTAAGTCGCCATGACATGACACTGCCTAGGTGTATAATTAATTAATAAATACTACTACGTAGTAGATCTTTGTTTTGATTGAGGTCCAACTTGAAATGCTATCATTATTAATTATTGATAAAATTCATTTATAGAACTGTTGCGTGCAAGATGGATACATGGATGATTAATTGAATCGATTTTGGAAAATTTATGCTGAAAGATAGCTTGGTATCTAGAGAAGGTTAAATTGAGTATTATATGATTATGACGACGAAATTAAAAACCAAAAGATAATCACACTAATATAATAAAGGCAATAGTATGTCCATATGTATGTGTGTTTTGTTTGTTACTCCTTCATACACAAACGGCTGAATTGATTTGTATGGAATTTAGCTCATGGGGAGACCATGTCTTGGAATAGCACATAGATTTTTTTTTTATCCCAGTAGTATGATCCCTTTGAATCTTCTTCCTTTCTTCCTGTCGATGGACTCCGATTACATTTTCTCGAACCAGTACCTATTTGGCAACCTTTATAGGTCTATTATTGGCCTCGTATATAAATCTTGCAAGGTGCAGGTGGTTTGTGCAGTACAAGCAGCATAGCAGGTGAAGCATGTTCTGTGAAGTGGCTCCACACTGCCATTTTGTTGGGGATGGATAAATGAAAACCTCATTTGGCCAGATTGTTTGTGCAGGGCCAATGTGGGTCTGCAGTTGGTTAGGAGATTTTCAGATTGACCACTGCAGTTCGCGTCCAGAGGGAGATGATTTGGTAGGGTGACGACCGTTTGGGGACTTGGCTGTAACTGCTTCTACATCGTATCCATATTGCCAGAACTAAAGATCTCCTCGCAGTTGTCGTCCGAGTGTCTTTACAAGATTCTGCAATACTTCGGTCGCATTGCAAAGAAAGACGGTGGCAATCTCGAAAGGCTTATTGTGACCGGTAAATAGATAGAAAAAGGCCTCGTGACGCAGCCCAATATGATGGTTCGGCCAGATCCGCAGCGCTCTTGACTCCACGGTATATGGGGCCCTTCACTCCGCCAGAGGCAGGAATAGACGGAGGAACATCACAAAAGTGAAAGTGATGAAGCAGGGTGGTCACGACCGTCGGCATTGAGGAATTCGACGCAAGGAGGCTTCTCCATCCTTCGATGAAGTTAGTATATGTATACTTTTTTTTGTTTTTATGTTCGTATCCTAATTATCCTCTCCTCTCTTAGTGAGGAGGCCTGAGTCCCAGCAGTGGGAACATTAAAAAAGAACATTAATGATGATGATGATGATGATCCTAATTATTTATTCGGAGACGCCTCGATAGATTTAGAAAATATTGTTCGTTATTTTTATCATGTAAAATTTTGATACAAGTCATGCAACCGACAGATTGGTAACTGGACGTCGATGTTCTTTGTGAATATGACCAGAAACAAAAAAAAAATGGTGCTCAAGAATTATGTAATTACCTACATATACTTCAATCTCCTTCATCTCTGAACCTTTGTTCACGTTGCCAGATTCATCGTAACATATTTACCTGATAAAATGCTCCTAAAAGGGGCGACCCACATCCCATACATCTAAATAGAAATACTTCTGTACGTACGTACGTACGTACGCACTTAAAAACGCTTACAAAAGCCTCCACAGCTGGAAATGGCACCTAATCACAGGGTGGTGTTAATTCGAGCTTGAAACCTGGCTGCCTGTGAAACCAGTGAGCAAACTGCGTTCTTATTGATTCGTGTATAATCTAATACTTTCCGTTTGGCCGACTTCCTTCAGCCATTCCGACTTAATCCGAGGATAAATTCCACCAAACCACCCCTGCGTATCACCCCACTCTTATTCTTCAGACCATAAAGTTTATCTTTAAATGATCCAGTGTAGAAATAAGTTGGTAAAATTGTAACTTACTGGCTGTTAGTCAGTCAAGTAATTCTCAATTGAGTTTCTTTGAATGAGTTAAAAGGTCCTCTGTTGATTTATCCCTGTATTGTGTGCAGAGTTTTGATCAAAATGTTGGAATATCTGCTATTACTGTTCTATTACGATTTTTGTGGGAACATACCTATACTATAGAATATACACCGTAAAATTTTAGTCGTTTTAGTCCCGCGGAGGGTCGATTCGGTACATAACATACTATCGATATGTAAAGAGAAAATTAAAAAATGAAGTACTTTTTTTTAAACTCTAATTAATTTACGTTTGTACGAAATTAATTTCTTTAAGTAAACGTCAGCTGAGCGAGGCCAATGAACTGTAGATAGTTAGTACGCACCGACCGACAACTACCTACAAGGTCATTGACTCGTTTACTTAAAGAAATTAATTCGTACATGCGTATATTAAATCGACTTTTTGAAAAAAAAGTACTTTATTTTTTAATTTTCTCTTTACATATCGATAGTATGTCATGTACCTAATAGTATTTAATAGACTTTTTTATCGCGTTCAATCTTTGCAGGTTGAAGAAGAGGCAAAGGTATCAAACCGTTATACATCCTAATATTAATAAAAATAGAAATTAAAATAATTTGAATTTAGAATGCCTATAGATGTTAATTTGTTGGTAATAACAAATGATTGTGTGAGTAATCATGTTTATTTATTATATTCTGTCCAAAAACATAATTTAAAATTTTCATTATATAATAAAACCTTAAAAATATCCGCCACTTTGCTTTAAAAAAAATAATCGCCCTTGACCGTGACGGAATAGGAATGAAAAAAGCTCTTGGTGTGATAAAGTTAAAAAAAGCACGCGGTTGATCGGCCATGTCGTACCTAATTGTAGTGCGATAAGAGGCAGTTTTCGAATAAGTGTATTGAAAAAGAATTTCTTAAAATAAACATTACTTATTGTTTTTAAATAAAATTTTAGTATTTGAATTAGGGGCCATTCAAGTATTACGTAAGCTCTACAGGGGGGTGTCAAGTATTATGTAAGTGTACAGGGGGGTCAGTCCATAAAAAAACAGATAGTAGACCAGGCTAGGGATAGTAGGCAGACTAGACCAGGGTTGTGCCAGAATCCTGTCCAATAGTTGTTTTCAGATTTTTATGTATGTTCTAAATGCGTGGAGAACTTTGTTACTGCGATGTAGTATTTGTGCTATGTCAGGAAATCAGAAATCAGAAGCGTTTATTTCAAATAGACCAATTACAGGCATTTTTGAATTGTCAAAATGTCGGTCAGTCCCAAAAAAAGTGAAGCTAAATTCCACGTTCCAAGGCGTAGATCTCTATGGAGAAGAACGTGCAAGAATCTCCATGGACACTCTTTTAAATCAAATTATGAGTTACAAAAATCTTGGTTACATATTTCATGTCGCTTTTATTATGTGAGTACAATGAAGATAAATTATGAAAGAAAATACAAATTGAAAAAAATAAAATAGAAATTAAAATAAGCCACTGGCAGCTAAGAGATGACCAGTCTCAACTCACGGCGCCCGTTTTATATCATCACAGATCACGCTACTATTACTATACAAGGCACCAGTTAAACGTGGAATAAAGTACATTGACCTTTTCCTAAAATCTCTACATAGGTACCCGAAAGACAAACAATGAACTGTTTTTAATTACTAGAAAATGTAAAGGATCACAATAGATCAGATGACGATTCAAGACAGCTTTATGTCTTTACTTTCGTTTTTGAAATTAAGAATATCAACAAATGTAGGAAGGTCAATGACCGTTATTCCAAGTTTATCTGGCGCCTACGTTAGTAATGAAATAAAAGCCTTTAATGCTGTTTTACCATATTTATAACACAATAACAGGTTTTTTTTTAGTTGGGGAAAATCCAATGACATTTCCCGCCTTTGGGCGGACTTTTTTCGACTAACGCCGACCGACCCGTTCCTTCGTTGCTTTTCATGCCAGGGCCTTCTTTTTAGAAGCAGACCCTTGGCCCTAGTAGGCTTCGACCCTTCTGGGCCCCTAATGTTTGCTGACAACTCCTTGAGGCACGCGGGAACAGCACGCGCCGTCGACGACTTGGGCTCGGTCCGAACGGTTACCGGACGGTCGGACGGCGGGCTACCCATTGCTCGCCGTCCGCAAGCCCACGCCTATGGTGGCCCGATATCGGGATCGAGATACCGGCGGCGGCGCCTGGAGCGTGAGAGCTGTTGTCTCACGCGTGTGGCCACCTCCTTTGCTAGCATTACCGCTTCGCAGAAGGAGGCGCCCGTTACTAGGGGTTAACAGGGCCTATTTGTAATTATCACTATAATTTTGACTGGCCTGTTGGTCAAGTAGTTGATGAGCACACGATCATTTGTTCTGTGTCTGGGTGTAATTTATCTATAATATGTATGTATTTAGAAATATCTAGGTATGTTTATCAGTTGTCTAGTACCCATAACACAAGCTCTGCTTAGCTTGGGACTAGACAACGTTGTGTGATAGTTGTGAAAAGAAATTAAAAAAAGGAATAATTATACAAATATTTGTAAATAAGTAAACAAAACTCATGATTTTCACTATGAAATTTTTGATAACATTTATATATATACACCAATAATTTATAAGTACCATACTTAGAGGGCTTATTAGAAAATGTCTTATTATTATTTAAGTAAAGTTTCAATAAATAATATTCATAACCAGCAAAGTTTTGAGCGTTTGTTTATATCCCAAAATCTTACTCAATCTAGGGAAATATTGTACTTGTTATTGTTTATGAATGAAAGAATGTCAATAAAAATGAAAAAACACTGCGCTTAGTATTTTCTTGTAGTAGTTGTTTTGAATGATGGATTCAATTATGAATTTACCAATTATGAAAAAAATTCAATTTCGTTTTTTATTTTTGACTACACTAATATGATCAGTAACGGGTGAGTGAGCCCCATTTTTAGTGCACTAATTAAAAAATAGAGGTGTATAAGTATAATTTGAGCTTTGTGATCATTTCAGTCACAACCACAAAATTGTGGTAGGGCATTGGTTTGTGGTTTAGCATACCTACTGCCCCCTGGTTTCCGACCTAGGTCACTTTGTGGTCCAGTCATTATATTTAGTCCTGTGGTATTTGGTGTCTGATCGATAAAGTGTGTGTTTCTTGCAATTTTTTAACTATAAGTAGGCATTATCACTACATAGTATAAAACATAGTCGCTTCTCGCTGTCTGTCCCTATGTATCTTTAAAACTACGCAACGGATTTTGATGTGGTTTTTTTAATAGATAGAGTGATTCAAGGGGAAGGTTTATATGTATATAAAATACACAATAAATTTAATACCACCACTGCACCCGTGCGAAGCTGGGGCGGGTTGCTAGTTGCATTATAATTCTGGTTTACTTGGCTAAGTACCTAACTTAAGTGTTTGAAAAGCAAATTGGAGTTTGCAGTCGTGGTCTAGTAGCATCGGCTCCAAGTTACTAGTTGTAGGTTGTGGGTTCAGATCCAGGCTGGCGCAAAACTTTGCATATCATCGAGATTTGTTTTATAGAGACTGCTCTTAATATCGTGAAAGAAAACATTGTGAAGGCTCTGGCTGCCTTAGAACGAAAAAAACATCAAAGACACGTTAGATCCATCTATTCCACACTCCCATGCTGGGCGCCCGTTGTTGATTATGATCCATTTCCTTAGAGGACGGACCCAGCGGTGGAAATTTTATAAAGCTGATTATGTTATGCTAACTTATCTTAGAATATTTTAAAGTTTTTAGAGATTAAATTGTCTTATAGGTTTTAAAATACACTTTATTTTGATAAATTGGGCCAGACATGTCATGCCCATTTATTGGGTGTATTAAATACTAGGCAACATCACGACAGAACAAGACTGAGGTGAAGAGATGAACTGGACTCTGGTGGGACTGGCCCGGAATGGCTGAAGACGTGTGTGAAAATGGGAGAGGGCTTTCGCCCAGCAGTGGGACATACGTGGGCTAATTAGATAGATAGATATTAGGGAAAACAAACAACGACACGTTACATTTTATAAATATAAAAAAAATATAATGGAATGTGATTAAATGTGTAACCAGTAAAATTCTCTACGAAATAACATACAAGCTCTCCAAAACTACAAGCAAAAAATTGAACCAATATTTAGAACTTTAGGGTTCCGTACCCGAAATTGCCAACAGAAACCTATTACTAATGCCTCTGTTCATTCGTCCGCTTGTCTGTCTGTATGTCTGTCAGCGAGTTGTATCTCAGAAACCGCAAGAGGTAGAGAGTTGAAGTTTTCAAAGAACTATTTCTGTTGCCGATACTACAACAAATACTAAAATTAAAATGAAGATAAAAATTAAAAGGGGTTCTTCTACAAGTAAAGTTATTTTGTTGCGTTCTTTGCCCGATTTGAATACGAAACGGAACAATTCGTGTACGAGTCCGACTCACACTTGACGTACGAAAAAAGGTGCGAGGTAATTAACATTATAGTCTATTCGAAAATAAGATTACACATTTATTAAACAAACCTTTTGCTGTCGGTTCAATCGATTTTGACTTTTATTTCATAGGCATAAAGCTGGTATTAACAACAAAAAAGTGATTACAATGCCAAATTATTACTGCAGCTGCCATTTATCATGTCAACAACGCAATAAAATTCAAAATCGGTTGAACGGACAGCAAAAAAAGTGTGTAAATTTTAAATTTCGAATGGAGTATAATTATTGTCACATAACCCAAAGCTATAATTACGTAGGCACCTAAATAGAATAGGTACAAGTACAATCGCGCTCACAAGCTACACAGAAACAATTATACAATAAACGAAGTATTTAATTAAATTTCTAAGTTTATATTAAAATATCGGATCAGTACAGTCGCGTGCAGATGGCGTCCAGTTTTGTCTCTAAAATTATTTCTTAATTAAACTTTGCTCCGCAAATTCAGGAGTGGATTAAAATTGTAATATTCATGTTGCTGGACTTGGTTATAGTAGAAAACTTGAAATTGATGTTTTACAACTGTTTTGTAGGAGCAATAAATTGAAAACAAACGTTATTACTGAAGACAAAAGGGATTAACCAAGAACCTACTCTTCTTCGAATCTCTTTGTTAAATTGTAGGGCAATTACTACTGTATACATCCATTTATGATATTTTAGTTGTTTTTCTTTTTATGACACTCACAAGTAATCAGCAAAATTATATTACTAAATAATTTGCATCTAATTTCATTGCTATATTTTAATATTATATTATGTTGTCATCAGTGTTTAAAACCATCTCAAAAACTTTGAAAGGTGAATTTATTAGCCTAATAAAGTGTTTAGTTGTAAGTGTTAATGTATCTTAGGGTAAGTACATTTTTGCTAACTTTTCTGTTTAATAAAGATATTTGAAAATGAAAAATGACTGTATACATCTATCTAGGCAATACAAATTGAAGGATCAAGAGAACCCTTAAGTTATATTAGGTACATCTTTTTAAAAGGCATAGACATACCATACCTATTCATCACTAATAAATCAATAAATAAAGCTACCAGCAATCTATATAACCCGGTATTCTAAACAATACCTAACAAGTTTAAATTAAGGCTTTTATTTTCAGATGGTTATAAAAAAAAATAGCCCTAACCTAACCTGTCCGTATCGGGGTGACCTAAAATTACATCACCTCCTTCCCTGCTCTCTGTGCATACGGTATTGTATAGAATACGTCAATTATACAGATTGCTACTGATATATACAGCCGAATCCGCGAAGGTATGAGAATAAAACTTTATATTTTGACTGTCTTCTTGACAGTTCAAGAGCATCTGTAAATGGTTCATTTGTAGTAAATGCTTTGATTCTTTCTCTAGACTGGAATCCTCTAGGAAAAAGAAACCGCAGCTGTCCTCGTCATACCTGGCGTCGCATCGTGTTGGCAGAAGCGGTGAGCATCGGAATGACGTGGAGCGAGGTGAAGCGTGAAGCTCAAGACCGTTCGCGATGGAGATTACTGTGGACGCCTTCTGCCACATTTAGGAGACATAGAGCATTAAGTCAAGTAAATCAAGAAAGAATTAGCGTAATCAAGCCGGTGCTTTCTTAGAAAAATCTTTTTTTTCCAAAATTTTTCAACATCATCATCATCATCATCATTTCAGCTGAAAGACGTCTACTGCTGAACATATGCCTCTCCCAAAAGTCCCGAGTCTCATCGTAGTGAACGGTCCAGTGCATATCACCAATTTTTAAAATATTGTTAAGGATCACCACCTCTCCTCTTGAAAGTCATTATGTAGATTATTTATCTGCTTTCATATACACCACTATTTTTTAATTATGGCAAATACTTAAAGGGCTTATTAGAAAAGTTCTTTTTATTATTTAAGTAAAGTCTCAATGCATAATATTCATAAACAGCAAAGTTATGAGCGTTTGTTTATATCCCAAAATCTCACTCAATTTATGGAAACACTCTACAGGTTATTGTTTATGAATGAAAAGAATGCCAATAAAAATGAAAAAACACTGCGCTTAGTATTTTCTAGTAGTAGTTGTTATGAATGATGATTCAATTATAAATTTACCAATAATCACAAATTTTCGTGAACAATTTTGGAATTTCGTTTTTTGTACTTTTGACTACACTAATATGATCAGGAACGGCTACTGATTAAGCCCCATTTTTTTGTGCACTAATTAAAAAATAGGGGTGTATACATCGTTAAATTTTAGTCGTTTTAATCCCGTGGGGGGTCGATTCGGTACATGAAACACTATCGATTTATAAAGATAAAATTAAAAAATAAAGTAATTTATTTTCATGCATATACGAAATTAATTTCTTTACATTTCTTTCTTTTTGCATTTTTATCTCCTCTGTCAAATCCATCCAAAGGTTTTCTGTAAAAAATCGCTTTTAGCATAAGTCCGCCCATTTTGACACCTTATTAATTTTATGTTCTGATCGTAATTTCATTTTTGGTATAAAATAAAGAGAATGTATCTCTATCTATAGCAGATTGAGAGCAGTGGTGGCCGAGTGGTAACGGCCCCGACTTACGATTAGTAGGTCGCGGGTTCAAGCCCGGCCAGGCGCATTACTTTGTGTAATTTATTTCATCACCACTGCTCTCAAAACGGCGAAGGAAAACATCGCGAGGAAACCGGCATGTCCTAGAACCAAAAATTCGAAGACATGTGACATCCACCAACCCGCACTGGGCCCGCGTGGTGGATTCATGGTGGCCCATTCCCTCTCTTAGAGAGGAGGCCCGTGTCCCAGCAGTGGGAACATTAAAAGGCTGATGATGATGATGATGATCTCTATCTATCGCATCCATCGCATTCTTGCGACTCTCAAAATCATAACTCCACCTTGTACCCACAAGGTGGCCTTCCAACCACTCCAGAACCCATTAAACTAACTTTTTCTTCTTTTTCAAACAAATCGATTTCTTTACCGCGAGTGTTCCAAATGTGTGTGACAGCAAAAGATGGAGGGTTCCGTAGCGAACATATCTCGGTGTAGACTCTCGTAGAATTAATTAATGTGTCTCGAGACGCTAATGAAGCCCCATTGTTACACCATTTATCACTAAACATGTGTAACCTGACTTGCTTGTGTCCGTGTACTTGGTGAAGGAAGATTGGAGAAGGTATATTCCTAACTAGCTTCTGCCGGCGGCTTTGCCCGCGTGAAATGAAGTTTTTCCTTACAAACTTTGGACCCCCGTTTTTTCCCTTAAGGGGGTGAATTTAAGAAAATCCTTACTTATTCTTTATAAAAATCTTGAAAGGAACCTGTGCGTAAAATTTTAGCGTTCTAGATCCAAAGGTTTAGGCACAGCATTGTGAGTCAAAAATTTGCCTTTTAAAATCTTATCTTTTAAATTTTAATTTTTTCTTTACAAATTGATAGTGTTTCATGTACCGAATCGACCCTCCACGGGATTAAAACGATCAAAATTTAACGGTGTTAGTACATAAATATAGATAGATTCCTTAATTTTATTTTTTAGATATACACACATCTTCGAGTCTATATGTGCATGTTGATTTTTTTGTGACGAATATGGAATTTTCCTGATAATATAGAAAAATATATAAGTACTTAAGGATCGTATTGATCTTTCTAATCAGAAGAATTGCATTTCCTTGATGGATATACTTTTATTCCTCCAATTCAGTTAATCATTTCAGCCACTTGAATAAAGATATTTCGATACATGATAAATAAATATAAAATATAACAGAAGAAAATCGTGTAGAATTTTTTGCTATAAAACACTACAATTACCCATGAATATCTATGATGAATACTCCCACTGTCATGATATTATACATCACTATGCTACAGTATCGCGACTCGTGACTAGTGCGACGCGTAGCAAACTGCTACGAGTATTGGAATGAGGGGGCGCGTAGCACTGTTTTGCGAGTATCATGAATAGTGGAATGCGTAGTACACACCTATGCAAGTAGTGTTGGGAATGAAGAGACACAGCATTGTGTGACGAGTACTGGGAGTGAAGCGGAACGTAGCACTAAGCTACAAGTATCACGAGGAATTAGACGCGTAGCACTATGCTACGAATAGTGGGACGCGTAGCACAATTCTACGAGTATCAGGAGTGAGGGGATGTGGAGCACTAAGCTGCGAGTATCGCGAGTAATGGGACGCGTAGCACTATGCTACGAATAGAGCGAGCAGTGGGACGCGTAGCACTATTCTAAGAGTATCAAGAGTAAGGGCTTGTGTAGCACTAAGCTGCAAGTATCGCGAGTTATGGGACGCTTAGCACTATGCTACGATTATTAGGAATGGGGACGTGTAGCACTATGGTTATATATGAGGAGTGAGGGAATGCGTAGCACTATGCCACGAGTATTGAGAGTGAGAATACCTGTAGCACTATGCTACGAGTATTGAGAGTGAGAGTACCTGTAGCACTATGCGAGTATCGGATGTTAGGGAACGTGTAGCTCTATTCTACGAGTATGAAGAGTGAGGGAAAGTGTAGCACTAAGCTGCGAATCGCGAGTAATGCAACATATTTTATCAGGAGTGAGGGAACGCGTACCACTATTCTACGAGTATTGAGAGAGAGGACGTGTAGTACTATGCTACGAGTATCGGAAGTTAGGGAAGGCATCTATCTACCATTTTCGTGTTAAGATGGCAATTGGGGTCGTTGATTGGGTTCCTATTAAGAAATATGTAGGTAGAAGGGCTGTAGGGACTGGTACTGCCATACTAAAACTAATCAGTTATTGCATTAAAATATTTTAATATACTCTTTTCACGTTTTAGGCAAGGCAGCATATATTAAATATTCAAGTAAAAGTATTAACAAGTCTTATCCACCATTTCTCACTCCGAGCCCCACAAACTGTGCTACCTTTCATAAATGCGTCCAAAGTGTGTACAAATTACATAGCTTTTCTATACAATATATCATCTCTTCCATGTCCTGATATAATACATGTTTGTATATATCATTTATTTGGTTGTATGTTCTGATAATATTGTCTTAGGCCGGACAGAAATGTCAACTGTTGTTGGTACTAACGAAGGAGTGTGTATTTATTATATTGCTTCGTTTGTTACGTGTCACAGTCAAAACTGTTAGTCGATAAAAATCACTTTTGACTACAAAAGTTCATCATCATCATTTCAGTCGAAAGACGTTCACTGTTGGACATAGGCCTCCCCCAAATATAGCCACAATGAATTTCGCAACTCTCCCTAGGTCATCGGTCCACTTTGTGGGAGACCTTCCAACGCTGTGTCTTCCGTGGATACGTGGTCGCCACTCGTACCTTTCGTGCCCATCGATAATAATAAAATAAATAATATTGTGAAGGACGGCAGGGTTGACATCTGTCGGGCGTGTCACCGTCCGGGAGAATCAATTCGTCACATTATTTCCGGTTGTTCTCGTCTGGCTAACGGCGAGTATTTGCATAGGCACAACCTTGTAGCCAAGATTATCCATCAGCAACTTGCTTTGAAATACTCTCTTGTGGGATCGGAAGTGCGGTACTACAAGTATGAGCCCGACCCAGTTCTTGATAATGGTCATATCACTTTGTACTGGGATCGGTCCATCATCACTGACAGGACTATTGTAGCCAATAAGCCTAATATAGTGGTGATGGACCGAAACGAGAGGCGTGCAATGATTGTTGACATATCCGTTCCGCATGACGAGAACCTTGTGAAAGCCGAGAAAGATAAACAAATCAAGTATATTGACTTGGCTCGCGAGGTTGTCGACATGTGGGAAGTGGATTCGGCGATCATTGTACCGATAGTCGTGTCGGGTAATGGCTTAATAGCCAAGAGCCTCGATCAACACCTTAGGAGGCTCTGGTTAGGCGGCTGGATCAAGGGCTTGATTCAGAAAGCGGTACTCCAGGACACGGCTCGTATCATTAGGAGGTTCCTTTCTCTGGAGCTCTGACCACCGGTAGCTTGGACCCTGTTCCCGATACCGGTGGGACACTATTTTTTATATTTTTAAATTGTTTTTTTTTGTTTTTTTTTTTTTTAATGAAATATTTAAAAATATAATTTACATATATATTGAAATAAAATAAATAAATAATAATAATAGAATAATAATAGTTTTTATTAATCCAAGCATTACACACAGACACAATTCAAAACAAGGTAGAACGATACAATACGCAAAGTTTGTGAACAGAGAATTTGAGTCTATGCATACAATAAAATTATGAACCCTGTCTCTTAAACTAGGAGACCTGTGTCTTAAGAGACAGTGATTCGGTCACTTTGAAATTAAATCAAGATGTAAAGTTACAAAGCGAAGTGAATGTGTGTCGATACAACAATTTGGAATCATTTAAGATTAGTATTTTCATTAATGTAAGAGTGTAATGGCGTGTGTGTATAGTGTAAGTGTATGTGGTGGTTGTAGTTATTTTGTATGAAAAATATGTCAAGCGATGTTAGAAACTAAAGACTCTGTTTTATTATAGTACAACTCTAAGAGCCAACCAGAAGTTTTAGATTTGACATTTTTATTTATTTAGTCGGCCATTTGTTCTACGAGCAATGCCTATTAAAATTAGTTAAATTGTTATATGTTTTAAATCTTGTCACTTTATCAGTGTTATTTTATAGGGTTCCGTAACTGAAAAGGAAATATGGAACCCCTGAAAGGATCACTTTATTCTCTGCCTGTCTACCATCGTCGCATGCCCGACAAACTGTGGGCCAAAGTAGCACAAAGTTGGTGCCCTGACACGGTGCGACGGGTCGTAGCAGACCACGAAGGAGATGGCGCGAATATACAGATTCCTTCAAAGCTGGCATGAGGAAGCGCGGGCCCGCGAAAGATGGAAAGCGTGGAGGGGTCTTTTGCCCCGGAGTGGGACAGAACAGGCTAACAAAAAAAAAAAAAAAAAATTAGTGCTTGACTGCGATTCCACCTTATGGTAAGCAGTGATGCAATAGTTGATGATGAGACACATTAGTTTTTTAAGAGCCTATTCACTCTAGCGTTGAAGACACACATGTTATAATCGAACGGGACGAACGCAGCAGGCAAATTGTGCTTCATTTTAAAAACAGGTATAGGAAGGTAGGTCTTATCTTAGTACTTGTAATCTTTTCATTTGTAAAATGCATTGTAACGGTGACGAATTGAAACAAGGCGAAAATGGTATTGACCACTTGACAGTTTTTACTGTAGCACAAAAACATATACACTTACATAGATAAAAATAATATTATTATTGATAGTATCAGAAATTTTCTTGCGATACGGAATTGTATTTTGTTATGATGTTATTTCGTTAATGAGTTTAGTGTTGAAGTTTTGTATTTTTTGTTATACGCTGTTAAATTTTAGTCGTTTTAATACCGCGGAGGGTCGAAAAAAGAACACTTTTTTTTCAAAAACTCGGAATTAATATACGCATAAATGAAATTAATTTCTTTAAGTAAACGAGTCAATGACCTTGTCAGTAGTTGTCGGTCGTTGCGTACTAACTACCTACAGTTCATTGGCCTCGCTCAGCTGACGTTTACTCAAAGAAATTAATTTCGTACATGCGTAAATTAATTAGTTAAAAAAAAAATAAGGGGATTAAAACGACGAAAATTTAATGGTGTATAATATTAATTATTTATTATTTTTGTATTACTATCATCATCATTTCAACCGAAAGACAGCATAAAGGCCTATCACCACGGGCCCCAGGACAAAGGCAAGGAATGGAAAGGTAGGTTTTTAGTCAGTAAAAGTCTGACACTATTTCCCGCCCCACCCAAGGGCGGGATTTGTCATTGGATGATTATGTCCATGATGACTATGTCCACTGCAGAACGCACAAAAAGCCCTAGAGCAGGCTTTTTTTTTTGTTAGGTTAAATCATCCAATTTTTTTTTTCATCATCCAATGATAAATCCCGCCCTTGGGTGGAGTGGGAAGTAGTGTCAGAGTCTTACTGACTAAAAACCTACCCCGTTCCATTCTTTGCCTTGGTCCCAGGGCCCCGGGTGCCATTTTAAAATATCCTTTGACCCCAGTAGGCTTCGGCCCTGTTGGGCCCCTACAGACTTCCCACCCAAAAATAAATATTTGATACGCATATGTTCTCTTATTCACAAGTAATTGAAATGGCAGAAACATTAATTACCTCTAGCATCTTGAACGTGCCTTCAACTAAGGTGTTTCGGAAATGCACCCTCTCTCTTGAAAGGCCAGAGGGCTGTTGAAGCGTTCCCTCCCCCGAAAACCATTAATTTTTCAAGGAGCCCCTTCTAAATACCCCCTGACTGTATTAGGAATGGGGGTGTAAGTAATAGAGTATCTTTAGACCGATTTCGTAATTATGGAAAATCATTACAGTTATTTGAAAGTGGCGCGGTAGGGGCAGTGGTTGAGCAATTTTCTGCAGCACTGCGTGACGCGGGTTCGATTCCCGCAAGTAACAATTATTTGTATGGCCTGCGGAGATTTGGGTCGAGTCTGGGTGAGTTGTGCATGTTAGTTTAAATGGTTTTGAACGCAGTCACGGTACAGGAGTTATTCCTAATATCGGGCTACTTATTTTTTAATTAAGGTGACACGAAAATATGTCATGTGAGGACACTGTAGACTCAATGGATTCGTGGATTACTTCAATCCACGAATCCGAATAGAACAGTGGTATAAGAGAACAGTGTAGATCAGTCAATATTATACCCAAAAACACGATAAAAATAACAGTGGATCGAAATAGACTCCGCGCGCAGGTATTTACCCGACTGCGCTGGTTTTTGTGTGTGTGTGTGTGTGTGTGTGTGTGTGTGTGTGTGTGTGTGTGTGTGTGTGTGTATGTAGTCAGCCGTCTAGTCAATAGATTGGAGTAATCTGCAATGTAATATAGGTATGTGCTCTCAATTCTAGAATGGGTCCCGACTGCCAGTATTTAAAATATTATATAGATAAGTGCAATCGGGTACAACGACTTTCTTGTTTTAGGGCTTTTTCATGAATGCTCAGAAAAGCAGTCGAGTTTTTTAGTTTTTTAAATTACCGTTTTTTTTTATCGTGCTTTTTGGGTATAATATTGACTGGTCTACATTGTTCTCTTACACTACTGTTCTCTTGAAGAGCAGTCCATATTTAATAAGTAAAATAAACTAACAATGCACTATATAATTATGATTCCAATTTAGAAAGTCTAAAACAATTAATTTTACTCTACGTAGTGCGTGAAATTAACACCAAAACTTGGTACTCCACCAAAAAAATTGTTTAATAACCACCTTTATGACACAATAATAAGGTATTATCAAATGTAGGGCTTCCTTGGAATTCCAAAGGTTATGTGAGACTGTCACCACGGGCCCCAGGATAAAGGCAAGGAATGGAAAGGTAGGTTTTTAGTCAGTAAAAGTCTGACACTATTTCCCGCCCCACCCAAGGGCGGGATTTGTCATTGGATGATTTTACCTACGTTAAAAAAAAAAAAAAGAAAAAAACGAGTTAAGTTAGAACGATCCTCTTCGCTAACACGGAAATATAATAATAAATATACACAGCGTAATATTCATAATTCCAATCTAAAAAGTCTAAATCAACTAATTTTACGCAGAACGGAGACCACTCAAAACTTGGCACTTTTACACAAACTTTTCCACCCACGAATTGTACAAAAACCATCTCTATGACACATTTATAAGGTGTGTATTAAATGCAAAGATAATTTTGTACAAATATCAGTGGCTTCAAACCCAAGGAAGTTTAATGAGTAATTACCCCCTCTGGGGAGAGTGGCCCAAACTGAATCGTGAATTAAGTCGGTACGGAGGAAATTTAATTACCATGGGTTTTGCCGAACTTTAACAATTTTTTCCCCACCCTATTTATGGCATGAAGTCGGCAGCAAAACCAAAGAGGTCGATGCACTTTAAAGGATTTATTTCATTGCGGGATGTCTCGAGGTGGGAAAGTAATATTTGTCTGCACTTTTCATTAAGTTTTTCTGCAAGAAAATAAAGTGTTTTATTTATCTGCAGTTGCTCTGCTTTAGGGTAATTTTTGTCTCATAAAGTGCTGGAGATATTTCCAGCATTACTAGTTGTTGAGCTAAAGGCAAACAGCTGCGAAATACCGGGTCATTGTATTTGAAGATAAAAGTTTTGGTTCATTTGGAAAAAAATAAAAAAACATCAAACCTAATTATCATCGCGGGCTAGCGCACGGCGAGCATTGGGTAGCTCGCTGTCCGACCGACCGGTAACCGTCCGGACCAAGCACAAGTCGTCGACAGCGCGTACTGTTCCGCGCGTGCCTCATAGAGTTATCAGCAAATCGTAGGGACCCAGCAGGGTCGAAGCCTACTGGAGCCAAGGGTCTGTTCTGAAAGGAACGCTCGGTCCAGGTATGAAAGGCAATTAAGGAACGGGGTATCTTTTTAGTCAGTAAGAGTCTTACACTATTTCCCGATCCGCCCAAGGGCTGGATTTGTCATTGGATGATTTTACCTACCATAAAAAAATCCCTCAGCCACTCGGATGGCCCGGCTGGCTGGGCCTCTACGGTTTGCTGAGAGCTCCTCGAGGCGCGCGGGAACAGTATGCGCTGTCGACGACTTGAGCTCGGACCGGTCTGTTACCGGAGGGACGGACAGCGAGCTACCCATTGCTCGCCATCCGCAAGCCCGCGCCTACGGTGGCCGGAAATCAGGATCGGAATACCGGCGGCGGCTGGAGCGTGCGCCCCGTTGCCTTTGCCTGATGCGGTCGGCCTCCTCTTTTGCTAGCATTACTGCTTCGCAGAAGGAGGCGACCGCCTGCCATCCCTCCTCGCTCCAGACCATGGCCTGAACCAAGGCCCGGCGAGAGAGATCGCTGCCGCCGATGGGTGATTGAGGGGCTGTATTATTCCCGCATCCAGATGTGCGCTAGAGCCTAATGCCCGAAATGGCCTGCCATAACGTGTTTTGTTCTTAATATCAGTGGTGTACAAATTAAGACCTTTTTTAATAATATTTTATTAAAAAAGATATTTATTTATTTAAAATTTCAGTAACAACACCTTAACAGCTAACGCCAATGCGGAGAACGCCAATGCGATATAGATAAGATATACATAATATATGTAATATTTTTGAGAAAAATATAACATGGTGTAAAAATGATTGGAATCGATTCAGTTAAGTACTGATTCTGAACAAACTATATTCAGGTTTCGCAATACTAATAAATAATGTTGTTTATCAAGAAAAAATTCTAGCCTTCTTATCAACTGTAAACTGCTTGAACCATTTTTGACACGGCATTTTGATTCAACAAAATTGCTAACTTGTTGCTAACTCATTCAGTAATAGGGTAGAAATGACCTAATTCATTTAATTAACATCATTCTATCAAGTGTATCGGCGCAGCAACCATTGGAAAACGAATAACTACCTTTTAAGAAAACACGTTTATATTTCTTTGAATTTGATTCTAAGAGCAGTCTCACGTGGTGAGTTCAAACCCAGGTGCTTTAAAATTTAAACTACATATCAGTGCCGTGTCAGGGACTGGGCAGGACCTTGTCCGTGGTGAGACAGGGCATTCGTACCCCGTCAGAGGTTATCTGTTCACAGACGTCGACGTCAGGCAAACGCCTTCCCTTACTTCATTCTGTTTTCTTGTCCGAGTATAGATAGCGTAAGTGGAGCGTGCGTAAGGTTTTGATATACCTTCGAAGTTTAATTTTCGTCTGAAATCATTTCTATTTTGGTTTTTATACTTACTATCCATATATTTCGGGTTGGACAAGTCATACAATACGCTATATAGTCGAACAGCATTGCTATTCTGAAAAGTTGATTTGCGAACTCACTTCTGAATCCGCAGTGAAATAATGTGAAATTAAAGTTTCGTATTCTTAAATGGAGTGAATTCGACACTAGCGCCACCAAGTGATGATCAAAGTGAGAGGAACTAAAACGTGTGAGTATTTTGACGTTTGTATTCTGATTTTGAATTCTGAAATACAATTCGCTTGTCATTTCGAAAGTCATCTCGCATGTCACACACGAATTCATCTGTCAAATCAAAAGTTACTATTTCTTGAGTGAATTCTAGAAATAAACAAAAAGAAAAATTATATATTCGCAAATATATACCTATTTGTGACTTTTTTGCAGAAAACTTGAAACGGTTAGTATGAACTAACTAATATACCGACCATAAAAAACTCTAAGCACTTGTGAACTTGTTGTGTTTTCATCTATTTCTAACTTTTGTAGATGTCTCATTCTTTTTTGATATTGAGCTTACTGAAAGAAGCTGATACCCTAGACGCTGCTACAAGCCGTCGTCAAGCCCGGAATATTAGAAATCTATATTTATTGAGCCGTGGTCAAGACTATGTGCATATGTTATTAATATTTTGATAATTTGTGATTTTACTTTAAATGTAAGTATAATCCGTAACTAACTATTGTATTGTCTTTACTTTGATTGCAGATTACAGATGCAGATTTAAATATAATACATGTGGATGCTTCGTATGGTGGAGCATCTCATGATAGTTTCGTTTTCAACCATTCCCAAATTAAATACCATTTAGAAGAAGTGTCTAATGCGGGTGAAGTTGTATATTTATTAGGTAAATATATTGGGCATTGTTATTGATTTTGTATACTTCTTAAGATTGTTGGTTCGAAGAATACTGGCTCAAAACAGGGCTAGACACAACCAATGAAATACATTTTGTCAAATCCACTGTCATTGTAGAACAGTCTAACATCATCTAGCCAGAACTCTTAGTGTTTTAGTAACTAGTAATAGGTAAACAATCTTTTGAACCCTTGTACCATGTTGTTACATACTCAGATATTACTTGAAAGACTTGGTAAAATTTAGTTGAATAATGGTATAATTCAAATTGTTCAGTTGTAGCTGTCTCAGGGCTCCAGTTTTGTCTGATTGCTTTACCTTAATGAATGCTTCTTTATTCTCTTCAGGAGATTCGGGATATGCACAGCGTCCATATTTAATGACACCGGTTGTAAATGCAGAAGAAAATTCTCCAGAGGCATATTACACTAAGCTTCACGCTACTGCATAACATATGTAATCGGGCAGGAGTACCAGCACCTGTGCTATCCCCTGAAGAAATGCTGAATGAAGGGAGACTACTATCAAGGATTCAGCATGATTATGATGTAGGACTAACGGAATTGGAAATGGGAAGAATTGCGCGGACAGACTTAATTAATAGATTATGGCAGTCAAGAGTTGCCTAATTTCACTGAGCGAGTTAGCAAGTGTTACAATTTTTATATTAGAATATTAATTAAATTTGAATTGAAATAAATTGTATTAATGTACTAATGTAATGAATTTATTTTTTTGTATTGATTAATTTAATGATTTTTATTGTATATTTTAATATTGTGTATAGAACTTAATGTATCAAATAGAAGTTATTCAAAATTGTATTAATTTATACTTTTTCCTACATTTTCGCATTGGGGTAACTGTAATGATATGCATGTAATAATATTAAATAGTCAATAAACTAAAAATATTTTTATTTCACACACATTTATAAAACGGCAGAAGCTATGCCATATTACCGCTTAATTGCTTCTGCCAGAGCTTTTAAGCCTTCTCCCACAGCTTTAGTAGCCTCCACCAGCAAATGATCCCTCTCACTGTTGCGTTCCATGAGAGCAAGCATTCGGCTATGGTTTTGTTACACACTTCACTGAAAAATCGCGGGGAAATAAGAGAAATCAAAACTGCTTGTTTGTAAACAAAAAAGACGATTGGCGACTTTGTTTGACTTAAGAGGTACAAGCGACGCGATGCGAGTGACTTTTTTTCAATACACGGATATGAGGCAAAGGCGACCTGCATTCAGTCTGGTTTTTTCATTCTCATCTTAAATAAAACTTGTAAATATTAAAGCGTACAAAATTATGCATTTGTATCGCATTTATGGCTGAAATGAACTATAAACTATTATTGTAGAGCGCAAATTCAGCTAAATTTAGCGAGTCGATATAAGTTATAACAAGACACAATTCAACGTCCCTACCCTACTACCATAGAGCAATATCACTTAGGTTCTCGGAAGTCACTTCACTTCACTTAGCCTTGATCTTGACATGTGAATACCGAAACTTGTACAGGCGAGATGAGAAGCGAAGTGAGTGTGACTTTCGAGATGATTTGCGAGATGACTTTCGAAGTGATTTACCATTTACAGAATAGCACTGCAGTCTCTATTAATAACTCATAATTCATTTTTACTATCAATAAAGTCGATAAACTGCAAGAAAAAATTATAAACACAGGCACGCCACAGCGTGGAATCGGAACGATTGCACACGTGTCGGTGTCGACACCACCTCCTGACACTGACAGTCCGTTGCCGGCATGGGCACGGATATGTCCGTACAACGGTGATCGTGTTCATAGATATGTATGACTCCTGACGAAACACGGTGCTGCCCCGTCCCTGACACGGCACGGATATGTGGGGATAGACCTTTACTCGGCATAACTTATTTCATCACCATTGGGTGCTAGCCTTATCATAAAAGGAAAACTTGTGTTCACACTCTTAGTTCTAGTAGTTTCGGCAGCGCATTGATATATCAGTCAGTAGGTAAGTTTATCTTGCGGACGGTGGGCAATGGGTAGCTCGCTGTCCGTCCGTCCGGTAACAGACCGGTCTGAGCTCAGGTCGTCTGCGGCGCGCACTGTTCCCGCGCGCCTCAAGGAGTTGTCAGCAAACTGTAGGGGTCCAGCAGGGCCGAAGCCTACTGGGGCCAAAGGTTATGTGAGAATGTCACCACAGGCCCCGGGACAAAGGCAAGGAACGGAAAGGTAGGTTTTTAGTCAGTAAAAGCCTGACACTATTTCCGGCCTCATCCAAGGGCGGGATTTGTCATTGGATGATTTTACCTACGTTAAAAAAAAAAGGTAAGTTTATCTTCTTATTATAAACAAAAAGCGTAAATAATAACGACCAGCCATTCACAATTTTCAGACCTAGAGGAATAGCAATAAATTGTCTCAAAAACATTTTCAAGAAAACAAACTATATCTACGTACAAGATCCCTTTTAATCCTGAATAAGGCGAACATTACGTGATTTCAAGTGTAGTCCGAGATTTCCAAGTTTCGCTTTCTAAGTGAAAATCTTTTCAGATAATATCTAGCTTTATGAGGGGCTGGCAAAGATAAAGTGGAAAATATATTAAAGTACTTTTTAGATGGATTAAGGTTTTGTACTTGTTAGTACCAAGTAATGTAATAATGTAATGGCTTTGAAATTGCGAGGTACCGGTCCATAAAGAGCAGATTTTTAGTGCAATTTTTTTTTTTTAAGTAATGTTTGATAATCAACTAATTTGACCCGCTCTGGGTGGCGAAAGGCAATGTCAGACTTTTACTGTCTATAACCCATCTGTGGCATTCAGTTTGTTTAGTTATACTCGTAAGTTTTGCAATATTTTCTGAGATAACCGCATTCAAACAAACAAACGTTGACTATTGAAAAGTCGGTCTTATGAAACTAAAACTGATGAATGGGTATTAAATCTTCATCTCCAGTTGACTTGGGTCAGATAAAACACTCGCCTGGTTTGAGGATCCTCTCATTTTTAACTGAGGTATGCCCACATACCTCCGTTGAAAAGGGAGGATCCGGCTTTACACCTTTTTCTTTATACCTCTAAAATACCACTCCAGAACTTTACTCTACCCCTGTACAACGCCTGGGCACATCCCTGATAAGACTTGTAGTAGAGCACCTACGTGGCAGTTATGAAGTATTATACTGCGATTTCCCCAATATTATTGATAATTTGCAAATATCGGCGATTGACACAAATACGATTCTGCAATCTACATAACTATTGCTGACTTGTAGAATCAAGTCAATATATTTAAAAGAACTGAACTGATCGGTCACTGACTGGTCGGTTATCGGCTTGGTCACACCCCGGAAAGATGGAGCCGGGTGAAATTAGGTCTGTTTAGCGGAAAAAAGACACGCCTGTGTTTAAGTAGTATTGAACTTGACTGCATTGGCATCGCCTCATTCTAACACCCGCATTTATAAACAAGTAAAACTAATTACTTGAGTAAAAGTGACTACATAAGTAACAATTCGTATTCTATAGTTAAGAAAAATTTAAATTTTGAATGAAGACTAATAACGTCAAGTAATAACTTAATACGATTTTACTTAGTAACAATTAATTACTTCTTTATAAATACGGGTCTTAGACTGCCTCCAAGGACAAGTTCAAGCGTTCAACATTTCGTCTCTCGGGTAGTCTGGACATGTTACTCTCAGCAATAGTGCTGTCGTCTGCGTACCCAAAAGTACCGGGTCTGTTTGTTATCGGGCTTTATCTTATGAACCGCAGTAGCTAGACAGTTGAAATTTTCACAGACGATGTTGGTTGCGCCAATTTGCTATGATCCGCGATTTTGTTTTTTGTAATTTATTTTTTTGGCCTAGCAATCCTATCCCTTCCGTTTCCCCTCCCCGCACGACCTCAAGAAATGGAATGACATTACGTGTTTGTGCATCGATTGTGAATGTGACCGCTCCGCTAACAACGCCCGCTCGAAATTACAAGAAAATTGACTATTTCGTGATCCAACCATTCAAAGACTCAACAATAGTGCAGTGTAGTGCAATACAGGACCTGGCAGTGGTTAAAAGTGCGAAGTCAGAGTTCGCCGGCCGGCGCCACGTGGAACCTTCGAGGTCAAAAGGTCAGTGTTCCTCCCTAATACATCCGTCCCATCCAGGCACAGTACCTGCATATTGTTAACAAACCTTAGATCGCTTTTTAAACATACAGTCCACAGCTTATTTGCGCAACCAGATGTATTTCCGTTATCGCTATAACAAGAAATACTAAAAACAGAATAAATTTTGTACGGAATCCTGAGTGCGCAAGTTCGATTCGAACGACGAGAACGACGACAAATAAAAATAACAAAATAGTTTAAAAACAATTTGAATAAAATGACTAATTCTATCGACTATAGATACTAGACTCATCCGATAAGGTTTAATATATAATTGAATGTGTGAGACCGACTGCTAACCCCTGGCAACTGATAATTTGAGGGTGAATCATACTGATATAATGTGAGATGATAATAAACCTATTCACGAAAAGCTTCAATTCATAACAACTGAAGAGGGTTGAGTCACAAAATTGAATTAAAAACGTAAACATTGGTGACGCATAGGTAGATAGAGTAGGCTGAAAATCAATCTTACATTCTGTATCTAACTATTAACCATGTAGGCTACGATTGTAATGAGTTTCCTGCATTATATTTAGGCAGCAATTAGTCTGAGCTGATCATCATCATCAACATTTCAGCTGAAATACACAGTTATACGGCACGGGAACTTCACTGGTTCTGGAGCGACGACCAAGTACTTGAAAGACACAGCGTTAGAAGGTCTACCACGAAGCCTATGTGGACTGTTCCAACACTGGACGACTTTCTGAACTGATGGATATTGATTACTGATGGATATGGAATAGCCAGTTCTCTTTGGATATATTATGTAATATTAAAAAATGTTTGGGACTTTAGTTTCATCACACACACGATTGAGTCAAACATTTTATTTAAATAATATTATTTATTTTACTATAATAATCAAAACTTAATAAGTATATATACAAATTAAAAATAATAATATGTACAAACGGGTAGAAAAAGAACTTATTGGGCATCAAAAAATTCATCCACATCGATATCAATGGGAAAAGTGCCCAGAACGCTGGCAGCATTGCCACGTTGAATGGCAATGCTGATTCGTTGACCGAAGAAAAGCCCAGCCCTCTGGTCACGCGAAGAGTCGACCAGCTGTTTGCTAATGTCACGAACAACTCGATGAGCGCTCGGACCCCATGGCCCTAGTGTTTCAACCCCAAACGGCTCAAACATAACTACCGATACTAAATTAATTAATTATACATAAATTATTATAAATACTATTATAACTATGTTAAGGGTTGCAAACAAGTTTTTATGTCCATCTCTTTTTAAATTCTTGCAAAACCGATTGAATGAAAAGTTACAGTGAAGTCAAAAATTTCACTCGATCTTACTCTGGCTTAATTTTATCACAATAATTAATGACTATCGTTATATCATAATCAGCTTATCACTTTGAATTTATATTAACTATTTTAGAATGACTCAGGCGTACCACAAGCGTGGCCAGATTACTATTTTTGAGGTCCTACCACGAGCTTATAAGGCGATTCATTTTACGACTCAAACTGAACTGTTAAGAGGGGCCTTTCCCATTCACCTTGTCAACGTCGAGCATGGTTTAAAACCTTGTTCCTTCAACTAACGCAGTCCAAAGCGATGTTTGATGGAGAGGCAACGCGAAAAAATAGAGATAACGCCAGAAAACTCAGTTTGCATTCGGTAATTCCGTGATTTACTCGAATATTTGGCAAAACTTGTTCTAGAAAATATATGTTTTTTTTTAAACCCTGAAAGTTTTTGAGATAAATTGTGGTCATTCAGAATTTCGATTAAATTTGAAAACTTTTTATTTATCTTTTTGTAAGCAAAGTAAAAAATTAAAAATATTTACACGTTTTTATTGGGTTATTTAAATGAAAGTATGAAGTTTTATAAATTAAAATATTCTTTATTTTAGTATAACTAAATCAATATTGGTTGCGCCAATTTGCTATGATCCGCGACTTTGTTTTTTGTAATTTGTTTTTTTGGCCTAGCAATCCTATACCATCCGTTTTCCCTCCACCCGCACGACCGCAAGAAATGATTTGACGTTTGTGCATCGAGTGAATGTGACCGCATCGCTAACCGCGCCCGCTCGAAATTACAAGAAAATTGACTATTTTCGTGATCCAACCATTCAAACTTAACAACAGTGGTGCCGTGTAGTGCAAAACAGGACCTGGCAGTGATTTAAATGTGCGAAGTCGAAAATCGCCGGCGGTGCCACGTGGAACCTTCGAAGTCTAAAGGTCAGTGCTCTTTCCCAATACCTTTATCCCATGCCAGGCATAGTATCTGCATATTGTTAATAAACCTTAGATCGCTTTTCAAAATCTACAGTCCACAGCTTATTTGCGCAACCATTACTTTTTGGTCCATACGAGCAGGATCGTGAATCATTTTCTTGTAATTTCGCAATATAGTATTTGTTCCATAGGGAATAAACGCAACGCGCCTGTTTACCTAGATATAATAGTAGAAAACCCGCATCTAGGCATTTAGGCAACTATACGTTATTTCGCTCGTATAGTTAAAGTGTCATTGATAATTACGGTACCTACGCCGTCAACCGCACCGCATAATTATAGTTAGCTACGTAAATATCAGCGTAGATATAAATCGATCGCATTCTTTTTCTTGACAGAATTCATTCGACCATCCTACAAATTGCATGTAGGTAGACGCATTTCAAAAATACCCGTTCATTGTTGAGTGAATATTTGTAGGAAACGGATAAACCATAGATTATATACGCATATGTTATTCCGTTCGTTCGCCGTTCACTTTGTTGTTTACAATATTACCATATTGTTATCTGTTAATTATCGCTTACTTAATAATTCGTTAAGTGTTTGTTTGAGTGTATAGTGTGAATATATCAAAACAAGATGTCTCTTAAGGGAACCAAGGTTAGTACTGATTTAAAGGTTCAGTTAAAGCTTTTATACGCTAAAAGGGACTCACAGTTTTCACGTGTTCAATCGATTTGTGATAAATCTTCGCAAACCTCGGATCTGGCGATTAGAGATGCTTTCTTGTGTTCGTTGGAAACTTTAGATAGTTTGCGCGCGGACTTTGAATCTACAATTAATAATATAAACATTTTAGAGTTGGAGTTAAATCCTGATTACTGTGTGAGTTATCAGGCATTGTCGTCCTTTGATGACTTGTATTGTCGTATCAAACGTATTGCTAGGAGTTTAGAGACTCCCCCCCCCCGCGAGTGGTTTATCCAACCCTCCTCGCGAACGCCCACGATTGCCGCCAATTCAAATACCTGAATTTAATGGTGACATTCGAAATTGGAATTTATTTATAGATAGTTTCGAAAATATAATACATAGGAACACATCGCTGACAGATCACGAGAGATTGCATTATCTCGTAGAAAAATTGACCGGTAAGGCAAAGGCTGTCTGTGCTGGAATTACGTTTAGCGCTGAAAATTACAATTTAGTTTTGAACACTTTAAAAACAAAATACGAAGATAAGCGATTAGTAGCCACCGCATATTTAGATCAATTATTCGATTTGAAAAGTTTTTCCGTTTGTAACGATCATAATTTAGAGAAGTTTTTAAATATTTTCGCATCATCTGTTCGTGCAGTAAAGAACCTAAAGGTCAATGACCTCTGTGACTTTTTGTTTTTGTATATCGGTTTAAAGAAATTAGATCCTGAAACTGTTCGTCTGTTTGAAACGACTCAGCGCGGTAAAGAAATACCTAAGTTCGAAGATTTAGAATCTTTTATTCGCGACCATATTAAGGTGTTGCAGCGCACGTCGGCACGTCATGAAGCCACGAATAGGACAGGTTCCGATCGCCGTATAGACGCGTCATCGAAGTCAGTCAAGACTGCACATACGCTAGTTAATACCGCCTCAACACCTGACTGTTCTCTGTGTAAGGGTAGCCATACACAGCTGTACAAGTGTTCGGAATTTCAGAGATTATCGCCTAGTGATCGTTACAAGTTTGTCCGCACTAATAATTTGTGTTTTAATTGTCTAAGTGACAAACATCTGGTTACGTCATGTAACAGTGGTGGTAGCTGTCGTAAATGTCTAGCTAGACATCATACCTTCTTACATTTTGAGAGTAGTAAGCTGCCATCGCAGCAGCAGCCTGCGCAGACGCGCGACGCTTGTGACGCGCGGCCTGCTGCAAGTGCAAACGACGTAACATTGTGTTCGCTTTCCGCCGCTGGTACTCAAGTCACTACCGTTTTACTTGCGACCGCGCAAGTTGTCATTGTAGATGCCTTTGGCAAACCGCGCACCGTTCGGGCGCTACTAGATGGCGCTTCCCAGAGTAATTTTATTACTCGGGATTGTTGTCAACGCCTTGGTTTTAGTTTTAATAATTGGTCATCCCGCTCAGAAGTGAAAGGTTTTGGAGGTTTAAAGGCAACCATTCACGGTTCCATTAAAATAATATTTAGTTCACGTTTTAATCGTAATATTTCGTTTGAAATGGATTCGCTAGTCGCAGATAAGATTACGGAACGGTTGCCCACGGTACCGGTTGACACGTCCATGCTGACGGAGTTTAAGAACTTGCAGTTAGCCGACGGAAATTACGCTTTCCCTGGAGATATCGATCTATTGATCGGTGCTTCGATTCTCCCGCATCTCCAGTTATCACGTAAAATTCAAGGTCTTCCGATGTACCCCGCTCCGCACGCACTGGAAACAGTTCTCGGGTTTGTTATAGTTGGTTCCGCACCCGCTTATTTAAATAGTTACTCGACTGTGTCGCACTGTTGCACCGTCGAGCCGCCGCTTGAGTCTACCATCCGCAAGTTCTGGGAGATTGAAGAGGTCAATGTCCCGCCTATTCTCAGCCCTGAGGATCAGGTCACTGAGGAGATTTATACCCGCACGACTACTCGTGACAAAGATGGTCGTTATGTTGTCGCGCTCCCTTTCAAGGGTGATATTTTTTCGCTCGGTGGCTCCCGTGCCTCCGCAGAAAAACGCTTTCTATGCTTGGAACGTAAGATTCAAGCTGAATTGTCGCCGGAAAATGTATTCCATGTCGCTGGAACAGAAAACCCAGCTGATTGTCTCTCACGTGGTTTGCTTCCCGCGCAAATTTTAAATCATCCGCTTTGGGTTTGTGGCCCTCCCTGGCTGCATACCACTCCTAACGAGTGGCCAAATGCTCCGTTTAACCCCGCTACTGTTTCAGAACCACCCGAGGAGAAGAAACATACGCTTGTAGTATCAGTTCCGCGTGAAGAGTCAGTTGTTTTGTTGTTGTCTAATCGAGTCTCGTCTTGGTCGAGACTATTACGCTGTGTAGTTTACGTCCTAAGATTTTTGAGATTATTACCATCGCGTGGTTCTATAATCGCAGCTGATTTGGATAGAGCTGAATCAGTTGTACTTCGAGAGTTGCAGAAATTTTATTTTTCAAAAGAATTTCGTAGTTTAGAATCACATAAACCTTGTAGTCCCGCACTTCAACATTTGAAACCATTTTTGCAAGACGGACTCATTCGTGTCGGTGGCCGTCTGCGAAATGCTAAGTTAGAGTTTGAACAAATGCATCCAGTAGTTCTACCACGCAGGGATCACGTTTTGGATTTGTTGGTGGACTATCACCATAAGGTGAATTGTCACGCTGGTCCCGATTTATTAATGTCCATTCTTCGACAGAAGTACTGGATACTTTCCGCTCGCAATTTGATACGCGCTAGAGTGCACAGATGTGTGCCCTGCTTTAAGCTCCGCCCGCGTTTCAACGCGCCGGAAATGGCCGACCATCGTTCTTGTCGTGTTGTACAGACGGTGAAACCTTTCATACATACTGGGACGGACTATGCTGGACCGTTTAAAGTCACTATTGCCCGTGGTCGTGGTATACGTTCCACAAAGGCATACATTTGCCTATTCGTTTGTATGACAACTCGTGCGGTTCACATAGAGTTAACCAGTGATTTGAGTACGCAGGGTTTTATGTCTGCATTTAAACGATTTTTATCTCGCCGTGGTCCCGTTAAGCGCTTATACTCTGACAACGGCACAAATTATGTTGGAGCGCGACGCAATATTTCGGAATTACATACATTCTTACGCTCCAAGTACTACCAAAGTGAATTCGCCCATGTCTTAGCTGAGAATCGCATTGATTGGTGTTTTAATACGCCAGCAGCTAGTCATTTTGGTGGCAATTGGGAGGCGAATATTAAAAGCCTTAAGTCGCACCTGTTTCGGGTCATAGGCGAACAGATTCTCTCGTACGAGGAGTTGAGCACTGTACTCGCTCAGGTAGAGGCGTTGATGAATACGCGTCCGTTGTGTCGGACTTTGTCTAGTGATCCATCGGAGCCACTAGCGTTGACGCCGGCTCACTTCTTGACGATGACTCCTCTTAAATATTTGCCCGCTTTAGATGTCGAGACTGACAAACTGCAGCTCCACCCGCGTCACGCTCTGCTAGATAGCTTAGTTCAGTCCTTTTGGAAGCGATGGAGGACAGATTATCTGCATACGCTGCAGTCGCGTCAAAAGTGGAACACTCCTTCAGATCCAGTCACAGTCGGTACTGTGGTGATACTGAAGACTGAGAGTGCGCCTCCTCTGCACTGGCCTCTTGGTGTAGTGGAAGAAGTTTTTCCGGGTTCGAACGGAATAACGCGAGTCGTAAAAGTTAAAACCGCAACTGGATCGTACCTGCGTCCGGTTATTCGCCTCTGCCCTCTGCCTAATCAGTAGTAGTGGCATAGTTAGTTATAAGTTGTTTCGCTACCTAGTATTGATAGTTTAGATTAGTAATAGGGTTTAGTTTCGCTTTTGTTTTTTTTTTTCTTTTCTTTGAAGGTAACCCTTCAAACCCGGGGGGAATGGTTGCGCCAATTTGCTATGATCCGCGACTTTGTTTTTTGTAATTTGTTTTTTTGGCCTAGCAATCCTATACCATCCGTTTTCCCTCCACCCGCACGACCGCAAGAAATGATTTGACGTTTGTGCATCGAGTGAATGTGACCGCATCGCTAACCGCGCCCGCTCGAAATTACAAGAAAATTGACTATTTTCGTGATCCAACCATTCAAACTCAACAACAGTGGTGCCGTGTAGTGCAAAACAGGACCTGGCAGTGATTTAAATGTGCGAAGTCGAAAATCGCCGGCGGTGCCACGTGGAACCTTCGAAGTCTAAAGGTCAGTGCTCTTTCCCAATACCTTTATCCCATGCCAGGCATAGTATCTGCATATTGTTAATAAACCTTAGATCGCTTTTTTAAAATCTACAGTCCACAGCTTATTTGCGCAACCAAATATGTTAATTAAAGAATAAAAGAACAAAAATACTTAGCCTACAATCGTGATTAGGATAATATCACTAGATAATAAAAAACTTACGGGATAGTCGCAATCAGATGTTTTATGTCAATAACTAGGCACATTTGTTCTAGGTTATTCAAAATTGACTGGTTTCCTGGCGAATACTTTTGGGTCAGAGTGAACGGCTTGTCAACAAGTTAAAATTGTAATTATTTTCTTTCTGATTTTTAAATAACATAACAATTTAAATAATACGTCATTTCGTATCTTATATTTTACGAAAATCTGCATTAATTGTTAAATTAACATATTCTTTGAAACCTGACTACCTTGTAACAATTTCGGTAATTTTAGAATTAAAAGTTCAATTCGTAAACCAACGAACGAACGAACGTGTTGGTCAATTTGTTACCAACTTGACCAGCTTTCAATTTAGGTTTTCTTTTCTAGAACATGTAACACAATACACGCACTTAATCAAAATTATTTTTTGATAAATTCTGTATTAAATTTTGTTTGCGTCACTAGCGTGTTTATGTGTACGTGATATTCCAAAACCTATGCTTTATCATGTAGTGCGTAGATTCTCATATGTTTACAATTAAAATAGCAAATCTCTTTAAAAAAATACTAATTAAGTACATTTAAGTATAAAAAATACTAATTAAGTACATCTAAGATTTCAGTGCTTAAATTATGATTGCAACTTGATCTTATAATTGGGATATATAAGGGTGTGCATTAGTAACATGTTGTACAGATTTAGATATTCCCTGTTCAACTTGCATTGCTTCTTGTCCGCCTCTTTGTGTGAGCTTTATCCAAGGTCTTAATTTTGATTTTTCTGTAGATTCCTAAGGAACCTGTTTTATCTCGTGGACCTGGTTTTCGAGTAGCATCTTTTCTTCCCTC
This sequence comes from Leucania comma, assembly GCA_958295575.1. Taxonomy (NCBI): domain Eukaryota; kingdom Metazoa; phylum Arthropoda; class Insecta; order Lepidoptera; family Noctuidae; genus Leucania; species Leucania comma. Next base: position 4,865,366 of record OY282470.1, on the reverse strand, counting down.
TTGCTTGAATTTGTATTTGTCGGGAAAAAACTTGTGGATCCCTCCTCGTTCTTTTACTAATGTAAAGAGTTTCGGCTCTGAAAACAAATGTGTAGAGGATGGAGGGATCGCATGTAGAAGTTCGTGAAGCTTTTGGTTACCTGGTTTGTAAATGCTTCGTCTTTGTTGAATAATCTGTGCTCTCTTCCCACATGTATACTGAAGTAAGGTGTCCGAAGTTCGACGAAACGAAGATTCGAAAGACAAGAAGTATTTGTTTATAACAGATTTGACCTCCAGAGTAGCTTTTTTATAAATTTCTTGAAATTCTTTTCGTTGTTGAAGTAAGCCGTGAGTAATGCCTCCTAAACAGAGATTCATTTTTTCCAAAGCTGTGACAAGTGGCCCAGATGGAGTGACCGTAGCTAGATGATTATTGACTTTTAGGTTTGTGAATACAGGAGTAGCCTGAAACTTTTTCTGTCCCTCTTTGTAGTTAATTCTCTGCCAACCGTCTATTCCTAGACGTTGGCAAGCAATTCCTTGTTTTACTAGGCTATCTTCAGCAACGCTTAGTGCTTCATCATTTTCTATTGTTCCAACTGATACCGTGCTAACAGAATCTTCAATCAATTCATCTGTCGGGTTTTCTATATCTCTTGTATCCTCATGTTCTATTTGGTTATAAGAACGTGTGTGCCAATTTCCTACTTCACTTGAATTGTAGGGATGTGATTTTTCTATATTGAGGTTCCTACATTTATTGGACATTTTTTCACGAATCTGTTTGATATTTTCATTTTGGTCTTCAGAGAGTTTACACAGTTTTTCAAGTATGATTTTTTGATATTTTAAGAAATCTGACATTGTATCACAATCTTCTTTACGTGATTTTTTGTAAGTAGAAGGTATGGAGCTATGGGTAAGTTTTTGACTTGTTGATGGCATTTGTAAATGGGGGTCGGGGTTTTTTATATGTGTTTTGTAGAATTTTGACCGCTTCAGCACGTGATATTAGTTGAGATTTTAGTACTGAAAGCACTTCTGCGAATCTATTACCAGCATCTGTCGGATGAATTTTCTTCATTGTGGCAAAAGGACTGTAAATAATTGCTCTACCGAGGGGCCATGTTGTCAACTGTCTTTTAATGCGTTTGTACTTGCGTTCACTCAAAGATGGTGGACCCTCGCTAAAAGCGTATGCCAGATGAAGTGTAGGAACTGCGAAACGCAAGCGACACTCCTCGTCTGAAGAGATCCTGTCACCGAACAAATCTTCATGTGAGACGTTATTCACTTCCCAGGTCCTCCAGTCGTCTGGGTAGAATTCATCTATGATGTTTATAAAGCTTTGAAAATAGTCAATTTCATCGGGAGGTGGTTCCCATGAGGCTAGTTCACCCAGTGTTGTGCGTTGCATGATCTGAAAAAGAGTTGTTGGTATAGAAAAAATCTTATTTTGAAGGACAGTACGGCCGACGGATCTTGGCGCGTCTGAAGTAAGGGTCTACGAACTTTAGCGCTCAAAATAAGCGCGCCAAGTAAATGATTTACAAAAATAAATACCAATAACCGTTGTTAACAGCAATAACAACTGCTATTGGCATTTATTTTTTCAAACCATTTATTTTTCTACTAGTGCAAAAGCGCTAAAGTTCGCAGAGCCTAACTTCAGACGCGCCAAGATCCGTCAGCCGTACTGTGTAAGCTTTCGGTTTTGTCAGCTAACATCTAATCACTAAAGAGCCGACATTTGTCAGTCATGAAGTCGACCATTGTCATGTTATTGTTCACCAGGCAAAAGTCGGCTTCATGCAGTAAGCGGTTTGTCATCAGTTTTCTTGACGTCCATTTTAAAACTGTGCCAGTTAAGCAACCTATGGTGCCAAGCTTAGTTGCTGATATATGTGTGCTACATAGCCGATACTTGTCAGCAGCTGACTTTCGTCGGCAATTTGGACGTATATTAGCAACAGTTTAGCTTAGGAAAAGTAAAATAATTCAACTGATGATCATCAGTTACGTAGCCGAAGGGTTTTGACTCTCCCTCAGATTAAACTAGAATGGCAGGGGACCTATTCTAAGTGGAGCGAGATAGAGTGTCAGATTTTTTATTATTGATAGGCTCGCGTTTGATCTCTATCCCATCTGATGGTAAGCGATGATGTGGTCGAATACGGAGCACGCTTGCCTTAAATTAGCCTATTTAGCTTCGGTATAAAGACCTTCAGTGACTTAAACAACAGAATAACCAGATTGAAAATACCTTTAGGTTTTTTTTTTTTTTTAACGTAGGTAAAATCATCCAATGACAAATCCCGCCCTTGGTTGGGGCGGGAAATGGTGTCAGACTTTTACTGACTAAAAATCTACCTTTCCGTTCCTTGCCTTTGTCCCGGGGCCTGTGGTGACATTCTCACATAACCTTTGGCCCCAGTAGGCTTCGGCCCTGCTGGACCCCTACAGTTTGCTGACAACTCCTTGAGGCGCGCGGGAACAGTGCGCGCCGTAGACGACCTGAGCTCGGACCGGTCTGTTACCGGACGGACGGATAGCGAGCTACCCATTGCCCACCATCCGCGAGCCCGCGCCTACGGTGGCCGGAAATCGGGATCGGAAACCCGGCGGCGGCGGCGGCGTGTGCGCCTTTGCCTAATGCGGTCGGCCTCCTCCTTTGCTAGCATTACTGCTTCGCAAAAGGAGGCGACCGCTTGCCACTCCTCCTTGCTCCGGAGCATGGCTTGAACCAAGCCCCGGCGCGAGAGATCGCCGCCGATCGCCCCCACGAGGACACGGCGATGCTCTTCCCAAGCGGGGTACACCTCGACTGTGTGCTCCACCGTGTCCACCGGGCGGTCCGTACAGTGGCGACACCCGGGCGTCGTCTCCGCACGAATCTTGTACAGGTACGGACCGAACTTGCCGTGTTCGGTCAGCACCTGCGCCAAACGGAACCTTAAGGTTGCTTTTGAGTTTATACACTGTTAAATTTTAGTCGCATTAATCCCGTGGAGGATCGATCCGGTACATGAAACAGTATCAATTTGTAAAAGTAAAATTAAAAAATTAAGTAACTTTTTTTAAAAAACTTGAATTAATTTACGCATGTACGAAATTAATTTCTTTAAGTAATCGTCAGCTGGGCAAGTTCAATGACCTGTAGGTAGTCAGTAGGCAACGATCGACAACTACCTACAAGGTCATTGGCTCGTTTACTTAAAGAAATTAATTTCGTACATGCGTAAATTAATCCGAGTTTTAGTTTTTAATACGCTAAAAGTAAGGAAGCCTGTTGTGTCCCACTGTAAGATAAAGGCCTCCCTTCCGTCCTTCGGCTAAGTTCCGAACAGTAGGAGTCGGCGACGCGCCATACCCAGAAGGTGATGGCGTGACGATTCGGACTCCTACCTAAAGTATTGACAAGAAGTGGCCACCAGGGGCACCGGCTTTTAAGAAACCTCATGGGTGATATGACGACTCGAAAAAGTGGCGATGTGTGAAAATGTACAGAATGCACACTGATCGACCGACAATTAGTGTCCTACTTACATAGGTACTTAAACCACTGCGCTAAACGGTTCGTCGGGTAATGAAAAAGCGCTCATCCCTATAAGGCCATTACTGATCTGTTTCTTGATGTCTATTCTCAGGGGTGCTCGGCACCTACTGATAATTTCTTATGGGTGCTGGAGTCCACGAGCACCCAAGGATTCGGCATCCCTGGGTAGGTGCAAAAAAAAATAGGCAATTAAACCATAATTATATACAATGCAGTTATGTAATACATAACTAACTAAATACAAATCGATAATAGGGAATACCTATGCATGCATGTTTTTTATTTGCTTCATGGTTTCATTAATATTTTTACCACTACGGCTTGAATTCTTGGAAATCGCACTTGGATTGCCTGTGAGAAGCAGGCTCCTTCGCTATATTTCTTGTTACTAGTGTTAATATTAAATATGTTACATTTAATACCATAATGTTATCTATGTGGGTGCGTGCCATTGATATGTTATAAAGGAAGATACTTTACGCGCTAACATGGCAATCAGAAAACCTGGACTCGAAACTCACACATCTATGATCAGTGTCATCACATTCGCAAACCTACAGTCACTGATAGACAAGGACAGAGATAAGAGCTGGCGCTGTCGTGAGAGCGAAATCGCGTTAGCCGCAATTAGGCTACGGGCCTGATTGCAGCGTTCCACGCGCTAAAGGCGGGTCACCTAACTTCCACTGTTATGACTTAATCTAAGGTGCGTGCACAAACATGTAAACTCATGCGCAAAACACCTGGACTCGGAACCACTTTCTGTAGAACATACAAATTTTGTACTGTACGGGAATGGAACGAGCGACACTCAGTGCATCACTGTGCCAACACTGCCAACCGTGCCGTCAGTCAAATGTTGTTTTTTTTTTTTTAAATCTATTCTAAATATTGTATTCTATTCTATGCTATGATATTTATACAAAACAATAACACCCGTATTTATAAACAAGTAAAACTAAATACTTGAGTAAAAGTAACTACTATTTGTATTCTATAGTTAAGAAAATTTGAATTTTGAATGCAGATTTCAAACGTCAAGTAATGACTTTATAAGATTTTACTTAGTGACAAGTAAATACTTCTTTATAAATACGGGTGTTAGACTTACCTCGGTTACTTCAGTAGTAAGTAGTTAAAACATTTTTGTTATTTTCACACTTTTTGTTACGAATGCTTGAGATATAAATGACGTGACAGCATATCAAACCACTGACAATGATGATCGTTTGGGACTACACGCAAGCTTTGACGTATGTAAGTACAATGATTCGTATGACGGATTGTATTGGTCCTCCAGACCCAATTCAAGGAATTTGAATAAGTCAAATCTTCAAGTGTTTTTTTTTTATTTTTCTTTTATTTTTCACACAATACCGTCTAGTCACAAGCTAAGCTAAGCTTCAAGTCTATGGACCGGCGAAGTATTCGTCTAAAGTTTTTGAGATAAGTTCCAAAGATACTTGAAATCATGAAAATGCTTTATTATTCGACTTATTCACAAAAAAAAAACTTTAATAAGAACAAAACTTACTATATTATTATTTTGGTTTTGATTTATTTTATCTGATTTTGATTTGATTTTAATTGTAATGTATTTTTTTAGGTTTTGTTTTGATTTTATTTTATTCTCTTTTGTTGTATTGCGTTGTAATATTATAGAAGAAAATGGAAATGGTTATATTTGGCTTGCACAAAAAGATTATTATTAGGTATTTATTTATTAACTTTAAAAAGTCTAGAAAATTTGTTTTTGAAAAAAAACAAATTTTCTGCCCTAAACTATTCGTCTAATTGACTACTTTCGGACGTTGCTGGAGGGTTATGCCTCTCCCAAATGTGATCACAATCATTTTTATACCTCAGGTGTAATGTATCTTGTCTGAATAGGTTTGATAAGTTTTGGTGCGTTGGTGAGTCACCCAGATAAACTGATTGTAGTCAAAAAAATTGGATTGAATCGGTTTAGTTATGAGTCATATGTCGACGTCCCCGAGTTACAAGTCGGTTATGCCAAAAAAAAATGGTTTCGATTATCGACTAAGGGCTGATTTCATCATTTAATATAAAAACTTAGTTCAACTAAACTGAGCTCAGCGTAATCTAGTTTAAAGACCCGTGTAGTAAACATGGGCGACAACAAAAGAATTGAAACTGAGTTAAGCGTAAACTAGGTTCAAGTCATCGCAGTGAAACGCAAAATGAAGCTATAATCTCGATTAGGCGCTGAAACTGCGTTTTGTTTGAACGAATCGCGATTAGTTTATTGGTGAATTTGGCTCTTAATGTCCGGGCAATAAAGTCTGTAAACGAAAAAAAAAAATTTGCGATTACCGACTTATTGTCCGGGAGCGTCGATAAGTCCCTACATTAAGTTCGTGTTTGGATTTTAGGAAGTACTTTTTATGAGGTGAGAGATTGTTAAATAACTTAAGTCGTTAATATAAATGCACGAAATAAAAATTGAATAAAGTGAAAGCAACTGAAATGAGAGCAGTGGTGGCCGAGTGGTAACGGCCACGACTTACGATTGAGGCGCATTACTTTGTGTAATTTATTTCATCACCACTGCTCTCAAAACGGTGAAGGAAAACATCGTGAGGAAACCGGCATGTCCTAGAACTAAAAATTCGAAGACATGTGACATCCAGCAACCCGCACTGGGCCCGCGTGGTGGATTACGGCCCATTCCCTCTCTAAGGCCCGTATTACAGAACCTTACTCAAGTACTACTTAAACTGCGTTCAACCGATTACTGCTTGAGCGAAGAATCTCGACTTATGCGTTTAGTTTATTTTAGAACTATCCTCAAACTCAAATCAAACTAAACAACGCTTGAGTAGAGATTTTGATCTCTGATTACGTAAGTAAGCTATCATTGTGGTAACCCTGAATAATTGTTTGTTTTCTATTGAAAATCTTGCAATCAAGCAGTGACTCTGAGCTGATTGAGATTTTAAAATAAGGACAAATTGAGTGGAGCTCAGTCAAGCCTCAAGCACTGTTCCATAATACGTAAAAAATGTTATTTTAAAGTGACATTGCTCGGTGATTATTGATTGTAGTTTCTCTGCTCAAGTAAAGTTCTAAAATTAAAACTCCAACTGAGACTAGTTTTAACACTTCGATCCACAACTACCCAACTTGTTCATACAAAAGTAGACTTTAAACATCGGAATTAAGGCCTATAGTGGCGTGGATGTGAGAGGACACCGGTGTCCTCTGAGCTAGGACAGATTAAGTAATGCTTGAGTCTTGATTGTAGTTCTGTAATACGGGCCTTAGAGAGGAGGCCTGTGTCCCAGCAGTGGGAACATTAAAAAGCTGATGATGATGATGATGATGAACTGAAATGGTTACCACCAAAATATACCTGTATTTTGGCATAGAAATCATCCATTCAACCACTCGTTCTTATTTATTTATTAGAACTTTATGCAACACAAGGGTACACAGGCGGACTTAATGCCATAGGCATTCTCTACCAGTCAACCAAGGGTGGTGAAGAGAAAGCATGGCTTATACTAACTAAAACCCACCTGTGTTATACGATATGATAGATTAATTCACGAGGACGGTTTAGGTGGAATGAGGTTCATCATCACCATTTCAGCCGAAAGACATCCACTGCTGGAGATGGGCCTCCCACAAATGAATGAGGTTTAAAATTAAAAAAAGTAGCAAGCATACATATTTTTTTCATAGCAAGCTTTTATAGTGTGCGATATTAATTCGAGTTTTAGAAATAAAGTACTTTATTTTTTTATTTTATCTTTATAAATTGATAGTGTTTCATGTACCAAACCGACCCTCCACGGGATTAAAAGGACCAAAATTTAACGGTGTATATATTAATACTCATCAAGACCACTGCAAAAAGTTCAAACACGATGTTGTTAGTTTATTGCGCTTATTACCGAGTAACTAAGGACATCTTCTAGTTACATCATTAGACCCTGGATACCATCTAACACATAAATATTCGTCAATACAAATAAAACGAGCCCAAAGTCGAAGGGGTCCTGTCGTTTACGACTGAGTTCCTATGGCCACCTTCCAGCTCCTTCATCAGATCAGCTGCATGTAATTATAATATTGCATGTCACGCAATCTACACTTGCATGCATTTCAGCTAAATGGGTAACCGAAAAGTGGATCTAATTTGCAAGTTTTGATCTCAGACAAACATCGGTCAGGTGAAACTAAACGTAAGCTTGTAAAAAATAATGAATCTCAGAAATCAAAATATCTTGTAAATCAGGTCAAAACAAGAATTAACAACTTGATACTTAACTACAATCATAATTCCAGCTAAGAAAATTTAATTTCACACTGTGTCATCTTTAAACAATATTAGTTTTAGTATATGCGAAACGACACGTGTCTTACAATTTATCGATTCATACAATTCTTCTTGTTACGACAGTTCTCATAAGATTTTTTGAAGAAGAATAGAAGTTCCGTTCTATATCTTCGGAGTTCATCATCAGATCAATACAAAATTTGTAAAGAATCAACTCGAATCTGATAGATTCGAGTTGATTCTTTACAAATTTTGTCAATAAATCAATAAATCAAAACAAAAATTTTCGAAATTGGTCCACAATTGACCGAGATATCAGTGAAAATGCATAAAAAAAAAAACACACAGCGGAACATAGAACCTCCTCCTTTTCGAAGTCGGTTAAAAATAATGGTGTTTGTTACGTGCAAAATTTAAAAATTGGTGATTAATAAATTATCTGATTATTGTTAATATTTAATTTGCATTAAACCAAGTCTTTAGGTTAGTATGAGTAATGGCGATTATTTTTAAGACTAAGGAATTAAGATGCGCTTTAGTACCTACGTGCTATTGTTGCATTTAATCAAATGTACCACTTTTTATATTAATATAAACTAGCGCTAGAATGCAATCCCAACTGAGGGTAAGCAGTGATGCAATCGTTAATGGTGAGGCGCTGTAAATCCTGTAAAATACGGAAAGGCTGGCTACTCTACGCATGTGCTCAAGGCTTTGTAGATTGGACTTAACCAAATCTGGATCACCAATTAGTCTCTTCGCACGCCTTTCCACAGAGTCTAAAGCTGCTAGGTGGCATTTTACAGCACCAGCCTATAAGTGGCTGCAGTACTCCACAAACGGTCGGACCTGAGCTTTGTATAGCATAAGAAGTAGGGTCGGTATGAAGTACCGTTGAACTTTTGCAACAACACCGAGTTTCCTAGCAGCTGCCGTGGCTTTTTCCTCAATGAACCGCCGAAAGTTGAGGTTAAGGAAATTTTAAGTCCCAAGAATTGAATGCGGTAGGTGCATTCCAAAGATACCTTCTGAAGCAGGATCCAAGGTGAACGGGCTCCTTTTGGCAGTGAACAGGATACGCCACACACACTTGCAACGGGATAATGACACTGGCTCTTGTAATACAAGTTGCTACCTAGCTCAGGAGCTAGTGCTTCAAATAATTTGCTACCTTTATTATTTTTTGAGTCCATAATCAATATATTATTATTAAAAAAAAAAGCGGGAACTACATGAGCCAGATAGGTTCTACGAAAGAGTATTTTTTATAAGTTACTTGTTAGGTTCGTATAACGTTGCTTATATGGGAACCTCCTTTAATTCTTTACTTTATTTTGATTTTATTGTTGTTGTAGTGACAATACAAATACACATTCTGTGGAAATTTTATCTCTCTCTTACGGTTTATGAGATACAGCCCGCTGATAGACAGACAGACAGTCAAAATTTCAAGCAGAAGATGTCCACAGCTAGGCTGGACGTAGACATACCTTAATAGAAATAGTTGAAAATTGCGTCATGCCCGTGAACGGGCGCTGACTGTTGAGACTGGTCATCTCTTAGCTGCCAATTTAGAATTTGTTTTTTTTTTCTCTCTTTATCTTATTTACATTATTCTCACATAATAGCAGCGACAAGAAACATGTAACTGAAATATTTGTAATACATAACATGTTTGAAAAGTGTGTCCATGGAGTTTCTTGCACATTCTTCTCCATAGAGATCTAGGCTAGGAACGGGCAATTAGCATAACTTTTTCTGACAGACCGACTTGACCTTTCAAAAGTGCCTATAAATCGTTTATTTTAAATAAATACTTTTGAATCTTTGTTGGTATGCCTAAGCCCAGTAAAGCAAATACGTTTTCAGCAACAGTGATACTGTATTCGTTTCGTACAAAAAGGTCGGATGAGTCAAAGTTGGGGTAGGCTTAAAATGTAAACATTGGTGATTCAAAGATTATCTGATTGTAGTCTAACTCAATACTTAGAATCACACAACGTGTATGAATAATAAAGATAATGTCTTATTGGAGTCTAAGTCGTAAATATGACTTTTGGGGAAAAAGTGTTGTTAAGTAAATTACTAAGGGTTAGTTTTTTCGCCAGCTAAAGTGCCACTGTAGGTTACTAAGGGTTATTTTCTCGCCAATTAATGTGCCACTGGGCATGGCACATAGTTCGCAGAACAGATGGTCAATGGAGCCGCCAGGTTCTTCCCACTCCTTCGTTCCAGGGCCCAGGGAACTTTAACATTGCCCATGGCCCCATTAGGCTTCGATCTAGCTTGGGCCCCTACGGTTTGCTGACATCTCCGGCCGACAAACGATTGCTACTCCAGAACCTGTCGGCCCCGGAGTAGCAATCGTTTACCGGAAGACGCAGTGTTAGAATGCCTTCTACAACTTGGAGCGATGACCTGGTGAGGGTAGCGGGAATCCAATAGATACGAGACGCATATCTGTGGTCGATGTGGCGACGCCTGAAATGACGATATTTTTCTCGGATTTGGAAGTTGGTGGTGTGACACCCCCATGTCTCGGGAAGCAAGTAAAGGCGTTGGGCCTGAGCCTGATTCCTACCCGGGCGTGTCGGATGGTCATCCCATCGGACTATGAGAGTATTGAAATAGAGTGTACGCCTGTGTTTGCGCACACACTTGAGCACGATAATATTTTCTGAGTGCTTGGCTAATTTAGGTTAAGATTGGCCACCTGCATGATCGAAATTTTTTTTTTTTTCAGGAGGAGATCCATGGAGATAATATTTATGACTTTAACCACCCAAAAACCGATTGTACATATTATACGTTTGTACAACTTGAATGACCTTGAAAAACGCTAATTGTCGTTCTGTACACATGGGTGTACGAAATTCATTCGACCGAAAATTTTGGTTTATAGATCTTTATTTTTCGCAGAAAAAGTTATCTTTAATTATTTTAATTTTTTATGTGATTTTCTAAAAAGGGGCAATTGCGTAATAATAATACCGCCTGGTATGCGAAGGAGATGCAATAATGTGCTATTTGGACAACATTGTTATTATTACCATCGATTTAAATTTTGAGTTCAAATAGGTAGTTGTGCCTATATTTTGGCAATAATAATTTTGAAAATGCAAACGATACTTACTTGTATATACAACATGTAATCTAAAAACCACTACAACTTCCAGGATTGTCCTGGAAGGTACGTTACGGAAGGCAAATTGTTCCAGTCCTTGTATGTACGCGGTATAAAAGACGAAGCGAAACGCTTAGTCCGGACCGTAGAGGTGTTAGCGACATACGGGAAATAATTAATACTAATATCATAAATTTTCCAGTTCCACGCAGACGAATTTGTGGTCACAGTAATACTTAAAAAATAATTAATTGAGAATTTTTCAGTTTACTCCCGTAAAATTATTAAAAAGTGTAGAAAAGTCTGGCGCAAATACATTCAATTACGATAGCATACCTACCTATACTATGGCACATTGAATCATTACTCTACTCCAAGATAGCGCCATTCGGGAGCAAAAGCAATAAAATGAATTAACAGCAGTAACTTCCAAGGCCTTGATCTAATATCGTTACCTTACCGACAACCGCTAATTTTAGGTGGAAACTTCATTCTCTTGATGACGTTAATTGCTCTAAGGGTACCGATGAACTGAGTCAGTGGTTGTTTCTAATTGCAAGTATGATAGGTTATAGTAGGCGCCAAATAAATGTAGAATAAAGTACATTGACCTTTTTATAATGTCACTGTGAAGGTGCTGATGTCAGCAAAACTATAGGGGCTAGCAGGGCCGTAGCCTACTGGGGCTATGTGTTGGATTCCAAAAAGGAAACCCAAGGAACGCAAGGAAATTCCTTCTTTCCTTGCGTTTAGAGTATCCTTTAATAAGTAAAGTCTGACCACATCCTCCCGTTAAGCTCTATAGCAGAAGAACTCAATGGATAATAATTTACCACCTAAAAAATCTCTGTGGGTACCCGAAAAATGTACTGTTTTTCATTAGGTACTTGAAAATATAAAGTATCACGATAGATGTCGATTCAAGACAGACTTATGTTTTTACTAGTTCCTGCCAGCGAATTCGTCTCGTACTCCCGGGATGAAAAGGAATATGGTCTATCCGTGTACCAAATTTCATCGAGATCCGATCAGCCGTTCGACTGTGAAACACACATACACACTCTTACAAATTATCTCTTGATTTCCATTTTTTAAATTAAGAATGTCTATAAATTTAGGGGGTCAATGTACTTTATCCTAAATTTATTTGGAACCTACCGTAGTACCATTGCTCGGTTAGAAGGTCTTTAAGATTTTCCATGACTTAATTTTTGAATTGTTTTTTTTCCGTAACAAGTTAGTTCCAGAAATCGGATCATCAGAGGTGCCGCGTTGCGCTACTGGATTATGGAGGACATCCCACCCATACGTTTCCCGAAACTGTTTTGGGAACACATTCATTTTTTTTTTTTTTAAAGGCAATCTTTGTTCATCTATTTTGGTTGTCAATTGCTTGCAACTATGAAGCATTGATATCTACAGATTTGATTGGAAATTTGAAACAAATAAATAAAACGGTACAAAGTTGCTTGTAAAAAATCAGAATAAGTATAAGTCCAGTTTTTAGTCAATTAAAATAATTTTAAGAGGCGCTTCGTGATTTTTGCACACTCGGATCCGTAAAACACAAGAAGTTTATGATAAACTCAATAAAAACAAAATTACAATTGTCTTTGAATTCTCTTCTGCTCCACAGGTTTAAAACACCATTACTATCAAAAAATGTGTTTCAAAAAGTAAACTAACACACTTCATATTATACTTGGTCAACAATAAATATAATTTATCTGGTACAGGTGTTCTCTATAGCGTAGGGCATTATTTATTCCTCGCTAAATGTATGGGTGTCCCTCCCTGCACCTGGTCACCAGTTATGGGTTTACTGATGTGAAAAGGATGGGCTAGAGGATGGGTGTAATGATCCCTTCTTACATACTAAATGTTACCAGCACACAATTTTGTTAAAACTGCCAAGTGAATACAAAATAAATAAATGAAAATAAAATTCATTAATTCAGATAACTTCATCCAAAATAGTCCGTTTTCAAACAAAATTAACATTATAATTAAAATTACAGTCAAACTAAAATTTTTAACTGTGTCAGAGTGCTCTAAAATCGCCTAGGACAAACGATCCTAGGCGAAACTAGTTCAACCTGACATCTGGTTTGATCGAAAAGTTTGAAGAAGTAAACTTACATAGAGTTGATTATACCCCCTCTAAAATCCCAGTATCCTCGACATGTCGACGTTCAGTCCCGGTATGAAAAGCAAAGAAGGAACAGGACTGTGTGTTTAGTCAGTAAAAGTCTGGCACTAAATCCCGCCCCGCCCAAGAGCTCGGATATGTCATTGGAGGATTTTGCCATCAAAAAAAAAAGGAAAAAAATCATGACAATTAATTCCCGGGCTTAAGATGAAAATGTGTGAAGAACGGAAACGAAACGCATGTTACTAAAAGAGTGTTGAGTAAAATAGTGTAGTTATATAGAGAGAGAGGTTACAGAAAATATGTGTGAATCGTGTGAGGATTTGAAAAAAATATTCAGCCAGAGACAGCATGACTGTTGCCAGAACAGAATGAAAAAAGAAATCGTGTTATGCCGACTTCAAGTAACGTAAGACATTATTCATCATCATTTCAGTCAAAAGTACCAAGTGTATTTTAGATTAAGCCATAATTAAGCCAAAATACTTTGTATGGAAAATGACATGTAGTGTCAGATACTTTGTAAAGTCAATTGAATTTATTCAAGTCCATGCACAGCCTTTATTATATTGTTTGCTAAGGGTTGATTTGAACTTAACAGGGGGGATGTTGTAACATCACTAGTTACTAATTGTCACAATCCTAGTTCTAGTTCTATGGTCATTGTCGATGCAGGTGTGACGGACTGAACATCGTCTTTATATTATGTGTATTATAATCTCGAGTACTTGTTCTGAGTGTAATAAACCAACACCACATCAAGTCTATAATTACAAAATTGCAACGTCCACTGTTGGAAAAAGGCCACCTCCAATTGTCACCACAACGAACGGTCCTATGTGTCTCACGTCCATCGCATTCCCGCGATTCTGACCACCTTGTGGGAGACCTTCGAACTCTGCGTATTTTACGGGGTCGCCACTCCAAAACCTTTCGTCTTCATTCACCAGCTGTTCTGCGAGCAATGTGCCCTGCCCTTTGCCACTTAAGTTTGGCGATTCTTCGAGCTATATCGGCAACCTTAGTTCTCCTACAGATATCTTCATTCCTGATACGATCACGCAAGGAAACTCTGAGCATAGCTTTTTCCATTGCTCTTTGAGTGACTTTAAGCCTTCTGATGAAGCCCATTGCAATGTGGAACGAGAACAGTAAAATGATGGGTTGCCTGATGGTTCTGCCTGGTGGTTTGGATCATGATCGAAATTAGGTCGATAGGATTTATAAGTTCATTCATAATTTTGGTTTTCCTCATACTTTATCTAATTAAGACCATTATTATACTGCAGATGTCAAGGAAGATTGAAGATATCGTACTAATAAGTTTTTTGAATGAAATAATTCTAATTAAATCATGATTAATCGCTGATTAGGTAGGTAGCCAAAGAATCAGAAAAAAGCTAAAAATAAACCACTTATTTTACCTTATTGTTATCGATTTATTTATTTTAGGCAAGATTAAGCCGTAATTAGTCATCTACATATTATGACGATTTTCCTACACTGGGAATTACTCATGTATGTCGTGATTTTTTCCCGTTCTAGGGCGGAGCAAGAGGGTGTGACAGATTTTTACTGACTAAAACCCAGCGGTAACTTTCTGTTTTTTTTTTTTTCAGTTGCTCCACACTAAGAATTACTCCTATATTGTGGGTGCATTCACAAACAAGTAATTTCAAATACACAAGACACTCAGACCCGAAACAGCAATCTGTAGGCTGCAAAAAACATAAACTTTTGTTCCGTGCGGGAATCGAACACGCGACACGCAGTGCTGCAGCCAATCTCTCGACCGCTGTGCCAACCGTGACATCAACTCTTTCGAACAATATTGTCTGTTACATCCTAAGGCTTAGATTAAATCAAAACAGCGGAAGATAGGCGACTCGCTGCAAGCGCGTGGACCGCTGAAATCAGGACTTTATGGCCTGATTTCACTCAGTCGCAATCGGTGAGAATAGAATAGAATAGAATAGAATATAACTTTATTGTACGCCAAGAAATTTACTTAATCAATACTAAACTTAAATCTATGGGTACAATGGCGGTCTTATCGCTGAAAGCGATTTCTACCAGACAACCTTAGGATGGATCGTAAAAACTAAAATAAATACAACAAAACATAAACGAAGATTTCGCTCTCACGACAGCGTCGGTTCGTATCTCTGTCCTTATCTATCAGTGACTGTAGGTTTGCGACTGTGATAACTGATCATAGATGTGTGAGTTTCGAGTCAACCTGGACATCTGATTGCGATGTTAGCGCGTAACGTGTCTTCCCTTATAATATACTAGCTTTTGCCCGCGGCTTCGCTCCCGCTCTGCCCTACACTACTCTACTCTACCCTACTCTACTCTACCTTACTCTACCCTACTCTACCCTACTCTACCCTGCTCTACCCTACTCTACCCTACTCTACCCTACTCTACCCTACTCTACCCTAAATCTTCAGCCAAATCGATGCAGCCGTTCTTGAGTTATAAATAGTGTAACTAACACGACTTTCTTTTATATATATAGATTAAAGGCCAAACTGGTGACCTTCGACAAAGAAAGTCAGCGCAGCCTTCGTGCAGCAACTACTTCGTGACGTCATCATCACTTCCTCAAGCTTTCGAGCAGCGAGCCATACAGCCAGCACCCACGGCTATATGGGTATCTTGACCACCAGCATGCCTACTTGGTCATACCTGGTCATCACCCTCAGCCACATCAGCGACCTTGGCTAACCACCTGCACCTTCGGCCACTCACATGAAGAGCCTTGAAGAACCTCTCCTGGTCGACGACAGCAGTCAAGCCCTACGTCGCACAGCACCGCTCCGACTCACTGGAGCCAGCCACACTACTCCGACTCACTGGAGCTTGCATCATCGTATCCCGACTCACTGGGATAGCACCACCCCGACTCACTGGGGCATCACCGCAGACAGTTCCGACTCACCGAGAACTATGCGGAATCCGGTTCCGACTCACTGGAACCAACCTCCATTGGCTTGGCACGCATCACACGACGCATCAAGAAGCATCAAGAACCATCGATCTCCGATCTCCGGAGGGGAGTGATGTAGCGACATCAATGTCGTCACAAATGAACTAATCCTGCATCGCGCAAGTAAGATTCGCGGCGCGATTGGAATATATAGAACAAACCCGAAATCATCTATCGGGCAATAGCCCACCAGACATAACACCTGTCTGGTCTGAGGATCCTCCCTCTTCAACGGAGGTATGTGGGACTTTACTCTCTGTTCCATTACCTCCAAAGCCTTATAGGCTATATATTAATAGATTCATTGTACATTAGATACAAACAAATATATCACAGACATGCCAGCGATCACTGACAACTTAAAATTAATGGGTACCCGTCTCACTTTGTGGTACGAATTGATATCACCGGCCTCTAAGTTTTGATTGATACAAAGGGGCTATGATTAATTTGTATCTGCCTACGTGAGTAATTAAGGAATCTACAATTGTACGTACATCTGTCATAGTCAGGATAAGTTTGTAGGTAGGTGAGCCGTATAGAAACGTTGCAAAATTTTCTAGTTCAATTGCCATTGGTTATGATTTGCAAACTGAAAGTGTTTTGAAAAATATATATTTTATTTATTATTATTTATTTTATTTATAGGCATTAAGTCCGCCTTTGTACACTAGTGCATAAAACTTTAACCAATAAATACACACATTTTAATCGTTTTAATCTGGTGGAGGGTCGATCCGATACATGAAACACTATCGATTTGTAAAGATACAATGAAAAAATAAAGTACTTTCTTTTAAACTCGAATTAATTTACGCTTGTACGAAATTAATTTCTATAGGTTCATCATCATCATAATATAACGGTGTATATATTTTAGCCGTCCAAGGTCGGATATCTTCATGCCCTAGCTACCGCAGGTGTGGGCTGAGAATATTGAGCTATAGGTAGCTCGCAGTCCGACCGTTAGGTAACTGTACAGAACGAGCCTGAGTTGTCGACGGCGCGTAGTGCTTCACGCGCGCCTCAAAGAGATATCAGGAACACCGTAGGGGCCCAGCAGGGCTGAAGCCTCCTGGGCTATGGATTGACTTGCGAAAGGGAAACCTGTGGTCCTGGAACGCAAAAGCAGAGAGAGAACACAGGTGTGCTTTTAGTCTGTAAAAGTCTGACACCCCATTTTGCCAGGAGAAGTCATAAGATAATTTTGCAACTTAAAAAAAATCGTAAAATAAAAAATAAAGTCTTAAGTTGATACCTACATTCTAAATCATGGTATAGTTTTACTCATTTTTGTGGTTCCGTACTTCTAAAGAAAAAGACCGGAACCTTTTTAGGGTCACTTTGTTGTGTGTCTGTCTGTCAAGACCCTTTATCTCAGGAACGAGTGGAGGTAACGAGTTGAAATTAAAAAAATATACCTACTCCAGTCTGCGGTCTCTTGAAGCTGTAAAAAAATTCAATTTTTTAAGTTAACGGAAAAAAAAGATATGGCCATTTATATCGCAAAAAACCTATATTTTGACACTCTTATGGGAATCAAAATTCATAGGGTACTTCCTGTTGATCTAGAATCTTGAAATTTGGCTTGAAGCAAGGTCTCACAGCACAATTATAGGAAAAAAATCTGAATCTGTAAAGTACCTGAAAACGTCACAAAAAAATTGCAGTTCGTAAAAAAATCTTCGCAACTCAAATCGGGTATTGAAATGTTTCTTAGTCGTTTGAGTGAGAAGTAATAAAGATGCATATGAATAAAAACTTTCACCTTTATGCCTTTGCAATATTAGTGTGATAGCACTGCTGGTAATATATATTATTACTCAAAAGAATTAAAAAAATAAGAGACTGCAATTTATTCTTTCATGTATTCTCTAAGGCGTTAAACATGGTTGTATTATAGTACATCCACATTAGATAGGTAAATTTGTACGGAACCCTCAGTGCGCGAGTCCGACTCACACTTACCTGATATTTTTTTTCAAATTTAGTCCCAGTCAAATATACACGTATTTCTAACAATTTACATTTATCGGAAACGCATAAAGATAGCTGAAATTCCTATCGAAAATAGACCTTGAAAAAGTTATCAAATACACAATTTTATTCTCTGCATTATGTTATGTCACAGTTGAATTGTGTGTCATAATATCAATAATCATATTCTAGTACAGCTAATGGGGTAATACTTACCTCTTCACTCGCATGCATTACTCAGAGAGTTGCCATAACTTTAGCAACACACTTTGTTCTAACACAATCGACACCTCTCTTATCATTCAGTGTTAAAATTTCGTACGTTCTCGTTGGTTAGTCAGACTTATCAGAGCAATAGATGAATCGATACAATGATTAGATTAACTACAAAAGGTAGATTTATTGAAAAGCCTTGGTATTGCCAATTATTACCACAGTGTGTGAACGACCGTTCGTGAAACAGCAGCGATGGCGCCATGGCTGGAATTGCCGTATTCGATGAAACAAGTGACGCCGGAGGAAGAAAAGATTGTTAGGAAATGTCTGATGGGTGCGTGCAGTGCTGTGTTCAATATGTTGTTCCTATTATGTGTCCAATGGATGTGGTTTGTCCGGTTTTGGAAAAAAAAAACAGTATGACCTTTTCAATTATTATTTTTTGCTGTCTTTTAAATTTTATCAGCACTGATGTGTATTTTTTTTTGTGCTGTGATTGTGTGTAATACACATCAGTGCTGATGTGAAAAAAAACTAATAATAATTCGTTAAAAAACTATTCATTTTGAAAATGTATTTTAATGAGCGTTAATTTATTATTAATATCGAACTATTCTGTTTCAACGTGATTCAATTTTCCACATCGAATACCTGAAATAATATAATTAGCCGAAATTTTGCACGTTTCATTTGTATGCAGCCTTGTGGCTAATCAGAATTTCCAGTAAATTTAATTAATGCTTAAATGCGTGATTGCTCCTGATTTTGGCTATATATACTTGTCATTGATTGGCCTGTTGGTATAGTGGTTAGTGACCCCGACTGTTATGCCAGAGGTCGTGGGTTCGATTCCCACCCAGGACAAATGTTTGTGTGATGAGCACGATCATTTGATCTGTGTCTGGGTGTAATTTATCTATAATATGTATGCATTTAGAAATGTATAAGTATGTTTATCAGTTGTCTAGTACTCATAAAACAAGCTCATCTTAGCTTGGGACTAGACGGCGTTGTGTGATAGTTGTGGAATATTATTATTTGAAAACATACCTAATATCAATTTTAAGTAGTAAACGATAACGCATTTTTGTTATGCTAATATTAAATGAAAATTGAAAAGAGGCAAATAAATCTTTCAATTTTAAGTTTTATTTGTGTTTGCGGAAAAGTGATAAAAACGATAAAGTTCAAAAGTTATTTTGTTGGTTAATTGATATTATGATGTGACAAAAAATAAACGACACGGTATTTATTAGAAAATCTAAGATATTGATAGTATATTTTTCAAGATATTTCTTTTTTTCGAAGGAAATTTCAGGGTCAAAGGACCAATGAAAAAAAAAAACGAAAGCTTAGAAATGCAAACAGCTTATATTGTTGACAGGGGTAATATACCACTAGCTTCTGACATCGCGTGAAAGTATGTTTCTCCATACAAAGTTGGCCCCCCTTTTTCACCCCCTTAGGGGTGGAATTTCAAAAAATCCTTTTTTATTGAATGCCTACATCATACAAAGAACGTACCCTCTAAGTTTCATGTCTTCACGACCAGCGCTTTACGCTTTTCGTTGATCCGTCAGTCATTCAGGAGAAAGGATTTTATATATAAATATATATAGATATTGTGTGGGTGTTTTATCACTAAGTTTTTTCTGCAACCATTCAAAATTTTCCATAATATATAGGGTGACTGGTAATTAGTGAACGATACTTAAACACGTGATTGTAGTCATGATAACAAACAACTTTTACTATGAGACCAAACCTGAAATCGCGAAAAACAATCTGCTGATCAGTACATTTGTGTTCGCCTAACTGTAATAGTAAAAGTGGTTTGTTATCATAACTACAATCACGTGTTTTTAAGTATCGTTCACTAATTACCAGTCACCCTATAAATGGATACAATCAATCACAGATTCAATGAAAGGAAAATTCATAGAACAAGCACTTTTCGTCCGTTTCTCGCTGAAACGTGTATCTATTGATAACAATACCAATCATTGGATTAAACATTACGAATAACTGAACCAACATAAGGTATTTTAATTCTCCATCTCATGTATCTGCGTTAAGTGCTATAGCAACATTTTGAAGGCTTTATCTTACACATCTTGAGATAAGGTACCATCTCTAGATATCGCGTCCCTCGGATATACATAGATCTAGGTTATCTTAGTATTTGATGTTTGTAACAGACATACATTATATTGTCTTATTTCTCTTGGCAACAAACAAATTTTACTACGAATGTTCTTTAGGCTTGTAGAGGCATATACAGAACACGTTTATTTTTATTTTTATGGTGGGTGAAAATCATCCAATGACATCCCCCGCCCTTGGACGGAGCGGGAGATAGTGTAGATAGGCTCTTACTGACTAAAAAAACCCCCGTTCCTACGTTGCATTTTATACCAGGGCCGAGCCTTCTTTTCAGAAGCCGACCCTTGGCCCCAGTAGGCTTCGACCCTGCCTGCTAGCAGGCTAGGCCTCTACGGCTTGCTGACAACTCCTTGAAGCGCGCGAGAACACTGCGCGCCGTCGACGACTTGGGCTTGGTTCGGACGGTTACCGGACGATCGGACAGCGAGCTACCCATTGTTCGCTTTAGCCCGCGCCTACGATGGCCGGAAATCGGGATCAGAATCCCGGTGGCGTGGGGGGAGTGAGCGCCGTTGCCTTATGCAGTCGGCCTCCTCCTTTGCTAGCATTACTGCGTCGCAGAAGGAGGTGACCGCCTGCCACCCTTCCTCGCTCCGGACCATACAGATCAGGGTGTGAATTCCTGCAAACTCCACTAAAAAGGCGGATTCTGTGACCGTCACATCACATAAAACCTACTTCGTAATATCACAGCCTTAGGTTATAGCTAAGACATACTCCGATCAGAACTATTTGTGGTAGGTACACTGGCATGCTTAATACTTGCATACTTTTGTACAGTACGTTCGACGGTTCTTGGCGCGCCTGAAGTTAGGCTCTGCGAACTTTAGCGCTCAAAATGAGCGCGTCAAATAAATGATTAAAAAATAAATGCCAATAACAGCTGTTAATAGTAATAACAACTGCTATTGGCATTTATTTTTTCAAACCATTTATTTTTTTACGAGTGCACAAACGCTAAAGTTCGCAGAGCCTAACTTCAGGCGCGCCAAGAACCGTCGAACGTACTGTATGTACCAATTACAGGCGAGTGTATCGCCTATAGAGGAAGAGGCCTTGTGGACATCGTGACATTGTATTGCTATCAAGGAACAGAAAAGCAGGAAATGTTCAGAATGATCACGACTTTACTGTTAAAAGATAACATTTCTTTAGTGCACATTAGTGCAATTATTTTACGGTAACCTTGCAGAAGTTTTAACTAGGATAAACCAACCATACATACCCCACTCGGTAACAAGCCCCACTTGCAAAATACGTTTTTAAAATTACTTACTATACAAAGCAAGTTAAACTTGCATTGCATAGTTTACATCACCGTCATACTTATAAACTTGTAAGTGGGGCACATAACCATAACCGAATGGGGTATATAAGCCTGGTTTATCATATACACCGTTAAATTTTGGTCGTTTTAATCCCGCAGAGGGTCGATTCGGTACATGAAATACTATCGATGTGTATAGAAAAAAATAAAGTACTCTTTTTTCAAAAAACTCGAATTAATATACGCATGTGCGAAATTAATTTCTTTATATTAGTATCAGCACATTCAAAAATGTTCCTCTGCGTATTTTTTAACGAAATAAAATATTTTTAAACTATTTAAAAATAATAATACGGAGTAACAGTCTAAACTGTCTGTGTGTGTGTGTGTTTTTGAATGTGCTGATCTGACAGATGTTTTGTCAAATTGTAATTTTCAACTTCGTTTTAATAATTTTATTATTTGTTGCTGTAGCGGCAATAGCAATATATTCTATATAATTCAACTCTACCTGTTACGATTTCTGAAATGCACAGACACTGACAGAGGGATGAATGGCAGAGTGATAGTAATGCCCCGTTGGAACCCGTTGGTACGGAACCCTAAGAAATTATAAACCCTTGTTATCGAACCGAATAACTTCATTAAGACGCAGTGAGTACGCACAAAATAATTGAAGATAGCGTACGTGCCTAATCGCTAATCCTAATTAAAAACAAAATTCATTATTTATATACCAAAACAGGCCTATGATCTGAAGTAGAAAGCACAAACAAACAGATATAATTATGATGTCACATAATTGCCAGAGTCACTACAATTAACAAGATTATCACTATCACATAGTATAAAACAAAGTTGCTTCCCACTGTCTGTCCCTATGTATGCTTAGATTTTTAAAACTACGATTTTTAAAGATAGAGTGATTCAAGAGGCAGGTTTATATGTATAAAACGTGCATAATATATTTAATATCACGATTGCACCCGTGCGAAGCTGGGCCGGGTCGCTAGTTTAATATAAAATGACGCGAATAGCTATTGGACAAATGTTATTTAATCTTAAATGGTTTTAAAAAAAAATGGAATAGAAAGAAAATATAAGTGACATAATAAATATCTAATTGTGACATGATAAAAATGCAAAATAATATTATTCAATATGTTTTCATGAATTCTGTAGGTATATTTAAATAATGTGTAATAATTTTAAATTTTTAATGACATATACTACTTAATATTTGTATACCAATCACTGGTGAAACATGTAAAACTTCTTACTGTATTCAAAATCCTCATTACCATGTTTCTGACAAATAAAGTACTTTAACTTGATTGTGTTTAGTGCAAATGTCGGCAGATAGCTAATCATTTAAGACATTTATTGTGTTAAGCACTCCAAGACCCGTTAATCGCTGGTTGATGATAACTCGGTACTATTGTACTTATGCAAATTCCTTTTGTTTCAGATATATTGATAACCTAGTAAGAAGTGTTTATAGGACGTTTATAGTTTTGTTACCAAGAAAATAGTCTAAAGGTAGAACTACGTTGCGCACACGTGGGCCACGTACGCCGATCTGGGCGCGTCGGTCTCCATACATTTTATATGGCAACTGTATGATATCAGTATGATTGATGGGGCCCTTTAGATACAGATAGACTATTTTTTCGTTACACGGTTTATGCCAGCCAGTGTCTAGCTTCGTCAGTATTTAGTTTTAGTTTCGATTAGAATATAAGTCAGCTTTCTCGACGATTTTCTCTGAGATAGTCAATCTATATATAAAAGCAAAATACCTCTGACTGATTAATACCTAAAGAAATCTCATAGTTTCTGAACTATAACATCTACAAACTAAAAATTTGGCAGTTAGGTTCCTTACAGGGTGTAGACATCCGCTATGAAAGGATTTTACGAAACTCCACCCCGAAAATGAACCCCGGGGCCCTGGAATGAAGGCAATGAAAGGAGCAGGCTAGGATATTAGTCATTAAGAGTCTGACATTGTATCTCGCCCCACCCAAGGGCGGGATTTATCATTTGATGATTTTATCTACGATAAAAAAACCTTAAGAGGGTAAAACGGGGTTTGGAAGTTTGTATGGAGAAACCGACTTTGAAGCGGGCAAATCCTCCGGCAAAGCGAGAATTACAATATTTTTTTTAGCTTCATTGCTAAAATTTTATAAAAAAAAAATATCTTCATTGCTAACTACCTACTACTAACTAGTTACCGCTTGATATACAAAACTACACCAATTTTACATAACAATATCAACGAGGAAGCAATTTACAATCAATTTGAAATATATAATAAAATAAAAACAGCCTCTGAATTTCACTTGAAAATAAAAAACCTTCAAAAATTTCCGGTTCGACCGACTAAAAAACGCCAACCAATTGGACAAACTTATTGTTAAAACACAAATAACATTAGTATTTATGAACCAGTAGATAACTATTGTTACAATAAAAAAGAAAAAATCTAGCTATTAAAAGCCATTGAAACAGCGCTGCAAAAAAAAGTTACAGTAATATTCCGTAAAATAGTATTTCATTCGCGACTACTAGTGTTTCTGACATCCACTGAAATTAATTTTCTGAGTTACTATAAAACAATTTCAGAACTAATTTTAGACAAAATTATTAACTTTAAATGAGAGTTGAAAATGGGCTATTAGTGTATAATAAATAAAACGCAAACAAATGGTAGGTCTAAAGCTAACCTATCTATTGATTAAGCTAAATACAATACGGGAATTGATTTAGGTTTTTTTAAAACAATAATTATGGCCTAAAATACTTTGACCACTCTGAACTTCGTACAATTGGCTGCGCAATAATTTTTTTGAGGAATCATAAGGCGAATGCGTATTGCATAGTTTTTCGAGTAGGTGATATGCGATATTTCGGAGCGCCAACTTCAGAGTGGTCAATATACTATTTTGACCGTACTGTACATAATTTTTTCTTTTTAAAATAGGTAGACAAGGCAGTTTTATCCTCTCTTTTTTGAGTTGGGAAATCATTAATCATCTTATCTCGCTCTGTGTAGAACGAGAGGACAGTGTCAGACTTTTACTGACTAAAAACCCATCCGTGTTTCTTCAGTTACACTTTTCCAAGGCTGCGGCAACTCGTTTGAACAATCCCGCTGTCTTGTTCCTGAGGTGTCCCTGGTTTTATAGATGTCAATAGAAGGTGTCAACTATTTTCCATAAGGCGGGTCGCCCATTTGTTTTACACTCTTTGGCAAAAATAGTACAAAGTTCGCTGGGAGAAAACTCGTTGCTGAGTTAAGCTCGCTTTTGTACATATGTATGAACTGTCTATAATACCGTATACTATGTTATTTTTTTGTTTTTAAGAAATTGATGTACTGTCGAGCTACTGCAGGCTCGACTTCCGGGAATGAAGTATGAATAAAACTCAATTTAAGATTTTCAAATTACTAATATAATAAAAATTACTTCATTACACTTCAATGGTCAACGTAGCACTGCCTAAAAAACAATACAATATTCTTTTCCTATAAATATTCGAATGCTTTCTGTGTGTGTTTCCACGGTCCGGCCTAAGCGTTTTGCCTCGTCGTTTATACCGCGTACATCGAGGGACTGGAACAATTTGCCTGCTGCGGTTTTCCGGTCCAATTATAATTTAGGCGTCTTCAAGGCTAGAGTGAATAGGCTCTTAATAAACTAGTGCGCTTTACCATCAACGATTGCATCACTGCTTACCATCAGGTGGGATTGTAGTTAAGTGCTAGTTCATAAAATTTAAAAAAAAATGCCCACATTCTTCGAAGTATTAACAAGGCAGTATGATAACTCATAAGTACCTACGAGTTTGCAAGTAATGTCATGCAAACTCATTACACCGACATCACAGTACTTAAATATACATAACTTTATCATACATTGCAGTCGTGGCTAAATTAATTTATTGGTCAAACCACAGTTTTCCACTTAAGTGCGGAAATATAAAAAGTAACGCACAGCTCGTGAAAACACTCTCTACTAATAGAGTGTTTTCACGAGCTGTGCGTTACTTTATGTGCGTTATTTCCGCACTTGAGTCTAGTCTATGAGCGGTGTAATAGGAGTTTTTGAGTGTTTTGAACAAGTTCTTTCAGTAGGCAGGTACTCAAACATGAAGTGCCAATACCAACCGTACTATCATATTAATATAAAGGCGAAATTTTGTATGTGTGTGCGTATGTTTGTTACTTGTTCACCCTTAAACCACAGAACGATTTTAATATACTATGTTTCATTCTGGGATATGGTCTATCCGAGTGCAAAATTTTATTCAGATTTGTTCAGTTGTTTGAGCGTCTATCCCCCGTATATACCCTCACAGTGCTCGGGAGTTAATTATATAAATCTCTCACTGCGTTCGGGATTAAAACTTAGCAACCTTCGTTTTGTTTGGAATTCAACATGGAACCCACGGCTTAAATACACAGCTTTATCTCCTAGTCACATATTAGACTATTTATCTCGAGAGTAAATTCCTTTCGAATAATATTCTACTTTTATTTGGCCAAAGCCGATATTACAAGCAATATTCTAATAACGATGACACGTAAATATTATTATCTAATTACATCACTAATTAAAAACGTATTTAAGTCGCTGATCACTGATTAATTATAATCTGTTTACGATGTTATTTATTCTGTGGAGCAATCAAGTGCTTTGACGCAAATCAAACAGTCAATGTACTCGATGTACTAAAGAGTTCAATCACACGATTATTTGATGTTAATTAATTGATATTCAGAAATATTTTAAAATATATATTTTGGAGTTATTTGGGACAGAGAGTAAAGTCCCACATACCTCCATTGAAAAGGGAGGATCCTCCGACCAGACAGGTGTTATATCTGGTGGGCTACTGCCCGATAGATGATTTCGGGTTTGTTCTATATGTTCCAATTGCGCCGCGAATCTTACTTGCGCGATGCAGGATTAGTTTATTTGTGACGACATTGATGCCGCTACATCACTCCCCTCCGGAGATCGGAGATCGATGGTTCGTCGGGGTCACCAGTTTGGAGTTATTTGGGACAGAGAGTAAAGTCCCACATACCTCCATTGAAAACGGAGGATCCTCCCTTTTCAACGGGGGTATGTGGGACTTTACCCTCTGTTCCACTACCTCCAAACTATAATACATTTTTGCCGCGGGTTGCGAAGCGTGGCCTATCCTAAAGGATACGATATTTTTTCCAGTAAAAGTCTAACATTCGCCCCGCTCTAGAGCGGGAGATATCATTAGATGATTCCATGAAAAACTACCTAGGGGTCGCTAAGTCTCTTGACCTATTCACTCTCGTGAATAGGTTACTTCTAAGCAAGCGTGCTCCATCGTCAGCCACATCATCGGTTACCATCAGGTGAGATAGTAGTCAAACGCGGGCCTTTCAATAATATCGTCAGCATTTCAATGTTCCCACTGCTGGGACACAGGCCACCTCTTTAGGATAACGAATGTGGCGTAATCCACCACGCGGGCCCAGAGCGGGTTGGTGAATGTCACATGTCGAATTTTTCGGTTCTAGGACATGCCGGTTTCCTCACAATGTTTTCCTTCACCGTTTTGAGAGCAGTGGTGATGAAATAAATTGCCTCGCCTGGCTGGGCTTGAATCCGCGACCTACAACTCGTATGTCGGGGCCATTACCACTCGGCCACCACTGCTCGATCAATAATAATAGTAAAAAACGATATCCCCCACAGTTTAAACATGTATGTCTATCTGTATCTACATGCGTGTCATTCATTTACTCGTAAATTAATATAAAATAATAATAGATACTAAAAATGGTAATCTTATCACGAATTAGGGAGCATTCAAGTATTACGTAACGCAATTTGGGGGGAGGGGGTTTCTTGTAAAACGTTACAGTGCGTTACAAGGGCGGGGGGGGGGGGTAATTAAAACAACGCGTTACGTAACATTTTTTTATTTTAATAAAAAAGCTAGGGAATTAGAATCTTCCAACTCGGAGCTAGGGAATTAGAATCTTTCAACTCTCCTAACCTTTTCGTTTGTGTTATTTTCTTGCCGCCACCCTGCCCAATCCTTCAAACCTCAAGCAAGCTCGTGGTACCTAGTCAGCAAGACAAAGGATCATGCAGGTTCTCACCGCTTCTTGTTAGGTTGTCCGTTGATCTGTCGCCTCCTCTAGAAGGGTTTAAGCAAATGCCTTACGATTTTTATTGTCCATCAGTACAATCAGATCTCAAGAACAGAATATGTGCAATCTGTGGGATCTATTTCTCAACCCAAAATAGTGTGCAAACGCACAGTCGTTAGGTGCATGGCAAGACTGCCCAAAACTCTCTTGAAAGTAGAGTACGGCCACAGCGACTTGCTGCCAAAAGGGCAAATGAGCTGCTCTGCATTGTGCGCCATAGTGAAGCATTGTCTGAGGATGCCGATTGGCTTGATGAAGACGAAGTTGATGCAAGTAGTTTAACAATACCGGAACCATCTTCGTCTGCTCTCCGAATACCAGTAATGAAAGAGTCTGAGTGGCTGGCAAACCCGTGGACGGAGGAGCAGTAATTGCAATTGAATTGTGTTTTTACGTACCTACACTTATTTGATTTATGGCTAAATAAAAACATCTCTTCTTTTGTTTATTACTACTGCAAACGCTATTAATACAATAACAAAGGTATTATACAGTGCAACCTTAATATAACGTACCTCAATATAACGACTTCCTCGATTTAACAAATTCTTCGTAATCCCCTTGAATTGTCCATAAGAGTCAGTATAAAATATACCTTTACATTGCGAACATTTTTTGCGAACAACTTCTTTATAACGAATTTCCAACTATCAAGAAAAAGTATAAATACCTCTAATTAACGAATTTTGTCAACCCAAAACCTTTATATAAAGTTCCAACCAATGTATGACTCATAGTCTCATAGTATGTGATTTATGTCGCGACATGTTTCGACACGCTTTTGTTCGTAAAACAATCATTGTTCTTTAATGGAAAGTAATGTCAACACTTCTGCTCGTCACTGTCGTTAAAGATTAAAGTTAAAATTAAATGGTAATGTTGAGGTAAATATAACTATTTTTTTACCTCTTTATAACGAATTTTAGACCAACCCAACCTCAACATAACAAACCTCAGTTCAACGAATTACTTGATATAACGAATATTTTCTTGTTCCCCTCCGATTTACTATATCGAGGTTGCACTGTACTTTGTTCAACATAATTGTGACTTTAATGGTCACTTAAATGTTACGTAACGTTTAGGGAGGGGGAGGGGGGGGGGTACAGAAAAACGTTACGGTGCGTTACATGCGGGGGAGGGAGGGTCTAAAATCTTCAAAAATTGCGTTACGTAATACTTGAACGCTCCCTTAGCTCAAAGTTTCTCCTAATGCCTTGATCAAATGTACCGATCAAGGCGAGACTGTGTTCTCGGCCGAATACTCGGTACGTATGAACATAGCGTGAAGTGCCGGGCCGAGCGCTTGTCTCTACAACTCGCTTACTTCATTGTCTCGGCCGAGCAACATTCTACTGTCTCGCCCTTCGGTACGTGTGATCAAGGCAATAGTGATACTTAAGTAGGTGCCTAGTATTAGTTACGCAGGTAAGTACTACTTGATGTGGAGTTTCTGTAAATAAAACATCGAGATATATAATTTTGACTGGATCACTTACCTACTTGAAAATTTAGAAATCAAAAGAGGAAATGGCAAAATTTATTAAAAAGAACTGGTGAAATAAAAACTCATTTCGATTTTAGAAAAAGAACTGAAGAGATCCAAACTGGATCTCCCAAACAAAATAACTTTTCAAGCAGTCTGATGCAGTTGATGGCAAAAAAACTAAGCCATTAACTTTACAACATCATTTTTTTATTACTAATCTCGCGCACTCGCGCTTGACCATTATGTCACCTAATAATAAACGACGAAGTGGTCGACGATGAATCACGTTTCCCTAAAAGTAACCTCAATGCTCTCGACTTAAAGTCCCAGGTTATAGCACACAAAACACAGACTCCGGCAGGGAATACCACTCCTTAGCTGTACGAGTATTGAATGTGTATCCATCACACCACTTGGGCAGTCGAAAAATGATGATATTTCACTAAAATGTTCTCATACGCATGCAGTCTCACTTTTGAAATTATAACCCATATAAAAACACCAGTAGGCTCACTATATGAAATGAATGCTTTTAGTGCAATCATATTTTTATATAAAAAATTGCTTTCACTACATCCAGGCCTCCCAACATGAAACACGATGGTATAATTTTCGCTACATTGAATAGGTCTTTCAAAATGTTTATTTTTAACATATTCGAAAGTGCTTGTGCTTGTAAAGGCAAGCCTGAATTAATTTTAAAAGGTTTTTTTTACCATCACGCCTACTAAAGAACGTAAATAGATTAAATAGGCGTTGTTTAGTTTTTAATTTCCATGTAATATAAAGATACAAAAGCGGTTTTGATGTCTTAGGCATTATTAATCAGTTTATACGTACTTAGGGCTAGGGAAAGGATGGCAACAAGCCGATTTTCCTTTAAGGTGAAGGCACGTGAGTTCAACTGTAATAGGTTGGCAGAATAATCACAACACTGATTGGTTGGATTTGTTTTTCACAATAACATTGCTTATTTAAATGTATGTATCTAAGTATGTATTTATTATTGTATATTTTTTTCTTTTTTTTCTTTACTGTTTGTCTATTTATTAGTTGCACCTACCATGTTAAGTTTCTGCTCCAACCTAAGGTCGACTTTTAGAAAATGCCTTAGTGCTCGATTACGGAGACGCGGTGCGGTGCGCGGCGCGTCGGGCGGTCCGTTGTACAAATGTACATAGCCACTTGTTTGTGTTTGCGCGACCGATGACGCGGCCTGCTGCTGCAATGTACGATGAAACGCCCAATGCGCCGCGCGACGCGCCGCTTCTCCGTAAACACGGCCTTAGGCATTAAGTCCGCGTTTGTACAGTGTTATGTGCATAAAGTTTGTATAAATAAATAAATATGGTAGGTGAAAAAAAAAAAAATGAAAATGGGACACGGTTTAGCATTCAGTGGAAGTCGGCCCAACTTGGGCGGAGCACCACCGTTTCCTTGTGGTAGCGATCGGCGGCGGCGATGTCCAGCGGCCGGCCCTCATTCAGGTCAAAGTCCGGAGCAAGAGGGACCGGGGAGTAGTTACCTCCTGCTGCGAACTAGGAATGTGAGCGAAGGACATGCATGCAACCGTGAGAGAACGGACATCTTTTTGCCCCAGCCGCTGCCGCAGGATACGCCCTGGGCATCGGGATTAGCGGGGCGATTACCGGTCATTGTAGGCCAGGGCTTGGATCCGAGCGATCTACCCAATGCCAGTCCATTGGGCAGCTTGCTGTCCGGCCATTTGGTAAAAACCGTGCCCGATTCGTCAATGTCGCTTCATGGAGATGTCAGCAGAATCGTAGCCTAGTAGATTCTAGGGCCGGTGACCGTTAGGGTTACGTGACACGCCCATTCGCACTACCCTATAGCGGGAGAAGTAATGTGAAGATTTCCTACATAAGAAAAGCCGCTAATGGCTCAACCACTGCGCCTACCGAACCGTCATTTACCTTATCCAGCTAGTACCACCCACCCTGCGAAAATCTTTGCTCCATCTAGCCTAAAGGTATTTAACTTCACGTTTACTAACCATAAAATATTTTTCACTACAGGCTATACGCGGCCCTTCGTGAGATGTGGAGAAAGCGGGTATCTGATGCCGGGAGCCTTCAAGAAGCATGCAGAGGGTATATACAACATGGAGGTGAGACCTGACGATATTTGGGTCATCACCTTCCCTAGATCTGGTGAGTAGGAGGTTTCTTCATTCATTTTAACTTGAAACTGTCAATTCCACGTGTTGACGTTTAAGTGACGCAAGTTTATGATAGAGACCGTGATGACACGATGATTGTCAGTTACGAGTATACGCAGCAAACTTGCCGCGTATACGCAACGTCTTGTCCACGTTTATATGATGCATATGATGCAAGTTGATGAGAGAGAGCGAGATGACACAATGATTGACAGTTATGAGTGTACGCAGCAAATTTCGCAGCTAGCTGTTTCGCCAATTTTTATGATTATGCTCTAATGATTACTAGATGGATTATGAGATAGTATAGTAGGTGTGATGTCAAAGTATAATTTAATGGTAAGGTTTTATACCATTCATTTCCATCTACATTTAGATTTAGACTGCTAGGTTTAATAGTGTTTGTTTTCTGTATCAAATTAAAGTTTAGTAGCTTTTTATCAATGGACATCCTACCCATAAGTACAAAATGTTTTAGGAACACGCTTATTGTGTGTACAGTTCTGTCTGTGTTTTCTGATAGCTACAACTTAAGAGGTATATGGATTACTTATATGCAAGCGTGCTCCATCGTTGACCACATCATCGCTTACCATGAGGAGGGATAGTGGTCAAACACGAGCCTATCTAAATTTTAATAATAAAAAAAACTCAAAAATAAAAGTTTAAATAACACTCATTTTAAATATGAGTTCCAATAAACATGGTTCAACAGAAATTATACAATTTGCCGGACAATTTTAAATCTAAATTCAATTTTTTTCATTTAAATTTTTAACGAAATCCCTTTTTCAACAAAAGCGAGCACTAAATAACCAAAAAACTATGCAATTAAAACAAGCAAAAGCTTTTATTTTAGTTGTCAAATAAAATTGTTAGATCAAAGTGAAACGCGAGGCCAGTTCGCTGAAATTGTGTGTGCCTACTGCTCCCGGATATTAAAAAGTGGTATCTCAATATTTCCTAAAATTATGTTTATCTTTTGCATCAGAAAGCTTAAAAATGTTTGTAACTTTACTGGAACAATGAGAGAAAAATTACACTATTTTAACGTAACAGAATTACTTGGTTGGCTTTAAATTATGCTTTAACAGATAAACCGATTGAACACAGATTTTAACATAGCCTTGAACTTGGAGAAAGACTAAAGATACCTTTTAACAACGTACACAGCGAAGCTATTTTTAAATGTAGGTCATTATGAAGACATCAGACCATCAGTTTATCTAAGGAGTATCGTAACAGTAACAATTTAATGGTTGTGGAGGGATCTGATAGGCAGTCGCTACATGCAAAACATAGGTATTTAGCCGTATCCACATTTCTATGATGGATACCGACCCCAAGCTATAGTTGGGAAAAGGCTGGGGAGATGGATGTCATTATGAAGACGTACTTATTATTATTATTATTTTTTTATATAAAATTCACGTTCTCTCAAAACTCGCTTTATTTGAGTTGTTACCACTTCTTGGGTTCCGAGGGTAGTGTAGGTACTGTAGTACTTTTATTTTATTTTGTGGCTTTGGTTATCACGATAAAGTCAATCTCCCTGATAAAGTGCACATAGCACGGACGTAATCCAGCACATTTTACTGATATTAGTTACCACAGCTTAGGTAACGTGATAGGTATATATTTTCCGTTATATTTAATGATTCAGCGTATTTTTAGGCATGTGAGCCACATGATTAGTAAATAATATTGAAAGACAAGAATGTCTCTTGATTAAATATGATTCAAACAACTGAATGGACAGAGGCTTGTCTATTGCTCCTTTAATTGCCATCGACGCCATTGGCCAGACGAGTGTTTTCGTGTGCTATTTGCCAGGGTCGTGTGTTTGCGACTGGGTACTTCATCTCTATCATCACATCTAGCACTTTAATTCCTATAGATGATAGAAGAGCTTTTTTTTTTTTTTTTTTTTTTTATGGTAGGTAAAATCATCCAATGACAAATCCCGCCCTTGGGCGGAGCGGGAAGTAGTGTCAGACTCTTACTGACTAAAAACCTACCCCGTTCCTACGTAGCCTATCGTGCCGGGGTCGAGCATTCCTTTCGGAACTAACCCATGACCCCAGTAGGCTTCGACCCTGCCTGCCTGCAGTTAGCAGGCTGGGCCTCTTCGGTGTGCTGACAGCTCCTTGAGGCGCGCGGGAACAGAACGCGCCGTCGACGACTTGGGCTCGGTCCGGTCGGTTACCGGACGATCGGACAGCGTGCTACCCATTGCACGCCGTCCGCAAGCCCGCGCCTACGGTGGCCGGAAATCGGGATCGGAATCCCGGCGGCGGCTGGGGCGAGCGCCCCGTTGCCTCTGCCTGATGCGGTCGGCCTCCTCCTTTGCTAGCATTACTGCTTCGCAGAAGGAGGCGACCGCCTGCCATCCCTCCTCACTACGGACCATGGCCTGAACCAAGGCCCGGCGAGAGAGATCGCTGCCGCCGATCGCCCCCACGAGGACACGGCGATGCTCCGCCCAGGCGGGGCACACCTCTACAGTGTGCTCCACCGTGTCCTCCGGATGTTCCGCACAGTGGCGACACCCGGGCGAATCCTCCGCACGAATCCGGAACAGGTACTTAGCGAACTTTCCGTGTTCGGTAAGCACCTGCGTCGTGCGGAAGTTGAGAACGCCGTGAGGTCTTTCCAGCCACGCCTCAAGGATGGGCCTTATCGCCCCAATTGTGGCGCGCCCCGAACGAGGTTGCGATAGTCGTTGGCGCCATTTCGCCATGAGATCCCGCCGGAGCTCTGTCCGCCATGCCTCGACTTGTCGTGGCAGCGGAATTTCGCCCCGGCGTTGCATCTCCATGCGCTTGTCGTGCATGTGTGCAAGGACTGTTGCCTCCAGATCCCACGGCGGTTGGCCAGCAAGGAGGGTCGCCGCCTCGCGGGAGATCGTTCGGTACCCTCGCACCATGCGTATTGCCATGACCCTCTGGCACGCATTCAGCTGGGCCCTCGGTTGCTGTGTCAACGTCGGTGCCCACACCGGAGCCCCGTAGAGAGCCATGGACCGAACGATTCCCGCGTAGAGCTTCCGGCAGGAGGCGTCTGGTCCCCTGAGGTTGGGCAGGAGCCGCCCGAGAGCAGCCCCAGTCCGATTCAGTTTGGGAGCCAGACGTCGGAAGTGCTCCTTGAAGTTCCACCAGCTGTCGAGGACGAGTCCCAGGTACTTCATCGTCGACCCGACGCTGATGTGAACCCCTCCTACCGTTAGCTGGGAACGCGGTGGTGGCGCACCCCGAGGGCCGTGGAAGCACATGGCCTCGGACTTGTGCAGTGCCACCTCGAGTCCCAACTGCTGGATCCTGTCAACGACCATCGCAACCCCGCGTGTCGCTAATTCGACCGCCGTCCGGTACGACTCTCCCCGCGCTAGGACCAACGTGTCGTCCGCGTAGCAGACCACGCTGACCCCGTCGGGGAAGTCGCCGCGCAGCACGTAGTCGTACCCGATGTTCCACAAGGGTGGTCCTAGTACCGATCCCTGCGGAACACCGCACGACATCTCTCGACGTTTCCACTCTCCCTGGTGACCGGGGTAGATGATATACCTCTCCGATAGGTAGGCCTCGATCACACGACAGAGGTAGTCGGGCACCCGGTGGTACCGGAGTGCCGTTCCAATGCAACTCCAGGGCAGGGAGTTGAAGGCGTTGGCAATGTCCAAGGACACTGCCACGACACACCTGCCCTGGGACACCGCATCCCCCGTCGTGAGGGCTCGCACGCGCATGATGGCGTCCACCGTGGAGCGCATCCTGCGAAAACCGAACTGTCCGTCCGACAGGTCCGGCCCCACCCTTGCAAGGCGCGCGACGAGGCGGTTTGCAATGACTCTTTCAAAGAGCTTGCCCACCTCGTCGAGCAGCACAATGGGCCGGTACGCGGACGGAGAGTCCGCAGGGCGCCCAGGCTTCGCTATGAGGACCAGTTTCCCCGTCTTCCAGCGAAGTGGGAACTGGCCCCTCTCTAGACATGCGCTAAAGAGCCCCCTCAATCGAGGCCCGAGAGCCTCCATAGCCAGGACCCAGGCCCTCCCAGGCAGGCCGTCAGGTCCTGGGGCGGTATTCTTGGCACTCAGCCTTCGTACCGCCACTCTCATCTCTACCTCGGTCACCTCTGGAACATCGTCGTCGTCGTCGTGGTCCGCGTCAGGTACTGCCGGTGTTGGCGGAGCCATAGACGGGGGGGAGTGTACCCCCCGCGTAGGGAACAGAGTGCTGACCACACCCTCCACGAGCTCGGGCCGGAGACTCTGAGTCAGTGGGGGAGCCCATGGACGGAGTTTCTCCCGTACCATCTTGTATGGGCGTCCCCACGGGTCTGCATTCAGAGACCCCAGCCAGACGTTGCGGGCCTCCATTTTGGACCGCTTAATCTCCGCTCGGAGGGTGCGCTTCGCTACCCTGTAACCCTCGTACAGCTCCGCCTCAACAGCCTCCGCATCCGGCGGGCGGTTGCGGCGCTTGCAGTACCTGGCGTACCGGCGTCGCGCGTGGTTGCACGCATTGCGCAATGCCGCAATCTCCGGCGACCACCAGTACACCTGACGCTTGGCACGTCCTGGACGGACTCGGGGCATTGACGCGTCGCAGATTTGCGACATGCCCTCCCGGAACCACTCTGCCTCGACGTCAATGTCGACAGGCCTGTCCGGTGCTTGCACCCAGGCCTGTACCGTCGCGGCTTCCAGGAGGAGCTCCCGGTCCATCTGCCTCAGCGCCCATCGCGGACCACAAGGGCTCCGCTGGACCGGCGCGGTCGAGGTTTGGGCGGAGACGTCAAACCGGATGTACCGGTGGTCTGAGAACGTCTCCACCCCCTCCATAACACGCCAGTCGACGACACGTGGTGCCAGATCGGGGCTGGCGAACGACAGGTCCACCACTGATTCGCCCCGCATCCGCACACACGTGGAAACAGAGCCCCGGTTTAGGAGGGCCAGGCCGGACTCCTCAGCCCAGGCCTCTACCGACCGACCCCGCCCGTTCGTGTAGCGGGAACCCCAAGCCTCGTTCCAGGCATTGAAGTCCCCGCAAACGACCACGGGGAGGTCCCTATACCCAACGACGACGTTTTTCAGCTCCATAAGGGAGATGTGGAGATCGCCGAGAGATCTGTTCGGGGACAGGTAGACGCCTACCACTGCAATGTCCCCGAACCGTGCTGCCACGCAACCCCGGCCCCTCGTGACGCGCTCGAGGGGCGGGGTACCGGCGGCGGTCGACGAGATTAAGGTCACCGAGCCGTCCAGGTCCTGAACCCAGTCTCCACTGGGCAGGACATAATACGGCTCGGAGACTACGGCGATGTTTATCGACCACTGCGCCATGCTCTGGAGCAACAGATCCTGAGCAGGAACGCAGTGGTTGATGTTCGCCTGGAGGAGACGTAATGGTGCCGTTATTGACAGTCCATTACAGTCTCCTCCGGAGCCCTACGTGAGGGCACTGCCGCGGCGATTGAAGCGGCGATAGCGGCGGCGGCCACAGAGGTGGCTGCGGCGGTGAGGACGCCACCGGGGATGGGCCGGACCCTAGCCTTGACCTTGGCGGGGGGGTCGCAGGACCTGCTCCCAGCCTGGTGGTCGGCCGTCTTGCCTGCCGCCGCACATGCGTAACAGTGCGGCTTTTCGCGGCATTCGACGACCCTGTGACCAGACTGACCGCACTGGAAACAGCGGTCACTGCGGTCCACCTCCGCGGCGCAACAGGCCCCGGCGTGGTGTCCCACGCGGCAGCGGTAGCACCGCAGAGGTCTGGGCTCCAGCAGTTTTACCTGCGCGGAAACCCAGCCCACCAAAAGCCTTCGGCCCTCCCCCGTAATTGCTTTGGCCGCCGACACGGGGCAGCTAACTGTAACAGCTTGCATGCCCGTGCCGTCAGTGCGGATGGTGCCCGCCCGGACCTGGTCGGCCGTGCAC
The DNA here is from genome assembly GCA_958295575.1 of Leucania comma. NCBI lineage: Eukaryota > Metazoa > Arthropoda > Insecta > Lepidoptera > Noctuidae > Leucania > Leucania comma. The sequence continues at coordinate 4,827,826 of OY282470.1, read as the reverse complement.
CCTCCCGCCCTGACGATGGCGGCCACCACTTCATCCACCCCGACAGATGATAGAAGAGCTAACGAGGTGGAGTATTTGGTTCTGGATGTACATTGTACAACCCTGGCGGAGTAAACGCAAGAGTTTTTGTCGGATATAAGCGGTTAAAGACTAACCCCCGATTTCTGATTTGAGCATTTGAAGTTGAGAATTACTCAAACTCTACTTTAGCCTGTAAAACTGTCAAAATTTGGCATTTAAGTATGGTTTGAGACGTTTAACTCAAAATTCTCAATTCAGAAACCCGCCCTTAAGCATGAAATCGTATTTATAACATTTAGGTGCCACAGTTTGCTAGCATAGCATTGCATCAGCCTTATAATGTTCCCACTGCTGGGACTCAGGCATCCTCTCTGGGAGAGGGAATGGGCCGTAATCCACCAATCGGGCCCAGTGCGGTTTGGTGGATGTCACATGCCTTCGAATTTGGGGTTCTAGGACATGCTGGTTTCCTCACGATATTTTCCTTCACCGTTTTGAGAGCAGTGGTGATAAAATAAATGACACAAAGTAATGCGCCTGGCTGGGTTTGACTCCGCGATCTACAACTTGTAAGTCGGGGTTGTTACCACTCGGCCACCACTGCTCTGCAGTTAGCTAAGGCCACGGGGAATTTCTGAAAAGGTAACTGCGGTCCTAAAACGCAAAAGAGCGATTGAAGGACACAAATTCACAGGTGTGACTTTAATCAGTTATAATCTGACACGCCTTTCCGTTCTACCCTAGACTGGGAGAAGTTATTGCATGATTTTTCACCTCGAAAAAGATGTGCTGCAGTTCAGTCAAGAGGGTTGGATGTGCTAATGGGCTGCGGGCAAAATATGAGAATCTTTAGTTGATAATAATTTTATCGCTAACAGCATAAACCTACAGGAGACCTTTACAGCCAGTATTCATCCAGTAGCTCCCAGAGACCCTGCAAAGATCTTCTCTTCACCAAGATAGATAGATACACAAGAGTATATCACACTAATATTGAACACAAATAATAAAATCACCTAGCCACCTCCTTATCACTTCCTTAGCCTCTTTATCTCAAACTCACTTATTTCAAATAGATCATTTACAGGCACTTCTGAATAGTCAAAATGTTAGTCAGTCAAAAAAACTGAAATTGCACGTTCCAAAGCGTAGATCTCTATAGAGAAGAACGTGCAAGAAACTCATATTATGAGTTACATTAATTTTGGTTACATATTTCTTGTCACTTTTATTATGTGAGCACAATGTAGAAAAGTAATGAAAATATCATTTTGATTATGATGTATCTTAACGAGTATGGTTCTTTTCCAGGGACAACGTGGATTCAAGAACTAGTATGGCTAGCGGAAAATGATTTGGACTACATCACAGCTAAAGAAACACCACTTTACAGAAGATTCCCCATGCTTGAGTGAGTTTTAGCTGTATTATATTGTTTTAAATACCGTTTATTTATCAGATACAAAAAAAATTAAGCTTACTGTTATCAAGGAGAAAGGTAAGAACTCCAAAGAGAAGAAGCTCCACATAATGCGAGCCATGTTTGCCTTTGAACTTCCGTCTAAGAAATCCTGAGGTTTAACAGCTTGAGACTCATGGCTATCAAAACTTTACCTGCTACGACTATAGTCTAAATCTCACATGTAGACAACCTTGTGAGTCAAGTCAATATATTAAATATATTGATATGCTGGTCTTTCTCAGCTTTCAAGAGGTCTTCATCATGCGGGACGATTATGTCAACAATTATTGCACGCCTCTTGCTTCGGTCCATCACCACTATATCAAGCTTATTGCTTACAGTAGTCCTGACAGTGATGATAGGTCGATCCTTCATATTGTTATTTTGACCTTATAGCTGTTTAATATAGGTAAGACGAATTGGTTAATTCTCAAATGTCGTAATTTCTGAATAATATGAGTTAACCTTTTTTGTCAAGCACTATCGGAATAGCATACATTTGAGAAAATGTAAGGAATATTACGAGTATAATGAAAACATTCTTCCTCTCCCTACTGATAAACTTTGCTTTGTCCGATAGGGTACCTAATTTTTCACTTTAAACATTTTTCTATTTATGAACAAAAATTATGGTCACTTTTGAGTGCAACAAAGAATATGAAACTTGATTAAAAAATATATTAACTAGTGTTTGAAGTCATAAAAACTGGTTCAGTGAAAATTTTTTTTGACTTAAGGACGCGTTTACAAAACTGACCAAATTAAGCAGTTTTTCGGTACATTTTGCAGCAGAATTAATCTGAACTAAATGTAAATAATAATTTCCACAGATAGATTACTCCTTCATCTTGAAATCGCCTTATATTTTTATTTGAAAAATTTGGTTTATAATACTGTAATAAATCATTTCCCGTACCTCTTCACACCAAATTGAAGATTTCGTATTGAGTTCAGGAACATTTTTCTTCCGTTTGATAAAAGATTTTGTTTATTTAAAAATATATTATGTAAGGAGACATAATCAACTAAAAAATACTTAAAAAAAAACTACCAAAATGTTCTAATTAGTCTCAGAAAAAAATCAAATCAATTTTAGTTTTTCAACAAATTTAGCTCTATCGCGCGAATCTTAATGCATTGAACATAAGGGTTATTTTGCTAGTCACTGTCTTGAATTATTGCATAAGAATTGAAATAAAAATTTTAGTCTGCGCTCGGCCGCCGTCGTGCGTGGACACTGTGTCGCTTGTAAGCAGAAATTCGTGTGGAATAAGATCGCTGTACGAATACAAAATATTTGATAAACCTAATTTGATACTTCACGTGTTTTGTGCTGACTAAAGACTATCAATAAGATTTATTTAGTTTCTTTTATTTTTTCTTGAATAAAACATTTCATTTCGAACTTGATGGAGCGACCTGAAGGTATACCTCCAAGATTGCTGATGGAACTAATAAACGAGTAGAGCTAGGTGTACCGAGTTTGGGCTCGTTGTGTTAGTTATGATGAGACCTTATCTTAGGACTTGATGGAGCGACCTGAAGGTATACCACCAAGACTGCTACTAGAACTAATAAACGAGTAGAGCTAGGTGTACCGAGTTTGGGCTCGTTGTATTAGTTATGATGAGACTTTACCTTAGGACTTGATGGAGCGACCTGAAGGTATACCTCCAAGATTGCTACTGGAACTAATAAACGAGTAGAGCAAGGTTTACCGAGTTTGGGGTCGTTGTGTTAGTTATGATGAGACTTTACCTTAGGACTTGATGGAGCGACCTGAAGGTATACCTCCAAGATTGCTACTGGAACTAATAAACGAGTAGAGCAAGGTTTACCGAGTTTGGGCTCGTTGTGTTAGTTATGATGAGACTTTACCTTAGGACTTGATGGAGCGACCTGAAGGTATACCTCCAAGATTGCTACTGGAACTAATAAACGAGTAGAGCAAGGTTTACCGAGTTTGGGGTCGTTGTGTTAGTTATGATGAGACTTTACCTTAGGACTTGATGGAGCGACCTGAAGGTATACCTCCAAGATTGCTACTGGAACTAATAAACGAGTAGAGCAAGGTTTACCGAGTTTGGGCTCGTTGTGTTAGTTATGATGAGACCTTACCTTAGGACTTGATGGAGCGACCTGAAGGTATACCACCAAGACTGCTACTGGAACTAATAAACGAGTAGAGCTAGGTGTACCGAGTTTGGGCTCGTTGTATTAGTTATGATGAGACTTTACCTTAGGACTTGATGGAGCGACCTGAAGGTATACCTCCAAGATTGCTACTGGAACTAATAAACGAGTAGAGCAAGGTTTACCGAGTTTGGGGTCGTTGTGTTAGTTATGATGAGACTTTACCTTAGGACTTGATGGAGCGACCTGAAGGTATACCTCCAAGACTGCTACTGGAACTAATAAACGAGTAGAGCTAAGAGTACCGAGTTTGGGCTCGTTGTGTTAGTTATGATGAGACCTTACCTTAGGACTTGAAGCGACCTGAAGGTATACCTCCAAGACTGCTACTGGAACTAATAAACGAGTAGAGCTAAGAGTACCGAGTTTGGGCTCGTTGTGTTAGTTATGATGAGACCTTACCTTAGGACTTGATGGAGCGACCTGAAGGTATACCTCCAAAACTACTACTAAGAATTGATTAAGATTTTTTTATTTATTAAATAGGGTTAGTTCTGCTTACCTGCTTCTTAATTTTGTTAGTGTTTATTCATTGCATCATTATCTTGCTTTGTACAGCATCCTAATTGCGTAGTGATATACTAGGAATGTTGTCAATCGATTCCAGCTGGACAGTTCAACAACATCTATAGAGTTGACAATGTATAAAATATTTTATCATCATCATTTCCACCCAAAGACTGTTGGACATAGGCCTCCTCCAAATGTCGCCATAATGAACGGTCCTGTGCGACTCGCACTCTAATTTCTCTTCTTCTAATTACGCTTATTGTTTTGATCGCCATTTTGCGAAGCGAGATAGATAGAGCTCACGTCATTTATAATCGTAAACATTCGGCGGCTAACGCGATTTCACTCGCTCGACAGCGCCGGCTCTTAGTCCTTGTCTATCAGTGAATATACGTTTGCGACTGTGTCGACACTGATCACAGATGTGTGAGTTTCGAGTCCAGGTTTTCTGATTGCGATGTTAGTGCGTAACGTATCTTCTCTTATAATATATCAATGGGATAAACAAATAAATAAATACATGGTACACACGGCGACATGGTACACAGGTACATTACCAGTATAACATTCCCTCGCTTTGTAAGTAATTCCCGTACAGTGAGAGATGCGCTTAGATTGCTTACCAACCAATCACTGTTCAATGGTAACTACTGTTTTTTACTATTTCACAATAAAAAAAAATGAATACAAATCACCGTAGGTAAGTTTTAAAAAAATACATTTCTAAAATATAAATAATAGTAGGCTCAAGGATCAAGCTGTGTCAGTTCACTCATAATTTCGCCGCTTCGCGCTAGTCGCTGTGTGTGTGAGCCGTGCACGTGTAGTAGTAAGTCGAAATACCTAGAATTGAAGCGCGCAAATTCGTAAATACGTCCTGGGGTTTATTTAAAAAAATATATCATTCACCAAATTTGCGAATTTTGAAATGAATGAATTCTGTATATCTTCTATCTCATCCAATGATTAATGTTCATTCAAATTCAATCTCTCCTTTTAATTTATCAATATTATCATTGTTAATATCATAAAAATATTATCGTACGATGCTTAAAGTATTTTTATTGCTAAATTTTATTGAAAATTTGATTATATTTTGTATTAACTAAATGTCTTAGATTATAGATATGAAAAGAACAAGTCACAATACTATCACATTCTAAAGTTCATTATATTTATCGATTTATGAGTAATTTGTCATTGGAAAAATGGCGCATATGTGTATTATGGCCTTGACTAGTGCTATCTAAGTGCAAAAGCGGTAAAAAAACTAAGTGTAGAAAAAGGCTAGATTAATATGCATGAGGACAATTAAAATGAGGGTAATGTATGCTTAGAGCGGCATATTGCCAACGGCAGAGTGCAGCCGTCGAAGCGCCGGCGGCAGTCGTCGACAAGTCGGCACGTCGGCAACAGCTGTTGACACTTGACGGCAGCTTCGACATCCCAACAAATGAAGATCAGCGACAGCCGTCTTGTGTGTCAAGTAGGGATTGCAAAATCCGGATTTTTTTGAAATCCGGATTTCTGTACTTTCGTCCGATAAAAATCCGGATTATCCGGATTTTTCGAAGTTTTGAGTTGATTTGTTAAACATGAAATAAAATAGCATATATTATTGAAAATATGTGTTTATTCGCTAAATTTACAGCTCAACAGAATAAAATCAACTAAAATAATCAACAAAACCTTTGGGCATCAGTAATTTTTCCCGTTATAAATTCAGATAAACGTAATATAAAATAAACTTTAGACAGAGATGGGGAGGAGTTTTAAGACGCCATTTTTTAGTTAGGAGTAGGTTTTAGTGTGTAAATAGTTTTAATTAGTTAGTGTTTTATATAATGAATATAATTGTGTATTTGTGAAATAAATCCATATTAATTACTTAAAAAATAAATTTTAGATAATTAAGGTAAAAACATAAACTTAAGATTAAGGTACTGGGCACGTCAAAATTAAGACGACAAGACCTTCTTTGAGGAGTGGCTGGAAAGACCCCACGGCGAATTCACCTTTCGCATGACGCAGGTCCTCACCGGACATAGTAAGTTCGGGCGTATCTTGCACTGGATTTGTGCGGAAGGAACGCCCGGGTGTCACCACAGCTTGGAACGTCCGGGGGACACGGTAGAGCACACAGTAGCGGTGTGACTTGCATAGGCAGAGTACCACCGTGTCCTAGTGGGAGCGTTCGGTGGTAACGGCCGCTCGCGCCGGGCTCTGGTAAGGCCATAGTCCGGAGCAATGAGGAATGACAGGCAGTCGCCTCTTCTGCGAAGCAGTAATGCTAGCAAAGGAAGCGGCCGCGCGTGCGAGAGAACGACCCTCCACCCTAGCCGCCGTGATTCCGATACCAATTTTCAGCCACCGTAGGCGCGGGCTTGCGGACGGCGAGCAATTGGTAGCTCTCCGTTCGGCCGTCCGGTAACCCTCCGGATCGAGCCCAAGTCGTCAACAGCGTGTATTGTCCCACGTGCGCCTCAATGAGGTGTCAGCAAACCGTAGGGGCCCAGCAGAGTTGAACCCTACTCTTTAGGAAAACGAGATCTTAAAAACAAGAACGCGTCAAGTCTCATCGTTTAGGCGCGATCCTATTTTATTGCAAAACATGCCAGCGGTAGAACAAGGGCTCAACACTGGTTGGCGGTGTGGATAGCAACCTGTTCAGTTTTTTTTAGAGTTCCTCCACGACCAAATAACCATTCCACGATCAAATAACGCCATTTCAACGTAAATCATTAAAGGCAAAACAGTTGCGTTGATCACAGTTGTTGCTTGGTGATGACGATCACTGCTCACACTTGCCCGCGAGGCATGGAACTCAGGCGGAAGTACGCGCGCGTCTCGGCACGGCATGACGTCACGCTGCACGGTATAAGGGTATAATAACATACTAATCATTCACGGATTTTGCACCAAATTCGCTCAAATATACTATACTACACCTAATTTTCCAATTCAAACATATTTCGGACATTTTTTAATTGAATACAAATATTATTCGTTAAAATTAGTTTTGACCGAAATCCGAAAAAACCGAATTTGAGTCTTAAAAACTGGTTTTTAAAAAGTCAATAAAATCCGGATTTTTCAACCACTTTCGAATTTCGAAGAATCTGGAGTGCAATCCCTAGTGTGAAGTGTCACTATAGATCGACGGCTGCCGTCACTCCATGTCGACGGTTGCAGTTACGTGTATATGAGCTCTTACTGTCTGACAATATTTATATTCCTAACCACTATTGTACCCGTAGAGGCTCAGCCTGCTAGCTGCAGGCAGGCAGGGTCGAAGCCTGCTGGGGTTAAGGGCCGTTTTTTGAGAGGAAGGCTTAGCCCCGGTATGATAGGCAACGAAGGAACGGGGTAGGATTTTAGTCAGTAAGAGTCTGACACTACTTCACGCTCCACCCAAGGGCGGGACTTGTCATTGGATGATTTTACCTACCATAAAAAAAAAACCACTATTGTACTGCACTAACGTAATGTAATATTTTTCTTTTCTTCCAGAACTACATGCATACTCCCAGAAATTTCCTTCGAACTAATCAAAATTAACTTCTTCAACTTAGGAAATTTCCAAGGATTAAACGAAGCAGTAAGAGAAGCAAGTTGGAAGACAATCGAAAAGGCACCTTCACCTAGGTTTATTAAGACTCATCTTCCATTGTCGATGCTGCCTCCAAGCCTACTGTCTACTGCCAAAGTGATATATGTAGCAAGAGATCCGAGGGATGTAGCGGTGTCGTATTATTACCTGCATAAGATGACAACGAAGAAGTTGTTGAGGGCGGAAGTCACTCACTTCTGGGAAGCTTTTAGAAGAGATTTATGTAAGTAGCTTCTACCAGTAGCTTTTCCCATAGCATAGCATAGCATCAGCCTTACAATATTCCCACTGCTGGGACTCAGGCCTCCTCTCTAGGAGAGAGAATGGGCCGTAATCCACCACGCGGGCCCAATGTGGATTGGTGGATGTCACATGTCTTCAAATTTTTAGATCTAGGACATGCCGGTTTCCTCACGATGCTTTCCTTCACCGTTTTTGAGAGCTGTGGTGATGAAATAAATTACACAAAGTAAAGTGCCTGGCTGGGTTTGAACCCGCGACCTACAACTCGTAAGTCGGGGCCGTTACCACTCGGCCACCACTGCTCCTGTTGATGCAACTGTTTATATAATTTGTACGAAACCCTCAGTGTGCGTGTCCGACTCGCACATGCCCAGTTTTTATTATCTATGATTTGCTCGAACATTCAACATTGTGTTATCTTTATTTACAGTACCTTGGACCCCGATAATTGCGCACGCAAACGAAGCCTTCACCAAAAGGCATCATCCTAACCTCCACTTCATGTACTATGAAGATATGAAAAAGGTATTTATTAATTCAATATTAAAACTTCATGCAACACAAAGGTACACAGGCGGACTTAATGCCTTAGGCATTCTCTACCAGTCAACCAAGGGTGGCAGGTACATAAAAAAGAAACAAAAGATTATTAAGAAAACAAGGGTTCAAATATATATAAATATAATATACATACATATATATTTAATATAATATATACCTACATATACATACATTAATATGAATTATTATTTTTATATTATTTTTTATTAATTATTATTTTATTTTTATTATTTTTTTATTCCAACTTATCACTCTTATTTTTTTAAACCTGGGAATAACTCCTGGTGCAATCATCACCGTTACGATGTTGGAGAAATCCTGTTGGAGCTCACTAAGATGTAACGCGCTTGCGCATCATCGTTCGAGAGGTAGACGAAGGCGTCCCCCATACCTTAGGCGTGGGCTTGCGGACAGCGAGCATTGGGTAGCTCGACGTCCGACCGTCTGGTAACAGTCCGGACTGAGCCCAAGTCGTCGACGGCGTATTCTGTTCTACGCGCACCTCAATGAGATATCAGCAAACAGTAGGTTGTGTGAAAGTGAACCCCAGGGCCCTGGAACGACGGCAAAGAAGGAACAGGAGTGGGTTTTTAGTCAGTAAAAGTCTGACACACCCTCCCGCTCCGCCCAAGAGTGGGAGATTTCATTAGATGTTTTTCCCACCAGAAAAAAGGTCTTCCCCAAGTGTCGCTATAACGAACGGTCCTGTGTGTCTTGCATCCATCGGATTCTCACAACCCTAACCAGACCATCGGTCCGTCGGCTTACAAATAGCTGTATGAAATAAAAGTTATAGGTTAACTTCAAATAACAGACATATTTACTTTCAGGATCTGGTGAAAGAAGTAGCAAATGTATGTAATTTCCTCGGCAAGGACTACTCGGACGTTCAAATCAAGAAGTTGGCAGAACACCTTACTTTCGACAACCTTAAAAAGAACAAGAATGTCAACAATAGCACTGGTGAAGCCATTCAGTTCATCAGAAAAGGTGAGCATAGTTTACTGGCAATGCCTGTAAAGAACGATGGATTTTTTTTTAAATTATAAAATTTAGTGTCTGGTTGCTATTCCACCTGATAGTAGGCAGTGATGCAATCATTAATGGTAAAGCGCACTAGTTTGTTAAGAGTCTATTTACTCTAATCTTGAAGACATCTAAATAATAATCGGATAGGAAGACCTGAGCCGGCAAACGATTTGTTCCACTCCTTCGATGGACGTGGTATAAACGACGAGGTGAAACGCTTAGTCTGAACCGTAGAGGTGTCAGCAATGTAGGGGGGACACTCACCGTACATCGGGTTGAATGGTGGTAGAAAGGTGATGGCAGAAACAAATCATACAACAACCGCGAACAGATGGCAAATTGTTCCAGTCCTTTGATGGGCGCGGTATAAACGACGAGGTGAAACGCTTAGTCTGGACCGTAGAGGTGTCAGCAATAAAAGGGGGACACTCACCGTACGTCGGATTGAATGATGGTAGAAATTTGATGGCAGAATCAAATCATGAAACAACCGCGAACACGGAGGGTGTTCGCGGTTGTTGATTATGAATGAAGATGCAGATCTAATTTATAGAAATGTTTTAAAAGCGATAAGCTAGTTTGGGCCGTCTAACCCGCTGGACAGATGGTCGGGTCATATAGCGATGAAGCTTGAGAAGACCTTAACTCTCGGAAATCCTGCACTAGACGTCTATCAGCTGAAATGATGATTAAGATGCAGAAAATAAAGGTTCATTGCGAAATAAGCGATAGAGAATACTAACTTTTTATTTTTATTACAAAATTATATTCGGATTTTAAAGGACCTTTAATCTAAGTATTAGAGTTTTTGTAAGTAATATAATAATAATATTGAAATTGAAAGTGGTAACTCCTCATGTAGACATTTTGAGTCATTACCAGTTAGGAGCATTATGTTAGAGCCGTATAAACCTCGCTAAAAGATAAGCAACCATAATCTATGATTGATGGTGCGAAAAATATCAATACTCGAATGTTTTACTTACCAGAAAGAACATTCTATTCTGACATAGCTATCAGTGAAAATCCAATGACAGTGATAGTGTAATGATATCAGTATTGATAATACGGTGCTGAAGGTTGAGTTCAAAATATTGAGAAAAGCGTTGTCAATGTAACTATAGACTGGTTACATAACATTATCAGTATTTTAACATATTATTTGTTAATGTTAAACGTGATAAATATAAGGATGAAAAGGGAGAGGGAAGCTAAAGAAAAGATAGGATTGTGTGAGGAGTGATATGAAAAAAAGGGAGTAAGTGATAGCGTGAGGGGTGACAGGACAGAATGAAAGAAAATAACGTATTAAAAAAGGTTTACTAATGATAAGCATAAAATATATTGTCATAATTTACATTAGCATGACGAAATACAGCATAATGATCATTACGTTAATAATATTATGGTTAGACATAAATGTTTTGCCATAATGCTTGCTGCCATAATTACTGGTAGCATAATAATGATGAAGCATAATTTTATAAGGCATAATATTATAAAGTATACAAAAACAAACATGTTTGCGGCTCGTGGGTGGCCCAAGGGTTACCCTCGCTGCATGCCTTAACCTACACTAATAGAGTAATCCCCAAATTGTAATAAATAAATGCCTTTAAAATTTATGCAACTCTAAATTATGCCAAAATATATTAGATACTAACCTTTGCAATATCCCAAAGCGAAAACGTTATGCCGAACTATATTATGCCTTAAAATATACCAAGAGGGGTATTACCGTTAAAAAACATGTTAATGTTAAAACCAACATAATTAATTCATTCATGTTAAAAATGATAATACTCTTATTTTATTTGTTTATGTTAAATATAATAATGTGAACTCTTAAATGTTATTAGTGATCATGTTAACTTGTAAATTTAACATTTTTGATAATGTTTTCCTAATTTATTCTCAGGTGAGGCCGGAGGTTGGCGAGCACATTTTGACGAGAAAATGCAACTTCAGGCCGAAGAGTTCCTTATTGAAAGACTGAGAGGTCTCGAACTAAGATATCCCTCCTTTCCTTTACACGAAATTACCAGGTTATAATAGTTAGAACTTCGTAATTAGTTAAGTATTGATAAGTTACATTTGTGCTGTGAATGTATGAGTATGTTTGGTCCAGTTTATAGTAGATATATAACGCTAGATGATTTCTGGTTTCTGGAGAGGTTGTAATTTTCTTGGCTTTGACTCTTATGATTAAGGGCCCTCGCCTACGGCGACTTTTTGTAGCGATGCTGTAGCGCATTCGCATCGATGCAGTTGCAAATTCGCGATGCTGTAGCGCGTTGGCATCTTATCTTTAGCGCGTTGCAAAGGCGACTAACGCGCGTTAGTAGCGATGCTGTCGCGCGCTTACGAAACGCGCGACAGCGTCGCTACAAAAAGTCGCCGTGGGCGAGAACGGTCAAAATGTAAATAGCCGTTTTAAGTAATTTTTATTTGTAAAATAGCGTTAACTCATTTAATATTATTTTAGTTTTTGTATGATAAGCATTTGTTGGAGAGTTACAATGTGATTTTATATTTTAGTTGATGCCATTTGGATCAAACACAAACTTTTGCTATTCTCTAAGTGAGAGAGAGTGAAATAGACATGTTACGGTGAATTTTACTATTGATACTGAATGCGTTCAGTACCTTTAAACCGAGTCATTCAGTCATTGTTGCGGAATATTAAAAATAACAGTTCTTGAACGTGGTTTAAATGAACTGAACGCGTTCAGTATCAATTAGTCCAATTAGTTTTTGGCAGTATAAATTTTTCGTATAATTTAATTTGTTCTTTATATCTAAACGTATACATATATGTATATACATTAATTTTTTCGCATATCCTAGATAAGATATACCCATTGGTATTTCATGTTTTGGTAAATTTCAAAATCGAACCGTCCTTACCTCGCTCCGTTATTTGTAAGTTAAGATTATTTTTATCATGAGTTATGTAGGTAGATAAACGAAGGAATGTTTAGCGGAATTGTTCGAAAGAAGTAAAATTTCTTTGCGTAATATTATTTTGTAAAACTGTACTAGCTATTTTGACGCAGTTTTTTTTTTGCTTTCTACCGCCACGTATTGGGTGCCATTAAACGCAAGGCGAAGGTGTAACTTGACTCTTACTGGAGGAACTGCGCGCAATGGCAAACTAACATTTACAAAAATGTTTGTGAAAGCATTACAAACTAACATTTACAAAAATGTTTGTGAAAGCACTCATGATACAAGAGCAACGTCTCTGTGGGACACAATTAAAAAAAGTGCTGTTCTTTAACTTTGTCGAGCTTTGCGAAAACAAATGTAATGAACGGGTGACTAAATGTAAGGGCGTCTTCAAATTAGCCGCGAAGTGCCGCGCAACGGCAGCTACACCGACCGCGTTACAGCTGCGCTACGGTCCACACTGGTCCCGGTTTGAAAAAAAAGTGGATATTCGATAAAAAACATAAAAAAAAAAATCGATAGGTTTTTGTATGCGTAACAACAACTCTTCTACGACTTTTCTTAAAAATTGGTATTTTATGATGAAAAAAATATTTCAGTATAAAATGTATGAAAGTAAATCTTTAATAATTTCTCTGACCTCAAAAATGGTAAAGAACTAGTATTACACTTTGCGGCTAATTTGAAGGCGCCTTATGAAATTAATTGTGCATTTTAAATTTTTTCAAAATAAAATATATACATACAACCGAACATAAAACCTCCTGCTTTTCGAAGTCAGTTAATAATATGGAAGAGTGGCAAAAAATCACTCGATAATAATAAATAGTCTTATTGAAGAGGATGACGATGAAAGAAAAGGCGCTGGTCGCCATTATTATTTTTATAAATGTACAATAACATTAATTACTATTAAAGATAAAGAGTAAAGCAGTGTTTAAAACATATGCGGGATGGATCGATGACGACCTAAACTGAACTATATTGGGTGTGAAGCTCCATCCCTCTTATAGTATCCTGCAATTAAGTTGAACCATTTGCTATGGTTACGCAGAAAATCTGTTATAATCCGCGTCACACAAGTTGAACTATCATGACGGTTTACCTTGAATACGCAGTAACCGATTTTCGGGTCTCAATCATAGTGGGCTGCGCGTTTGTTTTCACGTCTGACATTTTAATACGTCATGGTAAGCGCCCTGGAACGCAAAGACAACTGAACGAATATGGACAGTAACTGCCTTATTCCAAAACGCGATCTAAATGTATTTCCGGGACTTTTACTAGGTTTAATACCAATTAAATGCAATCTTAATGTAGTTCCGGGACTTTTACTAGTTTTAATACCAATTTAACGCGATTTAAATGTAGTTCCGGTATTATTACTAGGTTTAATACCAATTAAAGGCGATTCAAATGTAATTCCAAGTCCATTTTTAGGTTTAATACCAATTAAACGCGATCTAAATGTAGTTTCGGGACTATTACTAGGTTTAATACCAATAAAAACCAACCAATACTAATTAAACCTAGTAATAGTCCTGGAACTACATTTAGACCGTGTTTCTCCCTCTCGCTCAACTCGGAGAGGGAGAAGTTACTTCATGAATTCTAACACTAAAAAAAGTGTTCTAAACATAAGCATGTAACAAACAAGATAAATTATATTATTTTAGAAAAGTTTGTTAAAAGTTGCTGAAAGTGTATATACAGATTGGTGAATGAGGAATATTATTGGCTGTTATTATTGACTAAGAAGGTCTTGAAGACGAGGTTTTTTTTCTAATGAAATGCTGTAGATAGTTATTTTTAAATAAATTAATATTTACATTTATTTAATTTTTTCTTAATGTCCCTAATTTATTCTTCGACAGGTTATACAATGTAAGAAAATATTTTCTCAATTTATTTGTTTATTTATTAAAACTATGTACTTGTAAATAGGGTGTCACAGTAGTATTATCGCTGAAAGCGATCTTTTACAGACAACCTTAAAAGTTAGTTCGTTAAAATTAAAAAAATATACAACGTAGCGCCAACACTCCGGCAACAAATAAAAGTACTCATAGTTCTAGTCCATATAAACCTACCAAAAAAAAAATAATAATCCTAAAATAAAAAATAAAAAAAATATTTGATTAAATAACATAAAATCGTAAACAAAAAAGAACACCGTTTATAAATGTCGGTACAATAACGTTGATTTTTTTCTCAGTGGGCTAAGAATTTTTTAGTAATGGTGATTCTCATAGACATCATGTAGAAAACGCTGAAAATAAAAATAATAATGTCCTGTTATTTTGCTATTATGTCCTGTTACTAAACTTCGAATAATTTTTTGTATACCTACAGACTGAGAACATCGTCAGTTATAAGCATTTTAATTTATTGTCGTATTATCGGCACCATCCTGTATACTATAAAAAAGTGTGATATAACCTACACATTTTCAATGCACTTCAGTACTAGTCTTCAATGAAATAAATCTATCTCATTAGCAATAATGTTCAGCAATCTGATGGCACGTGACATGGGAGAAAATTAAGGTAACAAAATAATATGGTCCAAAAACCTTATATAAAATAAATAAAACCTTGTAAATTTAACTCAAAAACAGGTCAAAATCATAACTTACGTACCTACAATAAACCCGCACAAGTTTATCATACACCGCCATTTATATCTAGATTAATGTGAATGATTACCGCGGCACAGTTTTATTATCCCGCCAGCTTTACAAAGTATGCCGCCCGGTCTACAAAGTGCGCCGCTCGCCCTACAAAGAGTGCCGCCCGCCCTACGCAATATCAGTCTATTGTCTGCTCCGATAAATTAGGTGGAAGTGCTTTGAGCCTGTGTTTAGCGCATTATTATGGGGAGTTATAATCTTTCATGATTTTGCAGGTGTGATTTTTGTTTTGATTTGTTGGCGTTCGTTCAACAAAACGTTTTTTGTTACCACTGTGTGTGTGTGTGTGTGTGTTTTTTTTTGTTTATAAATTCACTGCTTAGCCAACCTATGTCTACAAATCAACAAAAATCTTTAAATTATGTTTTTACAATTGGCAGTATCTGAACGATGTTATAATTTCATTTAAAATTAGTTAGTTGATTGTTTTTTAAATAATTTCTGCACAAAATAACATTTTTCGATTCGTTGTAGTGACACTTGGGGGAGGCTTATGTCCAACTGACTGAAATTATGATGATTATGATAACTTAAGTCATCAATAAGGAAGATCTTCAGTATTATAGTTTTACTTTGTCTAATTAAATTATCACTACTGCTGTCAACAGTGAATATCGTGAGGCATAAAGGGCCACAACAAAAAAATAGAAGACATGAGACACCCATTATCTTGTATCCTTATCCAAGACATGGTGTTCCCGTATGCCAAAATTTCATTGAAATCCGGTCAGCCATTCAAGCGTAAACGAGTAAAGCCTTTAGGCACGATTGGTCCAATTCACCTTTTCGCAGTTGGTCCAATTCGCAGTTAGTCCAATTCGCAGTTCGTCCAATTAAGGGTGTTTCTAATATCGTGCATACGGATTTGCCCCGCAAACGTAACCTCAGCAAATATCCTTTTCATACAAGTATTTATTGTAATGCGTGCAATACGCATTACAATTAAAGGCACGCGTTTTTCTGCTTTTTGAAATTTTCGGAGTGCGGAACTAATCCGCGTGCGTGATGAAATCCGCATGATATTAAAAGCACCGTAAGAAATTAGTTATCCTAATAGTAGGCAAATATATGGGCATCGACGCTCTATATTGGTAGCGCATGATTATTGTCTATACACGCACACTCAAACACGCTATTGAAGAAATCAAGAATTTTAGTTTAGAAATTTCATTAAAAAAAAAAATGTTCTAAAAAAACATATCTATTTTTAAAATAACTGAAATCGATTCAGTTGCCTATTCTCTTTGCCTATTCTGTACAAAGCTTTCATGATGTGCGTTTATGTTACATTTTACAACAACATGCAACACAACAACAACACAATGATTTTTTGTCGTTGAAATTGAAAGAAACTATGAAATAATAATTAATTACGTAAAGTGTTTTAATATAATTACTGTTTTCATAAGGGTTACATAACGCGTAAATAATAAAGACATCAAACGTCAAAACGAGCCTTTTATTTTTTGACAACTTTAGTGTGATTATTATCATCAAATTTCTTAGACAATCTCAAAAAATCAAAATCAAAATCAACTCTTTTATTTCAAATAGACCATTTACAGGCACTTTTGAATAGTCAAAATGTCGGTCAGTCAAAAAAAAAAAGTGAAGCTAAATTGATCTCCTTCACAAACAGCTCCAAGAGAAACACAACGTGTACTAAATTGCCGTGTGTAATATTAGGCGAACAATTGACGAGTTTCCAACTACGGCGATCACAAAGCTAAACTTAATTGTTGTGTTCACGCCTCCATCGCTGCCTTAACTGTTTCTAACTAAAATTGATTCCCTTGCCAAGCTATACTGATATTGGCGGTTTATGCATTAAGGTATAATTTGATGAGGAAGGGAAATTATAGACGAAAACCTCACTGATTGAAATTTAGGTGAAACTATTACTTGACTGCGATCCCATCTGATGGTTTTTTTTTGTATGGTAGGTAAAATCATCCAATGATAAATCCCGGCCTTGGGCGGAGCGGGAAATAGTGTCAGACTCTTTCTGACTAAAAACCTACCCTGTTCCTTCCCTGCGTTGGATCCAGGGCCCTGGTAAGCATTTTCATACCCCAGAGCCCTAGAACCTGATGGTAATAGCATAGCATTGCATTGTATCAGCCTTATAGTGAAGGTAGCACCATTGCGTGCCTAGAAGCGGTGGGATAAGAGCGAGTTTTCAAATAAGTGTATTGAAAAAAAAAATACTTCCAAATAGCGCAGTTTCTTCCACACAAAAGTTTCCGAGAAAGGCCTACAAAATTTAAACCTCCAAAGCCGAGCTTAAATTAAACTAGAACAAACTAGTGCTTAATCAATGTTTGAAATATGAATAGCTTGGCACAACATAGTTCAACCCGGCAATTTGGCGGAACACTAGTTATAAAACAAATGAATTGTAAATAAAAATGTCTGGATGCAAATGAAATTGTGCTGCGGTGACGTATATTGGTATTAAGTCATATCCGTGTCATAAAATTTTCATATTTAGCATGGAAATGAAAAAGTTTTGTATACTTTTATGTGTGAGTTTTATAGTACTAAAAAAGGACTGTCATAATGTGTTTAATATTTTTATAGTCATAGTCATAGTAGTCATAGTACTTTATTGGTAAGGGATTCTTACACGTCATATACAGAATTTAACATTTATGTCAACAAATGAATACAATTAAGTTCCATTACAATGTCAATTAATAAAAAATTACAATGTCAAACAAAAAAGAAAATTACAAGAAAACAAATAAATAAAAAGTCAAGTTACAATAAAATAAGTCCAAATTAATATTTAAAGTCAAATTAAATTAAATCATAAATTCGTCAAAAGAATAAAAAGCTTGCTCGATAAGCCATTTTTTTTTTTTTTTTTTTTTTATTTGTAACTAGGTGACCCGGCAAATTTCGTACTGCCTAATAGTCGGATATTTTATTTCTGATTTTATTTAGATCATACTTAGTCACCGTTTAAGCCTTTCCTGGACTATTACGAATATATCAAGACCAAAATTAGCCAAATTGGTCCGGTTGTTCTCGAGTTTTAGCGAGACTAACGAACAGCTATTCATTTTTATATATAAGATTTTAGGCTGTCTGTCTACCGGAGCGGAGCGAGTCTACTTACGGAGCGGAGAAACGGAGAAATAGTAACCAATAGGATTGCACAAAAACTCCGCTCCTCTTCAGTGGACAGGGAGCGCGAACTAGTTTAAAAATTCGTACAAAACTGGCAAGCGGAGAGGAGAAACGAGTTTTAACAAACTACAGCTAAAACCGTCATTCCAGTTTAATTTTCCAGTAAATTCATTGGAGTTAAACCGTCGTGTAACTCCACTCCGCATTATATTCTCACTCCGCTCCCTAGCCTCACTCCACTCTGGTGGACATACACAGTCCGCAATTTCGCTCAGCATTACTCCTTTGCTCCGCTCCGCTGTCTCGCTCCTTACCGGTGGACAAGCAGCTTAATATTTGAATATAGATTCCTGTTCTAATTTCAAACTTTAAAGGCTTGCTCAGTAAACGAAACTGAACAACTTTCCAAAAGTTTTTTTTTCAGGACACGAAGAAAATAATCGGCCTGTCCATACAAAATTATGAACTTGATTATACAGTTTGTATGGGGAGGACTTGATTAAACAGGTTGAATGGGGAGGCCGATTTTTTACCTGTTCCTAACATCCTGTATACTAGTTTTAGTTATTTTAACATTTAATCGAATTTTAGAAATCGGAATGACAAACACGTGATATTTATTTTTAATCAGCAAAAATATTTAGCGCCTGCAGTTAAATCATTGCAATCGGTTGGCGAGTGAAATTAAATAGATTGCTAATATAATCGAACAGGCGCCTTGCGCTTTATTTACTCTCGGTCAACACAGATGGCGTTGTCGCGCGTTCTTATTACATTTACATTAATATAATAATTAATATAGAAGTTATTGGAAAGAAGTAATTAGAAGTGATGTGAGCTGATTTGATGAAGTATGCGTTGCAGCTGCTGCTATAACTAACAATATTTACTGCGCTTAGGTACGCTTGTTAGCTATTAATTTTAATTATAATATACTTATTATAATTCTAACTTCTGGTCAAATAGTAAAAAAAAAAAAAACTGTGGAAGTTAAGTATTGAAGTTTCAAATTAAACTACATAATAATATCAATTGATGCTGTAGCGATTTAAAAAATTGTTTAAAAATAAGTTCTCCTGTTTTATCGTGATAAAAAACAATATATTAGTTTCTACAAAATTATTAGTGACTCGCGATGACCTTGGTTGGCCAAATCTTTGTGTATCTTTAGCTTACGATAGCGCTGTAATCGAGTTATACTCGATGATAATATTGGAGCTATACTCTATGATACTGGTAGATAGAAATACTGGTATATACTCATAGCTATATTTTTTAATTAGATACACAAAAGTAAAAAAGGAAGAGGGTGTCTTCACCAAGCAGTGGGATATAGGCTAACTACTGCTACTTAGGTATATGCTTTTATAAAAAAAAAAACTATTTTAGTGATTTTGAAGATGTAATTATTAAGATAGGTACCTATTTAAAATTAGCAAACTATGACAAGTTAAGGGTTCTTTTTTAATTTGTACCCAATGAAGCTTTTATGACATTTCTAGATTTATATTAATAATTTAAATAAATCATTCAAATATTTTTTCTGATAAAAATATATCAATTTTATAAGATAGAGACAACAATTTTTGAAGTATCGTCAATGTTCATAAGGAAGAATTATGTAACTCGTACGATACGGTAATGCGTTGATAAAAACATAATGTTTGACATAACGACACCAGTGTGTGGTATTTATTATGATAATGAGATAAAGACTGCTCCACACGAAGATAGTAGTTGACTGGTAAGTATGAGTGATGATTGTAGAAAAACGACTTTAGACTTTTCTCAACGATATATTAAAAAATTACTTCATTTCACTTCGAACGAATACGTAACACTGACTTTAGAACAGTAAAATATTCTTTTCTTACAAATATTCAAACACATTCTAGAAGATACTAACATCCTTCGAACTACTATCCAACCAGAATACGTAGTACTGACTTTAGAACAGTAAAATATTCTTTTCTTACAAATATTCAAACACATTCTAGAAGATACTAACATCCTTCGAACTACTATCCAACCAGTATGATAACTTAGTAATAATTCCATAAAAAAATAAATGTATATTGTTTTTTTTCACCTGTTGTAATTAGAGACACAATAGAAAGACAATAGGTGTGCGGACGCCGGCGTCCTCTCGGGGAATAATGAATTATACTATATATTATTATTATTATTATGAGCCCGTTGTGTCCCACTGCAGGGACATAAATAAAATAAAAAAATATAATTTCTTATTCGATCACGGAAAGAAACGCCAAGTATAGCCTTGGAGTGAATTTAAGCCTTCTGATGAGGCTCGGACTCGGGATTTATGATCCTTAAGAAGGATTTACTAAAGGCTTTTTATTAAACTGTTTTTATATTAAACTGTATGTTATGTATATTTAGAATATTATAAAAAAAAATCTTTATATAATATTTTTTTACCGTTTTGTGTCCTAATCTTTAAGATTTTCACCACGCCTTCATCAATTACGTTGATCATTCTACTAATGACTCCCACTATTTTCGTGTGCCGATAACATTATTGATAATAGCATTAAACCAGCGGCAACGTGGCCCGACTAGCCGGTTAGTAGCGTTGCGCGCGCGCCGGTCAACAAACGTGTGGCTAAATAAAGAAATCAAAATGGCGTCGCGAGGCACACAGTGTTTTCTCACAGTGACTAGGAAATATAGCTCAGCAGCTGATAAAAATGTGGCTTTCCTCGGCCTTGGAAACATGGGCGGGTTCATGGCTGCAAATCTGGCCAAAAAGGTGGGTTATAAGAAAGAAATACTGGCTGGAATGTTAATGTCAAATGATGTTCTGTATTCAAATCAGTTTGTTGTATTTGAAATTGGAATTTATCTTGTTATGATTGTCGGTTGATCTGGAGAAGGCTTAAAAACTTTTTCTGATTTTTGAATATTTGAATTTCGAATTTATATTTAAAGAGTGCTTCTTAAAAATAATGGCTAATTCATTCGATTTTGAATCATTAGAATTATATTTATGTATTTGCATAAGTACGTATTTGAATTTGAATGACTTAAATTCCAAGGTTTCCTGTTGATTAAATTATACTCGTATTTAAATTTTGAATAGATTTGCTGTTCCAGTGATAAACTCGTTTTTATTAACTGGTTCAAGAAAATTATTGTTAACAAACTATTTAAATGATAAATGATATTTTTTATTTAGCAAATAGGTTCTCAAAAAAAAAAAAAACATAATAAACTACACCAGCACGTTATTTATATGAAATCAAAGTTGTAAAAAAATAAAAAAATAAAGGAATGCATATTGTATGGAGGAATAACATCCGTTTACATATCTCAATTAATTTATAATGTAAATGCACTGTGAGTAGTCGTTGACCTCTTTTTTACTTGATAATAATCAAATGGGTTCTGCCGCTCCCGGATTCCCTCGCTCTTTCGCTCTAAACTATGGCCTGAACCAGGCCCTAGCGTGAGAGTTCGTCGCCGCCGATCACTTCCACGAGGACAGGGCGGCAATTCACCCGAGTGGAACACTCCTCTACCGTGTCCTTCAGACCATCTGCACAACGCTGACACCTGGGTGTCAGCTCGCTGTCCGATCGTAGCTCGCTGCCCGTTCATCCGGTAACAGTCCGGACCAAGCCCAAGTCGTCGACGGTGCGCACTGTTCCAGTTGTCAGCAAACCGTAGGGACCCTGCAGAAGGCTCGAAGACGGCCAAGGGTTCGCTTCTGAAAGGAAGGCTCGGCCCTGGTATGCAAAGCAACGTAGGAATGGGGTGGGTTTTTTAGTCAGTAAGAATCTGACATCAGATCTCCTGTTTCACCCAAGGGGTCGTCATTGGATGATTTTCACCCACCATAAAAAAACACCAGGGTGTTTCTTCTGCCCAAATGCGACACAGGAACTTCTTGAAACACCCATAAGGTCGTGCGCCAGGCAAAAAATTGGCCTCTGTAGCCACTACTCAAAAAGGGGATTTATCGCCGCTGTTCTGGCGTGCCCTGGCATAAGCCTCTGGATTCAAATAGTCTTATGGACCCGATATTTGAACGTAATAACTAAGTAAAGAACATGTGTTAGCTACTGAATTAGCTATTTAGTTAAACCCTAATAATAATAATTATTATTACCATAGGAACAATTAACAATAATTGTGCCCATTGTACCCTTATTTATAATAATGTGTCCTATATTTGTTGTTTATGCGGTGTACAATAAAGAATATATAAATAAATAATAATAAATAATAAATGGCCTTATCTTCTTCACTTCATTTATTATTCTTTCATTCATCAATTTATTCATTATTCACTTAGACAGGCCTTCTAGTGGTCAGTGGCCGTGACTGATATGTCAGAGGTCGTTGGTTCGATTCCCACCCAAGTCAAATGTTTATGTGATGAGCACGATCATTTGTTCTGTGTCTGGGTGTAATTTATCTTTAATATGTATGTATTTAAAAATATATAACTACGTTTATTAGTCTGTTGTATAGTACCTACTCATAGCACAAACTCTGCTTAGTTTTGTTATTAGATGGAATTGTATGATAGTTGTGGAATATTATTGTAATCCAGACGGAAACAATAATATCAAAGTCAAAGTCAAAGTCAAATATGTTTATTTGTTACACATAGGTATAATGTATGCACTTTCAAAGCGAACACACCCATGACACGGCTTAATAAGTTCTCAAAGCTGCCAGCATACTTCATAAGTAAAGGTATACTTTTTCTCACAAATGAACTAATGCTCGATCGCGATCCCACCTGATGGTAAGCAATGATGCAATCACTGATAGTGAAGCGCACTAGTTTAATAGCCTTTCACCATAGCCTTGAAGACACCTAAGTTATAATAGGACGGGAAGACTGCAGCAGGCAAATTGTTCCAGTTCTTCGATGTAAGAGGTATAAACGCCGCGGTTAAACTCTAACATCCGTATTTATAAAGAAGTAATTACTTGTGGTAACGGTCCCGACTTACGTGTTGTAGGTCGCGGGTTTAAACCCAGTCAGGCGCATTACTTTGTGTAACTTATTTCATCACCATTGCTCTCAAAAAACGGTGAAGGAAAACATCGTGAGAAAACCGACATGTCCTAGAACCAAAAATTCGAAAACATGTGACATCTATCAATCCGCACCGGGCTCGCGTGGTGGATTACGGCCCATTCCCTCTTCTAGAAAGGAGGCCTGAGTCCCAGCAGTGCGAACATTATTAAGGCTGATGCAAAGTGCAAAATTACTTGTTACTAAGTAAAATCTTATTAAGTCATTACTTGACGTTAGAAATCTTCATTCAAAATTAATAAAAATCTTAACTATAGAATACAAATTCATACTTAAGTAGTTACTTTTACTCAATTAATTCGTTTTACTTGTTTATAAATACGGGTGTTAGTGTGGAATGTAGAGATGTCAACAATGTAATTTAAGGGTTTTTTTTTTTTGGTAGGTAAAATCATCCAATGACAAATCCCGCCCTTGGGTGGGGCGCGAAATAGTGTCAGACTCGTACTGACTAAAAACCTACCCTTCCATTCCTTGCCTTTGTCCCGGGGCCCGTGGTGACATTCTCACATAACCGGTGGCCGGAAATCGGGATCAGAATCCCGGTGGCGGCGGTGGCGTGTGCGCCTTTGCTTAATGCGGTCGGCCTCCTCCTTTACTAGCATTACTACTTCGCAAAAGGAGGCGACCGCCTGCCACTCCTCCTCGCTCCGGAGCATGGCTTGAACCAAGCCCCGGCGCGAGAGATCGCCGCCGATCGCCCCCACGAATGTAATATAAGGGTGGAGATACTTATCTCATATGTTGACCCTATCTATCAGACTACTGTTAACATTAAATAGCAGTTACACAATAGTGATAATAAATGTCATTACGGGGTGATTCTTTGAAACTGAGAGGTGTCGCATTCTTCTGGCCTAGCTTTTTCTTTACAATTTGATATTTGTTGTTATAGCGACAATAGAAATGCATCATCTGTGAAATACAATTGTCTAGCTATCACGGTTCATGAGATACAGCTTGGTGACAGACAGACGGTCAATGAAGTCTTCATAATAGGGATCCGTTTTTACCCTTTGACTACGGAACTCTTCCTTTCTTCTTTTCTTCTTCTTCTTCTTCGGAGTTATTTAAGAGTTTATTTATTGGTGATCAAAGACGGAACCCTAAAAAACTGTCTTTTCAAACTCGTATTATCAACCACACGTGATTGATAAACGAATCGTTGTATTAATATACTTTGACATTGACCCATCACATTCGACTGTTGTCGTCTGCACTGACCGAGTGCCCGAATAAAAGATTGTTTGTCTCACTCACACGTTCTATTGATGCCATGGGTGGAAGAGAGAGCCAACATAAATGGAAAAGCTTATGATAAGCTGGCTTGTGTTATCATGCTTACAAAATAATTATTGATGAGCAAGATTTTGTGGCGATTATATTAACAGAATTTATTTGTTAATCGAAATAGTCCAAAAGCTAGCTGAAGCTAGCGAAGTGTGCTAGGGAAAAAACTTTTTACAAATAAATACAACCGACTTCTATGTAAAAAAACTAATAATTTTGTTTCTATAATATTACTCTTTGTTATTTAACACCGACTTCGAAAATTAAAGTTAATTTGCAATTTTTGAGATTTTTTTTTACATTGAACTCGGTGGTATTTTTTTTGTACACAAATCATATTTGCTAGCAAATATGATAAATTTTACAATAATAAATGAGACAATAATAAAGTATCATAGCAACTCTAATAAAATTATTGTACGTTACAGCTAGTAACAATATGACATATAACAGAATATTTTACAACTTGTACCATATATGGCACAGAAAGAATTCCTGTGCCATATATGGTACGCTTAGTGAGCGTATTATATATATACTATAGCCAGTAAAATTAATAAGAATTCAAAGCTACCGATTTAGCCCATTGGGAAATAGGCACATTATTATAACAAGGCTTCTCGGCCTCTACCCAAATCACCGTCGAGACGGACAAGATGAAAGTTATTGATAAAAAATACTTTTTCAACATGATTTACCCAAAATATGGCTTAGGATTTTATTCATCCAATTTAGAAAGGTAAAAAGATGTCTGATACCTATTATTATATTAAATCCATATTTCGCTTTCAATTGTAATTATTTGACGACAGTGAAAAGGTAAATTGTCACGGTCAAATTTTAGATACTGATATTATGCACACAACTGTACTTTTTTGCTTTTTTTTCCTGTTACCTGAATATTTTGTGATTAAAAGAATCTTTTTCTTTCTTTCTTTTTTCTTTCTTCTTTACATTGATTAAATCCTTCTAATTTTTTCAAGCAAGCATTATTGTAGACCATAAAAATTATTGTATGGTCCTTTTATATCCGATCTCACCAAGAAAACAACTGTACCTAATTCCAAACATTTTAATGGACCTTTGAGTTAATTTTAATGGTCAGAGTAATTATAGAAGAAACATCGATCTCATTAGTGTTTAAATATTTTTTTTTTGTGATCGACACGTATGTATTTACTTAAACTTATTTACAGAAATAAATATAACAGGCAATCCGCCTCAGTGCCCCGGGTGTTATAAATCTTTGAAATGCTTAAAGCGTTAAAAATAATTGAGCCTTCCTCAAAATCACTCTCTTTATTAGTAAAAAATACATAAAAATCCGTTCAGGAGTTGTTGAGTTTATCGCGAATAGACAGACAGAGTACCTACTTGGTTTATAATATGTATGTTTTGTAATATGTAGTATTTTGCGTTAACTAACTTTTAACTTAGAGTAAAAGCAGTTAATGGCATCTAAAATCTGACCCACGAATTTCCACTTCTACCAAAACAAGGGTCTCTCAAAAACACATTAACACAATTCCCTAAAAAATACAAGCTCGAAATGTCTTAAAAATCCCTTTCAGAATTAACAGGGCGTAACCTTAAATCGAACTTGTTCTACAAATCCCTTCGAACCTTAAAATGGTTTGCGTAGAAAGCAGTCATCTACATAACTTTGCATAATCTATGAATCAACTGAAAGGATTTTAATTTTAAATTACAGTTAATGTACCATTAAACAGTCGAGAAGATTTTATCTGCGCTCTCTCTTTGCTTTTTTTCGAGCATTTATTGGCAATTCTCTTTGTGGCCGTTGTGATAATATTGTGTGTAACTCAATATTATTACAGTTTTACAATATGCATCTTGAAATCATTCAGTTATTAAATGATATTTATTTTACAAATAGGTTTTTAAAAAATCGTCTATATTTTTTTTCGTGAGTTTTAACTAGATGAGGTCGGTGTTTTCCAGCTACTGCCCTGAGAAGAAACACAGAAAAAAACTCAGCGGTCAAAGTCTCTTTTAAAGGCCATGCACAAACATGTAATGGTTTCATTTATTACATGTTTTAAGCATGATGACGAGCAATAGCAAAGCTGATGATTCTTTGGGCAAAGATCGAGCAAGGCCTCTGGTCACGTCAGACCAGTCGGTGTGAAATTTCCTTGAAAAAGAGACGCGCACTCGTCTCTCCCCACGATCCCAGTGTTTCAACCTCAAACGGTTCAAAGCTGTAATTACCAATAAGGTTACTGTCTTTGATCATCAAAACGGCGGAAGATAAGTGACTCGCTTCTAGTGTGTGAACCGCTGATTTCACATCGTTCGAGACGATCACACACTTTCGGTGCCTAACGTTATTTCGCTCGCACGACAGCGCCGGCTCTTATCTCTGTCCTTGTCTATCAGTGACTACAGGTAGTGTAGATGTGTGAGTTTCGAGTCCAGGTTTTTTTATTGTGAAGTTAGCGCGTAACGGTTTTTTTTTATAATATACTTGCGCCGCTTGAGGGTCTCAGCAGTCGCAGCGGCAGCGCCAACACAGCCTGCCGAACTAGGAACATGGGAAGGCGCAAGGATGTCGTCACATTATTTGTGTTTAGGGCTGATTCATCATTCAATATAAAAACTTTGTTCAACTAAACTGAGCTCAGCGTAATCTAGTTTAAAGACCCGTGTCGTAAACATGGGCGACAACAAAAGAATTGAAACTGAGTTTAGCGTAAAATAGGTTCAATTCATCGCGGTGAAACACAAAATGAAGCTATAATCTCGATTAGTCGCTCAAACAGCGTTTTGTTTGAACGAATCGCGATTAGTTTATTGGTGAATTTAGCCCTTGGTTACTTTATGTAAAAGATTAGTTAAAATTTTATTTTATTGTTTGTTTTGTACCAGTCCTAAATAAAAGTTTTTTTCTTCTGTCTTTTACAAATATGAAGCGCTCTTAGCTAAAAGAAAGGTAATCAACCACAAATTTGCAAATCCAAGCTACGCCAAATACTGGTATATGCTAGTAAGTGTTTATGATTTCAACGAAAACCCCGTCTCTTTGACAAATGAAGCGAATTTTCCCTCGCAGGAAATGGTGTACGGCAAAGCTAACGTACTAAATAGTTTTATTTTGTCGGCTCACCAGTACTTACCTTTTTAGTATTCACTTTGCTTTTTTATTTTTCGAGTTTTTCTGCCGTATCGATGATCATAAGGTAGTCTGTTTGGCCATTAATGGTATTAATACTTGCTTTTTTTTTGTATACATTCTCCTGCTCGTCGGGATTCCGATATCGATTTCAGGCCACCGTAGGCGCGGGCTTTTGGACGGTGAGCAATGGGTAGCTCGCCGTCCGACCGTCCGGTAACCGTCCAGACCGAGCCCAAGTCGTCGACCACGCGCACTGTTCCCGCGCGCCTCAAGGAGTTGTCAGCAAACCGTAGGGGCCCAGCAGGGTCGAAGCCTACTGGGGCCATTGACTGATTTCTAGTATGAAGGGCTAAGAAGGAACGGGGTAGGATTTTAGTCAGTAAAAGTCTGACACTATCTCCCGCTCCATCCAAGGGCGGCGGATGTCATTGGATGATGTTAACTACCATTAAAAAAACCCCGGGCCCCTGGAACAAAGACAAAAAAGGAGTGGGTTTTATTAAGTAATAGTCTGACACCCCCTCGCACTCCGCCCAAGAGCGGGAGAAGTCATTGGATGATTTTCCAAAGCCAGTTTTTTATTTCGACGTGATCTCCACTGTCATGGTGAATGCCACTCTACCTATTGTTTGTAGATTGGCTTCCTAAATTAAACCTTACCAATTATTTCCAGGGCTTCGCAGTCCGTGGCTACGACCCCTCAAAGGAGGCTCTGACAGCAGCTGCAAAGAACGGCATCAAAGAAGCCTCTTCCATCGCCGCAGCGGTAGAAGGCGCTGATGTCGTGGTTTCTATCCTGCCTAGCAACAAGGTTGTACTGGACGCCTACCTAGGGAAAGATGGCGTGGTTAAGCATGTGAGTATTTTGTTGTTCTTATTGAGGTGCCCATAAGAAACGGTGTTAGAAAGGTAGGGCAGGGCCCATTGCTCACATAATGGATGGCCAATGCGAGCGATGCAACCTGCAAGCTTAAACAAATGAATTAACGTTCCCGCCAAATGCTTTAGTCATTACTTGCAGAAAAGTCATGTGACAAGGGGCGTGACAGGTAAAGTCATTGCCATACATTTGGTATTTAGCGTTTAGCAGGAACGCTAACGAAAAAGTCATTAATTTGGCTTTGGGTTGATTTTTGAAAGCTAGCAATTTTTTAATTCAGGAATAAATACTCGTATAGTAGTCCGATAGCTTACTCGTATGTATGGAAAATATTTAAAAATAAAAAGGCTATATTTATTATTTATAATCCGCTGTTATCCGACTATCGAAAAATCAGGCAAAAACCTGCAAAAAGTTTTTTTTTATGTGCCTGTCTGCGATTCCACTTGATAGTAAGCAGTGATGCAGTGGGGTAATAGGTTTCATGAACCGGATCAATCCTCCATGGCATTAAAACGATCAAAATTTTGCCGTGTAAATAGTAGACTACAAACTATCTGTGCATCTTATATCCTTCCCAGTAAAATCCATCCAAAAGTTATCTTTAAATTGGCTATAACACCACCCATTGTTACTCCTTGTTATTTTAAGTTCCTACTGTAATTTTATTTATTATTTTGTACAGAGAAGCATTATGATACAATCTATCTTAAAAATAAATAAGCTGTACTTAAAATATTGAATTACTATCTAGAAGTTCGCTGACTTTCTTGGTAAACTGCGAAAAGTTAACAACATAAAGCAGTAAGGAAACATAATATTTCCTTCAGTGAAAGTTAAGAATGTCGAGATCATGTCTAACTTACCCGCGGTCAAGTAATACGATATTTACGGTAATATTAGTTCTTGTAGCTCTAAGTTACGAAGACCTGACCATAATACGGCTTGCCTAAGTTATTCAACTTTTGACAAACAGTGCTTACTTAAGTTGGAACATCAAACGAGTCGAAAAGATGAACTTCAGAAGTGAAAACCACTTTGTCACTGCCTTGTAAGAACTCGCTTTTGAGAACTATTCAGTCTTTATGGCAAACTTACGGGTTCTTAAGCAACCACATCATTTTGTGGCTTATTCCCATGCGTTCCAAATTTTTATTCCCAATGGCTCCAAAAAAATTGTGTAATGGTTTGCGAAATTCGACCTGGTCACTATATACGGAACGAAATTCTATATATTATATTCTGAGAAATTGAACGTTATATCTAAAGAATTCTTTAATATTATTGCTTTTGTGTTTTGTAAAATTGATGCCCTGAAATTGCCGTATTTAAGATTGTATTGAAAAGACAATGGGCGCTTTTGCATGGATTCCCCTTCTATTCCTCCAGTTCTTAAATTACTGAGTTCTAAGGTAATAATCATAGAAATAATGTTTGACTGTTAGTTATGTGATATCGAATAAGCAATGTAATAATCATATTTTTTAAAGTTTATGCTAGTGTTTAAATATAGATAGCAAAAAAGAATTGTTTTTTAAGACAGTTGAGTTAAAACAGTTATCAAGATACTTAGAGAATTGATTATTTTTTATAAATAATATGCAAAAAGGGTAGTGCGTTTTAGGCATTAATCTGCTAATTAGATGCAGAATAGCATTTCATTGATCCTCAACTCTGACAGTATCATAGAATAAAATGGCAAATGCCACAATTTCATACAGCACTGAGTCCAAAACGCCCATTCTCTTTTAGTTTTACAACTCTACAACGCTACAATCTGTTTGATTTGTATCAGATTTTTAATAAAATCCGTTGTTCATTCTAGGCCCGTAAAGGAGCTCTCCTCATTGACTCCAGCACTGTTGACCCCAACGTGCCCAAAGAGATCTTCCCCGTGGCTCTCGAGAGTGGAAAAGGCTTCACAGATGCTCCTGTCTCCGGAGGTAAGAATACTAATACCAACAATCTGTAATACTGGTTTAAAGACGTTATTTCCATGGTAGGACACAATACTAAAAATAGGCAAAGTATTTTTTTTATTAAAAACGTTACTCGTATATTTTTATATAAAAAAATCTTACGTTTGAAAATTTGCGAACTTCGCTTTTACCTTTATAGTCATAGGTTCTGTAACTAACATGACAGGCCCCAAACTTTTTTTTTTAAGACCATCGACAAATAAATCAAACCTTTTTCTTGTTCTTGAGGAAATAATAATTTCTTAAAACTAAAAATTGGAAGACATCCCACAAGACAGAAGAGACAAAATCCGCCGTGCAGGACCAGAATGGGTTGGTGGATGTCAGGAAGACATTATGACATCCACCAACCCATTCTGGTCCTGCTTGGTAGATTGTCCTTTTCCCCTCCTAGAGATAAAGTTTATGGTTATGTTTATGCTAAGTACCAGAAAGATAAATTTGCCGTCATATAAAGCATCATATCTCCCTGAACAGTTGTTTACTCTCATCTATCTATCTATATATATATAGATATATATAAAAGTAGAAACGCACAGCCGAAACTACTGGACTAGGAGAGTGAAATTTTGCACAAGGATTCCTTTTATGACGTAGGAGAACACCATGAATGAAGGGATTTTTGAAAATTAAAACGTCGAGAGATGTCGTGCGGTGTTCCGCAGGGATCGGTACTAGGACCACCCTTGTGGAACATCAGGTACGACTAGGTGCTGCAAGGCGACTTCCCCGATGGGGTCAGCGTGGTCTGCTACGCGGACGACACGTTGGTCCTTGCGCAGGGAGAGTCGTACCGGACGGCGGTCGAACTAGCGACACGCGGGGTTGCGATAGTCGTTGACAGGATCTAGTAGTTGGGACTCGAGGTGGCATTGAAACTTTTAAGGGGGTAAAAATAAATTTATTTGAATCTTATTCCGTGGGCAAATATATGGAAACTATCACAATTAGTAAATCAAGTAAATATCTAAGGCTGCAATAATTTGTTTATCAAAACGACCTTTGCAAAACGATTTGGAGGATACTTAAAATTGTAGGGACAATTTCAATTTTTTCGGTTGATTAAATTGAAAATTGGAACTAATTCTAAACTAAATAAATGATATTATTCCCGCGAACGAAGTTACGGGCAAATAAAGTACTTATTAGTAAATCAATAAAACAACCGGGCTTTGGTTCAGGCCATGGTCCGTAGTGAGGAGGGATGGCAGGCGGTCGCCTCCTTCTGCGAAGCAGTAATGCTAGCAAAGGAGGAGGCCGACCGCATCAGGCAGAGGCAACGGGGCGCTCGCCCCAGCCGCCGCCGGGATTCCGATCCCGATTTCCGGCCACCGTAGGCGCGGGCTTGCGGACGGCGTGCAATGGGTAGCACGCTGTCCGATCGTCCGGTAACCGGCCGGACCGAGCCCAAGTCGTCGACGGCGCGTTCTGTTCCCGCGCGCCTCAAGGAGCTGTCAGCAAACCGAAGAGGCCCAGCCTGCTAACTGCAGGCAGGCAGGGTTGATGCCTGCTGGGGTCAAGGGCCGTTTTCTGAGAGGAAGGCTCAGCCCCGGCACTAAAGGCAACGAAGGAACGGGGTAGGTTTTTAGTCAGTAAGAGTCTGACACTACTTCCCGCTCCGCCCAAGGGCGGGATTTGTCATTGGATGATTTTACCTACCATAAAAAAAAAAAACAATAAAACAAGACAATTTAATCAATAAAAATTAACTAGTCCATTAAATACGCATCTCCAGTCAAGGTTAACTACTGATATATCGTTATCAGAGAGGTGATGCAACAAACAGATTTGATAAACAAATCATATTTGTGAATCTCGCCAGTAAAGTAGGTACATGTGATATGAATGGTTATCAAATGGATGATAAACGTGGAGGTATGTTGTTTCCACGTATGTTTTTATCTGAGCAGGTACGGTAGGTGGTAAATATGTTGTGGTACAAATATCACTTGAAAGTGGATTTATATTATGATAAACATAGTTATAGGTATAAGTGAGAGGAGTTGTGGGAGTGTCCGAAGGAGTTAGCGGGCAAATGAAAGAACACTCTGGGTTTTAGTCAGTACATGTCTGACACCCGCTCCCGCTTCACTAAAAAAAAAAAACTCAGAGCGGGGTCATTTGATTATGTCACACGTAAAAGACACAGGATAACAGTAATGTCCCAGATAAGCTTAAAAAAGTAAATCTGAATTGAAAATTCACATTCGTACTTGCCCGGTTTTGAACCCTGCAGTCTCATGCAAGAGAGGTGGGTGCCTGAACTACTGGGCTATCACGACATAGTGCAAAAGCGACTGTAATCAAAAAATAAAGAAACGACCATATCAACTAATGGGTATAATCATTATTATCATTACTTAGTAACACCTAAAAACATGAGTATTAGATATAGCTCGATTCGACTGGCCTGTTGGTCTAGTGGTTAGTGGCCCTGACTGCTATGCCGGAGGTCGTGGGTTCGATTCCCACTCAGGACAAATGTTTGTGTGATGAGCACGATCATTTGTTCTGTGTCTGGGTGTTATTTATCTATAATATTTATGTATTTAGAAATATATACGTATGTTTATACGCTGTCTGTTACCCATAACACAAGCTCTGCTTAGCTTGGGACTAGACGGTGTTGTGTAATAGTTGTGGAAATATTATAAATATAGCATAAAAGGTGGCCAAATTAACTTATCGCAAGATAACAAAATCATAACCATATCACGCCAGCAAACAGTTGTGATATAATCCTTTTTAATGTCGTTTTTTATAATATTACGAAGTAATGCGTAATGCTCTCTTGACGATTATGACTTCATGGAATTAATAAAACTTAACTAAAGTCAGCTGATTGTTGTCTGCCATCGAATACGAAGTTAATAATTTTGTACTTAGTCGGATGTATTACATTGTGTAATTTATTTCATCACCACTGCTCCCAAAATGGTGACGGAAAACATCGTAGGGAAACCGGCACGTCCTAGAACCAAAAATTCGTAGACATATGACATCTAGCAATCAGCTTTGGGCCCGCGTGGTGTGTAACGAGCCATTCCCTCTCCAGTATTGGGATAATTATAAGGCTGATTATTCTTATGCTAATTCTGTCTTGGATAATCCCGTAAAAAAATAAATCATCCTAATTTTCTTGGCCTTGTGCAGTAGGTGCCCTAAGTTACCTAAAACCTATTAAAGGCGGGTTAGGTAACTTAGGGCACCGATGCTACTATGTTACTTGGGGTCGACGCAACACGTTTTTTTCTTCCATTTTATACTATTAACATTCATACTATCAGAAAGAAAGAAAGAAAAAGAGTTTATTTGCCACAAAGACACAGGATAGCAGTAATGTCCCAGATAAGCATAAAAAGTAAATATGAATTGAAAAATTCACATTTGTACTTGCCCGGTTTTGAACCCTGCAATCTCATGCATGAGAAGCGGGTGCTTGGGCCATCATGACAGAGTATGCGTCTATAATCAAAAAATAAAGAAACGACCATATATCACTGACTCCTTCTTCTTTCATATCACTCCTCACTCAACCCATCCATCTTTTCTTCCATTCATCCACGTGAATACGTTCAACAATGGGATATGAAAAGAAAGTATAAACACAACAAAATTGCCTTGTAGGTGAAATTATTTCAATATATTTAGAAAATGTTCCTTGAAACACTTCAAAATTTCATCCCTTTTTTGCAGGTGTCATGGGCGCCCAAAATGCCACCCTAGCTTTCATGGCTGGTGGCCGCAAAGAGGACTTCGAGCGGTCCTTGCCTTTCCTCAAGGCCATGGGCGCCAAGCAGTTCCACTGTGGAGATGTGGGTTCCGGCCAGGTAGCCAAGTTGACCAACAATATGCTCATGGGCATCACTGGCATGGCTACAGCTGAATGTATGCATATGGGTATCAAGTAAGTAGATTTTTTTCTGATAGTGCTTGATATTACTACACTCTTTGATCTGGTGAAGGCTGCGGAAACTCGCGGGCCCGTTGCTGAGGCGACGCTAGGGGAGGTCTATCACCAGCGACGGACGTCTTTCAGCTAGTAATGAACACAATGATGACTTTTTATACTCCTTGGATACCAGTTCAATTTTTCGTCATAATGTTGCAAGAAAAATGGTCCAAGGATTCAATACATCAGCACGTACATATAAGATGTCATCGAGACGAGTTGGCCCAAATTAACAAAAAGATCAGTCTTGTTCTTTAAAACTAATGGATCATAGGAGGAGGTTTTATCAGAATAAAATAAATACACACGTACACAACTTATGAAGTATTGTTACTTCGGGGTCACCAGTTTAGAGATATGCGGAATAATGTGAAAAAACTCGCAAAACTCCATTGAAAAGGGACGATCCTCCGACCAGACGAGTGTTGCATCTGGTCTGAGGATCCGGGCGACTGTTCGAGTTGATTTTGAATTATTGTATATGTTTTAATCGCGCGGAGAATCGCGATGCAAGTTAAGAACTATCCTTCATCGCAGTATCGTATGTGGCAATATAGACCCAGTACTTACATATAACTACAAAAAAAAGAAAGGAAGAAGAAATATATCTTTAGTTCTCAAGCTGTTGTGCTGCGTGTATCCAGTATTTTCCATCAAAGGGTTTATTTGACATACTATCAGGGAAATAGTCAAAATGATCTTACGGACGGCAGTTATCTTTTTCTACAATTTTAACTGCTCACAAACCGGTGGTAAATACAATACAAGATACAGGTACATACAGGCCACACAGTTATTCCCTTCATCTCTTTCTCTACTGGGTAGTCAATTTTGTGACAGATTTCTCAGTCCAAGTCATTCAATGTTTCCGTCATAAGCATTAAATATCCATCTTCTTTTACAGAGCTGGACTAGACCCTCAAGTACTGCTGGACGTGCTAAACAACTCATCAGCTCGCTCATGGTCCACCGAGGTATACTGCCCAGTCCCCGGCCTGGTCCCTACTGCACCTTCCAGCAGGGATTATGAAAATGGTTTCAAGAATGAACTGATGGTTAAGGTAAGAGGCATCTGCTGTCATTGGGTGCACGGATCGAAGGAATACACTGGAATTGAGAGGCCTGGTTTATGTGAGGTTGCCTTAGGGAAATTTTAAGTCCAGCAGCAAATGCTTTTAGGCAGAATGATGATTAGGCAGAATATATCCTCACAATGGACAGGAAATATCAATAAGCACAGAATACGAGTAAATTATAGGTTATTTTTTATGTAGTTTTGACTTCAACTTTGTGTCCACAATAACCGATGCTACCGTGGGCAAAAATATACACGAATAAATTTTGATAGTTATAATCCCGTGGAGGGTCGCTCCGTTACATGAAACACTACCGATTTCTAAAGATAAAATTAAAAAAATAAAGTTCGTTTTTTAACTCTAGTTAATTTTTTTAAGTAAACTTCAGCTGGGTGAGTCCAATGAACTGTAGGTAGTTAGTATGCAACTACCGATAATTAACTATAAGATCATTGACTTGTTTACTTAAAGAAATTAATTTCTTACATGCGTATATTAATTCGAGTTTCAAAAAAGTACTTTATTTTTTAATTTTTTCTTTACAAATCGATAGTGTTTCATATACCGAATCGACCCTCCGCGGGATTAAAACGACCAAAATTTAACGGTGTATAAATAAGCAATGTTGTGAAAAACAAATCCAACCAATCAGTGCTGTGATTATTCTGACAACTTTTTCTGCAATTCAGTTCTTCAATTCTGGTACAGATATTAATTGAATAACAACTGTAAGTTGGCCTTAAATTCTAATCCTCTACGCAAGTTGATTAGATAAGAAATTGTTTTGCTAAACCTCGCAAGTAAACACGGAATTATTACGTCACTTGTGTAAAGACTGTTTATTAAAATGTGTGAATGTGTTTATCAAAAATATTTAAACATTTTATTGACCATCTGATGTAGATTTCGAACAAGAAATTTTTTTACTGCCTGGATGTTCTGAACAAGGGAATTTGGGATTGATCTCTAAGTCAGCAATGTCATTAGAAATCTCCATTTTTTTTTTGGCTTGTGAAATCAAATACCTACCTTCTCCCGTTCTAGGTGGACCGTAAATAGAGTGTCAGATTTTTACCGACTATCCACACATTTCCGAGTCAGGGCTATCCATGTTCTGAGTTATTCGTTTCAGTGTTCCCATCAGGGACGTGCCATCCGTCACCCGTGTTCACACATATCAGGGAAATCGGTATCAATGTAAAAATTACCATCACACTTTAATTGTTTTCCTATATTATCCCATATTATATTTTTCTTTTTAGAATTCAAATATTGTGAATTAGAAAGATGGTAAAGTATGTTATTCTGTACAAGTCCTATCCTTTCTGTGTTCATGTTGTTGTTAACGTACCTAGATAAAAATCAGATAGCACGGTTAGTGCGTCCGTGCGTCCGAGCGTGCTCCGGGACACTGACGATTCGGATGCCCTTGACACGGAGCTATGTGAACTAGTTCGTAAAAATTGTACGTAACCAATTTTTTCCCCGTCCCTGACGGAACACAGCAGGGCTGGGTACCTGGAAATATTTGGATAGCGCTTAAAACTTACACTGGTCCTTCAGTTATCCTTTGTATTCTAAGGCTGCAGTAACTCTTTCGACCGATTTCGCAGCCCAGGTGTAGCTCCTCCACCAGTCCTGTTACCTGTGCTTACTCTATGTGTAATATATACGTACATACATTACATTTTGTAAGTAACATCTTTTTTTCTCTGCCAGGATTTGGAGCTAGCCAGTAGTTTAGCGCTCGGCATCCGCTCCCCCATCCCTCTCGGCGCCGTCGCAACGCAGCTTTACCGCATCGTGCAGTCCCGAGGATACGGCCAGAAGGACTTCTCTTACGTCTTCCAACTCCTCAAGGACGATGCTAACAAAAAAAACTGATCAAACTAAAGTATTTTAAGTGAATATTTTTGTTGTTTTATTTAAGACCCCATTTAATATGAAAGTTATGGATACATACCACTACAAATGTGGCTATAGTCAGTAGTGTATTTAGGTGTGGGTGAAGTCGCGCCTCACCCCAGGCCTCACTCCCAAGAGGCCTTACGCAAGCAAGAGCTCTTTAAGAACGATATTTTATTAAAATTTACAGGCTTGCGTTTGACCACTATTTCATCATGGTAAGCGACGTTGTGGTCGAATACTGAGTTTGCGACGGTTAAGTTAGAACTACATTGCGCATACGTGGGCCACGTACTCCTATCTGGGCGCGTCGGTCTCCATACATTTTATATTCAAACTAGGCTTGTTGAACTACACTAGATCCACGCTACGCGACATCGTTCTACGTACAGATCAGGCATGGTCCACGTGTGCGTCGGTCTAATGTAGTTCTCGCTTTACTGTCTCGTTTTCGAATTTATGAAAGAAAAGGCCTGCAAAAAGGCTAATGCGCCTTCGCCCAAATCTAAATTAGCCCACGCTACGCGTCTGGCTGTTTCCAGGTGATTGCTGAACTCAATTTTTTTTTGACTCTTTTTGTTTTTAAGAGCGTCCTTCCTGAGGCACATTTTTAATACAACTGCTCTTACGTGATTATAACGCTATTTCACATCTTTATTTAGATATGTTTTTCTATGCTTGGACTTTAGAGAAAATACCAGGGAATGTGGTATTCTTACCTCACTAAAACCACTTCGATGATCACCGCAAAGGGCTTCTTTCAGTTCTAGTTAGTTAAACTCTGAGATACCCTCACGTTCCATCCAGTGCCATAACTAGGGCAGTGCTAGCGGTGCCCAGGAACAGGGTGCAGTCCCTGAAAGAACGAAAAAATTATATCAAGTCCTCTTTGATTGTATTGTATTTTTACGTAGGGGCGCAGTTATAGAAGCTCGCACCGGGCGTATAAAATGCTAGTTACGGCACTGGCTCTACCTAGAGCAGTGGTTCTCAAGCTTTTTTTGACCGGAGACCACATTCGATTCTTTGTCATTGACAGGGACCAGAATTTCAGAAGTTTTGACGAAGTAAATTTATATTTATCTAAAAAACTCTCACTACTCAAAACTTGTAGCACAACTATGTATTCTTTAAAATAAAAAGTAGTTTGAAAACACTATATTACTGATAAAACTTGAAATCAGTTCGTATTAGGAGGAGGCCGCACGCATGAGGTAACGGCCCTCACGCCCCAGCCACCGCAGGGATTCTGATCCTGATTTCCAGCCACCGTAGGCGCGGGCTTGCGGACTGCATGCAAAGGGTAGCTCGCTGTCCGTCCGGTAACCGTTCGAACCAAGCCCAGGTCTTTGACGACGCGTACTGTTCCCGCGCGCCTCAAGCAGTATTCAGCAAACCGTGGGGACCCAGCAGGGTCGAAACCTACTGGGGCCTAGGGTCTGTTTCTGAAAAGAAGGTTCGGCCCTGGTATAAAAGGTAACGAAGGAACGATGGGTTTTTAGTCAGTAAAAGTCTGACACTATTTCCCATTCGGTCAAAGGCCGGGAGATAACATAAGGTGATTTACCGACTAAAAAAAAAAATCTGTGCGTATAAATGTTACTTTTCAGTTGGAAAACTTAAGATTTTCACACTTTCCCGGGCTACATTTTAACTCATGCGGACCACCAATGGTCTGCGGCCCACATGTTGGGAACCACTGACCTAGAGCAAGAGTATTATTTGACGATATTATTTGATATATATATATAATATATATATATATATATAATTATGTCAAAAAAAATCGCTAATTGAATGTATACAACTCAAAGATTATTTATCTTCAATTACGTACCCAGTCAATATTTAGAAGAAACGATGTTTATCTCATTCTGTTACGTCTAAACTAGTGATTGGAATCAATAATTCAGTTCGAATAACTTTGAAGCAAAGAAAAACTAATTAGACTCTTAATCAAGTTCGTTATGGAATAAACGGGTATATTTTCTGTTTTCTTTGGAAAATGCACAAGAAATAATAGAAATTTAACTTGGGTGCCGCTCTTGTTTTGCTGGTTGATTTTAGTTTTTGTAAATCAATTTGTTTATTTCTTTGCAAATATAAAGTTGTATATTTGTTATATTTAACCATTGATGTCGCTACATCACTTTCTACCGGAGATCGGAGATCGATGGTTTTCTTCATTCGTTATTATGCATGCCAGGCCAGTGGTAGGTTTGTTCCCTGTACTACCCCTTTCAGTGTGTCGGTACTGGAAACCGCATAGTTCTCATTGAGTTGGAACTGTCTGCGGTGATGCCCCAGTGAGTCGGGGTGATGATGTTTCAATGTCGGGTGATCCTGCAGGCTTCAGTGGGTCAGAGCGGTGCCGTGCGACGTAGTGACTTGACGGCTGGCGTCGACCAGGAGAGGTTCTTCGTGGCTCTTCATGTGACTGACCGAAGGTGCAGTGTGCTTAGCTAAGATCGCTGATGAGGCTGAGGGTAATGACCAAGTATGACAGGTGGTCAGGATACCCTTTCAAGACATGGGTACAGTACGGTCAATGGATCTTGGCGCGTCTAAAGTTAGGCTCTGCGAACTTGTAGGTACTGGCTGTATGGCTCGCTGCTCAAAAGCTTGCGGAAGAGATGATGACGTTACGATACAGTGCACGAAGGCTGGGCTGGTGTTTATCACGTCGGGGTCACCAGATTGGAGGTACCTATTCAGAACACAGCGTATAGGGTGTTATGTCTGCTTTGGGCAAGTGCCCGAGAGGTGATTTCGGGCTATTGTATGTGTTAAAATCGTGCGGAAAACTAGTAGGAAGGATTTCGTATTTTTTGTAGTTTTTATGTGGCGCCATAGATGTAGCTACATCATTATTAAATTAGAATCTATTAAATTGATTTAATTTTCAATGAAATCTCTTTTATACGTGTGACTAGAGTGATTATATTGAGAACACCTCTTTTTTTGGAAGTTGGTTAAAACAACTTGCATATTTTTATTGAAACTTCAGAACTCGTATTGCTGTATTATATAATAAATATTATAACTTCTAAAGCGGTCGTATCCTGAATTTAAATCCAAATGTATTGGTATAATATCCTGTACCATATCCGTTTAGAAGATGCAGTCGCACGATCTGATAGGAATAATATATAGTAGATCTACGTATTATAATTATTTTATATCTGTATGCAAAATATAGATAGCTTTATATTGGTGATATAAAATATTCTTTTGTTATGTCTCAGTTCTATTCACTGTTGATTTATCGGTATACCTCTTGCGCGTAACCCCAGCAACGACAGCCATTTTGGTTCACCATATTTGTACAATACTTATTTTAACTAGGTTTACGAGTGACTTCACTTGTATAAATGTTGCAATCCGACGATTGGGTTAAAGCCTATCTTATCTTCGAATCAAGGTCATGATCTACTCAGATCCCAATTTTAATCCAAATCCTTCGGCCGTTGAGACTTGATTGAAAATATCCGGACTCTGGGGCAGTTTAAGTATTACGTAATAAAATTTTTATACATTTATAATCCCCGTCCCTCTACCCTCTGCCTTGTCAGCGATAGTACTAAAAATGCTCTGTCGTCCTACGTTTATATATCTACATTTTATAGTATACTTACTTGCACTTTTCCCCTTCGGTTATATTTTACCACCTTGAGAGACAAAAATTAAAATAGTTAATTATTGCTCATTCAAGCAATAACTAACTGTTTTGACAAATCCCTGAAAAAATTGACCGCCCCGCGACTTAGTGCGTCCGTATATTTGAACATTATAATATTGTAAATTTAATTTGTCTAGGCTTACATCAAAACGAGTTAGATTATAATTATGAAAGATTGGATATGTAGGAAATAGGATATTGTTGGGTTAGACTGGATGCTGTAGGCAGGACTAAGTGTTCGAACAACATGGCAGAAACATAAAATGTCTAAGTTGATTTATTTGTTGAAAAAAAAAAACCTTAAAGGAGTTCGTCAATTCCACTCAAAAACCCGGATATTCGAGTTACGAGTAGGTAGGTAAGTAGTGTTGAGCAGTAGTGGCCGAGTGGTAACGGCCCTGACTTACGAGTTGTAGGTCGCGGGTTCGAACCCAGCCAGGCGCATTACTTTATGTAATTTATTTCATCATCACTTCTTTCAAAACGGTGAAGGAAAACATCGTAAGGACACCGGTATGTCTTAGCACCAAAAAAATTCGAAGACATGTGATATCCACCAATCCGCACTGGCCCCGCGTGGTGAATTATGGCCCATTCCCTCTCCTAGAGAGGCCTGAGTCCCTGCAGTGGGGATATTATAAGGCTGAAATGATGAATGATGATGATAAGGTAAGTATTATTTAGAATTTATTTCCATGTTTAACAAATCTGAAAACGTCGCCGAAGTGACTAGGAACAAATCGATACGTAGCATAGCAACACAATTTTTGGAACAATTTTCTTAATTGAAGAGAACAAAAGAAAATTTGATTTATCGTAAAAAATATTATTAAATGTCTATCGAAAATAATTGGGATCTTAATTGGTGACAGAATAATGGACGACAATAAAAGTTGAAACGTTGGAACCCTTTGTTATCGCTTACTTTGATCAATTTGATCACTAATAATGTAAACTTTGATCAGTGGTGCTATTCTCAAAGAAAACGCAGCGCTGCCTCAACGACGAACATCCAAATGGTATACATTGGATTGTCAACCTAATACACCTATACATAGGATTGTTAATTCAATGTGGATATTCGTCGTTGCGGCAGCGCTGCGATTTCATATAGAATAGCACCACTGACCAATCAAGGTTTCTTTTTTTTATTGTAGGTAAAATCATCCAATGACAAATCCCGCCCTTGGGCGGAGCGGGAAACAGTGTCAGACTCTTACTGACTAAAAACCTTCCCCGTTCCTTAGTTGCCAATCGTGCCGGGCCTCTACGGTTTGCTGACAGCTCCTTGAGGCGCGCGGGAACAGTACGCGCCGTCGAAGACTTGGGCTCGGACCGGTCGGTTACTCCGGACCATGGCCTGAACCAAGGCCCGGCAAGAGAGATCACCGCCAATCACCCCCACGCGGACACGGCAAATACTTATTCTATTATTTTTAAGATTCCGTAATTCAACCAGCAAAACAATGGGCACGCCGTGATTTATTTATTTATTTATAAAAACTTCATGCAACACAAAGGTACACAGGCGGACTTAATGCCTTGGGCATTCTCTACCAGTCAATCAAGGGTGGTGAAGAAAACATAGCAGGTGCATAAAAATAAATAAAAATAAAGATTATTAAAAAATCAAGGTTTAGGGAATATACATACATTTATAAATAGTAAAAGAAAGGAGTTTTTGAGACGACTCCGCTAGAGGTTTTTGTGATCATGGCGGTATGTCTTGTCTTTGAGGACTGACTGGATAGGTGTCACGGCATCCTCACATTCTGAATGACGCATTTCCTCACCAGACGTGGTAAGTACGGGAGGCTCCAGCACTGGATTCAGGTGAAAGAAAAGGCCGAGTGTCACAATTGTGTGGACCACCCGCGGGCCGCAACCCTTTATTTTCGTGCAGGGGATCGGTGGCGACAACCTTTTGTGCTGAGCTGGCCATGGTCCGGAGCGAGGGGGATTGGCAGGCGGTCGTGAGAGAACGGACATCTTCACGCTGCAGCCATCGCGACCCTGACTCCGACTACCAGCTATAGTCCATGCGGGATTGTGGACGACGAGCAATGGGTAGCTCACCATCCAGTCGTCCTGTAATCGTACGGACTGAGGTAAAGTCTTCGACAGCGAGCAGTGTTTTACGCACTGCTCAAAGAGATATCAGCAAGTCGTAGGGGCCCAATACGGCCGATGCCCGTTAAGGAATCGGGTATTTTCTGAAAAGGAAACCCGTGGTCCTAGAACGTAAAGGGCAACTGAAAGATGGTATAGTCAGTAAAACACACACACAAACCCTTTCCACTCTAGAGTGGGAGAGTTTCCTACCTTAAAAAAGTTGGCAAAAAAAGCCTTTAAAGGATCACTTTGTTTTCCGTCTGTCCGTGTTTCCGTTTGTCAAGACCTTTTTTTTCAGGATATTAAGCTAAAAGTGATGTCAAATACTCTGACCTGAGTATCCATCTAATCGGTAACTGAGCATTGAAATTCATGAATCATCATGGAGGTCGACCCTCCATGATGATTCAACTTGTATAACGAGGTTTATAACCGATTTTCTGGTCTCAATCGAAGTGGGGGGCTGCGCGTAGCCATAGAAAATGGTTCAACTTATTTGCCGCGTATTACACCGTTAAATTTTGGTCGTTTTAATCCCGCGGGTCGTCGATTAGGTACATGAAACACTATCGATTTGTAAAGCGAAAATTAAAAAATAAATACTTTATGTGCCATTAATATTATAACATTATTTTTACCCTAGGCATATTAAATGCAAATTATTTAATCGATAGATCGTGTTAATATGAGGCTACTGCACTAATATTTGTAACCATTTA
Source organism: Leucania comma (assembly GCA_958295575.1). Lineage (NCBI taxonomy): Eukaryota > Metazoa > Arthropoda > Insecta > Lepidoptera > Noctuidae > Leucania > Leucania comma. The sequence continues at coordinate 4,783,628 of OY282470.1, read as the reverse complement.
GGTATTATCTTCATTCGTCTGTCCGGTCTTTCCTAAATATAATTGCTTAAGTACCTACAAATAAAAACTCGTTAAGGCATTTTCCTTTTGATTCAAACAGCTGATAGTATCGCGATTACGTACTTGCGTAGTTAGTTTTTGTTTGTTCACATTGCTTGTTACAGAAATTTCAGTCTGTCACTGCCTTTTGCTGTCTTATACTTGACCCGCCTAAGAATGCCAATAACTTCCGCATAGCTTAGAAATACACCGGTGTGTTTGCAATTTAATGAAATATGTGATCACTTCATTCATATTATGTGTATGTTATTATTTTCTAGGTCGATTTTCCTGCTGATGCCCTATAATTTTCTTCTTTAGATCTAACGCAAATAAACATCAAAATAAGTAACACCTTTGGGCTCTTCTATCTAGTAAATAAATAATTAAATTAAACGTTGCCAGCCACTATGTAGAACGTATCGCCACTACAATCTGTCTGAACGCATATTATAACTGTAACGAAAGATACGCACGAAGTATCCGCATGAAAAAATTTCAAGATGTTGTACAAGCGCTTCAGTTAGTGGTCAAAATTGACAAATAAATGAAATGATTTCAAATGCTTTTTTCAAAATTCAGAAGAAAATAAATGATACAATGCCTTCCCAAAATCTACAAAGTATACAGGGCAAATATAAATTTAAACATCTCTAAGTGCTTTACAAAATGTAGTACACCCAAAAATATCACATAAATAATTCTGTTGAAACGACATTAGGCGACTGTTGCCAGACTTCACCAAAAGTCGTACAGTCGCACACATGGCGCGGGCGGAACGAAAAAAATTAAATAAAAGTAATTTTATTCAGATTTAGATCGGATGTCGGTCCAATTTTGCGAGTGCCGCTGGAGGGCGCAATGTGCGAGGGTACAAATGTTACACCTAGGTGGCCAATGTTACATACAAGAGATTTGAGAAGTGCCATTCATGATAATGAATGGTAGTTAGCACAGATATGACAAACAGTATGACATATCTGTGGTAGTTAGAAAGGAATAGAATAAACTTTAGTGACTCACAATAGTAACAAAAAATATTAATGAAACTTAAATCTATGGGAACAGTAGCGGTCTTATCGCTAACAGCGATATCTAACAGACAACCTACGATGGACTGTAAGAAGTTAAATTAAAGAGGTCTCTGCGGTGTACTGTGACCAGCTAGTGGTTGTTAGAAATCATAATTAGCCTTAACTTTTTGATATTTTTGTCAATATCGCTAATAGAATGTCAATTTGTTTAGGGTCGTGAAAAAAATGCGCTCTAATGCCGTGTTAACGGAGACGCGACGTGTTCAGCGGGCCGCGTCATCGCTCGCGCAAACACAAACACATGGATAGACAGACAGACGTACATGATGAATCCATAAGGGTTCTGTTTTTGCCATTTGGCTACGGAACCCTAAAAAGTGCCGTCACACAGGTGAACAGTTTAAAAAAGAATACATGATCACAACGGACTTGTTTTTTTTTTTTGGCTGACTTTAGTGTTATCTTCATCTTAATGAATGGAGTTGGTTTTCTGTGTCAACGTTATTTTAATACACAGTGATTCGATTCAATCAATGCTGGGAAGTAAAATCAGATTGAAGTAATAAAAATTTGTTAGGGTTCCGCGTAAAAACGTAAATTCCAGTTTTGATTGGATTCGGAATAAGGAGGAAATTGATGATTAATTAAATTATATTGTTTGTATGAAAAAGGCTCATTTTGCTTACAGATGGAATAAAGCTATAAATAAGATGCAGAAAACCTGTTAATGCGAAATGTAGGTTGAATTTTTTTTTTTGTTATTTACTAAGGACATAGCAAAAACGTTGTCATCTACTTATTTACTTAGTAACGGAAGCTAGATTTATCAAGAAGTAGGATAAAAAATTACCTATTTTAAAAACAGCTGAAATCGGTTCAGTAATCTATTTTGAACATACCTACTACTTTCAGAATATGAATTTATTAACTTGCACGTTGTATAATGGACCGCATTCTAAAAAAAAAAAAAAACAAAACGTATGTTAAATAAACAACCTTGCCAATCACATCCTAAGAGCCATATTAGCGTGATGTAATGTGATGTAAATTACAGGAATATTCTCCAAAATGAGAGCTAGCTAGTTGTTACTTATGTTATTAAAGTTAACCGAGAGAGACGGGTTCCAATTCGTGTCGTCATGATTTACGACTTAATCTTTACGGCAGTACGGGGAGGTACTCGTAAGGTACTTGTCAAATGTACGGTAAAATTACGGCAGAATATAATCTTTTGACAAAAAGTTTTGGGGTTATTATGATGAGCTCAATTGCAAGGACTAATTTTTTTTTAAGAATATTGTAGGTTAAAGGTCGAGGTCGAGGATTTCCGGCCACCGTAGGCGCGGGCTCGCGGACGGCGGGCAATGGGTAGCTCGCTGTCCGTCCGTCCGGTAACAGACCGGTCCGAGCTCAAGTCGTTTACGGCGCGCACCGTTCCCGCGCGCCTCAAGGAGTTGTCAGCAAACTGTAGGGGCCCAACAGGGCCGAAGCCTACTGGGGTCGAAGGGTATGTGAAAATGGCACCCGGGGCCATTCGGGCAATTCGGCAGGATCTCATGGCGAAATGGCGAGAGCTACTGTCGCAACCCAGTGCTGGGCACGCCACGATTAAGCCAGTAAGGCCTCTCTTTGAGGCGTGGCTGGAAAGACCTTAAGGTGTGACTTTCCGCATGACGCAGGTACTAACCCAACATGGCAAGTTCGGGACCTACCTGTACAAGATCCGTGCGGAGGTGACGTCCGGGTGTCGCCACTGTGCGCACCGCCCGGAGGACACGGTGGAGCACACGGTAGAGGTGTGCCTCGCTTGGGAAGAACATCGCTGTGTCCTCGTGGGTGCAATCGACGGTACAGGCCATGGTCTGGAGCGAGGAGGAGTGGCAGGCGGTCGCCTCCTTCTGCGAAGCAGTAATGCTAGCAAAGGAGGAGGCCGACCGCATCAGGCAACGGTGCTCACGCCACAGCCGCTAATGTAATTCCGATCACAATTTCCGGCCACCGTAGGCACGGGCTTGCGGACGGCGGGCAATGGGTAGCTCGTTGTCCGTTCGTCCGGTAACAGACCGGACCAAGCCCAAGACGCGCACTGTTCCCGCGCGCCTCAAAGAGTTGTCAGCAAACTGTAGGGGCCCAGTAGGGTCGAGGCCTAGTCTGGGGCTCTGGGGAGGTATTAAAATGCATACCAGGGCCCTGGAACTAAGGCAGGGAAGGAACAGGGTAGGTTTTTAGTCAGAATTTGACACTATTCCCGCTCCGCCCAGGGGTGGGATTTGTCATTGGATGATTTTACCTACCATAAAAAAAGCTAAGGAAAAAAAATAGTTATTCATTTAATGATACGATCCGTACTAACAACCAAGTACACAAACACTTTTGATCGATGCTGGAACAACACACGAACTCAATCAACAAAGAGGAAACAAATTTTAAATTCATAGCCATTAAACTGTATGGGTCAACACGTCTCAAACAGAATAATCTATCATGTAATTTGTTTCCTTTATCACGCTGTCCAAAAATCGACCATGGCCAGAAAATTCCCGCGCAAAAATCTCGCCTAGCAACACGACAGGGAAAATAAAAAACCATGCTTTATGTGGTCCTGACTTTCATTTATTACCAGTTCACATTAACGTAAGAACTCTTTTGTGCGAGAAAAATATGATTATGACATGGACCGGCCTTCCTATTGTCCTTTATTCGATTTTTTCCCTCCAAAAACCTCAATATGGCGGACCTTTTTGCTGTTAGTGGGCAGTAAAGGAAATTAAAAATTAATATCTCTGTTTATGGTAGGGTTTTGTTCTATTCTATATACGAATTTGTGAATGGTCTTCGGTTTTTAAAGTGTTTTTTTTTTTTTTAAGGAACCCTTTCGAAAAATTGGATAGATTTTTGTAAAAAAAAAAATGATAGTTTAGTTTTTTAAAAACAATTTAGTTTACCTACTTAAAAAAAGGTACATTATTTCTCACTGTACATGTTAATCCTGAAAAATGTTTAATTCCTGCAAATCATACGAAAGCGAAAAAATATAATAAAAAAGCTATAGTATTCGGGAATATACTATATTATTATCATACTTTATACTTACTTACTTTTATATTATTATACTGTATTGTTGGTCCTGGTATAGACTAAATTGTGTCTTTCATCCAAATCCTATACAATCATTCACTTTTATAATATTAGTAAGATGTGATGATAAACCAACTAGTCAACGTCGTAGTATTCCTCGCACGCCTTAAGGAGATGTTAGCAAACCGTAGGGGCCTAACAGGGAAGATAGGTGAATCGGCTCCAGCGCGTGGAACACTGATATCAGGCCCGTCGCCTAATTGCGGCTAACGCGATTTCGCTCGCACGATAGCGTCGACTCATCTCTGTCCTTGTCTATCAGTGACTAGGTTTGCGACTGTGATGACACTGATCATAGATGTGTGAGTTTCGAGTCCAGGTTTTCTGATTTCCATGTTAGCGCGTAACATATCTTCTCTCATCTATCGATGGCCACGGGGGTATTTCAGAAAAGGAAATCCGTGATCCCGCAAAAGGCAAGTGAAGAAACATAGGCGGATTTTAGTCAGTAAAAGCCTGACACGCCCTCCCACTCTACATTAAAGCAGGAGAAGTAATTACATAATTTCCCAACTCCCAAAAAGAAACGTAATATTTGACCAATTTCGTGAGATGATGAAAGTTTAAAATTGCAGTCTCCGAGGATGAAATATTGATTGGATTTTAAGGTCTTTTTTGACGTTTCGTTCGCTACCGTAACTCAATTTAATCAGGCTTCAAATTTTTTGCGATACGAAACTATACTGAGAATTTCAAGATTTTTATTTGATCGACGTTTCCAATTATGTTGGAATACCTTGGGGTTTACAACTGAATTTTGAGGCTAGAAAATATTTAAACGGCTTTATTGAATATGGTCGTGACACAATATTTCAAATTTCTAGTTAGTTAATAAGCATAAAAACCAACAGAACAGTAACCTGTATTTTTCTCTTCCAGTTTAATAATAATCCAATGGGTAGACTCCAATTCCTTTCATAATCCAACTATTTATTTGATAAAATTCATAATAATATACTAAAATGTGGTAACTAATTCACTTAAGCCTCCCAAAACCATAGCCTTTTAAGATCTTTGTTTTCTTTAAGTCGCAATAGCGCCCACCAACCGCGGCTTGTCCTTGGGTACACTTGTAAAGCGCGCATAGGAATAATTAATTTGTCAGTTATGTATGTTCCATGACAAATACCTGAAGGGCCTCTGAGAGTTACTTTAAGACACTTTTTCACCTTCCGCAAGACCACAGGGTTCTTAGATGTACAAGTACATAATAAAATATAATATAGGTATAATATTTTTTTTTATTTGTTGAAAATGACATCTTGAATTCTTATCAATCTGAACGAATTACTTTTGTTTATTACCAAAAGAAAAACAAAAAACAATTCGATGTTCTTCTTTCAAAAATATTCAAAAAACGAACAATTTCCTATCAACCCTGCCCAAACCAAAGCGGTCTTACAAAAAAGGCGTTACCAACTTACAGAATTAAATAAAAAAAAAGTACAAAAATAGCAAATCCTGATCCCAGGACAAACACTATAAGTATTACGATCACGTTTTTCTTTCCCACAAAAGAAAATTAAGGGGGGACCGTGTTAAATTTTTCTGCGTACACCAGTATATAAAGTGTATCTTTCGGGGAAATTCAAATGCTATTCGTGTCACGATCGGCCATTACTTGCCGACAGTGACTTCCAATTTCTAACAACACAACACTATTAGATCTACATTCCTTTACATACACAACCCAAAGTAAACTTTAGCTACCACAAAATAAAGTTCAAAATGAACAAGGTGTGTTTGCCAGATGTAACGTTGTTGCACAGTGATGAACAACATCGTAACGTGAAAATTTTAAATTTCGTGTTTAAGTGAATTTTTATTGGGAATCCTTATTTTTATTGGGCGTATTCCAAAACGTTGGCTTGGGATAGTAAAGGATACTAAAGTGCATTAGAGCCACTGCCATCTCGTAAAATATGGATTAAGTCTAAAATCTAGGATGAACTGAGATTTTGCTCAGGTTTTTTTTTGTTAAATTTACCTTATAAGTTCGTATTTTACAGGTTGCATTTTGCAGAGTGTGCGCGGGAATTGTATGACTTGATTCCGCCATCTCAATTCTACCATCGGACACCCTTACGTTGTGGAAACTCTACAGTCCGGACAAAGCGTTAGTGCTCGATTATGGAGACGCGGCGCGTTGCGCGGCGCGTCGGGCGGTCCGTCGTACATTGCCATATGTTTGTGTTTGCGCGAGCGATGACGCGGCCCGCTGCTGCAATGTACGACGAAACGCCCAACGCGCCGCGCAACGCGCCTTGTCTCTGTAAACTCGGCCTTATGCCTCGTCGTTTATACCGCGTACATCGAAGGACTGGAACAATTTGCCTGCTGCGGTCTTCCTATCCGATTATAATTTGGGTGTCTTCAAGGCTAGAGTGAATAGGCTCTTAATAAACTAGTGCGCCTTACCATCAACGATTGCATCACTGCTTACCAGACATACCGGTGGGATCGCAGTCAAGCACTGGTTTATGTCAAATAAAAAAAAAACCTTAGTGCAAATAGAAAAAAGTGTTTGGGTCGCTATTTATAAAAAGAAAAATATGAGGAAATTGTAAGAGTGCTCGTAAAATTGTATACTTTACCTACCATATCTGGTGGCTACAACCTGGGAATCTTTAAGTCAAGAATGAATAGGTTACTTCTAGGTAAGCACGCTTCATCGTCGACTGCATTTCCACTTTCCATCAGGTGAGAAAGTGGTCAAGCGCAAACCTATCAACAATAAAAAAAACTTAAATACAACTTTTTTTCATTTTGGCTTCGCACGGTTTGTGCAATGAGCCAATGTCAATTTTAGAAAGTATCAAGTTTTTTCAAGAATGGAGGATGGCCTTTACCCAGCAGTGGGCCAGGGCAGGCTAAATATAATTATAATAATCAAGTTTTCGGTCACTGTAAGTTATAGTATGTGGCAAATAAGTTGAACTAATTGCTATGGTTACACGCAGCCCCCCACTTCGATTGAGACCGGAATCAGAAATCAGAAATCAGAAATCAGAAATCAGAAGCGTTTATTTCAAATAGACCAATTACAGGCACTTTTGAATTGTCAAAATGTCGGTCAGTCCAAAAAAAAAAAGTGAAGCTAAATTGCACGTTCCAAAGCGTAGATCTCTATGGAGAAGAACGTGCAAGAAACTCCATGGACACTCTTTTAAATCATATTATTAGTTACATAATTCTTGGTTACATAATTCATGTTGCTTCTACTATGTGAGCACAATGTAGATAAATAATGAAAGAAAATACTAAATGCAAATATTTTAACAGAAATTGAAATAAGCCACTGGCAGCTAAGAGATGACCAGTCTCAAATGACGGCGCCCGTTCACGAGCATGACGCGTGCACCAGCCCCACTCAGCTCAACCATAATGAAGGGAACCGAATGACCCAATTACACGTGCCACCATCAGCGAGACATTTAAGTGAGCATGACAAACTCTCAACTGCCATACTTGTAAATTCAAATATATTTGTAACCAATTAAAAATAAAAATGCTCCATGGTACTTCACATTCACAAAATTTGAAAAAGTGCTTCTACATTATACAATGCTATTGGTTCCAAATACAATAAGTAATCAATTGTCAAAAGCTTCATTAAAATAAATAAATAAAAAAAAAAACATCTCGAAAATAACAATACAAAAAGGGTCATCTCATCTTGTATATTTATATATTTAAAAAAACTAATTAGGCAAAAATGGCTGTGCACGTGGAGCCGGACAGGCATTTAGCCAAGCATTTTTATCTAGGAGATAATCTTCCAAAATCAGAAACGATTACTGCTCATTCTACGTCGACCGTCATGATTTTTTTTTTCTAGCCATTACTGTTCCACTGCTGGGCAAAGGCCTCCCCCAAATCCTTCCAGATATTCTTATCCCGCGCAGTCTCGAATCAGTTCTTATGGTACGCGTCCAGGTCATCTCGCCACCTCTTTCTAGGCCGGCCTCGACGGCGTTTACCCTCTGCAGGAACCCACCGCGTGGCGACACTTGCCCAGCGGTCATGGTTCAACTTATTTGCCGCATACTCTACTTTGTGTTCTATTAGAACGCTAGTTCCATAGAACATATTCTAATGTTTTTCCATTATTTAGCAGCAAATGTATCGGGTCAGCCTTCTCAGTTACGAGTAGCTTTGCTGTGGTAATAAATACTACAATAATTCTCAGCTCCATTTAACCGAGATCGCAGCTGTTTCAACAGTTCCACACATTGTCCAGTTGCGCAGACACTTGAGATACAAAACTACAACAATTTTACATCACAATATCCACTAGGAATCAATTTGCGTATAATTAAAACAGCCACTGAACTAGATTCGAAGAAATCCCATCAAAAACTCGCCCATTCGACTTAACTGGGCACCTCTCTGGAACAGGACCGTAACTAAGACTCATAGTAAGGTTCAGTACCTCTACCATGAGTTTTAAGCAATAGTATTCGTCGCTACTCGATATCGACGCCGTAAATATTTTGTATGGCAAATTTTGCAGCGCTTCTAGCGGTCACTTGCAGAACCAAAATTTGCCATACAAAATATTTACGGCGTCGATATCGAGTAGCGACGAATACTATTGCTTAAAACTCATGGTAGAGGTACAGTTGAAAACCAGTGTCAGGCAACTACCACGTGGCCTACTGGCATTATGCTGAACTGGACATATTTGGTGCAGCCGTTAGACACACGATGATGTAGTAGCTAAATTTGTATATTTGTAATTTCATCGTGTGTAATTTTTGTGCCCAATAAATGTGTTTTCTTTCTTTCTTTCTTCTCTTCTAACTAAGGTAGTGTCAGCGGTGCCCAGGTAAAGGGCACAATCCCTGGAGGGGCGCAATTTTTTGGATCTTTTCCTTTTTGTTTGTAATTTACTTTTTTCTAGGGGCTCAGTAAAGAATCTCACACCGGGGATATAAAAGGTTAGTTCTTTACGGTTCTGTGGTGCTATTCTCTAAGAAAACCAGCGCTGCCGCAACGACGAACATCCAAATAGGATACATTGAATTAAAAATCCAATGTATAGGTGCATTAGATTGACAATCCAATGTATCTTATTTGGGTGTTCGTCGTTGAGACAGCGCTGCGTTTTCTTAGAGAATAGCACCACTGCTCTTGAATGTGTATATAGAACTAGTTTATAGTAGTGATGTTGATTAACTTTATCTTTTTTATATTTGGATGTCCTAACTTACGGGTGCATAAATTTGGTCCCTCAAGATTCGTCAATCGGCAATGAAGCGCAGCATATTAAGCAAATAGATCGCGTTAGAAACAGCACTCTGCGCTCCATAACTCAAGCAGCAGATATCGGGGAAAAGCCAAGCTTAAGTGGGAGTGGGCTGACCACAAATGCACTTGGACAGATAGGCGAGGATCATCACTCACTGAACGCCTCTGAGAGGATGACGTCGTCACGGTTGGCTGCGACGAACTGCAGTGGCCAATTTGGAAATCTCTTAACCAAATGCAGACCCAAGTAGGGCGCTGCCACGCTGCACCGTAGGAGCCCAGCAGGGTCGTAGGAGGCCAGCAGGGTCGTAGGAGCCCAGCAGGGTAAGGCCTACTAGGTCAAAGGGTCTACTTCTGAAAGGAAGATTCGGCCCAGGTATGAAAGGCAACAAAGGAACAGGAGTGAGTTTTTAGTCAGTCAGTAAAACTCTGACACTATCTCCCACTCTGCTTAAGGGCGGGAGATGTCATAGGATGATTTTTCTAACTAAAAAAAAGTCAAACTCAGTCTTAGCGTGGAGCCACTGACAGGACACATCACCTACTCTGCTGCCCATCATGCACAACCACCTGCACTTTTCAGAACTTATACGAGACCAACAGAGCTGTATAAATTTATTGCTAAATACTGGTTTGAAAATATTAATTTGATCCATTGATTCGAAAAGAAAAAGAAGAAAACCGCAGCTAATATGGTGTGACGATCTGATCTTGTTGGTACGCCGGGCAAACTTGGCCAGAGAGCACCCAGACAGAGATGTTTTGAAAAAAAAGCAAGCCTTTTTCCGGTGGGACATTATTAGGCTATTAAAAAAAAGAATTAAACAAGCTTGAGCGACTGCAAAACTTATGCATTCGGTTTGTTTTTGGTCTACGTAAGTATGATCACGTCTCTCATCTGCGCAAGGAACTCAAGTGGCTCCCTATCCGTCTTCGCAGGAACACTCGGATTTTATGTCTCCTTTTCAACATCCTTCACAACCCGTCCTATCCCTACCTGCGCGACAGATTTTCTTACGTCCGCCCGTTCGACGCCCCGTGCAGATCACACCTATGATCCCTCCTCTAATCCCCTCCTCATAAATCCAGCTACTACTCCTACTCATTCAGAGTCCATGCAGTAAAGTTGTGGAACTCTCTTCCAGGCGGAAGAGAGTTCCACAACTTAAGTCCCGTATACTAGGCAGTATACGGGACTTAAAAAATATTTCGATCTTCAAAGCTAAAGTAAAAAGGCACTACCTTTCCTCTCTTGTATGATAATTATATATGTATATATTTATATACTATATATTTATTACAAGCTTTCTATTAGCTTGCACTGTATGTAACTATGTATGTTCGGCTCAAATCTTGCAACTCAATTTTGAAGCAGATATCTTCAACCGATTGAGCTGAAATTTTACATGCATGTGTAAATCGGGTGACAATGCAATATTTTGATAACATGGAGCTGATCTGATGATGGAGCTGGAAGGTAGCCATAGGAACTTAGCAATAAAACAATACAACCCCATCGAGTTTGGGCTCACTAGATTAGTATTGACGAGTACTTTGATTCTGTATGATAGCCAGGGTCTGATGTTGGAGTCGGAAGGTGGTCATAGGAACTCCGCAGTTAAACGATACGATCCCATCGAATTTGGGCTCGTTTGATTCGTATTGACGAGTACTTTCATCCTATATGGTAACCAAGGTCTGATGATGGAGGTGGAAGGTGGTCACAGGAACTCCGCACTTAAACGACAAAACCCATCGAATTTGGGCTCGTTTAGTTTTTGTTGACGAGTACTTTCATCCTATATGGTAACCAAGGTCTGATGATGGAGGTGGAAGGTGGTCACAGGAACTCCGCACTTAAACGACAAAACCCATCGAATTTGGGCTCGTTTAGTTTGTATTGACGAGTACTTTCATCCTATATGGTAGCCAGGGTCTGATGATGGAGCCGGAAGGTGTTCATAGGAACTCCGCAGATAAACGATACGACCCCATCGAGTTTGAACTCGTTTGATTAGTATTGACGAGTAGTTTGATCATGTATGGTAGCCAGGGTCTGATGATGGAGTCGGAAGGTGGTCATAGGAACTCCGCAGTTAAACGCCACAACCCCATCGAATTTGGGCTCGTTTGATTTGTATTGACGAGTGCTTGGATCCTATATGGTAACCAGGGTCTGATGATGGAGCTGGAAGGTTGCCATAGGAACTCCGCTGTTAAACGACACAACCCCATCGAATTTGAGCTCGTTTGATTTGTATTGACGAGTGCTTGGATCCTATATGGTAACCAGATTTTGATGATGGAGCTGGAAGGTTACCATAGGAACTTCGTAAGAAATCGACACAATTCCATCGAGTTTTGGCTCATTTGATTTTTATTGATGAGTACTTGGATCTTATATGGTAACCAGGGTCTGATGATGGAGCTGGATCGTGGTCATTGGAACTCCGCAGTTAAACGACACAACCCCATCGAATTTGAGTTCGTATGATTTGTATTGATGAGTGCTTGGATCCTATATGGTAAGCAGGTTCTGATGATGGAGCTGGAAGGTTACCATAGGAACTTAAGTTACTAACCGAACACGGCAAGTTCGCGAAGTACCTGTACAAGATTCGTGCGGAGACGACGCCCGGGTGTCGCCACTGTGCGGAGCGCCCGGACGACACTGTGGAGCACACAGTCAAGGTGTGCCCCGCTTGGGAAGAGCATTGCCATGTACTTGTGGGGGCGATCGGTGGCGGCGATCTCTCGCGCCGGGGCTTGGTTCAGGCCATGCTCCGGAGTGAAGAGGAGTGGCAGGTGGTCGCCTCCTTCTGCGAAGCAGTAATGCTAGCAAACGAGGAGGCCGACCACATTAGGCAACGGTGCACACGCCACCGCCATCGCCTGGATTCCGATCCCGATTTCCAGCCACAGTAGGCGTGGGCTCACGGACGGCGGGCAATGGGTAGCTCGCTGTCCGTCCGTCCGGTAACGGCGCAAGTCGTTTACGGCGTGCACTGTTTCCACGCGCCTCAAGGAGTTGCCAGCAAACTGTAGGGGCCCAGCAGGGCCGAAGCCTACTGGGGCCAAAAGTTATGTGAAAATGTCACCCGGGACACTGGGACGAAGGCAATGAATGGAACAGGGTAGATTTTTAGTCAGTAAGAGTCTGACACTATTTCCCGCCCCACCCAAGGGCGGGATTTGTCATTGGATGATTTTACTTACTATAAAAAAAAAAAACCATAGAAACTTCGTAAGAAATCGACACAATCCCATCGAGTTCGGGCTCTTTTGATTTGTATTGATGAGTACTTGGATCCTATATGGTAACCAGGGTCTGATGATGAAGCTGGAAGGTGGCTACAAGAACTCCGCAATTAAACGACACAGCCCTCTCGTTTTTGGTCTCGTTAGATTTGTAATCACGAGTACTTTGATCAATATGGCAGTCGGAATCTGATGATGGAGCTGGAAGGTGGCCATAGGAGTTGTGCAATAAAACGACACAATCCCATCGAGTTTCGGATCGAATAAAATAAGTTCTAACCGGTCATAAGCGACTTGGACTCGCGCACGGAGGGTTCCGTACATATTTACATAAGTAAATAGCTAGTTAGTTTTAATACACTCCTACAAAATACTAATTGAAAGGGCTTGCAGAGAGTAACTTGAAAAATAAAGTGACATAACTCTAAATCCAATATTCTCCTTTTTCTCAGCCATACTCTTGGTGGAGTTGTAGTGGTCTTCTGGTAGGTTGGTTGCAGCTTTTGCGAGACTTCTCTATCTCTCTCTATTCATGGCACTTCGTGTACATTCAATGAGGGAACACTCTGAAGATGATTTAGTGAGGTCTGTCCATCTGGTAGGCGATTGGCCGCGAGAACGTAGGCCATCTACTCTTTCCTATACCACTAAACGTTCCAAAGAGCTTTCAATGCGTATGATATATCCAAACAGCTTAAAAAATCGCTGTTGCAAAATCGACGAAAGGTTTTTGTTTTGATGCAAAGCTCTTTAGGAATGGAACCGTTAGTGCGTTAAGCAGTCTGTTTTATCCTCAGTAAACGCCTCCAGCGTCACATTTTCAAGAGCGTCAATCGTTTTACGGTGCTTGAATCTTCTCCGAATTTCATAGGATTTGTGATTGTGGATCCCAGGTAGATAAACTCTGGACAACTTCGCAATTGGATATTTCATGTAAGTTAGGTTGATTGTTAGTCTTACGATCCACCACCATCATTTTGGTTTCATAAATCCAACCTGGTAGACTTCTCACATGGTCGCCTCTTTCAGCGAAGCAGTAATGCTAGCCAAGGAGGAAGCCGACCGCATCAGGCAACAGCGCTTACGCCGCAGCCGCCGCCGTAATTCCGATCCCGATTTCCTGCCACCGTAGGCGCGGGCTTGCGGACGGCGGGCAATGGGTAGCTTGCTGTCCGTCCGGTAACAGACCGAACCAAGCCGAAGGGCGGGGGATGTCATTGGATGACTTTACCCAACATAAAAAGAAACCTGGCAGACTTCTAAAGATAGCAGACTAAGTTTCTTATGCTTTCCTATGATATGGGTAGCAAATTTGAGGATTTGCTAAGAATACAAATGTGATTTAAATAAGGTATAACTAAAAAGTAAAAAATAAATTACAAATAAAAAAACTTTTTTAAAATCAAGCTTTCAATTAAATGGGCTAAAAATAAGAAAATAAACTTTTCCTTTATAACTTTTACTATCAATTTATAATGACATTACACAATTTATATGATATAAAAGCTTGTCGCGAGATTTAACTGTGTAAATACACAGCTAAATAACTTCATTAATTAAATAAGTTAAATAACTTCGTCTATTGATTTTAATATTTTCAAAATCTCGCGACAAGCTTTTGTATCATATAAATTGTGTAATGTCATTATAAATTGATAGTAAAAGTTATAAAGGAAAAGTTTATTTTCTTATTTTTAGCCCATTTAATTGAAAGCTTGATTTTAAAAAAGTTTTTTTATTTGTAATTTATTTTTAGTATAATTTTACTTTTACTATGGTATCAAAATTGTGTTCGCCTAACTGGTCAAAATGTACTGAACTTGGCTGATTTTTTTTGGCGATTTCAGGTTTGGTTCCATAGTAAAAGTTGTTTGTTATCATGACTACAATCACGTGTTTAAGTATCGTTCACTAATTACCAGTCACCCTATATATGAGTTGTAACTCAATAAGTTTTTCTCATATTTCATCTTGTACAGCAAAATCAAAAAGAGATTACCTATTCAGTCTACATTTTCCATTAGAATGAATAATGGAATCTATTGGAAAATTCTAAGAATTAAACAGAAATTCAATAAATATCTGCCAGTCTCAATAGAGTATAGTTATAAATATTCTATTGTTTCACTTGAATAGGCTACAACAAATAGAGAATCATCGATTTAAAATATTCTACGTAGAGAATACACAATACAGATAAATTCTGAAAAAAAAAATATATATATAGCTTTTCCTCGTATTTTTTGATCTGTCAAATTTATTAAATTGTCAAAGATATTAAGTATTAAACTTCTTGAATTGTTATGTGACGGTTACGTCACTTTTAGGCAAAAAGGAGTTCATTTTCACATACAATGAAAATCCAACGTAATTACTATATTGTCATTTCTAGGGTTCCGTTTGTCTGTCAAGACCCTTTATCTCCGGAACGCGTAGAGGTCATCATCATAAACCTTTTAATGTTCCCACTGCTGGGACACATGCCTCCTCTCTAGGAGAGGGAATGGGCCGGAATTCTCCACGCGGGCCCAGTGCGGGTTGGTGGATGTCACATATTTTTGAATTTTTAGTTCTAGGACATGCCGGTTTCCTCACGATGTTTTCTTTCACCCTTTTTTTAGCAAAGGTGATGAAATAAATTACACAAAGTAATGCGCCTGGCTGGGTTTGAACCTGCGACCTACAACTCGTAAGCCGGGGTCGTTACCACTCGGCCACCACTGCTCTACGCGTAGAGGTATCAGGTTGAAATTTATAACTGGCTTTTGCTAGCGGTTTCCTGCGTGAAAGTTGGTTCATCCTCTTAGGGAGTTTTGTAAAATCCTATCTTAGCGGATGTCTACACCCTATAAGGAACCTACCTGCCTGAGTTTGTAGGTCTTATAGTTTCTGAGATTTCGTGTTTAATCAGTGAGTGGTTTTTCGCTTTTATATTTAATTGTATTTATCATCATCATAATTTCAGCCGAAATACTTGGACATAGGCCTGCCCCAAGTGCCGCCACAGTGACCGGTCCTGTGTGTCTCGCATCCATCGGACTCCAGCGACCCTGACCAGGTCATCGGTACACCTTGTGGGAGGCCGTCCAACGCTACGTCTTCCGGTACGCGGTCGCCACTCAAACTCAAAGAGAAACTAAATTATGTAGATTAAAATAACGACACCATTACAGCTTAATTAAAACCATATACTCAATTCTGCGATCATTCACTTAAAGCTTTGAAAAAATTAAATTCATAATCCTTAATTCTTAATTGCACACAAAAACATAACATAATGTATGGAGATAAGGACAGTTCATGTATAAAGGTGAGCTCAAACTTCTAAGTTAACAAAAAAAGATTCACCTGTTTATGTCGTATATTTCGACACTCTCAAGGGAATCCGACTCGCACTTGCCCAATTTTTTGTTAACGTGCCAAACGAAAAATTTGGTGCCTGGTTTCCCCACCCAATCCGAATAGAAACTACGTATGTGTAAAACAAACATAGAAGTTATACAGCACACACGCAGACACACATCGATCCAGTTTGCACCGGTTATAACCAGCCAAGTTAAGAGCTGAGCTCGGTCGGAATTAGAAATTTTGATTAACTTTTAATAAGGCCGTCTGGATCGCTGATCAGATTGCTGTAGCGGGAAATTGACGTCAGGATTATCGATAGTTAAGGTTTGGTAACCTATCAAGCGACGTATTAGCCTTTTAAAGTGATTACATTTGCGAGATGGTGGGGAACTGGTAGAAAGAAAATATTGTCAGTACATTTGGCTCGGAGGTAAAGCTTTTTTAATACACTTACTAAAAACCCGTTCTTATCCTTACCACTTTTAGCATTTGACTCCATAGCACCCTTGCCTACGGCTCGGGAGAATTTCGCCTCGGTCAAAGACAAATTTTTTCCTCTTATATCAAAATGTACCATTCAAACATATGTGTGGACAGTTGTGGCGATTGGTGGCACCGATTTCTCGCTCCAGGCCTTGGTACAGGCCATAGTCCGAAGCGAGGAGGAGTGGCAGGCGGTCGCCTCCTTCTGCGAAGCATTAATAATAGCAAAGTAGGAGGCCGCCGAGATCCAGTCACCGTAGGCGCGGGCGTGCGAAAGGCGAGCAATGGGTAGCTCGCCGTCCGACCTTCCAGACCAAGCTCAAGTCGTAGACTGCACGTAGTGTTCTACGAGCGCTTCAAGGAGATCTCAGCAAAACGTAGGGACCCAACAGGGTCAAAGCCTACTGGGGCTATGGTTTCGTTCCTGAAAGGAAAACCCAGCCCTGTAAACTAGGAGTGGGTTTTAGTCAGTAAAAGTCTGACACGAAAGGGTGGAAGATGTCATTGGATGATCACCTAAAAAAAGTTGCGTGGACAGTGGATTCGAACCGGCCGACTATGAAATAAACAGGAGTCTAATATTACCTAGCGGTAACGATAAGTGCTTGTTTACGGAGACGCGGCGCGTTTCGCGAAGCGTAGGGCGTTCTTCGTACATTGCATCAGCGGGACGAGTCATCGCACGCGCAGACACAAACGTATGGCAATGTGCGATGAAAGCCCAATGCATCGACCACGCGCCGCCCATCGCGCCGCGTCTCCGTGAACCAACTCCGTAAACTAAGAGTCTAAATTCGAGTGTTCAGAAAAAATAATTTACAAGTTTATCGATAAATTAATTAGTGCACTAGAATATAAATTATGCAGGACGTTAGTAAATAACATTATTGAAACGATGATTAACTAAATCACCCACTGGCAATGTTACGCTACTTCATAATTAGTTGACAAACACAAAATAATTAGTAGATTTGCTCTGTCGATACGATTGAATTATGCGAACGTGTTTGTTTAAGTCTGGTTTACTCGACGGTTAATATTGATTATTATATTTTATAATCTAAAATTAATATATAAATGATATTTATTTTGCAAATAGGTTTTAAAAAACAATTTACTACTTGTGGAATAGAGTAATTAAAAGAAAATAAAGAATTTTTCTGCTTCCTTTTTCCAATATAATAATTAATGACTTATACATAAATAACGCCTCCAATCCAAAGTGTCCATGTAACCAATATGTGGTGGTAAAAAGAATAAATTTAGCGATGCAGCGTCCAAATGGCCCGGGGTCTTAATTGAATTAATAGTCTGTGGCAAGAATATAAAGTGGTGGCTATATACTGTACAGCATATACAAAGTAGGATCTCCCTAGTGGCTTATAGTGTTTTTTTTTATGTGGGTCTTCTACCGCTCTTGGGCGAGGTGAAAGGGCGTGTCAGACTGAATCGTCATCATCATCAGGTAGGATTGCAGTCAAGCACTAGTTTATATCAATTAAAAATCCGCTCCTTTGTTTTTTCTTTGACTTGCGTTCCAGAGCCCCGGGTTTTTCTTCCAGAAGATTCCGACTCTGCTGGGCCGCTGCGGTTTTGCTGACATATGCTTGAAGCGCGCTTGGAACACTCAAGCCTTCGACTCGGGCGGCTATTAGATGGCCGAGCGATGGCCGGCGAGCTACTCGTTGCTCGACGTCCGTAACCCCATGCCTCCGGTGCTTGGAAATCGGGGTTGGGATCCCGGTGGCTGGGGAGTGCGGGCGCTCTCACGCGCGTGCTATCGCCTCCTTCGCTTGCATTACTGCTTCGCAGAAGTAGTTCTGAATTATATTATGCTAGCTTCTGCCAGTGGCTTCACTCACATGAAAATTTGTTTCTCTATACAAACTTTGGAGCTCCGTTTCATCCCCTTAGGGGGTAAATTTTGGAAAAATCCTCTCACTAAGAGAGGCTCGCCTACGTCATACAAGATAATCTTGTACTAAATTCCACGCTGCTACTCCCAGTAGTTTCAGCTGGGCGTTGATCAGTCAGTCAGTTGTTGAGTCAGTTTCTTTTTTTTATATATCCCTAATGTTGCAGACTTTTTTTTTGCTAAGTTTGTAAATGTGAGTACCATGGGGCCAATTTATGTTTATTTACATTGTTCTTACCACAAGAACATTTCATTATTGACAAGAATTATGTAATCAAGTTATTTGCTACACAACATGATTTAAAAAAGTGTCCATAGAGTTTCTTGCGCATTATACTCTATAGAGATTTATATGCTTTGGATCTCTTTGGAGAAGAATTTTTTTTTAGAATTTTTCTGACTACATTTTTGATAAAGTTAAAAGTAAATGTAAATGGTTTATTGAAATAAATACTGTTATTCTTGATTGTTTTTCCTTAACGTTTACAGCTTAAATAATTGCATAGAAAGTGGACCACAGAATTATAAAATATTTATATCTATTGTTTGGTATTATTAAGATTTTCCTGCTAGCTTTTTCCGTATGAAAGGGGAAAATTATTTGTTATTGACGGGAATGCAAAATATAATACTAATTTTGCCCGTGGTGTAACCCGGTTCAGTAGAAAATTGTCATTTGATTATTTATTTGTGTGACTTACAGATTGTGCCCGGTCTGGCTGTATTGTGTATGTAAGTTTACATGTTTTTGAACGCACCCCTGACCAAAGAGTAATTTCTTGTGTGGAGCAAGGTCAAAATAATTTGAAATCTAATAAATTTTCATCATCATTATCATTTTACCCGAAAGACGTCCACTGTTGGATATAGGCCTCCCCCAAGCGTTGCCACAATGACCAGTCCTGTGTGTCTCGTATCCATCGGACTCCAGCTACCCTGACCAGGTCATCGGTCCACCTTGTGGGAGGCCTTCAACGCTGCGTCTTCCGGTACGTGGTCGCCACTCAGCCGCCAGAACCTTTCGGCCCCAACGCCATCTGTTCTGCGTTCAATGTGCTCAAATTTTCATAGCTTCATTAAATTTTGCAAAATTCTAAATAGAAACAACAAAACATCGTTCAAAATATCCTTATATCATTCCATAAGACAAGGTATACCCCACTGTTTTAAAAAAAATCAGCAGTTCTATGGGGTATACCCTATTAACAAAGGCTTCATAAAATCTAAGAACGTCATTTATCGTTTCGGGCCAATTTTTTTTATTAAAAACCTGCTTAGTCCGTGGACATCAATCCGTGTCGGAGCCCATTCACGTCACGCGCTATTTCTTTTGTCTCCTCTCAAAAGGGGAGGACGATGGTACCAGGAGCACAGAATAGATAGGAGCAGAAGTCTAACTTAATACAACGAGCGAAAACAGCAGATTGAAACAAATTAATTGTAATATGGCGATATAATTATGGCTTTGTGAAATAAATGTCAGTGCCTGTTTTAAAATTATTAAACTGACTGGTTTAACATACATAATCATAAGTGCAACTATTTAGTGTAGGATCCTGGGTTCACAGTTCTCACAGCCTTATTATTTTTTAGGGTTCCGTACCTCAAAAAGAAAAAGGTGAAACCCTTATAGGATCACTTTGTTGTCCATCTGTCTGTCTGTCTGTTAAGACCATTTATTTCGAGAACGCGTGGAGATATCGATTAGGAATTAAAACATATAAGTACTCAAATCTGCAGTCCTTTGAAGCTGTGAAAAAGATATGGCCGTTTATGTCGTAAAATTGTATATTTCGACAATCTCAAGGGAAACAAAATTCGTGGGAAACTTTCCGTTGACCTAGAACCCTGAAATTTGTCATGAAGCAAGATCCCATAGCCCAACTATAGGAGGCCTCTCAGTAGTAGCCAGCAGTTTGGATTATGTCGTTGTTACACTCGTGTGATTATGTTTATTATCTAGTTGTTAGTTGCGTCATTCCGTGTAAATAAACTGTTTTTCTTTCTTTTTATTTTCTTTCTTTTCGTGTGAAAAGACGTAAAATCCTTTGTTATTGCGCTTTATATCCTCAAGTTTTGTCGGATTGTCCTCACACCAATGATGAAGAGCAAAGCGTGCAACAATTTCTGCACTCACAATGGTGCCCCGTGTAATATCTCCTCGAGTATTTACCATCGTGTAAATAAGTTCTGTCTAAGTCTGTATACTTTTATTTCACATAAGCCTACATGGGCACTTAAAATACTTCAGTAGCTAGAGCACGGTTCCAATTGGTGGTTTCTCACCGACAAAAAACTCCATTTTTACTTTCTTTTTTTTTAAATAATTGATTTTAAATTGAGACGAGATGAGAGTTTTATAATGTTTTCATAGGTAGGTATAAACCAGTCAATTTTGTACCCAAAAGCACAATGTAAATAATAACAATAAAAACGGGTTCGCGTTCGGTTTCGATGGTTGGATGGTTGCATGGAAAGTTGACCTTCTGTACCTTTCTATTCTGTGCCCGGAGGGTGAAGGAGGAGTGAGGAGGGACATTTTTACGACGTGCAAAGAAACATCCTTGCGCCCCGGGCTCGCATGTCGGGAATCACAATTGAATTCTTTTTTTAGTTTTTTTTTTTTAATTTTTTGAATTGTGAACGCAGATTCATGGCTCTTATTGTTCTGTGGAGTGTAAATTATTTCTATTTTAGTTAGAGAACGCAAACGAGTATAGTGAACTTTTATTTTTCTATTGTTGATAGGCTCGCGCTTTGTCGATTTCTCATCTGATGGAAAGTGCAGATATGGATGATGATGAAGCGCGCTTACCTGGAAGTAATCTGTTTTCTCTTGACTTAAAGATCCCCACGTTGTAGCTATCACGAAACACAGACTCCAGCATGGAATTCTACTCCTTAGCTGCACGCACAATGAATGTGTTCCCAAAACGATTTGTGCGTATAGATGGGATGTCCACCATGTACTGGTAGCGCATCTACGGACGCGTGGTTGTCATTTTTGACTATCAGTTATTTTCAAGGACGTTTTATAACAATATCACGACAAAACTCAGGTAAAAATGTGAGCATGATACTTGAATACCCATAAATAAATTCATGTCATAGCTTATCTTTATTTCTTTTGTAAGTAATTCTTAAGAGCAAAAAAGCAATTTTATTTACGACTAGATCACGTCACATGATTTTGTTCCCTCCAGTTGAATAACAGCCCTTTTTATGTCCTCGCGGGTTTAGGGAAATCCCTTTTTAGTGGTTTTCCACATCATAAAAGGTACCACGCAGTATGAGCTTCTAGGAAAAGCGGTCGAGTTTGTGCAGCAGTAAGCTCTCTCTTTCATAATAATAAAGGGAAAATTTAACATTAAGCACATTATCCTCTTATATCTTTGAAATATTAATCTCTAGAGCCCAACACGTAGCAAAGCCGCTATTAATTTGAATATTCTAATATTTCAAATCCTCCAATAAAGATAAACTAAGACGAAATCCTTGGAACAGTAGATAGAATCCACTGTATATGACAGTTCATATTCTCAACGGCATTTCGGAACTCAATAAGGTATTTTCCTCAAGAAAACTGTCGCGAAGTTATTTCAGTCACGGATTTACGGTTCCTTGGAGTAAGACAAACGGCTCGTAGCGTGTTCGCAAGCAAATTTTGTGGGGAACAGGGAAAAAAGGAAATCATTGCTACGTGCCGCGTTGATTTTAGACGTGCGTCGTCGACGAGATGTCGCTGACAATTGAGGTACGGTGCATGACGGATGACGAGACGTTTTTGAATTTGGAAGGTTTCGGTTATGTTTATGTTGGTAGTACGGTATCGTTACGGCTTCCAAAGAGGTTGAGGTGTTTATGTTTAGAACAAGCCGGATTTCACCAGTTATGCTAGGCAAATAAGCGAACGTTGTGTCAGGTATTGAGAACATTCATTTAAGTCTAAGGCCTATACAGGCCAAAGTTGCGGAATTGTTCGATTTAATCACCTGGAACCATGCTCCATGCCAGGAACGCATAGAATACTAAAGGAAAATGAATTGGTTTTATTTAGTACAAATATGGCACAGAGATTATTCGATGATTTCCTACTCCGAAAGTTAAAAAAAATAATTTGATTAAGTTCAAATTTAGCTTTTGCTGGGAACATCATAAGGTTGATTATTTTATTAACCCTGAATCTTTCAGCTTTGTTAACCCTGAATACTTCAAGTGTAGTTAATACAGGACTATACTTATTTTTTTTTCATTTTTGTAATAGATAGGCTCGCCCCTAACCATTATCTCACTTGATGGTAAGCGATAATGTGGTCGACAATGGAGCGCTCTTGCCTAAAAGTAACTTATTCGCTTTTGACTTAAAGATCCTTAGATAATAGCTGTCAGGAAACAC
This sequence comes from Leucania comma, assembly GCA_958295575.1. Taxonomy (NCBI): domain Eukaryota; kingdom Metazoa; phylum Arthropoda; class Insecta; order Lepidoptera; family Noctuidae; genus Leucania; species Leucania comma. The sequence continues at coordinate 4,760,767 of OY282470.1, read as the reverse complement.
AATCAACCTTTAGTTTGTAATTATCTGGAAAAACAACAAGACTGCGGCAGGATATTCCACTCCTTAGCTCTGCTTAACTCAGGTTCAGATGTATTTAAACCTAATTCTTGGCTTTACCGACATAAACCAAATTCTAAGCCACATGACAAGAATAAATGTCGAGCAAATTCTCGTTGAACTGAAACAAAATATAGACTACGAAAAAAGAAAGTATTGTAATACAATTTGAAATTGATTAAATAAGCTTTTCTCTGAGGTAAAACGGTGTCAGTCACAGACAACATTATTATAAAAGAAATGCCTCAACGTATTATTTTTAGTATAAATAATTTTATTTAATCAAGTTTTTGATGGGAACTATCACACCGTATTGTAAGCGAGCTTGTGTTTGTGAGCTTGTGTACTTATAAGTGAGTGATCATCACCTAGGAGCCCTTGTTCTTTGTTACTTGGGGTCTCACAAAAAGTTTCTTTCATTTTTTACTTCCATTCTGTCCAGCCATCCGTGACCCGTCACTAACTCTCTTTTCTTTTATATCACTTTTATAGGAGTGTGGAACAGAGAGTCCTGCAAACCTCCATTGAAAAGGTAGGATCCTCAGACCAGACAGGTGTTATGTCTGGTGGGCTACTGCCCTATAGATGATTTCGGGCTCTTCTATATGTTTCAATTGCGCGGAGAACTTTAATTGCGTGATGAAGGATTAATTCTTATATCACGCCATAGATGTCGCTACAAAGTTTACTCAAAATACGTCCATTTTTTTTGGCCACCCTCTTCTCTTCTTCCTTTCACAATTATTGTCCGATGATGGAAAGGGTTTGGCAGATTTAACTTATACTATTTAGACACACACTACTCGAAATGGCAAACGGTAGAGAACTGAAAGGTTAGCAAATCGGCGTTGGTGCCAAAACTTTGAAGCTTCGATTCGAGGGCATCATTACCTCCTCCTCTTTTTTCTCCTCTTGGCTTGTTTCTCAATTAATTCAAGCACATCAAGCATCAAAGGTGAGAACTACTGAAATTTATACACGATTGAACTTGTGCTTGAGAAAGTTTGAGCAGCAGTTCCAGCGTGAAATGCTGTCTACCTTATATTTATATATTACCGAAAAGATTTTGAATTTTTTGGCAGCCAGCTGCGCCTTTGCCGTGATGTATGGCCTAAAATTGAGAGTATACGTTAGCGTGATACCTTTGCAAGAGTTGCTTTACCCTGAAGAATTAATAATTACTTAGCCACGAGCTTTTGGTGATCAGCGCCGGTGACCTCTCGCGCCCTGGTTCACCCTGGTCTGGAGTAAAGATCAATGGACGGTGGTTATCTCCTTCTGCGAAGCAATAATGATAGCGAAGGAGAAGGCTGCACGCATGAGCGAACAGACATTCTCCCGCCTAGCTGCTGAGAGCACTGCCAGCCACAATAGGTGCGGGCTTGTGGGCGATGAGCAATGGGTAGCTCGCCGACCGGCCGTCCAGTTACTGTTCGGATCGAGCACGAGTTGTCGACGGCGCGTAGCGTTCCAGGTGTGTATCAATTAGAAGTCAGCAAAACCGTAGGGGATCAGCACGGGGGACACCCGCTGGGATGAAGGGGAGTTTCTCTAATGGAAACTTGCGGTCCAAGAACTTAAACATAATTGAAGAAAACGGTATGGGTTTAGTCAGAAAAAGTCTGAACGCCCTTACGCTCCATCTTAGACCAGGTTGAATGATTTTCTACCTCAAATATTTTAGCTATGAAATTAATGTTAACACACACTGCGGTGTGACAGACGGCCACTTTTTATTGAATAAACTCGTTAGGCGTTTGTTGGAAACAATTTTTTTCCGAAACGTTCAAATTACAATTTAATTTATTTTCCTTTGTCTTATTTTCTTTTTGTGATGGTAACAGGAAGTTGAGTAAAAACGTATAATGTCTAATTGTTTTTCCTTTTTTTTCACTTAATTAATTTCAAGGGAAAGAGAGAAATATAAAAAGTGGCAGTTTTTAACGTTTTCGATTTATTTTGCCCAATTTATTTGGGACTGAATAAAAAACAAATCAAGTTCGGATTTCATTCCTTTTTTGAAATCAAAAACTCAAAAAAAACTCAAAAGCATTTATTTCAAATAAACCATTTACAGGCACTTTTGAAAGGTCAAGGTGTCAGTCTGTCAGGAAAAAAAAAATGATGCTAATTGCACATTCCAAAGCGTAGATCTCTATGGAGAAGAATGTGCAAGAAACTCCATGGACACTCTTTTCAATCATTTTATGTATAACAAATATCTCTGTTACATGTTTCTTGTCGCTGCTATTATGTGAGAACAATGTCAATAAAATAAAGTAAAGACAAAAAAAAAAAGGCTTTCTAAATAAAGATATTAAAATAAACCACTGGCAGCTAAGAGATGACCAGTCTCAACTGACAGCGCCCGTTCACGGACATGACGCGCATATCAGCACCACTCAGCTCAACCATTTTGAAGGGAACCGAATGATCCAACACACGCGCCACCATCAGTGAGACATTTGAGTGAGCATGACAAACTCTCAACCACCATGCTCATTTATGTCAAACAAGTCCAATATCCAAAAACCGTAAATTGCTCCATGGTACTCACATTTACAAACTTTGAAAATAAATGCTTCTACATTATACAATAATAATTTAATATTAAATAAAAAGATAAAAAAGTATTTTCCAATCAATTTGTACGCCCTGCTGGTAGTGGAGCTGGACCAGCATTAACCCAAGCATTTTTATCTTGAATATAATCATCCAAGCTATAATATGCCCGTGTACATAGTGTGCGTTTAATACAAGATTTAAATTTTGTTTCATTGAGTTCTAATATGTGAGGAGGTATTTTATTGTAACATTCTAAACAGTACCCCATGAAAGAAGACGCTACTTTAGCCAGTCTGAAACCTGGTTGAACTAAAAGGTCCCTATTCCTTGTAACATAATTATGCCTATCGCCTCTTTTACTAAAAAGGTGAAGATTCTTTCTAACGTACATGATGTTTTCATAGATATATTGACAAGGTACCGTCATGATGTTAATATCTTTAAACAGTTCCCTTAGAGAATCGCACCGGCGGAGATTGTATATGGCTCTGATGGCTCTTTTCTGTAATATAAAAATAGAGTGGATGTCTGCAGCCCGTCCCCATAGTAAGATACCGTATGACATGATACTATGAAAATAACTAAAATAGACTAGTCTAGCGGTATCAACATCCGTAAATTGGCGGATTTTTCTAACAGCATATGCAGCTGAGCTAAGCCGTCCTGCAAGAGATGTTAAATGAGGACCCCACTGTAGCCTTGAGTCAAGCGTTATCCCCAGGAAAACCGTTTTATCGACGAATTCTAGTTTTTCGTTGTTCAATACTATGTCACATTCACTACTTTTGACATTCGGTAAGGAAAATCTTATGCATTTAGTTTTCTTCCCATTTAAAACTAGATTATTAGCAGTGAACCAGTTTTGGACCTGCAGTAGGGCGTCATTTTCGTCGTCAAGATTATTAGTCCTTCTATTTACCTTAAAAATCAAAGAAGTGTCGTCGGCAAACAACACCATATTAAGTTTATTTTGCAACAAATGGGGTAAATCATTAATGTAAACTAAAAATAAAAAAGGACCTAAAATCGAACCTTGGGGTACTCCCATTTTAACATTTAACCCCGACGAATTGACACCGTTTATCTGAACTAATTGCTGTCTATCATTCAAATAAGATTTTAATAAGTTTAACGCTGTTTTGCCTAGTCCGTAATGCTCAAGTTTCAGGAGTAATGTCTCATGAACTACACAATCAAACGCCTTAGACAGGTCGCAGAAGATGCCTATAGCATCTTGTGCCTCTTCCCACGCATTAAAAATGTGTTTTAGTAAGGAGACACCAGCGTCAGTTGTACAACGTCCTTTGGTGAAACCATACTGTTTATCGTGTAAGATGTTATTTGTGTTAAAATGATTAAGCATTTGATCTAACATCACCTTTTCAAATATTTTGCTAAAAACTGGCAACACGGACACTGGCCTATAATTATTAGAGTCTTTACTGTCCCCGGATTTTAAAAGTGGTATAACTTTACTATATTTCATTAGATCCGGAAAGACACCTTGATCTATACACAAATTAAATATTAAAGCTAAGTATGGCGCTATAGTCTCAATAATTGAGGTACAAACTTTGATAGACATACCCCAAAGATCTTCAGTTAATTTAACCTTGATTTGTTTAAATGCTTTTATTACTGTTATGGGGTTTATATGTTTAAAGTTAAATTCAGTGGGGCAGGCTGCAACATTAGCCTGTAATAAACCAAAAGCATGAGATGGTGATGAATTTAGGGCTTCAGTAGTTTTTATTGGTACACTGGTAAAGAAATTTACAAATTCTTCCGCAACTACTTTGCTATCGCTAATAAGACCATGATGAGTCTCTAATATGTAATCATTATTATGTATTTTGTTCCTGTTGGTTTCATTATTTATGATTTTCCAAACCGTTTTTATTTTATTATCTGCTGTTTTAACCTTGTTGCTAATATATAAGGCCTTAGCTGCCTTACAAGTATTTTTAAACATTTTTGAATAGGTAGCAACATACTTATTAAAAGTTTCAGTGTTAATAATAGGCTTAAGGCCATACAGCTCGAAAAGTCTTTCCCTACTTATCCTGATTCCTTTAGTCGCCCAGTCACTAAATCTAAACTTAGGGCAGATACTTTTAGTTTTCTTCTCAAAAGTCTTATTAAATTCGGTTTGGACTATTGAAAAAAAATCGTTATACAAAATATTACCATTGTTCACTGCAAGGTTCCAATCACCTAACTTGTTAATTAAAGTGTTGTTAAATTTATTCAGTTTACCGGATGTTATTGGTCTGGATTGTATTTGCACTTGTTGTATTGGTATAATGGATTCAAAAGTTACCAACAGGCCGCTATGATCAGAAGGCAGATAATCTACAATGGCCTTTTCTAAATAGTCACAGCAACAAAAAACATTATCAATACATGTAGCAGAAGTAGTGGTAGTTCGAGTTGGTTCTATGAACACATTTGATAAATTAAATGATTTGAAAAGATTTAAAAATCTATTGCTATCTGAATTATTTTCTAAAATATTAATGTTAAAATCTCCACAGATAACTACTAGTTTGTTACCAGTTGCAAGTTTTGCCATAACATCTTCCATGACTGACTCAAAAACAGAGTAGTTTTGATAATTAGGGGGCCTGTAAACGCACACTATGACATGCCTATCCAGCTCAACACAAGACAGTTCAATGGTATGTTCAATGGACAGTGCAGCTATGTCTTTACGGGTTTTAAATTTAATACATTTTTTAATTAGTATGAGTGAACCCCCACGTAACATTGATTTTCTGTTAAAACAACTGCCCACATTATAATTATCATTATTAATTAACATTTCAAAATCCTTTAACCAATGCTCAGTAATACAAATAATATCAAACATTGTTTTTTCTAAAAATAATTCAATTTCTAATTGTTTTGAAGAAAAACCCTGAATGTTCTGAAGGAACAAAGTAAATGACTTCTGCTTAGCCCCTTTAGTTTGTATGCAAATAATAATTAGTTTCAGATTTCGTTGAATTAAAAAAAAGGTACGATCCAAAAATACTCGATTTTGATCACGCGTTTTAAATGAGGTTTCGACGCGCGTTCTAATTTCAAATCAGCCTCGGGGCAATGTAATCTGGTTTTAAAGAACGGGACGCTGCTTCTTAAATTCGACAGTATTTGCTCATTTTAAGCGGGATTCAATACTGCTGATTCGATTGTTGAGAAAAAATACTATCTAGAATTGGAATCGAATGCTGAAAAGAATTGTTATTTAAACTTTGTAAGTGTTAACATAATACTAGTAAAGTTATTGAAAATTAAATGACAATACTGGTCACAGAATAATCTACTGCTCAAGGTCACATAAAAAAAATGTTTTTCACCCCACCAAAATTTCGCGCTTTATCGTATTAATCCAAAGACGGAATCAAGTAGACTGACTACAGTAAATCAAAGTGTCTCAGAAACCCTTCGAATTAAAAGTTGGCAATCTCAATCCCATGTCACGCGTAAATCGGCCAGACATCCAATTTGGAGCCGTTACGTGGGGGGAACACAGCGCATTTGGAAAACAGTAGTATTGTTTATGATTATTGTCGTAGGAAATGTCAAGAGAATGATATTTTCGTTACACTGGCTCGAAAATCCGCTCTTGTCTCTACTGCTATTAGACATGTAATTTACAATTTTTTTGCACTCGTGCGGAAAAAAGCGCGCGCTTGCCCCCAGCACAATTTATTACATTTATCGTATCAGGCTGGGCGCAGCGCATACCCCGCATGTCGCGTGTCAATCTCTTTAATTTTTATCTTCATATGTGTATTGAAAAACGTTGTATGATACACGTGGAAATTTTCACTGCAGCACTCGGCTCCATTACAGCTTCGCCTACGGCTCGTGCGAATTCCGCCGCGGTTGCAAAGATACTTTCTATACTTTATCCATTTGTACCAAACTACTATTTTGGGATGAGTGTGTTGGTGATAATTTTGATTGTATGTGCTAAATTATTGTCGTGGTAAAATAATTAAATTTAGACAAAAGTGGGAAAATTAATTACGGAAAGAAAGAAAGAAAGCATATTAATTAGGCACACAATGAACAAACAAGTATCAAAAACTTATATTAAACTTAAAAAAAAACAGCTACAGTCTTACGGATATCCTAGCCTATAAAAAAAGTTTAAGTTTGTTCTGTAAAATATAATTATACTAAATTAACCAATTTCCAAACTTAAAATTCAAATTACTTTCAAATAAAACAATCTTGCATTACTGCTATTGTTACACAGGGTGCGTGCAAAAAATTGAAAATAAATTGATCGTGCGTAAGTCGCGCGTGAAGTGAGCGCAATCGTTTAGAAAGAACGCGATTACGACACGGTGAGCGGCGACGCGACAAGCAGACGCGCGGGCGCTCGCGATTCGAGTTTTTTGGGCATTCACCCTATTTTGTGATTCAGGGGAGATATGTGCTGTTAATGTTGTATAAATATATTCGCATGAAGTGAGTCTTTCAATCATGAGATAAAAACACTAAAATAACTCTCTATTTGTTAGAGGAAAGTTTTGTAAGAAATAATTTAAAATAGTGCTTGACTGCTATCCCACCTGATGGTAAGCAGTGATGCAATCGTTGATGGTGAGGCGCACTAGTTTATGAGGAGCCTATTCACTCTAGCCTTGAAGACATCCAAATTATAATCGGACTGGAAGACCGCAGCAGACAAATTGTTCCAGTCCTTCGACTTATGCGCTTAGACCGGACCATAGAGGTTTCAATAACGCAAGGTTGAATACTCGCCGTACGTCTAAGTTGCGATCATTAGACTGGATATTTCATTAAATCACTGAGATATTTACAAAACTATGGGAACCAGTAACACCCAAACTAGTTAAAGCAACTTCCTAGCGACTCAAACTTCTAATAATTTGATACATACTAAATAAGAATTTGATTAAAGTATTGTCTATGGTATTAGGTATTGTGGCAACCAAACAGGTCATATACCGGGGTAACGTGCAAATTGGCACGTAGCTTTTAAGGTTGATGGTTAAAAAAGAAGAAATATAGTTTGTCAAGAGAGAGTTTTTGATATAGACTGTCAAATGAGGAAAAAATTAAAATTGCGTGTAATATTTTTATATTAATATAAGTGAGCTCCTATTAACAATACAATAATAGCATAAAACATATAAACTACTGTATTTTAATATCTTGTATTTTCTTTATTATAAGTGATTTTGTAAACCAATTAAACCATTAATTGCGTGTAAAACTCTTATACTGGATAGCGAGACTTGGAACAACAATCGGTAGGCAATATGAATATTAGTTCGGTACAGAAATCGAAACCACGACACTAAGTTCAGCAGCCAATCGCTCAACCACTGCGGCAACCGTCACTTTGCCTAGATCAGGCTTCGTGAATATTGCATATCGTAATATAGCATCAGCCTTCTAATGTTCCCACTGCTGGGACTCAAGCCTCCTCGCTAGGAGAGGGAATGGGCCGTAATCAACCACGCAGGCCCGGTGCGGGTTGATGGATGTCACATGTTTTTGAATTTTTGGTTCTAAGAGCCGGTTTCCTTAAGATGTTTTCTTTTACCGTTTTGAGAGCAGTGGGGATGAAATAAATTACACAAAGTAATGTGCCAGGCTGGGTTTGAATCCGCGACCTATAAACTTGTAAGTCGGGGCCGTAACCACTTGGCCACCCAGGTTAAATTATTAGTGATTTTTTAAGTAGCAGTCTGGTTTTTGAGGTAAACATTTAACGGGTCTATTTAAACAGAAAGAAGTTAAGGTGAGGTGAAGAACTGAGAGCATTAAAACCAGGTGGTAAACTGATAAAAAAAGTTTTATATTTTTAAATACCGAACCACGTTCCAAAATTCTAATTTCAAACCATAAACAGCGCGCCAACTGTCGCCAACGATCATCAGCATTATTTTTTAAAAAGCGAAGGCGTCTAAATCGCTTGCTGTTTATGTGGACACGGATGAAAAAAAGGTTATATTTGTTGGCTATCGAGGACACCCGCCGCGGTGATTACGCGTTGTAATGGCGATAAATAAATAAGGATGCTTTCCCACCAAAGATTTTCGAAGTAGCAATGCGGAGCGATGTTGCGTAGCGGTGCTGTGAAAATGTGTGACTGTTCCCTCCAAAACTGTCCGTATTCGCAGTGCGAGGATATGTAGCGATGTTTCGTACGCGTTAACATCGCAATCAGAAAACCTGGGCTCGAAACTCACACATCTATCAGTATCATCACAGTCGCACACCTATAATCACTGATAGAAAAGGCCAGAGATAAGAACCGGTACTGCTGTGCGTGCGAAATCGTTAGCCGCCAAAAGTGTGATCGTCGCGACCGATATGAAATCTTGCCATAGGTTTAGGGACAATTTCAGCGGTTCACGAGCTAGAAGCTAGTTAAGGATCTAATACACCACTCGATATTCAGCCTTCGCACACATCTCTAGTACAGGTTCTTCGCTTACATTTCTTTGACGTATTCCTCGCTTTTTTGTTACTAAAAATACCTAGCTTAGCTAGCCCTTTTCCATAAACAAAAGCTACACGAAGCCTAGCTTGCAAAAACAGGAGATCCTTTTTGTGGTTTTTCCCACACATCTTTAGTGGAAAAGCACCCTAAGTGCGGTAAATAATTACGCGACACGTGACGCTCGTAATTGGAGCCTATGCTGCTTAATGTTCTCTTTTAATAGGCGCTCGTAGTGAGGGGGTCGTCAGAATTGGAAGCGGTGGTAATGAAGCACCTACGGCGATAGCTGTCACTGATTGTACCGAGAAATTAAAGTGTTTAAATTTGAATCATGCTGTATCATTATTTGAAATGCGTATTTCGAAATTAAATTTAGAAAAATGTCTTGTCAATTTAAAAGTAGACACTTTTTAAAGTAACTTAAATTGTCTAGCAAAACAAGATAGAAAAGAATTTATTTAAATCCAATAAATTACGTCTGTAAATTATTGGATTGAAATAAATTCTTTTCTATCTTTTTTAATTCAAATTACAGTCACAAACATGAACGCTCACATACAAAAGATACATTTAGAATCGAAACAAAGATCTGTAGCATACAAAAATATTTGTCCCAGTAGTCTCGAGGAAACGTAACTGTCTCATTCTGTCTTGCTCATAAATCAATGTGAAATTAATTCCATCCCATGCGTTTAGCATCAAGTTTTATTCCCTTACTATTAAGAACAAAACAATCTAGCCTAAGACTAATAAGTAATTTAACTCAAACTTCTTATTTATACGTTATAGGTTTTGTTAAAAGAAGTCAATAGCACTTTCTTAGAGTCTGATATTGATAAAAACACTTTGTTCATGTGTTATATGCACAGCATTGAGTACTATTATACACTAACTTTAAACACTACTTACACAAACTCAAAGGGTTTAGGGCATTAGCATTTAGCAATACGAATACTCAAGTTCTTCGGGCATATCACCCGTAAAGAGGACAGAGGATTCAATGGAGCGATTGATGGTGCAAGGGAAAGTCGAGGGCAAGAGATCACGTGGACGCTCTCCAACACGATGGACGGACCTTATCAAATCGATGACACACTGCAGCGTTAATGAGAACGCCCAAGCCTCCAAACACGAGCTGCATGGCGTCGTATCACGAGAGAGGCGGTGGCACAGGATTCGACTGACCCATGACCACGAACACTCTGTCAAGAATACAGGACTAAGAAGAAGATTTAGCATTAATTGAGTACAACAGTATAACGTTCAATCAAAATTAAAATAATTTCAGCCGTAAGACGTCAACTGTTGGCTATGTCCGACTCTCCCGAGCGTCGCTAAAACGTCCGGCCCTGTACGTCTCATATGGTATAGGATTCACGTGATACTCACCAATTTAACAGTCCACCTTGTGGGAGGCTAACGCTGCATCTTTCGCTACGCAGTTATCTGCACACTGGTTATAGGCCACAATGACAATAACATCCCCGGACCTTGGGTGGAGCGGAAGATAGTGTCAGAAACTGACTGAAGCCGACCCTTCCGACCCTTGGCCCCATTAGGCTTTGACCCCTCTGCAGGGTCCTGACTGTTTGCTGACAACTGCTTGAGGCGCGCGGAAACAGTCGGTCCGGTCAGTTACCTGCCGGTCGGACAGCGAGCTACCGATTGCTCGCCGTCCGCAAGACCGCGCCTACGGTGGCCGGAAATCGGGATCGGAATCCCGGTGGCGGTTGGGGCGTGAGCCCGGTTGCCTTTGCCTGATGCGGTCGGCCTCCTCCTTTGCTAGCATTACTGCTTCGCAGAAGGAGGCGACCTCCTGCCATCCCTCCTCACTACGGACCATGGCCTGAACCAAGGCTCGGCGAGAGAGATCGCTGGCGCCGATCGCCCCCACGAGGACACGGCGATGTTCCGCCCAGGCGGGGCACACCTCTACAGTGTGCTCCACCGTGTCCTCCGGGTGTTCCGCACAGTGGCGACACCCGGGCGAATCCTCCGCTCGAATCCGGAACAGGTACTTAGCGAACTTTCCGTGTTCGGTAAGCACCTGCGTCGTGCGGAAGTTGAGAACGCCGTGAGGTCTTTCTAACCACGCCTCAAGGATGGGCCTTATCGCCCCAATTGTGGCGCGCCCCACCATATTATCATCATCATTTCAGCCAAAACACATCCACTGTTTGATGTAAACCTGTCCCTAAGCATCTTGCATCTATTGAACTTACATGACCCTCACTAAGTCATCGGTCTACCTTAAAGACGCTGCTTCTTGTACGCGATCGTCACTTCAGAACCTTTTGGGCCCTTGGATGTTAGTTCTTCAAGCACTGCAACTTAAGTTTGGCGATTCTTCAGGATATGTTGGTAAGCTTGGACGTCTTACGGATGTCTTTATTTTTGATATGATCGCTCAAGAAGTCTTCTACTGTGGCCTGCTATTGTGAGCGACAACGTTTCAGTGCCATTTTGATATCTCTGGGCTCAAAGGGCGTATAGTACCATCAACAAAATGTACTATTTATTTATTTATTGGCCTATCAACAATTGTTACACATACATTCAGAATATATGCGCTTTTATATAAAACAAGTGTACAATATAAAACGATACACACAGCATGTATAAATAATAGAAAAAAAAAATATATATTAAAAAATTACTTCATACAAGTGACTAATTTATGTACGACTATATTGTACACTAGATCCTACCCTCAAATGTGATCTCTCTCTGTCATCTTTCATTGTTGAGTTAAGCTCGCCTTTGTACATCAATTGTCAAATTTTCGTGTACAATAAAGAATTAAGTATTATAATTATAATAGTGCAGATCCAACCTTTAATTCATTGGACACATCAACGATTGCATCACTGCTTACCATCAGGTAGGATTGCAGTCAAGTGCTAGTATATAAAAATTAAAAAAAAAACACCGGTCCGCACACCTATTTTCTTTCTATTGTGTCTCTAATTACGGTATTCAAAAGGTTAATATCTAGAGCTACGTAATAACAAATGTAGTTAGGTAGTTAGACATTTTAAGTGGACTTAGCGCTTGAAAAGATGTGTAAAAAATATCTAAACTTACATCGCAATTTTATTTAGAAGCCTACAAAGTCGTACCAATAATGTCAATACGCCTTATTTATAGGGCGCTTTACCATATTGTGTTCCCCACAAATTTCAGTGCACGGACAAAGTCGGGAGTATCTCTAATACTTATATAACAACAAAGAGGAGAACTTACAGTGAAGTTTTAATTAATTTATGCATTTAGTTCGTGTGGACTAATATTCCTCTGTGACACCATTTTGTGGTGTTTATTGGTCCATGTTTACAGAAAGGTTAGTTGTGTGTGTGTGTGTGTGTTGAATTATTGTTTCAGAATAGTTATAATTAGAGATGAGCTGTATTCGGCTTTTGAAATATTAATGTTTGCGGATGTTTGGGGTAATTGGTGGAATTTGTGAAATGTGTTGTCGAATTGCAGCGGATACGTTTGAAATAACAATATTGCGATTATCAATTCTGCTCAATAAAACCAGAGAGATATAGGAGCTTCACTGTTGTGATATTGGAGCCTGTCGGTTTTCTATCTTTTACATTTCGGGGAGGGTTGGAATTGCCAATTTTTTAACTCAACTCAATATTTAATTCCGCCAAGTCCGTTCCATCATTGGACCACTAGACATATGGCGGTTTTGCGCCACCGGTGCTTGTGGACATCCTACCCAAATGTACAAAGCATTTTGGGAACACATTCACTATGACATACACACTATGATACTTAAACAACTGCTGGTCAGTACATTAATTTGCGTTCGCCTAACTGGTCAAAATGTAGTGAACTTGGCTGATTTTAATCGCGTATTTCATGTTTGGTCCCATAGTAAAAGTTGTTTGTTATCATGACTACAATCACGTGTATAAGTATCGTTCACTAATTACCAGTTACCCTATTATATACTGGTCATCAGGTCAGGTCAGGTAAGTGATTAATATCACTAATCGACAACATACTATAGTTTATTAATTCATCTAATTTCTGAAAATGAAACCCCTGATTCTAAAACGCAAAGTGCATCTAAAGGACACAGGTTTGTTTTAGTCAGTAAAAGTCTGACATGACTTCTCAAATCGTTGGCAAATTTCTCACATAAAAAAAAGTAGTTTAAACAACTACCAGGTTTTTTTTACGAGCCAGAATTTTTGCGTCTATGTATATATGTCTTTTTTTTAAACATTGCCCCACACTAAGAACTCCTTTATCGTGGACGCGTTCACAAACATGTAAACTCACATACACAAGACACCCAGACCCTGAACATCTATCTGTAGGCTATACAAATACTTGTTCCGTGCGGGAATCGAACCTGCGACCTGCAGCGCATAAGCCAATCGCTCAACCACTGCGCCATCCATGCCGTCATTTTAATAAACATTATTTAATATTTTCCATTTTCTAATCTTTTGCTCTGAAAACGAATCCTATTATATCTTTTCTGAACCAAAGGGATTGATATAACGTCAAAGATAGAGGACAAACATCGAAACACTTTGAGCGAGCTAAGTTTAATCGTTAGCAAAACTTAGCACAACTTAGCACAACTTAAACAAAAGATGCGCAAACTTGAGTAGTTAAAAGTTCTTTTTTTTGCGTAAGGAAACGGATAGTTTGAAGTTGGGACTTTGTGTTAGGCTGGAGTTGTTGTGTTCGATATTTATTGGAGTAAAAGGATCATTTTATAAAACAGCACTTGTGTGTTCTTGAATCTATTGATCGTAGACCGCTTTGAGTTTATTTTTTAATTTAAGGTGAGAAAACATCCAAGGAATCGTCCATGGAGTGTCTTACACATTCTTCTCAATAGAGATGTACGCCATGGAATTTGCAATTAGCATCATTTTTTTTTCGGACAGACTTTCTTCTTCTTCTTTGTTTCCTTGCCTGATCGAATCAGGAATGAATATATCCGCAAGAGAACCAAGGTTGCCGACAGCACGTAGAATCGCCAAACTTAAGTGGCAGTGGGCAGGGCACATTGCTCGCAGAACGGATGGCCGTTGGAGCTGAAAGGTTCGGGAATGGCGACCGCGTACCGGAAGACGTAGTGTTGGAAGGCCTCCTATAAATTGAACCGATGACCTGGCAAGAGTTGCGGGAATCCGATACATGCGAGATGTACAGGATCGTTCATTGTGGCGACACTTGGGGGAGGCCTATGTCCAACAGTGGACGTCTTTCGGATATGATGATGATGATGAGACTTCTTTGACCTTTCATAAGTGCCTGTAAATGAATTATTTGACATAAATGAATCTTTGAATCTTTCAAAATGACTTCTCCTGCTCTAGGGTTAATCAATCTCGCGCATAAAGTCGTAAAATAATTTTTGAGTAACATTATAAAAAATCAAATATGTATTGTTATTTCTCTTATTCTATGATTTCTAACCAACGTTTAATACAATCTATCTTAAAATGAGTGCAGTGGTGACCGAATGGTAACGGCCCTGACTTACGAGTTGTAGGTCGCGGATTCAAACCAAGCCAAGCGTATTACTTTGAGTAATTTATTTCATCACCGCTGCTCTCAAAACGGTGATGGAAAACCTCGTGAGGAGCATGCCGGTTGGTATGTCCTAGAATCAAAAATTTGTAGGCATGTGACATTCACCAACTCGCAACGGTGGAGGATTACGGCCCATTCCCCCTACAAAGAGAAGGCCTGAGGGCCTAAATCCTAGCAGTGGGAACATTATAAATCTGATGCTATACTATGCTAATGCAAAAATGTACAGGACCAGTCATTATAGCGACACTTGGGGGATGGCCCTGTGTTCAACAGTGGACGTCTTTCGGCTGAAATGTTGATGATGATGATGATGATTGCAAAAATATTGATTAAAAATGTTTCGCGAATTACATTTATCATTGACAATTACGAAAACAAATTCTCCTTGTCATATTTGCTTTTTAAACATTCACAGTAACTGTAATCCGAAGTAAAACTGCCAGGCACTCCATTACAAAACCCTACAAGCCATCCTGTATCGCATAGCACGTCCATAAAAATAGAAACAATCATACAAAACTGCATCAATACTAAACTCTATCTGAAAAACGTATTTCATCTACAGGCAGGGTGCATGAAATTGTTGTATAATGAAACAGGCACCCGAGGGCCGTCCCCGAAGTGCGGGACGCGCTGTCACCGTGTCGATTGAATTTGTCACGCCAAAGAGTACATGCGTGACACTAGAAAATTCGCCGAAATGAAACATTTTTCACAAGCACACAGACCAGGGAATTGCCACACTGGAACTTATAATATATAAGCGAAACTGATTAATCACGAAATCTCAGATACTATAACACTTCTTTAAAATTTGGCAGGTAGGTTTCATATGAGGTGTAGACGTCCGCTAAGAACGGATTTTACAAAACTCCGCCCCTAAGGTGGTAAAACGGGATTTGGAAATTTGTATGGAGAAACCGACTTCCACGCGGGCGAAGCCGCTGGCAAAAGCTAGTTAATAATATAAATGGGAGAGTAATTATAAAGTAAAATATTATCGAATAAATTCTTCCGCTCTGGGTGGAGTGAGAGCGAGCCGACTCGTATTCTTTTAGTTAAACTTTTCGTTCCACGGCTGCAGTAAATCTTTCGAACGATTCTGCACTCCTGGTAGTCTTTAGCCCTGTCGGGCACCGTCAATTATGTTTTCCTGGATATTTTTCGTTCCAGGAGTAAGTTCTCTTTTTTTTTACGTGGAAAATCATCCAATGAATTCTCCAGCTCTTATGCGTGTCAGACTTTTACTAAAACCCACTCCTATATTCCTATTTCGCCTTGTGTTCCAGGACCTTGGGTTTCCCCTTCGTAAGCCAATCCGTGGCCCTAAATAGTAGGCTTTCAGCTCAATAGGCATTGCAAGTCCCCTCTTTGAAGAGTAGTTGGAAAGACGTCACAGCGTCTTAAGCTTTCGTATGTTGCAGGTCGTCAACGCAAATTGTAAGTTCAGGAGGTTTTTGCAGCATATTCGTGCGGCAGAAACGCCCGGGTGTCACCAACATGTGGCCCACTTGGGCGGAGCACCGTTGTGTGCTCGGAGAGCAATCGGCAGCAATGACCTCTCGCGTTGAGCCATAGTATAAGCCAGGGCCCGAAACGAGGAGTGAGGAGAGGAGCGAAACAGTAATGCTAGCGAAGGAAGCGGTCGCACGCGTGAGAGAACGGTCTTCTTCATGCCCGAGCCGCTGGGATCCTGACCCCAATTTCCAGCCACCGAAAGCATGGGTTTGCGGACGGTGAGCAATTTGTAGCTTCGCCGTCCGTCAACCGCCCAGGCCAAGCCCGAGTCGTCGATGGCGCGTAATGAACAACGCACACCTCAATGAGGTATCAGCAAAATCGTAGGGCATATTATAAATGCGAAAAAACTTACACTATAGTCAATACAGTCAGTTGCACTATCGAGTAGTAACTGATAAAACATAAAAAAGCCAACCAACCAACCAACTGAAAACAAACCAACCAACCAACCAACTGAAAACCAACTGAAGAATTTTGCCTTGGATTCAAGCGATGATTTAAGGAACTTTGAGAGAACTTGGGATTCAGTTGGCTCACACTTCTTTTATCAGGAAAGCCGTTATAAAGAACTTGTTTTTCTTTCATCATGAAAGAAAATCGAGTGTTAGCGATATTTGCGGATTTACTAGTATAATATTCGTGTATATATTATACATATAATATTCCTTTGTTTTTAAAAAGTACAGTTGAAAATATTACCACTAAATTCCTATTACATTTTTAATAACTCGAATAAATACCGTAAACATTTCAAAAATACCGTGCCGTAAAAAATATGCAGTATATCGTCGAAACTTGTTTTCTTCACTCTTTGATTAAATGGTGTCATATATGAGCTGTATGAACTAAGAAGGATTTCCTATTCCATTTCCATCAGTGGCTATCATGGCGGCTTGGAACTCTATGCTCAAGCCTCTATCTAGGGATGTCCGTCAAATTTTTTGGCGTTCCATAATTGAAGGCTCGAATTGAAGTATGTTACAGAACTCTTGTTGGTTCCAACGAACATTTTTTTTTGGTTTTTTGAACATTGGATGTCCTGTTATTCGAGATGGGTACACTGGGATGTAAAAATTGTTGCAATTGTTTGTTTCAGTCTTTTGTTTTATCTGAGATTAATGTATACCTACTAGTATACCGGCTTCTTAGTTATAAAACATAGTATTTTGACGTAAAAAAATTAGGTATATTATTAGGACAAAAATAATTTCTCGTCAGAAATGCCCTGAATGTTGGGGGTCGCAAGGCGATTCCCGACCTCAAGTAGCGCTCATTTAGTGAATGGCGAGCAACGGCTAGCTTGCCGTCTGGTAAGAACTAAGCTCGGGTCGACAACACATTGGGTACCAGGTGCGCTATTTAGATGTCAGCAAGATAAACATGTTAGGGCCGAACTATGCCTGAATTGTGGGATTGTTCGAAATAGTTACCGTGGCTCTAGAATGTAAGAGTTTGACACTCCACTGCTATTTACCCTTAAGGCTGACCTAGCGCGGCCTCGAACTCGCTGGTGGGTGGAGTCAAAAAGTACGATGTCTCATTTGACATCGTGTCTGACAGCGATAATTTCAAGTATGAGTAGTTAGATGCTGGTCTATATGCAGAACGTATTGTTAGCATGTTTTTTTTTTATGGTAGGTAAAATCATCCAATGACAAAACACCGTTTCGAACTGAAATGACATTAGACGCAGCGTAAAATCTGAGAGTAGTGCTTTGGAAAATCGAGTTTTATAAAAAAAAACACTGTATAAATTTAGTACAACTATATTGTATATAACTCTTCAATAGTAAAACTCTGTCGGTACAGACTTCATTTTGGAGATTAAATACGATTTTAGTAACTGTTTTACACATAAAGCGTTAAAATCATTAAAAAACAGAAACTTTGTTGGCTCATAACTTTGTAATGGCGATTTTTTTTGTTTTTCGGTTTCCGTATATCTTATTATTAAAATAAGATAAAACCATATCTATAACATATCGATAACCATATATTTTGGATATTCTATGTCAAACTGTGGAGTAATACCCCCCCCCCCCCCACAATAGTATGAAAAAAGTATCGACTAGTGTAACCTTAAAAAAAGTACAAAAGAGATCGTTAAGCCTAATTTTCAAACTGACCCTCAGTTTGAAAATTAGGCGTAACAATCTATTCTTTTTTACCTCAATCAAAAGTTTAACACCCGTATTTATAAAGAAGTAATCACTCGTTGATAAGTATTGTCTTATTATGTCATTAATTGAAGTTAGAAATCCTCATTCAAAATGTACATTTTTCTTAACTATAGAATACAAATTGTTACTACAGTAGTTACTTTTACTTAAGTAATTAGTTTTACAAACGAGTATTTGCTACCACAAAACGAGACACAAAATATGACTGCACATCGTCAACAAATCCGTGAATCTGTTGTATTCTGTCACAAACTATGGCTACTCGTTTCATCCAATTCTGTGTAGTGGAAAAACTGGAAACTTGTCAGTTATCCCTTCCGCACATATTGGACGGACTATGGACAGTTAAAATTTACAGCGCTGTTGGGACTATGAATATGACTTGCACTATAACTATTTGGTGCGAATTGGCCTGTTGTAATATTTTTGGTCCGGATTTTGTTTTTGTGAAATGTAAACTTAACTTTGCTCAAATGCGATACCACCATGGTAAGCAGTGATGCCATCGTTGCTGGTGAGGCGCAATTGCCTATTCACTCTTGTCTTGAAGACACCTAAATTATAATCGGACGAGAAGACCGCAGCAGGTAAATTGTTCTAGTTCTTCGATGTACGCGGTATAATCGTAGAGGCGAAACGCTTGGCCTGGTAGTAGATAACTATGTAAAGGTAGATACTTACCGTAGGTCAGTTTCAGGTGCGATGTTAGAAAGGTTGTGGCGGAATCAAGTCCTGTAATTCTCGCGCACATTCCCCAAAGTGCATCCTGTAAAATACCGGAAGGCTGGTTACCCCTACATTTGTGCTTAAGTCTTTGTAGATTAGGCTTAACAAAATCTGGACCATCAGTTTTCCACTAAGTCTGCCGCTGCTGGATGGCATTTTGCAGCACCAGCCCATATGTGGCTGCAGTACTTCACACACGTTCGGACCTGTGCTTTGTAAAACATGAGAGACCCTCCCGAATTCGTGTAATTCAACAAAGGGTAAAGTGTTATTCTTGCAAGGTACCAGACACAGGCTGCTGTCCAGTCCAGCAGTGGACGTTTTTTGGATGAAATGAACATGGTGACAATGAGAGTAATTTTATATTCTTAATTGCATGTATAGAACACACGCAACACGTTCACTGTAATGGACATAGGCCTCCCTCAAGTGTCGCCATAATGACTTGTGCGTCTCGCATCCATCGGAATACCGCGGCCATCGCCAGGTCGTCGGCCTGTCTATTGTAAGGCTTCCCCTTCCAAAACTTTATCTTCTGGTACGTATTCAACTCCCGAACCTTTCTACCTCATCGAACATCTGTTCTTCGGGTTATTTCGATGACCTTGGGTCTCCTGTGGATGTCTTCATTAATGTCTGGTCCGATCATGCAAGGAAACTTCTAAATATAGCTTACTCCATTGCCTTTTGAGTGACTTTAAGATTTCTTGTGATACCCACGTTTCAGAGCCGTTACGTATGTCATTATTGGCAACACGCACTGGTCTAGAATTTTTTCTTCAAACACAGCGGTATGTCGAATGTGAAGATACCGCGCAGATTCTCGAAAGCTGCCGAGCCGAATTGGATTCGACGACTGATTTCTTTCTCGAAGTTAGACCTACCCTACCCTAGTTCTGATAGTCACTACAGAGTATAAAACAAAGTTGTTTCCCGCTGTCTGTCCCTATGTATGGTTAGATCTTTAAAACTTTGCAACGGATTTTGATGCGGTTTTTATTAAATAGATAGAGTGGTTCAAGAGGAAGGTTTATACGTATAAAACATGCATAATATATTTAATATCACCATTGCATCCGTGCGAAGCTTGGGGGGGGGGGGGGGTCGCTAGTCCAAAATAAACAACAAAATTGAGCTATCTGAAAATAACTCTATCAAACATGCAAACTATTCCTCAAGGCAGAACAACTTAGCATGTTCCCACTAATTCCCAAAATTATTGGCCAGGCATAATTTCAGAACTACCAACATTACTACATAATATTCTGAACTAAAACCAATATCTAATCGAAACTTGTACAAGGGGACGTGTCGAGCACTCGAGCAGTTTATCGCCAGGGGCTGGAGGGGTTCGGCGTGTGCATAATACAACTGCCGGCGACCGTCGCACTTTCCTATTTTGAGGATTAGCTCAGGAGCGTGGTTCCGTATGAAAATAATTTTTATTTTATGATTCTTGAAGAAACAAAGAAGACATAATCAATGGACTAGCCAAATTACCCAAATCGATGTATAACCATTAGTTCGGGTAGCTTGCGTCTCAATCAATGCGGGTACTTTCGACGCACGGCTGCTTTGAAAAAGGCCTTTGTGTGGTTCTACGCCATGTTTTAGTGTAAATTTTCCTTGAGTCTTAAGGGTTAGCCAGTCGGTTTCGAGGCCACCTTGGTTGGAGCTCGTTTTGTGTGTTTGGTTTTTGTTGCGGCTACATGGTTGTAAACTATGCGCCAACACGTTCGCAAAATTACTGTGGTTGGGCACACTCGCCTCCCAAGCAAGGGTCAGTGGGTCGTCTTAGGAGCGGCCAAGGACGTTGAAGGTCAGACTTTACAACAGTTCGGAAAATGCGCTTGCCAACCAAGGGCGTTGAAAGTCATAGTTTAAAGCCACCGTCTACACAGATGGACACTAGTAAGGTCACCTTGGTGATCTGGTCCACCCTTAAGAATCATCTTTAAATTGAAATGTTTAATCAGAAAACAGTTTCAAAACCCAGCTCCCGGCCTGCCAGTAGCGTTCGACGGACTAGCAGGCTAAGTCTAGGTACAAACTTGTACCAGCGTCCAAGACATCTGTCGAACTTGCACAATGTCAGCGCGCGGCCGTACTTCATTAGTATATATCTGACTTAGTTTAATAACTCACTTACGAGAACTACCTACTGCTACCTGCTAAGGAATTAGGATTCCGTGTTAGTTTTAGTCGAAGATTTGATGGTGGGGGACCCGGTGAAGGAGGGCTTTTTATTTAAGTAGATATGTTTGGTGATTTGTGCGGAGTATGTCGTGATTGTCCTCTGGTTAAGGCATCAGCCTCTCATGCATGAGTTTCCGGGTTATTTATTTCATTATCATCATCAGCCTTTTTTATTGTTCTCACTGCTGGGACTCAGGCCTCCTATTCCAGGGATGGTTTAAACGGTGAGAAGATATGGAAAAATTTACGAAAAAAATGTCGAGTATTAGGCAGTGCGGAGTTTTCCGGATCAGCTAATGTGTTATAAATATAAACCTGTTTTTTTTTTATATTTCTATGATATAAACACTCAAACTCCCTCTCTTAGAGAGGAGACCTGTGTCCCAGCAGTGGGAATATTAAAAGGCTAATGATGATGCTGATGATGAAACACTCGAAAACTTTTTTTATAATATCAGTGCTATGTGATACCAACAATGTTTTGTTTTTTATGTTAAAATGAACTGAAATATATCTTGGCCCCGGAGGTATTCCAGTCGTAAAATTCTATCTGTCTATGTAGTGTTAAAATACACCTGAGGGAGAGAGCCTGGTCTAAGTTATAGCCAACAAATTGATCGGGCCGACGTGCTGGGAAGCCAGTACCAGTATAAGATGTTACCTTCGGGTGTGGCTTATGAAATGATAACGGAGTAATTTGAAGGTACCACGGTTTTTTTTTATGGTAGGTAAAATCATCCAATGACAAATCCCGCCCTTGGGTGGAGCGGGAAGTAGTGTCAGACTCTTACTGACTAAAAACCTACTCCGTTCCATTCTTTGCCTTGGTCCCAGGGCCCCAGGTGCCATTTTCACATACCCTTTGACCCCAGTAGGCTTCAGCCCTGTTGGGCCCCTACAGTTTGCTGACAACTCCTTGAGGCGCGCGGGAACAGTGCGCGCCGTGAACGACTTGAGCTCGGACCGGTATGTTACCGGACGGACGGACAGCGAGCTACCCATTGGCCGCCGTCAAGGTACCATGGTGCAGTGCTAGAGTATCAACCCGCAACAACAACAAAAAAATGCGTTATTTATTGCTGTCGATATTTTCCGTTCAACAGAAATAAAATAATTATTAAGGACGGCCAACCCGAAGTACATTTTCTTACAACAGCTCTTACGTGATTATGATACATCTCTTTTATTACATATCTTCAGATAATTTGGATGATCAGATATCTTGTGGCTTCTATAGAAACCAAAACATAAATTTGTGTAAAACTAATCCAGTAAAAACCTTTGAAAATCTACTATTTGACGCCAAGTTGGCCCTCCATAATGTACATATATTAAAAATATAAAAGAGTACTTCTATAGGAGCCTTGCAAATTTAATTGACATTAAAAATGATGACGATTTTTCTCAAAAACTTTTAAGTGTATAAAAAAACACGTATTTCCTTGATAATGTTTCCACTGCTGAGAACCAAGCCTCTCTAGGTGAGGGACTGGGCCGTAATCCACCACGCGGGCCCAGTGCGGGTCATTCCTAAAACCTTATTTAGTTTAGAAATATAAAGTTAATTAGGCCTTAACTGGATCGACAACAGAACGAAGAAGAAGACCGAAGAATTCATTTACTGTAAACGACTAGCAGGCTTGTTAATGAACACTTAACTGAAAAAACCTAATTACAGCTTCAGTCCCAGAGACGTTATTGAATCGAAACCCGTGTTAGTAAGGAGTAATGAGACAATTCTCCTTCAGTACTTAGTTCGGTCTGAGTTTTATACTGGACGGTGTAAGTGCAAATTTCGACCTTATGGACTTACTAGCTGTTGGTTTTGGGTTTAGCCATGTGAAAGTAGAAAATTAGGATCAGTTTTTAGGATTCAGTACCTCAAAAGGAAAAAGCGGAAACCCTTATAGGATAGCTGTCAGCAAACCTACTGCGAAGCCTACTGGGGCCAAGGGCCGCTTTCTGAAAAGAAGGCTCGTCCGCGGTACTATAAGCAACGAAGGAACGGGGTAGGTTTTTAGTCAGTAAAAGTCTGACACTATTTCCCGCTCCGCCCAAGGGCGGGATCTGTCATTGGATGATTTTGCCTACCATAAAAAACCCTTATAGGATCACTTTGTTGCCTGTCTGTCAAGACCCTTTATCTCAGGAACACGTAAAGGTATCGAGTTGAAATTTAAACCATATACTCAGGTCTGCATGTCCTTGAAGCTGTGGAAAAATCAAACATCTAAGTTAATGAAAAAAAAGATAGGGCCGTTTATGTCGCAAAAAACGCGATCCATCGTCGACCGTATCGTCGCTTTCAATCAGGTGAGATAGCGGTCAAGCGCGAACCTATCACTAATTAAAAAAAAAAAAAAACGTATATTTCGAACCCCTCCAAGGAATCAAAATTCATAGGATATTTCCTAGTGGCCTAGAATCTTGAAATTTGGCTTGAAGCAAGGTCTCACAAATATACGAAAAAATCTAAAACCAGAAATTTTAATTATATCACAAAAAAAAACTTTTTCCAGTTTTAGAAAAATCTTCGAAACTCGATTCCGGAATTGAACTGTTTTCATAGGTACGTTTGTACGAAACCCTCACTTGCCTGGTTTCCTGAAAAACCCCCTCCCTAAACTTTTCTGAAAGAAAGCGGGCAAGTGCGAGTCCAGCTCGCACTTGCCCGGTTTTTTCAGGAAAGTCGACCTTACTTTCATTTCGCGCCAAAATTGGTCTTCTTCTTCTTAGCGTGTCGATGGCAAAATTAATTAAATTCCTTGCCTGGCCCATTATTCGGCCACGGCAATGCCGTCCACTGATGCTGTCATTAGGTCCCTACATGGACAAGTAATAGGGCACGTGGTGCAGGATGGAAGGTGGAACATGGTCTGCGCCAAATTGGTGCCATTGTAGTAGTAGTAGTGTTTAAGCCATAAGAGTTTATACAGTTGAACTCAAACTTTTAGTTTTTTTTTTTGAAGTTTGTAGATTGAGACAGACCCGCGTTTCTTCAATTGCAGTTTGTATTCCAGGGCATCGGTGACTTTTCCAGTAAATCCGCAAGAATTGCAGGTATTGTCCACAAGCAACGATGCACTCTTACTAACGTCATGAAAGTTGTATACTACGCTGCAAATAACTTGCTATTGTAACGCCCCACTTCAATTTAAACTCGAAAATCAGCTACTGCGCATTCAAAGCCGACCGCTATGATGATTCAACTTGTGTGTCGAGTATTATAACAAATACGAATGACCGGTAACTTGCTGATTAAAATAAATGAGAGCTAATACGAATACTTTTCCCATAGCTTTGAAAATAAACAAACTTTTACGATTCCCAAGCTAGACGAACAAATTCGAACCCGCAAATAGGAGAATAATTCATCCAATTTTTCTCACCAACTCTCAAACACTCCCAGATCGCGCCATTTTTCCCGATTCTCCCCAAACGCGAGGAGCGACAAAGTAAAATGAATTCCACTGTAACCTTAGATAGAAGTGGGAATGATAAAATTGGAAAATATGTATAGCGATGGTTCGCAAACCCGCAACAATTCCATTCTGCTTTACAATACAACTTTGCATCGGGCGAGCTGTGACGTGGCTGCGTTTACACCGTAGTATAACAACCTTTCCATTTTACGTAGTATTTCCTGACCAAGGCAAAGATTTAGGTCATGGGTGGAGAGCAGTGGTGGCCGAGTGGTAACGGCCCCGGCTTACAAGTTTGTGTACCCGTCTTTGTGTATTTTATTTCATTACTTCTGCTCTCAAAATGGTGAAAGAAAACATCGTGAGGAAACCGGCATGTCCTAGAACCAAAAATTCGAAAACATGTGATATCCACCAACCCGCGCTGGGTCCGCGTGGCGGATTACGACCCATTCTCTCTCCTAGACAGGGGGTCTGAGTCCCAGTAGTGGGAACATGATAAGGCTGATGCTATGCTATGCTAGATGAGCTTATTGACGTCACAATTCTAGATACCGGACAGCCAATTACTCTTTGCCCGGCCCGAGAAACGAACTTAGATACACGAGTAGGTATACCTGTCAAAGTTAGTTAGTTCGGTTTTAGTTGGTTGTGAAGTGATTTTGAAATTAGTATATTTATATAGAAAGCAAAGATAGAAAGAAGGAAGAAAGAAAAATATTTCTTTGAGTTAATTAGAGAGGGAATTGTCTCAAATAAATGTTTTTTTTTGTATTTGAGAGTACCTATGTTTTCTTGGGGAAGTTCTATATACTTCGTTATGTCCGGATCGCTTCCGAATTGCTGCACTTAGTAGCACTATTGTCTTTTTGAGCATGTTCGAAATTGTTGCGATAAATTTTGCATAAAGCGAAATTTTAGGGAAAAAAAAATAAAGAATTATACCCTGCCTTGTGTAGCTAGTAGTTAATAATTTTTCCGGTTCTGGGTATATGTGAGTTCATATAATTCTGAACGCGCCTACAATACTGGACAGGAGTAGTGCAGGGGAACGTATCATCATCATCATATCAGCCGAAAGATGTCTACTGTTGGACATAGGCCTCCCCCAAGTGTCGCCATAATGAACGGTCCTGTGCATCTCGCATCCATCAGATTCCCGCAACTCTTACCAGGTCATCGGTCCACCTTGTAGGAGGCCTTCCAACACTGCGTCTTCCGATACGCGGTCGCCACTCCAGGACCTTTCGACCCCAACGGCTATTTACCGGGAACCGTAAAAAAAAGTTCGCGAGATAGAAAAACAAGTAAGATAATATTAGATATGCTACAGTGTAACAAGGTGCCCGCAAGAATACTGAAGGCATCTTTGAATGTTCGCTACTAAGGCATGGCTGGCGGCTGGGAGAGAAAAAAAGAAAAATTTAGCTATTCCCCGCCATTGCAATGTTTTTGGAACAGATGCAAGATGGTATGATATTTGTGTTTTAGTATTGGATGGCGGCCGAGGAATCATGTTTTATTAGCTTTTTTTTATGGTAGGTAAAATCATCAAATGACAAATCCCGCCCTTGGGCGGAGCGGGAAGTAGTATCAGACTCTTACTGACTAAAAACCTACCCCGTTCCTTCGTAGCCTATCGTGCCGGGGCCGGGCATTCCTTTCGGAAGTTAACCCATGACCCCAGTAGGCTTCGACCCTGCCTGCCTGCAGTTAGCAGGCTGGGCCTCTTCGGTGTGCTGACAGCTCCTTGAGGCGCGCAGGAACAGAACGCGCCGTCGATGACTTGGGCTCGGTCCGGTCGTTTACCGGACGATCGGACAGTGTGCTACCCATTGCACGCCGTCCGCAAGCCCGCGCCTACGGTGGCCGGAAATCAGGATCGGAATACCGGCGCGGCTGGCGCGAGCTGCCCGTTGCCTCTGCCTGATGCGGTCGGCCTCCTCCTTTGCTAGCATTACTGCTTCGCAGAAGGAGGCGACCGCCTGATGTTTTACTAGCTGCTGTTAGAGGCTATGCTCGCGTAGATTTAGAAAAACTCTTCCAAGAAATCATACCTTCAGACTAAAAAAAGTATCATAATTATGTTCTTTTCTAGAATATGGTCTACCCGCTTTATTGTCATTTAGATTATAACCCAACTAAAAAAAAAAAATGTTCCTTCTTTGTAACTCATCCGTTGCTCATCTTGTTGGATAACTTTGGGTAACTCTTTCGATCATTCTCTATTAGCTAGGTACTGTATATCAAAATTACTTCTATTAGTTTTGTTTTCTTAATACCTTTTTTATATTGATTGCACTTAACTTTTTCCCGGGCGTATATTTCCTTGGAATAATATCCTACTTTAACTGGGTGATGCTGTTGGAAGCTAGTAAATAATATCAGACAAACATTTTCACAAAAATACCTATTTATAAACGCTAATATTAAAAAAAAAATGTTTTTTTTTTGTTGTTTCTAATTTTGTTTGTAGGAAGTAATCTCTGAAAGTTTTACACACGTATTTATAAAGAAGTAATTACTTGTTACTAAGTAAAATCTTAATAAATCATTACTTGACGTCTGAAACCTTCATTAAAAATTAAAAAATTTCTTAACTATTAAATAGAAATTATTACTTGAGTACTTACTTTTTTTCAAGTAATTACTTCTTTATAAATACGGGTATTAGATTAGATGCACATTATGATACTACTTTATTAAAAAAAAATCGAAATTACTTCCACGTGGGCGAAGCCAAAGGAAAAAGCTAGTCTATTATATTATCTTTATTCACCAAAACACTAGACCGAATCAATCAGCATAACATGAAAACACTGTCTTTTTTACGATGACTGTACAATAGTACATAGTACCTATTTCATCACTGAAATATATCACTTTATCGGGACAAAGGAATGAAATGCCGAAATATACCTTTCGTAATATGAAACTTGTCGGAATTATTATCGGGTACCCTTTTCATCTGCTCACACCCCATAGTAAGGGATGGCTGATACCTACTTTATTGTCGGCAACTATAATAGGGGCCTGAAGGGATTGCTGCGTCGTTCGCAATAATGTTGGAGATACTTGAGAGTTGCTAGTGATACCGTCTGCTCGTTTATACCTTCGTTAGCTATGAAATTATTTGTTTCATCAAATTAATTGGACACCTATTAGGAAACATAACAACATCAAATACCTACTGCATTTTTCGATTTGACGACTTATATGTATTATTATTGCTTTCGCTCTGTGACTCCATTTAATGTATTAAATAATGTATTAATATTTTACGATTAAATCTCATTTATTCCATGTGTCATTAATGCTGTCTGTTGTTTATTTGTTGTTTGTTTTAATTTAATTTATATTCTTGTAATTTCTGTTTAAAATGTTATGTCTCAATTTATTCTATATTTATAATATTACTGACATCGATGTAACTCTCAGTTTAATTTATTACAATTCAATTTTTAATTAGTTTTAATGTAATTTAATTTATTATTTATGTGACTACAACTTTCTTTTGACATAATTTATTGTGTAAGTGCTGTGCATACCTATAAGTGACGAATTCACCATGATATTTTTTTTGTCATTTGTAAATTCCTTTTGTTTTGTATTAATTAGTGAATAAGTCGTTGGTGTGTCAATTTAAAATAAATAAATAAACATAGACTCCGAAATATATATTTTCGTGTTATAAAATATTTAGAATGTTAAAATTATGTTATGTGTATGTATAGGTATATATATATATGTATATATAGTATATATGTATGTATGTCCAGTTTTAGCTTTATATATAATTTTGTAATATTTGTGTTCAAAATAGTAATTTTCCCTCCTTTTCTTTTATGTACCTGCCATATTGTCTCCCCACCACCCTAGGTTGACTGGTAGAGAATGCCTAAGGCATTAAGTCCGCCTATGTACCCATGGTTGCAGAAAGATTAAATAAAATAAAAATAAAATAAAATAAAATGTTAAGATAAATCTAAAATTAAAAATTTTTTAAAAGACCCGGCAGTCCTCTTCGCCAATATGAAATGTATAGAACTGGTCAAGACGAATCTAATGAGCCCACACTAAATAGGTTTACTAGTAGGCATTCCAAAGTTCCATCAGCCACCTCCAAGTTCTAGCATCAGGTCCTTGTCATCATGAGAAATGTGTAGAACTGGTTAAGACGAATCTAATGAGCCCAAACTCAATGGGTTTACTAGTAGGCATTCCAAAGTTCCATCAGTCAGCTCCCAGTTCTAGCATCAGGTCCTTTTCATCATGAGAAATGTATAGAACTAGTCAAGACGAATCTAATGAGCCCAAACTTGATGGGTTTACTATGTTAATAAGCAATTCAGGGTTCTCACCTTCGAGCTCCATCATCAGACCAGCTCAATAGCACCAGATTGTATACGAGTATTTTAAAAATTAGGTCATATAAATGTTTCAAATAAACTAAATACCCATTAAGTGCTTGAAAACCCTACCTTAGTTAACAAACGAGCTAGTGATCTTAAACACCTGGACAGATCTTCATAAATTGTAGCTAAGAACCATCTTGATTAAGCCAGCTTTCAAAAAAAAAACCGCATCAAAATCGGTCCATTCGTTTGGGCGCTACGATGTCACGGACAGACACACAGACAGACAGGTCAAACTTATAACACCCCTCTTTTTCGTCGGGGGTTAAAAATGAATTACGAATAATAAATATTATTAAAAAAAAAACTCAAATGGAAATCTTCATTTGAGTTTTTCCGATTCTACAGATTACTTCCGGCAAAAACGCAATAAAAAAAAATGGATTTCCGCCGCAACGTGATCTCAATTATTATTACCCGCATATTTTTCATCGACTCTTCACCAATATAAGATCACGGACGAAGACAGTCCCAGTAGAGGACTCAATAATTGAACGCATACATAATTTACCGACTTTCACGATTTCCCGACTTCCGTACACCTAATTATATTAAAGCAAACGCTACGTCTTGGGACTTCGGCAATGCGACAAACTGAATGTGGTTTTGTTAAGCTAATTGGGAAGAAAAATTAAGTTAGCTGAAAGTAGTTTACCTCATTAGTAAAGCTTTTTTTGCCAACTATACTTGTTTTCAAAAAAAGGGAACAACAAGTATACACTGGTAAATTTTTGTCCTTTTAAGCCCGTGGAGGGTCGATTCGGTACATGGAACACTATCGATTTGTAAAGATAAAATTAAAAAAATAAAGTGCTTTGCTATTTTCATTGCAATCTCTTTTGATGTCACAGTAATTTGTGAGAGTGAGATTAAAATATAGATGAGATACCTATAGTAGGTACTAAAAATGACATAAGATTAAAATTCAAAATATTCATTTTGAATGTCATTCATACACAGAGGCCAACAAAGGGTACTTGGAGAAATGTGAAAAGCTGATGCACAGTTTTGACTGGTAGTTTGCTAATAAGAATCAGCAAGAAAGGGTTACCAACTCTATAAAAAAATATATATGAGGAGCGCGTAGTGTTCCATGCGCTCCTCAAAAAGATGTCAGCAAACCGCGCAGGCCCAGCAAAGCCATTGCCTGTTAACAGCGTGGCGTTTTTCTGAAAAGGAATCCGTAGTCCTAGAATGCAGAGGGCCACTGAAAGACACAGGGAAAAGTCTGACTCGCCATTTCCACCCAGACCAGGAGAAGTCATTGGATGAATTCGCACCTTAAAAAAAGTCAAATTCAAAACACCTCTTAACATTTCCAATCGAAACACAAAACCTAAAAAAGAAACACTACCACATTCCGTTTCTAAAACCCTTCATCTCTCAAATCTAGGCTACCAAACAAAGGCATTTCTTCCCCGCCACAGCGCTTTTCATCTGCCTCGCCTGTGTGTTCAGATGTCCTGCGCTCATTTCCAAGGGATTCACATTACTCCACGAATATTCGCAGCTTGACATTTTCTTGTGAAATATAAAAGAGGCATTCTCTGCTGGGAATGTTGACGTTGAAGTCTGTTATGAGGTGCCCCCTTAAGGCTTAGTGTGATTGCGGTGTACAGTTAAGGAATAAATATGTTAAACACCTTGAATTAAATTTTACTTGCACTTTAAGGCACGGGTACACCGCGGCGCACGGAGAGGCTACGCACGTGTATTAAGCTTCGCTTTGTAAGAAAATGTTTGTGGTTGTGTCCACTGCAACATACGCAGAAGCTACGCACGAATTGACGTCATTGATACACGCGTGGCTTGCTCGAATAGACGGTTACATAGCTTTGAAAACGTGGGTCTAAGTTTCCACTGGAGTACATGAATATGACCCACGACTATGTAAGGGTCGCTTATCGCTGCGCAGTTTCACTGCAGTTTGGTTGCAGTGGCACATGCGTAGCTTCTCCGTGCGCCGTGCCACGCAATACATAGCCGTGGGTCTTCGTTTATTCCAGTGGAAACGTAGACCCACGTTGTCAAAGGCGCCGCGTGCCCGAGCACAGCATGCGCCGCGGTGAGCCCGCACCTTTATTGTATTCCGCGCTTATTTGCCACAGCAGTGATAACATTATGTTGTGGTTTTGATTCCTGCCTAGTACATGTTCTGAGCTTACTTTAAAAATACTATGTTCTATTTTCAAAGTAAGCCGTAATCTGTAAAATATAGATTTTTAGGGTCCTGTACCTCAAAAGGAAAAAAGGGAAAACTTTGATGTCCGTCTGTCTGTCTGTCAAGACCCTTTAACTCGGGAACGCGTGGAGGTATCGAGATAGTCTTGACAGACAGACGGACGGACGACAAAGTGATCCTATAAGGGTTTTTTTATAGTGGGGAAAATCATCCAATGACATCTCCCGCCTTTGAGTGGAGTGGGAGATAGTGTCAGACATTTACTGACAAAAAAAACCACCCAGTTCCTTCGTTGCCTTTTATACCAGGGCCGAGGTTTCCTTTTGTCGGCCTCCTCCTTTGCTAGCATTACTGCTTCGCAGAAGGAGGCGACCGCCTGCTACTCCTCCTCGCTCCGGAACATGGCCTGTAACAAGGCCCGGCGCGAGAGATCGCCGCTGCCGATCGCCCCCACAAGGACATGGTGATGCTCTGCCCAAGAGGGCAGACCTCTACCGTGTGCTCCACCGTGTACTCCGGGTGGTCTACATAGTTGCGACACTCTGGCGTCAGTACTTCCCGAACGTACCATGTCGGTGAGAACCTGCGTCAGGCGAAGGTGAGGACGCCGTGAGGTCTATCCAGCTACGCCTCAAAGAGAGGACTTACAGCCATAATTGTGGCGCGCCCAATCCTATAAGGGTTCCGTTTTTTCTTTTGAGATACGGAACCCAAAAACATCTTGCCTAGTCACAGTCTGTAAACAGGCCTACGATTTGCTAATTGAAACCTTTCAAGTTTCCGAAAGCTTCCAGCATTTTAAATAAATAAAAACATCAAAAAATCTTGTCAGGGCTGTTCATCAGTACCTAACACTACATTTATCTTCCATCATTTATTCCAAGCCACGTACTTAAATTATAAAGGAACTCCATTGGGAGAGGACGTAGCTACAATATTTGCGCTCGTTAAAAATGCCTCGAGATTCTGTAGAACGTTGCTTTTAAGCATTTTCAGAAACATTGTTTAGATAGATGAGGAGAATGGATGCTTAAGAGTGCTCAAGTGCTTATAAAATGTTTTAGTTATGCTCGGCTTTAGCGGCTGTGGTATAAGCAAAGCATTTTTGGTAGTAGGGTATTTCTTTAGCTTCGGAATCATGACCAATTGGAGTGGGATCTCTGTGATTTCTAGAAAGATGAAGGGGAACAGTGATCATGTGCTGTCTTTGTGCAGTAAGAGAGCCTAGAGAAATAAGAGTGTACATGGAGTTTCTTGCATGTTCTTCTCCATAGAGATCTATGCTTTGGAACGTCCAATTTAGCTTCACTTTTTTTATGGACTGACCGACATTTTGACAATTCAAAAGTGCCTGTAATTGGTCTATTTGAAATAAACTATTCTGATTCTGAGTAAAACTCAGGGAATACCTTTACAGTCTTCGCAGAGAAGTACTCTTGTATGATTTTTTTATTTGGTGGGGAAAATCATCCAATGACATCTCCTGCTCTTGGGCGGAGCAGGCAATAGTGTCAGACTTTTACTGACTAAAAAACCCACCCCATACCTTCGTTACCTTTTATACTATATATGCGGGAGCAAAACTTCCCCTCAGTCGCCCGGGTGGCCTCGTGACTGGTTATTTATGTCGCCAACCAGGTACCAGGCTTATAATTTTGTGATTTTTCTTAATACAGTTTTGAAGTTTTGTACATGGTTTCTTTCATAAAAATACTAGCTAGGTGTTTCAGGTTTCGCTTATACTTAAAATAAGGTTGTATAATAGTTATGTAAAAGAAGAAACTGACTGACTGACATATAAACACACGGCCAAAACTACTGAGACTGAAAATAATGAAATTTTGCACAAAGATTCCTTTTATGACGTAATCAAGCACTGAGAGAGGATTTCCCACACCAACCGATCGTGTTTATGTGTTTGAGAAACAAAGAGAACACAAGAGAGTGCAGGGCCGATGCCCGCCAGCAAGGACCACGGGGAATATCTGAAAAGGAAAGCCGTAGTCCTAGCACGCAAAGGGCAACTGAATGAAGCAGGTGTGGTTTTAGTCAGTAAAAGTTTGACGTACCCTCTCGCTCGGCCCAGAGCGGAAGAAGTCATTGGATGATTTCCACACTTAAAAAAAAAACACCAACCGATCGTTGTGGCGATATTTGGGGGAGGCAGAAACAGTGGACCTTCTTCAGCTGAAATGATAGTAATAAAATCAAAAATATCACTTTACAAACA
This sequence comes from Leucania comma, assembly GCA_958295575.1. NCBI lineage: Eukaryota > Metazoa > Arthropoda > Insecta > Lepidoptera > Noctuidae > Leucania > Leucania comma. Next base: position 4,727,212 of record OY282470.1, on the reverse strand, counting down.
AAAACAAACTTCAACAACGATGCAACAAATGAAAGAAAAATCACACCACAAAAATATTTGAAGGAAATTATCCAATATTCCTAATGACCCCCAACTACCCTTTGTCACAAAGAAAATAACGAGAAGTCTTCTAACTGATTGTGGCTGGAGAGGAGAGAGGGGAGAGAAGGACATGCACAAATGGATGAATAAAAACTTGGTAACGAGTGGCTGCGATCCTTTGCGGCGCTAGGAGACCGTGCATTGTGTTTCGAGTAGTGTGTTGGGTTGTGATCCAAGTTAAAGGCGGTAGCGGTTTTTTGAGAACGTTCATGACGAACCCGCTTTTATCTAAACGCTTTTAGGCACGAAATGGACTGTTTTCTGCACTGGTGCAGAAAAAAACCACCACAATTTTATTGCAATAAAATTGTTTACCGTATCAGGTTGGGCACGCGTCAGCCCTCAGCTCCTAACTCGCCTACGGCTCGTGCCAATTCCGCCACGGTTGCAATGACAAAGTTTCTGCACTAGTAAATAGTTAGTGTGGTAGTTGTTTTAGTAGTTAATTAGTAAATTCTTCTTGAGTCATTTTAGATTACAAAAAAATTGTATGAAATAAGAGTAAGTATAGTGTTATATCTACTAGTCTGTTTTTTTCAAGTATCTCCAGAGTGTATGGTTCCTGATAGTTACAATCTAGGGGTCTTTAAGGCAAGAGTGATTAGGTTACATCTAGGCAATGGTGATCATATCATCGCTTAACATCAGGTGAAATAATTTCGATTTTTAAATTCTAGGTCGTCTCGGCATTTTCTTCGCTGTGCCGTGTGGCTTTGTTAGGTACTAATCCTGGGCTTTAAGCGCGCATAGCTCATAAGGCATAAGGTCTTGGGGCTTCTCAAAGTTTTACTGACTCACATTTTTATGGTTTAAAATCATCCAAAGATCTCCCAGCCTTCGTGTCAGGCTTTTACTGACTAAAACCACACCACTGTCCTTCAGTTGCTTTTTGCGATCCAGGGTCGCAGTAACTCTTGCAACTAAATATTTAAATGCTTAGTCTGTTTATGCTTTTGAAAGAATAACAGATTAAAAAAAAAGTTACTAATATTAAATATTAATAAATGTACCACAAAAATAAATAATAATGAATAAATATATAGTTATTAAAAAAAAAAGATTTGAAATATAAATTGCAATAGCACGTTTCACAAGTACCTAATTACAATTCGAACAATAATAGCAAATTATACTAGGTATACAATTCCGAGTAATGCGCATTGAATTCAAATTGAATTGTCATGAAACTTGTCGTTTGTATAATTCAGTTTTGTGACAGGCTTTGTATATGCAAATATTTGGAATTATTAATTTTCAAATGACAAAGCAAATATGAGATATTTGAATAATGCTGTAGCGAGCTTGTGTGGAATTTTTAGTATTCTAAAAGCATTATTGAAATTCTGGTCTAGATATAAATGTTGGGGCACGCCATTTTTTTTTTAGGGATACGACATAATTATGGTGGTTGCTTTTTTTTCTTTTTTTTTATGGTAGGTAAAATCATCCCGCCCTTGGGCGGAGCGGGAAGTAGTGTCAGACTCTTACTTACTAAAAACCTACCCCGTTCCTTCGTAGCCTATCGTGCCGGGGCCGGGTATTCCTTTCGGAAGTTAACCCATGACCCCAGTAGGCTTCGACCCTGCCTGCCTGCAGTTAGCAGGCCCTCTATTTGAGGAATAGCTAGACAGGCGTCACGGCGTCCTCATCTTCCGTAGGATGCAGGTTCTTACCGGACATGGTAAGTTGAGGAGGTTCCTGCACCGAATTCAGGCAGAAGAAAAATCTTAGTATCACCACTGTGCGCTGAACTTCCTGAAGGACACAGTGGACCATATGGTGTTATTGTATTCCGCTTGGGCAAAGCACTTCTGTGTCCCACACAGCCCTGAGGGGGGAAAGGCATTTAGATGTATCCCACCTTAAAAAAGTCTCATTTATTTATTTTTAAACATACTAAAACGATGTATGTAAACTTGAAGTATTCTTGAATTGTTAGTTTTATGATGTATGATTGATTTTCATCTACGCTTACTGGTAGATAACACTTTGAACCTTTTTTTATCGGCCAACTTTTTTATATTTTCTCCATAAATTAATGTATTATTCTTTTGAAAAATAACAATCTTTAACCGTAAATAAAATTTAAAAAAAGTGCCCTATTTAATCAACAGAGACGACGCTTCTACAAATTATTAAAGTAAGTATTTTACAAAAAGTTATTAAGTTAAAAAAATATACATTATTTAAATGATCTTGAATTTAATAATTATATCCAATAATTTTTATTATAAATATTTAATATCAATGAATGTTTTTAAATGACTTTAATAATAACTGGATAATTATGTTCATTTTACAAGTAATATTAGAGTCAATTTGATATTAAATTACGATTGCAAGCATCTATATTATTATTTTGTAATTATTTTTTGTTGGTAAGAAAAAGAAAACTTTTAATTATTTTTGTATTTATATATTTTACTACACAAAATGTAGACAGTAAAACTTACACAAGTTTCACTTTAGACCACACCACTGTAGGGCGTAGGTAGTACTAGTAACGTCTTTGAGTCGCGGCTCCATTGAAGTCTAACCATGCAAATTATGAGGCAGGTATACATTGACGGCTCACGCTTTGCTCTGCGGTCGCTGTGTTTGTTACACGCGACGTGTGTTTCCTTAGTAAAGGAGTCTGCCTATTGCACCGTAAAGTTGCCTAAAAATAAAAGGCCTGTTTTGACATTTGATGTTTTTATTATTTTTGTTATGAAACTGTCTATATTACATTATGTAATCATTATGTCAATACCTTAAAACACTTTTTGTAATTAATTATTATTTTATTGTTTTTCTCAGTTTTGTTCAAAGTTACAATCTTTCAAGTCTTTTTTACAAGCTTTCTATTAGCTTGCACTGTATGTAACTATGTATGTTCGGCTCAAATCTTGCAACTCAATTTTGAAGCAGATATCTTCAACCGATTGAGCTGAAATTTTACATGCATGTGTAAATCGGGTGACAATGCAATATTTTGATAACATGGAGCTGATCTGATGATGGAGCTGGAAGGTAGCCATAGGAACTTAGCAATAAAACAATACAACCCCATCGAGTTTGGGCTCACTAGATTAGTATTGACGAGTACTTTGATTCTGTATGATAGCCAGGGTCTGATGTTGGAGTCGGAAGGTGGTCATAGGAACTCCGCAGTTAAACGATACGATCCCATCGAATTTGGGCTCGTTTGATTCGTATTGACGAGTACTTTCATCCTATATGGTAACCAAGGTCTGATGATGGAGGTGGAAGGTGGTCACAGGAACTCCGCACTTAAACGACAAAACCCATCGAATTTGGGCTCGTTTAGTTTTTGTTGACGAGTACTTTCATCCTATATGGTAACCAAGGTCTGATGATGGAGGTGGAAGGTGGTCACAGGAACTCCGCACTTAAACGACAAAACCCATCGAATTTGGGCTCGTTTAGTTTGTATTGACGAGTACTTTCATCCTATATGGTAGCCAGGGTCTGATGATGGAGCCGGAAGGTGTTCATAGGAACTCCGCAGATAAACGATACGACCCCATCGAGTTTGAACTCGTTTGATTAGTATTGACGAGTAGTTTGATCATGTATGGTAGCCAGGGTCTGATGATGGAGTCGGAAGGTGGTCATAGGAACTCCGCAGTTAAACGCCACAACCCCATCGAATTTGGGCTCGTTTGATTTGTATTGACGAGTGCTTGGATCCTATATGGTAACCAGGGTCTGATGATGGAGCTGGAAGGTTGCCATAGGAACTCCGCTGTTAAACGACACAACCCCATCGAATTTGAGCTCGTTTGATTTGTATTGACGAGTGCTTGGATCCTATATGGTAACCAGATTTTGATGATGGAGCTGGAAGGTTACCATAGGAACTTCGTAAGAAATCGACACAATTCCATCGAGTTTTGGCTCATTTGATTTTTATTGATGAGTACTTGGATCTTATATGGTAACCAGGGTCTGATGATGGAGCTGGATCGTGGTCATTGGAACTCCGCAGTTAAACGACACAACCCCATCGAATTTGAGTTCGTATGATTTGTATTGATGAGTGCTTGGATCCTATATGGTAAGCAGGTTCTGATGATGGAGCTGGAAGGTTACCATAGGAACTTAAGTTACTAACCGAACACGGCAAGTTCGCGAAGTACCTGTACAAGATTCGTGCGGAGACGACGCCCGGGTGTCGCCACTGTGCGGAGCGCCCGGACGACACTGTGGAGCACACAGTCAAGGTGTGCCCCGCTTGGGAAGAGCATTGCCATGTACTTGTGGGGGCGATCGGTGGCGGCGATCTCTCGCGCCGGGGCTTGGTTCAGGCCATGCTCCGGAGTGAAGAGGAGTGGCAGGTGGTCGCCTCCTTCTGCGAAGCAGTAATGCTAGCAAACGAGGAGGCCGACCACATTAGGCAACGGTGCACACGCCACCGCCATCGCCTGGATTCCGATCCCGATTTCCAGCCACAGTAGGCGTGGGCTCACGGACGGCGGGCAATGGGTAGCTCGCTGTCCGTCCGTCCGGTAACGGCGCAAGTCGTTTACGGCGTGCACTGTTTCCACGCGCCTCAAGGAGTTGCCAGCAAACTGTAGGGGCCCAGCAGGGCCGAAGCCTACTGGGGCCAAAAGTTATGTGAAAATGTCACCCGGGACACTGGGACGAAGGCAATGAATGGAACAGGGTAGATTTTTAGTCAGTAAGAGTCTGACACTATTTCCCGCCCCACCCAAGGGCGGGATTTGTCATTGGATGATTTTACTTACTATAAAAAAAAAAAACCATAGAAACTTCGTAAGAAATCGACACAATCCCATCGAGTTCGGGCTCTTTTGATTTGTATTGATGAGTACTTGGATCCTATATGGTAACCAGGGTCTGATGATGAAGCTGGAAGGTGGCTACAAGAACTCCGCAATTAAACGACACAGCCCTCTCGTTTTTGGTCTCGTTAGATTTGTAATCACGAGTACTTTGATCAATATGGCAGTCGGAATCTGATGATGGAGCTGGAAGGTGGCCATAGGAGTTGTGCAATAAAACGACACAATCCCATCGAGTTTCGGATCGAATAAAATAAGTTCTAACCGGTCATAAGCGACTTGGACTCGCGCACGGAGGGTTCCGTACATATTTACATAAGTAAATAGCTAGTTAGTTTTAATACACTCCTACAAAATACTAATTGAAAGGGCTTGCAGAGAGTAACTTGAAAAATAAAGTGACATAACTCTAAATCCAATATTCTCCTTTTTCTCAGCCATACTCTTGGTGGAGTTGTAGTGGTCTTCTGGTAGGTTGGTTGCAGCTTTTGCGAGACTTCTCTATCTCTCTCTATTCATGGCACTTCGTGTACATTCAATGAGGGAACACTCTGAAGATGATTTAGTGAGGTCTGTCCATCTGGTAGGCGATTGGCCGCGAGAACGTAGGCCATCTACTCTTTCCTATACCACTAAACGTTCCAAAGAGCTTTCAATGCGTATGATATATCCAAACAGCTTAAAAAATCGCTGTTGCAAAATCGACGAAAGGTTTTTGTTTTGATGCAAAGCTCTTTAGGAATGGAACCGTTAGTGCGTTAAGCAGTCTGTTTTATCCTCAGTAAACGCCTCCAGCGTCACATTTTCAAGAGCGTCAATCGTTTTACGGTGCTTGAATCTTCTCCGAATTTCATAGGATTTGTGATTGTGGATCCCAGGTAGATAAACTCTGGACAACTTCGCAATTGGATATTTCATGTAAGTTAGGTTGATTGTTAGTCTTACGATCCACCACCATCATTTTGGTTTCATAAATCCAACCTGGTAGACTTCTCACATGGTCGCCTCTTTCAGCGAAGCAGTAATGCTAGCCAAGGAGGAAGCCGACCGCATCAGGCAACAGCGCTTACGCCGCAGCCGCCGCCGTAATTCCGATCCCGATTTCCTGCCACCGTAGGCGCGGGCTTGCGGACGGCGGGCAATGGGTAGCTTGCTGTCCGTCCGGTAACAGACCGAACCAAGCCGAAGGGCGGGGGATGTCATTGGATGACTTTACCCAACATAAAAAGAAACCTGGCAGACTTCTAAAGATAGCAGACTAAGTTTCTTATGCTTTCCTATGATATGGGTAGCAAATTTGAGGATTTGCTAAGAATACAAATGTGATTTAAATAAGGTATAACTAAAAAGTAAAAAATAAATTACAAATAAAAAAACTTTTTTAAAATCAAGCTTTCAATTAAATGGGCTAAAAATAAGAAAATAAACTTTTCCTTTATAACTTTTACTATCAATTTATAATGACATTACACAATTTATATGATATAAAAGCTTGTCGCGAGATTTAACTGTGTAAATACACAGCTAAATAACTTCATTAATTAAATAAGTTAAATAACTTCGTCTATTGATTTTAATATTTTCAAAATCTCGCGACAAGCTTTTGTATCATATAAATTGTGTAATGTCATTATAAATTGATAGTAAAAGTTATAAAGGAAAAGTTTATTTTCTTATTTTTAGCCCATTTAATTGAAAGCTTGATTTTAAAAAAGTTTTTTTATTTGTAATTTATTAAACGTCAAAACGGGCCTTTCATTTTTTAAGGAGTTTATTAGTCGGAATTTGTGAGGCATAAAAATATTTTTTGTGATGAAAAATATGAGGATAAATATTTGGATTAACACCGTTATATACCAAAATTAAATATCGATTGTGTCGGATAAAATGGACGTAGTTAAGCAGATAGGACTCAATCCCCATAAGATCACGTAAGGATTGAGTCCTTTCTGCTTAACTACGTCCAAATATGCCTACCTGCATGCTAAAATTCATTTTGATTACGTTTTGCGACAAGTATCAGTTTCTGGATCCAAGAAATAAAATTCTCCGATACAACCTATAACACCCTCTAAGTCTTATTTAGCGGTAGTTTCGAAAAACGAATAATGAAAACCGTTTTTTAATTACTTCAGTTACTAATTACGTAAATATGAAACAAATAAATGACTAATACTACATTTCCTTTAAGACTTTAAAATGAATTAATGAATTGATAATAATTATTTAATTTAATTTAAAAATAGATGTAATTAATTAATGACTGTTTAGTATAATTTAATAAATTTTAATACTAATATTAATTTGAATCGACATAATATAATGTAATTTAATAACATGTAAAATTTGCAGTGCCCTTATATATAGGGTGCATGTTTTAATACTGTGTCATGAAATTCTAATGCATGCCTAATAACCAGTATTTTACATGTTACCAAATAAGTAAATAAATAAATTATGCCAAGTTTCAATTTTATGGGTCCTAGGAATAAAATTGTGCATACAAACAAATTTCACCCATTAAATTGTCAAAAACCACTTCATAGCTCTCGCTTACATCACAAAAAAGCTTTGCGTAAATCACGTTCCTAGTCGCAGTAGTTTCGACTCTGCGTTGATATGTCAGTCAGCCAGTTTCTCCTTTATATATATACACCCTTAAATTTTGGTCGTTTTAATCCAGCGGAGGGTCGATTCGGTACATAAAACACTATCGATTTATAAAGATAAAATTAAAAAATAAAGTACTTTATTTTTTAAATTCGAATTAATTTACGCATATACGAAATTAATTCCCTTAAGTAAACGAGTCAATGACCTTGTAGGGAGTTGTCGGTTTATATATTAGACTAGCTTCTGCCAGCGGCTTCGTTCGCCTAAAAGTAAGTTTTTCCGTAGAAACTTTTGAACCGTTTTATCTCCTTAAGGGGTTAATTTTGGAAAATCTTTTCTTATCGGATGCCTACGTCATACAAAGATCATACACTCCAAGTTTCAGGTCTTTACGAACAGCGGTTTAGGCTGTGCGTTGATCCGTCATCTGTGAAAAATCGCTGTCACATTGTCTCATCCCAAAGACATTAAATATTACTACCAAAAGAAAGGACATAGCGAACAAAATCGTAATCCGAGACTTTTTACCTAGGTAGTAAGTCGCTCAGTCCTAGTGTGGATTACTGGACCTAACTTCAGTTTATTTTCGTAATTATATTTCGTATTTATTCTGTAATTAATTAGAATTCAATAATTTTAACAGATAGTTCTAGAAAATAGCGTAAAAACATATAAATTACAAATTTAATTCGCATTTTTATTATTGAAAGCTAGATAACCCCATAGCAAACCGATACGTATGAGGTATTTATGGATAGGTCTTCAAAAATGATATGATCATTTTTTTCTAAACTGAATAGTTTTCGTGAGACACATTTCCAAAGTGGTAAAATGTGTGTGCAACCCCCTGTAACTTCTAAAATAGGGAATGATAAAACTAAAAAAATAATATATGATGTACATTACCATGCAAACTTCCACCGAAAATTGGTTTGAACGAGATCTAGTAATTCGTTTTTTTTTTAATTCGTCATAAATGCATGGCGTAGGATGACAGTTTTTCTAAGACATTTCTTCTGATGTCCGCTCTATTGTATCTCTTTTAAGCTCTTGTCTCATCCAATCTGTTTGATGGAGCTTTTAATCAGACGAGTGAAACCACGGGACAGCTACCTATAATTTGTCAAAGTAATTAATCATCTCCATCATTGAAACACATTTTCCATTACTGAATTAACGTTTTGCATAATATTTTATTTATGTTCAGCAAAATCTTATTCATTAAGTCTTTGACTTTGAAATTCAAGTTACATTTAATTTAAATTAATATTTCTGAAAGGTAAATAAATTTCGTTGTGCTTTCGTATTGAAGTTATGCTAATTTTATACTTACTTCGTAAATTACATGTTGTTGTAATTATAAGTTGAGTTATCCAATAATTAATACTATTTTGGTCGCGGAGCGTAAGCTGATAAAATGATATATATCATTTTATCAACACACACACACACACACCATATCTCACACCTTTCATTCACACACATATCTCATTTTGATATATCAAGAAAAACAAGTCAAAATGAGAGATGTCAACAAACTACCACAGTCGATAGCTCCAAAATTAAGATACATATGGACATGTCAATTTTTTTCCTACAAATTGCATAGAGCCAATAAAAAAACCGGGCAAATGCGAGTCGGACTCGCACACTGAGGGTTCCGTACAAATTGCGGTTTACGATTTATGACGTATTAAAAAAAAAAACTACTTACTAGATCTCGTTCAAACCAATTTCCGATGGAAGTTTGCATGATAATTAATGTACATCATATATTTTTTTTAGTTTTAACATTCTCTTATTTTAGAAGTTACAGTGGGGGGATATTTTCCCACTTTGGAATAAAGTGGTTCTGACATACGCACGGACAGAATCCATAAGGTTCCGTTATTTGCCATTTGGCTACGGAACCCTAAAAAAAGTATATGTAGAGTTGTCAATATTTTCACGCCAGCCACGGATATAACCTCCTTCTTTTTGAAATCGGATAAAAAATCTCTATAAGAGACAAAAATCTTAGTTCCCGACATCTACAAGTCCAGACTTAACTGTATTTCACTTACGTACAAAATATTTCCCAAGGCTCTAGGAATAAAATTATGACATAAACGAAGGACTTTTCTAACAAAAGTAAGATAGCAACAAAACAAGACATTAAGCTCGCCTCGTTAACTCGTATAATTAAACTAAATTAATTAAAGGAGAATTTTGAATGGGTTAGCAAACAATTAAACCACACGGCGTAATCTAAGTGGGAATGTATTGTTAAGATGCGGTCATATTGCTGCGTCGCGTATCGTCGTTGGGAGAGGAGTTACATTACAGATGTGTTATATTATGTGATTAAGTACGTTTATGTTTTTACCCGACTACGGCAAAGCCAAAGGAGGGTTATGATTTTGACCGGCTATCTATGTATGTATGTCATGTATGTATGTATGTATGGATGTGTGCATGTTCATCTGTTCCCTCATAGCTCCTAATCTACTAATCGGAACTCAAATTATGAGGTATCTTTAGAACCGTCTTATTTATCCGCTGAACATAGGCTAGGTAATTTGTCACAAAACTCTATGTGGCGCCCTCTTGCGGACAAAAAGTAATGTGTTAAAAAATAAATTACAAATAAAAAAACTTTTTTAATAACAAGCTTTCAATTAAATGGCCTAAAAAGAATAAAATAAACTTTTCCTTTATAACTTTTACTATCAATTTATAACGGCATTACACAATTTATATGATATAAAAGCTTGTCGCGAGATTTAACTGTGTAAATACCTAGCTAAATAATTATTGTAGCTAATTCATTTATTGGTTTTAATATTTTCAAAATCTCGCGACAAGCTTTTGTATCATACAAATTGTGTAATGCCGTTATAAATTGATAGTAAAAGTTATAAAGGAAAAGTTTATTTTATTCTTTTTAGGCCATTTAATTGAAAGCTTGTTATTAAAAAAGTTTTTTTATTTGTAATTTATTTTTTACTTTTTAGTTATACCTTATTTAAATCACATTTGTATTCTCAGCAAATCCTTACATTTGTTACCCATATTTATAGGAAAGCATAAGAAACTTATTCAGCTATCTTTAGAAGTCTGCCAGGTTTTTTTATGGTAGGTAAAATCATCCAATGACATCCCCCGCCCTTGGACTTGGTTCGGTCTGTTAACAGACGGACGGACAGCGAGCTACCCATTGCCCGCCGTCCGCAAGCCCGCGCCTACGGTGGCATGAAATCGGAGTCGGAATTACGGCGGCGTCTGCGGTGTGAGCGCCGTTGCCTGATGCGGTCGGCCTCCTCCTTTGCTAGTATTACTGCTTCGCAGAAGGAGGCGACCACGTGCGAAGTCTACCAGGATTTATGAAACCAAAATGATGGTGGTGGATCGTAAGACTAAAAATCAACCTAACTTACATGAAATAGCCAATTGCGAAGTTGTCCAGAGTTTATCTACTTGGGATCCACAATCACAAATGCTGGGAAATGCGGAGAAGATTCAAGCACCGTAAAACGATTGACCCTCTTGAAATGTGACGCTGGAGGCGTCTACTGAGGATTAAACAGACTGCTCAACGTACTAACGTTTCCATTCCTAAAGAGCTTTGCACCAAAACCAAAACTTTCGTCGATTGTGCAACAGCGAATTTTTAAGATGTTTAGATATATCATACGCAATGAAAGCTCTTTGGAACGTTTAGTGGTACAGGGAAAAGTAGAGGGCCTACGTTCTCGCGGCGAATCGCCTACCAGATGGACAGATCTCACTAATTCATCTTCGAAGTGTTCCCTCATTGAATGTACACGAAGTGCCGTGAATAGAGAGAGATTGAGAAGTCTCACAAAAGCCGCAACCAACCTACCAGACGATCCATGACCACTACCACTCCACCAAGAGTATGACTGAGAAAAAGGAGAATATTGGATTTAGAGTAATGTCACTTTATTTTTCAAATTACTCTCTGCAAGCCCTTTCAATTGGTACCTATTTTGTAGGAGTGTATTAAAACGAACTAGCTATTTACTTATGTAAATTTGTATGGAACCCTCCGTGTCGTGTGTCGTTTAATTGCGGAGTTATTGTAGCCCCCTTCCAGCTCCATCATCAGACCCTGGTTACCATATAGGATCCAAGTACTCATCAATACAAATCAAAAGAGCCCGAACTCGATGGGGTTGTGTCGATTTCTTTCGAAGTCCCTATGGTAACCTTCCAGCTCCATCATCAGAACCTGGTTACCATATTAGTTTCCAAGCACTCGTCAATACAAATCAAACGAGCCCAAATTTAATGGGTTTGTGTCGTTTAACTGCGGATTTCCAATGACCACGATCCAGCTCCATCGTCATACCCTGGTTACCATATAAGATCCAAGCACTCGTCAATACAAATCAAACGAGCCCAAATTCGATGGGGTTGTGTCGTTTAACTGCGGAGTTCCTATGACCACGTTCCAGTTCCATCATCAGACCCTGGTTACCATATAGGATCCAAGTACTTGTCATTACAAATCAAATGAGCCTAAAGTCGATTAGGTTATAACGTTTAATTGCGTGGTTCTTATGGCAACCTTCCAGCTCCATCATCAGACCCTGGATACCATATAGAATTCAAGTACTCGTCAATACGAATCAAATGAGCCCAAATTCGATGGGGTTGTATCGTTTAACTGCGGAGTTCCTATGACCACCTTCCGACTCCATCATCAGACCCTGGCTACCATATATGATCCAAGTACTCGTCATTACAAATCAAATGAGCCCAAAGTCGATGGGGTTATAACGTTTAATTGCGTAGTTCTTATGGCAACCTTCCAGCTCCATCATCAGACCCTGGATACCATATAGTGTTCAAGTACTCGTCAATACGAATCAAATGAGCCCAAATTCAATGGGGTTGTATCGTTTAACTGCGGAGTTCCTATGACCACCTTCCGACTCCATCATCCGACCCTGGCTACCATACATGATCAAAGTACTCGTCAATACTAATCAAACGAGCTCAAACTCGATGGGGTCGTATCGTTTAACTGCGGAGTTCCTGTGACCACCTTTCAGCTCCATCGTCAGACCCTGGCTATCATACAGGATCAAAGTACTCGTCAATACCAATCAAGCGAGCCCAAATTCGATGGGGTTATATTGTTTTATGGCTGAGTTCCTATGGCTACCTTCCAGCTCCATCATCAGATCAGCTCCATGCAATCATAATGTTGCATTGTCACCCGATTTACATATGCATGTAAAATTTCAGCACAATCGGTTGAAGATATCTGCTTCAAAATTGAGTTGCAAGATTTGAGCCGAACATACATAGTTACATACAGTGCAAGCTAATAGAAAGCTTGTAATAAAAATGAGATAAATATGCCGTGTTTGGTATCATTAGAAAGGGCTTGATTTGTAGATTTCCAAAATATTATTCAAATTTAAACTAACGCCCTCTAGCGGACAAAAAGTCATTTGTTAAAAAAAATGTTAAGATAAAGACACCGTGTTTGATGTCATTTGAAAGAGCTTCACTTGTACTTATACAAAAAATATCATCAAAATTCAATATGGCGCCCTCTAGTGGACAAAAAGTATTGTGTTTTTGGGGGTAGTGGAACAGAGAGTAAAGTCCCACGTACCTCCATTGAAAAGGGAGGATCCTCCGACCAGACAGGTGTTATATCTGGTGGGCTACTGCCCGATAGATGATTTCGGGTTTGTTCTATATGTTCCAATCGCGCCGCGAATCTTACTTGCGCGATGCAGGATTAGTTCTTTTTGTGACGACATGGATGTCGCTACATCACTCCCCTCCGGAGATCGGAGATCGATGGTTCTTGATGCTTCTTGAGGCGATGTGATGCGTGCCAGGCCAATGGAGGTTGGTTCCAGTGAGTCGGAACCGGATTCCGCATAGTTCTCGGTGAGTCGGAACTGTCTGCGGTGATGCCCCAGTGAGTCGGGGTGGTGCTATCCCAGTGAGTCGGGATACTATGCTGCAGGCTCCAGTGAGTCGGAGTATTGCGGCTGGCTCCAGTGAGTCGGAACCGGATTCCGCATAGTTCTCGGTGAGTCGGAACTGTCTGCGGTGATGCCCCAGTGAGTCGGGGTGGTGCTATCCCAGTGAGTCGGGATACGATGCTGCAGGCTCCAGTGAGTCGGAGTAGTGCGGCTGGCTCCAGTGAGTCGGAACCGGATTCCGCATACCTAGTTCTCGGTGAGTCGGAACTGTCTGCGGTGATGCCCCAGTGAGTCGGGGTGGTGCTATCCCAGTGAGTCGGAGCGGTGCTGTGCGACGTAGGGCTTGACTGCTGTCGTCGACCAGGAGAAAGCTCTTCACATGACTGGCCGAAGGTGCAAGTGCTTAGCCAAGGTCGCTGATGAGGCTGAGGGTGATGACCAGGTATGACCAAGTAGGCATGCTGGTGGTCAGGATACCCATATAGCCGTGGGTGCTGGCTGTATGGCTCGCTGCTCGAAAGCTTGAGGAAGTGATGATGACGTCACGAAGTAGTAGCTGCACGAAGGCTGCGCTGACGTTCTTATAATAATAATAATAATATTGTTCAAATCTAAAGTGACGCCCTCTAGCGGACAAAAAGTCATGTGTTAAAAAAAAACGTTAGAATAAATACAAAACAAAACAAAAAGAAAAGTCGTAGTCACACGTTATTAAAGTGTAATGGTTGGTATCTATACCTATATAACGTGTGACTACGACTTTTCTTTTTGTTTTGTTCTTGTTTCTCCAGTAACCTTGTTTATTTCAGTATCCCAAAAATCTTGTTTCATACTTTTTTAGCGTTCTTTTTTTGTCGTACTCGGGTTTTAGTTTTTTACTTTATTTTATGATAACCCTTTAACTGATTGATTATGAGTGATGTTGAGTCTGTGTTTCCTGATGGCTACAACCCGGGAATCTTTTAGTCAAGAGTGAATAGGTTTCTTCTAGGTAAGAGCGCTCCATCGTCGACCGTATCGTCGCTTTCCATCAGGTGAGATAGCGGTCAAGCGCGAACATATCAATAATAAAAAAAAGGATTTGCTCGTGGATGTGCGCATACAGACACATACACCAACTTTTGCCTATATAAAATTATTAGTGTTGTGTACGAGAGTGCTGGCCTCGCTCAGCTCACGTTTACTTGAAGAAATTAATTTCGTACATGCGTAAATTAATTCGAGTTTAAAAAAGTGCTTTATTTTTTAATTTTCTCTTTACAAATCGATAGTGTTTCATGTTTTTTTTTTTTTTTTTTATGGTAGGTAAAATCATCCAATGACAAATCCCGCCCTTGGGCGGAGCGGGAAGTAGTGTCAGACTCTTACTGACTAAAAACCTACCCCGTTCCTTCGTAGCCTATCGTGCCGGGGTCGAGCATTCCTTTCGGAACTAACCCATGACCCCAGTAGGCTTCGACCCTGCCTGCCTGCAGTTAGCAGGCTGGGCCTCTTCGGGATAGTGTTTCATGTACTGAATCGACCCTCCACGGGATAAAAACGACTAAAATTTAACGGTGTTTATAATATATCACATTATTATTATTAGTAAGATAGAACGCAGTATCGAGGTACCTAACACTGTTATGTATATCGATGGATTGTATTAGTCCATTGACATATAAATCGAGCAGAAATCTGTATAGCAGAATGCTTCTGAGAATTTCCTAATGGGAAATGTAATTACGTTTCCACACCAATTATACCGTGAACAAATAGATTTAGTATGTTTCAGTACTCACAGCGTAAACAAACACAAACTGCTATATTTTTTTTTAGATTATCTGACCAACTTCTTGACAATTCATTAGTGCCTTTTTTAGGGTTCCATACCTCAAAAGAAAAAAAATGGAACCCTTAGGCCTCTGCCTCGAATCTTGCGGGCAGTGGGGCGGTGGCGGCGGCGGTGCTGGCTGTCACTGCTTGACTGGAGTGCACCGCTCGTTACCCGTCCCCGCGCCACTGTATTCGAGGGCTGGTCCATTTGATTTTACGCATAAGCCCTCCGCCGCCGTCGCGGCCATCCCAATGCCCGCAAGATTCGAGGCAGAGGCCTTAAAGGATTACCTTGTTGTCCGTCTGTCTGTCTGTCAGTTCAGACTCTTTTAGCTCGGGAACGAAAGAAGGTATCGAGTTAAAATTAAAACCATAAATCTACTCATCCCTTGAACCTATGAAAAAAACCAATCTACAAAGCCTCGAGCACAGGCGTAGAGTAGCCAGCCTTTCGGTGTTTTACAGGATGAATTTTGGAGAGTGTGCGCGGGAATTGCATGACTTGATACCGCCATCTCCTTTCTACCATCGAACAACCGGCTAATATCCACCCTTAGGGCGGGATTTTGCAAGGTTAGGCCATTTATGTTCAAATAGCGTATATTTCGACACTCTCAAGAGAATCAAAATTCATAGGGTACTTTCCGTTGACTTAGAATTCTGAAATTTAGCATAAATCAAGGTCTCATACCACAAGTACCTATAGAATAAAATCTGAAAACAGTAAATTTGTAGTTACGTCACAAAAAAACTTTTTTGCCGTTTGGAAAATAATAATAATATAAGTAAAGTGTACTAGATATTGTGATAAATTAAATTCAGTTATAAATATCCATGTAATACAAAAACAAGCAACAATTCATACAGTTACCATTTTAACCAAAGTACTGGGGGATACAGTGTTTGCTACTAATTAACAGGGGATCCGAAACTCCTTATCTCTGAGGGTCTCAGAGCGGGAGTAAGGAAAGACTAATGGGAGAAAACCCGAATAAAAAACACCTTTTCAAAAACCACTATATAATATAATAATTTATTCATTCTAAAAATAATATAAATAAATTAGGTAAATTGTACGGAACCCTCAGTGCGCTAGTCCGACTCGGACTTGCCCGGTTTTTTTAAACGATGCCACTTATTGAAAATGACTCCTGTATCATGGGCTTTTTTTGAGGTAAGACACACCGGCCTCTCGTTCCACCCAAGAATATAAGAACCTGATTTTACTTATTAAAACCTCACCTTTGCTCCTATCAAAAGAACTGTTATCCTTTCGCAATCCTTCCGTGGCTTCGGCTATGCTCATATTTTTATGAGGCGCGCGTGGTACACTACGCGCTGTCGATGACTCGGGATCCGGACGGTTACCGGTTGACGAACTATTGAACATCGTCTGCCTGTGACTGCCGATGTCTGAGGTGTCTCTTGCGGCGGCTGCTGGGGCGTGAGAATGATCGTTCTCTCTGGCTTATTGCCATCTTATTCGCTAAAATTATTGCTTTTCAAAAAAAGGTGACCGAATCCCATTTCAGGTCAGGAACGAGAAATCGCCGCCACTGATCAACCTCCACGAGAAATCGGCGGAGGTCTTCAGTGGGAAAACCACCACCGAGTCCTCCGGGCGGTCACCATATTGGTGATACCCGGAACTTCTGCATTGTGCGTGCGTTCAAAAACATAAACTCACATATACAAGACATCCAGACCCGGAACATGACGAGGAAGATGGATGTCTTTGTTAGTTTCCTTTTATATATATATCTTGGTATACAATAAAGTGTATATAAATAAATAAATAATAAACAATTGAACCAAACTAGCCGTGAAAATTTTCTTAAATCAATGACGTAATTATAACAATAATTTACAACAGTACCTGGTAACCAGTCCACTTAAGACTTTAAAAATCATAATCCTATTGTCTTTGTTTTTCACCAACCGAGGGTTGTCTGTGGGTGTACTAGCATAGCCCGTACAGGGATAATCGCCGGTTGGCATCACGATCCATTATACCTAAGTATCTAAAGGACCTCTTTTTTTATGGTAGGTAAAATCATCCAATGACAAATCCCGCCCTTGGGTGGAGCGGGAAGTAGTGTCAGACTCTTACTGACTAAAAACCTACCCCGTTCCATTCTTTGCCTTGGTCCCAGGGCCCCGGGTGCCATTTTCACATACCCTTTGACCCCAGTAGGCTTCGGCCCTGTTGAACAACTCCTTGAGGCGCGCGGGAACAGTGCGCGCCGTAAACGACTTGAGCTCGGACCGGTCTGTTACCGGATAGACGGACAGCGAGCTACCCATTGCCCGCCGTCCGCGAGCCCGCGCCTACGGTGACCGGAAATCGGGATCGGAATCCCGGCGGCGGTGGCGGCGTGTACGCCGTTGCCTGATGCGGTCGGCCTCCGCCTTTGCTAGCATTACTGCTTCGCAGAAGGAGGCGACCGCCTGCCACTCCTCCTCGCTCCGGAGCATGGCTTGAACCAAACCCCGGCGCGAGAGATCGCTGCCGCCGATCGCCCCCACAAGGACACGGCGATGCTCTTCCCAAGCGGGGCACACCTCGACTGTGTGCTCCACCGTGTCCTCCGGACGCTCCGCACAGTGGTGACATCCGGGCGTCGTCTCCGCACGAATCTTGTACAGGTACGGTCCGAACTTGCCGTGTTCGGTTAGCACCTGCGCCAAACGGAAGGTGACGACGCCGTCGGGCCTTTCCAGCCACGCCTCAAAGAGGGGCCTTACCGCCTCGATCGTGGCGTGCCCAGCACGAGGTTGCGACAATCGCTCTCGCCATTTCACCATGAGATCCCGCCGGAACTCTGTCCGCCATGCCGCGATTTGTCGCGGCAGCGGAGTTTCGCCCCGGCGTTGCATCTCCACGCGTAAGTCATGCATGTGTGCAAGGACTGTTGCCTCCAAATCCCATGGTGGTAGGCCAGCAAGGAGGCTCGCCGCTTCGCAGAACACCGTACGTTATCCCCGGATCATCCGAATGGCCATGACCCTCTGGCAGGCGGTTAGCCGGGCCGCCACTCACTTTCGCAGTGACGGCGCCCACACCGGCGCACCGTAAAGGGCCATGGACCGAACGATGCCTGCGTAGAGCCTCCGGCAGGAGGCGTCTGGACCCCCTAGGTTCGGCAGGAGCCGCTTGAGAGCAGCCCCAGTCCGATTTTTTTAATTTTATCTTTACGAATTGATAGTGTTTCATGTTCCGAATCGACCCACCGTGGCCAACGTAAAATGACCAAAATTTAACGGTGTATATGAGTGATGGAAACGATGGTCTATGAAGCGTAATTCGATAAATTTTTATTGTTTAAAAGCATACTTTCTATGTATAACATAAGCGTGGAAGCTTACAAAATGGTAAAATTTCCATGGTTCACCGATTCTCAAAACACATAGAGTGGTATTAAACAGTAGGTACACGAGCTTGCCTCGGGCCGTAGTATTAGACAATATTTAGGGGAATATTCGGTAATGAGAGCACAGCAGGTGGGTTCAACTACATTAGCATATAATATAAGTACCTACCTCGGTAACCAGTACTGGCACAGCAGCATGATTAGGTAAAACATGGTTTTTTAATGAATTATTACAGGAAATTCGTCCACGAACGCGTAGCTTCATGGACGCGTATTCTTTTTTATTTTTTTATTATTTATTTGCTTGAAATATGGTGGTAGGTACAGGTATTAAAATACAATAGTGTTTCTTCATATATACCGCCTCCTATTCGGCATGCATTTTTTATGACGAAATTATTTACAATGAAAAATTCTATTCAAAATAATTCGATTGATTAAAATACGAGTAATTAAATTAGATTAAAAAATGTCGAACCAAACAAAATAAAAAAACAATTAAATTAAATTATGAGTATAGAATAGAATGTCAGAATATAAAAAAAAAACAAAATTTCAAAAACTTCGTCATTTTACACTTGCTGCAACGACACTACAGCACGACATTGCCGTTTAGGCAACAGAGTTTAACTGGCCTATTGGTCTAGTTGTTGGTGACCCTGTCTCCTGATCTGAGGTCGTGGGTGGAATTGACAGGCGGCGGTCGAACTAGCGACAAGCGGAGTTGCGACAGTAGCAGGGAGGATCCAGCGGTTGGGACTTGGTGGCACTGCACAAGTCTGAGGCCATGTGCTTCCACGACCTTTAGGATGCGCTACCACTGGATTCCCAATGGAGGTAAATAGATCCTTCCCTATTTCTCGCTCGCATGACTATCATTTTAAAACGTCATGGTAACGATAGTATTCCGAAAACGTTTTGTGCGTATGGGTGGGAAAGTTCACCTAATACGCTTAAGCTAGAACTACATTAGACCAATGCACACGTGTAACATGCCTGATTTGTACGTAGAACGACGTTGCGTGACGTCGCGTGGCGTGGATCAAGTTTAGTTCTACAAGTAAAGAAAGAAAGAAAGAATAATATTTATTTGAGATTCGAACAGGACAAAAAATATATACAACAACAATACAAAAACTATAAATAGTTAGTAGTTAGTATAGTTAGTTAGTTGTAACAGTAAGTCTAGTTTTTATGTAAAATGTATGGAGACCGACGCGCCCAGATCGGCGTGTGTGGCACACGTGTGCGCAGTGTAGTTCTACCTTTAGTTTTGCATCAGTGAAACTCTGAAACTAATAGTTTCTCTTACCATCTACACATACCCTAACTTGGTAGTATCCAACAGAGTATGTCCAAGTTATTAGCTGGCGGAATAGCCTCGTTAATGTCTCCATGAAGACCGGTCTCCGTATGACTAACTTTAATGAGGCTATCAATGGGTTCCGGAACATGTCCCTACAAATTGAACAATAAATTTTCCATTAATTGGTCTTGTCAACTTAATTGACAATTTAGTTTAAGTAATATTAATTACTCTTTGAACTTAACTGTCAAATAGCATTTAACAATGCTTCTGAATGGTATTAAAATTACTCAATGAATACATCAAAACCGACGTTAAACCGTTTAATTATATAAACTGCTTGACTGCAATCCCACCTGATGGTAAGCAGTGATGTTACATAATATAATATATATAATAATATAATATTCCTCAACTATCACACAACGCCGTCTAGTCCCAAGCTAAGCAGAGCTTGTGTTATGGGTACCAGACAGCTGATAAACATACTTATATATTCCTTAATACACACATATTATAGATAAATAACACCCAGACACAGAACAACTGATCGCGCTCATCACACAAACATTTGTCCTGGGCGGGAATCGAACCCACGACCTTCGGCATAGCAATCAGGACCACTAACTACTAGACCAACAGGCCAGTCATACATCAAAGCTTACCACCTGTGTATAAATAATAAATGGAACAATGTTAAATAACGGTGAAGGAAAATATCGTGATGAAATCGGCATATTCTAGAACCAAAAATTCGAAGACATGTGACTTTCACCAACACTCACTGGGCACGCGTAGTTGATTACGGCCCATTCCCTCTCCTAGAGAGGAGGCCTGAGTCCCAGCAATGGGACCATTAAAAGGCTGAATATGCTTTGCATATATATGCTAATGTTTAGTAAATATATCAGTAATAAAGAAGATAAATAAATGTTATTAAAAATAAGTTTTCTAGGAATCGTGAACTTCGTTTCAGAGTTTTTTTTACCTACAGAACTTTTTTAAAGTAGGGTAATATTATTAGGCATGGTAAATGTTAAAAAATTCTACGGACTTCAAAGCCTATCAAAAAACTGACTTCAATAATACGTTCTATTTTTTTTAAATGGTACCTCACGTAAACCCTCATTCATACTGGGCTTTTCTAACAGGAATTATGGAGAAATGTTTTTGGGGGTGAGCAAGGGATAAGATCCAGATTCACCAACTGTCTGTGGGCAGGTTATATTGCTCGCAGAACACATGGTTGATGGAGCTGAAAGGTTCTGGACTGGTGACCACGTACCAGAAGACGCAGCGTTGGAAGGCCTCTCACAAGGTGGACCGATGTCCTGGTGAGAGTCGCGGCAATCCAACAGACCGTTCGTTGTGGCGACACTCGAGGAAAGCCTATGTCCAACAGTAGACATCTTTCGGCTAAATGATGAGGGTGATGATGATGATGAAGGGACAAGGAGGCGTGACTATTGTCATCACACTCATCACAGTAGTCCCGCCTCGATTTTTACAAAATTAAATATAGTTATTACTTGGACTCTATTCCTCTGTCTACCCCTGCAGCATTACAAGCGTTAAGTTTAATTATATTGGGCGTACATATATATACCTATTTCCTTCCGTAACCGTTGCCTATTACCAACCAACGCAGGTAGATATTATGTCAGTAATAGTACGTAACGAGGCCGTAAACGTTATAGTGGAGCAACAGAACACTATACAGTATGACGTGTTGTATAGCAACACTTTACTTGATCGCTCCGTTTATGTTAGTGTTGCCATATACTACTCCGTTGCGGTAAGACGGAACTATTTTGTTACTATGTTGAATTTAGGGATGTATGTATCAATTTATAATGTAATGTTTGAAAGAGGGCGCCACTCACACCAGCGAATAATCGAAGCGTTGCGACTCGCCATGTTTTTCGTCTATAGCAGACAGATTTGTTCTGTGTCTGGGTGTATTTTATCTATAAAATGTATGTATTAAGAAATATATAAGTATGTTTACCAGTTGTCTAGTACCCATAACACAAGCTCTGCTTAGCTTGGGACTAGACGACGTTGTGTGATAGTGTGTGATATATAGGGTGACTGGTAATTAGTGAATGATACTTAAACACGTGATTGTAGTCATGATAACAAACAACTTTTACTATGTAATCAAACCTGAAATCGCGAAAAAAATCATCCAAGTTCAGTAAATTTTGACCAGTTAGGCGTACACAAATGTACTGACCAGCAGATGTAATGTCTTATCCCATTAGATAATTTCCCAGATTCCAAAAAAAAGTTGATTTTCTTGGATACTTCAATTAATTTTAAGAACCATCTCTTAAAACGCGGGAAACTAAAGTCTCTTTCAGACAAGAAGCAACAAGGTCCTTCATTACAGCCTATACTTATTTAGGGCAAGAATCTTTTCACTCTGTCTACCTGGCTTAAATAGCAGCAGTACAAAGTGCTCTTAAAGCAACTAACTAATGTACAAATGAATAAACAGCCGCCATTTTGGATCTAGACATTAAAATGTAAACGGTCATGATACAGTATGAGATTTTTGGGCCAGAAGTTTTACTCCACATAGTTCTTGATTTTTGTTTTAGATAGTAAGCCATCTCCCGTTCTAGGGTACAACGAGAGTGTCAGACTTTTACTGAGTAAAACCCACCTGTGTCTTTTAGAGACCTTTTGCGTTCTAGGACCACGGTCCACGGTCCATGGTCCACCCACATGCCGTCATTGCTAATTTGTGGACCTAAGTCCAGAGGTCTTGAAATGTTGTAAACCGTGACAAGTGGAGACGCATTGCGGGAGCCTCAATCCCTAACGAAAATAGCATAGCATAGCATCAGCCTTATAATGTTCCCACTGCTGGGACTTAGGCCTCCTCTCTAGGAGAGGGAATGGGCCGTAATCCACCACGCGGGCCCAGTGCGGGTTGATGGATGTCACATGTCTTCGAATTTTTAGTTCTAGGACATGCCGGTTTCATCACGATGTTTTCCTTTACCGTTTTGAGAGCAGTGGTGATAAAATGAATTAAACAAAGTAACCTGGCTGGGTTTGAACTCGTAATTAGGCCGTTACCACTCATCCACCATTGCTCTCAACCCAACGAAAATGTAACGTTGTTAACCACGACCACTCTGTCAAGAGTGAACGAATATGGAGGAGAAGGACCTAAGTTGGAAGACATAATTTGGAATTATAGGGGTTATTAGTAAACCTTCTAAACTCCATCTCCCACGTCAATGGTGTTCCCTTAATTGCGGTGTACTTAAAGTTATGAAAGGTTCCATTGGATTTATTTAATTACTTATGTTTTTAGATTCCGCCTCTGAAGGAGCAGCTTTATGCTTGGGTGTTCAATTAGTGGGATAAAGAACATCCACTGGTTAATTGAAACCTTCCAGTTGCTTTTCAATTAGTTACTTCTGTGATTATTAGTTGACGTCCGATAATCACAGAACTGATAGTACGGGTTGCAATAACAGAAAGAGCAATAAACGAAGAAGGTTTCTGTTTAAAATTTACTTGTATAATACTTAAATGCAATTAGAAAGATACTGATCTAAATTCTTTAATTGCAGCAACTATAAGATCCGTATAAAACCTTATTTTTAGTAGGTATAAGCAAAACCGGAAACACGGGAATAGTATTTTTATGCAAAGAATCTATGTACCAAATTTCATAACTGTATCATGAAAAATCACAAATTTATAAGCTGTTGCCGGGTTGCCCTCACAAATATATGGTCACCGGGCCATACGTCCACTGAGGGATTATTTTGCTCCCGCATCCAGCTGTACACTGGCTCCTAATGCCTGCTATGACCTGTCGTGACTTGTGTTGGACTTAGTATCGGTGGTATCCAACTTGTGACCTTTTTTAAATATTTTTGGGAAAAAATATAACATAGTATAAAAATTATTAATTTCTGCGAAGCAGTAATGCTAGAGAAGGAAATGGCTACAAAACTGAGGTACGGAAGTCCTCACGCCCCATCCGCCGCCACGGGCGTCGGGTATCGCTGGGTGATCCCCGATTATCGTAGGTGCGGGTTTGCACCACCTCTGATAAGGACTAAGTTCTAGTAGTCGACGACGCGTCCTGTACCTCTACCATGAGTTTTAAGCAATAGTATTTGTCGCTACTCGATATCGACGCCGTAAATATTTTGTATGGCAAATTTTTGTTCTGCAAGTGACCGCTAGAGGCACTGCAAAATTTGCCATACAAAATATTTACGGCGTCGATATCGAGTAGCGACGAATACTATTGCTTAAAACTCATGGTAGAGGTACTGTTTCATAGTAGCAATTATACGACCAGCAGTTGATGACAACGAGCTACAGTCCACATAAATTATTATGAGTGAACAAACCGTTTTAACGTCTTAACTTGATATATGCATTTTCATATCTCTATAACGCCTCAGCTGTAACTCGAACTCATTGAGTCTGCGTAAAAAAATGGCGCGTGCGTAATTCGACTCATTGAGTTCGACGTGTTTTCTCAGTCTAGAGTATACCTTTCCTTTTTAAACTTACACAGAATGTAGGAAAAAAAATAGGACAGGCATTAGTTAACTGATGGCAGCAGTCTCATCACGTGAATATAGAAAATTATGCCAACATACTCTTGAAATAAAAAGTATCTTAAATTTTATTTCAGGACATGGTCTACTCGTGAGCCAAACTTTGTCCACAATCCCTTCAGTAATTTCATGGTGAAAGAGTAACAAATATATTTTAGTTTAGCATGAACGCTTGGAGTTGGTCACGTCCCCAATTCTTTTGTTGAGATAACGTTAGAACAAAGGAATTGGGGCGCCAACTCCAGGCTTTCACGCAAAACGAAACGATTGCAACTTGGCTAGGGGGGCTGATTTCCTTTACCAGTTTTCTTGATTATACATTACTGAACGTACTTACAAAGAAAATATCACGCTGTAAATTTTTATTCTTTTCAAATTGCTCTCTGAGACATTTCAGTGCGTTCAACTGCCTTCTAACTAAAAAATTATGTAAATAAATTCTGTATGTACCCTCAATGGCGCGTGCGCTGATTGCCACGCTAATTACGACCTTAAAACAAACGAAACAAAAAGAAATCTTCATTTGTTTCGTCTAGTTTTCTTTTTAGTCGTCCGTTGATTAGACAAAGACATTTTCATAGCTTATTCATGAATGGATTCATTTTAGTATTACCAACGCGTTCTGTTGTGAACTTGTAACGAAGGAATTTTTTTTTTCTGTTTGTTCGTGTGACAATAAATACTACATTTTGATAGTGGATTTTGTCATTTCGACCGAGGCGGAATTCGCCCGAGCTTTAGGTGAGGTTGTTATGGAGTTTAGTTCTGCAGTGACAAATTTCCACGTGTATCAAACGACGTTTTTTAATACACTTGCGAAGATGTAACAATGAACGGATGTTGACGCGCAACTTGTAGGGGTCACTAAGCGCCCAGTTTGAAAAGATAAAAGTAATACATTGTGGCGGGGGTACTCAAGTACTTTTCCGTACTAGTGCGAAAAACAGTTAATGGCGTGCCTTAAAGCGGTACGGATAAGAGCGGGTATCCAAGTAAGTGTAGCTAGATGCCAGAATGAAAAGAATTCTTTTTAACGTGTGAAACATTGATATTTTATAAGGGAAGATACGTTACGCGCTAACATCGCAATCAGAAAACCTGGACTCGAAACTCACACATCGCAAACCTTATAGTTACTGATAGACAAGGACAGAGATAAAAGACGGCGCTTTCGTGCGAGCGAAATAGCGTTAGCCACCAAATGTGTGATTGTTGCGACCGATGTGAAATCGTGCCATATAGGAATAATTTCATGGGTCCACGCACTAGAACTATACACTACTAAACTACATAATATTCCCCGCACTACAATAAATACTTGCATTCTTCTTCTTATAGTATCAATGGTATTCTTTTCCCTCAAATACTTGCATGAAAAGGACATACGCATGCGGATTTGCTCCGTGATGAAAACCGCGTGTTAATAAAAATACCCTAAGCGTTTTGCTTTATGGTTTATACCGCGTATATCGAAAGACTGGAACAGTTTTTCTGCTGTGGTCTTTCCGTCCGATTACAATTTAGCCGCCTTATTTCAAAACGCAATCTAAAATACATTTAGATCGCGTTTAATTGGTATTATTGGTCTATGTTAATTAATGTAAGTGGGCATGTACCGTTTTAATTAACTATAAATAAATAAATAAAAATAAATAAATAAATAAATAAATTATGAACACAGTCATAGTCCCGGAATTATTTTAGATCGCGTTTTGGAATAAGGCGATAGGTATCTTCAAGGGTAGAGTGAATAGGCTTGTAATAAACTAGTGCACCTTACCATAAACGATTGCATCACTGCTTACCATCAGGTGGGATCGCAGTCAAGCATTAGTTTATAAATCAAATAAAAAATAAAAGTCTGACTCGCTTTTTCGATCCACCCAAGAATGGGAGAAGACATTTGAAGACTTTCATTAAAAATAAGGGTTTAAAAAGGAGATCCAATAAGTTTGCATGAAGAAAATTACTTTCTCTCGAGCAAAACCGCTGGCAAAAGCTAGGCTATTTTTATTATGTAGGAGTACAATATTGTGTTGTGCTTTCGTTTGTTTCTTTCAAGTTTTTGTATTCTTTTAGTTTATTATGCGGTTTCCTTAAAATATGAATTCTTTTTGTTATTCTATAAATATTCTCGTAAAAAAATGGTGGTTTTTTCGTCGGCGAAAATGAAATTTTATTTGTTGGATTATTTCCTGTAATACCACAAATATACAATGGGTTCCAAATATGAATAAGATCGATCGCCATTTTATGACGTCACGTCATTCTGTCAAATCGAAGAAATTGGGTAGAGTGAGCAAAACAAGAAATTTTTAAAATTCAATTTCTTTACGAACCGTAAACGAAAAATGTTTAGTCAGAGTCCAGTTCTTCAATTATACTCATCTCTGCGTCACTGTGTCAAGTGACTGAGTAGTAGCAAATGGAAGAAGAAGTTGTTCTTAACAATAAAAATAAGAAAAACAAAAAAAAAACTTTAAATGAAGGTCACATGACCAAGGCGGAGGTGGAAAGATGAGCTGGACAATTACCGGAGGGACTGGCCCGCGATGGCCGAGGACAGACGTGTGTGGAAAAGGGAGAGGGAGGCCTTCACTCAGCAGTGGGACAGAATGGGCTAACTAACATGACTTCAAACAATATATTTAGCCTACCTATCAGCAGTAACAGATGTTCGGGTCTCAATCGAGGAGGAGGGCTGCGTTACCGTAGAAACGGGTTAAACTTATTTGCCGTGTATGTACTATGCCGTCCTACTGTTACTAAGTTTCTACAACATATTAGAATTATTCGAAAAAGGTGAAGGTTTAGTCCCGGTGAAGTTACAAAGTTCTTATTCAAGAAACAGTATTAAGGTTAAGTGAACCACACTTTTGTTTTCGCCAAACACATTAAATATCGTATCCAACAAAATAGTGATGTAACTCCAAGAGGGTTCTCCGATAGAACTTTTATTCGATTCGACAACGTCGAAGGGCGCAAAAAGGAAAAAATTGCGAAAAATAAACAAAGAATAGATGGGCCAATAAGCTCTTCCGAAGCCATCACCTTTCAAATTAACTTAATACCGATTGCCGTAAGACATAGTAGCTAGTTGATTGAAAAAGTTCTGTAGGGTACCGTCTTTGAGGCGTCGAAACGGAATGAGATCTATAGACGCTTAGTAGCTCTTGTCTCTACTAGTTCAAAGTTCCTTTTGTTGAAGAATGGGGTTACTTTCTTTTCGTTTAATTTCTGGCCTGAAGTTTGAGGATGTCGATTGTGGGTACCACTCTAATTAAGGAGAAGTTGGTAAGTTAAATTGAGCTGATAGACATCTTTTTGTGTGCATATGAAGTAACTTTACTCTTCTGAAACATTTTATACGAGAAACACTCTTAGGGCCTTCGCCCACGGCGACTTTTTGTAGCGATACAGTCGCGATGTTGTCGCGCGTTCGCTTCGATACAGTCGCGATGCTATCGCGCGTTCGCATCGATACAATCGCTATGCAGTCGCAAGTTGTTTGCCCTCACTCACTTCACGATTATCAGTCGCAATGCAAACGCGATACTGTCGCACTTCTGTCGCGCTTCTGTCGCGCTTCTGTCGCGATGCAAAATCCTCTAGCATATTAATTATATAGTGTTCTGTAATCAAAATGGCGGTCGATGTAATGTTCAACTATGTTTTGAACAGTCAAAGACCGATATAGCCCCAAAGTTATCAGTGTTCTTCTTAAATTTATTTTGAGAATTCGGATTATAGGCGCCATTAAAAAGGGCATTCGTTTCATAGACCATTTTTTTTTTGTAAAGGAGTTTCGCCAGACTAGTCTTCACCACCCTCTCTCCGTTCTTTCCCCAATCTCGTTCAACACGGTCGCGCGTTTGCTTCGATACAGTCGTGATGCTGTAGTGCGTTAGCATCGCTTCTGTAGCGCGTTGTAAATGCGACTAACGCGCGTTGGTAGCAATACTGTTGTGCGTTTACGAAACGCGCGACAGCTAAAAGTCGTCGTGGGCGAAAGCCCTTAGTCAAAAGATTAACCTGTACAGCAAGGTTGTTTGATGGTCTAGCTGCATCGTTATCTGAAGTTTGCCGAATTACACAGAGTGCTGGAATGGAAGTACTTTAGTTTACTTATTCGTAAATTTACCCTAAAATATTTTGACTGTATCTTTTACTTGCTTGCGTACCTTTGATGTAGCCACAAAACTTTTGGATAAAAGGACCTGTGAATAACGCAACTATTAAATTATGCGCTATTTGTCAATTTATGAAGAACTTTAATTTCAATGCATTATTATTAAGGATTGGTTATGGTATGGCCCCATGTAATATACATGAAAAAAAATGTGTGTGACGAACGAGTGTACAAAATTTAGTCTCTTGCATTTATTATAGTGTTAAGAAAATGATGTAACAAGATAATTTAAAAAGAGTGGCCATGGAGTTTCTTGAGTAATAAATATATTATTTTATACTGAAGTGAGCAGTTTTATTACAAAGTATCGGTCACTAATTACCAGTAACCCATATAAAATGAATAGTTGTTCGTTAGTCTCGCTAAAAATCGAGAACGGCTGGACCGATTTAAATAATTTTGGTCTTGAAATATTAGTTATTTATTTTTATATTCGTGACTATAACTGTGAGAAAATATGAAAAATTTCATAAAAAAGAAATCCGATTATTACGCCATCTCTAATTAAAAAGTCATTTTAAAATGAAATATGTTGGTTCTGGTAAAAGCAGTAGATGGCGTTACCTTTGACAGTTTCGCAAACAATATTCACACCCGTATTTATACAAGTAAAACTAATTACTTGAGTAAAAGTAACATAATAATTTGTATTCTATACTTAGTTAATAAAAATGACAATTTTGAATGAAGATTTCTAACGTCCAGCAATGACATGATAAGATGTTACTTAGTAACAAGTAATTATTTCTTTATAACTACGGGTGTTAGGCACAAGCTTTGTCTGGACAGCTAGTATTTAAAAAAATTGCATGCATATTATATTGTATCTTTCAATTTGGGTAAAGCAAATGGAAGAGTGTCTGTCACTCTCTTTGATCAGTGGTGCTATTCTCTAAGAAAACAGCCATGAGCGCAGCGCTGCCGCAACGTCGAAAATCCAAATAGGTACATTGGATTAACAATCTAATGTATAGGTGCTTTAGGTCAACAATCCAATGTATCCTATTTGGATGTACGTCGTTGCGGCAGCGCTGCGTTCAAGGCTGTTTTCTTAGAGAATAGCACGCCTGATTAAAACCAGCCTATGTTTCTCTAGTTATCCTTTCCTTTCTAACGTCGCAGCAACTCTTTCGAATAATCCACAACCATGACAGACATCAGCCTAAGGGGACACCGTCAATTTTGCTGGCATTTCTTTGAGGCGCGCAGAATAAAACTCGCTGTCGACCGGTCTTCCTTATCAGACGATACCTGGGTCGGAAAAACTGTCATAGATTTTTAACATTAAGAAATTTTCAAAACGAAGCATCTCAGTGTCAGGTGTGCCAAGTTTATTTGAATAGCAATAGGCTCGCTTCATATTGTATGGTGTTATAGGTCAAGAGTGAATAGTTTCTTCTAAATAAACATGCTGGCTCGCAGATTTGCTGGTTGCTCAGTATCCGTTAAAATAACTCTTTTCAAAGCATTTTGTCAAGTATTTTACACCGGCAGTCTGTGGGCTAATCATACCCAAAAAGCAGGCAACGCACTGCGCATCCAATATAACAACGCCTTCAGAGCGCTGTTGAGGCTTCCGCGTTGGTGTAGTGCGTCAGGTATGTTTGCTGATGCCCACACTGACGATTATTTCGCGATCATGCGCAAGAAGGTGGCATCAACCTTGCGCAGATTGAAGGGGAGCATCAACGGCGTCCTGAAGGTATTTTCAGAAAGATTGGATGGGCCTACAATGGATAGGTTTATCACGCTGCATGTCAGACAGGCAGCTTGATGAACCTTCCTCATTGAATGCTATGTTTCGTTTTTTTGTGTTGTACTCGTATTTATGTTTGCTTAATGTATTACATACTAACATAGTTTTTAAGTTGTTTTGTTACTAACACCATTATGGGCCTATGACGCCTGAGAATAAAAGACTTTTTTATTTGTTTTTTTTTTTTATAAGCGTGCTCCATCATCGACCGTATTGTCGCTTTCTATCAGGTGGGTTAACCATGTCCTACATGATTAAATAGGATACTTTTCATTTATTTATTTTATCTTCATGTACAGTAATGGTACCTAAGCGGACTTAATGCAACAAGATATTCTCTACCATTCTACCTTTATATTTTGTTTCTATCTGTGGTTAGTAGCTTTCTAATTTTTAAAGTGGGTGATCGACATACAAGCCTATATCGCGGTTTCCGTCGGTTTTACTCGCGGCTCGTTGGTGTTGATTAACTAGTGAGTAAAACAGTTTTGAACGACGAGCTGATTAAAAAATGAAGCAAACATGACGAACCGCGAACCAGCCTCGTCAACTCATAAAACTGCGGTATTGCAATGATACATCGGCGAGCTTTACCGACGAGCCATAAGACCGTGGTTTTACTCGCTCTTCGATTAGCCCCCCTAGTCAATTTACGACCGTTTCGTTTCGATTCTCTTGCGTCGATCGCATCGAGTCAGCCACGCCTCCTGACGTCAGAACAAAGAATCGGAGGCGTAGCCGAGCGTACGAGGAGTCGAAATCAACGCGCAGAGGCTCTTCAGACATTTTTACTGTGGTATTAACCGATGATTATACCTGTATGCGTTATGCTAGTGTACTCAAGGACAACCCGGTTGATGAAAATCTTTTGTAACATATGGAAAACAAAGATAATAGGGCTATGATAATGGTTTTATTGTTATGGCTATATTATTATTCCCTTTATTCATTTGCTATAAATATTTTTAAAATCTTTAAATATTTCCTAAAAATACATATAGCGGAGCAGGATGGAGCAGGGTCCAAGTTACCGGTGGTCAAGGCTCCAGAGAAAGGAACCTCCTCACAATGCGAGCCGTGTCGTGGAGTACTGCCTTCTGTATCAGGCCCTTGATCCAACCGCGCAACGACAGCTTCGACAGACGGTCGTCGAAGCTTTTGGCTATAAGCCCGTTGGCAGTCACGACAATCGGCACAATGACAGCCGATATTAATATTATTATTACCAGTAACAGGCTTTGAGGAAATATTAGGCCGAATTCCATGAGAGGATACTGTCGGACATAGATTCAACATTCGGGGTTTCCAATTCAATTTCCCTTGCAGACTGTTACGAATACCGAAACATGGCGTTTCTCGTTACACAACGGATTTCTGGTTTCCTTATAAGTGAAAAAGCGAGTAAAAGTTGTTTGGTGGAGGTGGAGCTAATCAATTTTGTAAAAGATTATCATTTGACTTGTTATGGAAAGACTACTGAATGAAGAATGCTGGGCTATGAAAAAGACTGATGAAAAAAGTCTGCATTTAGCAGATTGTTTTTTTTTCGGTGGAAAAATCTTTTTTTTATTGTTTATAGGCTTGCGTTTGACCACTAGATGGAAAGCGAAGATGTGGCCGACGATGGAGCACGCTGGCATGGCATATCATCCAATGATATCTCCGCGCCCTTGGACGGGGCGGGAGATAGTGTCAGACTTTTACTGACTAAAATCCTACTCCTATTCCTTCGTTGCCTTTCGTACCGAAGCCGAATCTGTCAGAAACCGATCCTGGCTCTAGTTGGCATCAACCCTGCTGGGCTTCTACGGTTTGCTGACAACTTCTCGTGGCGCGCGTAGAACTATTCGCGCTGTCAACGACTTGAACTCGGTCCGGACGTTTACTGGACAGCCAATGTAAAAAACATCCTATTTAAAAAAAACTATAATAATATCACTTAATGCTTATTATTCAATTCTTATGCTCACACGCGTTGTTGATTAAAAAAACACGGAACCTTTATTCCTATCTCGCTGTCTTTCTACACCCTCCGTTTTTCAGCTAAAAGCAAGCTTAGGGGACCTCTGAAACAATCAATTAGGGAACTTGGAAACATTCTTGAATTGTAAATGTGAGATGAGACAGTTCTCTTTGTTGGTAACATTTTCTCTTTGAACAGTTTTATAGATTTGTGCTATTTTTGTGTAGGTATGTAATTTTAGTTGGTTATTAACAGAGGTCGGAGTAGGTAGATTGATTTTATGTACTTGCGTCAAAATATTATAATATGGACATGCCATTTTATCCATAATGTGCGGGAAGTACCGGAAAAAGTTCCGGGATTGGAATTACGGACTAAAATAAAATAAAGCGTCATACTGTCAAGCGTCACTTCTAATTCAACAGTAAGGGACAAAATACGCTGTAACTATTCCAAGGTATTTTTGTATAAAATAAAATACTGATTTCTTTCACCATTAGCTAACACTGGCAGCGTAGATTGATATTATTAATACGTTTTTTACCTTAAACACAAATTCGTGCTAATTTCAAAATTCCGGAACAAATATTTCAATAAATATGAAGTTCCGGTATTTTGGAGGCATATCCATATTATCCTCTACGTTTGACGTCAACGACCTTAAATCAATCTACCTACTCCGACCTATGGTTATTAATAAACAGAAGCCTTTTCATTCAAATAAATCCAATATCAAAATACGTAGTTAATAAGCTTTTTTTGATGCAGTCGATACTTGTCGGGTTGTAAACGTGTATGAAGAGAGAAAGGGTCATAGGAAAGATGGAGGACTTCTGTAAGCAATAGTAAGCAAAATGGACAGCGAATAATACCATAACAGTTGATGCAAAAAGAATAAAACACATTGCGCCGACCCTAAGTAAACATGGGATATGAACAAAAATATGAAGCTGAGGACGATGATAATTATGCCGCATATTCTAATAGATAGCGGATGCCACTCACTGGTAATTCACGAAATCTCAGATACTATAACACTTAAAATTTGGCAGGATGGTTACTGGGTGTAACCATCCGCTAAGAACGAATTTTATGAAAATCCACCCCTAAGGGGGAAAAAAAAGAGAAAAAAAAAACCTAAGGGGGTAAAAGGGGGGTTGGAAGTTTGTGAAAGGAGAAACCCACTTTCACACGGGTAACGCCTTTGGCAGAAGTTAGTTATCCTATAAAACAAAAGCACTCTGCGACTTGTTACGCCTTTTTTTATGTGGAAGATCATCAAATAACTTCTCCCTCTCCAGGTTGGAGCGGGAGGGCGTGTCAGACTAAACCCATCCATGTTCCTTTAGTGGCCCTTTGTGGTTCAGGGCTAGTCACTCTCTCGAATATTTCCGCAACTCCTAGCAGCCCTTGAACCTGCTAGGGCCCTTCAGTTCTCTAGTATCTCTTTGAGGCATGCGTGAAACACTACGTACTGTCAACTTGGGCTTCATCCTTACTGGACGGCTGAACGATGAGCTTCTCATTGCTTGTCATCTAAAAACTCACGGAAAACAACAGACTTGTGTCGAGAAAAATTGGGCATAAAAGTCTTATAAAAACCTTCTGTGTTATAGCGAACAGAAAAAAATAATTCGAAGCATTAAGTCATGACTGGCAGCGAAAAGCGCAGAATTGGTCTATGTGAACACAAGGCTGGATGGAGGATGGTGAATTGTAAAAATGTACCTAATATAATGAGCGTTACAAGGTGCATTCTCAATATAAATACCAAAATTTAGTAATCTCTGCCAAGCAAAACTGAATCGTATTTAATAACTTTGATGGTTGATTCTTTGAAACTGAGAGAACGTCTCATTCATCTGGCCTAGCTTTTGTACCTGTCTATTTTGTGTCGTAAGCCACTGGGCACAAATGAATGCCTTTAATACATTTAGTGATCGGGATAAAACTAATATGCCAATGAAAATATCAAGTTTTAAATTAAAAAAAATAGGACAGACGAATGAGACTCCCTCATGGTTTCAAAGAATCACCTGATACTCACTAACTCTCTCTTTAACTCTCTGTATATTTATTTAAACTTTATGTACAGTAGTGGTGTTGTGTGTATGTATGTGTGTGTTGGTGGTAATAATAGTACTTATCATTTTCTTTTTTTAGAAAACTCGCTCGTTCATTTCGTTTTGGTGTATAATAAAGTTTATTCTATTCATTACTTGTTACACTTCACAAACAAAAGTTCTCAAAATAAATGGAGAAAAGATTTACTTTTACCGTTCACTATAATAAATAATTTGGACGAAGCTAAGGAGAAGTCACTCAACGTTTATTTCTCAAAAAATAAAACTCTATAGAAATAACACTTTTGTTCAGTACAAGCGTATTTACCGCTACCACTGATTTTAGAATTGTGATTTTTTTACTTCTCGGTTTATTAATATCTTTTTATTTATTATTAGGTATATGTATTTAACTTGTCACATTTCTAACTATGTTACTTCTAACCAATTGAGTTCCGATTGAGTTAGTAACTATTTTTTAAATCTATTTTTGGAGACATGTACGTAGATATAGCTTGGATAACAATGGACTTAACGAAGTAACGTCATTCTAAATCCAATATGGTGGACTAGTGTGTTTTATGCACTCCCATGTTATGGGTACGGGTAAAATCTAATATGGCCGACAGTTTTTGAAAAACTTAAGCTTTATTTTCATACTTTTGTCGGAGTAAATAATTCAGATGGACTATGTGATAAAATGTTTCTTTTTTATTAAATTGTGGAATTTACAATTGTAAGGCTTAGTACCTATATAAGTTGTGTTTTGTTTTGTATTTAAAGATTATTTTCATATATATATATTTTTAGTATATTTAAACTATACGAGATTAGAGGTTCCAAGGTGATTCTAAGAAGAAACTTTTAAAATGTATTAGATGATTTCAGCTATACAACTAAAATTATTTTAACTATAATTATCATTATTTTAAATAGCTTTGTTTGTGTTTTAACCTATATTTATGCTTCAAAATTCTCATATTTACTTTGTAAATAAATAAAATTAATTAGTGAATTATACCTAGATATAGCCGTAAACAAAAACAAAAGACAACAGTACTATAAGTATTGGCGACATTCTGCGAATTTTCAAAAAAGTGTGCTCTGCCCAAGCTCTGCTCTGTGCTCCACCGTGTCTTACGGGCGGTCCATACAAACTCGGGCGTTTCTTCTGCACGAATCCGGTGCAGAAAATACCCGAACTTGCCATGTCCGGTGAAAAAATGCGTAATGCGGTGATCCTCAATAAGGCAACTTACCACCATAATAATCTAAGGGTCTTTTAGTGCCTAGCTAGTTTTCTAAATCTGTCCTACAATATTATATAAAGAATAAAAGTTACTATTATTTATGTCATATTTATAATGTGCCATTACTTCTTAAACCAACTAAAGAGGTCCTGACGAAATAGTCTTTATACGGCCCTGGAACGAAGGCAAAAAAGGAACAGGAGTCGGTCTTAGTCAGTAAAAGTCTTGAACGCTCTGCATAAGGGCGAGAGAAGGCATTGGAAGACTAAAAACTTTATCTACTTACATTCTAAATTCGAATTTAAACACAAACTTTTAAATAAAACATTTAGTGCCAGTCTTAAAACAAATGGTAAGGGTCTTTCAGTGCCTAGCTAGTACTAAAGGTCCGCCTTCCTAAGGAGCACAGCAAAAATAAAAACTGCTCTTGTTCTCTGCAAACACGCTCTTTAGGTTTTTCTTATACTTTTTTGTACTTTAGAGAAACAGTCTCTTTGTCTACGTCTAATAACAAATAGTTTTTGCGAGTTCTTTAAAGTTTTCTGGTGGTACTTATTTCAGTTAGTTTTGCTTTATGGGTGCTTGAGTCTCTTCAGTACAGAAAATGCTTGACAAAATGTGCTTGTTGTTACTTTTAATTTATCGTTAAATTCTTTTAGACACGTAATTAACTGTTTTTCGCACTAGTATGGAAAATTGCGCGTGCTCGCCCAAGCCACAATGTTTATAACATTTATCATATAAGGCTGGGTGCGCGTCGACCCCCACGAGGTACGCTTCAATCCCTCACCAGGCGCGCTTCAATCCCCATTTATTTATGTGTTTATAAGTGAAAAACATTATTTGATACACGTGGAACATCACTGCAGCCCTTGGCTCAATAACACGTTCGCCTGACGGCTCAGGTGAATGCCTCCTCGGTTGCACTGATAGAATTTCTCCACTTGTATCAAAATGTACCATTTTAAACTCTAAGCTAAATGATTCTCACATGATCTAACAAAGGTAATGTCTAATTTTAAAAGAAACTAATGACCTATGAGTTTATTGATATTTCTTCTCAAAATATTTAAAAAAGAACTTGTGTATAACATTTGTTGGTTCGCATGCAAAATAAGGAAAAAACAATCGCCAAAAACAAAGACTTGTACAATTTACAACAGTTGTTGTACAAGGAAGGAGTGCATCATTGTTTCAAAGTGCTGAAATATAAGTCGTTTATAACTGCGGTCGACTTGGCTTGTCTTTAACGCTTTAAAATATGCAATGAGTGCTTCTGGAAGAGCTAGAAACACGGATAATATGTGAACAGAGTGTCAAGTTAAATTAGCTTTCCTATAAAATTAATCAAAAAAACGTAACAATAAGTCCTACTTAGTGACTGCAACACATCAATATTTATGGGAAACCGTAACATCCATTTCTAGTGTTCTGATGATTTTGAGAGCTGTTGGGCAATTAATGTTACCTATTCTTAGATGGTCCCTTACTAGAACGCTTAAAGTCACTCAAAGGGCAATAGAAAGGGCTATGCTCGGAGTTTCTTTGCGTGATCGAATTAGGAATGAAGATATCCGCAGGAAAATCAAAGTTGCCAACTTAGCACGAAGAATTGTTAAACTAAAGTGGCAATGGGCAGGGCACATTGGTCGCAGAACAGATAGCCATTGGGGCCGATATGTTCTGGAGTGGCGGCCGCGTACCGGGTGACGCAGCGTTGGAAGGCCTTCTACAAGGTGGACCAATGACCTCGTAAAGGCTCAAAAGCGATACGCACAGGACCGAAAAACAAGACTTAAAAATTTTGTACATAAGAATTATTCTTTTTTTAGTTGGAAAATTATGAAATGGCTTCTCCGACCCGCCCTAGGGTGGGACGAGAGGGCGTGTCAGACTTTTACGCACTTGTGTCCTTCAATTTGCCTTTCGTGGTTAGGTTACCACGTTACCAGTTACCTCATGATGTTTTCGTTCATGGTTCTAAAAATTTTGATGAGTTCTCCATTTTTTCTTTATCTGTGGCGTATGCATTTTTATTGACACGCTCTGGTTGCTTTCGGGACATTCGGTGCATTACCACGCTCAGACCGATGTTATGAGGTGGTATTTCTCAAGATTATGTGTTCAGTTGATAAATTGCAGTCTCGTATGAATGTGATAAATGTCAAGTCCAAAATGCATTATGCCATGTGCTAAGGAAAATATGTGTGAAAATTTCGGTTTTACCGACATCTAAGTGTTAGCTGTATGGGCTCATTGGTGTTGCTTTACGTTTATTTATTGAAACTTCATGCACAAGTAAAAACAAAGACCGACTTAACGCCATAGGATTTTCTACCAGTCGATCTTAGGGTGGTGCAGAAACATAACTTAGTAGGTGCAAGTTAATGTTAAACAAACAAATGGAAAACTAATACCGTGATAAATACATAAATATATACGAGTACATGGACGCCAGGTTATTAGAGCCAACGCTGCGTTAAGGTTCGCACGCGCGGTCCCATACAAAAGTGCACCGCCGCGGCTAGCCGCGCCCGTTTTGCTACGTAATACATTAAAATTAAAGTTCTCCATCGACACGACTACATGCACACTGTTAAATTTCAACTCGCTACGCTGCGCAGGTAATAATTCGTTTCTGCTACGAAAACCGCTGTATACGACATAAGCACATATTCACCTACCTACCTGCGTGAGCGCCAGTGCATCGTTGCGTCACACTCCGCAGTCTTCTGAGGGTTCAGAAGACGGCGGAGTGTAATCATCGTCTCTGCTAAGCGTTTGTGGACTAGAAAAAACAGTACCCCATGAAAGAAGAGGCCACTTTAGCCAGTCTGAAACCTGGTTGAACTAATTGGTCTCTATGCCTTGTAACATAATTATGTCTATCGCCTCTTTTGCTAAAAAGATGAAGATTTTTTCTCTTTTTATCTTGTTTACATTGTTCTCACATAATAGCAGCAACAAAAAACATGTAACCGAGATATTTGTAATACAAAACAAGTTTGAAAAGAGTGTCCATGGAGTTTCTTGCACATTCTTCTCCATAGAGATCTACGCTTTGGAATGTGCAATTAGCATCATTTTTTCTGACAGACCGACTTCTTGACTTTTCAAAAGTGCCTGTAAATGGTTTATTTGAAATAAAATGCTTTGAATCTTGAATCTTTGAATCTTTGATACGATCGAGACTTGGACTGTGCTGCAGTTTCACCAACGGTACCTGATTGACTATCGGTGCATCGAATTGTTGAAGTATTTGTACGAAAACGCCACTATGTCAGTACGACTATAAAAAACCTACCCTCTTTCAGCGAGGTTATTTTTTACAGCGGCTTGGGGGGTAGGGGTACGTCATTTGTCAAAAACTGTTCACGGCTGCAATGGAGGATGTCTTTAAGGTTCTGGAATAGAGAGAACATTAATATCGATGGCGGGGACATCAACTTCGGTTGACAATGCTCGATAACATGAGTACCACGGTAACTCTTTCTACCAATCTCCCAGCTCAAATCTTTGCATGTATCTTAAGCATTAAGGGCCAACGCTGCGTTAAGCGGGCGCACGAGGTGGGTACCCGGGCAGTCAGCAACGCGTGCTCCCGCTTAACGTAGCTCAAGATACAGTTAAGTAAGATACAGTTTAGGTCCAAGCAATGATAGATCAGGTAACATCAGAAATGACTAACTGATAATAATAATCTTTTTGGCTACGATAACTTCTTCGAACAACCTTCAGCCCTGGCAGGCGTCGGCTCTAACTGGCGTGCTACGGTACGCCGTCGTACCGTAGCACGACGCCGTGACGTGTTCTAGTGGCGGCGTCGTGTCGTTGCACGGTGGCGGTGCCGTGTCGTAGACATGGTAACTGTATCGCCCTTTCACTCGGTACGTTTGATCAAGGCATAAGATTCCTACCACAGCATAACCCATAGTTACAATTCATGCTGATAAAAAAGTGATCTGAATAAAAATGAACTCTCAACCTTAAAAATCTTTGAGAAAATTTACTCAACACTTGTTCCTTCACGTAAATTAAGTACAGAAATAAAACCTTGTAGAAGGCACCTGGTTTAGTTAACTTAAACGATTAGTAATTTGCGTCACGTAAATGTGATAGTGGTTTTATTTTAACGCGAGTAATCTCATAGTGTTTCACCTCGCGCTGAAAGAGAAGAGAGTGTGGTGAAAAATTGAACAGAGGCGTAAGAAACAGAGGATTTGTATTGTGCCTACGAGATGGTAGTCTCTATGAGGTTTGGTATGATTAATAACAAAAATAGCTGCTGTAGCTACTGCAAGAGGTAATAGTTTTTTTTTTTTTAATTGATATAAATTAGTGCTTGACTGCAATCCCACCTGATGTTAAGCAGTGATGCAATCGTTGATGGCGAGGCGCACTAGTTTATTAAGAGCCTATTCACTCTAGCCTTGATGACACCTAAATTATAAACGGACGGGAAGACCGCAGCAGGCAAACTGTTCCAGTCTCTCGATGTACGCGGTATAAACTACGAGGCAAAACGCTTAGTTCGTACCGTAGAAGTTTCAACAACATAAGGGTCGATATTCGCCGGGTTGTCCGATGGCGGAATTGAGATGGCGGAATTATGTCAT
Source organism: Leucania comma (assembly GCA_958295575.1). Taxonomy (NCBI): domain Eukaryota; kingdom Metazoa; phylum Arthropoda; class Insecta; order Lepidoptera; family Noctuidae; genus Leucania; species Leucania comma. Next base: position 4,686,811 of record OY282470.1, on the reverse strand, counting down.
GTAATTCCCGCGCACACTCTCCAAAATGCATCCTGTAAAACACCGAAAGGCTGGCTACTCTACGCCTGTGCTCGAGCAACTATCACAAGGGAACGAATTCCCGGAATGAAAAATATCCTATATAATGTCTACTTGTGTATATCATTCACCGTTTGATCATGAAGAAGTAAGCCCACGTGAAACTCGGTTTCTCCATGCAAACTTCCAACCCCCGTTTTACCCCCTAAGGGTTTTTTTATGGTAGGTAAAATCATCCAATGACAAATCCCGCCCTTGGGCTGAGTGGGAAATAGTGTCAGACTCTTACTGACTAGGGGGTGGAGTTTCGTAAAATCCATTCTAAGCGGATGTCTACACCCTATAAAGAAACTACTTGCTAAATTTTAAGTTTGTATACATACGTCCAATAAACGTTTTAATAAACGTTTTTTCTTCTTTTCTTCTTCTTCTTCCCGCATCAGAGATAAAATCCGCACGGTATTAAAAACAAACTGCGACAATGCTAATTTCTTTTATTTTTTAAAACTATCGAAAGGAAAATGTTGGAATTGCTCCACATGCGGGGCAATTTTAAGATTGCTTAATTTTGCGCAAATAAAAATGTTTTACTTAATGTCGCTTCATTATATTCATTGTGGGTGCAGAAGTACACCAGGAAAGTTGTCATTGTATGCAAAATGTCGCTATACAAAGTACTTAAGCTACTAAGCACAAACATCAACAAATTTTATGTCCCTCTAATTTCGCCTAGTCTTTGTTAGAAAATGTTGTTTTCTGGGAATTAGTCGAAGCTCTCTTGCCCGTGGCGGATTGCTTATTTGCATACAAAGCGAGACAAGGCTTGATTATTTCTATTATTTCCGCACCAGTGTTGCTCTTGAATGTTCAATTATATTGCAACATATTTTTTTTTTATATTGGCAACACGATAGGCCCTCTGAATATTGCGTAAAAAGAAGATGGCGGAAAATCTGAAGCGTAAAAGGAACGTTGAGTAATGTTGTTATTTATTTACACTTATTACTTTATTTAGTTGATCCGAGGAAACTTGGTTAAGTAGATGAATCAGAATCAGAATAGTTTATTTCAAATAGACCAATTACAGGCACTTTTGAATTGTCAAAAAGTCGGTCAGTCCAAAAAAAGTGAAGCTAAATTGCACGTTCCAAAGCGTAGATCTCTATGAAGAAGAACGTGCAAGAAACTCCATGGACACTCTTTTAAATCATAATATGAGTTACATAATCTTGGTTACCAATTTATTGTTGCTTCTATTATGTGAGCACAATGAAGAAAAAAAAACAATTAAAAAGCAATGAAACCACAAATAATGAAAAAAATCAATAAACTAATAAAAAATAGTAATTGAATTAAGCCACTGGCAAGAGATGACCAGTCCCAACTGACGGCGCCTGTTCACGAGCATGACGCGTGCCTCAGCCCCACTCAGCTCAACCATTTTGAAGGGAACCGAATGACCCAATAACACGTGCCACCATCAGCGAAACATTTGAGTGAGCATGACGATGTTCGCGGAAAGCAGATAAAAGACATGTACTTTCATGGCTAAGTTTAGGTCAAAAGACATTTCAGTAAACTAGCTTATGCCGGCGGCTTCGCCTGCGTAAAGTGGATTTCTTCATACCAACTTTGTACCTGCATTTCATCTTCCTAGGGGGTAATTTTGGAAATCTTTGTGTTCTCCTACGTCATCCTACGTCCTACGTCTACGTATGTTCATCGCTCTAAGCATGATGCCACAGCTTTATGCTGAGCCTTCGGCCGTTTTACGCGGATGTGACGCATATATTCTTTATATAGTTGTGTTTGTTAATTAGTTTTAAGCTTTGCGTCATTTCGCGTAAATAAACTGTTTTTCTTTCTTTCTTTCTATTTCACTCTCCTAGTCCAGTAGTGTCGGCTGTGCGTTGATATGTCAGTCAGTCAGTTTGTCCTTTTATACCGATGCTTGAAAGGCAAAAATTACTAAACGACATTGAGTAGACGTTACAGGGGAGCGATTCCATGTATTGTACCTACATACATTATACCTATGTGTAACAAATAAACATATTTGACTTTGACTTTGATTTAAAGTTACAAATTTTAGAAAAAAAAAAAAATGGTTATTTGAAATACTCAATACTTTATTGCATTCCATAATGTTACAGAGTTGGTATGTTGTTTTAAAGATTCAATTATGGACCCAGTCAGTCTCAGCAAAGTCTGTTTTATAGGAGAGAGGATAGCTAGATACGATTACCATGTCGTTAATAATATCTAAATCCGACTATTTCGTCATTTTTAACAATTTTTTTTCTAAAACCTAGCAGAGCTAGAAATGGGTGGAGTGAGGAGTATCAGACTTTTACAGACAAAAATCAATCTGTGTTTCTTTAGTTGCTTTTTGTGTACCAAGATCTAACTACCTACTGTTTTGAGCGATCCCGTAGAGCACGTGGACCTGAGTTTCTGAAATGAAACTCAGGCCCCCGAGGTAAGATAATTTATTATTGATTTGTTATAAATTGCAGTTTTTCAGTAGCATATGGCTAATAATAAACTAATACTTAATGGGACTTAAATATAACTGGCAATTGTAAGTATTTTGTAAATCTGGATATAATCCTCCTCCTTGCGTCGTATTCCTCAATGCTGAGGGTCGTGACCTCCCTGCTTCATCACTTTCGATATAATACACGGTGATAAAATGTGTAAAAAGTTCACCCATTTTTTTGTTGCCGATAGGCTCGCGCTTGACCGCTATCTCACCTGATGGTAAGCGACGATATGGTCGACGGTGGAGAGCGCTTATCTAGAACTGACCTATTCACTCTTGACTTAAAGATTTCCGGATTATAGCTATCAGAAATCACAGGCTCCGACAGGGAATTCCACTCCTTAGTTGTACGCACATCGAATGTGTTCCAAAAACGTTGTGCATATAGGTGGGATGTCCACCATGTAGTGGTGGCACATCACAGTACACCTGGGTGGTCCGATAATGGAAGGGGCTAGGTGGAAATACCTAGGCTACTCCCCGAAATACAACCGGTAGAAAACCGACAGGCTAGCAATTCAGCGTCGATGCTCAAGACTTTGAAGCCTCGACTCCACGAGTACATCATTGCCAATGATCCTCCTGGCTCGCCTCTCAATTGTCTCAAGCGTATCAAGCTGGTATCGAGCAGATCCGTCCCAAAGATGAGAGTACTCCATACACGATCGTACTTGCGCTTGATAAAGTTTGAGCAGCTTCCGGCGTGAAGTACTGGCTATGAGTTCTACCAATAAACATGCAAGAATGACGTTAGTTAACGCTACCGCTAGATGAAAGACGTCTCTCAAATTGGAGTGAAGTTTTGGTGATGCGGGACGCGGGAAGCTAATGGATGCAAAACGCACAGGACCAGTCGTCCTAGGATGACCCTTGGGGGTGCGCTATGTCCAGTACTGGTCGTCTTTTGGCTCAAATGATAGTTATGATGATGATGACAATCAACCAACATACATTACCTAATTTATTTCGTTCCAGAGCTTAATTTTAAACATTATTAGCGGTAATTATTTTTAAGTCTTGGGTAATTAATTATAATTAAAAGAAATTAAGAAAAAAAAACATATCTATTTTGTACACAGAGATAAACGTAATGTAGAAACAAATATATAAAATATGTATACTTACAATAAAAAGCAAAATGGAGTTGAGAATTTTATTGTAGTGTTGAATACCTCAGCGAAGCTCGCCAAGAAGCTGAAGAAGGCTGACTCGCTGCCAAGTACTACAGGGTAGGTTTTTAGTCATTAAGAGTCTGACACTATCTTCCGCCCCACCCAAGAGCGGGATTTGTCATTGGATGATTTTACCTACCATAAAAAAAAACCAAGTACTACAAAATAATAAGAATTTGTTACATCCACGCGAAGACATGTCTTGAAGGACTTAGTATCCAAGACAAAAAAATAAAAAAATAAATATAAAACACTTCAGTCGTCATGTTTTACGGTCTTTCATCATGTAAATTAAATATAAGTACGCCAGACATTAATTTAGATAAAGCCTCGTGTGAAACTTAAGGTTTTATTGTGAAAACAACGAAAATTAACGTTTTTATAGGCTAGACATTTTTTAAGTTAATTTAGCATGTAATAAATTTACAATGCTGAATAATGTAGTCTACATCAAACTATGCTCAGCTAACAATATTTTAAGGAGTACTTGATAATATAATATTTAAATAATATTTTATTTGTGGAGGAATTATTAACAGCTACAACGTAAAACTTACGCCGACAAAATTTTAAAAACTGAAATGGCAGCTCACAGCATTATTTGCAAATTAAATATCTTAATATCAGAGTTCGATACGAATAGTTTCGGGTGTTCTGTATATGTGAGTTTACATTTTCGTGAATGCACCCACGAAACAGAATTCACTACCTCTACCATGAGTTTTAAGCAATAGTATTCGTCGCTACTCGATATCGACGCCGTAAATATTTTGTATGGCAAATTTTTGTTCTGCAAGTGACCGCTAGAGGCGCTGCAAAATTTGCCATACAAAATATTTACGGCGTCGATATCGAGTAGCGACGAATACTATTGCTTAAAACTCATGGTAGAGGTACAGTACAGATATTCGTCGCTACTCGATATCGACGCTGTAAATTTGCAGCGCCTCTAGCGGTCACTTACAGAACCAAAATCGGTATTAGGATTCATCAAGTACAAAACCTATCAAATAAGAACTCACTAGCGAGTAAAGTTTTTAGCAGTTTCTTATAGAAAATCGGTACCATGATCAGACATAATCGGATGAGACAGGTGAATGAATAATTTTATCAAAGAATTTAGGTAGACTCAATAAAGAGGCTTTCAAACATTTATGTGTCTCCTAAGAGCTTAAAGGATTTGAAATCCATACAAACTGTTTGATGCACGTTTATTCGATATCGACTACGGTGAGATGGTGTGGCTTTTCGATAGTAACTCATGGCAAGGGTCTGGATAGGAGGCGATCGGTGGCGTCGAAATCTCTCGCCAGGCCCTGATTCACGCCATAGTCCATAACTAGAGGGAATGCGGTCGTATCCTTCTGCGAAGCACTAATGCAAGTAAAGAAAGCGGCCACAAGAGTGAGGGAATATACATCTTCAAGCCCTAGCCGGCGCAATGTGAGGCGAGTCGGACACGCGCATGAAGCGTTCCGTATCATCAGTAGCAAAAAAATGGCAAAAAATCACGCTTGACTCAAACGCATTTATTTCAAATAGACAATTTACTGGCATTTTTGAATAGTCAAAGTGTTGGTCAGTCAAAAAAAAAGTGAAGCTAAAATGCACGTTCCAAAGCGCAGATCTCTTTGAACAAGAAACTAAATGAACACTCTTTTTAAATTATATTACTACTCTTTGTTGTATGCGGGGCTCCCAAATTACAAACGTACTTTATTGCCGTTTTCACTTAAATACTTATTTCATTCTGTGTTAAGTATTTGTTGTTAAAACGGCAACAGAAATACATCTGTCTAGCTATCACGGCTCATGAGATACAACCAGTCTGCCTCGTGACAGACTGACTGACAGTAGAGTGATAGAAATAGGGTCCCATTTTTGCCTTTTGGGTACGGAACCCCAAAAAATATCTTATACTGAAGCTGACTGAGATACGAAGTTGTAACGACACTGATGTCATTTAAATCCCAATACGCCACCACTATTACAACTCGCACCGTACTATACTATAATGTACGGTGTACCGTAGTTGCGAACTCCACTTATCTGAGACAGCTTAGGGACCGAAACTTCTGTCTTGTTCAGCTTCCTGCATGGATGGAGATGGTTAATTAACATGGTAATGTTTTATTTATTGATGTTTTAACAATAGATGATTATTTTTTTTCTGGTGGTTACTTCATCCAATTACATCTCCCGCCTTCGGGCAGATCGGGTGATAGTGTCAGACTTTTACTGACTAAAACCTTCCTTCGTTGCTTTTCATACCAGGGCCGAACATTCTTTTCAAAAGCAGACCTTTGACCCCAGTAGGCTTCGTCCCTGCTGGACTCCTACGGTTTGCTGACATCTGCTTGAAGCGCACGCGGAACAATACGCGACGTTGAGGACTTGAGCCAGATCGGGACGGTTACCGGACAGTCGGACGGCGAGTTACCCATTTCTCGCTGTCCGCAAGCTCACGTCTTGTGAAATGAATCATAAATGTACCTAATATTTTTCTGATTAATAATTTTGCTCCTTTAAAGATCCCCATGTACTGAATGAACGAATGAACCGTCATTACAATCGATCTGAAAGGATATCGGGACGATGGATCGTTCCGCGAGCGAGTTCAATGACCTGTAGGAAGTTGTCGGTCGATGCATACTAACTACCTACAGGTCATTGAACTCGCTCTGCTGATATTTACTTTAAAAAAAATTGTACATGAATATTATTAATTCGAATTTTAGAAAAAAGTACTTTAAATTTTTTTTTCTACTAATCGATAGTGTTTCATGTACCGGATCGAGCCTCCACGGGATTAAAACGTTCAAAACTTTGCCGTGTATAATAATAAATATATTTCACAACTTTCACACAACGCCATCTAGTCCCTAACTAAGCAGAGCTTTTGCTATGAGTACCTACTAGAATACTGAAAAACACACAGGAAAACACAGTGGATGTCTTGTGGCTGTGGAGCCACAAGACATCCACTGTTGGACATAGGCCTCTCTAAAGTGCCGCCATAACGACCAGTTCTGTGCGTCTCGCATCCATCCGATTCCTGCGACCCTCACCAGGTCATCAGTCTACCTCATGCGAGGCCGCAGCGTCTTCTGGTACGTGGTCGGTCACCACTCTAGAACACTTCGTACCTATCGACCAGCTGTTCTACGAGTAATGTGCTCTGCCCATTGCCTCTTAAGTTTGGCGATTCTTCAAGCTATTCTCCTGCAGATATCTTCAATTCTGATTTCATCACGCAAGGATACTCCGAACACAGCCCTTTCCATTTCTTTGTCAGTATGTTGGTCATTTTTAATCTTAAATTAAATTTAAACAGCAGAAGATAGGTGACTCACCTCTAGTGCGTGGATTGCTGTAATCAGTACTTTATGGCCTGATTTCACAAAGTCGCAATCGGAGAGTGTAAACGAGGGTGTTACGCAAAAATATTGTTTTTTTTTTTTCGATTCTGCTCGCACGACAACGCCGGCTCTTATCTTTTTTTCTTGTCTATCAGTGACTGTAGGTTTGTGACTGTGATGATACTGATCATAGATGTGTGAGTTTCGAGTCCAGGTTTTCTGATTGCGATGTTAGCGCGTAACATATTTTCCTTTATAATATATTAATGTTTTTAATGCCATTGTTGTTTTATATTGTTTGTTTCTGTTAACAGTAATATAACACTGATATAACAACAAAATCTAAACAAAGACATAAGCGCCACATTACATACAAAACCCGACATAAGTGAACCTCTAAGCATACGTCATAAAAACTCGCGCTCCATATATTCGTCACTTATCTCCCGCGCACAATAACTGACTACCCTCGCTCCAAACATTTAATGACATACTCTACAGATTTTTTTTTTTTTTTTATGGTAGGTAAAATCATCCAATGACAAATCCCGCCCTTGGGCGGAGCGGGAAGTAGTGTCAGACTCTTACTGACTAAAAACCTACCCCGTTCCTACGTAGCCTATCGTGCCGGGGCCGAGCATTCCTTTCGGAACTAACCCATGACCCCAGTAGGCTTCGACCCTGCCTGCCTGCAGTTAGCAGGCTGGGCCTCTTCGGTGTGCTGACAGCTCCTTGAGGCGCGCGGGAACAGAACGCGCCGTCGACGACTTGGGCTCGGTCCGGTCGGTTACCGGACGATCGGACAGCGTGCTACCCATTGCACGCCGTTCGCAAGCCCGCGCCTACGGTGGCCGGAAATCGGGATCGGAATCCCGGCGGCGGCTGGGGCGAGCGCCCCGTTGCCTCTGCCTGATGCGGTCGGCCTCCTCCTTTGCTAGCATTACTGCTTCGCAGAAGGAGGCGACCGCCTGCCATCCCTCCTCACTACGGACCATGGCCTGAACCAAGGCCCGGCGAGAGAGATCGCTGCCGCCGATCGCCCCCACGAGGACACGGCGATGCTCCGCCCAGGCGGGGCACACCTCTACAGTGTGCTCCACCGTGTCCTCCGGATGTTCCGCACAGTGGCGACACCCGGGCGAATCCTCCGCACGAATCCGGAACAGGTACTTAGCGAACTTTCCGTGTTCGGTAAGCACCTGCGTCGTGCGGAAGTTGAGAACGCCGTGAGGTCTTTCCAGCCACGCCTCAAGGATGGGCCTTATCGCTCCAATTGTGGCGCGCCCCGAACGAGGTTGCGATAGTCGTTGACGCCATTTCGCCATGAGATCCCGCCGGAGCTCTGTCCGCCATGCCTCGACTTGTCGTGGCAGCGGAATTTCGCCCCGGCGTTGCATCTCCATGCGCTTGTCGTGCATGTGTGCAAGGACTGTTGCCTCCAGATCCCACGGCGGTTGGCCAGCAAGGAGGGTCGCCGCCTCGCGGGAGATCGTTCGGTACCCTCGCACCATGCGTATTGCCATGACCCTCTGGCACGCATTCAGCTGGGCCCTCGGTTGCTGTGTCAACGTCGGTGCCCACACCGGAGCCCCGTAGAGAGCCATGGACCGAACGATTCCCGCGTAGAGCTTCCGGCAGGAGGCGTCTGGTCCCCTGAGGTTGGGCAGGAGCCGCCCGAGAGCAGCCCCAGTCCGATTCAGTTTGGGAGCCAGACGTCGGAAGTGCTCCTTGAAGTTCCACCAGCTGTCGAGGACGAGTCCCAGGTACTTCATCGTCGACCCGACGCTGATGTGAACCCCTCCTACCGTTAGCTGGGAACGCGGTGGTGGCGCACCCCGAGGGCCGTGGAAGCACATGGCCTCGGACTTGTGCAGTGCCACCTCGAGTCCCAACTGCTGGATCCTGTCAACGACCATCGCAACCCCGCGTGTCGCTAATTCGACCGCCGTCCGGTAGACATACTCTACAGATAATACTTATCCCCCTAACTTGTTCATGCAGTCTCCACCGACATAATGAAAATTAATGCAGAAGGTTAGTTCTTTACGTGCAATTTAGCTTAATTTTTTTGACTTCGCAATCAGAAAACATGGACTCAAAACTCACACATCTATGATCAGTGTCATCACAAAATAAATAGATCTATGATCAGTAGTGTCATCACAATAGAAATAGATCGTCGCGACCGATGTAAAATCGTGCCATATAGGCACAATTTCAGCGGTCCACGCGCTAAAGGCGAGTCACCTATCTTGCTATAAATGAATAAATCAATCAATCAAAACAATCAAAAACATATAACAAATAAACCACTTATAGGCACTTTCAGTTAATTAATATAGTGATGCTTAAACATCTGTTGTTAAGCACACTCTAAATTATTTCCTATAATGAAAAAAACACAATTGATTTGCAATAAAGATTTGTATTGATTTAAAATAAAGAACAGATAATCGATGGGGCTGAAAGGTTCCGCAAGCCCAGCCAAGTTACGACCGCTTTGTTTCAATTCTCTTGCGTCGAACGCCTCGAGTCGGCCACGAGGCGGAGGGGCAACTGCGACCGAAAAACGCAGCGTTGGAAGGCTTCTCACAACATGGACCGATAACCTGATGAGGGCGGCGGGAATACGATGGATGACACAGTACCTTTCTTTGTGCTCCTGCTCCGCACCAGAGCGGGAGAAGTCATTGAATGATTTTTCACCTTAAAAAAAAACCTTGTAGAATTGGCCTTCTGCATTTATCTCCATAGTTTGTACCATCAGTCCCCCGTGTGATATCCCCAAAACTTTAGGATTAACAATGATATTTTTCACGTTCATCCTGAACTTTTCCAACTGTTCCTTAAGGAGGTATGAGTTGAAAAGGATTTTGTTCCCAAGAGCAGAGTTAAGAAGAAACTGTCTTTTGTTTTTTAATTGTGAATAACTTCAAAATTTGTTTTTATTATTATCTTTATTAGTTGAATTAGTACTTTTGTTGGGAAAAGCGTTTTCTTTATGGTAAAATCTCCTTGGAGTAAATCTTGCTTATGGCAGAAAATCCTTGCATTGCTATCTGGGGGCTTTCTTCTTAGGCCTGCCATTTCTTTTAATATGCATCAACTTACGGTATGATCTTTTTTTTTAAACGTAAAAATAAATGTAGTCGTTTGAATTTTAAATGAATTTGAATATAGCACTCATTTATTTTAATGAAACAATTTATGAAATAGCCCGAATAATAGTCAAATATAAAGGCTCATTGCTCACATAACAGAAAGTCTTTGGAGCAGAAAGTTCTTGGAGAGTCGACCTGGTATCGGTGAGCTACTACAACGTGGACCAAAGACCTGATGAAAGTCACAGGAATCCAATGTATGCGAGATGCTTAGGTTTGGTTGTAGTGGCGACCCTTGGGGAGGCCTATGTGCAGTTGTGGACGTCCCTAAGTAAATTTGATAGTGATGATGATTCGCTAGATTTTGATGGTGTTTGGTGTTTGATGGGGTTGAATGGTGCACACTACGAGCAGTGGTGGCCGAGTGGTAACGGCCCCAACTTACGAGTTGTAGGTCGCAGGTTCAAACCCAGCCAGGCACGTTACTTTGTGTAATTTATTTCATCACCACTGCTCTCCAAACGGTGAAGGATCGTCGGTGATCATCGTGAGGAAACCGGCATGTCCTAGAACCAAAAATTCGAAAGGCATGTGATATCAACTAATCCGCACTGGCCCGCGTGGTGGATTACGGCACATTTCCTTTCCTAGAGAGGAGGCCTGAGTCCCAGCAGCGGGAACATTATAAGGCAGATGCAATGCACACTAGGAATGACTCCTGTATCGTGGTTGCGTTCATAATGTAAACACACATACACAAGATACCCCAGATCCGGAACACCTATTTGTAAGCCATACGAATATTTATTTATTCAACCACCGTGCAAACCGTGAAGAAGCTTTCTAGTTACAAGGCAATTACTTTTATGCAGAAGTGTTGGAAACAAATTCTATAGTAAGAGTTGGAAACAAATTGTATAGTCTCTTAGGTGAACTTTTAATTAATATTATTAAGTAAAAGTTCACCTAAGAGGGCCTAGCCTCTTAGGTGAACTTTTAATTTATAATAATAAAAAAAAATAACATCAATGTCACTTCACACAAATCAAACACACAAATACTCCTTCATGCTTAAACGTCCCAGTATAAAGAGTATCATAAGTGGGACACTCAAATTGTTCTAAGAAATTAAATAACTAATTTCTATGGATAAAACATTTTTTATTAAATCTTTTCAAAGAACTCTCCACCAGCTATACAAAGTTTCATGCGTCTAAACCAGTTTCTGAAACATTTTTTCCAACCTACCGCAAATACCTCTTCCACGGCCTTCGCGATCGCTGCTAGCGCGTCTTCCTCCGATGAAAACTGTATCATTTTCAGCTGATTTTTTATACCTTCATCCTTAAAAGCAATTTGAAATCGATCAAATGAGTCATCAGGTTAGGCCATATTTAAAATCGTAGAAAATCATCGCTCGAAAATTTTCTCGATGCAAATCCATTTTTAAATGAGGCACAATAATTTGATTTGGGTCTCAAAAAAATGTGGAGGGAAATTCAAAATTCGAACAATGGTATTTTTACTTATAAATAACTAAAATTTTCAAAATAAGTGATAAGTGCCTTAAACAAAAACTTTTTTCACAAAACTTTCTGAGTGGCCTAGTACCTATGTGTTATTCAAATAGCACATACGATACTTTTTATTCCAGGAGTATATACCCCTGAAATACATCATTTTCTGCTTTCACGTTGGTAAGTAAAGCAGTTGACAGGAACTAGTTTTCCATATTTATCATTCATTTACGGCTTCGTGTACACTATTACAGTTACATTAAGCAGTTTCATATGCATTGCTGTTCAGTCGAATTACAATGAGACGTATCACACGAGGAATTGCGACGCACTGCGTTGTGGAGAGACCTTAGTGATGGGAGACGCGACGAATATTGTTATAGGAATATATAAAAGGCTCGTGCCTGACCACTACCTTTCCTGAGTGTAAGCGATGATGTGGTTCGATTATGATGAGTATTGATTAGGCTATGAACTCACGAAGCGATTTACATGCGTGGCTGCCGCAATTGTGGACCCGCGCCTTCTGTAGAATGTAAATATAAATATGTAAAAAATAAAAGCATATTTCACGACATGTTTTACGGTTTGCGCGGTTGTTTGCGCCTCCCGTTGTACCGATGAGCAACTAGTAAAACCTCGCGGGCCACGGTTTCCCACAGCCTCGGCGATTTGCATGCGCATGCTCTGAGGTCGGTTGGCGGTCGACCGAGTACCGATCATTTCACCGCCCGTCATGCAACCGCATGTCTTGCGATAATCTACCGCCAAGTTGGCGGGCAACTGTGGCGGCTACGTAACAGCGTAAATTTGCGGTCTCGTAAGTATTGAAATAAAATAGCTGTTTCCTCTATCACGGCGGGCGCGGGTGAAAACCGCTTCGTGAGTTCTTAGCCCGCTCCGCCTATCACAGTGTTCTCGCCACAGCAAAGCAACGGGAGACACCTACTGTAATTGCCGGAGATAGTTAGATGAAAGCTATTGTGACTAGACGCTCGTAATTATGTTAGCCCAGTATATTCGCTCGTTCGGTTTCGTGTTGGGAGTTTATAGTTCGTTTGATGAAGGAGGGAGCTATATAACATAACACCAAGCTTATATTTCCCGAAGGGGGAAATCGGGGGTACCGGGTTTTATGTTACATTCACATTTCATCAATTAGAGAATGTTTAAACTAAATTTAAAGCATTTGTTCGCTCGCGAGCCGCTTGCGAACTGCACGCGTGCATTTCATGTTCGTAAGAAGCGCGCGCGGCGCAGGGGTTTTGTACGAACGAACCGTGCGCGAAATGCACGCGCGTCGTTCACAAGCGGCTCGCGAGCGGCGCCCGAACGGCTCGCGAGCGGCGCATTCGCCAGATCTGGACGCATCGAATTGACAAAGACGATTATTTAAAACAAACTCTATGGGAAAGAAGGTGCAAAAAACTCCACGGACATTCTTCTGTATATAAATAGTTAGAAAATAAACGTAATAGCGTTAAAGCCTGGCCTAATAACCTGGTAAGGGTTGCGGGCATCCGATGGATGCAAGACACACAGGACCGTTCATTGTGGTGACACTTGGGGAAGGCCTATGTCCAACAGTAGATGTCTTTCGGCTGAAATGATGATGTTGACTTTGAAATTGTCTTTTGACCTACAGCACAAACAATTTTCAGTGATTTACAAGGCCTTGTTTAGGAAGTCACGGCGCGTCACGCGCCGCGTTGGGCGTTCGTCGTATATTGCAGCAGCGGGCCGCGTCATCGCTCGTGCAAACACAAACATGTAGCAATGTACGACGGACCACCCAACGCGCCGCACAACGTGCCGCGTCTCCGTAATCGAGCACTAAGATATCCTTGGCAATCTTATCCTAACTGTAACTCTAATGGTCGACACACCGCGCCGTATCCAACGAAGCAACAAATAAGGCAAAATCCAATATATTTCTAAATAAATCCTGGGGCAACCGGATGATGTGTATTGGTGTTTTTGAGTTCACCGCAACAGACCAACGTTAACTGGGTTATCCTACGTTTAGAATACTAAACGGAACAACATTTTGTGAAAAGCAAAAACCTGCTAACTTTAGCTTGCTTAAAATTCCCTGCCAGTGTGTTTCGCTGTGAAACTCCGGACTAATAGAACAAAGAAGTGATTACAGAGTAACAACTGTAGAAATCTAAAAAAGAAAAAAAGCTGAGTTAGTGTGAGTTGAACTCGTGCACTGAGGGCTCCGTACAAACTTACCTATGTAAACAGTTCAACTAATTTACAGAACATCAGATTTTTCCTCTACTTGTGCTATGAGACCTTATTTCGTGACACATTTTAACCCCCTAGCCATGTCACGACCGTTTCGTTTCGATTCTTTTGCGTCGAACGCCTCGAGTTCACCACGCCTCCAATGCCTTTGTTCTGACGTCATCTCAACGCTAAGACACGTGGTCAGAACAAAGGAATCGGAGGCGTGGCTGACTCAAAGCAGTCGTAACTTGGCTAGGCCTGCTGGATTCTAGGTCAACGGCAAGTATGCCATAAATTTTGATTGCCTTGTGTGTGTCGAAATGTACTTTTTTTTTTCGGTTACTTAGAAGGTTGATTTTTTTCACAGCTTCAAGGGATTTGAGTAAGGTTTTAATTTCAACTCGATACCTACACGTGTTCCTGAGATAAAGGTTCTCGACAAACAGACTGTCAGATAAACGGACAACCAAGTGATCCTATAAGGGTTCAGTTTTCCTTTTGAACTACGGAACCCTAAAATAAGTGAGATCTTTAGAGTCAAGAGCTGGGGATGGCGAGCAGCCAGCTCGCTCATTACCAGGACATTAATTGAATCCTGCCGACGAGCTCGGCTAGCTACACAAGCTGTTTTACCTTCGTTGATAGAGAATCTGTGTGGAGCCAATTACAAGCTGTGGTGTGTGGGGAAAATTTTAATGTGCTTTTGATGATGTCAGACGGTGGAACTACGGGAATGAGTTGGTTAGTTTGTCGTGTGTTTGTGTGTGCATGTTTTTGGAATTTTAGACTGTATTAATAGAGGTTTTATAAGTAGACAGATGATAAGTAAGGGTGGGTTTTCCAATGAAATATTTTGCGATAAAAAAATACCCAGAATTTTTTGAAAAGGAAACTCGTGGTCCTTAAACGCATAAGTAACTGAAGGAATAAAAACCACCTACTTTAGTGCTATACTTTGACAGGTTTTCTGGTTTAACCATGGGCATTGGAGGAAGTGAGGGGGAGGGGTTCACCAGCACCTCCGTTTTGTTATTTAGTGGCTCAACTTCAAAATATAATCTCTCCCACTTTGGGTGGAACGAAAGCGAGTGTGAGACTTTTAGGCTATGAACTTACGAAGCGGTTTTCAACCGCGCCCGCCGTGGTAGCCTCTGCTTTATTTCAAAACTCACGAGACCACTGTTATGTGCGGTTATGCAGCCATCACGATTGCGGTTTTTGCCTGCAAACCTGGCGGGTGATTATCGCAAGCCATGCGGTTGCAAGATGGTCCACCGGTGCAACGGGAGCCACGAACAACCACGCACACCAGCATGAAACGCATTGTGAAATGTGCTTTAATTTTTTTACATATATATTTATTGTTCTACAGAAGCTGTGGGCTCACAACCGCGGCAGCCGCGGGTGACAACCGCTTAGTGAGTTTTTAGCCTCACTGACTTAAACCCGTCAAACTTTTACATACAATTCTGCGGATCTGGACGTGCACCTTTCAGTCTTCCAATAAGATATTATAAAACATTCAAAAATATATAAGAAAGTCTCATTCGTATTTTTATCTGAGGTTTGGGTTTTTTTTTTTTTTTTTTTTTTTGGTAGGTAAAATCATCCAATGACAAATCCCGCCCTTGGGCGGAGCGGGAAGTAGTGTCAGACTCTTACTGACTAAAAACCTACCCCGTTCCTTCGTTGCCTATAGTGCCGGGGCTGAGCCTTCCTCTCAGAAAACGGCCCTTGGCCCCAGCAGGCTTCGGCCCTGCCTGCCTGCAGCTAGCAGGCTGGGCCTCTACGGTTTGCTGACAGCTCCTTGATCTGAGGTTTGGGTTGAGGTTTTATGCAGAATACAGTCACTTTCTACAATTGCCACAAATGCAAAAAAATTACGAGGACAAAGTCTAAAATCAAAATTAAAATATTTTTTATGCAGTATGTGAGCGGCGCTAATAAATTCGACTCAAAGTAAACCTGGACATAAATAATAATTCTGTAGTCAAAGAAATAAAAATACTGGTTATCCAAGCGATTTAATAACTTCTAATATCATAATTATATAATAGAAACAAAAATATTTCAAAAAAACGCCTCCCCATTTTACAATCATAGACTAACACATACAGATGTTTCCCCATATGAAAACGAATTGTAGTTTTTTTCCTACAACTGTTTTACAGAACACAGACTTCATGCGGTGTTTTGTAACCAGTTTGAAATTTTTAAATATTTTGTTAGGGTTCCGTACCTCAAATGGAAAAATCGGAGCCCTTATAGGATACGACATACGTACATTTGTACAGGTAAAATATTGTTTTTACACCACCACATACCTACAGTGACGAGGCAGCCATGCTGATTTTATCTATGTAGCATCTCCCCCGCTTCCGAGCTACTAAGCCTATTCAGTAAGAATACATTACCGAGCGCATCAGAATATCGTTATACGCGATTGTATAAACACCCTGTAAGGAAAATATCTAGCGGTGACTTACCACCGAACACGACCTTTTCATAAATGCTTGATGTTTAGCGACATCTATGACGCATACAATACTCGCCAAATTGTCTATTATAAAACGCAATATACCATACAGAACCCTCATTCATATGTATATGGCTCTTGGCGAGTCGATAATCTCTTATGGACTTCACAGCTATGGGCGTATATTTAAAACTTACATGGATAAAATTCATAACCTGCGAACAAGTGTATTGAAACTCGTAGTACCAAAATATGTGAAAAATAAATACCGAGATAAATATACTGGACTATTTAAACACTGCAAAATATTACCTGTTCAAGCGCTGCGCTGATTATTTTTTTCTCGTTTTAATAATAGTGATATTCAAATAGCTCTAAAATATGACGTCAACACACTTCAGGCTAAGGCCCGGTATCCACTAAAGCGGAGAGGAGAGGAGACGAGAGGAGATGTGTTTGAATAAACAATCCGATTTCGTTATTCACATCTCTTCTCTATGCACAGTTTTGGTGAAAATGGATCAAACGGTGAGGAGAGAAGATGTCTCATTCTTCTATAGAATTTTGTGCTGCAAGCGAGCAAGCGATGTGGCAGAGCGGAGAACTGTCTAGTAGGGCGGTACCGCTCGCGCACCCTGCACTCCGCGGCCCGCGTCTCGTCTCTCGAAGCTCACATCTCTGCTACACAAAGCTTACATCTCCTGTCCACTACACTTCTTCTTTCCGCTTTGGTGGAAATAACCTGCCAGCTTGGCAGTCTCCTCTCGATTCCTTTTCGCTCCAGTTTGGTGGAACCGGGCCTAAATCTAAGCTACTTCAAATGCCATGCAAAAATAACTTTTATGGCAAGCGTACAGTTTCTTACTCAATATTATCTAATAAACCAGTTACCTGTAGATAGGAGATGCTTATTCAATAACAAAAACATAAAGCGTAAGTTGAAGGAGCACTATATCGAGTTAATTGGAACTTGACAGTTTATAGCGCGTTGACTAGTTATCAGGCAGCAGGCACGCTGAGACAGACCCCAGGGGTCTAATTGTGTGCCTTTATGTAATCTTAAGAACCACCCTTGTTTTTATAGAATAAATACAGAAAATAAACTATGAAGTAATGCATTGCAGTATTAAGGTAGAACTACATTGGGCACACGTGGGCCACATGGGCCGATCTAGGTACTTTTTTCTCCATACATTTTATATAGCAACTAGACCTGTAGAGCTACATTAGATCCTCGCACGTGACGCCACGAGACGCGACGATACTTACAAATCAAGTGTGGCCCACGTCTGCGTCAGTATCGTGTACGTCAGTGTAATGTAATTGTCGCTTTAGAGTTCTCCACACGATTATACTACACCACGAAATCTCAAAATATAGTAAAAAAAAATCGGTAGAAAAATAATCCCATGACATTTCCGCGCCCTTGGGTGGGGCGGGAGATAGTGTAAGACTTTACTGATTAAAAACCCACTCCTGTACCTTCGTAGCCTTTCATACCGGGGCCGAACCTTCTTTTCAGAAATCGATCCTTGGCCCCAGTAGGCTTCGACCCTGCTGAGCCCCCTACGGTTTTCTGACTACTCCTAGAGGCGCGTGTGGAACACTAGGCATCGACGACATGGGCTCGGTTCGTACGGTTACCGGACGGTCGTACGGTGAGCTACCCATTGCTATAGGTACATCTGTTTTCTATAGAATCTACGACAGTGTTTACTAATCACTACATGGTATAAAACAAAGTCACTTCCCACTGTCTGTTCCTATGTATGCATATCTTTAAAATTACGCAACGGATTTTGATGCGGTTTTTTTTAATAGATAGAGTGATTCAAGAGGAAGGTTTATATGTGTAATACATTCATAATATATTTAATATCACCATTGCACCCGTGCGAAGCAGGGGCGGGTCACTAGTTAAAGTATAAAAATAAATCTAATTACAAGATATCCTACAGCATTAACTAACACAAGGATACCCTAATGTTCAGCTTATCTATTCCTTACTCTCATCTGCCTAATGAGAAAGAAATTAATCTCTACAAATTAGCAGTCATGTAATAAATACTCTTCAGGGAATTAAAAATAATGCTATTGTAATATAATACAGCACTTAAGCTAAGAGGGATCTCTATCTATGAATAATTTACATTGAAGTGTGTCCTTTTGTTCCTAGCAGGCGTCCCATGAATCGAGAGTCGAGGGTGATTCCCGGCCACTGCAGGCGCGGGTTTGCGGGCGACGAGCAATGAGTAGCTCACCGTCCGCCTACCCGGTAAGGACCGAGCCCGAGTCGTGGTAGGCACGTTTTTTTTTTTTTTTTATGGTAGGTAAAATCATCCAATGACAAATCCCGCCCTTGGGCGGTAATTTATTTCATCTTCAAAAAAACTTTGTGTAATTTATTTCATCACCACTGCTCTCAAAACGGTAAAGGAAATCATCGTGAGGAAACCGGCATGTCCTAGAACCAAAAATTCAAAGACATGTGACATTCACCAACCCGCACTGGGCCCGCGTGGTGGATTAAGGCCCATTCGCTCTCTTAGAGAGGAGGCCTGTGTCCCAGCAGTGGGAACATTAAAAGGCTGATGATGATGATGATGATGACCATTCTTATCGTGGTAACAGATGCTGTGGTCGAAGATGGAACACACGCCAAAAAGTTACCCATTCAATCTTGAGAATCCCCAGGTAATAATTATCAGGAAATTCAGGCTCTCGTAGGGAATTCCACTACTCAGTACGCATAATTAAAGTATTCCGTATTAGTTTTTGTGCGTAAGATGGCGCATTGTACTTCTAGCTGTCCGATCTTGGAACGAGCTTGGCAGAATTAAATTGTACAATTCTGTTATTTTTTTTATTATTATTTATAGGCTCGCATTTGGCCGCTGTTTCACCTGATGGCCAGCAATGATGTGACCTACCGTGGAGCAAGCTAGCCCAGAATTAACCTATTCACTTTTAAAGGTAATGGAACAGAGAGTAAAGTCCCACATACCTCCGTTGAAAAGGGAGGATCCCCGACCAGTACCTCTACCATGAGTTTTAAGCAATAGTATTCGTCGCTACTCGATATCGACGCCGTAAATATTTTGTATGGCAAATTTTGCAGCGCCTCTAGCGGTCACTTGCAGAACCAAAATTTGCCATACAAAATATTTACGGCGTCGATATCGAGTAGCGACGAATACTATTGCTTAAAACTCATGGTAGAGGTACTGACATATCCGGTGGGCTATTGCCCGATAGATGATTTCGGGTTTGTTCTCTATGTTCCAATCGCGCCGCGAATCTTACTTGCGCGATGCAGGATTAGTTCATTTGTGACGACATAGATGTCGCTACACACTCTTGACTTAAAGACACCCAGAATTCTATGATCCTTAGCTATACGCTTAATGAATGTGTTCCCAAAACGATTTGTACATATAGGTGTGATGTCCACCATGTACCAATGGAGCAACGCCGTACGTGTAGTAGTCCTATGATGATGAAGTCCGTTCCGACTTGGCGGAATTAAATTGCGCAATTCCAACACTCACTCCCCGAAATGTAAACGGTAGAAAACCGACAGGTTAGAAACTCTAAGGCCGTGTTTACGGATACGCGGCGCGTTGGGCGTTTCGTACAGTGGCGACACCCGGGCGACTCCTCCGCGTTTCGTCGTACATTGCAGCAGCGGGCCGCGTCAACGCTCGCGCAAACACAAACATATGGCAATGTACGACGGACCGCCCGATGCGCCGCGCATCGCGCTGCGTCTCCGTAATCGAACACTTAGAGAGTTTGGAGTTTTGGTTGTTATTAGTCAAATTATAGATACTACCAGCCAGTTCACTTCTCCTTCTTCTCCGGCCAATAATTATTTAGCCACCTGGATTTAGCTCTGTCGTTGGCCTCATAGACGTCGTGGAAGGTGCAGGTGGATGTACTTGCATGTCAGGTAAGGAGGTGACCGATATCCTTGGAGAAGGGGCTCCGCACTGGCATTGTGTTTTCAATGGATTATAACCAGTTTACTTATACGTATCTTGAGTGGTCGTGGTCATATCTCGGTCGAGTTCTGCGCCATCGCCTCCTTCGCGATGCAACGTCATGAGCTCTGTGTTTGGCGGCTGGGGAGTTATTATTAATTCTGCAGTGTGTAGTAAATTTTTTAATACACTTACTCGAAAACCCGCTCTTATATCACCGATTTTAGGCACGCAATGGACTATTTTCCATACTAGTGCGGAAAAAAGCGCGTGCTCGCCCCGCCACAATTTTATTGTAATAAAATTGTTTTTTCCCACGAGGCGAGGGTCAACCCCCCGAGTCGTAAGTGTATTGAAAAACATTGCTCTCGGCTCCATAATACACTAACCTGTGGCTCGTGTGAATTCAGCCTCGGTCGTAATGATAAACTTTCTGCACTTGTATCAAAATGTACTATTATGAGGTCCGGCCACCATATTGGAAAGCATCCACGCGATCGATAAATGATAGGTATAGTTACATGTAAAATGTTTGCTGTTTGAATTACAACATAGAATAAAATTAAACATATTTTTTTGTTTTGTTATCTATATCAAACAAAACCAATTTTTTAACACAAAAGCTACACACTTTATCTGAATCCATATGAGAATAATCACGAAAAAATATCAAATTCGTTCATTTCGATACGTCGGGACTCAACAAATGTATCGATACTCGATTAAATCATTCGATTTTGAATCGATTATGTATTCGAGTCACAGCTCGCCTGCCCATTCCGATTCTAATCAACGGCCAGATTCAAATTTCAATTTGAATTTCGAATCAATATGTGCCGTCGTACTTTATAGGCTGCTGTTACGCTTTGAGAGTGCCGATAATGTGGAGCAATAGGTAGGTACCTACTTGTAACTATGAATCATTTTCGTTATTCTGTATTTTGTAGCTGTATTTGTAATGGACACTGCGATAGATGTGCATGTTAGGCTATAAACATCACATCACATTCCGTCTGTGTTTCCTGATGGCAACAACCCGGGAATCTTTAAGTCAAGAGTGAATAGGTTTCTTATAGGTAAGCGCGTTCTATGGTCGACCGCATCGTCGCTTTCCATCAGGTGAGGTAGAAGTCAAGTGCGAGCCTATCAACAATAAAACCAAAATGGATTCTATGTGGTAAAGATAGGGTTGTCTAAAATTACACCAGGAATTACTTCTTCACGGTGGAACAGCTGAACGGATTACGGTGAAATTTGTAAAACGGGCAGACTATGTCCTAAAACAGTATATAGAATACCTTTGATCCCGGAAGAATGTTCTTTTGGGATGATTTTCCACTATTACGTAGGCGAAGTCGTTGGTAGCAGCTAGTAATTTAACATGAACTGTTTTTTTTATGAGCGTAATCATCAAATAACTCCTCCTGTCTTGGACGGAGCCCTCAGTCACCGTCAGGAACGGAACTCCTCATAGGAATACAGCAGAAGTCGTAACAAGTAAAATTATTTTGTTTATACACGTAGTCGTGAACAGGACGGCCGACAGATCTTGGCGAGTCTGAAGTTAGGCTTTGCAGAGTTTTTAACAGCAATAACAACTATTATTGGTATTTATTTTTTTACGAGTGTACAAGCGCTAAAGTTCGCAGAGCCTAACTTCAGACTCGATAAGATCCGTCGGCCGTACTATAGTCGACGTTTGACTGAAAAAGAAGGGGAGGGGATGTATCAAACTGATCTGACGATGAAGCCGGAAAGTAGACACCAGAACTCTGTAATTTATTAATGTAACCTAACTTAACTTAAGCTTGGTAATAAGAATTGTCACCAGTTGCAGTCTGGCTATAGTGTACTATCGAGCTAATGTGATGATGGACGGTAGGTACAAAAACTCCGTATTAAAACATTGTATTCTGGCCGTGGCTTGGCTTATTGGAATTGTCAAGCAATGCGCCGTCAGTTGGGACTGGTCATCTCTTAGCTGCCAGTGACTTTATTCAATTTCTGTTTTCCAAGGGCTAGATTTTACCTCAGTCAGAGGTGAAGCATTGCCATTCAACGTGGCAATGCTGCCAGCCTTTTGGGCACACTTCCAGTCGACAGCGATGTGGATGAGTTTTATGACGCCATTTTTTAGTTAGGAGTATGTTTAATTGTATATATAGTTTTAATTAGTATTTTATATAATGTAAATAGTTTATGAGATAAATTAATTAATTCGGATTATTTCTGTTTTTTAATTAGTTTATTAACCGACTTCAAAAAAAGGAGGTTACTTATCTACATTGTGCTCTCATATTAGAAGCGACAACAAACATCAAACCAAGATTTATGTAACACCCAATATGATTTAAAAAGAGCCTCCATGGAGTTTCTTGCACGTTCTTCTCTTTATAGACTACGATTTGGAACGTGCAATTTAGCCTCAGCCTCAAATTAGCCTTTTTTTGACTGACCGAAATTTTGACAATTCATAAGTGCGTGTAATTGGTCTATTTGAAATAAACGATTTTGATTTCTGAATGTTTTATGCCCACCGACGAAACGCCTTCCTGTTCTTTCAATAGCCTTTTGTAACTCGCGATCCCGCCGATGTTATGGTTGCCTTCAGAATTAGATTTCGACCCCAATATTATTGAGGCGATAATAATAGCAACATGAAGATAAATGATACAAACGAATAGATATATTAAATCAAGCGGACATGTCTATCAGATCAGTATTCTGATTTACGAGGCTCTATAGAAGGCAAGAAATGATGAAATAGTCACTTATGATATTATGTCGGGATGTTTCCTTTCTGTCTGACCATTAGCTTAGAAACTCGATTTCATTTGTGGTATGGAATATTTTTATTAAGCAGGCTTCAGAATGTCCATCATTTTATTCAAGGAATATCGTGTTGCCCAGTAATTGGTATTGAAGTTCTAAGGAAGCAGTCGCTCCATGTAAAACATAAGTTTTTAGCTGAATCGATTTAGACTGGAATCTGATCATAAGCTAGTTGGAAAAAGTCTAAGGGCCCTTACAAGTGGGTAAGGGCCTATCGTCAACGTCGAGCATACCGTAGGCGCAGGCTTCTGGACGGCGGGCAATGGGTAGCTCGCTGTCCGTCCGCCCAGTAACAGACCGGTCCGAGCCCAAGTCGTTTACGGCGCGCACTGTTTCCGCACGCCTCAAGGAGTTGTAAGCAAACTGTAGGGGCCCAGTAGGGCCGAAGCCTAATGAGGCCAAGGGTTAGGTGAAAATGAACCCCCCGGATCGAAGGCAATGAATGGAACAGTGTAGGTTTTTCGTCAGTAAGGGTCTGACACTATCTTCCGCCCCACCCAAGGGCGGGATTTGGGATGTTTGTTAGAGAGTCAACGCAAAAAAGAGAGATAACGCCTGAAAACTCTGTTGGCTTTCGATAATTCCGTGAATTACTCAAATGTTTCACAAAACTTGTTCCAGGAAATACGTTTTTTTTTTAAACCCTTAAAAGTTTTTGAGAAAAATTTTCGTAATTCAGAATCTCGATAAAATGTGCAAGGCTTCTATAGAAGTACTTTTTTATATCTATACTAATATTATAAAGAGGTAAAATTTGTAAGTTTGTATGTAGGGGGTAATCTCTGAAATTCATGTTCCAATTCTAAAAATTTTTACACTGGTAGAAAGCTACATTATTCCTGAGTGCTATAGGCTATAAATTATTTTTATACCATGTACATTAACCGAGCTATCACAATTTTTGTCTTTCCGCGGACGAAGTCGCGGGCAGAAGCTAGTTTTTTATAAACGAGTACACTATGGAGGTCGAAAGTTCACGTAAAGTATCAGATTTTCAGAGGTCTTTTAGGTCTATTACTGGATGTTTTGATTTCTATAGAAGCCTGGATAATATCTATAAGATATCTGTGTATTCAAAATATCTGAAGAAAGATGTGTAAAAACATCATAATAACCCAAAATAGTAATATTTTCACAGTTAAATCTCTGGTACAATGGTGATCTTCTCGGATGATGATGAAAATATACAAATTGTAAGCAATAATAAAAATCGTATATAATAAGTTATTATAGAATCATAAAGTTCAATCCTACATACACACAATTATATACACTATATAAAACACTTACTAATTAAAACTATATATACACTAAAACCTACTCCTAACTAAAAAATGGCGTCATAAAACTCCTCCGCAAAATTATAATCACGTAAGACCGGTTGTATGAAAATATACCTCGGGTTGGCCGCGTCGCTTAAAAAGAGATAAACAGCCAATAATTAAAACTCAATTAAAATTACGATGAAACCCTTCGAGCAAAACTATCACTTAATCGATTTTAGTAACCTTTATAACTTTCGGACACCAACAACATAAGACTGAAATAATTTAAGCAACCAATCACCCAGTTGTCACTTCCACAAACAAAACCAACCAATAGTTAAAACAATCAATACTACCTGGCATATTCGTTAAAACAGCTGTACATTAATTAATTTCGCTCGTTCTACCCCAACGTTGGATTAATAAGTGAATCAAGTGGAATTTCATTTGGGAAGGTGGCACGGTTTGACGTGACGATATTTATTTGTTTAATATTGTTTAAACACTGTTATTTACTGAGCTGCCATCGACAGGGATTGGCATTTTAAATCTGTTTGTCAGGTTGGCGTTTAAAAGGATTAATTTAGTCACCCAATGACCCAAAGGGCAATGGAAAAGGCTATGCTCGGAGTTTCGTGATCGAATCGGAAATGGAGATATCCGCAAGAGAACCAGGGGGCCTAGACAAAGTCACATTTTCATTAACGATAACGAAATTCGAAACTCCGAAATGTATGGAACTGACACAAGCTTTCGAAACGTCACGTGATCGATCGCTAATTGCTAGACAATGTTAAACTGCCTAACGAAACGACAACGAAATCGATCAACATAAACGATATTCTCATACGAATGCGTAGACAAGTGGCACTTTTGACATTCGAATTCGCTGAAATTTCGAAATGTTCGTTCGACATCTTAGCGAACTCTTGGACCCTGTAGAACAGCAAAAAAACATGGCTGATTGTTAGTCAGCTGGTGGTATTGTTTGCATCAAGTGTGCTTGTTTCTTGTTTTTTAAATAAAAATACATACATTGCGTTTACTGCACATAATGAAAGTGTGTGGTTGAGGTGTCAGAAAAGATACAATTACCGGCAAAGAATGGAAAGAGTGGAAAATATGCCAGAGTTATTGTTCATGGAGAATTTTCGGTTAAATAAGAGCATTTTCCGTCAGCTCTGCAACGATTTGCGTATTCACACTTCATTAAGAGGATCTAGAGAAATTCCTTTGGAAATTAAGGTAACCTTACTTGTTACTAAAAACGAAAATTGGTGTGTGTTGATTTCAATAATTTTATTTCCTTAATTAAGACTTTGTTTTTTAGGTGCTCACTGCTCTTAGTTTTTTTGCCACTGGATCCTATCAAAGGATTGTGGGTGTGAGTCAACAACTGACACAAAGAACAACAAGCCGGTGTATCTGGCAAGTTGTTGATGCCCTCAACAACCCCGCACTCATGAACAAGTGGATTAAATTTCCACAAACAATACAAGAAAGGTCATTAATCAAAGAACAGTAAGTAATCTTGCTTATTTCTAGGCAAAGTCTATTAATTAAATTAAAATATAATTTAGTTGATTACCAACATATATTAAATTACAAGTAACTTTATTTACAGATTTCAAAGAAAGTATAATTTGCCTGGTGTGATAGGATGCATTGATTGCACTCACATTGCGATAGTGAAACCAGCTGAAGAAGAGCATGCTTCCTATAATAGAAAAGGATATCATTCCTTAAATGTTCAAATGGTTAGTATTGAAATCATAATGTTTTAATTAAATCATAACTACTTATTTTAATTGTTTTAGCTTTGATTAATACTAATATAAACAATATTTTCAGGTTTGTGATCAGAATTAAAAAAGTTTGGTGGAGCAACACACGATTCCCACATATGGTCATCAAGTCTGGTGGAACCCTACATGCGTCACCTTCATGATTGTGGTGAACATGTTTGGTTACTTGGTATGTATTTTATTTTAAATATATGCTAAATAGTATATCATTCTCGTACGATTTTAGTGTGGATGCTATAAATATTTTTCTCATTCAAAACTTCTTCCTTTCAGGGGATTCTGGTTATTCACAACGCCCCTGGCTTATAACCCCAATATTAAATGCTCCACAGGGATCTCGGGAGGAACTGTACACTACTCGTCATGTGCAAGCCAGAACATGCATTGAACGCTGCTTCAGATTACTTAAAACACGTTGGAGGTGTTTGCTTCGTGACAGGGCACTTCATTACCATCCCACTGTTGCCAGCAAAATAATAATTGCATGTTGTGTGCTACACAACATTTCGCTGCGTGCACATTTACCTGCTCCGAATTATATCCCTGCTGTTGTGGATGATAATGATGACTCCAGTGCACAAATTAGCAGCACCTCCACAGATAATCGAAGTGAATTAATCCGAGGCAGGGCAATGCTTAATTATTTAATAAGTAGGTTGTAGATATAGTCAAGTTTACCCATATTTATTAATTATATATTGTAGTGTGTAATTGTTCATTTTCGACAACATATTTTGTAACCAGTCCATGAATTTTAAATATTATTTGTATGGACAAGTACATTTTACTAAATGTTTTGATTTGTTGTTTGGTTAGACATTTAGTGATAAAGTAAGTAATTAATTTGATTTCTTGTCAGTTTACGTTGTTATAAGATATTATACTAAAATGTTTAAATTATATTATGTCTTAGAAAATATCAAACCATTAATGTAATCGTTTCTCTGATTGATATATTAATAATAAATCAGTCTCCACATAATTTTAGAGACTAACTATAAAGGAGAACTAATTTTTATTGGGTGTCACCAGTTTACCCCAAACTTATTTGGGATCAGCGAAATACTTAGTTCCTTTCATATTCTTTCATCCATCTAGCCATCTTAGTATTCAGTATTCATACTATCCACTCGCTCACGCCTCATCCAATCCATATTGGATGTATAAAAATAGTAAAACAAAAGGTTTAAACTATCTAATTTAATTAATTCTTTTCCTATTATAATAATTACTTAATAATAACTATATACATAGGTTCACTAAATAAAAAATAAACAAGCTACACATGAAACTTAACAATTACATTTTAAAGTATCTAACTATCACTACTTAAAATAAATATAAAACCTAATCACAAACTATCATCAAAATATTAATATCTAAGGAGTGCCCAGTCGTTCGGTGTCGTCCTTACTCCGATAGTGGTCAAACCATGCTTGCGCAATATCTCCAAACCTGCGTAAGACTTGGTTACGCTCATGGTCGACCTCTATCCTACGAATTTCCCGTTCATGGAGCTGCCTGTCCCGTTGCTCCTCCTGGCGTAGACGTAATTGTTCGATAGCAACGAACTCGCTTGTTGCTCTATCGAATGGTGTGAGTGTACGCCTTCGGCGCGCCCTCAGCGTCGTGCGTGCAGGAGAAGCCGTTACCCCAGACCTCGGGGTGGATAATAACCGTCGCCTGCTAGTCGGTGGAGGGGTGGAAGGTGCAGGCGGTGCAGGTTGCACCCATGAACGCCTTCTTGCGGACTGATTTTGTGATGTTGATGGTCCTTGAGCGAGAGTTTCCGACTGAAGTGGCTGCCAACTAGTAGATGGTGGAGTTACAGGCGCGGGTGGTGATATTGGCACAGGTTCTGTAAATGAAATGAGCTTGTTCTGATTCCTGAGTGGAATTCAAATGTCTGTTTGAAAACGCATCTATAAAATATGTTTTATCTAGGTAAACCTACCGTCGGCTATTGTGATTTCAAAGCCAATCGTGTCTTGTTGGTGCGTGGCAGGTGGTGAATTCGTAGTAGTCTGTGTTGGGGATGAGATGAGCAGTAGTGGTTCCTGAAAAGAGGTTAGCTATATTTAAAATATATATATGAAACTTCTTGTATTAACTATACATAAATTCATTTTATTATACAATTGCGTTTAGTTTAAATATTATTTATTTCCCATTTAATTGGTTTAATTATTTAAGATTCTTTTTTATCGATTTTTAGGAGGTAGGTTTTGTAATGAAACTGTTAATTTGGGGTGCAAATTAGTAAAATCCATCGAATTTTAGAATGTTAATTTAATTAATTAAAATTAGCGACACGCTCCAGCTTCGCACGGGAGCAATGGCAATATTAAATATATTATGCAAATAAACCTTCCTCTTGAATCACTCTATCTATAAAAAAACCGCATCAAAATCTGTCGCGTAGTTTTAAAGATCTAAGCATACTTGGGACAGACAGCGGGAAACGACTTTGTTTTATACTATGTAGTGTTAATTATGTATTTTTATAATCCTTGCCACAAGTAGATTTAGTGATTAATGCATTGAAATTTCCCTGTGATTGTAAGTTTGAAAGGACGTTTTTTCTGTTATATTCAAGTGCTTGGTTTATTGTTAGATTTCTAATTTAAACACTTTTAAAAACTGAAACTTTTTTTTTAATTAGTTTGTGGACCATAATTTATGTATAAGTTGAGAGCCAGTGCCACTTGAACTAGTGTCCTCAGAACTTACCCTTTTTTTGCTGAGGTTTTTGGGTCGCATAGCCGTTTTTGTATAGTTTATGAGATGGAAAAAAAATGTAACTAAGTATGGCGTGGCGTGTTTTTTTTTACTTTTTAATATATTGGTATGTTTTCTTAATTATTGTATCGAGTTTTGTACAACAAACTGGAGAAAAACTCGCCCATCCCGATATCAAATTAGAATAACAATATATACCTATTACTGTGTAAAACTAATTAAATCTATGTTTTGTGTATATTTTAGCTTCTTTCATAACTATTCCAACGACATAAGATTTATGTACAGCTTCCATACATAACTAGGAGATCACCCACAAATGGTGCCACAAGCCGAATATCCTCAAAAAATGGATAAATACATGTTTAAAAAAATTTAATATAATAAATATTTTTAAATGAACAAGTGCAATACCACGGCAAATCCTTGCTCCTGTATGCTTGCCTGACCCTCCACAGTCCAATTTCCCATAATCGCCAAAACCCTTTCCTCAAAACTTGTGAGGGTTTGGCGATTACTAGGCCCACCACCAGTACCACTTGCATGACGTCTTATTAACGAGGCTTCTTTTTTTGTTTTTGACTTCCAGTCTACCCAAACCTTCGAAGTAAATTAAGCAACATGTAGCAAAGTAAGGTAATAGGTTATAACGATGATTAGAATACATGGTTGTTCAATTGTTACCTTTTTCCATTTTTCTGTAGATTTATTGACTCCACCACCAATTGAGTTTAATATTGTCACCAACTCACACCACAAGCGCTCTAATTTCAATCGCCCTTGAGGCCCACTACGGGGATTTGAAAGATCGCCATGACTGTAATTAAACAAAGAATAGAGGAATAAGCAACAAATTGTTAGGATCGCGTCATTGTTTACACTGAGCATTTTCAAGTGATATGAATTCATGGTCGAGGTGAACACTTTCTTACCTTTCCATGAACTCCAAAAGGGTTGACAATTGTTCACCACTGGCTCGCATTCGTGGCTCCATTATAATTATCCTTAAAAACGAAAAAAAACCCTGTTAGTTTCTGATTGTTTATAAACATAATTTTTTCAACTTTTCAACTAATGTAATTGAGGAACTTAAAATTCTTTTACAAAGTTAGGCAACTTACCTATGATATCTTTGTTTAATTAGTTAATTTTAACACCACTATTAACTACTGTTTTAACTATTTTTTTAAACATAAAGTTAACACTGATCACGAACTAAGACTTTAATGATACAAATTACGATGACTGTCTTACAGAAAGGTTAGTTTAAAACTGAACGAATAATGTCTTAATATTTGGGTCTTGGTACAGTTCCCATGCTCCTTAAGTCAAGAGGTTTTTTTGTCGGGGCACTGGGCTCGGGGTATCGCGAGCACTTGAACGTCCATGCCGATCCCGTGATGTCACCCAGCACTCCAAAACCGTCGCCGTCCATCATGTTATCAGAGCACAGCGATCGCCAACACCACTAATAACACTTTCACCAAGCAAACTTCACTGTAAAAAGATATGTGAAACTGTTTCTTTGTTTATATTTGCCGCAATTGTCGTATTGAATTTGACGTTTCTTTATCTTTATTCGAAAACCATAGCCAAGAGTTATTTTTCTTTCGAACCAACACTTCGACTTAGCGTTATGTTGGTCGATGTGACTTTGACTACCATTTTTTAGTCGACATCGCAAAAGCGAAAAAGTGGCAATGGGCTGGGTACATTGCACGCAGAACAGATGGCCGTTGGGGCCGAAAGGTTCTGGAGTGGCGGCCGCGTACCGGAAGACGCAGCGTTGGAAGGCCTCCCACAAGGTGGACCAATGACCTGGTCAGGGTTGCTGGAGTCCGATGGATGCGAGACGCATAGGACCGGCCATTGTGGCGACGCTTGGGGGAGGCCTATGTCTAACAGTGGACGTCTTTTGGCTGAAATGATGATGATGATGATGAATTTAGTGAGAAGTGGTGGCTTAATGATAACAGCAGCGACTTACGTGTCATAGGTCGTGGATTCAAACCTTGCCAGGCGCATTACTTTGTGTAATTTATTTAGGTGCTAATTAAACGTGGTAGATGAGCTATATGAGCGTGCTAATTTAGCTGACTTCTTTTGAATAGCATTATTTGCTTCTAAAAACTACATTGACTTCTAAATTACCAAGTCGGTCAAAATTTTTGACTGGCCTGTTGGTCTAGTGGTTACTGGCCCTGACTGCTACACCGGAGATCGTGGGTTCGATTCCCATCCAAGACAAATGTTTGTGTGATGAGTACGACCATTTGTTGTGTCTGGGTGTAATTTATCTATAATATGTATGTATTTAGAAATATATAAGTATAATAATAATAATAATGGATGCTACTGAGGAGCTATTAAACAAGCTTGAGAGACTGCAAAACTTATGCATTCGGTTTGTCTTTGGTCTACGTAAGTATGATCACGTCTCTCATCTTCGCAAGGAACTCAAGTGGCTCCCTATCCGTCTTCGCAGGAACACTCGGATTTTATGTCTCCTTTTCAACATCCTTCACAACCCATCCTATCCCTCCTACCTACGCGACCGTTTTTCTTACTCTCGTCCTAGCGGCGCACCGTGCAGATCACACCTTAGATCCCTTCTTAAATCCCCTCCTCATAAATCTACCTACTACTCCTACTCTTTCTCTGTCCACGCTGTAAGATTGTGGAACTCTCTTCCGCCTAGCATTAGAGATCTGAAAACTGTTTCACTTTTTAAGGCTAAAGTCAAAGAGCACTATCTTTCCTCTCTAGTCTGATAAATATATATTTTATATTTATATATTATCTATTTCTATATTTATATATACTATATACACATTATATTTATATTATTTTATGTATTTGTTAATGTAGTTATATATGTATTTATTAATTTGACCTAAGTTTTCACAATCTCTTCTTCTCTTATTTCAACACACTATTGTCTACATTTCTTCCAATGTCTCCTTTCGCAGGTCTGCTGGAAGAAATTTCTTTCAGAAATAAGCAGTACCTTTGTACAATTTTTATTGTTTAATGTATCCTCTGCTGTATTTGTGTGTACATAAATAATAAAATAAATAAATAAAATAAATAAATAAATAATAATAATATTCCACAACTATCACACAACGTCGTCTAGTCCCAAGCTAAGCAGTATGTTTATCAGTTGTCTAGTACTCATAACACAAGCTCTGCTTAGCTTGAGAGTAGACGGCGTTGTGTGATAGTTGAGGAAAAAAAAGATTATTGAGCGTCTTAGCCACTTTCTGGGTAGATATAGAAAAATAAACGCAAAGACAAAAAGCGAGAGTTCCACTCCACTTCGCTTCCGCCTTGGTCTTTTAACCTAATCTGTCCGTGTCGGAGTGCTCTACAATTCCGTGCTTGTTTCGCCCGCTTTTGGTCTAATAATATTTAGTTAGCATTGTAAAAAAGATGGATTAGTTTATTATAGCACTACTAAGAAGTCATCAAATATTTCTTCTCGCTCTAGAGTGGTGCGAGAGGGCGCAACTGAAGGAACACAAATTTATTTTAGGCAATATATGTCAGATACTCTCTCGAGCTGTACCCAAAGCGGGAGGAATCGTATGATGATTCAAAGTAAATAGGTGGACTTATATAATATTCGACACTAAACATCACTTAAATCTTGGTGCCACTTGAAACTTCTTGAGCCTGTGAGGCAGAACGTGAAAGAAAAAAACAACGCGTGACTTGATTCTAAATGATCAGAAAACTAATAAAGCTGTTTTACGTCTCTGAATAGAAAAAAATAACAAAGAAATCTCCACTGAAATCCACATAAAAACAGTGATAGCCAATTTATTTCAAATAAACTTCTAAGTCACACTTATAAAGGTGAAAGATTTTTTTTATTGTTGATAGTTTCGCGCTTGACCGCTATCTCACCTGTAGAAAGCTGATGCGGTCGACAATGGAGCGCGCTTACCTAGAAGTAACCTATACTCTTGACTTAAAGTATATATATATATAGTTTAATTATATATATAGTGTAATAAAACTGCTCACTTCAGTATAAAATAATATATTTATTACTCAAGAAACTCTCACTCTCAAAATGAACACTCTTTTTTAAATTATCTTGTTACATCATTTTCTTAACACTATAATAAATGCAAGAGACCAAATGTGCGTCCTGCCTCAACGGCTGCCGAACTCAGACTGTCCCCGCCTTCCACTAAATCCCCCACTTTTTCGCAGATAATCACAAATACGTTTCGGTGTTGCCAGCACAATTAGTCGATTGCAATGAATAATCGAATACAGTATAATCGATTAATATTTTTAATTATAAAAAAACAGACTCCATCATCTGATTACGTATTAACACCTGACAATAGGTATTACTAATATTTAAACTATTATACCAGTTATTACTTTAGTCATACAGAAATGAATTTCAATACAAGTACGCCTTGAATTCAAAGAAAGCAGGTTAAATCTAATAAAACTGTTTCGTTCTTACATCCACAATTGTGTTCACAATCATTATTTTCAAAAACTTGTTTCTCAAGAGGGGAACTTATAATGATTTCCCTTAACAACAGAAAAAAACTTCTAATCCCAGTGAGATAAGTCGTAAAGTCTTTCTTTGTTTCATCCTCTCACTTGCGAAAGGTCACAGAGAACACATGCTTGACGAGTTCTCGAGTTTTAGAAAAGTTCTCGATAAAAAACGTGAGAAAATGTTCTGTTGTGCAGACGATACTATATAAATATTTGGGGTTCCGTACTAAATCTTCTTTATGTATGTCGGTGAAGTCAATAATACGGAAGTTGGAGATCGAATGAAACGAGCTAAGTGACACATGTCACTTTGACAGAATCCGGGCTGACGTTTGCACGAACCAAACAGATAAAAGATTTTTTTGGTCTTCAGTTACTGTCCCTTTCCATTTGTGTGAAATTATAATATACACACTTGCTTTTACAATTTATTTAGACTTTGGCAGAATAGTCGACATCGGCTTTACTTGCCATTGCAGTTGTGGCCGAGTGGTAACGGCCCCGACTTATGATTAGTAGGTCGCGGGTTCAAGCTCGGCCAGGCGCATTACTTTGTGTAATTTATTTCATCACCACTGCTCTCAAAACAGTGAAGGAAAACATCGTGAAGAAACCGGCATGTCCGACAGGTAAAATTCGAAGACATGTGACATCTACCAACCCGCACTGGGCCCGCGTGGTGGATTATGGCCCATTCGCTCTCTTTGAGAGGAGGCCTGTGTCCCAGCAGTGGGAACATTAAATGGCTGATGATGATGATGATGAATAAAGAATAGAATAGAATAAAAACAGATAAAAGCTCCAACCGTATAGACGCGATGCTCTTTTTTCTATTAACAGCCGTTTGAATATCTACTCTGAGGACTGTCTCACGACTTTTTGTGAAGTGAATACTATAATGAAGTGAATACTAATGGCTTGCATCATAAAAAAACAGTTGTGTGGCCAGGAATAGTTTGTTTATTGCTCGCTTGAATCTCTGGAAAGGACTGGTTGGTGATCAGAATCCTGTACCGACATTATATTACAATTTTTCTGTACATGTTTGAACTATTTCCTATCAAATGCCGTGACCGATATTTCTGAAGCTTTGTGTGTATATTTGAGAAGGTCATTGGATGGTTTAAGAATATAATTGGACCCGGAGGTGGCGCTGCCATAGGATCCTCAAATTTCTAAGCAAAAAAAGCCAACTTTCGGTCAGGGCAACATTTTTTGACACCGCTAGTGTATTACAAATAGTTTGAAACAAAAAAAAAAAAATTGTAATAGGTTTTTTGGCTACTGTAGTCAACGTAAACGAGCTCGGCTCCTCTAGCGTATTTTTCATGGTCTTTCACCCAGTGCGTATGAAGTCTTTTAGAGGCAAAGTTGAACTTCTTTGTAGTTCGTATGAGACCTTTCCGGCCTCACAAAATTTTGTTTCTAAAAAACACCATCGCAACCCTTCTTGAGGGAATCGATTTTATATATTTCTCTCTGTTATACCCATAGAAATGTTAATATAGCTGTCCTCTAAACAGGTTGCAGGAAAGCTATTTTTACTGCTGCACCTACGAGAAAGTTACACATGTGGCTTTTTAGACCTCATAACGCAGTGAGCGAGTTA
Source organism: Leucania comma (assembly GCA_958295575.1). NCBI lineage: Eukaryota > Metazoa > Arthropoda > Insecta > Lepidoptera > Noctuidae > Leucania > Leucania comma. The sequence goes on along the minus strand of OY282470.1, from coordinate 4,651,637 downwards.
AGTTGTGTAAGTACTTAACGTAAATAAAACTTCGTGTTTCAGTCCTGCTTATAAGGGCAGGTCGGTTCTGATTAGGGATTTTATGAAATTAATGTATGGTGTAAAATCTTGAATACCTCCATTGAAAAGGGAGGATCCTCCGGCCAGATGACTGTTGTGTTTGATTTGAGCAACTGCCTTACATAGTTGATTTCAAATTGTTGTATATATATAATGTTTTAATCGCGTGGATAACTCTGATACCGCGATGCAGCATCAACGCAACGACCGACAACTACCTACAGGTCATTGGACTCGCTCAGCTGATATTTACTTTAAGAAATAAATTTCATACATGCGTATATTAATTAGAGTTTTAGAAAAAAAGTACTTTGTTTTTTAATTTTACCTTTAGAAATCGTTAGTGTTTCATGTACTGGATCGACTCACCTCTCCACGGGATTAAAACGATCAAAATTTTGCCGTGTATATGTCCCTCTATATTATATACCTAAAGTAAGATTGAATGTAGAATTACTTAAGAATTTGAAACTTAATTCACGTTGTAGCGTCATTTCCCATGGAACCCTAAAATGTTTGGCACAGTCATACTCAAGACTTGAGGCGTTCACAAACTTCGCTAAAAGCATTTGGAAAGACTTGAAGATTATACCTACTGGTAGGAAATAAATGTAATACTTGGTTGTGAACACAAAAAATATCAATGTACTTGTGTAAATCAGAGGGATGCTATTGTCATCGCTAAAATCTTAAGGTTTATTGCTAACCTTTAGGGAATATTAAAAATATTCAATTGTTTAAATTGTATAAAAAAAAAAAATATATATTTTTAGTTATTAATAGGGGTGTACAAGATTAGCAGTGGTGGCTGAGTGGTAATGGCCCCGACTTAAGAATTGTAGGTCGCGGGTTCAAACCCAGCCAGGCGCATTACTTTGTGTAATTTAATTTATCACCACTGCTCTCAAAAACGGTGAAGGAAAACATCGTGAGGAAACATGCCGGTTTCCTCACCAAAAATTCCTTGTCCTAAATCAAAAATTCGAAGACATGTGACATCCACCAATCCGCACTGGGCCCGCGTGGTGGATTACGGCCCATTCCCTCTCCTAGAGAGGAGGCCTGAGTCCCAGCAGTGGGAACATTAAGAGGCTGATAATGATGATGATGATGATAATGACAAGATCTTAATATTAAAATGTTTCACATACATTACCCGGTTGCCGGTGTAGAAATATTAATGTAACACATTATTAAGTATTTAAGCTTTTATTTAACAAGTAATACTTATTTTCTGTATGTTTGTATTTCATTTTCATACATTATAGTTACATTTTAAAAGTTGTTAGTAGTTACCTAAACTAGTTTTACTTAATAGAGTTTTTTTTTATGGTAGGTAAAATCATCCAATGACAAGTCCCGCCCTTGGGTGGAGCGGGAAGTAGTGTCAGACTCTTACTGACTAAAAACCTACCCCGTTCCTTCGTTGCCTATAGTGCCAGGGCTGAGCCTTCCTCTCAGAAAACGGCCCTTGACCCCAGCAGGCTTCGACCCTGCCTGCCTGCAGCTAGCAGGCTGGGCCTCTACGGTTTGCTGACAGCTCCTTGAGGCGCGCGGGAACAGAACGCGCCGTCGACGACTTGGGCTCGGTCCGGTATGATACCGGACGATCGGACAGCGTGCTTTACTTAATAGAGTTAGTTATATTCGTATTCACTGGCCTGCAGCTGTTTCCATATATCTTTATATTTGCTTTCGCTCATTAATTTTTTTCATGCATTCATTATGATTAGGCCACCGTTTAATTTGGCTCTATAATAAAACTAACTACTTTTAAAAGCTTTTCTTTGTCTTTTTAGGGTTCTGTATATCAAAGGAAAAAAGCGGAACCCTTATATGATCGCCCGGGTGTCGCCATTGTACGGAACGCCCGGAGGACACGGTGGAGCACACTGTAGAGGTGTGCCCCGCCTGGGCGGAGCATCGCCGTGTCCTCGTGGGGGCGATCGGCGGCAGCGATCTCTCTCGCCGGGTCTTGGTTCAGGCCATGGTCCGTAGTGAGGAGGGATGGCAGGCGGTCGCCTCCTTCTGCGAAGCAGTAATGCTAGCAAAGGAGGAGGCCGACCGCATCAGGCAGAGGCAACGAGGCGCTCGCCCCAGCCGCCGCCGGGATTCCGATCCCGATCCCCGATCCGGCCACCGTAGGCGCGGGCTTGCGGACGGTGTGCAATGGGTAGCACGCTGTCCGATTGTCTGGTAACCGACCGGACCGAGCCCAAGTTGTCGACGGCGCGTTCTGTTCCCGCGCGCCTCAAGGAGCTGTCAGCATACCGAAGAGGCCCAGCCTGCTAACTGCAGGCAGGCAGGGTCGAAGCCTGCTGGGGTCAAGGGCCGTTTTCTGAGAGGAAGGCTCAGCCCCGGCACTATAGGCAACGAAGGAACGGGGTAGGTTTTTAGTCAGTAAGAGTCTGACACTACTTCCCGCTCCACCCAAGGGCGGGATTTGTCATTGGATGATTTTACCTACCATAAAAAAAACCCTTATAATATAAGGGATTTTGGTCAGTTTGGTGTTTTTGTTCAGACAAACTGACGGCCGGTACAGTGATCATAATATGATCACTTTATTGTCCGTTAGTCTGTCTGTCAAGACCCTTTATCTCAAGAACGCGTGAAGGTATCGAGTTGACATTAAAACCATATATTCAGTGTATAAATGTGATTTTTTTGCCACCTTATGCTATGGGTTTCGTTCGCGTGTCTGACTCACACTTATCCGGATTTATAATTTTTGAGACGAGGTATCATGAAATTACTGTTTCCTCTCTGTGTAGAGCGAGAGGGAGAATCAGACTTTTAATGACTAGAATCCATCTGGGTTCCTTCAGTTGCCCTTTGCGATCTAGGGCCGCGGTAATTCTCTCCAACAATCCCACAACCCTAGATTGTGGTATTGAAATTGTAATTTTGGGCTGATGTCCGCAACTCCACGACTAAAGCGCGTATTTTACATACGGGTGGGACAAATGTGTCATTCGATCTACCCTAGCTCCTTAAGGAAGGCTAGTAGCGCCTTGGTGTTACTGACCGTTTCACGGAAGTTACCTGGGTTTCCGAAGTATTTTGCCCTGTATCCAACGACAACAGGGCAGCTTAGAAGCAGATGTGCTGCTGTCTCGTCCTCCTCCATGCAGGCTCTGCATATTGGGCTGTCTGTAACTCCTATGACAGAGAGGTGCTTATTAAAGATCCCGTGGGCAGTTGTAACAGCTGTCACTTCACGTTCCCGACCCTGGGCTGTGAAGAAAGATCATTTGAAAGGTCACTTATCCAACCAAAGTGCGAAGCGAAAATCCTAAAAATATCCCAAAGTTAATTATCAAGAAATTACAAAAGTACAATAAACTTTCTTTCATTAATTCCGACTGAAAATTGAGTTAGTTCAACAGAACCTTATAATTATAAATCAAAAGTCATAAGGCATTGTTGGCGTAAGAAACTGTAGGGGAGACGGAACAATTCTCGGCCGGCAACTTTACGAATTTATCTTTCTTTTCAATTTCTATGTTACTGCAAAGTTTGTTCTCGGTATTAATTGCCCATTGTCGAACTTGTAAGACATTGTAACGAAAATGTATAGAAGAAACGCGGGACTTAATAAAAAGATTCCGATGTCCGTTTACGAGATTCTGAACTCGCATTTTGAACCTTATTTGTGAAAGGATTTGGTTTGTATTAGGTTGAGCAGGGGTAAGATATTGGGTAGTGGACTTTGACGTTGATATATCAATATGTTCATTACCCAAGTGATCGGTGGAATGGTAAGTCAATCTTAAACAAAATGTGGACCGACAATATCTTCTGGGCATTGCCTTTCATGCATGAGGGCGCAGGTTCGAAACCAAGCAATATACACCGTTAAATTTTGGTCGTTTTAATCCCGTGGAGGGTTGATTCGGTACATGAAACACTATCGATTTATAAAGATAAAATTAAAAAATAAAGTACTTTTTTTAAAACTCGAATTAATATAGGTACTCATGTGCGAATTTAATATCTTTAAGTAAACGAGTCAATGAACTTGTAGGGAGTGGTCGGTCCTTGGGTATAAACTACCTACAGTTCATTGACCTCGATCACCTGACGTTTACTTAAAGCAATTAATTTCGGTCATGCGTAAATTAATTCGAGTTTAAAAAATAAGTACTTTGTTTTTATTTTTATCTTTACAAATCGATAGGGTTTCATGTACTGAATCGACCCTCCGCGGGATTAAAACGACCAAAATTTAACGATGTATAGGCTATTTGACAGATTTTTGGAAATTATTAAGTATTGTTTAGAGTCCAGAAAAAGTGTTTTATTTCAATTCTTGTAAATATTAACATAAAAAATAGCATAAAAAGTTGTATTACTCAAATAAGCCGCCAAAACGCCATATTTGTTCAATACGTGTCAAATTGTATTCAGAAACGTCACAGGCCAGTGAATAAACAAAATTGTACAAACTTGTGACGTTTAAATAGATTCAGCATATGGCGACCTTTTATAAAATCATGGCGCTAGGTAAAACTAAAATCGATATTCTCGCGTTTTTTTTTTTTTATACGTAGTCCTTTTTTTTAGATAATAATAATATAATATAATAATATTTCCACAACTATCACACAACACCGTCTAGTCCCAAGCTAAGCAGAGCTTGTGTTATGGGTACCAGACAGCTGACAAAGATACTTATATATTTCTAAATACATACATATTACAAATAAATAACACCCAGACACAGAACAAATGATCGTGCTCATCACACAAACATTTGCCCTATGTGGGAATCGAACCCACGACCTCCGGTATAGCAGTCAGGGCCACTAACCACTAGACTAACAGGCCAGTCAAAAAGATGTATAGATACAAAATGCTTTTAAAACCCATAATCTATGCGAATGGCAATAAATATGAACTTCTTTTTCATACTGTCAAATAGCCTATTTATCAATGTGAATTTTACAATCATGTGTACTTTTCTAAGTTCATCTAGGACAGTAGCGTAGCTAGTCTCACAGGGGCCCCTAAAAAATAGTGTTTTATTTACAAATTCTTGGTTTACCCTAAGAGACGGTTGTGGATCATATTGCGAATTTTTTGCCTATTTCGGGGCCTCTGTAGGGCGGGGGTCCCATATAATTGATATGGTAGTAGCTACGCCCCTGATCTAGGACATATTTTACTGACACCCTGTGCCTCAGAAAGCATGTAAAGCCATTGGCCCCGATTGGCTTTCAGAGATCGTTGATAGTCGTTAAGGGCCGGTTCTAGTCACTGTTTTTTTGTATGAACTTCGCTCGGAATTATGTCAGCGAAGCAAAACAGCGGTTCTTCTTGCCCCCAAAACAGCGGTTTTATTTCTATATATAAAAAAAAAACAACACACGCTTTTAAATAACAAACTTTATTTTTTTTTGTAACTTTCAAATAGTGTCGTAACGTAATCTCGTAGATAAATACGTTTGAAATCGGAAATTAGGGTCAGATTCGCGATTTTTTTTTATCAAGCCAACTAATTTATATCGTGTTTTCATTTTTGCCAAACCCTTGGCCATATAGTCAATTTTAATAAAATTATTTTTCATGGTGTTCTCTTTCATATTTGTTGATTTCCATAAGTTTAAAAAAGGTCAAAATGAGTAGAACCGGGCCTTAAAGGTGGCACGTGTCTTTCGAACGATCAGTATTAATGGTGACACCTAGGTAGCAACTAAGGCGTAATAAATTCAACAAAGTTTGTCATTAAGTATTGTGGTTTTCATAGATAAAGTTCAAATTGAGCAATATCAACATAGTTCTCCAACAGTGTATGGAGGGGAATGTAATACTCTGTATAAACTAGGTACAATCGACTTTGTAATTCCTTCACTACTTTTGACAACAATTCTAATAAATTTAGACTACAAGAACGTTTTAACTATATTTAGAATAGAATAGAATGTATTTGTCCTAAGCAATACAATGGCAACAACACAAAATAATAAAAAAGAGAGTACAGAAATACAATATAGTTGCGCTGAGTATGCCCGAACCGAAAGTGTACCCATCTCAGCAATTGCTGGGCGTCAGACACCCAGCGTTGGTTTTCAGCTGGCACCTCGGTACTGCGCACGGAATATTTGAATTTAGAATTAGTGCTCGATTACGGAGACGCGGCGCGTACGACGAACGCTCAACGCACCGCGCAACGTGCCGCGTCTCCGTAAACACGGCCTTAGAGATACTCGTAATGTTATAATTAAAAAAAGTATGAACTGCATTGAACTTCGATCAAGAAATGGTTGATTGAAAGTATTGTAGCATATTATTTTTAGGGTTCCATGCCCAAAGTGTAAAAATGGGACCCTGTTACTAAGACTTCGCTGTCTGTTCGTCTGTCACAAATTATGTATTTCTGTTGCCGCTATAACAACAAATACCTACTAAAAACCAAATCAACGCGATTTTTATTGCCTTGTCTTGCTCGATATCAATAATGGCAACAGGTAGGCACTTGAAATATTCACAAAATATTCAGTTGTATTTTACTTTAGTAAAATTAATAATAAACTAATTCATTTATCGATGGATATTAATAAGATTGTTTAGGCAGGGGCCATAGTCTTATCATAGTTTCTGGTAACCAGTCCACTTAAGACTCCACCATACCATAAAGGGCCATAGCTCTATTATCTTTGTTTTCCATACGCAATAGTTTCCTACCAACCGGGTGCACTAGTATAGCGCGTACAGGGATAATCGACGGCTGGTACTAAAACCGATTCGCACTTGGCAGGTTTTTTAGTTATTTTCAGTCATTTAATAATCGCCTTACAATTTCGAGATTTCACTTTACTCGAGTTTCTATACACCTCTTACTCCAAACATTCAGAGGAGACTTTAGATCCAGCATTGGTAACATTATGAGGCTGATTATGTAGCATAGCATAGCATCAGTTATAATGTTCCCACTGTTAGAACTCTGGCCTCCTCTTTTGGAGAGAGAATGGGCCGTAATCCACCACGCGAGCCCAGTGCCGATTGGTAGATGTCACATGTCTTAGAATTTTTCGTTTTTTTTTTTATATCCTTCTGCTGGGAGAAGGCCTCCTCTTCTTTTTTTCACACGTGTCTCTCTTAGGCTATCGCGGACCACTCTCTGCGGTAAGACTCAAGCTCATTTCTCCATTTTTATCTCACTCTGCCACGATATTGCCATGCATTCAATAGGGCCTAATAAGTAGCCCTTTTGGCCCACAGCTCCCTAGCTCAACTTTCCATTGTTCTGACGTCATCTCAACGCCGCCTCCAATTCTTTTGTCCTGATGTCATCTCAACGCTCAGTGGTCAGAACAAAGGAATTGGAGGCGTGGCCATTTCCAAGCGTTCGACGTTAACGAAACGATCGTATCATCTGGACAGGTGAGTCCGGCCCAATCCCAAAACTGTAAAACAGAACAAATCAGCCAGTATTTACACTCCAACATAAAATACATCTATATACAGGTTGTTCATTTACCAACGCCCCCTCCATTCGCATGAACGGACTCCCTTCGAGCCATTTGAAAAATTAATTGCTTAGTTCAACGTGAAACAAAGGTTACACTGCATTTGGTACTTGGCAGGCGTGTTGATGGCTATTGATCGATGGCACCAATAATATTTTATTGCATGAATTTTTGAACACATACTGTGGATTTTTTTATTTTGTGTAGTGTATTTTTTTAGTGTAGATACAAACACATACTGCTTTGTTTGTTTTTGACTAGAATACTATAAATGACTCAGGTTTTCCAATGTTTTGTAATGCCTTTTTTGTGGTAGGTAAAATAATCCAATGACAAATCCCGCCCTTGGGTGGGGCGGGAAATAGTGTACCTATTGGTATTGATGACAGTAATATGTTTTTCACTGTCGTTAACTCGGGCTTGGTGCTGATCGAACGGGCGGACGGCAAGCTATCTATTGCTCGTCGCCCAGAAGTCCGTGCCTACCGTGGCCGGATATCACTCTGCGAGTTCCGATACTCGGGTCGTCTCCTGATGCGGTTATTGGAGTGTGAGGATCTATATACCCTCACTCTTGCAGTCGACTCCTTTGCTAGCATTACTGCTCGCTATGGACCATAGTCTGAAGCAGCGCACAGTGTGATAGGTCGCCACCACCGATCACTTCCACGAGGACACGGCGGTGCTCCACCAAAGCAGGGCACACCGCTACCGCATGCTCTTAAATGCCATCCAAACTTCACCACAATGGTGACACATGCGCGTTTTGTCTGCCAGAATCCGAAATAGGTACCTCCCAAAATTGCCAAGACCGGTGAGAATATGCGACACGTGGAAGGCATTGTGTTGCCTATCCAGCTACGCCTGAAGGAGGTAACTTATCGCTGTAATAGTAGTGTACCTTGTTCGGCTTGTGGATGGACCATTTTAATATACTAAGACGCCTCCGTGTCTTTGGAGGTATGTGGAACTGAGAGTAAAGTCCCACATACCTCCGTTGAAAAGGGAGGATCCTCCGACCAGACAGGTGTTATATCTGGTGGGCTATTGCGATGATTTCGGGCTGTTCTATATGTTCAAATCGCGTGGAGAATGTTGCTAACGCGATGCAGGATTAGTTAATTTATGACGACATAGATGTCGCTACATGGCTAATATAGTATGCTAAAGCATTTTTGTAGATCTTTAACATTTGTATCGTAACGACAGCCATCACCAGCCACCACTCTTGTCATGGGATATAGGCAGGCCAGCCTACTGCGTATGTATATTTATTTCTTTGGAACAACCTGCAGCCTCAATGGCTTTATTAATGTCAAATAGATTATCATCAGATTCATCTTGACACCATCATTAACCCCTTTGGAAAAACATGGTAACTCTTTCGAACAATCCGCACTCTTAACAGGATCTTGACACCCTTACTGACATAATTATCAAAATAAAAAGCTCCACACAAAGAGATTTAAAGAGATACGCGGACATCAGAAGAAATTTCTTAGAAAAACTGTCTTCCTATGTCATCTAGCTTTCAATAGTAAACATGCGAATTTCATTTTTAATTTAGATGTTTTTTCCCTATTTTTTCTACAACTTTTTTCGAAAATTATTGAATTCTAATTGATTACAGAGTAAATACGAAATATCTTTACGAAAATAAACAAAAGTTAGGTCCAGTTGTCCACACTAGACTGAGCTACTTAATACCTAGTTAACAAGTCTTGGATTACGATTTGGTTCGCTATGTCCTGTCTATTGGTAGTATATAATTTAATTTCCTTGGCTCCACACTGACTGTTCTAATTATTCGTAAATTAATTCCCAGTCGATGCATAATACAAAATTGATGTAGATTTGTATCTCATGTGTGTATACAACTGGACATTATGTGGAATCATTGAAATAATTATTATGTGCGATCTTGATAAAATTTGCCGAAAAAGCTGACTCGATGATGATCTGACCTTGTTTGATTTAATATGTTACTCCGTTCTAGACAAAAATAAACTATATTATGTAACATGAAACTTTTTTTTTTGTTTTTGTCGTCCGCTTGATTTGATTGATGACGAATTACCCTTGCCTAGAAGTAGGCAACCTGAACTTGACACAGGTAAAATTCAAAACTATGCGAAGACATGGAGCTGAAAGATTTACAGCCAAGTGGTAATCGCGTACCAGAATTTGCAGCGTTAGTAGGGGTCCCACAAGGTAGACCGGTGACCTGGTCAGGGTCGTAGGAATCCTATACGAGACGCACAGCGACACTTGGGAGGAGACCTATGTATGAATTTATGATGAACTAGCTTTTGCCCGCGGCTTCGCTCCCGCTCTACCCTACTCTACCCAAATCTACCCTACTCTACCCTACCCTACTCTACCCTACTCTACCCTACTCTACCCTACTCTACCCTACTCTACCCTACTCTACCCTACTCTACCCTACTCTACCCTACTCTACCCTACTCTACCCTACTCTACCCTACTCTACCCTACTCTACCCTACTCTACCCTACTCTACCCTACTCTACCCTACTCTACCCTACTCTACCCTACTCTACCCTACTCTACCCTACTCTACCCTACTCTACCCTACTCTACCCTACTCTACCCTACTCTACCCTACTCTACCCTACTCTACCCTACTCTACCCTACTCTACCCTACTCTACCCTACTCTACCCTACTCTACCCTACTCTACCCTACTCTACCCTACTCTACCCTACTCTACCCTACTCTACCCTACTCTACCCTACTCTACCCTACTCTACCCTACTCTACCCTACTCTACCCTACTCTACCCTACTCTACCCTACTCTACCCTACTCTACCCTACTCTACCCTACTCTATTTTTCTCGCCGTAAAAACCATCCTTGAACTTCAACGAACATTTTAAAAAAAGATTTGGCCAAATTGGTCCAGGCGTTGTTGAGTTATGCGCTTACCAACACATTTTGCGATTCATTTTTATATTATAGATAATGGTGCAAAGCCAAAAGACAACAAAAGATGTTTTTAATAACTTACTGGTCATAGTAGTTTATTGATAAGGAATTCTTTCAAGTGATATATTTATGTATAGAATATTACATTAAAATCAACAAATTATGAAACAAGTTTGCAATGATAATATATTTTTGTTCATAGCAAGGTTTTATGGCGCGGTATATACTTATATAATTAATAATTATCAAGGCCATTGCAAAAAGATTGAACACGATGGGTTATCATAATGCGCTTATTACCGACTTTCTATGGCCATCTTCCAGATCCAGCATCAGACCCTGGTGGAATAATATGAGCCCAAACTCGACGGGTTTTTGTCGTTTAATTACAGAGTTTTTATGGCCAGCTCCTGGTTTCATCATCAGATCAGCTCCGTAGCATAATAATTTTACATTGTCATCTGGTTTACACATGTATGCAAAATATCGGCTCAATCGGTAGCCAGGAAGTGAATTAAAAATTTATAGATTTGATTACAGACGAAAATCGGGACAGATGAGACTGAATAAAATACGGGACAAATGAAACTAAATAAGTATCAAATCAATGAATATAATAAAAGGTATAAACGAAGTGACCTAATTGGAGAATAAAATCAAAATATGAATAGGCACTTAATAAACGAGAGCAGTGACTGTGGTGGCCGAGTGGTAACAGCCCCGACTTACGAGTTTTAGGTCGGAAGTTCAAACCCAGCCAGGCGTATTACTTTGTGTAATTTATTTCATCACCACTACTCTCAAAACGGTGAAGGAAAACGTCGTGAGGAAACTGGCATGTCCTAGATCCAAAAATTCGATGACATGTGACATGCATCAACCCACACTGGGCCTGCATGGTGGATAACGGCCCATTCCCTCTCCTAGAGAGGAGTCCTGAGTCCCAGTAGTGGGAACATTATAAGACTGATGCTATGCTACTTAAAAAACTAGTGCGCCTCACCATCACCAATTATTGGCCTTTAGACTGGCTTGTTGGTCTAGTGGTTAGTGGCCCTGACTGCTATGCCAGAGGTCGTGAGTTCGATTCCCACCCAGGACAAATGTTTGTGTGATGAGCACGATCATTTGTTCTGTGTCTGGTTGTAATTTATCTATAATATGTATGTATTTAGCAATATATAAGTATGTTTATCAGTTGTCTAGTACCCATAACACAAGCTCTGCTTAGGATTAGACGAGGTTGTGAAAAAAAAAAATTACATCACTGCTAACCATCAGGTGGGATCGCAATCAAGCCCTAGTTTATACAAAAAATATAATAATAATAAAGAACTTGAGTGCAGATACACTACAACACAGGGAGCTTTCACTGCATTTGGTACTTGGCAGGCGTGTTGATGGCTATTGATCGATGGCTCCAATAATATTTTATTGCGTGAATTTTTGAGCACATGCTGTACTTTGTGACTTTTTGTATCTAAAATTAATGCATTCAGATTTTTATTGAACATTGAGGTAGCCGTGAGTATGTGTAAGTGAATTGTGTATTTTATCAATGTGTTAAACCTCTCACCATACCAAATGGTGATCGTTTATATAGATGGTGGAAAAAAATCCACTCCTGTTCCTTCGTTGCCTTTCATACCAGGCCCGAGTCTTCCTTTCAGAAGTAGACCCCAGTAGGTTTCGACCCTGCTGGGCCTCTACGGTTTCGCTGACATCATCCATTATTAACTGGAAATTGGGATGGGAATCCCTGCGGTGGTTAGAGCGTGAGGGCCGTTACCTCACGCATTTCACTCCATCCTAGAGAGGAGAAGTCAGTTGATAATTTCTCATTAAAAAAAAAGGTAGACCTCTGCCTAACTCGTCAGCTAATACAAGCATCATGTTATAACAAAATTAGAATATGAATTTTCCATACTCCTAAAAAATATAGTATATTCAATAAAAAAAAAAATAGATTAAAAAAATAACCCAGCTACCAACTTAATTGATACGAATCAACTACCAACATCAAAATAATTAAATAAGATTTGTACTTACGACAAAACAATTGATGACATCCTCACCACTGCTTAGTCCCCCAATAATCTTCAAGGTCGCGTCCTCCATCGATTTTATGGTAATAGACCTCAAACACTTCAGTAACCCCGTAAAAGTACACCGTAAAAGCCATTCTATGTCCTTCCACTGTTTTTATTGCTGAAATCTTTTTATTTCTCCCCCATAATTGATGGCAAAGTTCCCTATAGTAGGGGACTCTTTAATATTGAATAAAGTATTATGTAACATAGTTTTTTAGGGTTTCGTACCTCAAAAGGAAAAATGGAACATACAGAATCACTCTGTTGTCCGTCAGTCTGTTTATCCGTCTGTCTATCTGTCTGTCGAGTTGAAATTAAAACCATGTTATACACAAGTCTGAAGCTTGAAGCTTTGGAAGACCAAACTTGTAAGTTAATGAAAAAAATATGTTGCCGTTTAAGTCACAAAAACGTACATTTCGACACTCTCAAGGAAATTAAAATTTATAGGGTACCCGTTGATTTAGAATCTTGAACCTTACTTCCTCTTGATTTAGAATCCTTGATTCGGCATGAAGAAAGGTCTTATAGCACAAGTATAGGAAAAAAACTGAATACTCTGAATTTATTGTTCTGTCACAAAAATAAACACTTTTTTTGCGATACAAAAAAATCTTCGAGACTCGATTCGTGACATGAACTTTATCGTTTTCATAATTAAGTTTGTACGGAACCCGTTTTGCGCGAGTCCGACTCACAATTGCCGTTTTTTTATAGCGGAAACCCATCTAATATCTTTTCCGACTCTTGGGCAGAGCGGGAGGAAGTGGCAGGCTTTTACTGACTTTTAGTTAATATACATCTCCTTTCTTTCTTTGCCCTTTGCGTTCCAGGACCACAGGTTTCCCTTTTGGAAGACAACCCATGGCCCCAGCAGGCTTCGGCCCTGCTGGGCCCCTACGGTTTCGCTGACATCTTTTTCAGGCGCTCGTGATACACTACGCGCCCTCGACGACTCGGACTAGGGTCAGACGGCGAGCTACACATTGCTTGTCGTCGGTTTATAAGATTACATAGTTGCTTTTTGATTTTTAACGCTCTTCAGCAAGTGGAGGAGCTTCTCAGTTTGCTGGTTTTTTTTTTGTGATGAAATGTATTAGATTGCAGAGTTTTAAATGGTTTTAATAGAAAATAAAATGTATTTATTACAGATTATTATTATGATATTATCAAAATATGGTTTAAAAAAAAATACTTAGCAACATGATACTTTTTCGCTTGTTTTCCCTACTCCTTTCAAACGGATTTGATCTGAAAATATGTTAACAAAAAAATTACTGGTAAGTGTTCTTCAGAATGTAGTTAGCCTTATAATGTTCCCACGGCTGAGACTCAGGTCTCCTTTCTAGAGGAGAAATGTACATAGCATTCCCATGTAAATCAATCAATTTTCCGCGAAGAAAATGGATATCATGAAAGGTCAGCGGGGCTCCTTGCGGGCGCAGGCGACATGCGGCAGTACGGGTTTGTATGCATTTTACTCCGGCCAGATGTTCAAGGGACTTAATTGATCGCCTTTTTATAGCTTTTCCCTTTGTAGTCATCATACATATAATCTTTCACATATGTCATCCATTTTTTGCTGTACTCTTATAAGCAAATCGTTTAAACTTTCAACTTTCCTGACGTCATTTTTCTTCATCTTCATAAGTGTAGTCATCATCTTTCTGCGGCCATAAAGAATAATTCCTGAAAAGAAAACTCGTGATCCTGGTGTGGTTTTAGTCAGTAACAGTCTGAAGTGACAACTTCACGTTAGACCGGGAGAAGTGATTAGATGACTGCCCCTTCCCAAAAAAAAAAACACATTTTACACACACACACACACACACACACATTTTTTATATTTGCATATGTAGTATTTTGTTGCAGTACACCACAGACTACCCTCTGTAATTTTTTAAGTCCTTACGATCCATCCTAAGGTTGTCTGGGAGATATCGCTATCAGCGATAAGATCGCCATTGTACCCGTAGATTTAGATTTATGTACAGTTTGTGTAACTTTTTTGGTGTACAATAAAGTTCTATTCTATTCGTCTCAACATTTTTTTGCTACATGCAGCAATTCTTCATCCATCTTTTACACAACCCAACATTTTGATCCATAAAGTAATACAAAATAAAGTACCTACGCTTTCCAAATTACAGTATGGTGTAATAACATTAGTGCAATATAGATAGCTGTATCCACACGTGTGTGATACGTAACGTTTCCTGTATACGGCGCAGTGTAAATATACCGTGTTGTGTTGCATACAGCAAACAAACCGAGACATGGATACGACACATATAGGAGTAGGTAGGTTTGTTAGTTTCTGGTTGAAATAACAAAGACGGGTTTTGACAACCTAACCACAACAAATTATTATTCTTAGATGCTGTCAGCAACTAGTATTTGACGTTATACGAGTATGTGGTATTTGGTATTTTTTTAAATAATTCTCATTGACATCTTATTTTTATTTTGTTTATAATTTACATTCTCTATTTATCATTATTCTGACAGTTTGATAATGTTCAGTGACATCTATGTATTTTAATCATTGTATAATATTAAGTTGGCATGATATAGTAATTATATTGGTTTAATCTGACATTATTAATTAGGCGTTTTTTTTTTGTGAAATTAAATATTTACAATTAATCTGACATTTCGTAATAATGATTCAATAAAAGAAAACATATTCTAATAACTTTTATAAATTTTATGTTCACTGATATTAAATATTTGCACACCATTTGCAATGGTAGAATGTAAAGGGACCTCATTAACATTAAGATCAATCAAATCAGTATTGATTTGTATACCTTCATTCTGGCAAATAAATACATTATTATTATTATATATTATTGATCAAAATTATCCCAATGAAACATACTCTCAGAATAAAAACCGGGCAAATGCGAGTCGGACTCGCGCACTGAGGGTGTGTACAAACTTACCTATGAAAACAGTTAAATGCCCAAATCGAGTCTCGAAGATTTTTTCGAATCGTAAAAACAGTTTTTTTTTTAGTGATGTAACTACAATTTTATTGTGTACAGATTTTTTCCTATATTTGTATTATAAGACTCTGCTTCATGCAAAATTTTAGGATTTCAGGTCAATGGGAAGCAACCTATGAATTTTGATTTCCTTGGGACTGTTTATGCGATATAAATGGTCGTATCTTTTTTTCGGTTAATTTAGAAGTTTTTTTTTTACAGATTCAAGGGGCCACAGACCGGAATATACAGTTTTAATTTCAACTTAATAACTCCATGCATTTCTGAAATAAAGGGTCTTGCTAGACAGACAGACACAGACAGACGGACAACAAAGTGAAAAAAATACTGATTTGAATAACTTTGACAGTGAGAGGTAGTGAGAGTGACCGTTTCCTCATAGAAACTGATCTAAAAATGCCATTAGTTGTGAGAGGTAGTGAATGATACCATTTCGCCATAACAACGTAACTAACAATGCTTTTGATAGTGAGAGTAGCCACCTGACCATTTTCTTATAGAAACTAATTTAACAATAACTTTAATAGTGAGAGCTAATGAGAGTAGCCGCTTTTTCATAGAAACTGATCGACCATCGAAACTTGTGCCCAGCACTAAATGCGTATGTGCATATTGTTATTAATTATCGTAAAGACATTTTTAAACTTTCCTAGTTCCCAATCTAGATAAATAAACATTTCACTAACAACAAAATTACCTAATTTACAACGATACACAGCGGTTTCGGGCCAGGGCCAGATCGCGGCTCGTATGCACTTAATTAGTACGGTTTAATTTGCCACCCGCCAAATAAAGCAATTTGAACGACAACGCGGGCGTGAAATACGGCCCTGTTCGGGTGCCAGTGTTACACTCTAGTGCGTTTCGTCGGAGGGTATATGGAGCTGGTTTGTGATGGTGACAGGAACATTTGTGAACAAGCGATACGGAATGTTTAAAAAAAAAAAACTAGGCAAATGCGAGTCGGACTCGTATACTGAAGGTCCCGTACAACTCTCGAATCGAATCTCAACGATTTTTTCGAATTCAAAAAAGTTTTTTTTTTGGTGACGTAACTAAAAACATTTACAGTTTTCAGATTTTTTCCTATATTTATGCTATAAGACCTTATTTAGACTGGCCTGTTGGTCTAGTGGTTAGTAGCCCTGACTGCTATGCCGGAGGTCGTGGGTTCGATTCCCACCCAGGACGAATGTTTGTGTGATGAGCACGATCATTTGTTCTGTGTCTGGGTGTAATTTATCTATAATATGTATGTTTTTAGAAATATATAAGTATGTTTATCAGTTGTCTAGTACCCATAACACAAGCTCTACTTAGCTTGGGACTAGACTACTTTGTGTGATAGTATGTGTGATATATTATTATTATATTATTATTTGATGCCGATTTTCAGGGTTCTAGGTAAACGGAAATTACCCTATGAATTTTGATTCCCTTGAGAGTGCTGAAATATACGTTTTTTGCGACATGTTCGGCCGAATCTTTTGATCCATTTTTATAGAAGTTTGATTTTCTTACAGTTTCAAGGGACCGCAGACCTAATTACATAGTTTAAGCTTTAATTCGACACCTCCACACGTTCTTGAGATAAAGGATCTTGACAGACAGACAAACAGACAACAAAGTGTTCCTATAACGGTTTCGGTTTTTCCTTTTGAGGTACGGAACCCTAATAGAAACTGCTGAGTCATGGAACGCAAAGGGTAACTGAAGGATCACGGAGAGGTTTAGGCAGTGTATTGATCCCTATCATAACGAAGATGAGATGTTTAAGTGGGACCTACATTAGACCGACGCACACGTGGATGACGCCTGAGACAACTCACACCACACCACACGACAACCACATACGCCACGCGGTTCTACATTTGTATGTAGAACCTAACCTAACCCATGTGTTTTAGACCTTAAATATATCTATAACATAGTACGCCGTAGTAATAGTGTGGGGCAGCTTTAAAAAAATCTATTTGAATTCCTTCTATTGCCCAATGCGTCTTAAGACCGCGGAGATTCTAATAGACAATTCTGCAGCCTTGGCAGGCATGGATTGTAAGGGTACCCATCAATTTTTTTAAGTGTTTCGGGAAGACAACGAGCTAACGATTTAGTCCTGGTCTACCTATTGCTCACCGTCTGCAAACTCGCTCCTACAGTGGCCGGAAATCATACAGCGTATTCGGCACATTACAAACAGTATCTGTTACATCACAGATCTCTTTACCCGATTGCGCCAGAAGAAGAGTTATGTTTTTACGTAATCCTCATCAGTCCACAGCCTTTCCATCATAAATCCACTTAGTCTAAAATCTAAGCGTTTTACTTACAAAAACATACAGCTGCTAAACCGAAACACAAACGAAAGGTACATTAACCTGCACGAAACACCAACATGGCGTAACAAGCCGTTGTCCGGTAAATACCAGTTTTTACCAGATTAAGCCGGTACAAGTCGGATATGCAAACTAGGTTATATGAGAATTTACCGCTACTGTATGCAAACGCGTAGTTCCAGAGTTTTTACAGTGTTTCGTATATAAAAATTGTTAGTGAGAGTTTTTTGAATTGTTGTTTCTTTTGCCGAGGATATAAATAAAAATATTAAATGGAATTGTTTGCGTAGAGTTGTACGGTGTGTGGTATAATCTGTGGAAATGATATTAATGTTTATGAGCTGTTTTGTTCCAGGCTAAATATGCAGGGTTTTGAACGTATTCACTCTGGTGTTTTGTTGTTTAAGTTTCCTTAATAATATAATATTATATCACACACACTATCACACAACGTCGTCTAGTCCCAAGCTAAGCAGAGCTTGTGTTATAGGTACTAGACAACTGACAAACATACTTATATTTCTAAACACATATATATTATAGATAGATTACATCCAGACAAAACAATTGATCGTGCTCATCACACAAACATTTGTCCTGGGTGGGAATCGAACCCACGACCTCCGGCATAGCAGTCAGGGCCACTAACTACTAGACCAACAGGCCAGTCCAACCCGTCCTTAAAACAGCAGCAAAAACTTTAGCAGATAGCATAATCCGCCTTATAATTTTCCCTTCATAGAACTTAGGCCTTCCATCTAAAAAGGGAATGGGCCGTAATCTACCACGCAGGTGCAGTGCGGAATGGTGGATGTCACATGTCTTTGAATTTTTACCTCTAGGAAATTGCGGTTTCCTCGCCAAGCGTGGGGCCTAAGTTCGGTTCGGTCGGTCAAAAAATGTTATTGGGTTTTCCCAATAGGAATTACTATGTAGCAGTTCGTTTAGAACTTGGTGGTGTGAGACCCCGTGCTTCGTAAACCACGTAAAGCCTTTGGTTCTGCATCTGATCTCACTCCGTTCGCGTCGGATTGCCGTCTTAGCGGACTATGAGAGTAAAGGAACAGAGAATACACCTGTGTTTGCTTACACACTTGTGTACTATAGGTAGACCTATACAATATTAGCTTTAGTATAGAATAGAATAGAATAGAATAAAACTTTATTGTACACCAAGAAAGTTACTTAATCAATACTAAACTTAAATCTATGGGTACAATGTCGGCCTTATCGCTGAAAGCGATTTCTACCAGACAACCTTAGGGTGGATCGTAAGAACTAAAATAAATACAAGGGGTAGTCTGCGGTGTACTAATAAGAAAATAAATAAATAATTATAAAACGAATATATATATATATATATATACATATACATTATAAAATGTTACACAATTTCATAAAAAAAAGAACAAAAAAAAAAAGAAATGGGGAAAAAGAAAAGAAATAAGGTAGAGTTGGTGGAAGAAATAAATTAAGTAGAACCAGGATAGCATTAAAGAGACAAGAAATGGTCTTTAACCAAATTTTTAAAAGAACCTAGTGACTGGGCTGGTATATGCGAAATTCGAAACACTTGTCTAGTATTTTTATGTACTTACCTAAAGAATCTATGTACAAAATTTCATAACTGTATCACGAAAAATAACAAAATGACAAGCTATTGTTATGTTACCTGATTGTCCACACAAATACAAGGTCATCGAGCCATCTGGACGACTGAGGGGTTCTTTTGTTCCCGCACCCAGCTGTGCACTGGCTTCTAATGCCAACTATGACCTGCCGTGACCTGTGTTGTACTTAGTGTCGGTGGTATCCAACTTGTTGTGACCTTTTTAAAATATTTTTGGAAAATATATAACATAGTGTAAAAATTATTGGAATGTATTCAGTTATTGATTCTGAACAAACTGCTCGTATATTCAGGTTTCGCATATACAGGGTGACTAATGAAATACAAATATTAATTCCAAAAGCAAACAACAATTAACCGATTTTAACCACGTAATAAAAATGTGGTAAAATTAGCTTTGATAGCTATAATTAAATGGTGTCACTGAACATTGCTAAAATATGACTGCATGTTCATATTATGCTGTTTGAAAATATAATCCTCCAGAGAGAATATTCAATTCCAACAGAGATTTTTAAGTAGGTACCTACGTAGGAGACAATTATCATTATTTTTAGTAGGTATATATAAAAATATTGTTTTATTTTTTATTTATGGTCTAATATAAATATAAATTTGTATCTTTAAGATTAAAAGGGCTGAACTAAAGTTCTGATTATTATTATTATTTAAAATCCAATTCAAAAATCTTCTTCCTTAAAAATTTGTTATTAATTTTTTTTTTTATTCTTTATTCTTTAGTTGCCAAATAAATTATTTAATGGAAGTGGTTTTTTTTTTTCATAAATTGGAAACAATAAACTTTAAAATGAGTACAAAATTCAATTTTCTTATTTTATTCATTTAGATGAGAACCTCGTTTCTACCCTTTAATATACTAGGGGTATTGGGGTGACATAAAAATGTATACAAACTCCTAAAGACTTAAGTTCTTTCTTATTTTAAATTAGATTTTACTTCAAAGGCTGATTTTTTTATACGGGTTACAGTTTTGTTTTAGTAAAACAATTTCGACGAAATAACTTCTTTTGAAATAAATAACTTATTCCATTTTCATTTAGTTTTTTATTCGATAAAAAAGTTTTAATCCATATTTTATTTATTGGTTTCATTTCGAAGTTATTTTGGAGGGTGAATTTACATAGGTAGCTTAACAAGTAGGACCCATAATAATTTGAATATTGGTTGTCTAAGGATTAAAATAATTGTATTCATATATTCAAATGTTTTTATTTTTTTTTATTTGTATAAAATTGCTTATCTAGTTCAATTATAACTATCCTTATAGCGTGCTACGTGTACCCATTGCACACCGTCCGCAAGCCCGCGCCTACGGTGGCCGGAAATCGGGATCGGAATCCCGGCGGCGGCTGGGGCGAGCGCCCCGTTGCCTCTGCTTGATGCGGTCGGCCTCCTCCTTTGCTAGCATTACTGCTTCGCAGAAGGAGGCGACCGCCTGCCATCCCTCCTCACTACGGACCATGTCCGAGCTCAGGTCGTCTACGGCACGCACTGTTCCCGCGCGCGTCAAGGAGTTGTCAGCAAACTGTAGGGGCCCAGCAGGGCTGAAGCCTACTGGGGCCAAAGGTTATGTGAAAATGTCACCCGGGGCCTTGGGACGAAGGCAATGAATGGAACAGGGTAGGTTTTTAGTCAGTAAGAGTCTGACACTATTTCCCGCCCCACCCAAGGGCGGGATTTGTCATTGAATGATTTTATCTACCACAAAAAAAAAAAAACAGGTTCTGGCCCGGGGGCGGGGTAAATCAATGGAAGATGGAGGGATGATTTTTTTATAAGCAAGTGCGTCAAATAAACAAACGTAAATCGTTAATAAGGAGTGTAGATATTCGCTGGAGAACTAAGGTTACTGTTTAGGTGAAATAGGTCGTCCTTTCATATCACTTCTCACACAATCCTTCCATCTTTTCTTTGGCCTCCCTGTCTATTTGCATCTAGCCAGGTATACTCATAGCTCTTTTAGTAACACACGTTTCATTCATTTAAATATTTAGTTAAACCATCAATCGTATCAAAAGAAAAAGCAAGAAAGAAAAATATTTTATTTTACACATACAGACACAAACAATGCAGAAACAATATGTAGACACTTAAGGGCCGGTTCTAGTCACTGTTTTTTTTTGTATGAACTTCGCTCGGGATTATGTCGTCTTCGCGGCCCCAAAACAGCAGCAACATTTATATAAAAAAAAACTATTCAAGATTTTTGTTCTTGCGAAGCGGTTTTAAATAACAAGCTTTTTTTTTTTTTTTGTTACTTTCAAATAGTTCCGTAACGTAATCTCGTAGATAAACACGTTTGTAATCGTAAATTAGGGTCAGAATCACCATTTTTTTTATCGAGCCAACTAATTTATATCGTGTTTTCATTTTTGCCAAGCCCTTGGCCATATAGTCAATTTTAATAAAATAAATTTTCATGGTGTTCTCTTTTATATTTGTGGATTTCCATAGGTTTAAAAAAGGTCAAAATGAGTTGAACCGGGCCTTAAGATAAAAAATGGATAAAATTTGTGTCGTTGTGTGTATCAAAAATAGCAAGATCTTATTAAACTGTAGTTAAAATAAATACACAGTATCAACTTTATTACCTATTCAGCATCTTCCTGCTCTTGTACCGTGTTATTTGTGGTCGTTGTAATATGTTTTTTTTTGGCATCCTACCCTGTCACCCATCATGCTACCACTTTTTTTTACTAGCCATTACTGTCCCCCTGCTGGGCAAAGGCCTCCAAATCCTTCCAGACATTCTTATCCCGCGCAGTCTCGAACCAGTCCTCTTGGTACGCGTCTAGGTCATCTCGCCACCTCTTTCATGCTATCACTAAAACTTTTTTTCTTTCATATCACTCTTCACACAATCTAGCCATCTTTTCTTTGGCCTCCCTCTCCCTCCCCATCCATCCACATGTATACTCATTAAAAAAAAAAAAAAAAACATGTATACTCATAATTTTTTTAGTAACATGCATTTTATCCCTCCTCTTCACATGACTAAATCAAGACAAACGATTCCACTTAAACTTTTCGTTCACCGACGCCACTTTCAAAGTTAATTACAAATTACATTGTGTAAAATAATAAAAACTATTACTTCACCAGTGAAACTTTTTAAAATCACAATTACGAAGCCAAATAAAGGCAATTTGTATTCCAGAGCGGTACGTGTACCGGGTTCGATTCCCGTGCAAAGCAAACTCTTACCAATTCAGTGCTGGCACTCGGTTTATTGTAGTTTTTTTTGTCTGTTTGTTTCAACTCGGTAACGGTAGTGTAGCCAGTAGGAGGAAAATATTTAGGATATTCTTTTGAAGGTTTTATTTAACATTCAATGCTTGTATATTATGTTTGTCAAATATTGTAAATTTGAGATAGTTACATTCTTTAATCGATTGAGTTAAGATTTTGCAGAAATGGGCGGTTTGGATGACGATGTATTTATTTATTAAAATTTCAAGGCGGACTAAATGTCTTAGGCATTCTTTACCAGTCAATGAAAGGTGGTAAAGACGAAGCATGGCATGTAATGGTAAGGTATGTATCATTATGAGAAGTTAAGTGACGTCATCGTAAATCCAATATGGCGAACTCTTCAAGATGGCGGAATGGGTATGTTCTATACACCCTCGTGATGTCAATTAAAACGGTGAAACATGACTAGCAAACACAAAAAAAAAAAAAACAGAAAAAAGTGATAAATTTTTTTGACCGGCTTCGTGACGTCCGACGCGACTGCGTGAAAGAGGTAGAAAACTGTCCCAATTATTATTATACTCCGAGGTTAAAAAGCATATGTACTATTTCTAAAGTATGGCCTACCCGAGTACCAAGTTTCATTGATATCAGTTCTACGTGAGCTGTGAAGAAGCAAAAAAATAATAACACGCATTTACAGACTTTATAATATTAGTGTAATAATATCCTGATCCTTGTGAACTTTGCTAGGTTTTTATGGCCTAACATTGGTCCACAATGAGGCGGTAAGCGGTCGCGGTTATAGGCGACTGTTCGATAATTTTATTTCCAGTAAAAAGAACACTAACATTTGGTCACCCTACTCAGTAGATACTTGGCTTGATTTTATTCAGGCGTGTTTCATTCTATCTGGTTTAAACCCAGACTGCTTAGCAAATTAGGCATATATTACTGTAGCATTTCACTGACCATTTGTGTTTTAGTAGACATATTGGTAAAAACTTTTGTTTGCGTAACTTTTATAATAATAATATTTTTTTTTATTTCAGGTAACAAAACCCATATTACAAATACCTTATAGACTAACATACATATCTATCTATATAAAAAGATCTTGTTAGTACATATGATTTATAACTATGTTAGTAGCAAACATAATACTAAATGTCTAGGTCATCATATTCTTTATTTCATCTTTATTTTGTTTCGCGCTACACCGTCGCCCGCATTGTCGCTTTTTATCTGGTGAAATAGTGGTAAAGCGCGAAACTATCAACAATAAAAAAAAATGTTACTTGGGGTCGGCGTAAAGCGTTTTCTTCTATTCTGTCCTGTCAACCATCACGCTATCACTACTCTTTCTTCTTTCAAAACAGTCTTCACATAATCCATAAAAAATAAATTTATTATAAATTAATTTAAAATTTATATAAATAAATGGAGTGGAAAAGCGACGCCAAAGAAAAAATGGATGGATACCACCTCATTAAATAATTATAACAAAGGTACTGAGGTACCTGATTTTCAAAATCATTATTATTTCAGCCAAAAGTCGTTCACTGTTGGATAAAGACCACCTTCAAGTGTCGCCATAATGACCGGTCCTATGCTTCTCGCATCCATCAAATTCCCGCGACCCTCACCAAGTCCTCGGTCCACCTTGTGGGAGGCGTCCCGACGCTGCGTCTTCCGGTACGTGGTTGCCACTCCAGAACCTTTTGTCCCCATCGACCATCCGTTTTGCGAGCAATATGCCCTGCCCACTGCCACTTAAATTGGCGATTCTAAACTTGGTTCTTCTGCGGATATCTTTATTTCTGTCTTCTGATGAGGCCCATTGTAAGCGACCACGTTTCGGAGCCATATGGTATCACTAAAATACACAAACACATTTCTTTTCTCAAACTCATAATTGCTTTGACTAAATAGCCAATAAAATGAGCATATTATTAAAATTTAACGTTGAACAAATATAACACTTCTAAAAGAGATGTCAGCAAAACCCTTGGTGGACCGATGCCCAATAGCGCCACGGAAATGAAAGAGATAGAGTCTGTCTAAAAAGTCAAACGACTTAGTAATTTTTAAACGAAATAAATAATCTGTTGCTGGCAACACCAATTTTGTTGTCACTCAATTGGTTATGGCCGGTACGAAACAGTTTGGTACTTTTATGTGTTAACCACTCAACCACTGCCCCAAGAATTCGGGAATGAAATAAAACAAATTCTTGTCAAAGCGAGTACAAAAAAATTTATTAATCGAAACCTTATAGCTTATCCGCGGAGAATCTTAATAGCGCGATTCAGAAAAGCGTACAACGCCATCTATCGAGCGCGGCGGAAGCTCGCGATCGAACATCCCGCCCACCATGGACAGAATGTCCAGAACTCAAGTTAAACATGACAACACAAAAAAAAAACTAAATGACCGCCCACCATGAAACAAACACAAGATTTGGTGGGAAGTTAAAACACTAGTGGACTGTATATAAATTGTAAAAAAAATAGAAAATAACAAACAAATCTTAAACATACAAATCTTAAATTTAAACATAAATCTAACACTATTGTACAATAAATCCTTAGCATTAATTTACAAAATCATTCAAGATTGCTTATGAGGTAATGGGAAGCACAATTAGCTTCGACACTGGTCTTTTAATAATGCAACCTTTACAGCGCAATGAAACTACTCTTGTGATTTTGTCCGAGCCAGTATGTTTTTCGGTAATGAGACCGTACAACCATCTTGCAGGTGGAAGATCGTCTTCCATAACCAACACTACGTCACCCAAATTAGGTTCTACGGTTAGATGTGCCCATTTGTTCCTTTGGTGAAATTGAACCAAATACTCACGCGACCATCTGCGCCAGAAATCCTGAACCATGCGTTGAGTTAACTGCCACCTTCTCAAGGTACCAATATTGGACTTTTCAAAATTAACTTCAGGCACGAGAAGCAAAGGCTCGCCTACCAAAAAATGACCAGGTGTTAATGGGTATGGATCTTCTGGGTTAGTGCTGACGGTAGAAAGTGGCCTGGAGTTGAGACAAGCTTCTATTTGGGCAAGCACTGTTGTCAGCTCCTCAAAAGTGAGTGTGCTTGCACCTATCACTCTTTTAAGATGGTGTTTGGTTGACTTCACTCCAGCTTCCCAAAGCCCCCCAAAGTTCGGGGAATGGGGTGGAATAAAGCTCCAAGTGGTTCCGTTGGTTGCCAACCAATCGGCAATGTCAGGTGCCACACCGGATCTTTCGTGGTTGAACAACGCCTTTAATTCTTTATTAGCTCCAACAAAGGTAGTGCCGTTATCACTCCACATCTCACCACAATGTCCTCTCCTCGCTGTAAAGCGCTTAAAGGCTGCTATAAAGGCTTGCGACGTCATGTCGCTGACGACTTCCAAATGTATAGCCCGAGTGGCCATACATACGAACAAACATATATAGCCTTTGGTGGAGTGATAACCACGACCCTTGGTAGGACGGATACTAATAGGCCCTGCATAGTCCACACCACTTCTAAAGAAAGGTCGGCCAGCATTGATTCTAGCAGAGGGCAATGACCCCATTAAAGGATGTACAGACCGAGCGGAATGACGGATGCAAATGACACATTTACGTACGTAGTGCCTAACTACACTCTTTGCGTTTATTATCCAATATTTGGATCTTAAATAATTGAGTACTAACTGAGGCCCGCCATGCAACGTCCTCTCATGAGCATCAGCTATTAAGAGATGGGTTATATGTGACTTACGAGGAAGAATTATAGGATGCTTCGAGTCTTCGTGAAGGTTGGCCCTGTGCAACCTACCACCAACTCTCAAAATTTGTTCTTGATCCAGATAAGGATTGAGCGAGGTAAGTACACCTTTTTTATTAATTTCTCCCATCGTTAAACTACCTATCTCCAATCCGAAATGTTCCCGTTGACATATTTTAATGCAAGTAAGTAACGCTCCTTGAATTTCAGCATGTGTTAGAAAATTGTTAAATTTAGTAGTGTAATTTTTATTTTTGAACTTTAAGAACCTTTTACAATAAGCTACTACTCCAATGAGTTTTCTGAGAGATGAAAATTTTGTAATTAATGAATCTTCGTTTATTTCCTGTGCTACTGTGTTGCAAGCTACTACTGATTTCCTCTCCTCTAGGTTAGTTTCTTTAATTACTCTATCACTATAATTAATTTCTTTGTTTTTTAGCCAATTAGGGCCCTGCGTCCATAACTCTAGGTCAGCGCACTCTGAGGGATTCACGCCGCGCGATGCACTGTCTGCGGGATTATCGCCGGACTGAACGTACGACCACTGATTACTGTCAGTGACGGTAAGTATATCAGACACTCTGTTACCGACAAAGGTCTTCCAGCGGCTGGGGTGGCTGCGCAACCAGGCGAGTACCACAGTCGAGTCCGTCCATGCATGTATGTTTTCTTTACAGATACCCAAGGTGACAGAAACTTCACGCAGAAGTTTTGAAAGCAGCACAGCGCCACATAACTCTAAACGAGGTATGGATACCTGTTTAACGGGGGCCACCTTGGTCTTAGCTGCAACCAGACTAACATGAATGTTTCCATTCGTATCAATGCATCGAAGATAGACCACGGCTGCGTAAGCAACATTAGAGGCGTCAGAGAATCCGTGCAACTCGAGCAAGACATCAAGTTGACTTGTGTGAATCCATCGCGGCAGACGAAATTCCCTAAGATGGTGAAGGTTATTTCTGTAACTAAGCCAGTCCTTTAATAAGTGGTCTGGAAGCACATCGTCCCATTCGATTCCTGCTAGCCATAGGCGTTGAATAAACACCTTGGCTGTTACTATTACCGGCGCAAGCCAGCCAAGAGGGTCAAATAAACGAGCTATGTCAGAAACCACTTTACGCTTGGTAACGGGGCCCTCGCACGGGGGAAGTTGCACAGTGTAACTAAATTCATCTAATTTTCTTTGGTACGTTAATCCTAAAATTTTAGTGAGCGAATCCGCCTTAAGCTCGAGTTTGTCCTCCCTAGCAGTACCCGTGTTCATTTTAGCAAGCAACTCGTCGCTGCTGCTGGACCACTTTTGAAGCTCGAAGCCTCCACGACCTAACAGCTGATTCAGCTGGTGATATATAAGTTCCCCCTCGGCGACAGACTGACATCCCGTCAACAGATCGTCCACATAGAACTCTGTAAGGACTCTGTCTGCCACTAAAGGAAAATCACTTCCTTCGTCGCGAGCCAATTGCTGTAGAGACCGGACCGCTAGATATGGCGCAGATGATGTTCCAAAAGTAACACGTAATAAACGAATATGCTCTAGTTCGGCCTTTGGGTCATCACGCCACAAAATGCGCTGATAATCGGTATCCTCTTCTGCAACCTTGACCTGACGGTACATTTTTACTATGTCTGCGACCAAACTTATAGGATGACAGCGCCACCGCATTATGATTTGACGCAGATCAGGTTGTAGAGTTGGACCAACCATTAATTTAGTATTTAAAGCTACACTATTTTGGCCTGAACATGAAGCGTCGAACACAACCCTAACCTTAGTGGTGCTTTTGTCATCGCGCACTACTGCGTGATGTGGTAGGTAGAACGCATCCTTACCTAATTCTGTCTGAGGGACAACTTCAGCATGTCCCAGTTGAAGATATTCATTAATTACTGCACTATATTGTATTCTAAATTCAGGTTCCTTTAATAATTTGTTCTCTAAGTTGAGAAATCGCCTACGGGCAATGACCTCTGACCCACCAAAATTGCAACTGGACGACTCGCCTTTGAAAGGGAGTTTTACAATATATCTTCCAGTCGCATCACGTTTGGTGGTCTTGGAGTAGAACTCCTCGCACTCCTGTTCTTCTTTCGTTAAGGTCACACTACGAACTGCGGGTTCTGACTCTAACTCCCAAAACTTACGCAAAAGGTCATTGACATCCGCTGACTGTACTACAGTATGATAACATACTGGCCTAGAGATTGCTGACGATGGGATCTCACCTGACAAGATCCAGCCTAATTTAGTTTTCTGAGCAACTGGAGATCCCGGTGGACCTTTGACTAAACCGTCCAATAAAACTTCTCCGACTACACGCGTACCTAACAGTAGATCTATTTTCCCTGGCGTATCAAACGTCGGGTCCGCTAATTTTAAGGACGTGAACTTAGCCGAAACCTGCATGATCTTCTTCTCAGGAAGATGGGATGTGAGTTTGTTCAAAACATAAGCATCGACATACAAAACAAAGTTGGGATCTAGACGTGATTGCAATTTAATTCTAACCATCCACTGAGAGGGCATTGAATGTCCCTCGTCATCGCCTAGTCGAAGTATGTCGGTGTGAGCGGGTGTTTTTCTTAGTCCGAGCAACTGTACTGCAGCCTCTGTGATAAAAGAGACTTGAGAGCCCTGATCCATCAGAGCTCTTAAAACCATAGCAGTACTAGTTCTCGACTCCACATTGACCAGGGCTGTGGCTAACAGACCGTGGTTGTTTACATCCGCAAAACAACAAATGGATTTGGCATCGCTTTGATTGGAGGAGGTAGCTACATTGGCAGCTACCGCCTTGGTTTCTGCTGAATCACTAACAGTTTCAGCAGAATTGGCACGTGGTTTTGGGTGAAGTAGTGTGTGGTGCTTCTTTTTACAGAGGTGACATTTAGTTTGCAGACGACAAGAATAGACAGAATGGTTTGTTCCTAAACAGTTATAACATAAACCATTTGTTTTGACAAAATTACGACGCTTATCGGTATCGAGACTGGCGAACTTTTTACAATTAGCAAGCTTGTGGTAATCTTGACAACAAATACATGATGAACTAGTTGACACGTGAAGCGATTTTGGATTGGACTGATGACGTTGACCCTTGTTGTCTAAAAATTCTAAAGATCGAAATCTTTGTTCGAGGAAAGATTTGAACTGATTTAATGTGGGTAACTCGTCTGAACAATCGCTGATTTTAACTTCCCATTGTTTACGCGACTCCGTGTCAAGTTTTAAACACAAAACATGAATAACTATTATATCCCAATGCTCAACCATTATGCCTAAATTTTCTAAAGCATGTAAACACTCGTTAGACGTGTCTAATAATTCTTTAATTGCGCTGGAGGATTCGGTAACAATATTTTTTTGACTCATGAAGCGCTTAATAATGCAATTTGCTAAATATTTTTTATTATTATAACGATTTTCTAATTTAGACCAACAGGTTGCATAATTACTACTAATTATAGGTATGTGACGTAAAAGACTTTCAGCCTCTCCAGATAAGTGTGATTTTAAATAATGCAGTTTCTGAACATCGTCTAATAGGTTATTATTGTGAATTAAGGATATAAATAAATCTCTAAAACTAATCCATTCAGAATAACTCCCAGAAAACATAGGCAACTCAATTTTAGGCAATTTTACTGAACAAATCTCCCTAGAACCCTTCGCAGAAGATTCAGGCATTTTATTTGAACCATCCGAACATACAATTTTCTTTAACGCTTCCTTCAACTCAACTTTATAATCAGTAAATAACTGTTCCGTAATTTCATATAAATTAGTCATGTTATAATCAGATTTTTCGAATTCTGCAGCTTTAACTGATGACACTATTTTTAAATGAGTTTCAGAAAACGTTGACCAGTTAGCTTCTAAACTTTCTAATCTAGTTTCTATGTATGAAGACGTTAATCGTTCCTTAGGGGATTTCTTGAAATTAGACTTTGCTTTACTGATAGTAGAATTTAAATTATACTGGATATTAAATAGAGCTTCCATTTTAAATGCTGTCTTAAACTGTTGCGCAAAGCTATGCTAAGTAAGTCGAAAACACGTAAAAATCACAAGTCTTATGAATTTAATTAATACCTCTGCAAATTCGGGCATAGATTTCCCGTCTCAACACATTATCTTTAATTATTCTAAGTCTAGATTACTACTAAATATTAAAGTCTTTAAATTGCACTAAGTCGATCTTCAAAATACACTGAGAAATTCACAAGTCTACAACATAAACACTGGGATTGTAACTCACGGTTTTGCTTGCCAAACCTCTCCAAACACGTCGCTGTTGCGAGTGCGTCGCCGATGCTGCTTGTACCACGTGATGCTTGCTGCCGATGTCGTCGCTGTTCGGGCTCTGCTGAAGTCACCGTTGCCGCCTCAATACTGGTGGCGCCTCCTAGCGGAGACTGCCGCTAACTTCACTGCTGCGCTGCTACTGTTCACCACACTCCGGGGATTTACAGGCACTTCAGGGCGATCCACCTCTGGTTTCTATGCCTCACCAAACGGCACACACTGCCACTACACTGGTCGCGGTAGCGTTTTAAGCTATTCGCGATCCGACTCGATAGGACCAAATGTTAACCACTCAACCACTGCCCCAAGAATTCGGGAATGAAATAAAACAAATTCTTGTCAAAGCGAGTACAAAAAAATTTATTAATCGAAACCTTATAGCTTATCCGCGGATAATCTTAATAGCGCGATTCAGAAAAGCGTACAACGCCATCTATCGAGCGCGGCGGAAGCTCGCGATCGAACATATGTTATTTATCCTACTTTTGCAATAAAGGACGGAGGAGGAGTTGTAGGTCACGGGTTCAAACCCAGTCAGGCGCATTACTTTGCACATCTTTTATGATTTATCATTTTGTTAACATTATATATATATACTTACATATTTATTAAAATTTATTTATTTCACACATGAAAAAACTGATTTTCATCCGTACCTACACTCAAAAGGTTCCGTTGAAAACCAGCGTCAGGCAACTGCTGCGTAGCCGCAGTTGTCTGACATATGCTGAACTGAACCTTTTTGGCGCAGCCGTGCAACTTATTATTGTTATTTTTTATTAGTTTATATTTCTATTTTTTCTTTTTATGTTTAATTAAAATTTGCAATCACTTTTGTTTATTATCATGGTGTGCCAAATAAACATGTTTTTCTTTCTTTTCTTTCTTTCTTTCTTTCTTTGTATAATTTACTTCATCACCACTGCTCTCAAAACGGTGAAACGAAACATCGTTTTCAAAATTCTAAGACATGTGATATCCACCAAACCGCACTGGGTCCACATGTTGGATTACGGCTCATTCCCTCTCCTAGAAAGGAGGCCTGAGTCCCAACAGTGGGAACATTAAAAAGGCTGAACATTCTATATTGTTATACTTGCAATAAAGAATATCATCAAACAGACCGAAATATATTCTAAATGAAAATCTTTAGCATTTTTTAATAAATTATAAAAAAAAACACGTATACGATTTGTTTTATAAGATTTATCTGTAAACAATGATGAAGACTTTTTAATCAACAACCGATTATTCAACCAGTGTTGACTACATTAGATTTTATTATACCCTAATAATTACCCAAGACGTTGGACTTTTTAGACAGACTTTACAATGGTTTTGAAACGCAAAAGACAACAGACAGGCCGGTTGGTCTAGTGGTTAGTGGCCCTGATTGCTATGCCGGAGGTCGTGGGTTCGATACTCACCCAGGACAAATGTTTGTGTGATGAGCACGATCATTTATTCTGTGTCTGGGTGTAATTATCTATAATATGCATGTATTTAGAAATATATAAGTATGTTTATCAGTTGCCTAGTACCTATAACATAAGCTCTGCTTATCTTAGGACTAGACGACGTTGTGTGATAGTTGTGAAAAAAATAAAATAAAACACAAACAGCTGTAGGGTTCAAGTGAGTTTTAGTCAGTAAAAGTCTGTCCCATTCCAGCTAAAAAAAAAAAAAACTATCAGTAGCTTCGTCTCCTTTAAACATAAAATTAAACAAAACATCAAGCAGAAAATAAGGCTGGGTTCCCATGTGCACTGTTCTCTCACAATCTCAGCGGGCGGCGTTCATAAATCGATTAAAATGGAAACTTCCTTCCTTTCTTATTAGATACTTATTATTTATGACATCGTAAATCACTCTTCCTGAAACTGTTAGAATTTTTCCCCGTACTTACTTTAGGTACTCGATGCTGTACTTGCGTTATTCTTTTAGAAAATTCTAGAGATTTTCTTTTGATTGTTTTCTTTTACAGCATTGAACAATATTGAGAAGAATTTTGCTGTATAGAAAATTGTAGCGGGTGTTTTTGTTTAGGTAAGTAGTTTGAAAACAGATTCTTGTTAGTAAATAGATGAGTAATGAACTGCTGGATTCTAAAAGAGTTGTGAGTATAGATGAGGATGATGAGGGAAAGAGAAGCCAAAGAATATGGATGAATTGTGTTGGTACTGAAAGAAACAGCTTAGGAGTCGGTTGACAAGATGGAATGGAAGAAAGGAAAGGTTGCACCGACTCTAAGGAACATGGGACAGCGGTCAAAAGATGATGAAGTTTGAATAAGTGTATTGTATCGAAAATAGATGACGTTAATATTATAAATACGAAAGTTTTTGAGCATGTATACGTATATGTATATGTATGTTTGTGACTTCTTCAGTCTTGATCCACAAAACAGGATGATCGATTCTCGAACGATCTTTCGATGAAACTTGCTGCACGGGTTATATTTACTACATTATTTTTATTATATGTGAAACGTGAATATAGTTTGTTCAGAATCAGTAACTGAATCAATTCCAATAATTTTTACACCATGTTATTTTTTTCCTCAAAAAAAATCACAAGTTGGACACCGCCGAGTACCACCGACACTAAGGTCACGGCAGGCTATCTCGAGCATTAGGCGCCAGAGTACAGCTGGGTGCGGGAGCAGAGAGAGTACAGCTCAGTGGTCTGATGGCCCAGTGACCATGTGTTTGTGAGGACAACCAGGTAACATGACAAGCTTATAAATTTGTCATTTTTCATGATACGGTTTTGAAATTTTGTACTTACATATTCTTTGCATAAAAATACTAGACAGCCACATATACCTTCAGTTTCACATATGCCTACTAAAACTAATGTTGTATGTATAATTTTCTACCATCCTGCACGCGAAGCCACTAACACCAGCAACTCTCTCATAATTCTATTATTTAAAATGCACAACTAAAACGGTTTTGGTTGCAATTTCTGTTTTAAAAAAACTTCCAATTTTATACAGAAAGCTGGATATAATCCTCGCAGGTTTAATAAAAAAACGTCTACACAGTCCGGATTATTAACTAAGCTGAATTTCCAAAAGGATTTACAGTCTCTAGCCATCCTTTGATCAGGACACCATAATGACGATGTTGATCGTTAGGATTGACGACAATGTACCAACTAAATGGACTGCGTAATACGTAATACTTGGTCACACTCATATTAATGTACTGTATAATACTGTACGTCGACTTGTCTGTTGTTAGTGACCATGTTAAGTCTTATGATGTATTAAGTTTTTGCAGAATCTTAAAAAATTACATTAATGAATAATTGAGGGCCCAAGATAAAGCGTCATAAATCTGTAATATGACATGCTAAAAATTTGGGAATTTCTTAAAATATTGAAGAAATTCTTAACTGAATTCCTACATAATAATTGTTAACGCAGGCATAGACATAGACTATGTGTTGTTATACAAGCCACGGGCCATTGGGTGCCCACATTATTCAATCATAACAGCTTTAATTTAAGTTTAAGAAATTTAAGAGTCATTGCTTTAAGTTTTACTAATCTTTAACTAAATTCTCTATTAATCTTATTTCGTTTCGTAAGAATTTAAAAAATGGGCCCTCAATCAGGGGTGCCTGATTGCTATGAAAAAAATTGTCTGATGAGCACGATCATTTGTTCTGGGTGTCTATGTGTGAGTGTAATCTATATGTATAAAAACGAAATAACACTCACTGATTAATCACGAAATCTAAAAAACTATAACACCTACAAACTTAAAATTCTTGTGACAATGCAACTTTTTCGAGTCATTTAATGAACATGAGCACCCATGAGGTTTTCTAAAAGCCGGCGCCCCTGGTCAACTCTCATTACATTACAGCTACAGCTTTGTTTATAACCGACTTTAATTAAACTGGACTGTTCGGCCGTTCAGATGAGTTGACAGCTCTGTCGGCTGCCTGTGTAATATCTAGCTGAAATTGTCACTGGCTGGTAACGACACCTAGCTATTATGTTGTGTTTACGTGATGCTTAGTAATAAATAGAAAGATTAAACACCTATATAATGTGTTCATCATGTCTGTTTGGACAAAGGCCTCCACAAGACAAGTGTCAACACAACGACCACTCCTATCCGTCTCGCATCCATCAGATTCCCGTGACATTCACCAGGTCATCTCCAACTTGTGGGATGCCTTCTAATGATATTTCTTTTGGTACACAGTCGCAACTTCAGAATCTTTCGTCCCCTTCAACCATCTGTTCCTCGAGTAATGTGATACGTTCAACATGCCGCGGCAAGTTGCCAGGTACGGTGCACCGCGGGCACAAGACCACAACCATCGTTCAGTTTTTGTCTTGATATGGACCGCGAACTACGTATTATTCTTCTCCAGACGTATTATTACTCGGCACCTGCTTGGTGGGAGTGCCGTGCCAAAGATTATGCGTACACGCTCTTATGGCGGATCATATGAAAAAGGTGAAGAAGTAGGCAGAAAAGTCTTACTTTCCGCTTGACGCAGGTCTTCATCGGACACACTAAGTTCCTGTCTCGGATTCGATGGGAAAGCATGACCAAGTATCATCATTGTGTGGATTGTCCGGAGTATGCAGTGGAGTATACGTTGGAGATCTGCCTCGCCTGAACAGAGCACTGCCGTAACCTCGTACAAGTGATCGGCGGCAGCGGCCCTGGTTCAGGCCATGCTGTACAGATTTCCAGGCGGATATTATAAGTTAGCTCGCCGTACGCTAAGCGCCCTTTTAAGTGATATCAGCATGATTAAAGGAGCCCGCTAAGACTGATGTCTATCAGGGCTAGAGGGTTACTCAAAAGAGTAACTGTAACCCTGGAACGCACAGCTCATTTGAAAGAACACTCGCTCCACCCAGAGCGGGAGAAAATATTCAATGTCTGTCCCACCCTCAAAAAAATAAAAGCTCTATAGAGAAGTACCAAGTATTAGTTCTACCAATTTATATTGTAAAGTAAAAATATTTTTTTCATCCCTAAAATCTTAATTGAAGTTTTATAAAATCATTTTTTAAATGTCACTAGCCTTAACTGAAACTCGAACAAAATTAAATGCGAGAAAATAATTTATTACTTACTGACCCGGCAAATGTTGTTTTGCCTTATAAATTAATACAGAAAATGAGATAGGGTAGGAGGGTAAAAATAGCCCACGGCCTATTCTCAAATCTATCAAATATAAGCTGTTTTGTAGGACTTTGATAACAAACATGGGTGATACTATTATTATTTTCTTAATTCTTTATTGTAAATACACAAAAAGAAAACATAGTACCTACATGGTAGTATATATAGACAATTCATATTCCGAAGCGAGCTTAACACAGCAATGAGTTTTCCCCCAGCAAACCTTTGAGTTACAGAGAGAAAACATAAATATTTAAGGGAAGGATCTAGTGCTCAATATAAACCTACATAACTTATTTTTTATACATTTCGAATACAAATGATTTTTTGTGAACACTTATAAAATTTCGTAAGAACAACTAAATTTAATCAATATTTGAAATAAAATAATAATGAGTACGCACGTAGTAATTTTTGTTATGTGCTAAAAAAAATACGCTTTATACGTCTGGTAAACAATAGTACATTTTGATACAAGTGGGGAAAGTTTGTCATTGCAGCAGAGGCGAAATTCACCCGAGCCGTACAGGCAAGGGTGTTATGAAGCCGAGTGCTGCAGTGACAAATCTCCACGTGTATCAAACGACGTTTTTCAATACACTTACGAAGAAATACGATGAAAAATCCACCAATATTCTATCTTCTATCGGAAAATTACGACACATTTTTGTTCATTTTGAATGAAGAAAATTTTCCAAAGTTACCTAATAATTTAGTTTTGATTTGATGGCAGCAGGCTTTTTTACCTCAATCACATAATCTGGTAGCGTAGCATCTAAGGATTCTCTTCAAATCTTCTTTTTCACAACTATCACAAATTAATAAGTTAGTTAATATTAGGTGTACTTTTTTCCCGCGCATAACCTTTGCAGGTTGAAGAAGAAGCAAAGGTATCAAACCGTATACATGCTAATATTAAAAATATAAAAATTCAAATATATTTGAATTTAGAACACAGATAATTGTTAATTTGTTGGTATTAACAAATTATTGCTTGTCTATTTATTTTATTCTGTTCAAAAACACAATTTCAATTTTCATTAAATATTAAAACCTTAAAAATATCCGCCTCTATGCTTTAAAAAAAAAAAAAAAATCGCTCCTGACCATGATGAAATAGGAATGAAAAAAGCCCTTGTTTTGATAAATTGAAAAAAATCACGCGGGTGATAAACATGCCATATCGAACCTAATCGTAGTGCGATAAAAGGCAGTTTTCGAGTAAGTGTATTGAAAATATAATACAGCCGCTATGCCAAGCTTTTGTAGGCAATATATAGGGTGACTGGTTATTAGTGACCGATACTTAAACACGTGATTGTAGTCATGAGAACCAACAACTTTTAATATGGGACTAAACCTGAAATCGCAATGCAATAGAGCTTTGTCAAGCCACTCAGATTAGACCACCAAACAATGTGTTCCAAGCACAACTAACAAAACACCAGCAATCCCCACAAAACCCATATATAAAACCAACAATTACCAAAAAACCTGAACCCCCTAATCGCGGTCAAAACGACCGGCCGACCAAAATATTTGTTCGCGAAAAAACGTCACTACACATTTCAGAAAAAAGTCCAAAAGCGATTTGTCACTGGCCCGCTGGCCCGGCATCCATCACGGGATAGACCCCGAATTATATTCTTTATTCGCCGTAATGACGCACCTGGGGTCTTCATCGTCAATCTCCATGATCAATGACGCATTTTGACGCTCCATTGAGGGTGGATTAACGTGGTTTTCACTTGGTGGGTAGAAAATGATTGGACATGGAATATGCTTAGTAACTAAGCTCATAACAGTACAAGGGGAAAAGGAAATGTGGATGCGTAAAATGTAGTTTTTTTTTTTTAAATTTGATACTATGCTGTGTATAATAATGCTGTGTGCTGTGTAATAGAGAGTAGTGGTGGCTGAGTGGTAACGGCCCCGAGTTACGAGTTGTAGGTCGCAGGTTCAAACCCAGTCAGGCGCATTACTTTGTGTAATTTATTTTATCACCACTGCTCTCAAAATGGTGAAGGAAAACATCGTGAGGAAACCGGTATGTCCTAGAACCAAAAATTCGAAGACATATTACATTCACCAACCCGCCCTGGGCCCGCGTGGTGAATTACGGCCATTACCTCTTATAGAGAGGAGGCCTGAGTCCCAGCAGTGGGAACATCAAAAGGCTGATGATGATGCTGTGTATTGTTGGACAAAATTTATGCAACTTTTTTTTAATCTGCTTTTATTAAGGGGCTTTTATCAGGACCCCTAAAACATTGATTGTACTAGGTAAATTCAATTGTTTATATGCAACTTGAAGACGTTATTATTTTGTCGAGTGGACACTTTTTTATGAGGATATCTTTTTTGACAGGCCTCTCTTGGTCTTTTAGCTAGTAGCCCTGACTGCTTAGCTGGAGATTGTGGGTTCGCCCAAGGCAAAAATGTTTGGGGGACGTGTACGATCTTTAAATTTGTTCTGTGTCTGGGTGTATTTTTGATTTGTATAAACTAGTGCTTGCCTGCAATCCCACCTGATGGTAAGCAGTGATATCGTTGATGCTGAGGCGCAATAGTTTATAATTTAGCCGTAATAGATGTGTATGTCCAAATATATACTCGTTAGTATGTTTATCAGTTGTCTAGAACTCATAGCATAATATTTGTTTAGTTTGGGACTAGATGGCGATGTGTAAAAGTTTTGGATACTATAATTGTATATTATAATTATTGTATTGTATTAAAAATTATTATGTTATACTTAATTATGAAGAAAAGAGTCTAAGTCTAAAAAAAATCTTTTAAAATAAGTACGACTTTCTTTTACTTTAGTTGAAAACTTAGTTAAAGTCGTGTAAGAAAACCAATATCAATTAGATCAAAATAGAAACATATTAAACCTTGGAAGATTTCACCCACATTTTCTAAGTTTTCTTTAACCGGTGTATTATGAAAACTAATAAACACCTCGCTCTGAAAGTTTCATAAGATTATGTGGCCAATACTATATTGTCGGTTAGCTCGTATATTAAAAATTTCAAAAAGAAATATACGCTACACGTTTTCTTCTTGATGTCAGTAAAGGAAATTCTCGGGTAAAGTTAATATAACTGACGATATTAAAGTAACCAATTTTATTATCTTTCCATGCTTTTTTTTATTAACTAAGTATTTATTCTTCAAATTATATTTACATATGCACAAAACTTTAAATATTAACTAAACTAATTATACTAAAAGCTACCTATGTACATATAATACAAAACCACAGTACACTCAGGCGTCGAAGTACTCCTCCACATCGCTGTCATCAAAAAATGTACCCAGAAGACTGGCAGCATTGCCACGTTGAATGGCAATGCTAATACTTTGGGCGAAGAACGAGCCAGCCACCCAAAGTGTCGATCAGACGGCGTGTTTCCAGTGAGAATTTTTTATTTCTCCTATTAATATTTTATTTTCGATAGGGTTACAGTACGGCCGTCGGATCTTGGCGAGTCTGAAGTTAGGCTCTGCGAACTTCTTATGTTATTGCTGTTAACAACTGTTATTTTTTTTTTATTACTTATTTTTTTACGAGTGCACAAGCGCTCAAGTTTGCAGAGCCTAACTTCAGACTCGCCAACAGTATTAAGTCTTTCATCTGTGACATCCATCTTTATTATTGTAAAGTCATAATGTACATAATTTCGTAATTATTTTAGTTTAGGTAATTATATGTGATTAGATTATTAAGTTAAAAGGTACGATGAGGTGGACATATCTCTTCAGATAAAAACCCCAAAATAAATAAAGAAAAAACATTCATAATAAACTACTTTCTTGTCGTTCCACAAATCACGATCTACATTTCCATCCAATTATTTTCATATCAATATTGATTCTAATTTCTTTCACCAACTTTCCCCCAGCGAGTCAGTGATATTAGTGGCTTGATGACTTTTTGACGATGGTATGGCATGGCCTTAATGAAACACATTATACTCTCCCATTTATTGGCAGTTAGTATTTTTAACCGACGACTGTTTGAAAATAGAAGTCAATTTTAGTGGATAAAATTATAGTTTTCAGTTGTAGCATGACATTCAAAAGGTTATCAAGCTGTCTTAGTAATAAAACTTTTTACAAAAAAAAAAAAAAATACAACCGACTTCAATGTAAAAAAAAACAATGAAAAGTGCGAAATACTTTAATTTTGGATGTTGGTGCTCCTATAATAGTTGTCTCTTCGTTATTCAACAGCGACCTCTGCACTTTTTAGTGCTTTTTTTACATTGAAGTCGGTCGTATTTTATTTTTTTTGTAAAAATTTTTTTATTTCACATTTTTTAGTTGTGGTATCTCAAATGAAAAGTGCACCTTTAGCCAAACTTGAATAGTGTGATAATTCTATTGTAAAGTACTTATAAAATTTAATCATTAAAACATTGCATAATCACTCCAATAAGCCAAGCCCAGGCCTACTTTCCGGCTTCATCATGAAATCAGTTCGATATATCTCCCCGTCCTCTTCTTTCAGTCAGTCATCAACTACACATATAATCAAAGCAATTCTACTTATCACAATAGTTCTGCTGTGATCCTATGAGAAGTTCTGTTCCATATCTTCGAAGTTCATCATCAGATCATCACAATATTTCTATGGACCTAACTCGAAAGCATAATTTCAACCCGCTCCTCAGGCAACTTCAGACCTACTTTCTGAGCATGAGTAATGCAAAAATACATATAGCCTAACATAGAACTTCCTTCTTTTTAAGTCGATTTAAAATGTACA
This sequence comes from Leucania comma, assembly GCA_958295575.1. Classification (NCBI taxonomy): domain Eukaryota; kingdom Metazoa; phylum Arthropoda; class Insecta; order Lepidoptera; family Noctuidae; genus Leucania; species Leucania comma. The sequence continues at coordinate 4,610,869 of OY282470.1, read as the reverse complement.
CAATTGACCGAGAATTCGGTGAACATACATAAAAAAATAAATCATACATCTGAACATAGAACCACTTTTTGAAGTTTGTCTAGTTGCGCTACGATCGTACGGATGTACGTAAACTAAAAAAGAAAACAATTAACTTTTCCATTTTACACTTTCTAACGCTGTCAGACGTGGAAATTTACAAGGAAAATTAAAAACATAATTAACTCGTGCCAGAAAGGCATGAAACTAAACGGAGGTAGTCAAAACTACAATAAAATTTTCAGCTATATTTTGTCAAGATTGTTGTGTAAACACATAAGGAAAAGCTTTTGGAATCAGCCGTCGGTTGTCAACAGGGTGACCCTCTTGGGCCAGTCATTTTCAGTTTAGCAATAAATCCAATCATTAGGCAGCTAAATTCTAAAAATTCGTTTTTTTTATTAAGATACAAAACTAAACCACCTTACATCACAATATCCACAAGGAATAGACTTGCGAATAATTAAAAAAGCCACTACAATTCACTCAAAGGAATTCCGCCAAAAATCTAGTAGTTGAGAATTGGTCATGCTCACTTAAAAGTCTCGCTGATGATGGCACATGTTGTTGGATCATTCAGTTCTTCTTAAAATGTTTGGATCGAGTGGGGATGGCACCCGACCACCGTAGGCAAGGGTACCCGGTTGCAGACCCGGGTTTGAGGTTTAGGACCGAACGAAGGTTAGGTTAAAAGAAGTTTAACTCGAGGTCTAATAGGACCGCGCTCCAGACAAGGATACGTTGTATTCTAGGTGCACAACGACAAGAAGAATGACTCATTCATCAGGCCTAGGTTTTTGTACCTAATAATTTTGTGTTGTAAGCCACTGGGTGCAAATGAAAGCTTTTGATACATTTAGTGATCGGGGAAAATTAGTATGCTAAAAAAAAAAGGACTTTAAAAAAAAAAAAACTAGATCAGATGAATGACACACTTTACTCAAAGCAGAAAAAGTTAGTTGATGATTTCTCGCCGTAAAATTAAGAGGGAGGTTGATGATGTCATCACACTGGCAACACGTACTAGTTTTTGGCTGTCGTCTTGAGATTTTATGGTAGGTCATTCAGGTTTTATGGTGAAAAATAGGCGACAAGTCGGATTATATATTAATCAGCTGTCGTTGCAGCATCTTAAGGAGGTTAATATAGGTTTAATTTGATAAATTGAACGCCATGTTACTCTTTTGTTTTATTCTGAACAGTCTGTTTCTGACATCTTAACGTAGGAACGAATATTACCAATCCTCTCTCATTAACATAGAAACGAATAGTAATACCCACACATCACTGAACTGTCCAGACCGAGCCTGAGCTGTCGTTTGCGAATAGTACCTTTTCAACGCGCACCTCAAGGAGATGTGAGCAAAATTGCAGAAGCCCAGCGAGCCCGAAACATACGGAGGCATGGGCTCAAGTCTGAAAACCTGGGGTCCTGGAATACAAGGCAAAAAAGGCACATAGGAGATTTTTTGCTTCACGCTGTCATTAAATGATTTCCCACCTTAAAAAAGGAGGATATACAGATGTGGACGCTGGTTGACGACGAGGCAGAACGGGAAGTTAAATAAAAGACGTTTTTGAAGAAGAGCAACCACACTGGACGCACGATTTCTTTATTCGTCAGTTGACAGAAGACCCTTGACAGATGACGTTTGAACTATCAAACGTCATCTGTCACTACTTAGAGCTAGTGTACAAAAATATATTTTTAATAATTAAATGTTGGAGTTCTGCCCCCCTAGCCAAGTTACAATCGTCTCGTTTTGCGTTAACGCTTGGCGTTGGCCACGCCCCCAATTCGATTGTTCGAACAAAGGAGTTGGGGGCGTGGCTTACTACAAACGTTGACGCAAAACGAAACGATTGTAACTTGGCTAGGGGGGCTGGTTCCAACCTGTTCCAATAGAGAGTAATGTTCCAATTATCATGTCGATCAACTTGATCGACATGGTAACTACTATTTCGTCATGTTCTAAAACAGAATGTTTCTGATATCTTAACATAGGAACGACTTATAATACTCACAACTCACTCAACATAATTAAGCCAGGTACAGACTGCTGTAAAGTAACATGCAAGGTAACAACGTGAAACGAGCATTTCATAATGGCGGCTCCACATTAGCTTCGTGAATTCACGCCATGAATTCACGGCACAAGTCGTGCCTTCCACATTCACGGAATGCTTATAATCGCACAAAAATGCAAATGTCACACGTTTTTATTTATGTGGAATAACAAACCAGCGCGACAGCAGCGCTGCAACCGCGCTGCCTTTGCGCGGCACTTTATGCATGTAGATGTCTACGCGTTAACGCCACGCAAAAGAGGCGTGAATCCTTTAAAAATTGTCTACACTCACGTTCACGCCTGTTTACGGAGTTTCATGGCACTTATGTGGAGCCGCCATAAGAGTGGACACAGCGCGCGCACGAACCAAGCATGTACTACCTACTCACATAGTTGAAACGCTCTGTTCGCGCGCGTAGTATTCACGGTTCGTGCGCGCAAGGCGCGTGCGCGCGTGTATCATCAAACAGATTTTCTATAGTGTTGTTCACACTATAGAAAATCTGTTTGATGATACACGATGGACGGCAATTTTTTTATTGCGTGTTACATTGCTTATTTCGTTACAGTAGTCTGTACCTGGCTTTAAACAGTAATTATTTTGTAATAGATTAAATGATTATCGTTCAATCATAAACATAATTATTGCTAAAATGTTTGTATATTATTATACAGAACAACATATTGATTTAAGAAAATTGAAATTTTGATAATGTGGAATGGGAATGTTCGTTGTAAATTACGAAATTAAATTATATTAACGGTACTAAATGCTTCTATGAGGGGTGTGATAGACGGCATGGCTCCTTTGTGAGCGACACGGGATTAGGAGAAAAAATGTCTAAGATTATCTTTTGAGGATATGATAAAATCTTTGACTTATAATATTAATAATGATGGTCTATTAATAGTTCGCACGTCTTATTGGAAAAATTGTGAGAGAATTGAAGTTGAATTTGAAAATAATAATCTGAGACTTCACTGTCAAATCGACTGAAAACAAATTTTATTTCGACAAATATTTTCTCTCAATTTTATTATCGGACTAATTCACAAAAAAAAATCAACCACAGAAAAAATAAAAACCATATACATAACCACAAAATGCTTCCAACAAAAGTTAAACAACGACATGATGATGAAGTAAAAGAACAAGAAGCTGTCACGAAGGCTAGACACACACCTAACATCTTCGGCTTCGTCGCTCAGCTCTGTCTCGCCGCTGCCAAGACCAGCGCCAGTCGTTAGTCCCGAAATTCCGGTCGCTGCAGTTGCGTCGAGCTCGAGCGACGAATACTTCTCGCCGCCGACGACACCACCACCTGGGACCTTGGGTCCCCATTGCCGGTGAAAATGTGCAGCGCATGCGACAGTCCATTCATGAAAATATCATGCTCTCATACTTTAGGGTTCCAGAGTGATATATAGTAGATGCTTGTTTATCGATTGATATGGACTCTAAACATATCGATTATGTTTTAAGATGACTAATGTACTCGTAGATAGATCAACACGGTTTCTACGATTACTTTTTATGAAAAACCGTGTATCAAAATTCTCCTGTTCCACGCAGGATGCTGAACAATGAATTCGCGACAGCAATTTGACGATATACTCGACTATTTTTGTTTGGTACAACACTAGTTTGACTGACGTATTGCGTGGTTGCATGGAGTTAATTGACAAATAGTTGGCGTTTGTGACAATTTGTTCCAAGTGTGTGCGACACTGGGCTGGATTTTTTAGGAGTCTTTTATTATTCGCTATAACATATTTCTAAAGCAACATAAATTGAAAATCGCTTAAGCGCAATCATAGTAATTTCAGCTGAAAGACGTCCAATGTAATAATTAACATAACATAGCATAATCAGCGATTTATTGTTCCCACTGCTGAGACTCAGGGCTCCTCTCTAGTACCTAGAGGGAATTGGCCGTAATCCACCACGCGGGCCAAGTGCCGGTTGGTGAATGTCACATGTCGTCGAATACTATAATTCTCGTACCTATTTATTTTCTGTTTGTAATGCCTATTTAACAAAAAAAAAAAAACAGCAACTATGAAAATACGTAATGGTAAAAAATAAAATGTGAGATGCACAAATTTTTATCCAACGCAGCTAAACAGTTATTTTAGCTATTACTTTTATTAATTTCACTATTATGAATTCAGAAAAAAAACCATTGTTATGATTAATCATAAAGTTTTTAAAATTTACATTTTCTTTTTTTTGATAACGTAAACTTGTGCAACTTTCAGCCTCTTCCAACTGTTATTTTCACGTTTTCAGTAAAACATAAAAAAAACGAAAAAAAATACTTCAAAAATTCCGTGAAAAGAATTATTCCGAAAAAAAAAAAATTAAGATTCACGGTAACTATGGCGATCCAAAATGAATTTGTTTCTTTATTTACATTTCCGGAATCAAAAATGTTGGTGAAATTTGGTCGGTCAATGACCGCAATGGTCCTTCTAAAACGTAAGAACTATACAAGTATCGATTTAAGCGATAGTATTGATACTTGAGGCAATCCTTCTAACGATATATAAATATAAGCCTCAAACCACAAAACGGAGCTCAGTCCAAAGTAGGTTTACATCGTTTAAGGGCCGTTGCGGACCTGGCAAAGCGCGGTTTGCACAGCACAACAAATGTCAACCTTGTATCTCTTAAAATAAAGTCGGAAATTATATGTGTGTCTCTGTCCGCTTTCTTACTCTGTATACTAGCGAAAAACTATCTAATTTCAATTTTATTTCGATGGACATACAGTTCATATTTGTTTGTTATAAAAAATTGTTTGGCGAGTTTGCCCGACGTAAAGCAATTGAATAAAACTCCGTCACTCGATCCCTACACCTGCCACCGAATCTGCACGCCTCCAATTAGTGAGGCTTAACGCTAATCCGAGCGAAACAAGCTGAAAATAACTACAACACCATGTGAATAAGCAAACACCCTGTGTAAGGATTAGTCGGGGAGCGAGAATTTATTTTAATTACAAGAGAAATCGCGGATCTTCGCCATTTGTTTAGTTTAGTCAGGATTACTTTCTTAAGGTTTTCTTTACGGATTTTTGTTTAAGGATTTTCGAGTGCTTGGGTGACACTTAACTGTATTTATTCGTTTCTGAGAACAGTTGAAAAGTTTTGCGAAAATAAGCTTGTAGCAGCTAAATAAAATAATTCTGAAAACGGAATGTGAAAATGAAGGGGCTTTTTTCATTACGTGAATATAATCATCAAGTTATCTCTCCTGCTCTGGGGGCGGAAGGGATTGTCGCACGTTTACTACTACTTCTTCAGCTACCCTTCATTGCTAAGGTTGTCGTAACTCCTCCAAACAATCAGCCCCGGAAAAACTCAGCCCTAACTGGCCCTATCTCTTTGAGGCGTTTGTAGGACAGTACCCGCCGTCGACCTGGACTTAATCCTTACCGGACAGCTGGATGGTGAGCTACCAATAGCCTTTGCAAAGATACCGTGGTCTTTCTCACAGGTGTGAACTCCACCGTATGTTCCACCGTGTCTCCAGGCGATCCACACAATAGTGATATCCGAGAGTTTCTTTCCGCTGTATCTGACACAGGAATCTCTCGAAACAACCGTGTCCTGTAAGGACTTGCATCTGCTTGATGCAAGTCCTTACAGGACACGGTTGAGGACAGGTGAGGACACCGTGGCGTCTCTGTAGTTGTTGTTTCATACCGCTATGAGATCCAATTGGAGCTCTGTCCGCTGTGCCGCATTTTTACGCGGCAGCAGAGTTTCACCCCGGCGTTGCACCTCCATGCGTGTGGTGTGAAATGATTGTTGCTTCCAAATTAGTATCCCCATACTATCCAGATGGCCATAAACAGTTATGTTTAGCTAGTGATTTTGTTATTGTAGATGTTGGCAACTCAAATATTAGAGACAATTTAGCATTGAAGGCGATGAATGACAACATTAGAAGGCGGAAAAGATGGTAATTAATAAAAATTGTTTGCATGTGATACTAGTTGTAAATGCACATTTCAATTTTACGTGGCATATATTTTTTATATCGTGTTAATAGGGACACAAGGTATCCATAGATTTTGACAGAGATACAATAAATACACACCCACAATATAAAATGTATACACATTTATTTCTGCATGTGAAATAGTAGTACAATACATTGTGCTGTTCATAGATTTCTTAATATATAATTTCTCAAAATAATCTTTGAATTATCGCAATAAACATTTTAAAGACGACTGTTTACCATGTAAGTGATAAACTATATCTTAAAATAGAATATAGGCTTTTTAATTCTAGAGTATGTATCCTTAGCATATTTTTTTTACCTTCATACAGGCGAAGCCTCTCGCAGAAGATGATTTACAATAAAAATACGCAAAACCACTAAGTACAAGTTAAAGTAGTTTAACAGATTTGGAGACAAAGAGAGAGTCTACAGTAAATTTAATTTATAGTCTCGTAAAATAAAATTGAAGAGATTTAATTCCAAAGGTTGCCTATAAAGAATCTATAAACTTATAGACAGAGGAACTTAATAATATATGCGTGAACTATGAATTGTAAGAGGAAATATCGACTGTCCATAAGTAAACTATCGGAACTGAAAAAAACTTACTCTACAGGAGAGCGATTTGAAGTTTATTTTATAGATAACTTTGTCATTATCTTTAATTAAATTTGGTTAAAGATAAGGTTAGGTTTAAGAATCATTACTACAAAAACATTTTTTATCGAGCTAACTAGTTTTTATTGAGCTTGAAACAGAAACAAAAAAAAATGCTAATTTTCAGATTCGAGAGTTTACCTAGGGACAGTCGATATTCTAAATTTTTTTCTGGATCTGTATTTCCCCCGTGCTGAGGCTGGTGTCTGATATTAGGAAGACGATAGGGAATCAAGTCATGTAATTCCCACGCACACTCCAAAATGCATCCTATAAAATACCTAAAGGCTAGCTACCCTACGCCTGCTCCAGTCTTTCTAGACTAGTCTTAAGAGCCATTTCACAAAATTTGATCGCTCGAGTTTAGGTAAAAGACGGCAGCTTTGTTCATGTGTGCGTAGCTATCCACACATACACAACGCGACCAGTGTAGCACTAGTGATGAGACGGACTAAACAATCTTGAGCCGTTATAATCGTAATGCACTTTGGTTAGATTTATAAATAAGTGATTTTATTTATTCAGTCTATTAATTATTTACATATTTATTTCATGTTGTTTTTTGTTAGTACAAACAATTGTACAGTTAATGTTACAACTTGAGATCTGTATCCTACAGAGTAGGCAAAAAGAACAGTTTAATTATTTATTATAAACATGCTGCATAAACTAAATATGAACACTATTAATACTAATTGATTATGATATTAATGCTGTCTGAACTAATAAAAAAAAATGTGTGTTCTAAAATATATAATAGAAATGGACAGGGAAACAACCCAGAGATTCAAAGTGTTTTATTTTAAATAAACCATTTACAGGCACTTTTAAAATTGCAAGAAGTATGTCAGTCAGAAAAAATGATGACACTTTTTGCAATCATGTTATGTATTACAAATATCTCGGTTACATGTTTCTTGTCGCTGCTATCATGTGAGAACAATGTAAATAAAATAAAAACAATTTTAAAATAATTTATAGATATTAAAATAAGCCACTGACAGGTAAGAAATGACCAGTCTTAACTGACAGCGTACGTTCACGGATACAAATAATCCAACACGCGCCACTGTCAGTGAGAAATTTGATTGAGGATGACAAACTCTTTACCGCCATGCTCATTTATATCAAACAAGTCCAGTAGTAACCTAAAACCATAAATTGCTTCATGGCACTCACATTTAACTTTAAAAAATGCTTCTACATTATACAATTTATATTATACAATAGTTTTCGAATTAACAAATATATTTCCAAAAGTAATCAATTTGTACGCCGTAGTGGTAGTGAAGGTTGACCAGCATGGAGCCAAGCATTTTATCTTGAATATAATCCTCCAACTTTTAAACACAAGTTTAAAATATTGTTAAATTTAATTATTAATTCAATTTGGTTACATTGAGTTACATGATGTTTTCATAGATATATTGACCAGGCACCGTCACAGGATTAGGACAACAAATCAAAGGCTTGAACAGTTCCATTAGAGAATTGCACCTGCGGAGCAATGGCTCTGATGGCTCTTATCTGTAGTATAAAAATTGAGTAGATATCTACAGCCCATAGTAAGATACCGTATGACATGATACTATGAAAATAACTAAAATAGACAAGTCTAGTATGTTGTATCAACATCCGTAAATTGGCGGTTTTTTGTAATATCATATAAAACTGCTGAGCTAAACCGTCCTTCAAGAAATTTTGAACTAGATTATTAGCAGTGACCAAATTATTCTCTAGTTATAATAACTATCATATGTTAAATTGCTGGGGCCAAAAGTTATGTGAGAATGTCACCACGGGCCCCGGGATACTGGGGCCAAAGGTTATGTGAGAATGTCACCACGGGTCCCGGGACAAAGGCAATGAATGGAAGGGTAGGTTTTTAGTCAGTAAGAGTCTGACACTATTTCCCGCCCCACTCAAGGGCGGGATTTGTCATTGAATGATTTTACCTACCAAAAAAAAAAAAAACATATTTTAAATAAATACTTGTCGCAAAGGCATTGATCTTGCTTTTCTAGGGTCTATAATTTCTGGTAATATGCAGTATGCAAAACATATTTACCATTGAGTCTGAAAGTTCCATTGGTTCATCAAGTCCAGGCCCTAATACAACAGATTCTTTATTCTATAAAATATTACGAAATATTATATACTACGTACTACTGAATGCGGCGACCTCCCTGGCGGTGACAGCGTGATATATTACACAGACAAGTAGGCGTGGGTTTGCGGACGACGAGCAATGAGTAGCTCGCCGTTCGGCCATACGGTAAGATCCGGACCGAGCCCAAGTCATCGAAGATGTCAGCAAAACCGTAGGGGCCTAGCAGGGTCGAAGTCTACTGGGGTCATAAGTTGAGTGAAAGAGAACCTCGAGGCCCTGGAATGAAGGCAAAAAGGAACATAGGAATAGGTTTTAGTCAGTAAAAGTCTGACACGCCCTCCCGCTCCGTCCAAGAGAGAAGAGAAGTCATTGGGTGATTTCTCACCTAAAAATAAAAAAAAAATCCTACTACTAAATAAACTTCTATTTTCAACATATAATTGTAACTAAAACATACAATTACTGTTATAAAATCTGGCTTTTTACTTGTACCCGGCAGTACTTTTCGGCTAAATGCACTATCCTCCTCTACCCGATTCGTACGATTTCTCATTCTAGAACAAATACAAAAAAAAAACAAATTTCCATACTTTCCATATCTACAAAGAAATCATATTTTTACTCAATAAAATGATTATTTTAGTGTTTTATTATGTGGGTACAAATTCTTAAAATTGTAATTACAGTATTAAAATCCATGTCAATGTGTAGTTAGGTAATCAATAACTGCGTATACGAATTACAAATCAAAAGAATGTCTACCTCGCTTCTGTTGCTTTCTTTAAGGCTGCAATATTTCTATGTTTTCTTTTTTTGACACAATGGTAAACAGAACCCTTCCGCCCCATTGCAAAAACTAATACAACAAAAACATGATTATTCAACAAATTCTACAAACTACTATAATAATACTTTGTTTAATAAATTAACGAAAATCTTTCCTTATGAAAAAAAAAAAAAATACGAATAGAATCAAAATGTTGTAGTCGTAGTATAATAATGCGTTCACGATACGCGTGCTCGATAATCGGGACGCGGGAAAAAACGGCACAGGTCCTGCGTCGGCGGGCGTTCGAGCCGTACTAATCGCTGCCCGCTTAGACTTCGTATTATATTCTAATTTAGAGTGATTTTAAAAACGATATTATGTCTAAATATATGAACGGATTTTACTGAAATGTTGGAATTAGTTTAATCTATGAACATTGTTTATATTTACATAGTTTTTTAAATGTAATTACGTTTTATTCAAACCAAAAATCGCGATAAAACAGCGACATAGAACGTAAAAATTGACATAATATTTTATTTTTTTACTAATTAATGTTATTAATCATCGAAATTCTGGTACATGGTTGGTTGACAAAATTATATGTCTGATGCTTTGTGTATTTTTTTCGGTCAAATTTATAAATATTAATAGTAGATATAAGAGTCTGAAATTGACTCTGCGTTGATTTTTTAGAAGAGTACTTGTGGGAGATTAATTACCACAAAGTCAACAAATTAGTTTTTGGAAATGTGTTACATGAAGTGTCAACATTAAAGACTGGTCTATTTTTTACATATATTCAACAATGCCGGAGTATTACGTAATATGGTAAATTAGGCGACTAAAATCTTAGATTTACGCGCGAAAACGTGAAATGGCTCTTAAGCAAATCTGGTACTATATGTATTTCATTAGACTCTCTCCCTTGTAGCGTATCTTATTTAGCATTTTCAAAACAACTTTCCAAGATCGGATCCATTTATAATAAAGCGCTTTTCAGCGAAATCCAGCCTTAGACTTAGTCATCCCAAATCTCAGGCAGAAGTTATGTATCTACAACTTGAGAAATCAACAAAGTGTTTACAATCTGAAGGTTTATTAGGAACAGATAAATGGTAAGACGTAACGAATTTATCGCTTGAAGTTTACAATTCATGAATATTCAGCGCTGAACAAACACCTGGGGGTTTACTATTCAGCGTTTACAACGTAGACGTTTACTCGCGTTTACGGCCCGAGTTGGATGTTTAGAGCATTTTTTACGAGCACCCTGTATTGCTACTGGAACTGGCCTAAGGTAAAGGATGTAGCGGAAGAGATTTTCTCTTTTTAAGCGATTTCAAACAGAAGGAGATTCTATGTTCGGCTGCATGTATTTTTTAAAATTTATGTGTTGTCCCTAAACAAACGAAAGTGTAACTCTCTAAATTATTTGATCAAATCACATATGGATTTGATCAAATCTCAAATTTCCTAATAATTCAAGGTCATTAGAGCCACCCGGAACCGCAAGGCAGTGCGGAATGGGATTCGGGTGGCTCTAATGAGCTGTGACCTTAAAACTTCACTTACGTTCCGCTTAACAATTATGGTTGTAATAAGATCTTACTTTGAGTACCAAGTTCAACAAAATTAACAATTCAAATAATTATATAAAATAGTCTTCTATCTGTGTATGTACTGTGGGTGTGTGTATGAATTGCAATAATTTTTTTTAATATATTGCCTACCAAGTTCTATCCTAGTTTTCTGACTGAGTTGCCTCCGTTTGCGGATTGTAAAATGAGAAAAACGTTGACGGTTCCATACGTGGAAAAGGTCTCTTAATTTGGAAATTATGATTAAATATGAAATTCCAACTATCTCATGAAGTAAAGCTGTAGTATATTTAAGTAATTCCACCAATTCATATTGAACGGTCATTGTATCGAAGCCTAGTTAATTTGTTGAACTTCATATTAATTTCATCCACTTTGTATTGGAAAGCTGTTATAACTTTTAATCAATTTTATAAATTGCTACTATTCGATGGTTAATTAATTTAAAAAGTGGGTTTCGATTGTATTCGTAACTTTTGATAAGGATTTTCTTGTATGATAGTTTTTTTTTTTTTACGGTAGGTAAAATCATCCAATGACAAATCCCGCCCTTGGGCGGAGCGGGAAATAGTGTCAGACTCTTACTGACTAAAAACCTACCCTGTTCCTTCCCTGCCTTGGTTCCAAGGCCCTGGTATGCATTTTCATACCTTCCCAGAGCCCCGGACTAGGCCTCGACCCTACTGGGCCCCTACGGTTTGCTGACAACTCCTTGAGGCGCACGGGAACAGTGCGCGCCGTAAACGACTTGGGCTCGGTCCGGTCTGTTACCGGACAAACGGACAGCGAGCTACCCATTGCTCGCCGTCCGCAAGCCCGCGCCTACGGTGGCCGGAAATTTGGATCGGAATTACGGCGGCGGCTGCGGCGAGAGCGCCTTTGCCTGATACGGTCAGCCTCCTCCTTTGCTAGCATTACTGCTTCGCAGAAGGAGGCGACAGCCTGCCACTCCTCCTCGCTCCGGAGCATGGCTTGAACCAAGCCCCGGCGCGAGAGATCGCCGCCGATTGCCCCCACGAGGACACAGTGATGCTCTTCCCAAGCGGGGCACACCTCTACCGTGTGCTCCACCGTGTCCACCGGGCGTTCCGCACAGTGACGACACCCGGGCGTCACCTCCGCACGGATCTTGTACAGGTACGGCCCGAACTTGCCATGTTCGGTTAGTACCTGCGCCATGCGGATCTTGTATGATAGTAATATTATGAATACAGAGAGTTCAATGCTATTTCGAAAGAAACGATTTTTTTTTAGCTAACTTTGTATCCCACTGTTGGGCAAAGGTCTCGCATCTCCTTCCAAACCTCTGTGTCGTGAGCGATTTCTGGTTAAGTTTGTCAAAAACTTGACCAGACTGTCACACCACCGCCGCCGCAATCTCGATAGCGACAGCCTCCCTCAGGCATCCTATAGCTTAAAGTGGTTTCATAAGCAATAAGCTGAGTAAAGTTGTATATTAGTGTTAGTTAACTACGTTTATTCAGCTACTTGTACTATTATCCAGATAAATGCTGTCCCAGGCACTCTTTTTTCAAATTAAAGTCATCTGTAATGCTTTAGGCTTCATAACATCTGTGTTATATGCAGTATAGAAGTTATTACTAAGCTTTAAAAAAAATAGTCAACACAACTTTTACTAAGCTTAAAGAGTATTAAAGGCCAAAGAGAATATTATTCTGAATTTGGCTCTTTCAATAGCCACATACTCACACCTTGTGTAGCTTATAGCTGTATACATTTGGGAATTGCTATTACTCAAACTTTATTCAGCATGTCTGTGTTACTTGGGTAGTAATGCCTTGATCACACGTACTGAGTTAAGGCATAAGTGACGATCTTCACCTATCTTTAGTGTCCTTATTTGTGCGACATGGCCAGGCCACTCCCTCATCTGCCTGGTTCGTTTTTCTTTAACATTTGCAACTTGAGTTATGGTACGCACAAGTATGTCGTTTAATGTTTATTTTTTTACAATTATCTTTTTACCTAAATAGTAATGCATTGAAATAAACAATAGAATCCATGAGGGGCTTTTTTGTTTTTTGGTGGGTTAAAGACTTACTGACTCAAATCCCACTCCTGTTCCTTCGTTGCCTTTCATACCAGGGCCGAATCTTCCTTTCAGAATCCAACCTTGGCCCCCGTAAGCTTCGACCCTGATTCACCCCTACAGTTTGCTAACAACTCCTTAAAGAGCGCGGTTACAGTACGCGCCGCCGACGACTTGGGCTCGGTCCGGACAGTTACTGGACGGCGACAGCGAGCTACCCATTGCTCGCATCCACGAAGGGCTGAGAAATAAAGTCTGAGAAATATGAGGACGCTCCTTTTGCCACACTGAAATCTAGTAGGATAAGGAATTTTGTATGTATCTGCTTCTGTGACGGTTTTGCCTGCGTGATTGTAAAAAATATTATTTACATAATTAAAAAAAAATACCTCAAATGAACCTACTACTGACATAAAAAGAAAAAAATAATAATATCATTCCATTTCAAAACGATGAATTTTTTGATGTCCAATAAATTTGTTTTTGTACCCGTTTGTTATTTTTCATTTGTATATATACCAATTAATTTTTGATTATTGCAGTTAAATAAAATAAACGGAAAGAAATTAATTTTAGAACATGATCTACCTGTGTACCAAATAATTAATGTTTGAGCATGTAGCAGTAATAAACAGATACCGAATTTCTCTTTTATAACATTAAATATGTAATGTAATGTGATGTAATGTGATATGTTGTGATGTGACGTGTCCAGTTCCCAAAATCGCTCCCCTCTCATCCCTCACAACCCGAGCTACCTTGAGTCATTATAACTGCGAAGGATCGGCACATTAAACTCAAAGCTGCTGTAAATTCTCGCTGATTGTTTCTTATATTTTTTCTGTCGGCCATTTTCCGAATATGTGACGTCATAACGACGGTGCGAATTTGTTGAGCAATAACAGTTTTTTTAGATTACTGTTTAAGTGTTTAACTGGAGTTCTACTGTTAGTTATGGTGGCAGGGATATTTAATATCAGTGTTTTTATGGTGTGCAAGTCGAATTTTCGAGAACAGTGCTTGAGATTAAAGATTCAAAGGGAAGCTGGAATATTTTTCTTTTTTTGGCAACAATTTATCAGTACAAAAAAGTGTAATGGAGGTGTATTTTATCCACTCAGTCACATAAATTAAAAAAAGAACGACATCTTTAATTATTTTTTTGGGTGGTTTGAAACCTATAGTAAAAAAAAGAAAACCTGAAAAAAAAACTCATTTTATATACAGCATTTATATCTAGTAGTTATAGTTATTGATATGTATAAACCTGAAAAAAAAACCCTATTGCCAGATATGGAGGTCATACTTTAAGTTTGTTAATGATAGAAACGTAAAAAAAATTACTTTTATCAAATCAAATATTAAAACATTTCAAATAAACTATTTACAGACACTTTTGAATAGTCAGAAAAGTGAAGCTAATTGCATATTCCAAAGCGTAAATGTCTATGGAGAAGAACGTGTAAAACGTTCCATGGACAATAAAAATACTGGTTACTTATTTTTTTCGCTTCTATTATGTGAGCACAATGCAAATAAATACCTAGTGAAAAAAAAGTAATTCGAAAATACAAATTGAAATATGCCACTGGCAGACTTAACCTGTCTCGAGTGATGGCGACGGTTTTATAAATGCCTGAAATTCAGGACATATTTATTTTGTGGTCAAGAGAGATATAAAGATTGTTTTATTAACTGAACTCCTTTTCATTTAATCTGTACTGCAGGGCAAAGATTTCTTCCATATTTTTCTTACTGTCAACTTTTTATTTTATTTTTTATTGTAGATAGGTTTCGCTTGACCGCTATCTCATCTGCTGGAAAGCAACGATGCGGTCGACGATGGAGCGCGCTTACCCAGAAGTAACCTATTCACTCTTGACTTGAAGATTCCTGGGTTGTAGCCATCAGGAAACACAGGCTCCGGCAGCGAATTCGACATTATTTAAGAGAAGACTTCGGAACTTTTTACTTGACAAAGTATATTATAGTGTAGCGGATTTTTTATTGGAGAAAGACATTGTTTGACAATTTTCATTATGTATTTAGTGTGTATTTTAAGAATATTTAATATTGACATTTTAATTATTTGACTATTTGAACTAAATTTATTTTATTTATTGAATTGGTGTTAATTTAATTGTATTGATTTGATGGTTTATTTGTGACTAATTGTAGAAAAATAAAAAGTGTGAACTTGTATAGTTAATGTAGGGGTAAACTCTGCTTTTGCATGCCTTCTTTTTGGCAAAATATGGCTGTTCTCTTGTTTTATTATTTTGTATTACCATGTACCACCCATATTTGCAAAATAAATGATCTTATCTTATCTTATCTTACTACTTAGCTGTACGCTGGTAATCATTTTTTTCATCTAACTTTTGTCAGTAGTTTAACCCGCTTGGTAGCAGAAAAGCAAGGGAATATACTGCTGTTAGAAAAACGTCCTATATACCATTCCTAGACATTACCACCATTATGACCAGGCCTTAAGCCAAGTTTCATCCAAATGTATCCAGCCGTTTCAGCGTGACGAAGTAACAAATATACAAACAGATACATACAATTTTGCAGCGACATTTCGCGCCGGGCTTTGATTCAGACCTAGGTCCGGAGCATGAGAGTATGTGATGCAGTGGCCTTTTCCAGAGAAGCACTAAAGCTAGCTAAAGAGATGGCCGCTGCCGTGAGAGAAAGGATATCCTCACGACCCAGCCGCAGCGTCAGGAGATACCCAAAGCGACAGGAGTCGCAGGGTGATCCCCGGCCAAAATAGGCACTGGCTTCTGGTTAGCTCACTGTCTGCCTGTTCACAAAAGGCAACGCAACTGAAGGGCACAGGATACGCCCTCTCATCCTATTCGAGTCGCACGGCCAGCAATGGGTAGCTCACCGTCCGCTCGTCCGGCTACCGTCCGGACCGAGCCCAAGTCATGCACGGCGCGAATTATAGTTCCACGCGCGCCTCAAGGAGTTGTCAGCTAACCGTAGGGGCCCAGCAGGGTCGAAGCCTACTGGAGCCAGGGTTGGATTCTAAAACGAAGATTTGGCCCCGGTATGAAAGCCAATGAAAGAACAGGAGTGTGTTTTTAGTTTGTAAAAGTCTGAACTGCCGCCCTGCCCAAGGGTGCGGAGATGATATTGGATGATTTTCCCACCGAAAAAAAATCCCATTCGAACGGCATAAGTCATTGGATAGAGCAGTGGTGGCCGACTGATAACGACCCCGACTTACGAGTTGTAGGTCGCGGGTTCAAACCTAGCCAGGTGTATTACTTTGTGTAATTTATTTCATCACCACTGCTCTCAAAACGGTTAAGGAAAACAACGTGAGGAAACCGGCATGTCCTAGAACTAAAAATTCGAAGACATGTGACATCCACCAACCCGATTCTCTCTCCAAGAGAGGAGGCTTGAGTCCCAGCAGTGGGGACATTATAAGGCTGATGCTATGCTATGTTAAGTCATTGGATGATTTTCAACCTCAAAAAAAAAACTTACATACAACCTTTCGTCTTCCTCATGGCAACAACGTAATTGTAATTTCCATGGTGTTCCATTGACCCCATTCAAGAAAAGAATGGAATTTTCTGCGGCAAATTATTGTTTTATGCGCCATTACTATAATCGCGAATGCGTGCGACGAACATTGTGATTTATAATAGCTGTTCAAGCAATCTCTAGTTAAATATTACGTTATTTTATTCTTGGCGTTAACGATTAATTGTGTGTGAATGTTTGATGTTTCTTTCAGAGTACTTAGTAGTTCGAAGAATTGCTAAACTAAGGCAGTGGGCAGGGCACGTTGCTTGCAGAACAGATAGTTAATGGGGACGAAAGGTTCTGAAGTAATGACCACGTGCAAGATGCAGCGTTGGAAGGCCTCCTGAAAATGCAAGTTGAGCTGATGACCTTGTGAAGATTGTGGGAACCCGATGCAAGATGCACACACATAACTGGTCGTTATGGCACTTAGGGGAGGCCTTTTGCCAACAGTGGACGTCTTTCGGCTGAAATGATGATGAATGTTGAGAACTTAGTTGTTCTTTGCAGTGGCTCTGTGGTAATGGCCCCGACTTAAGAAGTGTATATGATTGGTTCAGGTGCAAGTGTTTAGACCAGTGCCTTAATTTGTGTAATTTATTTCACCACCACTGAAGGTTTTTATAAAAAAATACTTCCTTTATTCTCGCATAAATATTATTTTGTAATGTTAAAAAAAAAATACAGTTTCTTGCACGTTCTTCTCCATAGAGATATGCTACGCTTTAGAACGTACTTGCACGTAGATTCACTTTTATTTTGACTTACCGACATTTTGACTATTCAAAAGTGCCTGTGAATGGTCTATTTGAAATAAATGCTTTTGATATAACTGATTGATTAACACAAAAGTCAATAGATATGTATTTATAAATGTTTTTTTTTGCAGTATTGTCAAAAGTATACAAGTAAGATAGCGGCTAATTTGAAGGCGTAGTTAGTCGTTGATATTGAGAGCTACTAATCTTCTTACAAGTTGCTTACTTTTTTAAATGACAGTCCATCCAACTTTTCTGGACTACCAAACTCGGACTAACATCACTTAACTTCTCAAATGTCGCTTGAAAAAAATCATAAGCGCCAACACTCAAAATATCAACTGAAAACCGTAGGTTAATAAGCAGTAGGTTCAAAATACCTTGACACTGAGTGTGTTTTGGGATAAGTTGATAGACACACTAAAGCTTTGATATGTAACTTGTAAACAGCGTCCAATTCCAAGTCAACTGCACGTGCAAACCAATTAATACCTTAAACTCATTAAGTAGAAAGATCTATAAAAAAGAAAGGAAAACTAATAAAACTTCTGTGAAAGTTCAACCGTCCGACGGGTCGAAAAGTTAATTAAATGTACGAACCGGGCATCGTGTGTTTGACTTTCGAATTAGGACCAAATAAAGACGATGAAACTATTTACGGGTTGGAATCCACAAATCAATCATCATCGTCAGTGTATAAAAGATAATCAGAATAATGATTTAACAGATTAATTAATCGTATTACTGTGATTTTGATTATTATTAATCGTAATCATTAATCAACAAAAAAATGTTGTTGTATTTTGAACCACTTAAAATTTGTTTTTGGATTTGAGTTTGCATATTTTGTGTATTTGTTTTAGAAAGTAATCAGTTTTTGATACTGCAAAAAGTCACTTTGTTTTCCCTTGAAATGCGGTTATAACACATTCTAATGTTCGTGCAGTATTTTGCAGCAAATTTATCGAGCCATCTTTCCTAATAAATGTTGCATTAATTAGGAAATGCCATCGTTATTAAAAAAGGCATATAATAATACATCATTTTTTCCGACATTGAGTTAAATACATCGTATTCGGAATCAGAAAAAAAGTAATTTTGATTCCAAATACAAGTATTGTATTTAACTTCATTTCGAAAAATAATATGTTAGTTCTACCTTTCTTTTATTAACGACGACGTCAGTACTTATAATCCGGAAATTATATTCCCCTACGATGATTTTCGACATTCATGCGGGCGATGCATCATGTGGCAGAATCTAGGTATAAATCCTATGTTAAATCATTCGAAAGCTAAAAAAATACACCTACGAGAGTATGTTGACGACCAATGGGTATTCCAATAAAATAAAAGTAAATATTTTAGTTTGCAATCCCTGAGTTATTGCGTTTTTGTACAAGCTTTTGGTGGGTATTAAAATGTTTTATTTAAAATCGTATTTCCGTGACGATGGTAGTAGTTTTGTATTATTAATTTAATATAATAATTGTGCGTAAAAAAAAATAATTTTGGTGGAATGTTATTTAATTTTTTTATGTCACTTCAATGTTGCCGACATAGCACGAAGAATCGCCAAACTAAAATGGCAATTGGCAAGGCACATTGCTCGCAGAACAGATGGCCGTTGGAGCCGAAAGGTTCTGGAGTGGCGACCACGTACCGGAAGACGCAGCGAGGCCTCTTTCAAGGTAGACCGATGAACTGGTAAAGGTTGTGGGAACCCGATGAACGCGAGACGCACAGGACCATTCATCGTGGCAACATTTGGGGAAGGCCTGTGTCCAACAGTGGACGTCTTTGGGCTAAAACGATGATGATTCTCGATTTATTTCTTTCTTTTATGTGCATATTTAAAACATTGCAAAATGACGAAGGACTGGGACAGTTTTGCCTGCTGCGGTCTTTCCGTCCGGTTATAATTTAGGTGTCTTCAAGGCTAGAGTGAATAGGCTCTTAATAAACTAGTGCGCTCTATCATCAACGATTGCATCACTGCTTACCATCAGGTGGGATCGCAGTCAAGCACTAGTTTATAAAAAAGATATTTTAATTTTCTTTTAAACTTTAAGCTGTGCTTTAAGCAATATAAAAAATAGTGTTTCTGTCTATCTGTTGGAGTTTGTTGGATCATGGCGCGTGGTTACTATTTTCATTAAAATCAAAAACTAAACTAAAATATGGAATCGAAATTCTTCATCACTGTTCACTGGTAATGTGCCTACACCGCTGACGGCACTGCCACACATTCATCCTCTAACCAAGACAAAACCCAACCCTAAGGTAAGACGGTGTCAACCGCGTTGGAAATGTCTATTGATAATGTGCGAGCACTTGTACCCCACAAACCAAATGCTTTTTTATGGAGTCGCGGCGCGTTGCGCGACGCGTTGCGCGGTGCGTTGGGCGTTCGTCGACATTGCAGCAGTGGGCCGCGTCATCGCACGCGCATTAAACATATAGCAATGTACGACGACTGCACCAACGCGCCGCGCCACGCGCCGCTTCTCCGTAAACAAGCCCCGAGAGTTTCAACTCCTAACTGCTCTAAAACATAAATACCTACCGATGAAGTAGTTATACTTCCGTTGTTGTAATTTCTCCGTAGCCAAAACTGCAACGCCAGCACAGCACGACAATCCAGGAAGATGATATCGATTCAAACAGCATCCCACAATAAAGGCTTACCCATTTGCCTAAGAAATAAAGATACGCCAAGCCAAGCTTGAGGGTCAACGTTAAATTTTTATTACTAATTTCACCTTCACCTTCAATGACTCTAGAAGTCAATTGACGTTTAACAACTGGTTTTGGTTATAAAGCTACATTGATTAATTTTCTTAATTAATAAAAAAAATATTAGAGATATAAAAAAAAACAATGTAGGTAAAATAAGCAATGTAGCTTTTCAATAGACGCTTCTATTGAAAAGCACATTGGCCCTTATCTATAGGACCCATCGATATCAGAGTTATGATGATACCTTGTTATTTTCTGTTATTAAAAAAATAATTAAATTGTATACATCAAAGTTTGCTTCCTTGTTTATATACAAAAAAAAAAAAACAAATTGACTGCCATTCGTCCAATCACAAGTACATAAAACATTTTTAAACATCACAGTACAAACCGTTTCTTTTCAAAAACAGAACACGAATAAAAATACGTCATAAAAATAAAAATGGCGCCGGCGGGCAGGTGCCTCAATATTTGCAAAACGTCGTCCACCATTGATACGATATACAGCTATGAAAAATGCCATCGTATTATAGATTTTAAGTGCTCTTTGTCGTGTATACGATTTATGTATTCCTGAATGTTACAGATACAATGAAATATTGTTGCTATAAATAATTCTGTGAATAATCGCTCGAGGGACCATGATGGCTTGTAATATATGGGACATTAGGTTTAGGTTTGTGAAGGGTTTATCTGTTCTCATGTACTTGTACAGTTTGTAAATAACGGTATGTTTTATATGTTTAGAAATATTTCTGGTTGAATACTTAGAAAGAAAGAAAGAAAAATATTTTACTGGGGACAGAAGCACACAATGTTGAAACAACATATGGACAATTAAAATTAAAAAAAATAAAATAAAAGAAAACTAACTATGTGTGTCTCATGACTGCGCAAACAGGGCTAGTTCAGCATAAATGCCAGACTTAAGTATTTGTTTTGTTAGCTGTCTCTTTACTATTACTTTTATTATGTTCTGAAGACCTATATAAGTAGCAATCACTCCGTGTCTATTTTATTTCGAAATTAAATTTTTCCGAGATGTCGATCATAGAAGATAATGAAGGTTAGGTTACAAGAAAAATAGTTGATAATAAAAAAGAAAACAGTTTGATTTGCGATTATTTAGAGCGGTTTCGTACTAGGTATGTCCGATCCAAATTCGATCTAAATCCATGAAAGTATAGTAACGGACGATACTTTCGTAGCCGTAGAATTATTTTATTATAATAAAATTGTGGCGGGGGCGAGCACGTGCACTATAATGCTCTAGTGCGGAAATCTGTCAATTGCGTGCCCAAAAGTGATGAGATAAGAGCGGGTTTATGACGGATCGGATTCGGATCGGACGTAATGCGAAATCGCTCTTAATTTTCATCTTAACTGCAGAAAATTTTTGAAATAAAATTGATTATCACATGTTAAACAACTCACATTTTTTTAAGACTCTTGCGTTATCCCTTAAATTAAGTATTACACCAGACAGATAAAAATGGCGCTTACGATTTCGATTTTTACATGATATATACTCGGTAGATCGCATCAATTGCTGTGATCATTGGCAACCCGTTCATAAGCGTTTCGCCTCGTCGTTTATAAAGCGTACATCGAAGGACTGGAACAATTTGCCTGCTGCGGTCTTCCCATCCGATTATAATTTAGGCGTCTTCAAGGCTGAATAGGGTATTAATAAACTATTGCGCATCGTCATCAACAATTGCATCCCTCCTTACCATCAGGTGTGATCGTAGTCAAGCACTAGTTTTTGTTAAATTAAAAAAAAAAACCCAGAGCAAATAATGTCATTGATTGAACTATGTTGTTAAATACTGGCTCTAGACAAACTGAAAGTCTTTCAGCAATAACTAATCATCAAAAGTGAACAATTTTGAAGCACATATAGCATAGCTTATATTATAATTATCGTAATAGCTTAAAGCTTGCCCAGGGGACAAGGCTTGTTGGGCTTTCTACTTATTGAATTCGATATTAGTCGAAAACGATATTTGTATTGTGTATATTATATTATACACATAAACTGTCTTTTCTTTTATCATGACTGAAGGAATGGATGTTGACGGAATATAGAAATAAAACATGTTACTTTTGTACAAAATATATTTTTATTTTTTAACATTACCCACTCGGTAAATGCTAACAAAATCTAAATTACCTGTCAAAGTAAAGCTTTTCAAATTATTATTGCAAACAATCTTTACGCTCTAATTTTCATTATTGTACTTAAAATAAGGGAATAGTAATATGAACAATATCCATTACAGTAACAAGCTCTACCTATCTTCTTGTAGATGAAAGTGTAATGACGTGTACCTATTTGTCTGCAATAGTAATTAAATGCCCATACAGCTTCATTTATTCTTTTTTATGGACATTCTTTGAATTTTTGGCAGATTTAAACTGGGGTTTAGTATTTTCTGCTTTGATTTTAGTAATTATAGATATTGTACGTGATAATATCATACATATTTCATAATTCATCAACGTCGTCGAAGTTTTTTGACATTTGTAACTTACAATGGATATTACTCATACCTAAATACAAATGTATTCTTGATTCGAATTGTAAAAGTTATCCAAAGCATTTATCATAAAGGCAGTGAAAACAATCTAACAGCTAACAGTGCAAAGTATATAAATTTTATTAATAAATAAATATTACAAGTAGTTAAATAAATTATTGCAAATGCAGAACTAATCATAGCTGACAGCAGTGCTTACTGTCTATATACGTATAATAGGCAAGATATCATTGATTTCTGGTAACATTTATTAGACTAATGATGGATCAAGAGAACGAATGCTAATGACCGGGAATTGCCGATGGGCAACGTACTATTGCTTGCCTTCTGCTGGAGATAGAACAAGTGACCGAACGCTAGGAAACAAACGGGAATCGCTCTATCACTTGATCTAATAGGAGATAAAAAATAAAGAGGTAAAACTTGATATTCAAGTAATGGAATGACTTTGTACCATAGAGAATGGTTCAACATTAATATTGTTTTTGTGAATAACAATGGCTTCAACTATAACAGTGAAAACTGCACTCTATTGAATGAATTGCGATGTTTCATAACTCTTGTAAAAACTATAAAAACGATTCTATTGAAATGAAATGAATTCATTCAATAAAATCAATATTTGTCAACAAAAGTTAATCCAGACTAACAAAATTCTTGAAGAAATAATGATACGAGTAAAAAAGTGTAATTACGGAAAGAAACTATTGAAAGTAATAAAGTAGAAATAAGTTATGAAACAATTATTTATTTATACAATAATTTACTTAATAACCCAGCAGAAAACTTAGTTAGAGAAGAAAATAATAACATTGCCGGTACACCCAATTTAAAAATTGACACAGTTTTTACATTACGACTCGTACTCAAATGTAAGTTAATGCTAATAATATAAACGAAAAATCAACAATATCTGCCACCAATACTTACATCTAGTAACGACCTTATACTAGTCAAATATATTTACATTACAACGAGTAGATTATACGATGCTCGCAGTCAGTCAAATCGCTTTGAAGCTAGCGTGCACGTAAAAATACACCAAGTTCGTGCTGTAGATTATGATTTCATTGAGCATTTTCGTATATTGATATGAAAAATGGCGATTGAGGCTACGAAAAAAAATTAAGGATTTTTGAAATGCTTTGAACTTGGCGATCTTTTTACGAGCACATAATGATAGAAGTCAACTTGATGCTTAACACAATAAGTTCAAAAACCATAAAATTGAACCAAATCTCTCGATTTGTGTCAGGAATGTTTATACTTATGACATGTTATAAAAACATTACAACTATTACTACCTAAGTTGATAATGACTTAACTGTTTGGCTACTATCACCTTGCCCTAACCTATGATCTTTCATCTGAAGCATCAATTAGTGTTAATTTAAATTTAGATATAAGGGTATATACAGTAATTACAAAACAACATCATCAACTTGAGCGCCTGGAATCTTACCCTCCTAAAATTAAACGTCATCATAAATATCAGGGCATCATCAAGAAAATACATTTAAAAATTTCGTACTTAAGTAGAGTAGAAATATAATGACAGGTCCAAGCAGTTACAAGGAAATTTTTGGCTATACAACGATCGTTCTTAACAAATTAGATTGATCCACCTAAATCGTAAATTTTCTACATTACCAAAATTTCCCTTGAACACGCAACGCCAACTGCTCGCTACTGACTTTATACAGAGATATTTATAGAAAAATTCTTAGTGAAAATTGACAGGATTGTGAATTGTTAGTTATTTTATATTCACCAATATCCGGGTAACAATAACAAGTACAGAACTTGGTTCTTAGTAATCAACAAAGGAGGGCTCCGGCGCTCAATATAGCGTCTGTCAATGGAGGCTCCAGTCCATGGGTAGGTCCCTGGAAGTGGAGCGAGAATGGAGTGACGGCGGTG
The DNA here is from genome assembly GCA_958295575.1 of Leucania comma. Lineage (NCBI taxonomy): Eukaryota > Metazoa > Arthropoda > Insecta > Lepidoptera > Noctuidae > Leucania > Leucania comma. The sequence goes on along the minus strand of OY282470.1, from coordinate 4,586,083 downwards.
CGTGCGGCGCACCGCGGGCCGCGTGTCAGTAATCCAAAGACTCCTCATCCGGGGAGCGCTTGCGGCAGCACAAGCGCCACGCGGCACCGAGCGCACACACACCAATAGCAATCGCTAATCCTGCACCCAAAGCTGGTGCCGTCCAATCACCGCCTCCCACACTCCTTGCCCTAGCACACAGCTCAGGCGCTTCATCGTTCAGCTGTCCCAATGGAAGTCCTCCTAACAAATCCAGATAACCCAAACGTCGGAGACTGTCCTCAGAATACGCTTCTCTAGCTCTTTTTTCATCAGCTGTCCAGAATTTGCGATCTCCCGATGTCACATTCGGACAGTTAATTACACCATTACAAATCAATCTAGCAGGAATACATAAAGATTCACCTGGACAAATGAAATCACAGCCATGCCCTGATTCAGATGATTTCATTTCTCCATCTATTAGGCGAGATGTCATTAGAGTTCCATCAGAATTTTTAGGGAGATGATACAACCCAGTCCAGGCAATCTTGAAAGCAGCCCGAGCTGGTGATGCACTACCAATGAAAACAATACGAATAGACCTCGTCTTTTCCTTTTCAATCACTAACGGGTCATCTAAAGATTCGAATCCGAGTTCTCCTGCTGACAGTATCGGTAGTTTTTCAGTTTCTGTAACATTATCACCACACACTGATAAATAAGGATCTAACCGTCCAGGCAAGTATATCTGTATGTTTCCATCTTCACAATGACGAGACGCAAACTTGATGCTTTCGAAGTGTAACCAGATATCCCTCTTTTCTTCAATCTCAAGATCCCAAATGCACTGTATTCTCTTTGGTGGTTCCATGTAGCCTAATGCTTCTAAATGTGGGTAGACTATTTCACCATCTGAAGCAGCTGCCAAAACCGCTGGTCCACATAGAGGGCCATGTACAAACTCATAGCGTGCTTCAAAAAGTGGCGAGGGGTTTTTGAAGTATGATGCTGCAGCATGAGCATTGTCTACAATCAACTGTAGGTTCAAGCTTTCTCCCGCTGACACTACTCTGTATGGCCTTGCTCTGGATACTGCATTCGCATGTTTAGCGCAAAGGCATGAGCCTAGAGATCGCTGAACAGCTAAATGGAGTGGAAGAGGGGTGGTGCTGACACCTGGGGCTGTAATGTTGGGTGATTTGCCTGTCGGGTAGGGTTCCCAGATGATTAGCTTATCAGCTCGGTCCTCGTAGCAGTTCTGACAGGTCACTGAGGTGTAGGGGTGTTCCTGCAAGGAAAAAAAGGTGAAAATCTTGTTTGGCATTAACGTTTACTTGTTAGTAGTTGGGTAAGAGAGTACGAATATTATTTAAATTTATTTAGAAAGTGTTTAGCAGTTTATTGTGTAGTAGAGCAGTAACGATTTGCAGTTTGAACAATATCTGAAATGGCACAGTTTGAAAAATACCTTCTATATTTAGGTACGTTATTTAAGGCACACAGATTGTAATTTTTAGGTTAGTATTTTTTGATACAGTGGATCATAACGTAACGGTTTTTATTGCTTAGTGAAGGGAATGAAAGTTTTATGAATACAGATCTTTTTGAAAATAGAGCTGTGTAAGCGTAATATAATAAATCTTAGTCTAATAAATGTTCTTACACCCACTTGTAATGTCTTGTGTGCTTTTAGAAATTAATTATTTATTTTTGTTGTTGATTTCACTGTCGCATAAACCTATTAAATGGCTAATTTGAGGTTTTTTAGTACCTAATAGTAATAAATCTACATGTATACAGACAGTGACAATGACACGATGATGCACTAAAAACTCCACTAAGATAGAAAAACCTGTAGCGATATAGTTTTAAGGCAGACAAAAAATTATTTGTACGATTGTGAAAGAATTTTAAGCTGGTTGCGATTACATTACTTTTTATATAAAATGAGAGCAAATTTTATCTTCAAAAACAAAAAAAGCATATTTAACTTCAAGAAATATAAACGAAAAACTAATTAGAAATTACTTCAAGTAAACGAATTCTAAGAGAAAATTAATTAAAGTATTAAGAAATAAATGGTACTAAGATAACATTTTGTGAAACTTTGTACGTTGTTTAGATGTAACTGTAATTGATTATCACATTTGGAGTCAAGTCTGTTTACAGTTTTGTAGTTTACGAATTTATTTCCAAGTTTGAACTTACTGTAAATATAATTGCAAGGCCAACATAGTTTTAGGGGTATCTTGAAAGGGTTTCGGGAATTTTCGAAAGAGTTCACCAACGGCCCAGAATGTCAAAGGCAAGTTGAAGTCGAGCTTCTAAGTAGTGGTGAGTTGAGCATTACGATTACTAACAAATTCTTTTACTAATTGCCAGATCCACTTAAATTTGTATGAATCTTTCCTCAAAAGACCATCTCAGACACTAATCTGCTTGGTTCTCATGTGTTGAATCACTAATTCAACATTACTGACTTTATCCACACAGCACTTTTATTTCCTTGACTTGCCCTTTCTAAAATCGACAACCGACTGCTCTCGTGGGTTCGAACACCCGCTATTAATAAAAGTGAGGACCGGATCTACCGCCATCTTGGCAGAAACAGTTAACTATTTATTCAAGTCAGTGTATGTATAAAAACAACCAGAAAAATCCTTACAAAAATATAAATATCTGAAACATTTGATTTAATGTCACATAAAGTTCAAGAATTATTTAATGCGCCACATTAAATGTAAAATCGTCATTTGACAAAACAAATATCAAAACTAACGCCATATAGACGACAGTTATTTCTAACTTTAAAATATTAGCTGTCACACACGACAACAAGTGTCATTGTCATTTGAAAACCTTATCCAAACAATAAGATTCCAACATTCGGCCATCCGCATAACTTACGCGTCCCTGCGTAATTGCGAGAGTGTCTTTTACTTTAACGATCAAATTTTAAAGAAATGAAGGTAATGGTAGTTTGCGGGACTTCGTTCTTGTTCACTGTTCCGCATACCTCTAACCAACCTCTGGTGAACCTCGACTACGAACATTAACGCAGCCTTCGTGCAGCTACCACATCGTGATGTCATATATCACTTCCTAAAACTCTTGAGCCATGCAGCCAGCACCTACGGCTTTAAAAGGTAACCTCACCACAAGCATGCTAACCTGATCTTAGCCCCATCAGTGACCTTGACTAAGCAGACTGTACTTTTGGCCATCATGTGAAGAGACTTTCCTGGTTGACGACAGTAGTCAGACGTAATGGCTTGCATTGAGTTACACATCATCGCTCCGACCCTCTGGTACTTGCAGCACTTCTCCGACAAACTGGAATCTGCAGAATTATCTCGACTCATGGAACATCACCACTATCTCACTGGGGCATCCCCGAATCATTGGGACAGTACCACCCTGACTCACTGGAACATCACCACACACAGCTCAGAATCACCGAGATCTATGCGGTATCCAGTTCTGACTCACTGGAACCAAACTTCCACTGACCTGGCGTGCATCACGACGCCTGAAAGACTCTTATCAATCATTTATCTTGCCACATAACAAATTAACGACAAAAAATTATAAATCCTGCATTGCAGTTCAGAGTTCTCCGTGCGATCTAACCACATAAAAATCTGACATCAACCACCAGACAGCTGCCCGGATGAGACAACAACATCCATCTGTTGGGAGGATGCTTGGTTTTTGATGAAGGTTTACGGGGACTTCACACCCTGTCCCCGTACCTGTAAATTACAATTGCATAAAAGAAACACTACCATTAATCGATAACAATCAGTTACATACAACTGTATGTACATATAGTATGGTGTAATATATACTCATACATTACTTGTAGAACAAGGCGTTACTATCTTGAAACTTAAAGAGCGGTGCAAGTCGCTTCTACCTTGAAGCCGCCAACATACAACTGTACGTTATAAACCATGTATTCGGTCAATATGTGGCTCAAAAACTATCCTTAAAATTTATGACTGTACCAGCTATGTACATTTACGAAACTGCTTTGTTTGTTAGAATCAATTTATATCTGTTTCAAAAGCTATCAGATTTTTTTTTTTTTTAAAGAGACTGCAGTGCGTCCTCAATGTATGAACAAATCGTGTGAAAATAAGCTTTTTTTTGGCATCGAAAACCCAATAATTCAAAATTTACCCTTATTAAAATTTAAGAAAAGTCTTTCTCGCTATTAATGGATAAATGTTACTATACTTTTTTTTTATGACAATTTGTAATATTTCTCATTATGCAACCACATGGTTTACATATTGACTGTTTTGAGATAGAACCTATGTTTAACAAATTGAAATTCTGATTCTGATCCTGACTAATTACGTTACTAGTGGCACAAGTCGCTACTACCATACCACTGGAGCTGTACAAGTCGCTACTACCTTAACACCACTGGGGCGGTACAAGTCGCTTCTACCTCGAAGCCGCCAAAATAAAACTGTACGCTATATACTGTATTACTAGTGGTACTAGTCGCTACTACCTAGAAACCACTAGGGTGGTACAAGTCGCTACTACCTTGAAACCACTAGGGTGGTACAAGTCGCTACTACCTTGAAACCGTCAGAACTTGTTCTAATAATTATGCTTTGCACACCTTATGCATAATTGCGCTGTGCACTCAAACAACTATGCTTTGCACAGCTTGTGCATTCCAACAACTACGTTTTGCACGGCTTGTGCATTCTAACAACTATGCTTTGCATACCTTGTGCAATCTAACAAGTATGCTTTGCATACCTTATACATTCTAATACAGATTCATATTTGTTTATTTGCTCAAACAAATCAAAAAAGAAATATTTGCTCTAATAATTATACTTTGCACACCTTTTACAATCTAACAACTATGCTTTGCACACCTTGTGCCTACTAACTATGCATTGTTGTGCATTCTAACTACTATGCTTTGCACATCTTGTGCACTCAACATCTACATATTATTATGTTTTGCACACCTTGTGCAATCTAACAAATATGCTGTGCACACTTTGTGTATTCTAACAACTAAGGGCTGATTTCATCATTCAATATAAAAACTTAGTTCAACTAAACTGAGCTCAGCGTAATCTAGTTTAGACCCGTATCATAAACATGGGCGACAACAAAAGAATTAAAACTGAGTTAGCCTAAACTAGATTCAATTCATATCGGTGAAATGCCAATGAAGCTATAATCTCGATTAGACGCTCTAACTGTATTTGTTTTAATTAATCGCAATTAGTTTATTGGGGAATTTGGCTCTAGGCTTTGCACACTTTGTGTGTTCGAATTCAGATTCATATTCCTTAATTTTTTTCAAATAAATCAAACCTATATATTTGCTCCAATAATTATGCTTTGCACACCTTGTGCAATCTAACTATGCTTTAAAAACCTTGTATACTCTAACAACTATGCTTTACACACCTTGTGCATTTTAATTATTATTACTTATTGCTTTGCTCATTTTGTGGATTCTAACAACTATGATTTGCACATATTGTGCACTCTGACAACTATGCTTTGCACATATTGTGCACTCTGACAACTATGCTTTGCACATATTGTGCACTCTGACAACTATGCTTTGCACATATTGTGCACTCTAACAACTATGCTTTGCACATATTGTGCACTCTGACAACTATGCTTTGCACATATTGTGCACTCTGACAACTATGCTTTGCACATATTGTGCACTCTGACAACTATGCCTTGCACATATTGTGCAATCAAACAACTATGCCTTGCACATATTGTGCAATCAAACAACTATGCCTTGCACATATTGTGCAATCAAACAACTATGCCTTGCACATATTGTGCAATCAAACAACTATGCCTTGCACATATTGTGCAATCAAACAACTAAGCCTTGCACATATTGTGCAATCAAACAACTATGCCTTGCACATATTGTGCAATCAAACAACTATGCCTTGCACATATTGTGCAATCAAACAACTATGCCTTGCACATATTGTGCAACCAAAAAACTAAGCCTTGCACATATTGTGCAATCAAACAATTATGCCTTGCACATATTGTGCAATCAAACAACTATGCCTTGCACATATTGTGCAATCAAACAACTATGCCTTGCACATATTGTGCAACCAAACAACTATGCCTTGCACATATTGTGCAATCAAACAACTACGCATTGCACCCCTTGTGCATTGATTACATTCCCACTCGACTGCGCTCACCTTGCCTTGCGCGGCGTCTGCCTAGGGCACTGCGCGGCGCCCACCTTGCGTACCGCGCTGCGCTCGCCTTGCGCACCGCGCTGCACTCGGCTTGCACACTGCGCGAGGCCTACTTTGCGCACTGCGCGACGCCTACTTTGCGCACTGCGCGACGCCTACTTTGCGCACTGCGCGACGCCTACTTTGCGCACTGCGCGACGCCTACTTTGCGCACTGCGCGACGCCTGCTTTGCGCACTGCACGCACACCACAATGCATTCGCATGGCGTACCACACTGCGCTCGCCATGCGCACCGCGCTGCGCTCGCCATGCGCACCACAATACGCTCGCCTGGCGTACCACGCTACGCTCGCATGGCGTACCACGCTGCGCTCGCATGGCACACCACGCTGCGCTCGCATGGCGCACCACGCTGCGCTCGCATGGCGCACCACGCTGCGCTCGCATGGCGTACCACGCTGCGCTCGCATGGCGTACGACGCTGCGCTCGCCTTACGCATCACGCAGCGTTCTTTTCGCGCACCATGCTGCGGTTGCTTGGCACACCACGCCGCGGCCGCTTGGCGCACCACGCCGCGGCCAGTTGGCGCACCACGCTGCGGCCGCTTCGCGCACCACGCTGCGGCCGCTTGGCGCACCACGCTGCGGCGGCTTGGCGCACCACAGTGCGCTCACCTTACATAATACGCAGCACTTGCTTCACGCACCACGCTGCGGTCTCTTGGTGCACTACACTGCGCTCGTCTGGCGCACCACGCTGCGCTTGCCTCACGCATCACGCTGCACCCATTGCTACTGCTTTTAGAACAATAATTGCACACAACAAATGTTATAAAAAGTGCTAGCTGTTAGTCTCGGCCTTGTTTGGAAAACGACTTTATAGTTCAATCGGATTTAAGGTTGGATTATCAAGCCTTTTAATACTAATGTAATCACTAACAATGACTGCTTAGTGGCCGTAAAAATTCAAATTTAACCAGACCACTAACTGTTTTCAAATAGAACCAAATAGTTGAAAACAATATGATGAACCCGTACATTCATATAATTATTGTAGGTAAGCAACACAACACATCAGCAACATATTTCAAAGTTGTACCTACTTGTCTCAGATTAAAGTTATGATTAGTCTGATACAAGATCATTTGTTAATTACTCAAGCCCCAAGCGAACGCCGGCGCTCGCACACCTAGTGTCTTTCTATTCTGTCTAATTACGGTATTCAAATGATTAAAATAAATCCACAAACGATATTGCCGTCCATGTTAAATTTATATCAATAAAATACCAGTAAAAATAAGGGTAATAGCCGTTTGTTTAAAACAAAAACCACTACATTTATATTCATTTCAATTAAAATACAATGAGGGTAACTTGTAAACCCGTAGCTCGAAATAAAAACTTATCAGAAAAATATAAATAGGTACCCATTGGTTTCTTAAAAAAATCGATATTAACCTTACTGGATCAGTGAATCTCTTCAATGATGAGGAAATTATAATCAAACTCAGTTTTTCTTTGAATATGTACCAAACAATTGTGTCAGTTTAAAGATAAACAAACCTATTTGCGTTCACAAATGCTACTAGCACAATATTTAATACTACAATACAGTGTAAGGTACTGAACCAACACAATCCGTTACAACAAAGACAGTTATCTTTTAAATACAGGAACATTACAAAAAGGAAGAAAAAAAAAACAGGTAGAAAATAAAATTAGTTTTCTTACCCTATGACAGCGTCAAATCAGAACAACCAAACTTACGTATGTGGGCCTGGATATAATTGGCTGGTATAACCGACCAACTATTAATATCCCGCTTCTGAATTGTTGAATCACTAATTCAACATTACTGACTTTATCCACACAGCACTTTTATTTCCTTGACTTGCCCTTTCTAAAATCGACAACCGACTGCTCTCGTGGGTTCGAACACCCGCTATTAATAAAAGTGAGGACCGGATCTACCGCCATCTTGGCAGAAACAGTTAACTATTTATTCAAGTCAGTGTATGTATAAAAACAACCAGAAAAATCCTTACAAAAATATAAATATCTGAAACATTTGATTTAATGTCACATAAAGTTCAAGAATTATTTAATGCGCCACATTAAATGTAAAATCGTCATTTGACAAAACAAATATCAAAACTAACGCCATATAGACGACAGTTATTTCTAACTTTAAAATATTAGCTGTCACACACGACAACAAGTGTCATTGTCATTTGAAAACCTTATCCAAACAATAAGATTCCAACACATGTGATTTGACCATTACATATTTGCTGTATGTACTTTCGAGACTTTGACCCCTGAGTTTGTTTCGGTGTTTCTTCTCAGAGTAGTCAGATAGGAAACACCGGCCTCATCTAGTTTAAACTGACGAAAAAATTTATAAATAAAAGAGTTTTTCAAAACCTATTTGCAAAATAAATTTAATTTATGATTTATAAGATTTATAGTGGGAGCATATGATTTTCCATGAAATAATAACCTAAAACTGACTAAAACCCTCAAATGCCTTTTGTGAGGGCCACAGTATTATTTTTTAGAATAATCCAGTAATCCAGACAGGCATCGGCACCGACGGGCTCCGACAACCTTAGGGTCTTTTTAATATCATTCGGACTTCATCACGCATGCGGATGTCCTTTTCATAGAAGTATTTATTGTATAGTGGGGAATATGCACGCGTGTCGCGTGCGGTGCGGGGCAATCCCACAAGCGTGATGAAATCCGCATAATATTTTAAACACCCTAACTGGCATCTCTTTGAGGCACGCGTAAGAATATCTTAATATTGTAAATATTAACAATAATAAAACTAAGCATGATTCCTTGGGTGAAAATTTTATCTAATTTTTGTGTAAAAATTATAAACTTTTTTTTTTACTTTTTAGCTTCATATTCAACAGTTGTAACCCCCCAGAACGAATTATAATATTTGTAGTCTTTTACACCTCAATAGGTAGTCGTCGGTTCATCCTATAAGGACCGAACCCGAATCTTCGGCGGCGTGTAGTGTTCTACGCGGGTTTCAAAGAGATGTCAGCAAACCGTAAGGGCTCAGCAGGGCCAATGCCTACTAGAGTCATGGAAAAATGAGTGAAAGAGATAGAGTCTGTCTAAAAAGTAGAAAAGAGTTAGGATTTTTTAAACAAAATAAAAATCTGTTGCTGGCAACGCGAAATTTCCACTCTCTTGTCGAAAACCGATACGAAACATTTTGATACTTTTATTATATTTGTTTTTCTTAGTTTGTAGTTTTATCATTAAAGACACCGAAATATTTTCTAAATGAAAATCTTGCCTTTTAAATTACTTTTATACGATACGTTTTATAAGGTTCTATCAGTAAACAATGATCAAGACCTTTTAGTCAACATTGATTTTTCAACCAGTGTTGACTAGATCAGATATCATTGTACACTAATAATTACCATAAATCGATGGACTTTTTAGACAGACTACTCGTGGGACTAGAACGCAAAAGGAATGTTGGTGTCTGTTACCCACTTCGCCCTAGGGCGGGAGAAGTCATTAAATGATTCCCCAACTCAAAAAAAATGGTTTTACAATTAACCTTGTCTAAATGAGCAATTTTCGTTAGTAACAACAATAATTTAGATAAATTTTTCAGTGCTAGTCAACTTTATGAATTAATTTTACTTTAAAACAACGTACAAACCACACTGCATAATTTATCTTCTTTCTACATATTACGAGAACAATTTTGATGAAAACAAACAAACTCATCAATGATTCAACGCAAAATTTCCCGTTGGTTTGCGCACAGACTTGCTGTATATATTTTGGGTCTCTTTTTTGTCAGAGGTTGGGCCCATGTCGGTTTAAGGTGAACACACACTTATTCGAACAGAACGCGCCGAACGAATCGAAAAATATTTTCTTTGTGCTAGAGTCCTTCCAGATTTGGGCGATTCGTCGTGGTTAAGAGTGCGGGATTTCATAAAATTTCGTAAAACATTCAAAAATTCTCTTTTTTCGATCTGTTCGACGCGTTCGGTTCGTATAAGTGTACGTTCACCTTTATACGGAGTTTTGATTTCACCAAAAATATTTTTGGCGAAATTCGCAACGACAACTTCATCCGTTCGGGGTTTGTTCCATTTTGAAATTTCACAATTTTTGAATTGTAAAATCTTTTTTTGTGTTAGTGATAGAATTCATTTGCATTTAAATATCACTAAAATAGAACAGAAAATACTTTATTTTACATTGAAAAAGTCTGGCTACAATGGCGGTCTTATCGTTAACAACGATATCTACCAGTCCACCTTAGGAGGGATCGTAAAAACTTCAGATTTTAAAGATTACAGTTTTGTTGGTCAATTGCGACAATATTAAAACCTATAAAGAAATACAAAATAATAAACAAACGGCTTCGTATGGATAGCGTGACGGTTGGCCACTACATGCCAGTATCAGAAAATGTGCTTCCTCAAAGAGAAGTCACCATAAGTGACAAGCTCCGCTAAGGCAGATAATTGCTAGGGCTACGAGATGATTCAAAAGAGTTACCAAGGCTCTGAAATGCAAAAGCTGAATAAAGAAACACAGCAGTGGATTTCGGGGAGTAAAAACTCAAAAGAGAGTAACCAAAAGATATTATAGTACACAATTGTGCCCGCAAACACAGGTCTACTCTCTGTTGCTTTACTCTCACACCTTCTTGCTCTTACCGTAGCCTTTAGCTAATAAAAAAGGTAGAAATGTGCTGGATAAAATAACATCGACCCAAATAATATGCTCAAGGGTGGGAAGATCATGATGGTTGAGGTAACAGCTATCAGATATATATTAAAAATGCAACACACTGCACTAACCACAAATAAAGGCAAAAGCCTGATAATGGTGAAGCTTAAAGACAAAATAACAAAAATACTCACTTTGAAGTTAACACTCAAAATCGTCAAGATGACTCTAGCATAGATCCTCTTGTCTGTCACAAATCTGTAGAGGCAGTGGACGTCTTCCCCTGGAGAAGCCTGCTTATAGACGAGGGTATTCAGAGGAGACCTGAGTCTTCCAGCCCTTTGCTTCCAGGAGGCGATGATCTCGTCACAGGCAGTTCCTGGAACAGGCTCGCCGAAACGGGTATTGTTGAAGAAATCGTAGTGAGCCCAGTAGTAGAGAGATGATCTGGAAAAAAGATGTTGGTTAGATCCGGGTTGAATCGTTAATAAGCATATAAAATAATCATTTTGCTAGACGCAGTACAATCACTGTGGAAAGTTTCCTCTTTGAGGATTGGCTAAAGAGGCGCTACGGCGTCCTTTCCTTCCGAATGATGCAGGTCCTCACCAGACAAGAGGTACCTATTTTGGATTTGACGGGAAAAAGCACCCGTATAGACTGAAAGATACGGTGTAAATCTGCCCTTCTTGGACGGAGCACCGTCGTCTTCTCGTGGAGGTAACGGCCATGATCCGGAATGAGAGAAAATAGGAGGCTTACAACCTGAATATCAAACCCAGTAGGTACTTCACATTCGGAAGTTCACCTGTCTTTAAACCCAAGACAGTTCTAGAGACCACAGGACCACACGGTCCATCGTCCATGGTTGGTCATGGTGATGGTTTGATATCCTCGTTAAAAAGAATATTGTGTTTTCCAAAGATTTCAGGCAAAGAGAAATTAACAATGTCTGCCTGCTGCCAGCGGCACCTCCCGCGTGAACGTAAATAAATAATCTTGATTTTATCTAGAGTTCCAGTAAAAATATAATTCTAAGGTCATTATAGATTATATCCGTCTTTTCAATTCTGCCTTATCTCTCGAAGAATACGAGTACAAGTCTGATGTTATGTCTCAATGGCAGATCAATTGACAGCTGCGGGAGTTGTATTTTCGCGCAGAACAAATGTTTGTAAGGCTTACAAATACCTATACTCCATCTGTTTAGGTACTTAACTAATGTAAACAATCTTCACATGTATTTTATCTAAAAATTGTTTAGAAATGTTATCTAAAAATGTTTACAATTAGCTATTTACCTGAATCGATTTTAAGTAATTAAATACCTAATCTTTGTATGTCTTCTGTACGTTTTTTTTTTTTTATCAAAAAGAAATATCAAGATTGTTTATGTTTAGTTAACTATCTAAGCAGATTTTATTTTATGGTAGGTAAATCATCAAATGACAAATCCCGCCCTTGGGTGGAGCGGGAGATAGTGTCAGACTCTTACTGACTAAAAACCTAGAAAATGTCACCCAGGGCCCCGGGTGACATTTTCACAAAACCTTTGGCCCCAGTAGGCTTCGGTCCTGCTGGGCCCCTACAGTTATCTAAACAGATGGAGTATAGTTGTTCTGGATCTGGGTGTCTTATGTATGTAACTTTTTTTTGTATAATACGGACTATGGATCGAATTCTGAAAAGGTGACTGAAAGAATCACGTTGGAGTGGCTTTAGTCCGTAAAAGTCTGACATGCCCTCCCGCTCCACCTTAGAGCGGGAGAAGTCATAAGATGATGGAAACCTTAAAATATAATCCACAATACGGAGTAATTTCTAATGTAATTGACCTTTTTTAATAAAACAAATAATTTTTTTAACTACAATCGTTTTGATCATTTGCTCATTACATCTTCAATTTTAATAGATAGTGTTCTACTGTAGAAAATTCCTACGTAAACAAATTTAGTAGTCGACGCGTTTATGCAATTCTCCTTGTTTATTACAACCGCCCTCATTAGGACGAGCTTAATGGGCTTTAAGCTATAAAAAATCCGCAAAATTAAGTTGGAGCGAGTAATAAATTATGTTTTATGTTGTTTTCTGTTCCCATTGTGGTTGTGGTTTTGAGTTCTGTGGAATTTTCGTATAACACAGCGATAGAACTGTATGTTTTTACACAGCAAATGTGATATGATTAATAGGTTTTTAAACATTGAAGCTTGAAATGATGTAGATAGTAATCTTGTACTAAGGATTCTGCTATACTGAGAACGTTTGAAGTTGGCCACGCCCCCAATTCCTTGGTACTGACGTCATCTCAACAAAGGAATTGGGGGCGTGGCCTAATCTAAGCGTTCGCGCTGCACGAAACGATTGTAACTTCGCTAGGGAGTTACTTCGCGGATTAGTTATAAAATAGAATAAAATCTTTGTTTGCACAGAAAGTACTCGTAGGTACGGGTTACAGGTTTTAGTCAAGTTTGATGATAACGAAGGCATGCAACAGACACATTCAAATATAAAATAGTCACTCAGTCAAAGATAATAAGTTTATCATGTCAAAATGAAATAAATTATTTGTAAGTCAACAACATACCAAAACCAAAATACTGCCGTCGTAATTAAAAAGGGCACAACTAACATTTTTTAAAGACACTAAGTTACACACATTTGGGATCAGAAAAAAACAATGATTCCGAATTTATGTATTTAAAAAAAATCGTAAAGAAATGTTAGTTGTGACCTTTTTAATTACGACGGCAGAATAGTTGATGTGGCTCAAAAGGCTGCCCAACTGAAATGGGACTGGGCAGGACACGTCTGCCGCATGCCCGACAAACTGTGGGCCAAAGTAGCACAAAGTTGTCGCCCTGAGACAACGCGACGGGGTCGCGGCAGACTGCGAAGGAGATGGCGCGATGAGCTAGACGGATTCCTCCAGAACTGGCAAAAAGAAGTGCGGGCCCGAAAACTGGAAAGAGTGGAGGCCTTTGTCCAGGAATGGGACGGAACAGACTAACAAAAAAGCAATGTCAAATTAATTTAAGTGATTATTATTGGTCGAAAATTCGCTAATTGAGTAATAAGATTTATTCATTAATAATAATTCAGTCCTATTTCTTTTTGAAAAATGGAAGAGCCTTATTTTTGATCCCATCCTAATTGGCAAGCTGATTCGACCACTGGAGATTTACTGAACTCGACTATATATTGGGATATACATATATGTTGTATGGAAGTCAGACCGATTCCTGCTAAGGCTGCGGGAATGTTTAAAAGAGTGACTGTGGCTAGAGGTGAGTTTTAGCTCGCCGTCCGACCATTCTGTAACCGTCCAGACCGAGCCCAAGTCGTTGACGGCGCGTAGTGTTCCACACGCGTCTCAAGGAGATACCAGCAAACTGTAACCCAGCAGGATCGAAGCCTACTTGGGCAATAGGTTGTGCGAAAGAGAACCCCAGGGCCCTGGAACGAAGGCAAAAGACAACAGCAGTGGGTTTTAGTCAGTCTCGCGCTATTTCTAGGGGGGGACAAGTTTCTTGATGATTTGTCACCTAAAAGAAAATTAAATTTTAATCGTAAAAGAAACTCTGTGAAAATATCGAACCGATTTTGATAAAATTGCGTATGGAGTAAGCTGGAATTTTAAGGAAGGACAACACGACTACTAAGGCTACTTTTGCCTACTACTATCTGGTCTTGACTACTTCGTCTTGGCGTCAGCAATAACCAACATTCACGCAGATGGAGTCGCTGACCAAAGTTAGTTATACGTTAATTTGAATACGTAGATGAAGCTACTGAACTGACTCGCATATTAATTTTCGATCTGATACCTAATAAGTCAAAAAATATTGATATATCAAAGGCAGTCTCATATTATACAGACGAATGCTTATGAGTGTTGTTTGTTTGTAACTCCTTTATGCCGAAAGTGCTGAAAAGAATTCCTGAAATAGCACTTATAATATTTTTTATCGCGTTAGTATGTTCCCTTCGGATAATTCTCAACTAATATGCAGGTAACCGGAGGCAGTAGCTAGTACTATTTAATTTAAAAAACCTCGTTGGTGTCGTGGCCGCAAACGGGACTTTTGAGCGTGGGGTCCTGGGTTAGATTTTTGGTTCAGGTAAAAAGTGTTAACGAGTTATATTAATACGAGCAATATTTCATACCATCTATGTACATAATATGGAATGCAATAAAGTATTGATTATTGAGTTTTTCTGTATATTATTTTACTAAGAGTCATTACTCACTGTCGACTTGCCGCCGGCGACTCGGTCATATTATAAAATATAGGGATCTGTACCTCTACCATGAGTTTTAAGCAATAGTATTCGTCGCTACTCGATATCGACGCCGTAAATATTTTGTATGGCAAATTTTGCAGCGCCTCTAGCGGTCACTTGCAGAACCAAAATTTGTCATACAAAATATTTATGGCGTCGATATCGAGTAGCGACGAATACTATTGCTTAAAACTCATGGTAGAGGTACAGAGCCCGGAGACCAAGCCGAGCAACAGTATTCCAAGTGCATACATTCGTGCAGGTTGGACGTTCTAATTTGACGTTTCTTCCCATTTTGCTACGTCCGGTCTGTACGACTTATCGCTGGATTTTTAATCCTTCTTAATGGTAAGAGGTACATCTAGGTCGGCCCGCCATGTAAGAGCAACTTTGTGTTTATTACCTACTACCATTTAATTTAAAACTGAACTACACTTACCCACTATAACTGCCAGTCTTGCTCTCAAACCTGACAAACATAGCATTGCCAGTAGACACAAAGTCGTGTTTCTCCATGGGTCTGCTGAAGGTGTCGCAGAAGGTCTTGATGATGCGAGCATCATCAGGTCTGGGAGCGTCGTACAGCGTGAGGGATTCTCCACAGTCACCGGTCCAAGGTTGGATTGGAGACTCTATGCGGTTGATTCGGAAACTGTTGACAAGGGATTGTGTGTTATCTTAGCTTCTTTATATACATGTTGGGGAGACAATTTAGCTATAATAACATCTGTATTTTTAAACAAGTATAACTAAATACTTAAGTAAAAGTAGCTACTTAAGTAATAATTTCTATTCTATAGGTAAGATTTTTTTAAAATTTTGAATGAAGATTTCAAACGTCAAGTAATGCCTTGATAAGATTTTACTTGGTAACAAGTAATTACTTCATTATCAATACGGGAGTAAGACACTCAACTGATTCCTTAGTACAGAAGTGGGGTAAAACGTTGTGACGTAGTCAACGTCACGTGAGCGTAGTCGTTAAGAGGGGAGATATTTACAAAAGTTAGTCTTAGGCTATCCACCGAGTAGAGCGGACGCTCCTAAAGAATTTACTGGTTCTATTAGATTACGACATATTTAAGTCTATAATGGCATAATAACATGTACTGTGAAATAAAAGTGATTGTGAATTGTTATTTTAATTCAACGCTATAAACCCTCTATCAGAAAACCTTACTGATGACGGCTGTGCTGCTAATTTTTGCCGTTATCAGTAAGCTTTTCTTTGATTGTCTTATTAATCGCTAAATTGTTATAATCACCGACATACATATATTATCCCACACCATAACTGTTTGCAAACAAACAATGTTTACGGTAAACTCGGGAATTACTGAACAAATTTTCATAGGGATTTTACCACTACGTAC
The DNA here is from genome assembly GCA_958295575.1 of Leucania comma. Taxonomy (NCBI): domain Eukaryota; kingdom Metazoa; phylum Arthropoda; class Insecta; order Lepidoptera; family Noctuidae; genus Leucania; species Leucania comma. The sequence continues at coordinate 4,569,515 of OY282470.1, read as the reverse complement.
TTGGTAGTTTAATAATATTTCCATGGACTAATACTACGAGTATTTTAATTAATTGTCGTATTCTCGGCGCCACGTTGTATAATACTATTTTTACATATATGCACATACATGACATGTATATTTCGTAATGTACACAGAATGACATTTAGGTAAGGAGAGAGTTAATGATCCTGAGGTGGTGTATTATTCTATCGAGCTCCAGCTTCTGACGTTATAAAAGTGCTCATGTAGCTTTATGTGAAATAAAAACCTTTTGTTTTTTTTCACTGTTCTGATTTTTTTATCCCAAAAAAAAAATAAGTTCCTGCAGGATATACTACAGGAGCAAAGCCAAGGGAAAATCCTAAGTATGGCGTGTTTATGTATTGATGTTGACATTATTAACATTGTTTGTTTAAACGGACGCTGTAATGAGATCCACTGTACTGGTAACAATTTTAATTGGCTGTATGACATCAAACAAAAATAATTCTTGTTTCTTTATTTTTGACGTATTTTTTTACTTCTTAATTATAAAAACTACATCAAAGTACAATTTTTGTAAAAGAAAATATTATACTCGACTCGTCCTAGCTTACATTTATTTTTTTAATTTATCTGCTATATTGCACATATGTACATTACATACTTAAATCTTTCTAGTGAATCATTCTGTCTATTAACGGAAACTGCATGGAAATTAAATCAGAAGTTTTTAAGTTTATTTCGAACAGACGCAGTGGAGGATTTTGTTGTATAATAATAAATATGCAACATTATTTTTAGTATATGCGAGACCTGAACATACTCGTAATTTGTTCAGAATTAGTAACTGAATCGATTCCAATCATTTTTTTTTTTCCCAAAATTCTATAAAAAAGCTCACTAGTTGGATAACACCGAGACTAAGGTCCGTATTACAGAACCTTACTCAAGTACTACTTAAACTGCGTTCAACCGATTACTGCTTGAGCGAAGAATCTCGACTTAAGCATTCAGTTTATTTTAGAACTAACCTCAAACTCAAATCAAACTAAACTACGCTTGAGTAGAGATTTTGATCTCTGATTACGCGAGTAAACTATCATTGTGGTAACCCTGAATAATAGTTTGTTTTCTATTGCAAATCTTTTTTTTTTTCGCACGATTAAACTAGATCAAAACCGGATGACGAGGCGGACGGCACGGTTATGTGGTTTTCTTAAATCGTGGTCAATCATCAGTAAAATTTAATCTTTTGAAAACTTGTAGGTACTTCTTCTTAAAATTTTCAAAATTATAAGGGTCATGCGTATCTCGTAAATATCTCAGGGGAACATTTAAGTTAAACGTTTGATTTGTATTATCTACTGCAAATATATATCCATTTTGATTAGGTAGGTACTCGATTCACTCCAAATCCACAAAAAAATTCATGAAAATCTATGCTCAAGCGTGGTCTCGACTTCACTTGCGAAAACAAAGATCAAATCTCGCCTCAAGCAGAGATTCTGAGCTGATTGTGATTTTAAAATAAGGAAACATTGAGTGGAGCTCAGTCAAGCCTCAAGCACTGTTCTATAATACGTAAAAAATGTCATTTTAAAGTGACATTGCTCAGGTGATTATTGATTGTAGTTTCTCTGCTCAAGTTAAGTTCTAAAATTAAAACTCCAACTGAGACTAGTTTTAAGTAATGCTTGAGTCTTGATTGTAGTTCTGTAATACGGGCCTAAGTACAATACAGGGGGGCTAAAAAAAATTTTTTATACGGCAATATTTACAAGGAATATGATTCTGATATGCAGTGAATTGAGTATGATTCGACTAATTTATGCAACCATTTTACGAACATTAGAAGAACTGCTTATGATCTGCTAGGAATTCGAAATATGATTTGCTCTAGATGAATTGCTCATGTGACGTTTTTAGGCCCGCAGGTCACGGCAGATTATAGCGGGCATTAGGAGCCGGCGCACAGCTGGTACGGGAGCAAAACCCCCCCTCAGTCGCCCGAATGGCACGGTAACCATGGACAACCAGGTAACATAGAGTTTATAATTTTGTGATTTTTCATGATACAGTTATGAAATTTTGTACATAGACTCTTTGCACAAAAATACTATACCAGTGTTAGATTATACTAAAAATAAGGCTGTGTAGGGACCAGAATTAATGTAATAAAAAATAACGGTGAACACTCATGAAATGTAAGAAAAACTTAAAAACATTATCACTCTATTTTATAAGAAAACAGCAATAAGTGTTTTTTCGCAGCTGTATGGGATCACATGTTATTACTTGTCTGCGTTCACTTATGATTTAAGTAACTGTACCAGTATCAATGCATTTAAAAATGTAATATTCTTCAAAACACAGGATTGTTTCCTAGTTTGAAGAAACGTAATCTTATTTATGTGAAATAGCCACTCTTATTTTTGATGTTTCATCATTGATGTTATTGATTGATTGATGACTGTCCTGTTGGTCTAGTTACACCCGTATTTGTAAAAAAGTAATTACTTTTTGCTAAGTAATTTCTTATAAAGTCATTACTTGATGTTGGAAATCTTCATTCAAAATTTAATTTTTTTTTAACTATAGAATACAAATTGTTACTTAAGTAGTTACTTTACTCAAGTAATTAGTTTTACTTGTTGGCGGGTGTTAGTGGCCGTGACTAGGATTTCGTGAGTTCGATTTCAACCCAGGACAATTGTTTGTGTGATGAACACGATCATTTGTTCTGTGTCTGGGTGTAATATTATGTACCTATGTAAGTATAAGTATGTTTATCAGTTGTCTAGTACTCATAACACAATCTCTGCTTAGCTTGGGACTAGACGGCGTTGTTTAATAATTGTGGAATATTATTATTATTATACATATTTATAGGCTTATATTTTTTTTCGCAGTAAATGATTACTTACTTGCTGTTTTACCTGAATAAAAATTAATATTATTATTTTATTTAAAAACTTACCTTGGGAAATATAACCTAACAACTTGTCCAGGAAAACCTTGCATCAGATAAGTGCAAGAGGTATGCGGAGGATACCAATGAGCTACCGATAGGAAGATGCCTTCAGTGTCTCCTGACTTCTTGAGGGTTTCGGCAGTCAGCAGCCAGTCGCAAGTACCGACCTTCGACCCTGGAGCCTCGACGTGTCCGGGCCAGTTGCCCACGTTGAAATGAAAGCCGGTGTTCAGAAGTGGACCTGGTGTGACAGAAAGGAAACAACTTTTACTTCTTTATAAGTTAATTTTGGTTTTTAAATAGGAATCAATGTAAAGTCATTTATTCTAAAAACGAGTTGCCAGGGCAGTTCAATTGAACAATTTTGGGAACGTTTCGATTCTCCCAGAAAATAGAAAAGAATAAACTTAATTGTATACCAAAAAGTAACACAACTTGTACATAAACTTAAATCTATGGGCACAAGGGCGGTCTTACAGCGATATCTACCAAACAACCTTGGGATGGTTCGTAAGAACTGAAAATAATACAGGAGGTAGTCTGCATGTACTGCTAACAAATAAATTGAACGTTATTTAAAAACATATTTAGGGTGACTGGTAATTAGTGACCTATACAAACACGTGATTGTAGTCATTATAACAAACAACGTTTACTATGGGAACAAACCTGAAATCGCGAAAAAAGTCAGCCAAGTTCAGCACATTTTGACAAGTTAGGCAAACATAAAATGTACTATGACTAGTAGATTTTATTCTCAATTTCAGGTTTGGTCCCATAGTAAAAGTTGTTCGTTATCATGACTGCAATCATGTGTTTAAGTATCGATCACTGATAATTACCAGTCACCTTATATATAAAATAATTAAATAGGTCCCCAAATTATAATATAAACACGTACCACTAAGGTCCCTATATAAAACACAATACATAACTACATATTTTTTATCTTTCAATCTAAACGTTTTATGGTAATGTTGTTATTGTCTCTTACTTGAATAATGTTATAAAATGTACCTGTAAATTCCTAGTGCCTGTAATGTTGGCAATCTTAATAAATAAATTAAAAAAAAGTGAAATATGTACTATTTTCTTACCTGCAGGAGAACTGACGAACTCCACAAACAGGTCCTGAGAAGTCCCGATGATGGAGTAGGGGAACTTGCCCATACCGCAGAAGGTTCCAATGACTGAAGCCGACTCATCTTTCCCATCGTAAATTCTTATGTAGTCGTAAGGACAGTTTTCTGAACCTGAATAAGAAAAATAAAATAACGCAATTATTATTTCAACTTAATTATTATGAGAAGAATTGGCTCAAAGCTGAGAACATTGGAAAGAGTGGAGAGAGGTATTTGCCCAGCAGGGGGAAAGTATAGGCTAGATATAATAATAATTATTATTATTATAAACGGAAATGGTTAAACAGAATTTAAAATTTCTGCTTAATGTTTTATTGCCAAATATTTCAAAGACTATAATTTTTTAAAGTCCTAATTTTAGTTTCGGATTTATGTAGCAACGATTTACCACTACGTTTTTTGTCTTAATATTATGTTGTTCACGTATAGGCTGTAGTCTCCTTTAAATGAAGAAACTTACGTCATATAACCCTTTGTATTATTTGTTACTTTTTTGGAATTGCATATCCTTGTTAGAGTATTTTTTATGAACTAGTGCTTGGCTACAATCCAATCCTGATGGTAAAAAAAATAGGATCCAATTAAGATAATACATTAAAAAGAACTCTTGCTTAGGCTATAAAAACCACAAATCTTCATTTTGTCTTTGTCATCTTAAAATGATTGACAGAACAGAACAATGATTTAAATTCGTACAGCATATGCATCTGTCAACGTTCTAGCAAGTGCGCTTCGGCAAGTTCCCATAATAAGAAACTCGTTTACGCTGACTTCAAAATAAAAATGTTACATTCTCCTCCAATCTGTTTCGTTTTAAATTCAGATCAACCTTCAGAACATGGTAAACCAATTGAAACTCAACCATCTGCTCAATAGCAAGCGAAACATTTCATATTCATGTAAACTGAGATAGCAAATCACGGACTATCTCCTAGACTGATATAGTACGGTCGTTTTTATCTGAGACATCCGTTCGTAACGTCAGAAAATATATGAATGTGCCAAGAATGTGAAATACTACAAGTATATAAATAAATAATTTATTATTTATTTATATACTTGTAGTATTTCTAAAACACAAAATACGTTTATTTATTATAGATAATAATTGAAACAAATACTAAATATGCAGTATTTTAATTATTATTTTATATTGCACTATGTATTATTCTTTAAGAATAATACATTTGTTTGCCTAAATTATTATTTATTGCAATAGCTCTCAATCTCTGTCTCTGTCAATATGTACTACTTAAAACGCTCTCAGACTTGATTTTACCAATATTATAAAAATAAATTAAATAAAAACTTAAGAGCAAACGAGTCGGATAATACTCGTACATGGACGTGCTATACTCAGCTACACAATTTTTCAATACGCTAGCTTTTCTAAAACATGGGTAAAGTCGGCGGTCTAAGAATTTAATATCGAGTAAGTTGCTGGCCGCTACTGATTTAATAGCGGTTATTGGATAGCCGTTATTTATGGTCTTCATAAATTGTAACACCTTTCTGTTTTATGTCAAAATGTAAGAGGAAATGCTTGTTATTTTCAGGCTCTGTTAACTAAGCTGCTGAATGAATAATTAATTAATTAATTTCATTGTTTATTTTCGGTATAAAAAAATGTATTCATAAAATTGGGGAATAATTTTGATCCTTTCCGTTGAGAACCACTTTAAAGAAATGCACTTTTTGATGACGCATTCTTACTCAATTTGTCACACTCTTTCGATCTAACTATTAAAAATGGAATTACGGTGAAAAAAATATTCTGGTGCTCTATTTTTTTTTATTAAAGAAAAACTTTTTCGTTTTTTGTAGTGTAAGGAGTCAATATGAAGTTTATTTAATTAAGTATCAAGATAATTTGAAGTAACACGATTTAAACATCAATATTGACTACAACATTAATTTCCATTATTAAATCAAATATGTCCGAACCCACTAAAAAAGTCCGATAAACAAATACTGTTAAAGTCTTGCATTCTATAAAAAAGCGATATACCGACGCCATGAGCAAACTTTATTTTTAAACCAGACTTATCGATCCACGCCCGACACCATACTGGAAAAAGTCGACGAAAACTCTGAACATGAACATACGCTTTCTATTTACACGACCAAAGTGCAATCTCATTTTATCAAGAGGCAGCCCTATTTGCTGATGCAGGCCTATTCTGATAGACACATTGGACCGGACTCGATTGCCTTTTTAGTGGAATTGAGCGCTCGAATTGGTGATTCCATCGGAACGATTGTACGCTCAGCAAAGTGGCCCATTCAAGTCAACTGTAAACGTAGTTTAGATATTGCTTGGCGTTTCAAGGAACCGTATTTAGAAAACTAATTTTCGTTCGCTAAAATTTCAAGTGTAAGTTTACCGGCCTTCCTCTCCTCAGTCCACAGTACTGAAAAACCAGGAATATTTTATCTCCCTTATTGGTTGATTTTCATGTACCTACTGTGCTTGGGATATGGGTTGGTCCAATACGGATTTGCTCAACAACCTGTTCTTCCAGAGACTATAGGATGTGCTGATGTGTGATATATGGAGATAGTATAATATGGAGTAACTTCAAACATCTTGAATACTTATATAGTTGGTCAAATTTGCGCTTCACACTCTTCTGTCATCCGTTGTGATAAATGATGCATTGTTTTGGCTTCTTGTCTACGCTAAAGCACCTTGTGTTGTCCTAGATCGGTGCAACTTCGTTAAAGCTATCAACAGCTTCAAGAACCGTCGCCTGTCCAAGAGTACAGGCCATACAGCACGGAGTATTAACATCAACGAAATTATTCATCGAACATTTCTCTGCAGAGGTATCTGTGATAGTATACCTAGTAGCTTGATGCGAGGTGATTGGAAGAGACCAGAAGTTATGGCATTAATGCCGTAAAACTTACTCCTGTTCCTTCGTTGCTTTTCATACCGGGGCCGAAACTTTCTTTCAGGAAACAATTCTTGGCCTCAATAGGCTTCGACTTCGCTGGACCCCTACGGTTAAGTGGCATTGAACTTAAGTGGTAGTGGGCAGGGTAAATTTTTCGCAGAATAGATAATGGTCGATGGGGACGGAATCTTCTAGAGTAGCGATCATGTACCAAAAGAAGGTTTTTTTGAAGGCCTTCGACAACCTGGTGAGGGTTGCAGGAATCCAATTGCTGCAAGACGTACAGGACCGGTCTTTATTCGTTATCTCGTATCTAATAGACGAACAATTTTTTTTTTTTTTTTAATTGATTGCTGAAATAATGAGGATGGTGCCATAGGTATCGACACTGCTAATGTGGCTGTTGAGCTCCTTAAAACACAAACGATTTGGCAGGTACAGTTTTGGAAGGTAGAAACGCGTAACGTCAACTTTTCAAAGGCATTTCTCACTTGATCGACACTTTGCATGACCAGAGGGCTAGCTTGTTCTTTGCTCAAAGAATTTGTGTTACCATTTAACGTAGCAATGCTGCCTTTCTGGAAACGATTACGGCGTGTTCAACTGGGCAAATTGAAGTGCCAACGGACAGTGATGTAGAGGAGTATTTCCTTGCCTAAGCGTATTTTGTATTTGTACTACACCACTACACATATTATATATATGTATGTAGTTATGTTAGGTTATATCTCGATAATTTATGTATTAGATATAATTGTTAATAAAAATTATACATATATATATATTTATTTCCTAATAAATGTATCGCTTTATATCCGTCGATCTATTTTTAGAATATGTATACGCGGCATATAAGTTGAACCAAAATGGCAATGGATTTTCGTGTTTAAATCGAAGTGTGGCGCAGTGGAGGGCGGCGCGTAGTGCTAGCAACGACGGCCATTTTAGTTCAACCTGTCAGTTTATTCTTGGAGGAATATCACAAGTAAATAGTGGTTATTTTTAGATGCTTAGACGGTAGTCTGCTAATAATTTCACTAATCTTATCTAACAACATTTACTTGGCACTAAAAGGCTACTTAATGTGGACTTATCGGCTCACGATAACTCCCCGTATTGGGGACTTAGGAGCGACTGAAAATATAAAAGCAATTCCTAAGAATCTAAAAGAGAATCCCGAATAATATAAACAACATTGGGACAAGCTTTTAATCTTGTGTATTTTTAATCAAGTTCCCCAAATATTTGGGCCACTTACCAGAGGTTATGGGTCTCATAGGACAAGTCATGATGTTTTCGCATCGTTGTCCGTCTATATTGAATTCCTCGTTTTCTATATACAGCTTTATATAGGGTAGCCTCGTATTGAGATGGTATCTAGAACAAAAAAAGATAATTAGTTACTTTCTGAAATAGTTTTTGTTATTAATCTTTTGGATACCGTAATTAAAGACACAATAGAAAGACAATAGGTGTGTGAACGCCGACGTTCGCTAGAGGTTTAAGGCCCGGTTCTACTCATTTTGACCTTTTTAAACCTGTGGAAAGCCACAAATATAAAAGAGAACACCATGAAAATTTATTTTATTAAAATTGACTATATGGCCAAGGGCAAAAATGAAAACACGATATAAATTAGTTGGCTCGATAAAAAAGAATCGCGAATCTGACCCTAATTTACGATTTCAAACGTATTTATCTACGAGATTACGTTACGGAACTATTTGAAAGTTACAAAAAAAAGCTTGTTATTTAGCTAGCGCTTCGCAAGAACAAAATTCTTGAATAGTTGTTTTTTTTTTATATAATAATAAAACCGCTGTTTTGGGGCCGCGAAGGCGACATAATCTCGAACGAAGTTCATACAAAAAAATACAGTGACTAGAACCGTCCTTAAGTAATTAAAATAACATGGCATAACCATAAAAGTTTTAATTTTTAATGTTATAAATATTTGTACGCCGACATTCACGGCTAAACATAACTGGACTCAGACACTAATTTCAATCTTTCATGCTGTTGTATATACCATGTTTACAAAAATAAAGAATATTTTATCTTATCTAAGTGGGAAAACATCAAATAGTCCCGCTCTGGATGAGGCGAGAGGGAGTGTCAGGTGTTTTGTAAAGTAATGTGTTCTATTCGTCAAACTTTGATTATCCGTCGCGTGCCGTGATTCTTTCAAACAGTCCCTCTAATTCGACCTGCAGGAACTATGAATCCTTTACAAAAGCTCTATAATCCATTCGCAAAATGATTAGACATTTACGCAAATCTTTTTTTTTGTCCGATCAACCGATTTTGACTTTTATTGCGTTGGTGGTATGACAGTTGGCGACTGCAGTTAAAGTTTGGTAACTGTTTTTTTTACTTTTAATTAAATCCTTATGTCAACGGAATAGAAATCAAAATTAGTTGATTGGACAGTAAAAAACGTATGTTTGGTTTGTTATTTTATTTCGAATGGGAGTATTTAATAGACTAACTAGTTTGTTATTGAACCAGACAAAGAAATTTCTGCTTATCCTGACTTACTGAACACCTATCTCGTTTTCCATTTGAGCTTCACAGCAATCAACATGCTTTCATCACATAACCGCTAATTCCTTCCAGTTGATTACTCACTTCACTCTCGAGTCATCTGCATGCCCTCGTCAAAGCAGGTAAGTCAAAGTGTGGACGTTCCAACATTAATGTAGCAATGTGTTAATGGACGTCGAGTGGTCAGTTAGGAGAGCATGGAATTAACCGGTAGATACCACTTTGCGATGCTGTTTCTGAGTATTGATTTGCAAGCAAGGGGTCAAATTAAACTGGTTGGTAATTTCACAGACTTGAGTTTTATTGGCAACCATTTTTATCAACATTTGGTAGGTACTAAAATGGTCAAGTGAGCTTTTTCCATCTCAATGTACTGAGAACCCGTGGTCTTTAACTGTTATCGGCTCTGCTGTGCTACTAAGGGATAGTTGTGAAAAAATTACCCGTAGCCCTGAAATGGGCCTTTCAATACATTTACTCGAAAACCTGCTCTTATCCCACTGCGTTTAGGCATGCAATGGACTATTTTCCGCACTAGTGCGAAAAAGTGCGCGTGCTGGCCCCTGCCATAATTTTATTGCGATAAAATTGTTTGTCGTATCAGGCTGGGCGCGGGTCATCAGCCCCGAGTTATAAATGTACTGAAAAACGTCGTTAGACACCCGTGCAAGTCACTGCAGCCCTCGGCTCCATAACACATTCATTTTCACGCCTATGACTCGAGTGAATTCTACCTCGGTCGCAATGACAAACTTTCTGCACTTGTATCAAAATGTATTAGTATTAAAATGTATGTATTGAAAAATTCATTTTATTTTAATAACATCGTCAAAACTTTACTCAGTGATACAATTTTCTTTGTCACTCTCAGGCCTAAAGCTCCAAAGCATTGTGTTATCTTTTATAATAAAAACGAAACTGTTGGGAGTTGACGTAAAGACTACACTAAGTGCTGTCAACTGAAACTGTACAGTCAAGAGTATAAATATGTGAGGGTCGCTAAATTCTTATGAAATTTAATCCTAAAATCTTGATACATGTTAGATTATTGTGATGAATGTGTTTTACGAGCTCGCGTCGATGTAGAAAATCATTCCAAGAAAACATCTTCCTGTAATAATAAGTGTCCTGTGTGATCAGTCCTGGAAGCTATTCCAGAGTTGACTTCACAGGATACTTCTGTCTGATTCTGGGCTATCTGTGTGCCCATCGGAATCCGTTCAGCTGTTTGAACGTGAAGTAGTGATATACATACAGACTTAGTCGTTATAATATTAGTGTTATTATGTTTTGAAACTAAATTGCGCTATGCAAGTCTTTTCTCAAAGTTCAGCACAAAAAAATTTAATCATTTTATCTTGTATATTTTTTTTTACTTTTTTATGAAATGTTTGGCATCTTTTGTTATGGTTAATTTTCTAATATGCATTTCGTTTGCGAAGAATAAACTGTTTTAATATAACATTTTTTTTTTTTTTTTGAAAACTGCTTATATCTTGCTTAAGCGTTACATATTTTTGTTGGTGACTGTACCGGGAAAACAGCGTTGACAAACAATACTAAACGCTGTGGGCCTAAACAAACACATTTGTCCGAGCCATGTCCTACCCGCATCAAAATTTCTGCCATGCTCCATGGCTTTGAAGAGCCACTCCACTGCCGTCTAATTGATTGTGCTCAAAGACCTAATTTAGACGAAGCTTATATTTTTAAACTTTACATTCTTGATGAAAGATTCAAGATTATGTTTTGAAGAGCTTGTGGCTAAATTTCAACAACAGCCCGGTTTAAGGTTAGTAGGTAAGTGGTGAGTGGTTGGGTATGTGGGTTAACTTACGAGTCAATCGCGGGTTCAAACCAAACCAGGCGCATTAATTTGTGTAAATTATTTCATCACCACTGCTCTCAAAACTGTGAAGGATAATGTAGTTGGGAAACTGGCATGACATAGAACTAAAAATTCGAAGACGTGACATCCACTAACCCGTTTTGGGCACGCGTGGTATATTACGACTCATTGTCTCTCGGGCACGCCTGCACTCGACTCCTAGAGAGAAGGCTTAAGGTGCAGTAGGGGAATATTATAAGGCTGATTATGTATGAATTTAATGATATGATCTTTGCGGTTATTAGAATATTTTTAATATCGTGCGGATTTCATCAAGCATGTGGAATTGCTCCGCATGCGGGGGGGCCGACATCACGCTCCGCATCCCGCGTGCGTATTCCGCGCATTACAATAAATACTTGTATGAAAAGGACATTTGCGGGGACTACGCATGCAGAGCAATCCCGCATGCGTGATCAAATCCGCACGATATTGAAAACGTCCTTAGTGTTTGATTAAAGAGACGCGGCGCGTAGCGCGGCGCGTCGGGTGGTCCGTCGTACATTGCCATATGTTTATGTTTGCTCGAGCGATGACGAAACGCCCAACGCACCGCGCCGCGTCTCTGTAAACACGGCCTTTCACTTTTCGATTCGAAGGACCCCAAACATTGAAATATGTATTTTTTTTATAATTAAAAAAAAATTAAAACCGCTATCAATATCAATATTGAGTTAGGACAGCTTTATAACTATAAATCCATTCATGAAATTCAGCCGCACAGCACAGCCGTGAGAGACACAATTTGTCAGTGTTTTTTTTGTTGTTTCTATACTGTGTATACGGGTATCTATGTGTTAGGTCAGTCCATGGGGGTATTTACCTCGGTCTTTTTTTACTGTGGATGAAATTTAAAAAGAAAATATGATATGTGTGTAATTATATTTAGATAATAGTTTTCATATTAAAAATAGTGATCTTGATTTTTTTTTAAAAATGAGGATTGCAAATAGTTTTTTATGATTTTCAATACTCAATACTCAATATTTTAACGCCCCAGACACTGAACTATGTGCCAGGTAATAGTAAATTTTGATACAAGTGGAGAAAGTTGGTCATTGTAACCGAGGCGAAAATCAACCGAGCCGTATAAGCGAGGACGGTGACGGACGGTGTTATGGAGCCGAGTACTGCAGTGACAAATCTTCACGGCTCCATAATACACTCGCCTACGGCTCGTGCGTATTCTGCGCCTCTCTTGTAACGACAAATTTTCTGCACTTGTATCAAAATTTACCATTACTTTCTTTATTTATATTAATTAATTTATTTAATATGTGCATAAATCTGTGGGATTTTTCAAAAGAGTCACCATGGCGTTCGAACACAAAGAGTAATTGAAAAGAACAATCGGGTTGATTTTAATTTGTATGGTATCATACCCAAACATAAAAAAGTCAATATCAGTTGGATAATAATATATACAACAACTATAGAACTATCGACATCTGACCCCCGATTCAAAGAATGCATTCCATTTCAATAATGGAATAGCATCAACGAAAACTCTTAGCCAATAAAAAAAAAATCAACTCAATTAACACTTACTTAAACGAAACGAAGTAAACCGGGTGTTACTTCGTTTCGTTTAAGTTGTACTGTTCAAATACAAACACGATAATAGACTTACCTGCAATGAAGATTTCTTGGATACACTCCAGGGTAGGCAGCCGACTGAACATAACACGTTTGCAGGCGGCAATCCCGGAACACTCGCTCGCAATACGACCTGAGAAAAATGGCTCCCGTTCATTAAGTTAATTCACTAACAAACGCTCAAAGAAATCATTATTTCTGACACGACTAGTTAGGAGTTTTCGCTGTTTTTACAGAATTCATCAAATTTTTCAACGAATTTTTAATTGCTGACTTTTAACTTGGTGTATTTTTTTTACTTGGCACGAAAAATTTTACTGTAGTAAGTAATCCTCGACTCCAATTAGTTTTAATCACTAGATTTTTTTATTAGTACTTAGGTGAGCAACGAATGAAATCAAGCATAAAACCAACGCAAGAAAATGGTGCGTACTAACAATTTTTACTACCCATATACTTTCGAAATTGTATGCCACCCTTTGCTACTCCAGCATGAGTTGCATTTTCACCCATATTGACATCAACCACAACAGCAGAAAGTGGTTATAAAAAATGCGTCAGCAAAACAAAATACGCTGCAAAAATTCTGCCCACTCACGTATATAAATAACATTCCCTGAAGCCCTTTACCCTCAAAAAGGGCTGCCATTCTAGCAATTTAAAAAAAGAAATCCCAAAATCAGCTACTACGCACCTCACTCACTTTAATTCGAGTACTTGATTACAACGTATAAATCAATGTGGGTGCAATAATAGGTGGGCAGTGAGCCCGCGCCGACAATTCTACACGATTTATAAGCCATTTCGGTCACGTACCCTCCAAAGTGGAGCCATTTGGAGCCAGTCAGAATGATTCTAGGACGCGACATTCGGGATAAGCCTCTTAAGTAATTGGTAACTGGAAGTTGATTTATGCAGTGGCCGTCGAGTGATGATTTGAAGTATTGAGTTAGTGATTTATTGGCATGGAAATTGGGTGTCACGGCTTCGAGTAGAGCTCTTGGCTGTGAGGGGCCGTAAACTTTCAGGTCACGTTCGGTAGTACTTTAAGTTCTTGAGGATGTTAAAGGTTGAATCATTAACAATACTGAATTCGATTTTTGAAAGTAATGATACTTTCAATCAACTTAACCTCTGATTTATGTTTTAAGAATTTCAAGTTCATTACATTTCAAATTCAAAGTTGAGATTCTGTCAATATAATATTAAGTGTTTTTTAGTCAAAATTATCCCCTGTATTATTTTAAATTCTTATGATCCATTTTAAGGGTGTATGGTAGATATCGCTGTCAGCGAGGTTTATGTATGAGTTGTGTTACTTTATTGGAGTACAATTTAGAGTTTATTCTATTTTATTCTATTCTATTCTTGTGTATGTGACACAATTGAAGCATATCTTGTTGGTACCACCTAATCTAATTAAGATATTTTCTTAGAATTTGTAGTGAAGTCTAACACCCGTATTTATATTATATTTACAAGTAAAACTAATTACTTGACTAAAAGTAAATACTTAAGTAACAATTTGTATACTATAGTCTTCTACCGTATAATATCAGGTACTAGTGTTACTATTTATAAATTTCTAGAGATATAAAATCTGATAGATATGATTATAACCATTCCAAAAGTGCTTTGAAAAAATATATTAAAAAACCAACTATATTCTCGATTGCACAGTTAGTTTAATATAAATCGCGAACTTTTCGTTTTCCAATGTATTTGTTTGTTACAAACGAGAATATAAATTGTTCTGAATGTGATACTAAATTATTGAAAACTTTCGCCACCAAAATTCGGCAGCCCAAATAACAATTTATCATTCACCGAATTAACTGTTACTGAACTTATTTACGGTTTTTATTACTCAGATTTTAATAAATTTACCGCTTGTGTTAAAGGGTAATTTATTTTTATACTTTTTTATGGGCTGTTTTAATTTTTGTTAATAACCTAACCTGACCTTTATTAATCCAAAAGTCATTATAATTCAAATATGTAACTTTTAACTCAGAAATTTTAAAAATTATTTAGGTATTACAAACAGAAGGATTAAAGCCCTCGTTAATATGTTCACCGTATCATTTGCTTTCAAAGGTTTGCAAACTATCAATTTTCTAGTTCAACACTATAACAAACATAAACGCGATCTTTCCATTTTAAAACACCCTTTGTGATACCAACACAGAATCGATCACACTCGAAAGTAAATGCAGACAATGCCGAATAGCTTTTCCAAACGATTTGCTTTAAAATGTTGATCACGTACGTTTGAATTCCCTTTGAAGTCGGCATCGCAATTTGGCAAATAATTTAAATAAAGTTGGGGCCGAGGACGTTGCCTTGTGGAACCCCTTATATGTTTTGTTTCATGTTTTATCTGATTTCGATGAAATAATCTTTAAAAGCAATTTGTATTGCCTGAGGTAATGTTTGTTAGGGTTGTCTTTTTCCCTGCTTTCTATAGGTGTATACTCAAATGAATCTATTATTAGATCTCGTTAGGAGCGTATGTAAAATGAGATGAGGCAATTTTGTTCCATAAATTCTTTGTTCTTTATTTATTTCTCGTCATTAATCTTTCCTTTCTTCATGGTTTGTACTTTGTGTAAGGCCTTACTTGCGTTAAATAAGGACGGTGAAATTACAGAGACTGAGAAAATGTCTTGCGTTATGAAGGTAAATAATAACGACCTGGTTGGTTTTTAAATTGTCTATAATTTATTTTAACAGCAGGAAGTTATCAATTTAATAAATTATTTTAATATCCTGGAATATTTAAAAGTTTGGTTTGGTCATCTATAAACTAATATTGATCAGCTTTATCAATACTTCAAACAAATTCATATATAATTTTATGAAATTTATTCATAAATTATTGTAGAAATAAAATTAATTTTCAATACAAGATATTATTCCTAGTATTTCATTATTTCTGAAACCATACAACTGATTACTAGTAAATTGCTTATCTTTCATTCGATTAGCATAGAAACTATTAATACCTTCATCATTCAATTTCACATTTCAAACTTGAACATCAAATATTTATAATTTACTTGCTTACTTTACTTCTTTAATTAAACATTGAACTTTATTACTCCGATAAAGTTGAATGTTTAATTATCCTGCGCTCCATAAATTAATTAGTAGATGATAGAAAAAAAAACAGCCAGGCTAACATGAAAGTGGGCTGGCATCAGTGGCCACGTCGCACAAATGCACCCGGATTGATGAGCGAGAATCATCACTTACTAGACTCCTGAGGAAAGACGATGTCGCGGTGAAGTGGTGTACGATCTGATCATGTTCGCGTGGTTAACTTGGCCAAAAATCAACAAAGATAGAGAGATTTGAAAGGAGAAGCCTAGCAATGGAACAGTACAAAGGATATCAAAAACATAATGCTTATTTTTAATTTACTCATAAGTTATAATATATTTATTACAGAGCAGATTGTGGCTCAAACCATATTAGCCGCATCTGACAATCTCCTAGATTACTTAGCTAGCTGAGGTCGATCTGTTAATGTACGAACACCTTAACGTACCGAGATTCCTCCTTGTCTTGTGGATTTCTCCTGGTATGTAAGCTGCGAGCAAGCTTACATCATACGCGTCTATGAAGCTACAAATTTAAAGACAATTACACAAAGATAGTGTTTGACGGATTTTGTCGATAGAAGCTAGTGACATACTATCTTGATAGCCTAGTTATATGTGTTTGCAAATACTTACCCAGCTACAACTTCCCCTCTTCTATTGGGATACAGTTCCGGATGTTGTCCGTAGCGCAGATAAACTTCAAATTGTTGCTCGGCTCTGCAGAGAAAATTACATTTGAAAACTTTGTACTCTACTACTGTTGCTTGGTTTAGAAAAAAAATATTGCTGAGTAATATGAAAATAGTAACATGCAATTGTCATGTCATGTTTCTGCACCACCCTAAAGTCGACGTAAGAAATGCCTAAGACAGTAAGTCTGTCTTTGTACAGTATTATTAACTAGTGCACAAGGTTTAAATAAATAAAAAATAAAAAATATATATATATTTTGCCTTCTCGTCCGATTCTAACAAGAATGTATGCCTTGAAGACATCTAAATTATTTAGATGTCTTCAAGGCTAGAGTGAATAAACTATTGCGTTTCACCATCAACGATTGCATCACTGCTATCTGGTCGGATCGTAGTCAAGCACTAGTACATCATTACAAAAAAAATCGATCAACAACTTTACCAAAAATTTATTACAAATTGTGTACGGTGAAACCATACATCAATAATGCACTAATGCTTATTCGTGCATTTTTACCCTTTTTCACTAATTGATATTAGTCGAGCGTTCAGTACACGTTTAGTGGTCTTCGCGTGTGCTCCCTCGCTCCTTTATATTTCTAAACCTTTGGTCGGATTAATATACTTTATTTTACTTTATCTTAAACAGCAGTATCATTTAAACATCTTCGTAGCCTCTACAAATTGCATTAATTTTACCAAAGTCGATCTCAAAAGTCATAATTGAATCCACAACTAATAACACGAATACTTTACGAACAAACTTCAACAATTCAATGAAGAACTTAAAATCTAGTCTACCCTTTAGTTCTATATTAAATTAACCCGTGAATGCTCACTGACCTGGAGTCGAAGCTGAAGTAAGTTTGATCAGTGAAGTTGTCGGCGTGGAACACAATCTTTACGAAGTTGGTCTCAGATATGAACGTCTGGGGCTGTTCAATTTCGCCACAGAAGAGACCTGGTTCTTTTCTGTTGGAGACGTCTGTCTTAGCGTTGCCGTCAACGATCTGTGGAGGATTTTTTTGAATGAATTATTTGGTTTCAAAACATTTTGGGAACACATTGTGAGATACTCTGCTAGAGTCTCTGTTTCCTGTTAGCTACAACCTGAGAGTTTTCAAGATTGAATAGGTTATTTTTAGGTAAGCGAGCATTATCGCTTACTATCTGGTGAGATAGTGGTCAAACGCGAGTTCATCTATACAAGCTTCTTTTTAGTATATTCGAAACCGGAAACATGGGTCTAGTATTTTTATGCAAAGAATCTGTATGTAGAAAATTTCATAACTCATCATCATCATCATCTTCCTGCCCTTATCCCGTTTTATTTGGGGTCGGCGCAACACGTTTTTTTCTTCCATTCTCTCCTGTCACTCGTCACATTTCATAACTGTATCATGAAAAATCACAAAGTTATAAGGTTAAAGTTATGTTATCTGGTTGTCTACACAAATACATGGTCACCGGGCCATAAGTATTACTGAGGGGTTGTTTTGCTCTCACACCTTGCTCACCACGCTTGTGTCTAATGCTCGCTATGACCTTCCATGACCTGTGTTGTACTTAGTCTCGGTGGTGTCCAACTTGTGACAATTTTTTTTAATATATTTTGGGATTCGATTCCCTTGTGAGCGTCGAAATATACGTATTTTGCGACATAAACCGCTGTATCTTTTTTTTTTCGTTAACTTAAAAGTTTGATTTTTTCACAGCATCAAGAGACGGTACACCTGAGTATATTTTTTTAATTTCAACTCGATACCTGCACGCATTTCCAAGATAAAGGGTCTTGACAGACAGACAGACGGACCAACAGACAACAAAGTGATACAATAAGGGTTTCGTTTTTTTCATTTTGAGGTACGGAACCCCAAAAAAATTTAGGCAAAAACTCATGGAATTGAATATGTAAGGAAATTGAGTCTTTAAAGTGTAACCATCACTTTAAAACATTCAATTTCTTTGAATTAAATATATGGGATGTTAGACTTATCCTAAATATTTTGGCATACCCTTAGTCTGAAAGGTCAAAACGTTAAAACGCATTATTTGGGGGTTAACCCGAGCAGTTTCTCCTTTTCTTCCTTCATGTTATTAGAACATGTACAGTGATTTGTCTGTAAATCGAGTGTAAGGTATGGGGTTGACATATCCGTGTGGATATCCCCTTAATAATAAAAATAGCATCACATGTCACACATTCAAACCCAGGACAAATGTTTGTGTGATGAGCACGATCATTTGTGATGAGCGTGATCGTGTATGTATTTAGAATTATATAAGTATGTTTATCAGTTGTCTAGTACTCATAACACAAGCTCTGCTTAGCTTGGAACTAGACGGAGTTATGTGATAATTGTGGCATATATATAAATATATATATCATGTAGATATATATATTTATATATATGCCACTACCATGACTTTAAAAAAAAAATTAGCATTGCCACAATAGTTTTATTATTATTATACTTGTGTTTTTACAATATAAATGCACTGTATATATTATATTTTTTACTATTTGAAAGCTGTAGATTTATTTTTGTATTTTAGAAAAATATTTTTGTATTACTTTGTCAGGTAATTTTAATAAAAAAAGATTTCCTTAAAATTTAAAATAATAATGATTTCTCAGAAACCAATAATATCAAAAACGTGGTCTCACTCTCACTTCTAGTATTTGCCTTTGTTTCTTTACCATGAAATATTTCATTGTGTATTCATTATTTTGTCCTACGAATTTATGTGATTTAGAATGAAAGTAGTACAGTAAGCTTTATATTACTGTCTTCCATTCAAATAAACGTTTAGAACATCGTTTTCGAAATACGAATTTAGAAACATTTCAAAATTTTGTCTATTTGAAATTTTAATAACATTAACAGCTAATAGCTGTTTCATCCCGAATATGCGTAAACATTTCAAATCCCAATCACGGCAAATTCTCAAAGTTTCCGAGTTTGTACCTAAACTCACAAATCTACAAACGGAGAATGATTCAATAATTACGTTCAAATTGGTCCGCTCCCAGTTCCCAGTTTCCCCAGTGCCGAGTTCTTTCACCCGTCAGGCGAGTTCAAAAATTAATTAGTTGAATTTCGAAAGCGTACGCCGACTCAATTAGTAGTACTGTGATGGCGGCCGATTTTCACGACTTGGTGACTTGGAACTTTTTGTTTCCGCGATCGACCTTTCCCCTTTTCATCGCTTCCGTTAAAGACGGTTATAAATGAGAGAAAAAAAAATATCATAAGAATCCATTCTTCCATCTTTTGATACTGCTTTTGACAGGTTTCTTGAAAAAAATCTTTTTATGTTTTCGTTTAAAAATTAAGGTTTAACCGTGTTTTTAGCAGTCGGTTCGTTTAGCAGTGGTAATTGCCCTAACTTACGAGTTGTAGGTTGTGGGTTCGAACCCAGCCAGGCGCATTACTTTGTCTAATTTATTTCATCACCACTGTTCTCGAAACGGTGAAGTAAAACATCGTGAGGAAACTGGCATATCCTAGAAATAATCGAAAACTGAAAATCGAAGACTTGTGACCACAGATATGTCAATTGACATATCTGTGCATGTGAAAATCACCAACACGCACTGGGCCCACGTGGTTGATTACGGCCCATTCTCTCTTTTAGAGAGGAGGCCTGTGTCCCAGCAGTAGGAAAATTAAAAAGGCTGATGATGATGATGATCATGCCGTGACCTGTGTTGTACTTAGTGTTGGTGCTGTCCAACTTGTGACTTATTAAATATTTTTGGGAAAAAAATTAACATGGTGTAAAACTGATTGGAATCGATTCTGTTACTGATTCTGAACAAACTACTCGTATATTCAGGTTTCGCATATACTAAAAATAATGTTGTAGATGGGCGAAGTTTGCAAACACATAAGATTTCTTTTGCAGCTCTTCACAAGTTGTAGGAAAGGTTGGATTTTTCTCAAAACTTTTAATATACACCGAAGAAAGTAGTTACCTGCATGTATCCCTTGTGGCATGTCGTACCGTTGATCAAGGTACCAACTTTGAACTTTTTAAATCTAATCCGTAGTATCCAATCCTTGGGCGACCCTCGGAAAGCTCGAAACCTGAGAAACAAAAAAGAATTTATAAGAAAAAATAACCCACGTAAGTATCATTTATTGTTATCTAACGCAAAGAAAAGGAGAACCATTATTTTTGTACAATATTGGCTCAAATAAATTACGACAATTTATCATCGGTATTATATCCAACGAAAATGCTCGAAGCTTCCTTATCGTCTAGTTTGTGTGTGTGAAAAGTATTAATCCTGACATTTTTTTTATGAGATTGTGTGTGCTCTTTGTGTAGTCCGCAGTTAGTAGGTCATTCAAGATGATCTATTGGTTTGTAATAAGACTGAAATTATATGCACCGTTAAATTTCGGTCGTTTTAATCCCGCGGAGGGTCGATTCGGTACATGAAACCCTATCGATTTGTACCGATATATTTGTAACGAGTCAATGATCTTGTAAGGGGTTGTTGGTAGTTGCGTACTAACTACCTACAGTTCATTGACCTCGATCAGCTTACGTTTACTTGAAGAAATCAATTTCGTACCTACATGCGTAAATTAATTCGAGTTTTAGAAAAAAAGTACTTTATTTTTTAATTTTATCTTTATAAATCGATAGTGTTTCATGTACCGAATCGACCCTCCACGGTATTAAAACGACCAAAATTTAACGGTGTATATTACCGCTAATATGCGTAAATCAGTTAGAGTACAGACTAACTAGTTCATCTGCAGATTATTTGAATCCGTGGAATCCTGTCCGCTAAAGTGGAAATTATTTTCAAAATTTTTATATTAACTAGATAATCTGGAGACTTCCTTAGTAATCAGCAGCCTGGCATCACAGCGGCTTAGCATGCGGTTAAGTTATAAAATACAGTTTCTTTGGTTGCATAAAACATTTTAATTCGTTGTAATCCAAAGTGTTCCGCTCACTGCCTTCTTCGATTTAAAATATATAGCATCTATTGTATTAATTGTTTTTTTTTTTTTTAAAGTAGGTAAAATCATCCAATGACATCCCCCGTCCTTGGGCGGATCGGAAGATAGTGTCAGACTCTTACTGACTAAAAACCTACTCCGTTCCTCCTTTGCCTTGGTTCCAGGGCCCTGGTATGCATTTTCATACCTCCCCAAAGCCCCAGATTAGGCTTCGACCCTACTGGGCCCCTTCAGTTTGCTGACGACTCCTTGAGGCGCGCGGGAACAGTGCGCGCCGTAAACGACTTGGGCTCGGTCCATTCTGTTACTGGACGGACGGACAGCGAGCTACCCATTGCCCGCCGTCCGCAAGCCCGCGCCTACGGTTGTATTAATTGATGCTATATGATTCAGATTGTATTTGTAGTACCACAGAATCATAATTATTTGAAGCGTTATTTTAAAATTTTGGTATTGTAGCCATAATTGCCTGTTTGTTTTTTATAAGAGACAAAGAGCTTAACACAAACACCTAATTAACCTACTAATTATTAAGCCTTAATTAGAATAGAAATCAAGATTTAATTGGACTATTCGCAATTAACGATGGTTTAACAATCATTACGCTTCATTGGTGGATTTACGATCGCAGTTTAATATATTAATATGAGCAATACCTAATCAGCTGAATAAATAACACCAAATAATAAAACAAAGAGAAGCAGTTCAGAGTTGTAGACCGCGGGTTGAAATCCAGCCAGGCGCATTACTTTGTGTAATTTATTCCAATTCTACTGCTCTCAAAATGATGAAGGAAAATCATCATCGAAAGACGTTCACTGTTGGACATAGACCTCCCCCAAGTGTTGCCACAAAAAATAAAACGTGAAGGAAAATATCGTGACGACACTGGCACGCCCTAGAACCAAAAATTCGAAGACGTATACGCACTAGGCCCGTGTGGTGGAATACGGCCCATTCCCTCTTATAGAAATGAGGCCTGAGTCCCAGCAGTGGGAATATCAAAAAGGCTGATTATGCTATGCCAATAAAATAAGGGACAGGACATGTCTGCCGTATGCCTGACTAATTGTGAGTCAAAAAGCACAGGGTTGGTACCCTGACACTGTTTCAAGACAGAATCGTGGCAGATCATGAAGAAGATGTCGGACGAAACTGGACACAATTTACCAGAAATGGGACAAGGAAGCACGGGGCTGCAAAAGTTGGAAGGTTTGATGAAGGGCCCTTGCCCTGGAAAGAAACAGATAAAGCTACAAAAAACTGGGCAAGAGTGAGTCGGACTCGCATAAAGTTGAGACTCAAATTTTATTACGAATGGAATTTTTTTTAACTACTTTATAGTTTTTAGATGTATAGGTACTTGTACTATAAAACCTTGCTTCATGCCAAATTTAAGGTGTTTAGGTCAACGGCAAGTAGAAGTAGTACCTATAACTTTTAATTCCCTTGAGAATGTTGAAATATACGTTTTTGCGACATAAACGGCCGCATCTTTTTTCTCGTTAACTTATTATAGAAGCATGATTTTTTTTACAGTTTCGAGGGACCGCGGACTTGTGTACATGGTTTTAATTTTAACTCGATACCTCCACAAGTTCCCGAGATAAAGGGTATTGACAGACAGACAGGCAGATGGACAACAAATTGATCCTATAGGGATTCCGTTTTATAATCATAATCATAATATCATAAAAAATAGACACACTTATAAGATGTCAATCATGTAACGAGGTGTGTGAAGTGTGTTTGAAGTGTGAGAATGTAGTGTGTTTGAAGGACGCCCACTAGACTCAGTCACCATGAAAATGAAAATGCTTTGATTAATGTCAATCACATTTATATTCTAAAGCA
This sequence comes from Leucania comma, assembly GCA_958295575.1. Lineage (NCBI taxonomy): Eukaryota > Metazoa > Arthropoda > Insecta > Lepidoptera > Noctuidae > Leucania > Leucania comma. The sequence continues at coordinate 4,545,881 of OY282470.1, read as the reverse complement.
GAAGTTTGTGTGTTGCTATTTTTGTTACTTCTTGTAGCTCGGAGGACGGAACAGATTTCGATAAAACGTGGTACAGGGGTAGACAATATCTTGGGATAGCAAAAAGGATACTTTATGTCTCGAGAGTATGTTCCCTTGGGACAATTTTTTACGATTGCAAGGGCGAAGCTGCTGGTTAGTAATTAAGTTATAACTGGCAATTTGATGATTTGGCAAAATTCTACGAAAAAGTTCGGTACGTTCGGGAAGTTTCGAAAGAGAAAAGACGGAGCAGAAGGATTTGTCAGACTTTTACTGACTAAAACTACACCTATGTTCGTTAAGATGGCCTTTGCGTCCCAGGACCGCAAGTTACCTTAGCAGTTGACCTATGGCCCCAAAAGGTTTCGACCCTGCTGGGCGCGGTTTTCTCTACGGGTTTAGTCCGTAAGGCGAACTACCCTTTGCTCGTCGTCCGCAAGCTACTCCTACGGTGGTTAGTAGTCAGGGTCGAAGTTTCGGCGGCTGGGCCGTGCGGATAAATGCTAGATTACTGCTCCGCAAAAAGAGGTGACCATCGATACCTCATAAGATAGAGTATGGTCATAAGAACTACTGTTTTATTTTACCCATATTAAACACCGTAGGCGCGGGCTTGCGGACGGCGTGCAATGGGTAGCATGCTGTCCGATCGTCCGGTAACCGACCAGACCGAGCCCAAGTCGTCGACGGCGCGTTCTGTTCCCGCGCGCCTCAAGGAGCTGTCAGCACACCGAAGAGACCCAGCCTGCTAACTGCAGGCAGGCAGGGTCGAAGCCTGCTGGGGTCAAGGGCCGTTTTCTGAGAGGAAGGCTCAGCCCCGGCACTATAGGCTACGAAGGAACGGGGTAGGTTTTTAGTCAGTAAGAGTCTGACACTACTTCCCGCTCCGCCCAAGGGCGGGATTTGTCATTGGATGATTTTACCTACCATAAAAAAACCCATATTAAAACCAATAAATGATTTGTATTTGTACTCTTAAAATACTCTCCTTGATCCAACAAAAAAGTCTATACGACGAGACCTGACAAAATTGATGCAAAACTCTATCATAAACGAAAACTTTCCCTGAATAAATACTCTTTTCATGTTCTTATACTTTGTAGTTTCTCTTTGATCCCTTGTTCACTAAGTAAGTAAAACTCCCTACAAATAACATCAATCATCACTCCTTTGTACAGCGAAAATGTTGGGAGTACGTGCGAACTTCGCCAAAGTTGGTAAGCTACTGACCTATATGTAGTGTGTTCGAAGTATCGATACTTAGTCGATTAGGTACTCGATACTCTTCAAGTATTTTTAGATTAGTCTTACCGGTAACAAATCACGATTAAACTGTAGGTGCTCGATACTTTTCTTAGTACTTTTCTTAGCATTTTTATAGTTATAGATAGTGGTAAAATATGTACGAGTCCATTTATTAGGGAATTGAGACGTTTTTTCATTCTTTTTTATTTATCTTATTAATAAAATACGTGTCTACTATTATATATGGTATTTTTAGGGTTCCGTACCTCAAAAGGATAAAAACAGATCCTTATAGGATCACTTTTTTGTACGTAGGTTTGTCTGTCGATCTTGAGAACGCGTGGAGGTATCGAGTTGAAATTAAAACCTCAAGTTTGCGGTCCCTTAAAGCTGTGTGAAAATCAAACTTCTAAAGCAAAAAAGGGATACGGACGTTTATGTCACAAAAAACGTATATTTCGACACTCTCAAGGGCATCAAACTACATAGGGTATAACCGGTTGACCAAGAATTCGGAAATTGGGCATAAAGCAAGGTCATATATCACGCATATAGGAAAAAATCTGATAACCAAAAAAAAAAAAAAAATTGCGTTTCGGAAAAATCTTCGAGGCTCGAATCGGGAATGGAATTATTTAGCAGGTTTGTACAGAACTCAGTGCACAAGTCCGACTCACACTTGCCCGGTTTTTTAGTAGGGATACCACTAAATAACTTCTCTAGCTCAAGGGCCTTTTACTGGCTAAAAACCACCTGTTTAGGGCTTTAATTACTCACGCCTCAAGCGAACGCCGACGTTCGCACACCTTTCTTTTGTATCTCTAATTACGGTATTGAAATGATTAAATTGGATTATAATTATTATATTTAATCTATACTGTCCCACAGCTGGGCAAAGATATCCCTCCATTCCTTCCATTGTGCCCGGCTATGCGCAACTACTTCTTGCTAATTCACTTGCTAAAGAATACATGTAAGTAGTCCCGCTATCTCCTTGGTCTGTCAGACACCATCGTGAGATTTCAGGACACCAATTTTGACTTTGACCAACACCTTAAAGTCCTCTGATAATTTAAATATTGTAATAAAAGCAAAAACCGGCCAAGTGCGAGTCGGACTCGCACACGAAGGGTTCCGTACCGTCCATAGCAAAAATGGCAAAAAATCACGTTTGTTGTAGGGGAGCCCCACTTAAATGTTATTTTCTTCCGTTTTTAGTATTTGTCGTTATAGCAGCAACAGAAATACAACATCAATGGTGAAAGTTTCAACTGTCTAGCTATTGCGGTTCTTAGGATACAGCCTGGTGACAGACAGACGGACAGACGGACGGACAAACAGTGAAGTCTTAGTAATCGGGTCCCGTTTTTACCCTTTGGGTACGGAACCCTAAAAATTATATTAAAATCAATATTTTTTTAAGAAAGTAACAATGGAGTATCTTGCTGTTTTACCTACGTAGGAAACGACCCATTGGAAGCCTAAACTAGCTTCTGACGCCCTTTATGTGTCTATGTCATGTTGGCCTATTTCAAATAAAAACCATTTGGATTATTTTTTTAAATAATGTTTTCATGGGAGATTTTATTAGCTTATCTGATGTAGATAATAATGATTATCTATAAATACCTATAAAAGAAGAAACTAACTGACTGACATATCAACACAAAATACTGGGACTAAGAATGTGTGATTTTTGTGTCTTTTAGATTAAATAGAATATTAGGTTTGTATAAATTAAATTATTATAACTGTAAAAAGTTTATTGTGAAATTTTTACTCAGCATAGCTTTAAGTTTTAAGTTTTTAAATTTAGATAATTTAATATAGTTTATATAAGTAATGATTGTTAATTTATTATTTAAGATTTCTAGTAGCCTGAAATATAGGTCCAACTTAGTTCAGGCAAAAATGCAATTGTGTGCATTATAATTGTTTTTATGTATTTTTTTACTTTAAATGTGCCACTTTTATAAATAAACGATATTCTATTCTATTCTATTCTATTCTAGTGTGAAATTTTGCACAAGGTTACCTTTCATGACGTAGGCCAAAATTCACCCCCTAAAGGGATAGAATGGGCGTTCATATTTTGTTTGGTAAAACCTACTTTCACGCAGACGAAGATGTTGGCAAATAAAAGTTTTAGAATAAAACAGAATCTTGCAGTGTCTAACATTAGCTTCCAAACTTCAATTCGGCCACTTCCCGTCAAATCATCGATATTTATTTATATTTCAATACAAACATCCTTACCTATATGTGCAAGTGAGGGGCCTCCCAAAATTCTCGGAGGTCACAGGAGGGGAGGACACGTCCTCATAGATCTCCACGGTTTTGTTGCAGTGGTCCCGTTTCGAATCTGTAACAAGGAAAGGCTATTTAATTTTGGTAAACTACAATACTGTGTTCAGTAGTTTCAGAAGAAGAATCAAAATATACGATTTTTGCGATCTATACAGCCATATCTTTTTTCCGCTAACTAAGAAATTTGATTTTTTCACAGCTTCAAGAGACTGTAGACCTGAGTTGGTTTAATTTCAACTCGATACCTCCACGCGTTCCCGGGATAAAGGGTTGTGACAGACAGCCAGACAGATAGACAGACAGACAACAAAGAGATCTTTTATCCGTTTATATAGTTCCGTTTTTTCCTTTTGAGGTCCGGACCTTAAAAGAAAGGAAATACATATTTAAGAATGATTTTATTTACCAATATGTTATTGCTAAAACAGACAACCCTATCATCAACTAAAACCCTTCACAACACCGTTTAAACAGAGAATCAATTACATCTCTCTAAACACATTTCCACTACAAAGCCCAGTGTTCATGAAAGCTGATGTTACAGCTCAAATGAGAATGAAGTCATTAACGCTAGCGTTCCTAGTAAAAGCTATTAAAATACAACATTAAAAGGCATATAATATAGAAATACGACCAAATAACGTCTGGAAATCTCATAAAAAGAATAAAAGCCGACCGTATTCGTAATTACGTGGTTCTGACGTGGTAATGAATTGGGAATATGCTTTCAAAGTGACGTTGATGTGAACGTCAAAGCCTTTGCTTTGGTACTGAAGGTTAAACGCGGCTTCTGGAATATATCTGTGTAAGAATGAGTTTTATTTTTGAATGGATTTTTTTGTACGTATGGCGTAAATCCTGGCTGACAAGTGGGTGGAGAAAATAAAAATAAATAACAATTTGAAAATGGAACATGAGGTGTACGTCGCTCCGTTTTGTACGTTTTATATTTGAATTACGAACTTCTCGTATTTAAAAAAATAAATAAAATAATATATAATAATAGCACTTTCTTTGTTTTGAATTTAGCTATTTAGGGCCGATTTTTCAATCATCAGTTAACTTCTATCTGAGGAATAAATATGGCGGTTTGACATATTTTCTATACAAAATCTGTCAAAACGTCAAAAATATTCTTCAGATAAAAGTTATCTGGCGATTGAAAAATCGGCCCTTAGTCAAAAGATTCACACAAAAGTAAAATCTAGAGGGTGTTCCAATTCTAACTTACAAGCTTCAGTGAAAAAAAAAGGAAACAAAGGGCGTGCTTAACTTTAATAGTCTACACCAAAATTGTCTTTCAGTTACTCTTTGCTTTCTAAGAGCGTGGGTTTAGGTTGCTGACATCCCTTTAAGGTGAGCTTGGATTGTCCAGACGGTTGCCAGGGAGCCAGACGGCGAGCTTCCTAGTGCTCGCCGTCCACAAGTCTGCGAAACCTGCCAGGTTTGCTGAGGTGATAACAGGTGGGGTAAGGGAGTGACCGAGTGGCGTTCAAATTGCAAAAGTAGATATAATAATAATACAATTATTTAGAATTATAGAACATATAATAAAAATAACATCAAAAACATATTTATATAGTTACAATTACAAAGATCACATACATAAATTAAACATTTGACGTAAGATCGCGTCATTAAATGATAAATGATATTTATTTTGCAAATAGGTTTTAAAAACACTTTTACACGTCAATATTTTTTTTTTCGTCAGTTTAAAATAGATGAGGCCGGTGTTTCCTAGCTGACTACCCTGAGAAGAAACACCGAAACAAACTCAGGCTCATTATTGATTGTTAAAATAAATGTTGTTCAAAAATTCCTCCACGTTCCCAATTGCAATATTTTCGATATTAGCGCACTAACAATCGTTCCAAATTACTATAAACCCATTCATTAGGCAATTTGTTGACGCGCTGATATCGTAATTCGGAACGCGGGGAGGATCACCCTTTACTCCTAAATAAATAAATGGTAACACTAGAATAAACAGAACAAAATCTCACTTTGAAACAAAATATTTCTTCAAAAAACTTTTAAATCTAGAAAACGAAAAAAAGATTTAATTTAAAAGTTGTAGAAAACCTGGAAGTATTTCAAGATGAAGGCAGTAGTAGTTCATTGCGCTCGGGGCCATAAGTAACTCCTCGGTTCCCGGTTCATAGACATTTGTCACGGGACGCGCGGGTGGCAAAGGCAATGCATCTGGACAGCCATGGTTGTTAAAAGAATTTTGATATACCTTCATTATTATTGAGATACCTAGCTATTCGATGCATTTTTTTTATATATGTCGTGGAAAACGAATTCTAGTTACTAAGTGTTTATGTTGTTTTTACTGTAGTACTAAGTAGTAAGTGAGTAGGGTGACGCCGTGACGTCACTTATTAATTATGGCGTCAAGTGGTCAGAGTCGGCATTGGAGGGCTGGGACCCCGGGAGCACAAGGCATTAAGGTCTGCGCGGGTGCGGGTGTAACACCTCTCTGATACGAAACTGTCGGTTGCCCATACATTCGTTTTACTTAGTATTGTTAGCTGTAATTGCTACTTACAATATTAATTTGAACTGTGAAAGTGACATTATAATTAATTGATTATCAAGTGCATAGTTATTTGAAATCTCTTCGGTATTAACCCAGTACCACTGAACCCAAACGATTACGGCTCTATCGCTCAGCCATTCCTGGCGCCGTCATATATTTAGAACATGTTGGAACACAGAGTCAAGGTACTATCTCTCTTTTGGGGTCAAGGTAAATCTCATTCAAGCCTCCTGAAACCCGACCAGCACCACTTTGCCTCGTGTAATTAGTATTCTTTGTATATATGTATGTATGTAGTTAATTGATATTATAAGAGCAGACATGTTACGCGCTAACATCGCATTAAGAAAACGTGGACTCGAAACTTACATATATCAGAGTCATAACAGTCGCAAACCTACAGTCGCTGATAGACAAGGACAGAGATAAGAGCCGGCGCTGTCATGCGAACGAAATCGATAATAATAATATCTTATTGTGACTGAGTGAAATCTTACCTAGTAGTCTTGATTTCAGCGGTCCACGCGCTAGAAATGAGTCACCTATCTTCAACGGTTTTGATTTGTTCTAAGATAGTTTTATGGAAATAATGTTCATTACATCCACTTCTTAGCGCCTCGGCCGCGGGTTTACCACGCGCGGACGGCGGGTGGACCACTCGGTGGTCACCCGTTGCTCACAAGCATGCCTTGCGTTATCCGCGGGCTGGTCCTGAATGGTTCACGTGTAAAGATAATGCATTGGCGATAAACCGCACCTTTTCCACAAACAATCATTTTCTTCATCTAGTAAACCTTTTTTGTACTAATAACAAATAGATTTAAAGTAATTCACGTTTAAACGGAAGGATATCCACTGATTTCCGTGGGACACTGTAGTACCCAGGGACCGTTAAGATAAGAGTTTTCTTGGTTCCTGTAGTATCCAAGAACTGTTCAAAGGTATACGGAACCGCATTGTTGGCGCAAATTCATCGCGTTTGCTGGTATGATTACTAAAAATTAGTTTTGAAAAAAGAAAAACCAACGACTAAGGGCTGATTTCATCATTTACTATAAAAACTTAGTCCAACTAAACTGATCTCAACATAATCTAGTTTAAAGACCCGAGTCGTAAACATGGCCGACAACAAAAGAATTGAAACTGAGTTTAACGTAAACTAGGTTCAATACATCGCGGTGAAACGCAAAATAAAGCTATAATCTCGATTAGTCGCTCAAACTGCGTTTTGTTTTGTATAATCGCGATTAGTTTATTGGTGAATTAAGCTCTAAATTCACCAATAAACTAATCGCGATTCGTTCAAACAAAACGCAGTTTGAGCGACTAATCGAGATTATAGCTTCATTTTGCGTTTCACCGCGATGAATTGAACCTAGTTTACGCTAAACTCAGTTTCAATTCTTTTGTTGTCGCCATGTTTACGACACGGGTCTTTAAACTAGATTACGCTGAGCTCAGTTTAGTTGAACTAAGATTTTATATTGAATGATGAAATCAGCCCTTAGCCCTTAGTCGGAATTGCGCACCGAGGGATCTGTGCAATGTTTACGTATGTAAATATTTTGATTTCCAAATCGAGTCTCGAAGATTTTTCCTAATCGCAATAAAGTAATTATTTTGTGGTATCAAACTGAGCTGAAATCAGTAGGTACTTCATATTGATTTCAGCTTAATACCTTCACGCGTTTCTGAGAAAAAGTTTTGACAGACAGATAACGAAGTATTCCTACAAAGGTTTTGACGACTAAGTTACGGAACCCTAAGAAGAGAATATTTACTTACTGCGAAGGTTATTTACACAAATGTTTAATTTACACTGTTAAAATATTTGAACTTCGTATTGATATCCGGATAAAATTCTTTCTGAAAAATGAACTAGAATAGAAAGTTCTGGAACAAACATCCTGCGAATTACAAACGAACAAAAAATGAGAACCGAGCCAGTTCGACTACAGTTATGGCGCGGCGCGGTAAGCCTTGCAGTTCTCAAACTTCCCTATTGGCTGTGCACACAGCTGCCTAGCTTCCCCAACTTGTTGGTGCTAGTTTACGCCAAAAGGCCAATTATGCCAACGTGTGTTCGAATATTTGCATATTGGCCGAACTTTGATCAACTAGTTGGAGTGTTTGTGTAATTCGTCCAACCTATTGACTGAATAGCTCGTTTGTGAAGATGCTTGCGTATTAATTTAATTTGAATTTTATTTATTTTATTTCGTTTGATTGCCATGAGTTTGAACACTCGTTAGTTACGAGTATATTTGGTTACCAAATATTTTTTTGGTAAAAAATAAATGTTTATTTTCTTGATTGAAAAACTTATTAGTATAAAACAAATAATCTTTTAACTGTTGATAATTAAAATCAATATCTATTGTAATAATATATTAAATTAATTCTGTAGACTCAGTTTTAATATTCTAACGTAATTTAGACTAATTATTGTCTGCCCACTCAAGGCCCACATAGGGACTCCCACGGATACACGTGTATAGGTTTAACATAGTCGAGGGAGTGAAGTTGAATGCTGACAAGAACTAAACAAATTAAGTCCCGTTTTGTAAAACTAATTGGCTACCACCAGCTGCACCTGCTTGTAAGTAAGAAATTAGCCCATTTAACACACACTCCTATAGAGGTTAGAAAATAGGTCGTATGCTATGTGCCATTCCATCGCCTCCTTCTGCGGAGCAGTAATGCTAGCAAAGGAAGAGGCCGCACGCGGGGGCAACGGCCCTAACGCCCCAGCCGTCGATGGGATTCCAATTTCCGGCCATTGTAGGTGCGGGCTTGCGAATGGCGAGCAATGGGTAGTTCACGGCGAGGGTTCTGTGCAAAGTTTACGTATGTAAATTGTTTGATGTTCAAATTGAGTTTCAAAGGTTTTTCCGAATCGCAATAAAGTAATTACTTTGTGGTAGCTTTAGATTAAATCAAAACATTGGAAGATAGGTGATTCGCCTCTGAGCGCGACTCGCGAGGAAGGCCTGTGGTGCTATTCTCTAAGAAAACGCAGCGCTGCCGCAACGACGAACATACGAATAGGATACATTGAATTAACAATCCAGTGTATAGGTACATTAGGTTGACAATCAAATGTTTCCTATTGGGGTGTTCGTCGTTGAGGCAGCGCTGCGTTTTTTTAGAGAAAACGCAGCATTTCACTCGGTCGCAATCGGCGAGTGACATAAACGAGGGTGATACACAAAAATATAATTTTTTTCGATTTCGCTTGTACGACATTGCCGGCTCTTATCTCTGTCCTTATCTATCAGTGACTACAAGTAGTATAGAAAGTGTGAGTTTAGAGTTCAGGTATTCTGATTGTGATGTTAGCGCGTAACTTATCTTCCCTTAAGACATATCAATGAGGCCACCACTGTTCTTCACTTCAACGAGACATTCGGCATTAATTAATTATCTGTATATGTATAATTATATTTCAGTGACTGATCTCCAAATATAATTCAAAACTCAGCCTAAATTACCGTTCTGTTCGTCTTACCAATTAACATTCGTGTAATCTGATCTTGATTCCCCGGGTACTGCCGAATAATTCAATTAGTTAACTTATATCGTGAGACATTGACGGAAATTCCGGGTAACCATCGTCTTTATAGGATTAGAGAAGCGGATGTTTCAGCGAATTGACTATCTGGGGGCTCGGCAAGCAGGGGGAAGCAGGGTACGTGGCATATAAGTTGAACCAAAATGGCGATCGACCTTCAATGCGCACAAAAAAAATCGGGTCTCAATCGGAGCAGGGGGCTGCGCGGAATCATAGCAACGACGGCCATTTTAGTTCAACTTATTTGCTGCATACTTATAATCAAGTTCTGTGTCTGTGAATATTTTGTTCGTGTAACTTAAAAAATACTTAAAATTATAAACTAACAATTTTTTTTAATCAAGAATATTACATTACGAATAGCGCTGTAGTAGTAATAGCATTTTTACTTAATTAAATAGTTAATTAAGTAAACTTGGGTACGGAACCCTAAAATGAATAGTCATTTTAGGGTTCCGTACCCAAGTTGGCAAAAACGGAACACTAATAAGGATCACTTTGCTGTCCGTCTGTACGTCTGTCAAGACCCTTTTTTCTCAGGAGAGCGCGGAAGTATGAATCTAAAACCAGTTTTCAACGAAAATCATTCTTTCGGTATATACCTATACAATTAATACTCATCAAGACCATTAAAAAAAGCTCAAAACCAAGCAATTAATACAAATCAATAGTTTTCTGGGCACTTAAAACCTAACACTCCTACCTTCATCAATAATGCACGTTGTCTAAAGTACCGTAGCACTTAAATACAATGATCCTGAAGGGGTGCTCACACGGGCAATTGCTGCTGAAAACTAGGAATAAAAAAAAAATAGAAGTATTACAGTAAAATGTTGGTAAGGGTCTTGAACAAACCCCAGGGATTATCCTGATAATCGTAACAACATTTTATGGATATTTTGCTCACTCCACTATTACTGTAGCTACGTCACTTTGTGTCTCTGATCGTTTTCAATTACTCAATATTGAGTATGCCAGCTATTCTCAGACATTTCATCCCTGCGTTATAGTTTGTTGAGATAGGAGTAAGTAACAATATTGTAGAAGAAGCTTGCCACACTTTCACTAAAATGTAGCTTAACGAATGTCAAAGAAACGGTATGACCATCCTATATTAGTAACAAATAAAACAATGAGTTAAATTAGCTTATGTATATAAACTCTGTCATCGATGTATTTATTTTTATAACTTGTTTTGGTGTAAAATAAGAAACATAACACCCACCACCACTACCACTATGACATAATTTACTTAAATAGTTTATCAATGTTGCCCAGAAACGAGCCGGGCAACTTAAAAGTTGCCCGTGTAACCGCACCTTTACCTATATTCATTCCTGTATTAATTTTTAAACACCACCAACTTGGCACTTAGTAGAATTTCAGCCCATCTGTCACTTACGGCCCGCTATCAGGTGCGTCCTCCGAAGTACTCTAACTTGAAGGGCTAGACTTAAAACTTAGTACGTTGAATTATGTAAGTTTTAAGTGTTAATAAATTAAATTGGCGAGGGTTGACTAAGTGTTGAACTTGGTAAGTACTTGTAAAATGGCGGGCTAGGTAATGTATTTTGCTTCGTTCGACCGATGATATATTTAGTTGGAGGCTTATTTTGGGTGTTTAAGTAGTTTTGTTGAAGTTTATTAATGGCAAGTGATTGAAATTTTCGAAGACTGAATTGTTTTTTAATGCGCTTACACCCGTATTTATACAAAAAAAAAAACTAATTACTTGAGTAAAACTAACTACTTAAGTTACAATTTGTATTCTATAGTTAGGAAAAAATCCAATTTTTAATGAAGGTTTCTAACCTCAAGTAATGACTTAATAAGAAATTACTTAGCAATAAGTAATTACTTCTTTATAGAAACAGGTGTAAGACATAAGTTTAAATTATTTTTACCTAGTTTTCGTCACGAATGGGCACCGTATTTTTCGTAAAAATTGTGAATGTTCTTAAAGTAGAACTTTAGTTATTTATTTATTTAAAATTTCGTAAAAAATACAACTTAAAAGCTGTAATGATATTTATGTTATACATTTTATGTTTAACAAGAATATTTCTTAATTTCTATAGGAACGAATATAATTATATGATATATAATTAGATGAGATAAGAGAGAAAATTTCTTAGGAATAAAAATAATATAATTAGGACACAGAAGTAATATTTAGTTAATGATTTATTAATGTAAGTTATATTTTGTTTTCAAGAAATTTATGGGCTTATATTTTATTATTTAGGATTATGATTTAAACAGGGAATTAGATTCTTATTACTTTGCTTTTTTTAAAAAAAATAGCCATTACTGATAACCTGGATCGCGTCTGATCAAAAAAGAAACAAAAAGGCTAAGAGTGAAGAAGCGTGCCCAGAAATGATCTTTGCACTCTTTTTAGGAAATTCGTCAAAAATGCGTGCCTATCTCCCCATCCGTATGTCCCAAACATAAGTCTAACAAAAACCTCACAGTTTTTTGTTTACCGACGACTAGTTTGAACCCCTGGGATTTTTGTCGGCTCAAAGTTTCATCCTTGAGGGTTGGGGCTATACATCACGGGAACGTCTCCCGGCATTACGTTCGCGTTACATTCCTGAGTGTCGACTAGCGTCTGTTGATTTTATTGAAAGTGATAGATGGAAACTTTGTTTACGGATATATGGGGGAATAGAGGTGGAACGTAATCGGTTTTTTTGGCAGGATGAAATGTTGGTGACCTATTTTATTCATAAAGTTCATTGAATGTAATAATAAGCATTTATTTGTGCGATAGTTCACTTCTGCTAGCGCCTTTATTCACTTGAAAGTAAGAAAAAATATTCTAAGTTAACGCCTACATCACCTTAACTGGCTAAAACCCACTCTTGTTCCTAAACAGAAGTGAGTTTTAGGCAGTAAAAGTCTGACACGCCCTCTCGCTCCGCCCAAGAGCGAGAAATGTCATAGAATGAATTATATTTATTAAATATTATATGTAGGTATATATTATATTTGTACTTTTATCTTTCTAAATACTTTCTATCCTCTCTCAAGGATTGCGTGAAATCTTAAAGCAGAACTACACTGCGTACACGTGGGCCACGTACGCCGATCTGGGCGCGTCTGTCTCCATACATTTTCTAAGGAAACTAGACTTGTAGAGCTACACTTGATCAACGCCACGCGACGTCGTTCTCCGTACAAATCAGGCGTGTTACACGTGTGCGTCAGTATAATGTAGTTCTTGCTTTAGTGTTTCCCAATAGAAAATTGTAGCTTTAGTTTGAAGTTGAAACTTAAGTAATTATTTGACCCCGCTCTTCCGATAAAATATCATGCAATTCCATAATCAATAATAAGGCTACAATTTTAAATGATGCGGTCATTCCGCGGTCATCTCTTTGTAGCGAATGCGACTGATAGCTGATAGCGACCGGTCGTGCGACCACTTTGCTGCGGTCGCAGCCGTTTAGTACAATGACCCTTGGCAGTATTTGGATGTGGTTGTTTGTAATTTATTGTGGCTCATTATAAAAATGAGGTCGCTCGGTTTTGTGGGATTTGAGGGACGTGTTGACAGTGAATGTGGAGAAATGTAGTTTTGTTCGGAAGAGAAACAGTAACTAAAAGCTGCGTCGTGCTTATTACATAATTCGCCGGATAATGACATCTTCGCGCGATTGGGCGGGGCGGATAGTGTTACTTTTACTGACTAAACACCCACTCTTGTTTCTTCGTTACCTATCATATGTTCCTTTCAGAAACCGAACCTGGCCTCAGTAGGCTTCGAACTTGCTGGGCCCCTAAGAGTTGTTGACAACTTCTTGAGGCGTGCTTGGAACTATTCGCGCCGTGGATGACTTGGGCTCGGTACTGACGGTTACCGGATGATCGGACGGCGAGCTACGCGGATACCCAATGTAATAATAATATATCACACAACGTCGTCTAGTCCCAAGCTAAGCAGAGCTTGTGTTATGGGTACTAGACAACTGATAACTGACACACTTATATATTTCTAAATACATACATATTATAGATAAATTACACCCAGACACAGAACAAATGATCGTGCTCATCACATAAACATTTGCTCTGGGTGGGAATCGAACCCACGACCCGCGGCAGTCAGGGTCACTAACACACCAAATGTGAGTGCAATGTCCCTGGTCAGTACATGAGCTGCACGTTGTAATAGCCCAAGTGCGTAGACACCTGCAGTGTACTGTTATAGACTTTTATTTAGTAACTCACCCAAAGTCAAAATCAGCTCGCGGAGGGAGAATGTTAGTAAATCTATACCCCAAAGGCCAAGGGTTTGCTTCCGAAAGGCCAAGGGTTTGCTTCCGAAAGGAAAGCCCGGCCCTGGTATCTAAGGCCACGAAGGAAAGGGGTGGGTTTTTAGTCAGTAAGAGTCTGACACTATCTCCCGCTCCGCCCAAGGGCGGAAGATGTCATTGGATGATTTTACCCACCACCAAAAAAAAAAAAAAAATACCCCAAAAGGCTTAGAGTGAAAATCTCAAGTAGGTATTTTAGACAATTTTATTTTATTGTTTCTGGAAAGACAAGGTTGATATACACAATCTACGCCTAGCGACATATACTATGTTGAATGCATACCTGGCTCGAACGAGTTTTTCAAAAAAAAAATAATAAAAAATATTGTATGTAAGAATATAAATCAATATTTTTAATTAATTGAATAAAACACTTAAGGCCCTGATCGATAGGCGAGTAAAACCGCGGTCTTATAGCTCGTCGGTAAAGCTCGCCGGTGTATCATTGGAATACGAACGTCTTGCCTGGCTCGCGGCTCGTCGTGTTTGCTTCATTTTCTACTCGGCTCGTCGTTCAAAACTGTTTTACTCGCTAGTCGATCAGTACCAAAGAGCCGCGAGTAAAACTGACGTTCTATAAAACCGCGGTATTGGCTCGTACGTCGATCACTCACTTTAGAAGTAAATTTAAATTAAATCATAATAAAAGTCTAATTTGATTTATTGCGCCGCCTGAAAAGTTACGTATTTCACAGTTACCAGCTATTCACTATAAGCCCACGATATGTGGCATTACAGTTTTCTCAAGAAACCGATAGAAAAATCCATTGCTGTAAAGTAGAACTCGGTACAAGACATTCTAAGCACAACTACATAGTACGTGGTTAGTAAACTTGCCGGGCGACTTTCTTTCATCCAAAACTTGGTCCCGGGGCGACAATGAAACTATAAGTATGTAGTGAATATGCAGTCTATGTGAAGTTTTAAGGTGCATTTTGTTACAAAAATTTTGTTACATTTTTCAGAAACATCCGACATATACGGTGCATCCGTTTATGTCGGATATTCTGATACAATGAGGCGACGTTTTACCACGTTCGGACCAGTAACGTCCTATGACGTCAGTGCAATTTGTTGTTAATAAAACGTCTAATCACGTCCAATAAAAATATGTTATTATTTGCACTACGTCTCATAACGCCAAGCTGCCATAATAAATTTTATTGGTCAAACTGTTTTCACCGCATCACTTGCAAATATTATATATCTAGATCTGCTTGTTGAAAAGTACGTTTATCAATATTTTGTATGAGAAAATATTGTGTACGCCGAATGTGTTAAAATATATAGAGTGATTGGTAATTAGTGAACGATACTTAAACACGTGATTGTAGTCACGATAACCAACAACTTTTACTGTGGGACCAAACCTGAAATCGCGAAAAAAGTCAGCCAAGTTCAGTACATTTTGACCAATTACGCGAACATAAATGTACTTACAACCAGATTTTTTTTCGCAATTTCAGGTTTGGTCTCTTAGTAAAAGTTGTTTGTTATCCTGACTACAATCACGTGTTTAAGTATCGTTTGCTAATTACCAGTCACCCTGTATATACCTATACAAGCGGTCCAGATGACAGATCTCGTCCTGTCCAAAAGCTGCCTTTTCGTCAGAAAATACATTAAGAGCCTGATTGCAGTGCTACTTTTTTATGGTGGGTGAAAATCATCCAATGACATCCCCCGCCCTTAGGCGGAGCGGGAGATAGTGTCAGACTCTTACTGACTAAAAACCTACCCCGTTCCTTCTTCCCCGTTCTTTTCGTCCTTTCTTTTCAGAAGCCAACACTTGGCCCCAGTAGTCTTCGGCCCTGTCTGTTGCAGTGCTACTTCCAATAAATATAAATAAAACGATGATTGAGTACCTATCGTGATTCATAAATTAATGAGGCAATTATAAGCAGGGACTAATTAGTTAATGAAGTTGTAACTCATACCTACCGGGTCCGAGTGTGTTTTGAAACCTTCTGGGAACCGACTTAAATATAGGCACTAAATTTCACCAAAATTGTTGTAGCCGTTTAAGAGGAGTTAGGTGACAAATACACTTACAAAAAGATTATATACATAAACATACTACCGGTTCTGACAGACGTTGTCTTATGATATCCGAAAGTTAGCAATTCATTAAAAAAAAAAATTATAACCTGATTGCAGCAAGTTCAAATGTATTTCAAAATCATCCAGGGACCCATGCAAATATGGATACAAAATTCCATTCAAGTTAAGTCGATTAGGAAGAGTTAGGTGACAAACACACGTAAAGAAGAATTACATATTTATTTTAATTCAGAATCTTTCTTTTTCGGTGGGAACTCATCATATAGGTAACCCGAGAAACAAGAGAGTGGTTTGTTTATGGTAGGTAAAATCATCCAATGACAAATCCCGTCCTTGGGCGGGGCGGTAGATAGTGTCAGACTCTTACTGACTAAAAACCTACCCCGTTCCTTCGTTGCCGATACCGAGGCCGAGCCTTCTTTTCAGAAAGCGGCCCATGGCCCCAGTAGGCTTTGACCTTGATTGTCTGCAGCTAGCAGGCTGGGCCAGTACGCGTCGTCGACGACTTGGGCTCGGTCCGGTCAGTTATCGGACGGTCGGACAGCGAGCTACCCATTTCTCGCTGTCGGCAAGCCCGCGCCTACGGTGGCCGGAAATCTGGATCAGAATCCCGGCGGCGGCTAGGACGTGAGCGCTGTTTCCTTTGCCACCGAGAGAGTGGGTCAGAATTTTGCTGACTATAACTTTACGCTGCTCCTTCATTTGCTTTTGCGTACCCGGACTGCGGTAACTCGTTCAATCACCCCGCATTAATTCAGAACCTAGACAATAGAATTGAATAAAATTATTGTACCTACCCATTCAAAAAAGATAAAGGAAAAATAAACAAAGAAAATCTCCACTCAATTACAGTAAAAGCTCAAAGACTTTCTTGCGAATGTTACAAGTCGATTCATACGTCAAACAAAGTTGATTGTTCTTGTTTTCATGAATTGAAAAACTTGTAAAAGACGTGTTTACGTCATTAAAGGTAAATCGACGTTCCTGACTCAACCGAAACATTCAAAGTCTTCAACATTAAACGTCAAATAATTAATAACGAATTTTGTTCAAAAAGATCTGAGTAGAAGATAAAACGGGGTTCTGTAAAAACTTCATAAAAACCAACTTAAAGTCCTTCGCCCGGTCGAGTGTTGAAACTTGGGTTACTCCGCAACTTGCTCGTTTCACGGCATAGCAGTACTTTTTTCCGATTATAACTTAGGTCCCAGATGGTCCTTGAGATGAATGGAGTTCCCTGTAGTGTTTAGTATGAAAATGTGTTTCGATGTTGTAATGTAAGTAGATATCAACAAACAAATTTTTATTTTTTAACCTTTTAATTAAAATGATATTGCATTAATACGAACTTAACCAATAGATTATATACATTACACAAAAACATAAATATATACACTAAAGGCTACTCCTAACTAAAATATAGCGTCAAAAAACTCCTCCGCATCGCTGTCGACTGGAAGTGTGCCCAAAAGGCTGGCGGCATTGCTACGTTGTATGGCAAAGCTTAATCTCTGACTGAGGTAAAAGCCAGCCCTTGGGTCACGCGAAGTGTCAACTAATCGTTTGGAAAGTTCTTTAAAAAGTGTATGTGCACTCGGACGCCACGGCCCAAGAGTTTCAACCCCAAACGGTTCAAAAATATAACTGCCGACGAGGTTGTTATATTTCCGCCGCTTGAAGTTCTTCGCTGCCGCATCGGCAGCACCAGCACAGCACGATGAGCTAGGAAGATGGGATGGCGCAAGAGTGTCGACACAGGCAGTAGATGTTGTAGATTTCATTTATGATTATACGTTTAACTGTAGCTTTAAACGATTGTGAGCTTGCTTCCGATTTACGGTTTTAAAAATGTGTATTAAGGAATCAACTGTGTTGGTCTCGTGGTCACAAGAGGGATTGCTTAATTAGTCTTGGGTTCGATTTCTGGGTTGGCTATTATTATTTTTTTATGATAAAAACTAGTGCTTGACTGTTATCCCACATTGTAATCAGTAATGCAATCGTTAACGGTGAGGCGAACTAGTTTACTAAGAGCCTATTCACTCTAGCCTTGAAGACACCCAAATTATTATCGGACGGGAAGACCGCAGCAGGTAAACTGTTCCAGTCCTTCGATGTACGCGGTATAAAAGACGGGGCAAAACACTTAGTCCGGACCGTAGAAGTTTCAACAATGTTAGGGTGGATATTTGCTGTACGACGTATTTAAAAAAGTGCTATTTGGTTTTTAGGTTTCTGTATTTCAATAGGGCCCTATTACTACACCTTCGCAGTCCGTCCGTCCATTTGTCTGTCCATCCGTGTGCAAGAAGGCTCTGTCTTATAAATCATAGGAAGTAAAAAAATACATTTTCACATAATGTGTATTTAGTCACAACAAATAAAAAATTAAAATAAAATTGACAGTTATTGGCATTTTTTTTGCTTGATTTTAATAGTAGTACGGAACCCATTGTGTGCTCGTCTATATTATTAACATACATCAATGAAAAGGTAAGAGGTAACGTGAATAGAACAAGGGTCTCCTAAAACAGTCGCTATTACGAAGTTACACGTCCTGATGTGCTTGAGTGCTTGGGTACGAGGAGGTTATCGGGACTATCCCAGAAGTCAAGATCCCTACCAGCATCTTATTGGATTATACATCTTTTTCCCAAGCACTTGACGTACGGCGATGTGCTACCGGTACATGGTGGGCATTCTACCCAAATGGGTAAACGCTAGCAAAAAAAAAAAAAAAATTGAGAATAAATTCATTGTACGTACAGCTAAGGAGTGGAGTTGTGTCGGAGTCTGTGTTTCCTGATCTCTACAACCTAGGGGTATTTAGTGAATGATAAATGATATTTATTTTGCAAATAGGTTTTATAAAACACTTTTACATGTCAATATTTTTTTTTCGTCATTGAGGCCGGTGTTTCCTAGCTGACTACCATAAGAAGAAACACCGAAACAAACTCAGGGGTAACCGTCTCTTTTATAATCCATACAGTAAAATATATGTAATGGTCTAATCTCATGATGACCATGCTGATTTGTCTGAGATGGTCTTTTGAAGAAAGAGCCATACAAATTTGAGTAGACCTGTCCAGTCAGTGAAAGCATTTGTCAGTATTCGCAAACCTCAACTCAGGACCTTAAACTCTCTCATCTATCTACAGTTTACTATCTAAGCTTAACTAAACATTTTAACAGGTAAAGTAATGGGAAATCGCGTGAATGGCAGCCCCATTGATTCAGGCTTCTGAGGTTTATGCTATCAACTGCGCTATTCAAATCCAACGGACTATTATGTCCTCTCAATCGATTTGGATTGAAACGTTTAGCCTTCGTGGTTTTGATAATCCAACAGTATGTACGACATGAACTGCCATAATAGAAGCAAAATCACCAAAGGATACTAATAAAGGTTTTGTTTTATTATTTTGAGTATGAATGAAAAACCTTGAAAGTGTTCGCGGAAATCGCATGATTTGATTCCGCCGCGGCGTACGGTGAATATCAACCCTTACGTTGTTGAAACTTCTCCGTCCGGTCCGGACTAAGCGTTTTGCCTCGTCGTTTATACCGCGTACATCGAAAGACTGGAGCAGTTTGCCTGCTGCGGTGCCTCATCGTATATACCGCGCACAACGAAAGACTGGAGCGGACTACTGCGGTTTTCCCATCATATTAAATAATAATAATTTATTAATTTCTCGCCACAACATTACAAAATACAGAGTAATAGCAAATATACAATATAGGCTCTTTAAAACTAGTGCGATCTACCATCATCGATTGCATCACTGCTTACCATCAGTTGGGATCACAGTCCAGCATAATGTTCGCACTTCTGGGACTCAGACCTCCTCTCTAGAAATAGGAATGGGCCGTAATCCACCATGCGGGCTCAGTGCGGGTTGGTGGTTTAGTCCGCATGATAGTAAAAAATTGTCTCATGGAAACATCATCATCATTTCAGCCAAAAGACGTCCACTGTTGGACATAGGCCTCCCCCAAAAGTCGCCATAACCACCGGTCTTGTGCGTCTCGCATCCATCGGATTTCCACAATGCTCATCAGCAAGCCTAGCCAAGTTACGACCGTTTCATTTCGATTCTCTTACGATAAACGCCTCGAGTTGGCCACGCCTCCAATTCTTTTGTTCTAGCATCATTTAAACGCTCAGTCGCGTGGTAACAAAGAAATTGGAGTCGTGGCTGTCGAGGTGTTCGACACAAGATAATCGAAACGAACATAACTTGGTTAGGGGGTGATCAGCGTTCCACCTTGTGGGAGGCCTTCCAACGCTGCGTCTTCCGGTAAGTTGTCGCCATGGGAACATCAACCCAAGATAAAAGAATTCTATACTATTTCAGGATTTTGACGAAACATGGCACAAGGGTAGACCCCTTATGCCATGTTTCGTCGAAATCCTATCGAGAGCCGATCGACCGTGAAGAAGTAGTAAGCATACACGTATACACTCACAAACTTTTACCTTTATGTATAGGATTATTGTGATATATAAGCGACCATACAAAACTAAAATGAAATAAACGTACAAGTAAATTCCAGATAGGAACCGCAGACTATTCAGGGGTTAACTCCATCAGCCATTATATGAGTTTAGTCAATACAAATTGCACCGCTGATGCCTTTATCTGGCGGGTCCATTGATATAATCCTAGCTGACTCGCTAACGAATACTAGAGGAATTGAATTTGTTAAGAGAATGCCCTGTTTTTGGGTCCAGTGCGAGATGAGGACGGTAGCGGTGTTGTGAGATTTTGTTTTTAATATTCTAGTTTTAAAATATACACCGTTAAATTTTGGTCGTTTTAATCCCGCGGAGGGTCGATTCAGTACATGAAACAATATAAAATTAAAAAATAAAGTGCTTTTTTTTCTAAAACTCGAGTTAATATACGCATGTACGAAATTAATTTCTTTAATTAAACGAGTCAATGACCTTGTAGGTAGCTGTCGGTCGTTGCGTACTACCTACAGTTCATTGGCCTCGCTCAGCTGACGTTTACTTGAAGAACTTAATTTCGTTCAAGCCTAAATTAATTGTTTGAGTAAAAAAAAAAAAAAATAATTACTCTCAATGGCTTTGCCCGTCTGACAAGTTTTCAGTTTTGTCAAGTATATAATAAATAAATAAATAAACTTTGGACAGTAGGAGACGAATTTTGAAAAAATCTTTTTTATTCTCTATTTAAATTAAAAAGGCACCTTTGTGTTATAATCGTTCTAAGTCCACGGTTTGAGCATGGTCAGGATTTTGCCTTTTATATATACCTACAAATGTAATATATTAGTTTATTTAATTGTTTCTGAAGAAAATGAATAAAACTGCTGATGCTTAATAACTTGGAACTGTTTTCTTTCTATCTTTACAACTTCTTACTTTAAAATTTCATAGTTCTCCGTCCTTCTCTGACTCACGTTCAAAAGTCACCATTTATCCTCAGTTCCTTGTATTCCCTTCCTTTTCTGACTCTCACACATTTACGCTTCATTTAATATATCGTTCATACGTTCCTTTTATCCATCTTATATATAGGGTGACTGATAATTAGTGAACGATACTTAAACACATGATTGTAGTCATGGCAACAAACAACTTTTTCTATGGTACCAAACCTGAAATCGCGAAAAAAATCTGTTAGTCAGTACATTTATGTTCGCCTAACTAGTCAAAATGTATTGAACTTGACTTATTTCTGTCGCGATTTAAGATTTGGTCCCATAGTAAAAATAGTTTGTTATCATGACTACAATCACGTGTTTAAGTATCGTTCACTATTTACCCGTCACCCTATATAATATACAACAATGACCAGCTTCTGTCAACGGCATATTCCGCAAAAAATTACAAAAATATACCAAGGAAATACTACTAGTAGTATTTCCTTGGTATATTTTTAGAGTAGATAAAACTATCCGAGTGCCTAGTTTTATCTAAATCCGTTTATCCGTTAGGCGTGAAAGCGAATGAATGAACCCCGAGCAGAAAAACACGCCATCTTTTTTTCTATTTTTTTATTTTTCAATTTTTGTTAAGCAAATTATGTAATACAACCCGTATTACATAATTTGCTTACATATATATTTTGTAATTATTAGACATCCAATGACTTCTCCCGCTCTAGGGCGGAACGAGAGGGCGTGATAGACTTTTACTGACTAAATCACACTTATGTTCTTTCTTTGCTAGGTTTTCCTTTTAGAAGTAAACCTCTGCTGGGCCTTTACGGTTTACGGTTTTACGCGTAGAACACTGCGCCTTCAAGGACATGAGCTTGGTCCGAACGATTACCGAATGGCCGTACGGCGAGCTTTCCATTATTCGTCACCCACTCTTTCGGTGGCGTTGGCTGGAAATCACGGTCAGGATTCCAATGACTGGGGCGTGAGGATATCCATTCCTTAACGTGCGGCCGCCTCCTTCATTAGCATTAGGTACTGCTTCGGAGAAGGAGGCGGCCATCTGCCATTCTTCTTCGCACACGGGTAGACCATATCTTGGGATAGTACATAATAAATAATTTATTTAACGAACACTGTTTACAATTTTAGCATCAAGTTGACAGGAAAAGAGAATAAAAATGGCCTTAAAAAATTAACAACTAGGTATAGGTCACAAACTAGGCGCAGCTCATCTTGGTGACCCAAACATTACCGTTCACAATTTGCCGTGACCGGCTAGCAATACATGGCACGTTAAGATACTGAGATACACGAAAATACATAGGATTCATTTTGTCCTTGTTGGCAGGTGGCGTAGCTAGTCCCACAGGGGCCTCCTATCAAAAATCTCACAGAGGCACAGAATAAAAAAAAGTGCTTTTTTACAAATGCTTGGTTTACCCTAAGAGACGGTTGTGGATAACATGTTGCGAATTTTTGCCCACGTCGGGGCCCCTGTACCGTGGGGACCCCGTATCATTGATACGGCAGATACGGTGGTAGCTACACCCCTGGTAGTATGTTCTATTGCAATAATTTTCTACTATTGAAGCGACTAGCAGAAACTAGTTACTTAATACTTCATCGTTAAAATCTCTTCCTTTCATAACTTGGACTACTTAAAACAGTAGATTCATCTAATTATATCAGCCCCGGCCGGTAATATGAAAAGAGACTGCAGTACTCTGTGCGGTCTGCGGATATTTAAATCTGATAAGCGCAGCTTTCCAACAATTTATCGTCTGCGCGGTTATTACGTAGAGATTTGTTTCAAGTGATTTTCGGATATTCGGATTCAGAATTTTAGATATCTTCATATGTTTGATGGAGTTTCGCAATGGATGTCTCTATTCTATGAACGTGGGGGAAGTGTGAAATGATTTTATCGGATATTATTAGCTTTTGCTCGTGATTTCGTCTGCGTAGAAGTTGAAACATAAAAGATATCAATATTAATATCAACTACGAAGCAAATCACCTCAAAATAACATTTTACCCCTTTTTAACCCCGTTAGAGGATGAATTTCAATAAATTATGTAACTTGTCTTTCATCAAATCTGTTAAAGAATTTTCATGTATAATTTGAAGTAGTTTGGACCAAGGAATCACGTTGTCCCACACAAGCTTTGTTCTCCTTTTTCACTCAAAGGTAAAATTTACAAAAATCCTTTCTTATCGGATGCCTATATATACAAAGAACATACCTTCTAAGTTTCAGATCTTTACGATCAGCAGTTAAGGCTGATCCGTGATCAGGTTGATCCATCAGTCAGTAATTCAGGACAAAATATTTTATAAGTATAGATTTAGTAAATTCAAAATAAGTTGATTTGAGAGCAGTGGTGGCTTAGTGGTAACGGCCCCGTCTTACGAGTGTACGTCGCGGGTTCAAACCCAACCAGACGCATTACTTTGTGTAATTTATTTCATCACCACTGCTCTTAAAACGGTAAAGAAAAACATCGTGAGGAAACCGGCATGTCCTAGAACCAAAATTTCGAAGACATGCGTCATCCACCAATCCGCAATGGGCCTGCGTAGTGGATAACGGCCCATTCCCTCTCCTAGAGAGGAGGCCTGAGTCCCAGCAGTGGGAACATTGTAAGACTTATTATATATATAAAATTATAGAGACATCCTGTTTTGTTTTGAATGAGATTGTGTTTAATAATGCTGCATAGTAATATTTGAAGATTGATTACAATTAGTGGCATTAACAGCTAGGTGCTTCATCCATAGCTTCAACAGATAGGTGCGATAAGACATTGCTTCTTCTTCTAGGAAGAAGAAGTTGAAAACGCATGACCCCAAGTAAAATGGGATAAGGGCTCCTGCCCTGGTCAGCGCAACACGGTTTTTTCTTCCACGCGACAATGGTTTTCAAGTTAGTGATAAATTACATTTATTTTGCAAGCAGGTTTTTAAGAAACACTTTTACGCGTCAATTTAAACTAGAAAATAAAAAAGCTTCTTCGGCCCGAACTAAGCGTTTTTCCTCGTGGTATAAACCGCTTACATCGAAGGACTGGAACAGTTTGCCTGCTGCGGTATTTCCGTCCGATTATAATTTCGGTATCTTCAAGTCTAGTGAATAGGGTCTTAAACTAGTGCGCAACACCATCAACGATTGCATCACTGCTTACCATCAAGTGGCATCGCATTCAATCACTAGTTATATCAATAAATAAAAGATGGGGCCATCGTTCCAAAATGTAATTTTACTGAGAAGTTTATGAAAACGCTTCATCGTTTTGTACTTAATTACAAAAGCCTTATTTTTTGTTAAGATAATACTTTTAAGAAAGAAAAGAAAATCAGCAACTATTCTCAGTAGAAGACACTTCTATCAAAGTTGAAAGCCTGAAGTACCTTGAAGACACTCGGTTAGTATACTTAGCTCAACATTTAAGTATTCTCGCGGAGAGTTCAGAAGTTAAACAGGTGGTGAGAAGAACTTCACACTAACGTCTCTCGTCCCGGTGTCACTTTACACATTCCATAGGACGAACTACGGATATACGGGTGAGTATTTTGGACACATAGGTCATAGGAGGAATGGTAGACCACTCGCTTGGTGCGTTGGTGACATTGTAGCGACATCTATGTCGTCACATAAGAACTAATCCTGCATCGCGCAAGTAAGATTCACGGCGCAATTGTAACATATAGAACAAACCCGAAATCATCTATCGGGCGACTAGATATAACAACTGTCTGGTCGGAGGATCCTCCCGTTTTCAATGGAGGTATGTGGGACTTTACTCTCTGTTCCACTACCTCTAAAACATTACACACATATTTGGGCAGGATTGGATCGAAGTAGCTCGCAGGTAAGTAAGTAGGTAGGGACGTATGGCAAGAGAAAGCCTTTCTTGCATCACTTTAACTCGGTGTCATGGGGTTGGGTCTGTGAAACCCGTCACATTTTATATCGCTTCTAGTTCAGTTTGCGTGTGACGTTACTGTACTTCTCAATAGCTGGAGCTGTTTGGTTGTTGATAAGTTGTTGGTAAGATGTATCGCAGGTAACACATTTGTCGTGCGGCAGCCGCAGTGGGAGTTAAACGTGCACATAATTAAATAAGGTATGTAAGACTCATCCCCGCAGTTACTGTAACAATTTCGCGCCATTTTGTAAAGTTGTTATTTTATTTATTATACGCTTGTTTTTCACTTTTCCTCTCTCCAAAATAACGATGATATTTTTGAAGAGAGGCAACGTGAAAAAAGACAGACAATGTCTGGACGCTCTGATAACATTTCGTAATTCTATCTATCATTCGAATATTTCACAAAACTTTCGAATATCTTCTAAAAACCATGTTTTTTTTTATAAAAAAAAACCTTTGAAATTTTAAGAACAATTTTCGTCCTTCAGAATCTCGATTAAATGTGGTTTCTATAGCTATATTTTTTTTACTTTTTAATTTATGAATGAAGGGCAAAAGTTTTCGTAAAATAACAGATTTTCAAAGGTCTTTACTGTATTAATTTTAGACAAAATGTTTTGATTTCAATTGTGATTTTAATAGAAACCTAGATAATATCCATAAAATATCTGTGTTTCCAAAATATCTGAGGAAAGGTGTAATAATATCATAATCAAGTAAAAGTTTATGTCTAATTTTAATTTCAGTTCTGATTTTTATTGTTGTGTTAAATCTAATTTTAATTCATCATCATCATTAACCTTTTAATGATCCCACTGCAGGGACTCAGGCCTCCTCTCTAGGAGAGGTAATGGGCCGTAATCCACCACGCGGGCCCAGTGCGGGTTGGTGGATGTCACATGTCTTCGAATTTTTGGTTCTAGGACATGCCGGTTTAATTTTAATTATGTTATGAATTTTATTTTAATTGTATTGAATTGATTTGACATATTTTGATTGTTACGAGTATATGAATCAAGGTTATCTGAATTAAATGTTTTTTATTTATAATAATAATAATATAATATTCCACAACTATCACACAACGCCGTCTAGTCCCAAGCTAAGCAGAGTTTGTTATGGGCACTAGACAACTGATAAACCTACTTATATATATCTAAATAAATACATATTATCGATAAATTACACCCAGACACAGAACAAATGATCGTTCTCATCACACAAACATTTGTCATGGGTGGGACTCGACACTAACCACTAGACCAACAGGCCAGTCAAATTATAAGGGTGTACGTTATTTCACTTACAAGTTGTAGTACTTTTATAACAATATCAACTGCGATCTCATTCACGTACCAGTATGTTTTCACGTCTGCACTCCGAGAGAAAAGTTCTTTTAGCTTTTAAACTTCGGTAAAAGAATATTTAATGTGACATTTACGTGTACAAGGAAAAAGTAAGACACCTGACATTTTTGTAAATGTATTGTATTTTTTTTTATATAAAAAAGCTTAACAGGAAGAACCACTTATAAGCATTTTCATTCAAATTAGGAATTAAATTTAAAAAGCGAATTATTGGCTGATGAACCTATATTGTCCCACTGCAGAGCACAGGCCTTTCTTCCATTCGTTCACAGAAAGGAGTGAAAATGCTAATGTTTCGTGTTTTGATCACTTTTAACTTGTTGACCACCACTGCTATCAAAACGGGGAAAGAAAACATCGTGAGGAAACCGGCATGTCCTAGAACCAAAAATTCGAAGACATGTGACATTCACCAACCCGCACTGGGCCCGCGTGGTGGATTACGGCCCATTCTCTCTCTTTGAGGGAAGGCCTGAATCCCAGCAGTGGGAACATTAAAAGGCTGATAATGATGATGATGATAAACATGTTGAGAATCAAAGCGACTAACAGTAGTTTTTGCATCTACTGTAATTAGCAATGTGTATTTTTTTTTTTTAATTCAGAAGTAGGTATTGCAATTTTAATTTTTTGTAATTCTATTGTTGATAATTAGTATAAAATAACAACAATTTCTGGACATACTAGACCGTAAAACTTAATGTTTCTAAGCCTTAATAAAATATGTTTATGTATGTCCTGCAAACGGTACTCAAGATAAGGTCCATCCAGAAAGTTAGCGAAATAAGGTCAATTATAAGCCCAACACACATAAACTTAATCCAAACTAATTCCCTAAGAACCTGTGACATTCAACTTACTCCCAATTCACCTAACTAAGTTACAAGTAAGTTAGAACAAAACTCTCCAAGCGCCGATCTATTTAGAAATATTGCTGTACTCTAACTTCAATACTCGTAACTATATTAAGACTAACGAAATAGCCAGTTTATCTAATTTCCTTTAGTACTAAATTCATGTTAGACAGTGAAGCCATCTCCACGTATGTGAGCCTTAACCCTCCAATAGAATCTAGACTTTGTTTTGTCCACGTTAGAGTATACATTCCGTTGGTACATTGAGTTTAATCAGCTGATTGCTGTGAACAACTTTTATACGTTGTAAGAACGTAATTTGTGCAGTTCGAAGATACATGGATGTCATAAAGTTGATTACACCTATTTGGCTGGATACGGCATTCGTTACTTCGAGTGCGAACGAATAGGATTGCTCGTTCTAGAAGTTTCGCCTTTATTTTAATTTTGTGTAGGTGGAAAATAAATGGTAGTATACAAGTTGCATTTATGTTGTACTGAAGTTGAATTAAGAAAATTGGGATGGAGTTTAATTTTCAGTAAATGGTTTTGGGAGTTTGTAATTGAATTCGTACGTGCGTGTTGGCATCTGAATTTGGGCCTACAGAAGGTATTCTAGCAATTTAATTTCATTGTTTACGGATCGTGTAATTTACGAAAACATTTTGGTATATAAGCAACACGTATAATACTGCTCGTTTACAGCCTACATGATTTAAATATGTAAGAAAAATGTTATTGTTCGAAAATTGTTACATTTTATGAAACAAAGCTCTACACCTATTTAGTCTGTATGAACACAATAAACTCAAAAACTACTAAAAGAATTTTCATGCAATTTTTATTAATAGGCAGAGCGATTCATTGGGCAGGTTTTTGTGCATGATACATACATATTTTAGTAGAAAAAAATTTGCAAAACACCGTACAAAGTTTTGACGGTTCCCCGTAATCTGATAAAAATAAATCATCACTGTCGTTAATCTTCTTTTTCTTAGCCATCAACAGATGGCAAATCTAGTTGTTATTTTTTCAAGTTAAATATCTTGCCTGGCTTAGTGGCAAAATCAAACCAAACGGACGGCATTGCCGTGACCAAATACTAATTCGACCACGGCAATGCTATGCGTTGACGCTACCATTAGATAACAGCGCACGTGACGTAGGATGGAAGGTGGGACAAATTTTATCCAAATCTGGCGAGACGTTTGAGCGTGAACGAGTAATATACCTTCACGTCGTTCGCCTTAAAATAATATTTGTGTGGCGCAGGTTATGGCGCCGGTTGGCCGCAACACTTTATTGTATTTCATATTAAATGTTATAGAAAAATAGTCAAAAATCAATGTGAACCCTGCTGGACACAGCAGAAATAGGAGAAAGAAAAGTGCTAAGTAGCTTTTTACGGTATTCATTTTCATAATAGAGCAAAATTCTACATTCCGAGCCTAAAAACAGGAGGCGTTTTTGAGTAAATGTAATGAAATGTTTCAAGTCGGAAATCATCCAATGCATCACCCGCTCAAGATTAGTGTGAGCAGCTATGCCAGAATTTCACTGACCAAAACCACACCTATGTTCTTCTGACGTCTTTGCGTTCTAGGACCGACTGTTAAATAATTGAAGAAATCGGAACGCTTCGGTGCAGCGTGACAGGTGCTCGAGCTCGAGGCCAATCGCGAGCCATCACTGATCTTCGCGCGAACGAAAGCTTCCGATAAAAAACGAATGAATAAAACAAGCGAACGATTTTTTTCTCCGCGTCAAACGGTGTGGTTGTCTGTATTTTTTTATTTGGTTATAAATAAAAATAAATTAAATGACTCAACTCATTTACTCAAACCTTTTTCAGTTGTCATTGCATAGTGGCATTGTACTATGCCACTATCTACAGCCTGACTGAGCTCAAGTCGATTACCGTGCGCATTGTTCCTGTGCGCCTCAATAAGTTGTCAGCAAACCGTAGGGGCTCAGTAGAGTCGAGGCCTAGTCTAGGTTCTGAGGAGGTATGAAAATGCATACCAGGGCCCTGGATCCAAGGCAGAGAAATAACAGGGTGGGTTTTTAGTCAGTAAGAGTTTGACACTATTTCCCGCTCCGCCCAAGGGCGGAATTTGTCATTGGACGATTTTACCTACCATAAAAAAAAAAAACTATCTACAGCCTTTATTATGTATCTTATTCGATCACAGTACATTGTTCCCTTGTTCCCTTAAAAAAACAAAAAGCAAGCAACTGTATAACCTTGTTAACATTTTCGCGGTTCCCCGACAAGATTGAACACTCTGTGTCGTGTCTTATTCTCGCAGAGTTCTTTGCTAACAACTTATTCAGACTGCCAAGTTAACTCCAACTGTAGTCTTTTCATTTTTATTCTATCCTCTTGTTACGTATGTGTTGGAAAAGAATTCTAGTTTTCTTTTGAGTATAAAGGTTTTTTGATCAGCGTTCTGAAAATGTTTTGTTGGCAAAGGAAGTACTTACAAAAGTTTTTGAAGACCGTCTACTGTCATTTGAATTCTGCAAACCGAACCGCACATGAAGTATCGCAAAAGCGTTATTATCGTGGTAGTTAGTGCGGTTCGTACTTAGCTACCCATTACTTATAGTTTGCTGCGCTTTGGGTGTTCAGGATTTTTCATTTTTTTTCTGCAACGCTCTATGCCCGAGACGTCGTGAGGATGGCCGTCCTCCCATAGTTGTGGTTACTAGCATTAATTTTTTGGAGGTGGCGCCCTCTTCTCATTCCAGGCAGCAGGTCCGGGCGTGAGAGTACGGTGGTACTCTATCCAAGCGGGCGGTCTGTACAATGGTGAACAGGAACCTCCTCAAATGGCTGTGTCCAGTAAAGAACTGCATAAGGTGGAAGGTAAGGATGCCGTGTTGCCTCTGTAGCCACCCCTCAAAGAGGCGACTTATTGCTGCGATTGGTGTCTGAGACTTCAAATTAACTGGTGAAATTCAAGTTGGTATTCAATCCTAGTACAGGCCATAGTCCAGAGAAGGAATGGCAGGCGGTCGCCACCTTCTGCAAAGCAGTAACGCTAGCGAATAAGGCGGCCGCACGTGGGGTGTGACTCTGATCCTGATTTCCAACCATCGTAGGTGTATTGTTTGCGGACTACGAGCAATGGGTAGCTCGCCGTTAGACCGTTCCGTAACCATCCGGACCGAGCCCAAGTTGTCAACAGCGCATAAGTAGTGTTCCATGCACGCCTCAAAGAGATGTCAGCAAAACTATAGGTGCCCAGTAGGGTCGAAGCCTACTGGTGCTAAGGGTGGTCCAAAAGAGAAAACCTGAAATGCCAGGCAAAGAAGGAAGGAAGATAGAAGTGGGAGAAATCATTGTATGATTACCAATCTAAAAAAACTGTCTTGCAAATTGCACACATTCGACGACGCAAGTTTTGTTATCAGTTATGACATTCTATTCATTTGAAAGTATTTGTGTTTTTTAGAAAGGTATAAATCACAAAAACTTAAAGATAAATTTACAAGATATATACAGGTGACTTAGTCAGATTAGCACTAACATTTGTCTGTTTTTATGGACTTGTATCTCACAATGTCAAAGCCATTACATTACTTACAACTAAAAAGAAACCCATTTTGGTACTAACAAGTACAAAACCTTAATCCATCAAAAAAGTACTTTAATATATTTTCCACTTTATCTTTGCCAGCCCCTCATAAAGCTAGATATTATCTGAAAAGATTTTCACTTAGAAAACGAAACTTGGAAATCTCGGACTACACTTGAAATCACGTAATGTTCCCTTTATTCAGGATTAAAAGGGGTCTTGTAGTGTATACTCGTAGTTTATTTTCTTGAAAATATGTTTGAGTCTGAAAAGGGTGAACGGCTGGTAGTTGTTATTTAATGTTAATCCGAACAAAATGATTATTTGATGCTGTCAAACTGAGGGCTTTTTTTTCTCGTGGGTAAAACTCATCCAATGACAACTCCCACTCTTGGACGGAGCGGAAGATAGTGTCACACTTTTACTGACTCCGCAAGTCCGCAAGCCCGCGCCTACGGTGGCCGGAAACCGGATCGGAATTACTTGCTTGATGCGGTCGGCTTCCTCCTTTGCGCTAGCATTATTGCTTCGCACTAGGCGATCGCCTGCCACATCTCCTCGCTCCGGACCATGGCCTGTACCAAGGTCCGGCGTGAGAGGTCGCCGCCGCCGATCGCCCCTACAAGGACAAGGCGATGCTCTTCGCAAATTGGGCACCCCTCTACCGTGTGGTCCACTGTGTCTTCCGGGCGGTTCACACGGTTTGAGCGTCACCTCCGCACGAATGTGGTGTGGTGCGAACTTGCCATGTTCGGTGAGAATCTGCGCCATGCGGAAGGTAAGGACGCCGTGGGGTCTTTAGGGCTGCGGGTTCGTTCGAAAGAGTTCTCGTAGCCCTGAAACGCAGGTTTTTTTTTTTTTTTTTTTTTCTTTTTTTTTATAATTGAAGGAACACTGGATTTAGTCAGTAAAAGTCTAATACTCTAGCTCTACTTACAAAAAAGCTTTCAAACCTATTATTCTAAAGATGTAACATTGATTAACACTCAATCCAATCTAATTCAAAGTTATAACTAGATATATACTGACGTCAATCGAGGTGAAGTTTTTCTTAAAAATGGTTTAGAACATTCCTAAATAATTGTTGTTGGTGATTCAATTTAAAATAAATAAACAACTAAGTACTGATAAAATTACATATATCCTGTCAATGATTTTTAACTAAACTCCATACATATTTAAAAAAAAAAAAAAGAATATAATGGTTTCTTTTTATAAATAATGTATATTTGTATATATGTACGTTCAACCCATTCCCTCTCCTAGAGAGGAGGCCTGCCATGTTTGCTCTTCACTACCCTGGGTTAACTGGTTGAGACATCCTTTGTACTTTTGTGTGGCATGAGGTTTTAATATATAATTATTTTTTTTTTTACTGTTAATGACGAAGTATAAATTACGTATCATGTCCTACTGGGGCCATGGTTTTGCTTTTGAAAGAATAACCCGGCCTTTGTATGGAACTAGGAGTGGGTTTTAGTCAGTAAAAGCATGACACGCCCTTTCGCCCCGCCCAAGTCATAGTCATTTATTCAACAATACATAGTATAAAACGAAGTCACTTCCCGCTGTCTGTACCTATGTATGCTTAGATTTTTAAAACTACGCAACAGATTTTAATGCGGTATTTTTAATAGATAAAGTGATTCATGAGAAAAGTTTTTATGTACCTATAATACATGCAAAATATATTTAATATCACCATTGCACCCGTGCGAAGCAGGGGTGGGTCGCTAGTTAACAATAAATTGTATCTGAAATACAAGGGCAGGCGCAATATAATATATTATTATAATACAATATTCCACACAACTATCACACAATGCCGTCTAGTCCCAAGCTAAACAGAGCTTGTGGAGAAACTAGACAACTGATAAACATACTTATATATGGCCAAATACATACCTACATATTACAGATAAATTACACCCGAGACAGAACTAATAATATAATATATATAATATAATATTTCCACAACTATCACACAACGCCGTCTAGTCCCAAGCTAAGTAGAGCTTGTGTTATGGGTACCAGACAGCTGATAAACATACTTATATATTTCTAAATACATACATATTATAGATAAATAACACCCAGACACATAACAAATGATTGTGCTCCTCACAGAAAAATTTGTCCTTGGTGGCAATCGAACCCACGACCTCTAGCATAGCAGTCTGGCCAACTAACCACTAGACCAACAGGCCTGTCACACAACAAATATGGTTATTGGATGATTTTCTACCAAAAAAAGGTATCATGTAGATAAAGTCACCGGCGGATACTAGCTCTTCGTAGAAAAGCTGTATTAAATATTTTGGCATACAATAAAGCATAATATATTCTTCCAACATACATATAAGAGAGTTTGCTCATAAAGTACAGCAATATAGAAATAAGAAACGAAAAATATTATGAAAGACTGCAAGAGATCCCATCATAAAATATTTCGTGGAAACTACTAAAAGTAATCTGATTCTAAGAACTGTAGGAGTAAAGCTACATACAGTATCCAATATTAGACTCCAAGCTCTGCTAAAGAACTCGTCAAAGAGTACAGAGGGTTTTAATTTGAAAAAGCATGGCTTCGAGCAAGGATTCGTACAAAAAAACAACACGACGGAGGATATTTTTTTAGTTAGTCTCCTGAAATTGTTTATACACCGTTAAATTTTGGTCGTTTTAATCCCGCAGAGGGTCGATTCGGTACATGAAACACTATCGATTTATAAAGATAAATTTTAAAAATAAAGAACTTTTTTTCTAAAACTCGAATTAATATACTCAGGTACAAAATTAATTTCTTTAAGTAAACGAGTCAATGACCTTGTAGGGAGTTGTTGGTCGTTGCGTAGTAACTACCTACAGTTCATTGACCTCGCTCAGCTGACGTTTACTACAAGAAAATAATTTTGTACATGCGTAAATTAATTCGAGTTTTAAAAAAAAGTACTTTATTTTTTGATTTTCTCTTTACGTATCGATAGTGTTTCATGTACCGAATCGACCCTCCACAGGATTAAAACGACAAAAATTTAACGGTGTATAGCTTACAGCTTGTTGAATGGTTTTCATTAAATAACTGAACTAATAAATCGCATTTGCACCAACGAACGCTCAAAATGTTAGAAAGACCTTAACCAAGGAATAATGTGGTGAAAACCATAGATTATATAAATAATAGTTGTGTTTATGATTGAGCACACTTCATTCTTTGTCCTTATTCTTGCATGACTATGTAGATATAATTCTTTAGAGTTATTAATTTTCATCCTATTTAACATTATAATTTTTCTAGTCAACCTAAAATTTTTGTGTATATATGTGGAAGCTAAAATGAAAGGTAGAAATAGCATATTTTTTTCCCAGGGATATGTTCCCTTGGGACAAATTTATAGTTCTATTTTCACGCGGGCGAAGTCACGGGCTGAAGCATGGGTAAAACGATTCCCTATGGCAAAACTGGTGCCAGATTTTCTAACTTTTTACTAAACGTACATACCAACTATCAAAAGTTAAATGACAGGTACGATCACTATCTTAACCTGCTTTCCAATGATCACCCATTCATATACCGGTCTTGAAAACGTTGCTTTACTCTGGTGATTAATTTGTGAGGGTTTTATTACTTAGTCACGAGCTCTTCATAGTAAAAAATTAAAAAAATCTAAACAATAAATAAAAAATGTTACCATTTTGTCAAACAGTATATACCGCTGCTCAAAGGACCCAAAACGGGCCCCAGAGGAACTACCGCAGAATTATTTAAAATAGACACAATACAAAAAAGGAAGTTCCTCCCGTTCTACAAAACTGAAAGGAGACAAAGCGAGAGCACTGTATTCACGACGACACAAAGCCTTAGTAACGAAAGAAATCTCTCTAGAGACACAGATGTTAATTGAAAATAGCGAAGAATTGAATTTGGTTGGAAATTCTCGGTTTTTTTTTTGTAACACACTGCAGTCGCAGCTGTGTGGAAAGGGACATTGTTTACAAAGTTTATATTAAAAAAGATACAAAGCTTTTTACCACTAGCTTCTGTCATATTGGTCTAGTGGTTAGTGGCCCTGACTGCTATGCGTTCATGGGTTCGATTCCCACCCAGGACAAAAGTTTGTGTGATGAGCACGATCATTTGTTCTGTGTCTGGGTATAATTTATCTATAATATTTATGTATGTATTTAGAAATATGTAAGTATGTTTATCAGTTGTCTAGTACTCATAACACAAGCTCTGCTTAGCTTGGGATTAGAAGGCGTTTGTGTGATAGTTGTGGAATTGTCGAATATCGGATGAAATAGATATTTATCAATCTACGCATGTGTATCTATATTTATAAAAATTTATTCAGCTTGAAAACATAACAACCAGACAGACGAAATTACTTTTGGATTTATAATATTAGTCAAGATTGATGGGGAATTTAACTGTAAGTCTAAAGCAATTATAATTTTATTCTTCTATAACATGGACAAAGCCGCGGATCGAAGTTAGTATAGTTAATTTAAATAGTAAGAAGGATTTTAACCGAAAAAAATATTAGCACGAAATGAAATTAAACAGTAATGCACTCTTTAATGCACTTCAGATATCTCCTTTTATATATTTATGCTGTGAATAAACAAATATATTTGCATTTCTTACCAACAAACAAGCTTAACTAGCACATAAAATTAATACAAACTAGTCCAGCATTTCTCTTATGTCGTTCATAGTATACACAGTTGAACAAATACTTACCACTAACAAACTTACTGTACTTTAGCCATATAAGGTAGATATATTTGTTAGTTGGAGATAATATACGGAAACATTACTTTATTTTTGGAAGTTCTTCAAGCGATATGTAACTACGCTGCCTTTGAGTGCCGTATAGTTTCTATTTGTCCCGAAAAATATGTTGTTGCTGTAGTTGTGGCAAATATCTAATTAAGTTTACAATATTTACATTCTTTTCCTCTATGTTTATCTCGTTGATGTATCCACAGTATGACTGCTGAGCGTGAGGTCCAGAATTTGGTTCCTAGGCGGAAAAAGTGCTATTAGGTTTTCCAATGCCGATTTCTTTTGTTTGCTGTCCGAAGTGTAGGACGATGTGCCTCGACGTAAAGCCGTTGGTCCTGCGTCTGATTCCTTCTTTTTTCGTATTGGATTACCATCTCATCGAACTCTGAGACTATGGGAACATAAAGTGCAACTGTGTATGCACATACGCTTAAGTGCCATATCTCTAGCGTACCTTTGAATTTGGCCACTTTGATCGAAATTCGGTCAAGAGGATTATTATTTCGAAGAGTCTTGTAAGGACTGACATTATTAAACAGTAGTTGTTAGTTAGACCAATTACATAGCTTAACCTGTTCAATTGTACTGTCCAGTATCTACAATTATTACCAAAAGAACGATATATTCCGTTGCTTCACAAAAAGAACAAGTTACATGAGAAGAATGAATACCGTAGTCATTGTCAAGGTTCTCATTACACTCAAATTGATTAAAAGTAGTGACTGTTTACCAAATACCTACTTCCACTATAGTATCCAGTATCCAAAGGCTACCAGCGAAACGATATATTACGTTGCTCAGCAAACAGAAAAAGCAAATGACGCTCAGTTTGTTGCAAACGTTCGCAAAAACTGAACTACACTCAACATGGCGAAGTATCTGACGTTAATATCGTCCGCCTTGAAAAAGGAAATATATTTTCGTGTTTTATTAAAGCAATTTTGGTCGTTCGGTAGGGTCACCGCTCTGTTTGGTATTGTTTCAGTTTTTAAAGGGACGATTGTGTTAATTGTTTATTTTTGGCTTGAATCTAAAGCTACAGTTAGCTATTTAGGTTTTGTTGCTGTTTTATTGGTAGCTTTGTCGATCATGACTTCTAATTTCCTTATCAATTTCGTAGTTTTAAATTCTTGTTTATGAAAATTACTACTTTTTTTTAAATCTGTAATTTGCTTTTGCTATGAGCAAATGTGTTGTGCTTTTGAGATATTGTCGCTTAGATTATGTCTTTCAGTAAAGGCATTTCCACTTCTATGGACTATATTAGTTTATATGGTTAAAATATCTTTCTTGTTTAGGCTTTTTGTAGCTTCGTACCTTTAAGGTGCGGATAAGATATCTCTTTCATCATCATTAGCCTTTTAATGTTCCTCTCATCTCTGTTCATCTCTTTCATAATATCTCTAAATTTTTCAATAACATGACTGTTATGGGTATCACAAATACCCATTCCATTCTAAGCCCTTGACAAGAATTTTTTTTTAGGAAATTTAAAACTTATTTCTTAAGAAACTATATATTCCATTTGATATACAGCAACTTCAGTCACATATTGTATATATAAGCTAAAGAACCAACAAAACTTCTGACGTATATTACCAATAAATAATCATGAATATCCATTCCAAAGTTATTGCATAAGTTTACGAGAAACGCAAGATTTCCCTTTTAAGAAGCAACCCTTATAAGGCAGGGGTTAATGGAGCTACCCGTAGTATGAATGTTATAGCAACTAAATCTTTTATATTACTGCAAAGGCTCCATTTTGGAAACGTATTATTGAGTCATGATTTAATTTGATATTTAAATATTAATCTCAGTATTCCTCTATATAAGGTTGGTTTTGGAGTGGAGTACTAATATTTTCTAATTAGTAATAGAATAGGCGTCTAGATATTTATCTTTGCTCAGACTTATCGTATTATTTAGTGTCGGGATTTCTCGCCATTCTTCACCAGACGTGTCTGTGTTGGGTAGTCTAGACAATTAGATTTTCTGCCTGAAGGTCTTGATTTACGTTTGACATTCAGGTAAGAGTGGGCGTTCTTAAACGCTTATTTGGGCCGACGTTGATGCTTTGGACTCAAAACCAGACAAAGTTATACGTTTTGCTCGTTACGCAATCTCAGGCGGTTACTGGAAAATTTTGAATTAGGAAATTCTTTTTTTTTTTTATTTATATAACCAGTGCTTGACTGCGATCCCACCTGATGGTTAGCAGTGATGTAATCGTTGATGGTGAATCGCACTGGTTTATTAAAAAAATAGGCTCTTAATCCTAAGATTGAGTCCCTAAGGACTCTAGCCTTGAAGACACTTAAGTTATAATAGGATGGAAAGACCGCTTCTGGTAACTTATTCCAATCTTTTTTATGTAACGCTTACTCCGGACCATAAGATCTTAAAATATTATTCGCCGTAGATTTACAACCACAAAAGTTGGGGCCCCATTATGCCATCATGCTATTAAGCTATCATGATTTCATCGTTTATAAGGAATTGGAAGTGTGCTACTCATCTTGATTCACTTTCGGAGCAATTCGAATCTGTAATTACATGTTACGTGTTATATTTAATTTGTGTATGTTGTCTTTGTAATTGTTTATGTTTTTGTTGACATTTTTATTGTGTGCATGAGCTATGATCCAGTGAAGGTCAAAATTAATGTATTATTATAGCTCTGTCTCTCTTTTTCAAACTAGATACATGATAGCCTTAAAAAGTTATAATAGATAACCAGATCTGTCTAATATGGTGTTTTAATAGGTTCTTCTTTTTATATAATGCCATCAGACAATACTAAATCATGGTTTCTAGAAATGCTTGTCGAAAACAAAATAATACTCGCGATACATTACACACACGTTATGAAATAAGGTATTTAATTAATTGTGTATTTAATAAACCTTTCTGAACTATTCATCATTAAAATAACCCTTAAATACAAATTAGTGTTTAAATGGAATAACGCTCCGATTATTCAGATCAGAATAATTACGAAAATTATAGATAAAATTGAAGGCAATATCGTGGAACTGTATTCATTTCCGATATTTGCTCCGGGCAATATTTTGCAGCCAGTGTTAAGCACATAATTCAATCAGTTATAATAATGAACTTAACTTTTAATTATGGAGTTCCTGTTTTTATTGGTTTTTACATAAGCTTGCATTCAATCGGTGGCTTAAAGTATTCAGAATTTTTATTTTGAAAATAGACCATCAAAATCAGTGTAATTGATTACTGATTATATATTATAGCCAGTAATCAATTACGCTAAAAATAATTATTAAGCTACTTTTCTAGGCTACGAAGGAACGGAGTAGGTTTTTAGTCAGTAAGAGTCTGACACTACTTCCCGCTCCGCCCAAGAGCGGGATTTTTCATTGGATGATTTTACCTACCATAAAAAAAAAAAACAATAATTTACCTCGGACAGAATTTGGACCGCGTTTTCAGTTTACTGATTGGTTTTGGCCTGAGGAACTAAATGCACTCTGGGCAGCACTTGGTCCAACTCCCATACAGAGATTGGCAATAACCTTCAGCTTTTTGCCGTAGGAACTTCACAATGCCTTTCCCACGGAAAGGCATTGTGAAGTTCCATAGCATTTTCGAGAAATGATAAACTAAATTGCAGACAAACTAAAATGTGGTAGCGACATCTATGTCGTCACAGACACAGAACTAAACTACGAAATCCTGCATCGCGCAATAAGAATTCTCTGTGCAATTTTAACGCATAAAACAGCCCAAAAATCATCTATCGGACAGCAGCCCAAATCAGACAAAAACATTCGTCTGGTCGAAGGATCCTCACTTTCCAACGGAGGTATGAAGAACTTTAAGTTGACAGCTCATTACAGCCACCTGTGGTGCTATTCTCTAAGAAAACGCAGCGCTGCCTCAATGACGAACACCCAAATAGGATACATTGGATTGTCAACCTAATGGACCTAAACATTGGATTGTTAATTCAATGTATCCTATTTGGATGTTCGTCGTTGCGGCAGCGCTGGATTTATTAGTGAATAGCACCACTGGCACCCACCCCGCACCGTCTCGTCGTCGACAGTTGTCACGGGTGGACGCCACGTTATCACCAATAAACTTTGCGTGGTCAACCAGTGGACCTCGCGTCGTCAACCAGTGGACCCCGCGTGGTCAACGAGTGAAGTCGCTTGGTCCACAAATTTTCGAGTAGTCTGATAACAATTGACACTAGGTCTACACGTGTGTTTTGTAATGTCAAATATTACAATATAGTCAAGTCGTCAATAAATCATTCGCGGGCAGTCAACGCAAGGCAGGCATGCGAGTGGTCCACCCTCCATCTTCTCATGGAGGGCTTACGACCGAGGCGATCCGGTGACGCTACGGACTTAATGTGGTGAGCGCATACCCATACAAGTCCATATATAGAATACTAGCAGTACGAGGTGAGGCGGTGCGGAGTGGGTTCCGGGTGGCTCTAATGAGCTGTCACCTTTACACTCTGTTTCGCATACCCTCTAAAATATACTATTTACTGTGTCACGAGACCAAGAAAATATCAAAATTTATCTCAGTAACAATTTGTAAGTTATGAAAACGAATACAAAAATATTGATGACCGTTCCATCCTATGAATAGAACGATATTAAAATATCCTTTCAAAAGAAAGTCCTCCACATATACGGAGGCTAAACTGGACCAAAATATTACAACGTAATAATCGTACTGGCAAAAGAAAATCCCTTTAATATATCTATTTATAGAAAGGGTACTATTTATCCCGATAAGCCTTTGATAATAAGACGGACATTAGACGAGAATGTAATGTATATGGAGAACCACGAAATAGCCTTGATGAGGATAGAGCTATTGCTTGTGACATCCCTTGATGGGAAATAAAATATGCTGCGGTCTTTCCGTCCGATTATAATTTATTTAGGTGTCTTCAAGGCTGAAGTGAATAGGCTCTTAATAAACTAGTGCAACTCTCTATTAACGACTGCAATACTGCAATGTAAACTTTAAATTTATCAGCAACACGACGTCGTAGTGTTCATGAGAACAGTAAAATAACACAAGTTAAATACTAAATATTTAAGCAGAAATACACGATAATAAAAATAACATCGGCCCGAGAATATGTACTTGTGTAACCG
This sequence comes from Leucania comma, assembly GCA_958295575.1. Taxonomy (NCBI): domain Eukaryota; kingdom Metazoa; phylum Arthropoda; class Insecta; order Lepidoptera; family Noctuidae; genus Leucania; species Leucania comma. Next base: position 4,504,720 of record OY282470.1, on the reverse strand, counting down.
CATTATTACATGAAATGAATGTAGTTGTCTTTGGGAGAAACAATTACACTCAAGTTTGCGGACAAATGTACCATCACTGGGGTCGGACAAACGATTTACAAGAACACTTTGAGGTCAGGATAGGAAACACCAAATGTACAAAAAGGTAGCATGTTGGTAGTGAAATGCGTAATTTTCGTAGAAATTTTATGTGTGATTGTTAAAGACAATGTAATGTAAACTTTTAATTCTGAGGTTGAAGTTTTTCATGAATAGGGACAAAATTTTCGAAAAAACATCACATTGATTCCCATTGATTTGTTGACTATTGCGAACAAAACTTTAAATAGTATTAGTTAATCTTCAAGCAACACAAAGTACAAAGGCGTATTTAATGCCTTTGGCATTCTTTATCAGTCAACCAAATGTGGTGACGAGCATTTTCCTTTTTCACATTTCAGTGTTTGTTCACTCATTCATTGTGGCCATGGGTGATGAGAAAGTGTCCTAAAGGGGCCTTGGAATGAAGGCAAAGAAGGAACAAGAGTGAGTTTTAGTAAGTAAAAGTCTGACGCTTTCTCCCGCCCTGTCTATGGACGCGGAGATGTCAATGGATGATATTCCCACTGAAAAAAAAAGTTTTGTTGTTTGTTTAAATGAACTAAATTGATGTTAGTTTACTTAGAACCAGTTTCTATTGCTTATTTATTCAAATCTAAATCAACAAATTGCAACTTAATTCATCACCCATCAATAAAACCGACATTTAAAATCCTAATTCAATCCCAACCTCTAATTCTAACATTCACATCGCACGGATGAATGTATCCCCCTAGGACATAAAACCGTTTAGTGGATAATGAACTGACATTAGTCGAGGAGAGTGGGGCCGAATGGGATAGTCGATTGTTTTGTGTGACTGCTGTTTTCGAATATTGCATTTTTAATTGGAAGCTCTTGTTTGAGTTGAATGTCAAACGGAATTTGAAAATAGAAGTTAATAATGGAAGGAAAAAGAAAAAAGGAGTTTTTAGCCTAATTTTTCTGAGTGAAGACCACAGGCCATTTTAAACGCATTTGAATTTCTAGTAGATATTTTTTATTAAATTGATGTAGTTTTGTATCTTGAGTGTTTGCACAAATAATTAAAATGTGGAATAAATGGCTTTGGGAATTTTTATGTAGTATTGACTACATCCGCGCTAGGTTCGGAGAAGGTCGATTGTTACATTTGCTTCCTAAGAAGTAAAAAGATTAGAATATGCTACAGCTGAATTGTTATAGGAAACAAAATGACTGTATTAAGTAACAAAAATGAAATATTTCATAAACGTGGCATACCATGAAAAGCCAAAATAAAAAGAAATAGTGCCTAAAAAGTAATAACTTATCAGTGTTTGTCAAATCGATGAAAAATGTAACTACCTACATATGTATAAATATCATCAGGTATTAATTATTATTATCAAGGCCATTATTTTTAATTTTGTTTATTTGCTATCATTTTCACAGGCTTGGAAAACCAACAAACAATTTCATACCTTCATCAATAATGGCGCGTTCGTCTCCATCAATATTCTATACACTGAATTAACTTAAGAATTTGGTCACGAGTGCAGAATCGACGCGGTAGCCTGAAAGCGGACTGGCTCCAAATGTAGCTCACTGTAGCTCTGAAGTATTATCCCACGTCCAAGAAAAATAGCACTAAGGCGGGCCAAGTAAGACTATTCATAAATAAACAAGTTACTTTGTACAAATGAAAATTCAGGGGGGTAATATCACAAATTCAGTATGATATCACAAATTCAGGGTAATTTCACAACAGCGACCGTAGCACCTCCAGAGAAAGTTTTTCACAAATAAATAAAACGCTGATTCAGGCATACCCTATTTCATACGGACTACGGACTCAATTTTCTTGAGTGCATTACGGTTACCAAATAAAATATTATTCGTTCTGGTCGGGTGGTCGTTACTTAGCAACCAGCGCAGTCATAACTCGACAACCGGGTAGTATAAACAACCGGTTACCCGATATTTTATTGGCGGATTTATGCGGATATCCGCAGGGACATGGTTTTTGTACGGGTTATTTTATGGAATTTGCATGTGGGTAGTAATGTATCGTTTTCGGAGCGGTCCGGCCTTTTGATTGGGATGGAGAGGGTAGTTCGAATTTTGTATAGCCACTTGCTGTGGGCTTTAGAATGCCTTCAAAGAAAACTGTTTATCATGTAGTGTACTGTATATCGTGGCGGTATTTAGATATTTTTTTATGTGTACGCATATATTATGTATATTGTGTTTTTGTTTTGTATAAGAAGAATGTACATACATTTTAAGTTCATTTTTCCTGCTTCAAAAAGTACCAAAAGAACAAGTACTGAAATAATGTCGTATCATAATTTATTTTTCCTATTTATTAAAGTATTTTTTTATGATATGTTTTTCACTTTTCCATTGAGTCGATGGTATGCGACATGGCTAGTTCTGTTAAATAAAATGTGTCTCTTTCTTCTTCCATAGTAAATATTCACACCATAAAAACACTACAAATCATGATTCCACCGAATAAAGTAAACACGCGCCCAACTTATTTATACAGCTACTTATATTGCAAGTATATTTGCATTTCCATCTTTTTCAATCAATCCCTTCATGTTCAGGAAACCGGGAAAGCTCGGACCCGGGACCCGTAGTCATGGCAACCAGTCAACAGCTCGAATAATTCCGATGCCAAGATTAATCGATCGACATCTGCAAAAGGCGGACAGAGTGTTTCGAGATTAGTCAATTGGGATTACTCTTTACCCTTGTCATAGAATTTTGACCTTTATTTCGTAAATCCAACGGTGATTTTCGTCTGAATTCTGGCGACTAGGGTAATAAGTTGCGGGAGCCTCGTTTGGAATAAGTGTACTGTTTATTTGAGGCTAATTTATGTGGTTCTCTTATTGTGAGCAATGGTCACGTCATAAACAGATATCCCAGTATTCTGCTGGCAGTATTTCAGTATTTTTCCGTCGAACAAATGGGAATAATGGACATGTAGTCGTAAATTGATTCTGAGATACGGTATTATTGAGATACTGATATATTTTGGCCGAAATATATAACCGATAGTAATATTAATAACATCGAAGCAGCAGCCATGGAAATAAAATTGACTGGAATCCAATTTTGAATATGTTCTTCACTCAACTATATATGGATATGGAAATTCAGCCAGACAGAACTTCTAGTAACAATGATTGATCTAGAAACTAGCACTTGGAACCGTAGTTCAATATGGAATGTTTGTGAAGCTCTCTAGAGCTAAATTTACTTCTGAAAAGTTCAAAAGCGACCAACATAGATGTAAGTTTCTGAAGAAAGATGGTTTATTACTGTATTATTGATGTTGATCGGAATAAATTCAGCATGTTTACTACAAATTTTACAAATTTGTACAAACTGAGGATCTTGATATTTAACCCCTGACGGAAAAAAGGGGTGATATAAGTTTGACCTGTCTGTCGGTCTATTTGTCTGTATGTGTATCTATCCGTGGCATCGTAGCGCCTAAACGAATGGACCGGTTTTGATGCGGTGTTTTTTTTGTTTGAAAGCTGGCTTAATCAAGATAGTTCTTAGCTAAAATTTATGAAGATTTATCCAGGTGTTTAAGGTCACCATTCTGTTCCTACATTCTGGTGCCATTGTGCTGGTCTGATACGCCCATATAGAATAATGGGTTCGGTAAAAACATTTTATAAACGGAAAAATTAAGTTAATGCAATTTGTAAACCGAGTTCGGTTTTATAAATGCCAGTAGTCCATTCACTGAATGATATGTTACTATTAACCGAAATAGTCTTATGTATAAAAATAGAATAAAATTGATTAGAGACTATTTAAAAAAAAATCCTTTATAATGATGATGAAGATCAACATTATGTAGACAAGTCTGGTAAATTATTTATTAGTTTAGTTTACTATTATAATATTATTATTAAAACTTTCTAAACGACTTGCAGTTTTAGGGTTAACCCTGATATTTTTTTAGTTAATACGTTGTTTTGGTTTCAAAAAGTAACTAATTGCTTACAATGATTAGAATCTAATAATTTTATATTTTTTTTGCGACTTGATAAAACATCCATAAAAATATTATCTAAGCTACTAGTAGTACTCCGAAATCAGAAATCAGAAGCGTTTATTTCAAATAGACCAATTACAGGCACTTTTGAATAGTCAAAATGTCGGTCAGTCCAAAAAAAAGTGAAGCTAAATTGCACGTTCCATAGCATAGATCTATATGGAGAAGAACGTGCAAGTAACTCCATAGTACTAGTGCCGAATAGTATATGCTACATATCATAAAGGAAAACTATGCACTAAATTTCAGCATTCTAGGATTAAGGGATCAGAACTTAGCCTTTTACAATATAGGTACTGATGTGGCATCATTAATATAATAATATTTGTTACAATAAAGTGAATTCTATTCTATTATCAAGTCATTTAGATTTCGTAGTGCCAGTCATCCTGAATAGTAACAAAGCCATCACATTGACTTCACAATAGACGATGGCAATCACAAAATACATTCACATAGTCATCTATATTAGAGTGAGTTCACACATGACAGCTCGGCAATCGGTAATATGAGGACGAATAAATCAATGATTGGAAGATTTAATATTTAGTGTATGATTTTAAACCATGTGATCTAATGTGGTTGGATTTGGAATAGATCCAATCATGCAAATAACGGTTGATTATAAACATATTTATAACAATGAAACAGATAATTATGATACTGGTGATGAAGATAGGAATTTGGAAAACAAAGTTGAAATATAAAATAAGAAACCGGATATTTTCAACTGTATTATTATTATATATAAACTTCACACCACATCACACACTTAAATTGACATGGACACTATGGAAGTAATGTCTTCACACAATCAAATTTACACAGAAAAACATATGTAAAAATAGGTATACGGTAAGCACGCCTCATTGCTATGGATAAAAAATTCCACAAACAAGCTGCTTGAATTATGAAAGATTGTTCAAAGAACAAAGTGAAAGAATTGATTTTGTCCAACTGCACGCAAATCTCTCTCTTCTCCAATCACATGGAAGTTAAACTCGTCTTACATTGTTTTCTAATCTCAAACAGGGAGTTCAAGTGCCATTTTTGGCAGCGTAACGTAAGATGTTGATCATATGAAAGTCCTAATGATTCTTATACGACCCAGTTTGAATACTAACAATGTCATCAAATTGCCGAAACAATACGCTTCACAACACAGACGATAGCAATCAGTGTTAGTGCCAATATACACAACGGCACACAAGGGCACAGAACGGCACACAACGGCAGACGATAGGTGACGACATAACTGAGCCATCTGGATCAATGATTGGATAACGTATCGGTATACGACTCTACGTGGAATATTTGTTGCCAAAGATGGAAATCAAAGACAAATATCCAATCTGAATATCTGATGAGGGATTCGAGATAAATTAGGTTGGTGTAACTTATCTGCTTTAGGTACTGTGTGCTTGGTTTGTTATTTAAATTATTGTATTTTTGGAAGTCAAGTTTTAGTATTGAAAGATTAAATTTATGGTACCAAAAAAGGAATAAAGAGATATATTATTAAAATTAATATGGGATGTAAGTGGCAAAATTCGAAAAAAATCATATTAAAAGAACAATATTCTATAATAACATGCACACAATATTCACAGATCATACCAAATCAAGCGTAAATTTCAAATAAACCATTTACAGGCAGACATGGACAAGAGTTTCCATGGAGTTTCTTGCACATCCTTAAATCATGTTATATATTACAGACTAGCTTCTGCCAGCAGCTTGCCCACGTGAATGTAGAAAATATATAGCCAATATTACTTAGTGAAAATGTAGCTTTCGAATAGTGAAAGAATTTTATAAAATCGGTGAAGTATTTTTTGAGTTAAATCGTAACATACAAACAAACGAACGCAAAATCAAATCTTTCCCTTTATACAATTAGTTTAGATATATCGATTACCCATTTCTCGTTGCTTTTACATCATGTACTTTTATAATTTAGTAAAAATAATGTGGATAAATTAAAAATAAGCCTCAATTATTATTTAGGTGTCCCAAAGTATATTTGTATTCGATTGTCATTCCAAATAGAAACATAGTCATCAAATTAATTGAATGGCACATGATAGTAATCACAAGTCCTGATACTCATTAGTGTTAGTGTCCAATTACAGGACTCGCAACGGCCGTGTAATCTAGATGTTTATCTGGCAACATATCTGATTGGATATTGTTTTTAATTAATATTTATTTTTTAATCTCTTCGGTAATGATCAAGAAGTTAGAAAGAGGAGGGGTGAAACCCATGTTACTAAAATAGTAATGAGTATACATGTGGATGGATGGGAAAGGGAGAAGGAGGTCACAGAAGAAATGGATGTATTATCTGAAGAGTGATATGAAAGAAAAAGGAGTAATAATATTATTAATTATAATATTATTATTATAATATTATTTGACTGGCCTGTTGGTCTAGTGGTTAGTGGCCCCGACTGCTATGCCGGAGGTCATATTCCCACCTAGGACAAATGTTTGTGTGATGAGCACGACGATCATTTGTTCTGTGTCTGGGTGTTATTTATCTATAATATGTATGTATTTAGAAATATTTAGGTATGTTTATCAGCTGTATGGTACCTATAACAAAAGCTCTCCTTAGCTTGAGACTAGTCGGTGTTGCTTGATAGTAGTAGAAATATTATTATTATATTATTAATATGACGATTGATAGGACAGAATGTAAGAAAAAAAACATATTAAGCCGATCCTAATTAACACGGGACAAGAACAGGAAGATGATGACTGATTGAGCGCAACTCGTCAATCAGTAAACGTTTGACAGTCGTTACGAAAAGTCTAATCAAGTCTCTCGAAAGTGTATCGATCAGACTTGTTAAGGAATATCGTGTTACACAGTAACTGGGTCGTAAAATATTGGTCTTTAGTATTTGGAGGCCGAACAGAGAGTAAAGTTCCACATACCTCCGTTAAAAAGGGAGGATCCTACGATCAGACAGGTGTTATATCTGGTGGGCTTCTGCCCGATTCATGACTTGAGGCTGTTCTGTATGTTCAAATCGCGCGGAGAATGTTACTTCCACGATGCAGGATTAGTTCATTTGTGACGACATAGATGTCACAACAAGTATCATCGGATTACAAAAAAAAAAAATGAAATTTTTCAACAATGGTGATGAAAGAGTGAAAAACAAATACAGATGACATATACTTTTTCTGAAAAGTCTTAATTATATTATGTTTCTATATAATTATGGAATCGTGCATGTCAACAATTTCAGTATAAAAATGGAGTACTTAAGTACCTAAGTTTAAGCCGCTATTAGCCTTAATCCGAATAGTATAACTTTTTGAACGTTAACTGTATTAAAATGGGAAAAAAGCTGTAATGTTAATATTCTACCTGGCCTAATTATATGACAGGTGGTAGTGCTCGCAGAGTGCTTAAGTTTTGTTGAAAAATTATGCGTCATAATTTTAGCTATACGTCATCTTTATATTTTTGCCTTTGTCTCATGTTACTTGGGGTTAGCGCAACACATTCTGTTTTTATTCTTCTTTGCCTACCTATACTATCCTATATTATCATTAGCTACTCGATTTTTAATGTCATTCCTCACAGAAGCCATATTTTGTTCTTATCCATCATCTTTTTATTTCTTTCTCCCTCTCTCCTATCAAATCGCATTTCCATGGAATTCACGGCTATGAATATTAGCAGCATACTTAGCGCCAACTAGTACATTTAAAGCTTTTTGAGTCAAATGCGTTTCATTATTCCTTACCGCATACTCGTACTTATTCATATCCAACTGATTCCTTTTTAATTTTCTTTGAGAAAGCGGTCATCCTAGCTTTTTTCATGGTATATTATCATTAAAAACTTCTTTCACTATGAATCGAGCCTGAAAAAGAGCTGCTAACTAAATTTCACTCAGATTTTTCTGTTGCCGTTTGCATTTCACAGAGCCACTTTGACCCTTCTTTAGGATCCCGTATCTTTAGCAGGCATCGGCCCGAGTGAATGCCGTCCTTATGAAAGTACTGTCAAAAGTAACGGTCAATGAAATACTTTTGAGTTCTGAAATATTAAGTTTATTGTTAGAAAAAAATATTTCTGCCTAGAGGCTTGACAGTTGTCCTGATTCTTCTTACATTACAAAACAATCTCTTTTTCTTTTTATCAACTAACCTATTTTATATAAATCGTAAACCTCAAAAGTATCCTTATGTTGCTAGTTTGTAAGCTATACTTAGGCAATAGCAGGAATGCGATCTCTTTCGATATCACAGTACCTATCTCAATTTACAAAGTAGTGCAACAGTAATCACTTTTCCGTCGCATAAATTATACAGCTGTGTCGCTACACTAAGCCAATCCCAAACACAGTCTGTGTTAGTGCCCGTTCACACGAAACAGCACGGCAATGAGTGATATCCGACGCTGTGCCGTCATTTGGGATCATCTCATTTCCTTTATTGTCAATTGGGTGCTTGTTTTCGTTCCTTTTGTGTTATCTTCGCGGATATTTTTCTTAAACAGACGAGCAGAAATTTTGATGTGATCAATAATGTAACAAATACGATGAATCAAAATGATAGTATTATTACTACTAGTTCAGTAGTGATACTAAAACTTGTTTGAGTCTAAAAGCAATCCGATAAAGATCTGTATAATACAAAATGTAGTAAGAAAATTATATCAGCAGTGTCTTATATACTACATTTACACAACAGCTTAACTTATACAACCTATACGACCTACACGAGCCAAATATTCTTCAACTTTGTGATTTTATTGCGAATGTATTGCAATAAATTCTTTAAAAAATATGAAAATAAATTTGCATTACTGCTTACCATCAGGTGGGATTGCAGTCAAGCACTAATTTATATCAATAAAAAAACAAAATTAGTTGAAACTTTTTTCTCGAGTTTCCTTGCATCAGGAGATCTAAGGTAACTGACATAGCCCAAAGAACCATCAAATTTAAATGATAGTGGGTAGGGATTATTGCTCGCAGACCAGATAATCGATGAAGAAGATGCAGCTGTTGGAAGGCCTTCCACATGGTCCGATGGAACGATGGTCTGGTGAGGGTCACGGGAATCCGATGGATGTGACTTATGACGACACTTGGGGAAAGCTTTTGTCCAACAGTCAACGTCTTTTGGCTGAAATGATGATGAGTTGAAATTAAATTTCGACATGTTGAAAATCGTAAGCAAAGAATACAACTTTTATTAAAGCGGTTACAGCTGCTGTAGGAGCTAAAATAAATTCAACCGTAGAATGGGTAAATGCTATAAAGCGGCCATCGCTGAAAAGCGGTGTAGCGGTAATAAGTAATATCCGAGAGGATAGGAGGTGTTATTTTGATTATTTAATTTCCTCTATTGGGCCCAGAAATTTCTTACAATCCGATTTGTTAAGGGAAGATGTTAGCTGTTTCGTCTATTGAGTCTCATTAGTCAAATTTAATTTCAGATTGCTACAGATTTTCTTAATCATTGAGTAGCTTATGAGCTGTGGGCCAGTAAAACACAGAATTGGTGGTCAGATAAAGCGGTAGACTACGAAAGAGATGGAGGGAAGACCTGGAGATCTTTCTTAAGAATCAGAAAGAGAAAGCGGAGCCGTTGTTTTTAAAAGGAATGAAGGGAGGTCTTTGCCCAATAGTGGCACAATAGGGGTTAGCAATATTAAAAAAATGGGTAGGATAAAATCAAAGTATCATATTTTATTGTTTTGTGCAACGCTAAAGGTTTGGATCGGTGGATCAATGATTGACTTGAACAAATGTTTGTGTGGCCTAAAGATAGTTTTTACGAGCTTGGGTGTTGTGTGTGTCAGTTTAAATGTTTTTGAACGTAGCCATGATTCAGTAATATATAACATTCAAAATTTTCATAAATCTTCTTGTTCCAGTAACGTTTATTACATCTAACCTCTGAATTCTGAGTAAATTATTGTGTGTAATTTGAGTAATTACATTGAACAGTACTTAAATGACCATTTAGGTGAATTTATACAGACCTATGTAGGTATTGCGTTGTAATTAGTATGCCATTGTAACGGAAACGTAATCTAGTACCATTGGAAACTGTCTCTCTAATTGAATGCATTTGAAGTAGTAGTAGCAGGTATCCTATCAAAAATTGATTTAATTTAATCTATGCAGATTTATTCAACCATAGCAACACTTAGAGGATACCTAGGTCCAGCAATGGACGTTCTTCAGCATCAGCTGAACATGTTTATCATCATTATCGTATAATACACGGCAAATAAGTTGGCTGGAAATGGTTATGCGCAGCCCCGCACTTCAATTGAGACCCGAAAATCGGTTACTGCGCATTCAAGGTTGACCGCAATGACAGTTCAATTTTAATGATGAGTATTATAGCCGATGCTCGGGTCTCAATCAAAGTGGTGGCTGTACGTAACCCATAGCAAATATTTCAACTTATTTGCCGCGTATTATATCAACGATATTGATGGTGACTATATTTTACAAAAAAAATAATGTATTTAGGATACATTCGTTCTATTTTTTCAGCTTCAAATAAAGCTGTTTTCGTTTAAGAGATTAATAATACAAAAAATAACCTTCAAAAGAAATAAGAGCTTTTAAAACTAACTTTTTTTTTTACGGAATCATTAATTAAGCAATAAAAAAGAAATCTTAATTAACAAGTATCTCAGTAACTAGACGTTCCATTTATTGAGAGGCCAGAAACTTAATTTTATATAAATTGATATTTGTAATTAGGTCTCTTGATAAACTTTTAGAAAGTAAAGCTGATACGTAAGTAATTTTGAACTAAATGAATGAATCTGCAGAATATAAAGTAATTTGTATTTATATTTCTTGTAGAGAAACGTTTCCAAATGCTAGGAATTAATCCTGTGTCATGGGTGCGTTCACACTGTCGGTACGTAATAATTACGGATAATATTTTCGGAGGTATAAATTTTATTTTGTGGATAATTCATAACATAATAGCAAAGAAAATGTTGAAAAAGGATAAAAGAAACAATAAAGTGCAAAAAAAAACAACAAAATGTTTCATTGATCACGTGATACTTCAGTATAGTGTAGCGTAGCATAGCATAGCATAGCATCATCTTTGTAATGTTCCCACTGTTGGGACTTAGACCTCTTCTCTAGGAGAGGGATACTTCAGTAAAATGTATTATTAATTCTATATATCTTATAGCTGATAGAATAAATGAATATAAATAGGGAATGTACGACAAAATTTATCAATAGGCAAACGAAATAAGAATAAAAGTTATTTTTTTTTAAATATGACTTGTTCTGTAGCATAAATACCGTTTTCTATGGTTGCTATATGAGCGTAATGAACTTAAACGTAGAAATATCGCACTTCTCATTTTAATAATGGAGCTTTACAACTTCGTCTTTATTACTGTAGATAGTCTGGCGTTTCACTAATATCGCACCTGATAGTAAGCGATGATGTGGTCGACGAAAGAGCACGCTTACATTAAGTAACTTATTCGCTCTTGACTTAGAGACTTTCAGTTGTAGCTATCAGGAAACACAGACTCCAGCAGGGAAATCCACTCTTTAGCTGTACGCACAACAAACGTATTTGTCGTTGGTTATGTGTTTTCGTTGATGAAGTTATTTTTATCGTATTAGTTTACTAAATCATAAGTAAGTATTTTATTTATCACATAATAAAGAATTACTTGCATATTCCCTTATCCACTCTAAGTACCTGGTGTTCATTCCTTTACTGTTACCGTACCTATCTCACCCATTCTTGTTAACCTCACCACATAAATATTGCCAACATTACAAAACTCTATTCGTAAATAAAACTTAAGGAAGCATTATGAAAAATTCAAAGCACAGTTATTGTTTTCTTTTGTGGAATAAAGCGATTTTTCAAGCATACATTAAAAGATTATGATATCGGGCGTAGAGTTCACGATATTAAAGAGAAAAGAAAAATAAACAGTTGAAACTTAATCCTACCTTATCCGCTAGAAGCGGGGAGGTAGGTAGCTACATAATTTTATGTACATTCCATCGAACAATCTAGCGGTTTTACCAAAGATAGGTGTAATATAAGAAGAGGGAGCGATTTTGTAGTAATTGCCCGGCAGCTTGTTAATAAATAAGTACTTTGTTAGAACATACTTTATTATAGACCAATTTTGATGCACAGGTTTTATACTATATTTCTAATTGATAATAATAATATACCTCGACTATCACACAACGCCGTTTAGTCCCAAACAAAGCAGAGCTTGTGTTAAGAATACTAGACTACTGTTAAACATACAAGTTATATATTTCTAAATACATACATATTACAGATACATTAAACCCAGACACAGAACAAATGATCGTGCTCATCACACAAACATTTGTTTTGGGTGGGAATCAAACCTACGACCTTCGGCAATGCAGTCAGGGCCACTAACTACCAGACCAACGTGCCAGTCATCAATAAATCAGTTATATCAACGACGAAACATCAAAAATGAGAGTGGCTATTTCACATAAATAAGATTACGGTCCTTTAAGCTAGGAAACAATTCTGTGTTTTGAAGAACTGTTTAAAATGCATTGATACATTTTCATAGATTATTGAAACGCAGACAAATTGTATGTGATCCCATAAAGCGGCGAAAATAGAGCCATTGCTATTTTCTTATTATTTAGCGTTGTAAATAGAAATTAGTAAATTTTTTAAAGACTGATTCTGAAGATTTTAGGCCATAAATTTTATTAGGTACATTATTTTCTGTTAAATCAATAATTCATAATTACCAAAGACTTGCTAAGAACCTAACATTATACGCAGTTACCATAGTGACTAAATATTCCTTTACCAAACTTTTTTAATCGCATTATTACAAATTCCAAAATAAATTAAACTTCGTGTTGAGGTTATTATCATAATTTATGCTCTTTTCTACAAATATGTTGAGGTTGTTAACAGAATTCATAATTCAAACTTCATGTGGCTTTGTATACTTAATTAATAATTCGAAATTATCGAACAATTACCTCTAATTCAATTTGATGTATTGTTTTCGCAAATATTTCGTGATTGGTAATTTATTTATTTAGCCTCATTAAAATCACACATCAGTTAATGCTATTTGAAAGCAGAATAATTTCTGTTTACTGTCAATATTTAAATAACACTATGTATATTTCATGAGTAAGCATTCGTAGTAGCAGTTCGTAGCGTAGTTGTCGTAGATTTTTTAGTATGGTAAAAAGTGAATACTTCTTACTGTTTATTGGTTAATTTTTCATCTCTTTGATTTGAAACTGATTTATTCAATGTTTTTTTCTTTGTATAGTAAACATAATCGGCCTTATCCACTGTTGGGTCGCAGTCCTCATCTCAGGGATAGGAGGGCCGTAATAAATTTAAAGTATGCCACGCGGGCCTAGTGCGGATTGGTGGATGTCACATCTTCAAATTTTAGGTACTAGGACATGCCGTTTTGAGAGCAGTTGTAATGAAATAAATTACACAAAGTAACGTGTCTAGCCTGCCTGGGTTTGAATTCGTAAGTCGGGATCGTTACCACCGGGCCACCAATGTTCTCAAGTTCGTATTTTTTCTTTGTAATCATAAAAAGTAAAAATATCGCAAAAGAAAGAAAAAAGTTTCCCCTGGAAATTGTCATTAAAAGCCACATTAACTCCGACAAGAGTGTAATTATCATTTGAAAAAGCTTTCTCCCCTCACTTAGACCTCAGCACTTGGCTGCAATTTCGCGCTCGCAGTGTGTAGACGGTATTGTTTGCTAGAAGACCGCCTCGGGAGAGTCGAGTGCCATACCGGCACACCTACCTGATCGCAATATCTGTAACGTAACTCTTTATTTTGTTCCTGCATTTCCGAGCAAAATTTGCAAAATACAAATATTAAATCTTGAAATATAGATATGGTTGTGAAAAAAAGTTATTTTGTTTATAAATAAGGCCTAATTGACATATTCACATAAATTAATATTGCAACACAATTTTCATAAAAGGAAATGTTAATATCATATCATCGAGATAACATATATATAACAAATTAATTATGTAGTATTATTTTTAGTAGTAAACTGATTACAATAGCAAGTAATCATATAAAACCGAGTCTATTTTCATAAATATAAATATAGCTGTAAAGCTCGCGTGAATGTTATAATACGTTATTAATATTTTAATTTGGTAAAAGCCCGAGGCTATATCCAGCCGTGTGGTGTTCGTTAAAATAATATATTGAGCCATATTTACTATTTAATGTATATAATGCCTTAATACCCTGAATAGTTAGGTATAGTTCACTTTTATTACAGCGTTTAACTTTATAACAATAATAAATTTATGAACCAGGTTTATGACTGCAAATGCACATTGCATAGTTATTAATCTACGAATTGCTTGATTAAAGTTTTCGATCTAAACTAGGAGGTAATTATTATACTATTATAATGCTAGCTGTTGTCAGCGCCTTTACCCGTGTAAAAGTAAAAAAAAATGTCCTAAGGGAACATACCCCTAGGATAAAAAGTATCCCACGTGCTTTTTCAGGACATAATCTAACCGTGTGTCAATTTGTTCAAATTCGTTCAATCGATCGAGTGTGAAGAATGAACATAACAAACATACACACACCCACTCACCATAATTTTCATTTTTTTTTAATTCATAAAGCACTTCCCTTTGACCTAGTAGCTACTAGCACAAGTATAGGAAAAAATCTGAAAACTTTAAATTTGTAGTAATGCCACAAAAAAATGCGTTTCTAAAAATCGTTGTAACTCAATTTGGGAATTGAACTGTTTTCAGTTTGTGCGGAACCCTCAGTGCGCACGTCTGTTTCGCACTTGCCCAGTTTTTTTATTTAGTGTGACTAAAGGGAAAGTTCAAAATGAAAATAACGAGAAAAATAAAGGCAAAAGATTCGAGAAAGTTTTATTTAACGAAGTCATCATTACGTAAAAGATAATCTTTGTGTAACCTCGAAACCTTTCATTAAGTTAATATAACGTAAAACAAGAAAGCGTTAAAATTTCCCGCTCTGTGGAGCTTAAAACTAAAAATTGCATAATTAAAAACTAGTTAAATTAACTTCGTAGCGTCTTAACAAAGTTGAAATTATGAAGTTGGTAGCTCTGTCTCTGCTCTACCATGAAATCTTATCTCGATTGAAACAAAATTATCTCACAAAAAGCTTTGCTGAATTAACACAAAAATAGTTACTTCAGAAAATTACAAAATAATCTTAAAAACCACTAATTGGTATACATAAGCAATATGTATATCTATTCTAGATTATAAAAATAAAATATCTGCTGGAGAACCAAATAGTCACCGACATGGCCTGAAGAATCGCCAAGTGGCAGAGGTTAGGGCACATCGCTCGTAGAAAAGATGTCCGATGGGGCCAAATGGTTCTGAAGTGTCGATCGCGCTCAAGATGCAGCGTTGGTAGGCCTCCCACGAGCTGGAACGATGAATTGGTGAGAGTCCTAGGAATGAGATGGATGCGAGACGTGTAGAATCGTTCATTGTGGCGACATTTTGGAAGCCTAAGTCTAGTAGTAGACGACTTTCGGTTGCAAATATGATGATGATGATATTCTATTTTACTCTCTATAAATGTTTAGTATACAACTCAAAAAAAATGTTAACGATCTGTTTAACATTAAGATTCTGAAATAGTTTTGCAGAACAGCGCACTAGAGCTTTAGAACTTGTTCCCACAATTTGTTATCCTCAACATTCTTGCAGTTTCGAGTTCACAAAGTAAGATCTTGAACATCGATGGACTTGGATTTTGAGTTCACAGCCATACCGCTCGTCGAGGAGTGAGATAACTTGTGGGGAATAATTTGAAATTTGCCCGAGGGCAATTTTATTATAGACGTTAAGTGGATATTACCAGTTTGGAATCTTTAAACGCCCTCTTTAAATGGGAATTAAGGAAATTTTAAGCAAATTCGTTGAGATGTTTTGAAGATGTACTAAAATATTTGATGAACTTTAGATTTATTGTTTAAAACAGAAGTACATACCATTATAATTTGGTCCGGAGCGAGGCGGTATGGCAGGCGGTCGCCTCCTTCTGCGAAGCAGTAATGCTAGCAAAGGAGGAGGCCGCACGCGAGAGGCAACGGCCCTCACGGCCCAGCCGCCGCGGGGGTTCCAATTCCGATCCTGATTTCCAGCCAACGTAGGCGCGGGCTTGCAGACGGCGAGCTATGGGTAGCTCGCTATCTGACCGTCCGGTAACCATCCGGACCAAGCCCAGGTCGTCAACGGCGCGCACTGTTCCCGCGCGCCTCAAAGAGTTGTCAGCAAACCGTAAAGACCCAGCCTGCTAACTGCAGGCAGGCAGGGTCGAAGCCTACTGGGGCCAAGGGGTTGTTTCCGAAAGGAAAGCCCGGCCCTGGTATCTAAGGCCACGAAGGAACGGGGTGGGTTTTTAGTCAGTAAGAGTCTGACACTATCTCCCGCTCCGCCCAAGGGCGGGAGATGTCATTGGATGATTTTACCCACTACCAAAAAAAAAAAAAAAAAATACCATTATAATTTAATTTTATTATTTATCATTCAAAATAACAATTGGCCTGTCGGTCTAGTGGTCAGTGCCCCTAACTGCTATCCCTGAGGTCGAGGGTTCAATTCCCCCCAGGACAAATGTTTGTGTGGTGAGCACGTTTATTTGTTTTGTTTCTGGGTGTAATTTATCTATAATATGTATGTATTTAGAAATGTATAAGTATGTTAATCAGTTGTCTAGTAATTATAGCACAAGCTCTGCTTAGTTTGGGACTAGATAGCGAAGTCTATAAGTTGCGGAACCTTAAAAAAAATCATTACACATTATTTTACATTAATTATTTATTTTTCGTATTATTACATTATATTACATAATTAATTTTGACAGAATCCAATTCTAAATCTTAAGTTTATTCGTAAGACCAGTTATAAGTTTCAGACCCTAGTTTCTTTGAAACTTACAAAATCTTTCCAAAGCTGACTCAGTGAATATTTTCTTCAGCATGTTTTAGTAAATCAGGTAGGCTAGGTCTTTCGTTACGAGTACCCTAATAAATCGTTTCCTTTAGTCAGGCCTTGCAACATATGCGGGCCGATAAGGAACAGGCTTAGTTAACGTTTTTCTTTGTCTTACAACAGCATAGAAATGTGTGTTTTAGACTTACTATTACGTTTGCTACGGTAGTAAAGTTCCTATTTTAATTGTATAAAGGAATGCTATTTACTACACCATGCAGTTCTTTGTATAGTGTGATAAATGTAATAATGGTGTAGTGTTTAAACTGTTTATATTTTACTAGCTTTAGATAAGTATTGTATGCGAAATATTTGTTGTTAATTTGTGTATATTATTATGTGTTATACTTATAATAATAATAATAAGTGCATACAGGGATGACTGCCGGTTGGTACCACGCTCCATAAAAATGGTCTAAGAGATCTCTGTGATTTAGTTTTGGCCAGGTCCAGGACCACCGGGTCCTGACATAAATAAATATAGGCAGATCCAGTAAGTAATTAATAATGATTGGGTCAGGGTTGTATCAGACTGCCTATTTTAGGGTGACAATATTGAGATAGGTAAAAAAAAAAACATTAAAAAATATAAACAAAGACAAAAATATTTGGAAGCAAGAATAAAAGCAAATAGATTACACATAATACAGTAGATGATAAACTAGTAATATTGAAAATTAGCAAGCGTCATATTGTCATTCTGTAGATATGTTAATAAAAGCGAAATTTTTGGTATAACTGATTTAGTTTGCTATACTATTACTAAGAGTCATAGACGAGATCTTCAAAACGCATTTGTTAGTGACAAACGATTTAGGGGAAAGAAAATGATTAACACTCTCGTTTTCCTTAGAAAGAACAATATCAAAAGATTTCTAACCTTCCTATTCGATAGAAATAGGTGTAGGAAAAATAAGCAGTAAATATTATTTTCTTTTATATTGTCCCAGTTTATTCAAAGGATCTGGCGTGAACATAACTCTGAAAAGTTTCAATTTCGTTAGCGTCATCGCTTTGTTCGCACATTTTCGGTAAATAAACTTTGACGATAACTACGAAATAATATGGTACCCTTCTTTTTTGTATATTGGAAACACTATCAATGTCACTTGTAAAAAGAATTTGAATATTTTTTCTTCTTCTTTGTTGATAAATTCTATAAACCGGTTATTGCATTTACCGTTTTATATTTTCTATCACTTACTTTGTATCTCATTTGAGCAGTGTAGTGCCTAGTGGTTGAGGCCCTGACTTACGAGTTAGGTAGACTGATGACTTGATGAAGGTTACGGGAATCCGACGGATGTAACCCAAGATCGGTTGTTGCGGCGATGCTTGGGGGAAGCCTATGTCCAACAGTGAACGTCAATCAATTTAAATTTTGATGACGATAATGTCACGAGGCAGACAAACTGAGGCGTCTTTTTTTTTCTTGTGACTTTTTAAAACAACTTTACTGATACCGGCAGGTCCTAGGACCAAAATTTTGAAGACATCCACCAGTACTGGACTCACGTGGTGAATTACGGACCGTTTCACGTTATCATTAAAAGAAAAGAGGCTTGAGTACCAGCAGTGCAGTAAGTACATAATATGGCTGATTAAGTATGCTTTTACTTTGTATAAAATAAGTATTTGCATAACTATTGGAAATAGGGTCACGTGGTGTAATAGAGCCTTTATGGGTTCTGGTAAGTGCTCATATTACATATAAGGTGCACTATGTATAATCAGCCTCACTACCTTCAGCACTGTGAAAGTGAACATTAAGGCCCTTGAACGAAGGCACAGGAGTGGGTTTTTAGTCAGTAAAAATCTGACACTATCTCCCGCCCCGCCCAAGGGCGTGAAGACGTCATTGAAAAAAAAAAAAAACTATAGACTAGTCGAAAGATTTCCTGATGTCTTACAGTATTAAACAATAAATTACGCAGACTCATCTACATGTTAACTTCTCAAAGACCTATCCTCTCCTAGCATAGCATAGAATCAGCCTTATAATGTTCCCACAGCGGGGACTCAGGCCTTCTTTCCTACCAAAACGCTATCCACTAAGTTATTAACCGCTCAATATTATCTAAAACCTAAGGGTAGTGAAGCGAGAATTTTACGAGTTCCAGCAGTGTTGGGGCTATTGAATTATTTATAATAACGAAAGTCAGCTGGTAATGCGACAAGTCACTTGCTTTTAGCCTGACAACGGGGTTCGTGTCACACGCCATAAAGATTGCACGTTGTACGCGTTTGGCCGTAATTTTACACGTATTTCACAAGTAATGTTTGCACCGTAAATTAGATTTCTTTAAGTTGAAAGGTATTTTGTTTGTGGTATAAGTAGTACTTTTTTTTTTCGTTGAAAGTCCTTGAACTGTTGTGATGATTGATATAAGTCCTTGGGCTGTTGAGAACATTGTTGATAATGAAATGACGAACAAATTTAATTAAAAGAGTAAAATTACAATAAATCGTAAATTCGAACAAAAAAAGTAAAAGAAGACAATGACAATTATATTACAGATAGCATGATGATGATCGATGTACAGATATATTGAAATGACGAAAAAAATTAAAGCAAGTAAGACACTTATTATTATAAACCCAGTGATTCCAATAAAATATACAAGGAGAGATAGATATTAAAACACAAAAAGTTTTGTTACAAAATTCTGTACAAAGAAAAATGCTGACATTGATAGTTTTAAAAAACAACAACCTGTAAAACAGATTCTTGCTATCCAACAGATGATACTTTTATCTAAATGCGCATAAACAGGCAGTTTGAATTAAACCATTACAATATCAACAAACAAATAAAATTCAACAATATGATATCTCTAGCGAAGTTTTTTGAAATTTTTTGTTTTGAAATTTTCAATTCTCTCCGTATAATTTTAAAGTTTAGCGGCCAGAGTCTTGCAGTAAAAAGTAAGTGCTACAGTTTTGGAGGGTAGTATTCTAATAACACTAGACTTGGCTGCGAGACCGAACGAACTTTACCTTATAGAATTTGAATTTGGAAAAATATACGTTTGTTTTTCGGGTCCTTTCTATTGTTAGCTTTAGGATCTGTTGAGTTTGTTAGTAATGCCAGTAATGCTTCTACTAAGGTTTTTATGTTTGTATTTTTTTAATTATCATTTGCGTCGCATAAACACTGTCAATGTCTTAGAACATTTTTGAAACTACCCCGACGCGGGGTCAAGTTTGGAACTAATTACTTTAATATTTTTGTTATTTATCATACCGTATTTACTAGTATTAATAAATAAATAAATAATTATTGTATGACGGCCATAAAACACTTGTTTTGTTACTATTTACCCTGTACTCATTATAAGGTGTACAATAAAATATAATCTATATATATCAAAAAAGAAAAAACCCGACTCAATAATTTATCAACGCCCAGCTTAAAACTATAGACTTAGAAAATTGAGTTTTTTTTTCACAGAAATAA
Source organism: Leucania comma (assembly GCA_958295575.1). NCBI lineage: Eukaryota > Metazoa > Arthropoda > Insecta > Lepidoptera > Noctuidae > Leucania > Leucania comma. Next base: position 4,484,094 of record OY282470.1, on the reverse strand, counting down.
AAACAATTTTTTTAATTCAATCTTTAAGGAAACAATCTTAGTTTTATACAGAAATTATTATTTAAATATTTATTAAGTAATTATCAGTTGTGCGAAATTATGTTTAATTACTAACGACAGAAATATAATTATAATAATAGGCATGAAATATACCACGGAACATAATTTTTGCATGTTACAGGTTATTGTGTCAACTTTCGCTTTATTAACTCAATAATTTATAGCAATAAAGCGTCACTCCAGTAACCATGTGCTATTAAGCTTGACGTGGTAATTGCAGCGTTTGTGTTGTTTCCCCATCTTTCATAGACATTGTAAACCTTAGATAGAATGAATTTACCATACCTCTTAAAAATTAAAGGAAAATAATTAAATAAATATCTTTTTAAATTATTGTTGTTATTATTTTAATTATTTTTCTTAATATTTCATAATAATAACTATGAAATATTAAAAATGGTAATAATGGAACAATAATTATAATACAAGCGATAATTTAGTAATAAAATGATAATAGTTTTTTAAATGTTTATATTCTTAAATGTTTTTTTTATTGAAATATCAAAAAAATATAATTTATTTGTCTCTTAATGAATAAACGGAATAGTAATAACTTCCGGGATTGTCCTGATAGACGTGGTATATCTCTCCACTCCTTTAGCACCTCAGGATATTATGTTGCCCTCTTGTTGCTACGTCACTTCGAGTTAGCGACCGGTTTTGGGGGCCTATTTATTGAGCGTGCAATTCACTCCCTTTTTATCGATGGATATTAATAGCATTATTCCGGCAGGGGCCATAGTCTTAACATAGTTCCAGATTACCAGACCACTTAAGACTCTATAATCCATAGCCCTATTATCTTTGTTCGGGTCGTATCACGTTTCATTAATATTATTTAAAGGGCGTCTACGGGTTTGTTTATGGCCCCTCGTACGCCTTCCAAATGCCCCGGACCTCATGTAAATGCGAAAAAAATAGTAATAATAAAAATATCAAAACCGATTTATAGTCACAATATTGTTAATTACACGGATACCTATAATACCTATCGGTTTTATAGTTAAAAAAAAAATGACTTTGTGAAAAAATAATAATACATAAAGGCACAAAACATAACAGAAAATAAATCAACGCAATGACTTAGCGAAACAAGTGAACTGACATGAAGAGGAACAAACCCAACAAATCAATTAAAATTCGAAAATCGAAATACCGACCGGTCATCCCGTCAGTTCCTTCGGACCCTTCGCTACGTCGCAAATCATTCACTGTCGACAAACATTAGCCGTTCATTTGCGGCCTATTTGTTCGTTCGTTCGTTCATTTAGTAACATCGTTAGTGTACCTTGAAACATTTTTTCCCGAAGAAAAACCTTTTTTTTCGTTCCCCGAGTTAATTTGTTTAAGAGAATGAATGTGTTTAGACAAATGTTGAACATTTTTTTGCGCTTTGTTTGCGCGCAAATGCGTTATTATACAGTGCTTCTCTCTAAGGGAATGAGTTGGTAATCTTCTTTTTTACAAATGAGCTGGATGTTTGAAATTAAGTTTAATGTTTGGAGGGTTAATTTTGGGAAACAAAATGGTGTTTCCTGTTCAAAAAGATTATTGTTGAGCCTTTAAAATTGCGCTGGTGCATTACTTTCTATTTGATTAGATTGCCAACAATATCCCTTGGGTTTTACGAAGGAAATTGTAGGAGTATTTGTTTGGAATCATATTTTTCCTCAATCCTTATCATTATAAGAATTTTATTGTTTATTTTCAGGCTTTCTAATGCCTTTATATTTTCCATTTTTAATGCATTTTACGCAAAGAGGTTACATTTCTAATCGGTGCTTATACTGATCTAAAATCATAACCTATAATAACACCTTCAATAATCAGACGAAAATTTCCAACTGGGTTATCCAAAATACGTATATCATTAACAAAACACACAGTCCCAAACTATACGGACCAAAATCCAAATTATCATACGTAATTCAAACTACAGGGCTTATCACAATAACATACAATCACGAACAAACATCAAGTTATGGAACAATACCGGTTGGAACCGGTGTCGACCGGAGCTATCTAGACTACACCGGTGTGAGATAACAAGGGGTGTTTAACTAACATTGAGCTTGCAGGGCTAAAATCAACAGTAGACGATGTAATTATAACTTCTAAATTTGAAGATGAGAATGTCACTGAGCACGCTGTGAATGGCACTGCTGTGTGAAAATTTTAGAATAATCGGATTCGGAGATAAATTATTTTGAAAAGAAAAATGTTTGATAAGTTAAAACGCGTTTGATGGAAGTGGGTCTAATATGGAAGCCTTTTGAAGTGTTAAATAAATACGTTTCTTTTAACATCGAAATAAAAATTTGAATTAAAATGTTTTCGATTGTAAAGCCACTATAAAATAGTATTAATTCATAAGTCGTTTATTTTTTTAACAATGGAATATTGTGTAGAAAATAAAATTAACAAAAAAATCCTAATAAATAGTAATATTTATAAATATAATTATATACTTGAAATAGAATATTGAATAATTATAAATTAAATCATATGCCTGCCTAAAAAAAAAAACTTAAAAATTTAAATTCAATATTATTGTGATATTGTGTTAAATATACTTTGAATGATTTTGCTTATTTAGAATAGGTTTAATGGATTGATAGGTCAACTGAATTGTCTGAAATTTTGAGTTTCAGTTTTAAGTAATGGGAACCCCCAAAATTTATTGTTTTTGTTCTATTTTTGTATGAAAATCTTAATGCCGTTCACAGAATACATCTACATACCAAGTTTAAACAGTTTCAGAAAAAAGTGTCTGTGACATACGGACAGACAGACAGACAGACATGACGAATCCATAAGGGTTCTGTTTTTTGCCATTTGGCTACGGAACACTAAAAAGGTCAATAAAGTCACATAATAGCTACAACAAAATAATAATCCAAATTTCAATATCTTGTCTCATCAGCTCATGGTTCGTTTTGTCTAAACAACTAGGTACATGTATGTATGTATATATCCATGTTCAAAATTAATCTAATCCACATTATGATTTCATCTGCACAGTGAACATTTATTAATTTATTTTTGATTGAAATACCACATGTGCATTCAACCCCTCGCCCTATTTGTTTTGCCCCTTTTCTTGCACCCCTCGTATAATTTATTTATATCATCGACATTGATGAGTATTGGAAGTTTCACCCCCTATCATTATGGGAAAGTAATTATGAACATTTGTACACTACGTTTTAAATTAGTTGTATGTTTTCCTGTTAGAATAATACCTGTTTCACTAACACTAGGAGACATCTCTTGGTAGTTAATTCAATATAAATAATTAAAATAAACTAAATAGTGTGCATGTTTATGAACGAGTATACCCTATATATGTATGTTTACGTGAAAATTTATTATTATGAATTATTTTCTCCACACTATCATAATCAAGAGAAAAGAGCTAGTTCTTTAACTTTAATTTTCAATTGTGCAGCGACAATAACTTTGTATCGTGAATAAGTTCCATGAAAAAAGAAAAAAAAAGGAAAAAAAAGAAAAGAAAAAAGAAAAGATCCATGTCTCACAGCGCAGCAGCCAATTTCTCAACGACTGCACCTACATTAAAATATTATTTTTAGTTTATGTAAAACCTGAATATAGTTTGTTTAGAATCAGTAACTGAATCGATTCCAATAATTTTTACACCTTATATTTTTTCGCAAAATTATTTAAAAAAGGTCACAAGTTGGATATTACCGTGACTTAATACATAGAACACAGGTCACGGCAGGTCATAGTGGTCAGGCACTAGCACACAGCTGGTTGTGGGAGAAAAACAAGCCCTGAGTCGCCCAGATGGCCCAATGACCATGTATTTGTGCGGGTAACCAGGTAACATCACATAAATACACAGTCATGAAATTTTGTCGGTACATAGATTCTTTACATAAAAATACTGGACATGTGTTTTGGGTTTCGTATATACTAAAACTAATGTTGTATGGTTAAAAACAACAAAATTAGAAGAAGTACTATAGAAGACAAAAAGTATCAAAAATATAGATACTGTCCCTAAAAAACTGCCTGCAATAGATCTGATGTTACTGAAAACAAGCATTTAAAATCCTGTTTTTAAATCATTCCAACCCATCATACGGCAGTTAAGTTTAGTAAGATTCACAACTTGTCGGGGATGTAATCTAAGGATGAAGCTGTACCAGTGTTTTGTTTCTACAGAATTTGTATAGCTTCGGATTTTGATTACAAGTTTGTTCTCCGACCGCCTTATTCCAAAACGCGATCTAAAATAGTTCCGGGACTATTACTAGGTGTAATCCCGATTAAACGCTATCTAAATGAAGTATTCGGGATTATAACTAAAAATAAATACCAATTAAAAGCGATCTAAATGTATTTCCTGAATTATTTTTAGATTTAATGCCAATTTTGATATTAGGCGGAGATAGTTTAAGCTAGGTTTAAGAAGATCAGTTTACGATCTTAGGGCTGATTTCTTCATTCAATATAAAAACTTAGTTCAACTAAACTGAACTCAGCGTAATCTAGTTTAAAGACCCGTGTCGTAAAATGGGCGACCACAAAAGAATTGAAACTGAGTTTAGCGTAAACTAGGTCCAATTCATCGCGGTGAAACGCAAAATGAAGCTATAATCTCGATTAGTCGCTCAAATTGCGTTTTGTTTGAACGAATCGCGATTAGTTTATTGGTGAATTTGGCCCTTGGTCATATTTTTATTTACTTCGTAAAGTGTTTTTTTTTATGGTAGGTAAAATCATCCAATGACAAATCCCGCCCTTGGGCGGAGCAGGAAGTAGTGTCAGACTCTTACTGACTAAAATCCTACCCCGTTCCTTCGTTGCCTATCATGCCGTGGCCGGGTATTCCTTTCAGAAGCTGACCCGTGACCCAAGCAGGCTTCGACCCTGCCTGCCTGCAGCTAGCAGGCTGGGCCTCTACGGTTTGCTGACAGCTCCTTGAGGCGCGCGGGAACAGTACGCGCCGTCGACGATTTGGTCTCGGGACGATTGGACAGCGTGCTACCCATTGCACGCCGTCCGCAACTTCGTAAAGTGTTAAATTTTTGTGTATTTTATTTTATCACTAGCTTCTGCCAACGAATTCGCAAAAGTCGGTTTCAAACCCCCGTTTTACCCCCTTAGGGGAGAAGTTTCGTAAAATCCGTTCTTAGCAGATGTCTACACCCTATAAGGAACCTGCCAAATATTAAGTTTGTAGGTGTTATAGTTTCTGAGATTTCGTGATTAATCAGTAAGTGGTATTTCGCTTTTATATTTAGATTGTGAACTACGACTATATGGGTTACTTTTCCTCTTCTGTAATTTTAACATTTCTGGCAATTATGAGTACTTAATGCGGCCTATCCAAATGTCCTGTTTTTGGTATTGTTTGTCAAGTCTCTGATAGCTCATTATAGTCCTGAGTTGAGTTAGATCAATAGTGACAAATATTAAACATAAAAAGGTTTATTATCATCATTATTTCAGCTGATAAACGTCCTCTATTGAACCTGTGGCTGAACCACTATCTCACCCTGCCCACTATCACGATTTCATGTGTTAGCCCAACGAAGGCAATACCTATAGAAAATTTTGTTCACTTTTTAATTTCACTCCAGAAACATCACTAATGAACAAGATTCACCCTAGGGCCGCGGGGATTTTCTGTAAAGGAAACCCGTGGGCTTAAAACAAATGTATGGATTTAGTAAGTAAAGTAGTTTTTTTAGACAGCGTGTCAGACAAACGCCCTCGACTAAAAAAAAAACTGTTACAAATAGGCTTTACTTTTACATCCTTTTGTCTGGATTAACAGTGATAACTATTCACTATATTATTTGCTCTATATCGATTAAACAGTCATCCATTAAAGACGATTTTACGTTGAAATGTAATCTCAATCCCTTCTCAGGCAAACAAAACTTCACTCTTAACAAATAAATGGCGAGCTCAGCACATAAATTAAGACTCCCTTGAAAGTATTGAATGCCTTTATGAAAAGCCACCCCTTGCCCTCGTTCCATTTGTCCACTCATCCCTGCTCGCCACTCATGTGTGCCATGGTATATTTAGATCGGCAAACATCGGCCGTTGTCGGCTAAATTTCGGCAAGATTCGATCATGTGTTTGCCCTTAGTTTGACTGTATCTAAGTGATTATTGTAGTACTTTCTTGTATCCATGCCTACGCGACTAATATAAAAAAATGGGCAAGTGCAAGTAAAGAAAAGAAAAGAAAGAAAAAATGTTTATTTTGCCCAAATAGACGCACAAAATCTAACAAACTGCCCCAGTCGGATTCGTGTACGAAAGGTTCCGTACCATTACTTATCTATTTATGTCGATAATAGTTCGTAGTCCGGAGTGTCTAATATTATAATTAGACACTATATTATACATAACCTTTTTTAGTTTCACCTGTCCTGGTGTTTGTTTGTTGAAAAATTACGTCCCCACTTGAATTTATTTTATTCTGTTTTTAGTATTTGTTGTTATAGTTTGAGCGGAAAGTAGTGTCAGACTCTTACTGACTAAAAACCTACCCCGTTCCTTCGTAGCCTATCGTGCCGGGGCCGGGTATTCCTTTCGGAAGCTGATCAATGACCCCAGCAGGCTTCGACCCTGCCTGCCTGCAGCTAGCAGGCTGGGCCTCCACGGTTTGTTGACAGCTCCTTGAGGCGCACGGGAACAGAACGCGCCGTCGACGACTTGGGCTCGGTCCGGTCGGTCACCGGACGATCGGACCGCTTGCTACCCATTGCACGCCGTCCGCAAGACTGGGGCCAAGGGTCGGCTCCTGAAAGTCTCTGACACTATCTCCCGCTCCGCATAAGGGCGGGAGATGTCATTGGATGATTTTTACCTACCGAAAAAAAAACCTGTACACACTAAACCGATTTCGAATCTTCCATGTGTTTCTTGAGAAATCATCTAATGACTTTTCCTGCTCTAGGGTTTACTGACTAAAACCAGACTATGTTCCTTCAGCTACCTTTTGCGTTCTAAAACCACAAGTATCCCTTCCATACTTTTCCACGTCGCTCAACAGACATCAGCCCTTCCGCAGATCGCTCTGCGTTTCACGATCTTCCCTACGTGTAACACTTATTTTTCATAGTCAATTCCTGTAATATATAAATCGATTTAACTTAATCGAATGTATAAAAAACGGTCCTCTACTTGTCCAGTAATGGACATCATAACTATCAAATTAATTCAACACGTACCACCAAAACGGAATGCTGTCCAACGATTTAGTTTCAATAACGACTGCTATGCAATCTCCTTGATCGCTACTTACATAATAAGACTATCTAAAGTCCCAGCCATCGGCAGTCATAGCCTCATAGGGCGAAAAACTATGTAATTTGATTTTGTAATATCGCTTAACGATACACCCTTTCGAGTGGGGTGTATAATAAAGTCCCATGAGAGTGCCTTCTGAGACCTCTTACACTGTAATTGGGCGTAGTTACCCGACATTGGGCCGAGTTACCGTCATATGTCATTTATTTTTAGTTGAATGACTTTTATCGGCAGCCATATACTGTCATCATCATAAATGATACAAGTGTAAAGTGTACGTAGAATTTGAAGTAGTGTACTCTAAAAGTTCACGTATGAAATGTGTTTGATGTATTAATATAGAAATTCAGGAGTAAAGAATATGAAAATTGCGTTTATATCAAAAATTACATACGCACAAATGGTCACAGTGTTTGAAGAGGCTAGAATGGGTACTCATAATAAAGTTGATATGTGTAAAATTTGTTTGATCTCTCGATATAGAATTTCAAGAAAAAAGAATATGAAATACATTGAATTTCTAGTATGTAGAGTACCTTCGTCTGTATCCATTTTCGTTTTGATCTTAAAGTATAATTCGTAGATTTAGATTTAGACAAAGCATTCATATATACAAAGCTAAGTGGGTTATACTTGTTACGCACAAACATTTCAAATCCTTACTTTTCGAGGTTTTTTTATTGAAAATTTTGACGGGTCTGTTAGTTTAGTGTTTAGTGGCTCAGACTGCTATGCCAGAGGTCACAGGTTGGATTTCCAGCCAAGACAAATGCTTGTGTAATGAGCACGATCATTTGTTCTGTGTCAGGGTGTAATCTATGTATAATATGTCTGTATTTAGAAATATATTATATGTTTATAAATTGTCTGGTATTCGTAGCACAAGTTCTGCTTAGCTTGGGACTAGATGAAGTTGTGTCATAGTTGTAGGATGTTATTTATTTGCTTTGAAAAATATATGTTTTGCATATATTTATTGCTAAAATTTCCCACACATACGTGAAAAAAAAAACCTCAAACCTCAAGGAGCTGTCAGCAAACCGTAGAGGCCCAGCCTGCTAGCTGCAGGCAGGTAGGGTCGAACCCTGCTTTGGTCATGGGTGGCTTCCGAAAGGAATACCCGGCCCCGGCACGATAGGCAAAGAAGGAACGGGGTAGGTTTTTAGTCAGTAGGTAAGAGTCTGACACTACTTCCCGCTCCGCCAAAGGGCGGGATTTGTCATTGGATGATTTTACCTACCATAAAAATAAAAGAAAAAAACACCGACGTGAAAAAATAAAAACAATTCTAAAACGTCACGAGTTACAAACAAAACCGTACACAGTCAGGTCAATTAAACACAAACATCATCGCATATATCAAGCGTTTACGGCTTATTTTTCACCTTCATCTCTCTCACACCTACTACATTAGAGGGGGACAAATCTACATCTACATGCGTTATTTCACCCCGCCGAAAATCGTGGCCGGGTACTACTGTTACATATTCATGAGACAGGCACGGTCTCAGTAAATGCGCTTAAGTTATGAGAACTGAGCGAGCAAAAGTGCTGAACAAACTATTGCGTTAGATTATTGTGTCTAGGGAAATGACATTTTATAAGTTAGTTTTAGTAGATATTGTTTTAGGGAATGGCGAATGCGTTTTCATCCCCTTTGTCATTATTTTACCTGTTTTTCCCAGAAGGTTTTTGTGATTTGACAAAAAAGTTTTGGCTGAGGAGGATGTTATTAAGGGGAACCAAGCATATGATATTGAATATTGAGGAAAATACGATTGTGCCTTATTGAGTTTCGAGGAATATAAGCCAATTTTTCCTAGGATTCAGCTTAACCTTACTATAGTATGATATATGAGTAAATTTTGGGTCCTGGCTGAAATTTGAGGCCTGGATCTAGTTAAATCTTTCAATTTTATGGTGTATAGAAGCCAATACAAGACTCAATTGTGAGTTAAGCTCGCCTGTATACATATAGGTACTGTCCCATTTTTTATTCTTTTTATGTGTTATAAATAGATAAGTACAAATACTTTGCAACCAAAATAAAATTACTCTACAATACCTAAGTCTACACAAACTTTGTAATGAGAAAATATAAAGCTAAAAGTAAAGGAAGGATGAACCATCACCATAATTTCAACCTCTAATAAACAGCTAGATTGTATCTCTCACTACTTGCGCCCTACGCGAAAAGGTACGTGAATGACCTTGACCCGGTCCCCAGGTGTTTACCTGCCCGCATGGCATGCCAATGTTAGGATCTTACGTGTCCCCAATATCTTGTATACTCTCCGATAGCAGGTTGAAGGAACTGGTATCTTGTTGGCGATCAATTTTAGATTACGTAGACGTGGGTGAAATCAATACGACGATAAGAATACAGCAAACAAGGTAGACTGTATATTATTCTATTTAGATTCGTAGATGTAGATTGTGATGTACAAGTTCATTATCAAATTATTTTTTTTCAGTTACAATAACTATATAATAAATAACTATATATACATCTAATCAAGTACAAGTTATAGCCATAGGATATTTTCTACAGGCTAAGGGATTGATCGAAAGAGTTACCGAGGCCTCAGAATACAAAGGAAAAGAGAACATAAGTGGGTTTTAGTTCACTGACTAAGAAGAAGAAAAAAGAAGAAGGTCACTTCTTTTCGCTCCAGAGTGAGAGAAGTAATTTGATCATTTCAAGTTTCCCATTTTTAGGGTTCCGTACCTCAACAGTAAAAAGAGAACTCTTATGGGATCTTCTTTCTTATTCGTTTGTCTGACAAGACCATTTATCTTAGTAAAGGTATTGTGGAATAGAGAAGTTGGACTGTATTAAATAGCTGGTGTTGGTGGTTGTTCTGTATGAAACTCGGTTTGAGCTTACCCAATCTTGGAACAAAGTGACAAACGACAAAGCCAAGAACGTCTTACCTTTATCGCCTTTTCAGCCTTCCTCGAAGTACTCTGGATGAAGCAGCACTGTCGAAGCTGGTTACTGATCACACAACACGGTTATGCTCACTTTGTCCCTTGATTTATCGATTTATTGAGGAGCGCGCTCAAAAAGAAAGTTACCGCACGGCGGCCCGATTTCAACAACACGAAAAACCGGGAGAGGGCGCTTGTCCTGTCATCTAAGCAGCCCGCTATTGGCTGATTTCTGGCATATAGGACGCTCCATGATCTTTGCGCCGTCAGCTGAACCAATCATGGGTTAGAATACAGAACATACCCCCTACCGAAACCATAGTGATGGTTTCCTAAAAATGAGATTACTATACTATCTAGGACATTGATAACTAATCTTAAATTATACTCTAAATTAAATAAAAAACGTTTTATTTGAAATTAATTGGCGTAAGGTAATAGGGCAAGTTTATTTATAGGTCTCTGTAAGACACCCTTTTCTGTGCGCAGTGTCACGCACCTAACTATTGAGTCGGGACCGGGATGTAACTTCTCAATCTTGCCGAGAGGCCAAGTGCAAGAGGGAACATTGTCAGTTTTAATTATTACTAAATCTCCAACTTTAGGATTAGAAGAAGAGATAAACCACTTGGCTTTCTGTTGTAAAGTGTTTAGATATTCATGACTCCAACGTTTCCAGAACAGTTGGGAGCACTTCTGGATATACTGCCACCGTGACAGCCTATTGATATCAATATCTCGCACGTCGTACTCAGGAATGGAGACTAAACTTCGTCCAATTAGAAAGTGTCCGGCGGTTAATACGTTAAATTCGTTGGGGTTGTCACTTGAAGGAAGCGGACACAAAGGGCGCGAATTCATTATGGCTTCTGCCTTACAGAATATCGTAGCAAGTTCCTCAAACGTTAAGGACTTTTCCCCTACACACCGCACTAGATGATATTTGGCTGACTTAATGCCCGCTTCCCAGAGACCACCCATGTGAGGAGCACTGGGGACATTAAATTTCCAATCAACCTGCCGTTTAGCGCAACCACCCGAAATGTCATCTTGATTCTCGCGCCAGAACTTTTGTATCTCCGACAGATGTCGGTTTGCGCCAACAAAATTAGTTCCACAATCAGAATAGAGAACAGCGCACAGACCTCTGCGAGCCACAAATCTATCCAGGCATGCGAGAAAACAATCAGCGGAGAGAGAAGACAACACTTCGAGATGTACTGCTTTAGTGGAAAAGCAGACAAATAGTGCCAAGTACGCTTTTGTCACTTTAGCATTACGACGTAAGCTTTCTTTAATTAAGAATGGACCTCCGAGGTCAACTCCGACGTTAGAAAATACCTTATTAGGTATCAACCGAGTTGTTGGCAACGGGGCCATTTCAGGCTGAAGTAACGATGGTTTACATTTAAAGCACGTTTTACATTTAGATAAAACGGATCTAATAACGCTACGAGCCGATAATATCCAAAAGTTTTCATTAACAACACTTTGCAAGGTTCGCGGTCCAACATGTAAATATTTTTCATGTAAATATTTAATCAATAGTTTTGTAAATAAACTATTTTTAGGGAGAAGTCGCGGATGTCTAGCATTATAAGGAAGTTCGGAATAACCGATGCGACCCCCTACCCTGAGAAACCCATCGCTATCAATGAACGGAGATAATTTTCGTAACGATGGTACGTATTTTTTATCTGTTATCATTTTAATTTCCGTTTCAAAGTAAGTATTCTGAACTAGCTTTATTAATTTATCGCGTGCCTCGTTCAGTTCACGGGTTGATAACACGTGTGATTTAGCATGGGTGGGTATATCACCCTGTTTGCGAGTCAATCTTAAAATCCAAGCAAAAGATCTTTGCAATTTGGAAAATGACGAAAATTGTGCGAAGATTCTATCACAAAATTCCATTTTAGTTTCAATAATATGATCACTAATATTGTGATTCAGCAACAAATTAGTGGAAGTTTTTAATTCCGGTAGTTTATGATTGCTTTCATTCACAAACACCGTCAGAGGCCAATCGACGTAATTTTGATACATCCAATCGGCACCCTGTAGCCAACGTGGGGTGCAGTCTATCAGTTGCGCCGGAGACGCTCCACGCGAACAAATATCTGCTAGGTTATTTTCGCTGCCAACGTGCCGCCAAAAATGAGGGGGTAAGATTTCAATAATTTGAGTAACTCTATGACTGACAAAGGTTTTTAATTTATAAGGTTCCGTTTGAAGCCAGGACAGTACGACTGTCGAGTCTGATACTGCAGTTATTTGGTTAATTTTAATTCGAGTAACAAATGTATCGCAAACGAATTTTATTAATTTACTTAATAAAACCGCTCCCATTAATTCTAACCGAGGGATTGTTACGGGTTTTATTGGTGCTACTTTGGATTTCGCTGTTACTAGACGAACCTTTGCGTTACCCTTTTGGTCACGACTGATGACGTACACGCAGGCTGCGTAACCTCGTAAAGAAGCGTCACAAAATCCGATTAAATCACAAGTCGTTTCGCCCGGTAACAGCATATGGCGTTCGATACGTAACTCGCTTAACCGCGGAAGTTCAAAAATAAAGTGCTGCCACGATTTTTTAATGTTATCTGGCAACTTATCGTCCCAACCAATACCTAGCTTCCACAGATCTTGCATAATCTGCTTAGCTACTAAAATGCATGGCGCGATAAAACCCACGGGATCGTAAATCGACGCTAGCAGTTTTAGTACCGATCGCTTGGTTGTTTCGTTGTCCGATAAATTAACTGAAAATAAAAAATGATCGGATTTTGGAGTCCATTTAAGTCCTAAGACCTTAATAGAACTGTCGTTTTCGTCTTTAACGAACGTTACGGAATTTTCCCTATTTTCAGACGGAACGCGTTGCAGCAACTCCTCATTGTTACTCATCCACTTTTTTAGCGTAAAGTTGGCACTTTCAAAAATACCTATTAGTTGATCTTGGACTAGGCTAGCTTGCTCAAAGGTTTGGCATGAATATAAGATATCATCCATGTAGATTCCCTCACGGAGGACCTGAGCAGCGAGGGGAAAACGTTCACCCTCGTCTTTCGCTAACTGGAGCAGCGTGCGAATAGCTAAGAATGGAGAACAGCTGAGCCCGTAGGTTACAGTTTTTAATTCATATAATTTAATTGGATCGTTAGGGGATTCCCGATATAAAATGTGTTGATAACAGCGATCTTCTTTTCTCAAGGCAATAGCGCGATACATTTTACAAACATCACTCACTAAACAATATTCGAATAGCCGAAACTTCAAGATTATTGACGCAATGTCCGGATACAGCTTAGGGCCGACCAATAGAATATCATTCAACGAGACGCTTGTGGTGGTTTTCGCAGACGCATCAAATACTACTCGCAACGGAGTTGAGGTACTACTAGGTCTCAAAATACTGTGATGTGGAATAATGTATTTACTAGGCTGATCACCCTGATAAAGTTCCATATGACCGAGCTTTTCATATTCACGCATAAATTCCTTATATTTGTTATTCAACTCAGGTACACGTGCGAGTTTACGCTCCGAGTAGATCAGTCGTCGCTCGGCCGCGGCACGCGATTGTCCCAATGGCGCGGGGTTAGGTGCGAACGGCATTGGAACTACGTATTGGCCGTTCGACTCCCGCGTATATTCATGAGAAAATATCTCCTCGGCTAGTTGATCCATTGGACTTGTTGACGGGGTACACGGCACCTCTTCAACTTCCCAAAAATCACGTAATGTTTTGTCAATTGACTGTTCGTCGTCATACGAAACTGATAAATTAAGATTTTGCGATTTATATTTATTAAACGGATACAATTTTCCGCTAACTACATCACCAAAAACTGTTTTAATCACACTAGGAATACCATCCCTAATTACGAATGGTTTATCAATAATTATATCTGGGACTATGTCATTCCCCAACAAAATATCTATTCGTGAACGCTTGAAAAACAATGGATCCGCCAACTTATAAGTTTTATATTCGCTAATGACATTTTCAGTAAATGAAACATTAGGCATATCCGCGGACACCTTTGAAATAACTACTAAATTAACTCGAAACGTCGGACCACACGCCTGTCTTGGTTTCAATGTACACGTGACCATTCCTTGAGTTTTTACTACCCCTCCGCCGATCCCATGAATAGTAAAAGGACATTTTTTACGTTTTAATCCTAGTTTTTGAGCACACTCAGTTGTTATAAAAGAACTTTGTGCCCCGGAATCTATAACGGCTCGACAATCGTGAAACTGACCCACACAATCAATTACATGAGTGAGAGTAGTACCTAGAACTACCTCATATTCACACAGGTTATTACTCATGAATGATTGTTGTGTATTTGTGCATGTGACGTCACTTACGAAGCGACCAGCGTTTAGTGCGAGCGAAGGAGACTGCACCGTCACGGACGATGTTCGCGCGCTATCTGATAACGTATTATCTTTATGCAACAAATAATGATGTGGTTCTGCACAGACCCCACAACTCATTGTGCTTTTACAAGCATTCGATTGATGGTCAGATTTAAGACAATTATTACACAGTTTTAGTGAATGAACACGGTTCATTCTTTCATCGACGGACAATTTACGAAATTGATCACATCGATAAATCATGTGATTTTGTTTACAAATCACACAGCTTAAGTTTGCATTACGGTTATTAATATTTTGCGGAGTTCGTGCCGTATTGAGAATCGACTTTGACGAAGATCTCTGATTTTTATTTTGCGAATGGTTATTACTAGACTTCGACGGGTTATTAGTAGCCACATTTATAAACGAATGTTCTAGAACTTTAATTTGTTTGTTTACAAACTGCATAAGTTCTTCGAAAGTAGGTATTAACTTTTGATCCCGACTTTCTTCGAATAATTTTCGCGTATGAGGGTCGAGTCTTTGTAATGCTAAATGACACAATAGAAAGTCGTCCAAGTGTTTAATATTTAATGCTTGAATCGCTTTAAGAGAATGATCAAAGGTTTCTATAAATGAAGTTAAGTCCGACGAGGTATCTTTTGTTAACGGTGTAAAGTTCAACATTTTATCGAAATACCTACATGCTAGTGTTCTGTGATCATGGTATTTATCAATCAAGCTTTGCCAAGCTAATGCGTAATTTGCGGCAGTTATCGGCAGTTTTTTAACTATATTTAAGGCAGGGCCCTTTACGCATGAGAGTAAATAATGAAACTTATCGATATCTGTGAAATTTCGATTGTGAACTAATGATAAAAACGTGTCATAAAAGGTCATCCAATTTTCTGTTTCACCGTCAAATTGAAATAATGATATCTTTGGTAACGCGGGTTTTACTAAATCCTGTTTGTCTATCGCAGGGAAGAAATCATTTTCCAATTTAGAATATTTACTAGCGATTAACTGGCACGCATTATACATTTCGTCAAATGATTCAAGCTCACTTGTTGACATTTTCACTTTAGTAGGTTTTAATTGTACTTCTATTTCGAACAAATCAAATATGGTGGATTCAAATCTCAGACGGACACTTTCCATTTCAGACATTAATACCGTAAACATTGGCAATATATCTGGTTCTGTTCCCAACTTTTTGGAATAATCATAAAGCTTTTGTAATTTTGCAAATAAATATTCTTTCCTGCATGTTAACGTTTTTCGTTTCATTTCTAAGACCTCCGCCATTTTGGACGCGTAGGTCTAGCGCTAGCCAAATGTTTTTCCTATTTGAATCTTATTGGAGAGATGAAAATGAGAATCCGTCTCGAATGGACCAGAATGTGGAATAGAGAAGTTGGACTGTATTAAATAGCTGGTGTTGGTGGTTGTTCTGTATGAAACTCGGTTTGAGCTTACCCAATCTTGGAACAAAGTGACAAACGACAAAGCCAAGAACGTCTTACCTTTATCGCCTTTTCAGCCTTCCTCGAAGTACTCTGGATGAAGCAGCACTGTCGAAGCTGGTTACTGATCACACAACACGGTTATGCTCACTTTGTCCCTTGATTTATCGATTTATTGAGGAGCGCGCTCAAAAAGAAAGTTACCGCACGGCGGCCCGATTTCAACAACACGAAAAACCGGGAGAGGGCGCTTGTCCTGTCATCTAAGCAGCCCGCTATTGGCTGATTTCTGGCATATAGGACGCTCCATGATCTTTGCGCCGTCAGCTGAACCAATCATGGGTTAGAATACAGAACAGGTATCAAGTTGAAATTAAAACCGTATACTCAACTCTGCAGCCACTTAAAGCTGTGAAAAATTAAACTTCTAAGTTAATAGCCGTTTATTGGCCGCGGGTTTCTGAATTGAGTATTTTGAGTTAAGAACGTCTCAAACCATACTTAAATGCCAAATATTGTCAGGTTTACAGGCTAAAGTAGAGTCTGAGTAATTCTCAACTTCAAATGCTTAAATCAGAAATCGGGGGTTAATCACAAAAAAAAAAAAAACATAATAATATATATTTCGACACTGTCCAGGCAATCAAAATTCATAAGTTTCTTCCTGTTGAACTAGAATCCTGAAAATTGGCATGAAGCAAACCTAAGGTCTCATAGCACAAGTATAGGAAAAAATCTGAGAACCGTAAATTTGTAATTAAGCCACAAAAAAAAATTGCGATTCAGAAAAATCGACGGGCATTTTTATATAAAAAAACGTCCTTGGTTGGTGATTTTTCTTTTTTGAGGTTGTAAATCATCCAATAAAATCGAATTCCATAAAATAATTTGTTCATAGCAGCCCATTAGTTCAACCGTTGCGGTATCCGTGCCGTCGACATTGACCTATTCCTTCCTTTCCTGCTCAGTATCACTACCACCTACACCTTCCATGACTTAACTACGTTATCCAGAAGGTTACCCGGTTGGACTAGCGTTGATAGGTTTACGAAACAAAGGCAAAACATATAGGTATAATATATGGCAACTTAAACTGAGTTAGGCGCCTTTTTGGCCTCGCAAGATTACAATTTTTAGGTTCACTTATGTTGTTTATACAACGTTATTTTTAGTATATTCGAAACCAGAAACACATGTTATTTTTATGTAAAGAATCTATGCACAAAATGTCATAACCGTATCCTGAAAAATCATAAAGTTATAAACTTGTTATGTTACCTGGTTTTTCATACAAACGTCAACATCAGGGCAACTGAGGATTTGTTTTGTTCTCACACCCGGCTGTGCCCTGGCTCCTAATGCCCACAATGACCTGCCGTCACCTGTGTTTTACTTAGTGTTAGTGGTGTCCAACTTGTGACCTTTTTTCAAATATTTTTGGGAAAAAATATAACATGGTGTAAAAATGATTAGGATCGATTGAGTTACAGATTCTGAATAAACTATAATTATATTATTTAAGTTTCGCATAAACTAAAAATAATGTTGTATACATTTGAGGGAGGCACGAATAAATATCTTTTTATAAATATTGTGTGATCTGAGACCAGTGATATACTAGTAGTTATAAAGATTACAAAAAATCCAATATAAGATTTACAGTTTGCTGTACGCTATCACTTTGTCTCATGTCAAACACCCTAGTGTTTGACTTGGTCCCTGAAAATTTTGA
Source organism: Leucania comma (assembly GCA_958295575.1). NCBI lineage: Eukaryota > Metazoa > Arthropoda > Insecta > Lepidoptera > Noctuidae > Leucania > Leucania comma. The sequence continues at coordinate 4,466,233 of OY282470.1, read as the reverse complement.
TATTCATAATGTAGGCACTACGAGTATCAAAATTTTCAAAGATCAAGTGTACTGTATAATACGAAACACAAATTATGTCTATGGATTTCAGGCATGCGATATTCTTGTAACTTACCCCAAAGTTTATGGTATCCAAATTAATTACGGGGTATGAAATCGAAGGGATTTCAATTGAATGCTTCGCGAGCTTAGAACCCACTGTGGGGAGCCACGGTTGGGAGGCATTATTATTATGTATTAATATCTATTTGTTTCGGATTCCGGGTATTTCAGAAGCCCGATTTAGTTTTGTTGTGAATTACTGTTAAAGACACATAATAAAAATTATTATTATTTGTATTTATTTTTCTTCAGACCCTGAAGCCTTGGATGGATGACATACGAGGGACTGAAGTCAACTTGCAGATACGCATTAGGGATTTTTTATAAATCCCTGTACGCGTTATGCAAGAGAGATAAATATAACCTCAGTATAAATATAAATTCATTTTTTTTTAATATAAAGTAGTGCTTGACTGCGATCCCAAATGATAATAAGCAGTGATGCAATCGTTGATGGTGAGATCAATTTTTGTGCGTAATATTTCATCTCAATGTTCTGCTTTCATTTCTCGAGAGGGTGAAACGCAGCAATATTTACTAAAAGGGTCTCAGGGAACTCATCTCCACAAAAAGCGCGAAATACGGGTTGTTATCGCACTTATCATTAAGGGAATCTACCCTAAAATCTGATGGAGGCCCCCTCATAACAACCTTATTTTAGTAGCAAATCGTTTCACCCCCTTTTTAAGGGGGCGTTCAGAAAGCTGCGAAGTTAAGTAAGGAAGAAAATTGTTTTAAATGTGCTAAAATAAGAATACGAAGATTCCAAGACAAAAGAATGAACATAATTTGTTTTTTTTTTTTGTGAATCTGATTGTTTTTTTTTTTTTTGTTTGCCATCTATTGACTTTTCGATTTATGAATTGTATTAAGTAACCAGAATTGGGTACTTAATGTAATTCATTATCGATAATTCGTGTATTCAAAAAACACGAATACCTGCGCGTTTTTTTTTTGCGTCTCAAGAAACTCAGATAATATTTTCTCTGACCAGTTTTTGCCAACATGTTCGGATTTGTTATAAGCCTCGTATAAATCTGGAAGGTGGTGGTGAAGAAACGAATAGCAGGTGACGCATGTTTTTATGGTATACAGATCTCGCCCTTGGGCGGAGCGGGAAATAGTGTCAGACTCTTACTGACTAAAAACTTACCCCATTCCTTCGTTGCCTACTGTGCCGGAGCCGAGCCTTCCTTTCAGAAACTGACCCATGACCCCAGCAGGCTTCGACCCTGCCTGCCTGCAGCTAGCAGACTGAGCCTCTACGGCTAGCAGGCTGGGCCTCTACAGCTAGCAGGCGGGCCTCTACGGGCTAGGCCTCTACGGGGTAACGCATATCCTGTAAAGTGGTACCATACTGCCACTGACAGTTTGAAAATTGCCATGTGCATTATGCAGGTGCAAAAACCAGAACTGCCATAAATACTTTTTGGCTGGCCTAGTGGTTATTGGCCTTGACTGCTATACTGCAGGAGTCTTACTTTCTCTTTTCATTTAGCCTCATTTCATTCTGATTCAACAAGCTAAAAAAAATGTAGTATCTATTTTCAGTGAATTTCTGTCTAATGATATAAAGGTCACTCTCTCACTCATCAACGCCCAGCCCAAACCTTTGGACCTAGAACGCAGAAAGTTTATCTAGTAGTTAGTTGCCCTGACTGCTATGCCGGAGGTCGGGGGTTCGGTTCCCACCCAGGACAAATATTTGTGGATGAACACGATCATTTGTTCTGTGTCTGGATGTAATTTATCTATAATATGTATTTATTTAGAAATATATAAGTATGTTTATCAATTGTCTAGTATCTATAACACAAGGTCTGCTTAGCTTGGGACTAGACGGCGTTGTGTGTGATAGTTGTTGAATATTATTATTGTTATTTCCGGCTAACCGCCTGCCAGAGGGTCATGGCCATCCGGATGATCCGCGGATACCGTACGGTGTCCTGCGAAGCGGCGAGCCTCCTTGCTGGCCTACCACCATGGGATTTGGAGGCAACAGTCCTTGCACACATGCATGACTTACGCGTGGAGATGCAACGTCGGGGCGAAACTCCGCTGCCGCGACAAGTCGCGGCATGGCGGACAGAGCTCCGGCGGGATCTCATGGTGAAATGGCGAGAGCGACTGTCGCAACCTCGTGCTGGGCACGCCACGATCGAGGCGGTAAGGCCCCTCTTTGAGGCGTGGCTGGAAAGGCCCCACGGCGTCGTCACCTTCCGTTTGGCGCAGGTACTGACCGAACACGGCAAGTTCGGTCCGTACCTGTACAAGATTCGTGCGGAGACGACGCCCGGGTGTCGCCACTGTGCGGACCGCCCGGTGGACACGGTGGAGCACACAGTCGAGGTGTGCCCCGCTTGGAAAGAGCAGCGCCGTGTCCTCGTGGGGGCGATCGGCGGCGATCTCTCGCGCCGGGGCTTGGTTCAAGCCATGCTCCGGAGCGAGGAGGAGTGGCAGGCGGTCGCCTCCTTCTGCGAAGCAGTAATGCTAGTAAAGGAGGAGGCCGACCGCCTTAGGCAAAGGCGGACACGCCGCCGCCGCCGCCGGGTTTCCGATCCCAATTTCCGGCCACCGTAGGCGCGGGCTCGCGGACGGTGGGCAATGGGTAGCTCGCTGTCCGTCCGTCCGGTAACAGACCGGTCCGAGCTCAGGTCGTCTACGGCGCGCACCGTTCCCGCGCGCCTCAAGGAGTTGTCAGCAAACTGTAGGGGTCCAGCAGGGCCGAAGCCTACTGGGGCCAAAGGTTATGTGAGACTGTCACCAAAGGCCCCAGGATAAAGGCAAGGAATGGAAAGGTAGGTTTTTAGTCAGTAAAAGTCTGACACTGTTTCCCGCCCCACCCAAGGGCGGGATTCGTCATTGGATGATTTTACCTACCCAAAAAAAAAAAAAAAAAAAAAAAAAAAAAAAAAAAATTATTGTTATTTGTTATAATATATAAAGAGGTTCCTTTTATAATGTATAAAAACCACAACCAGTACCTCGAAGTCTAGGTATTGTGATTAGCAAGTTATTTATCTTGAAGTTATCTGATAAATTAAAAAACTATTACAAACTAGCTTACCCGACAAACTTCGTACTAATAGTCTATGAATGTTGTGATAACATATTTTTTTTCGTAAATTTTTGCAAATTTTTTCACCGTTCATAACTTTTGGAGTATCACGAATATTTCAAGGCCAAAATTGGCCTAATCAGTCCACCCTTTTTCGAGTTTTAGCGAGACTTACGAACAGCTCTAATACAAGAGAATTATTACTATAACTTACCTTAAGTTATAGTTATAACTTCAGAGTGAAAACAACCATTTCCATTTAAAAGTGGCATTCGCAATGATAAAGTAAGTAATTGAAATTTTATTTCTGCTTAAAAGACACCTTACCTTTTAATAAAACTCTATATTTTTAAAACGTAAGCATTTCAAGCGAGGTCTACTTCGTTATAAGCGGCAATAATCCTCATTATCTAAAATTACTCTTGAATAAGTAATTTTAATACAAAATGGTTTCCCAAATTCGTTCACACAATTTATGTCAAAGTAATTTCGTATCTACCAAGTGCCGTAATTTGTCCATAATTAGGCATTGTTTTAGAAAACGTAGAGCGCTAAATTGTCTGTATTCTGACAGTGAAATGAGGTATTTAGTAATAAATTGGTTTTTGTGCTAGCACGTATACCGTTTGTACAATAAAATTATGTTGTATAACAAGCGTATTTGTTGAAAATTATCGCAAGAGAAACAAATTACTTAAAGAAACTGTGTGTACGTTACTATCATCATTTCAGCCTAAAGACGGCCGCACGACATAGACCTCTCCAAGTGTCGCCACAATGACTGATCCTGCGTGTCTCTCATCCATTGGATTCCTGCAACCCTCACCAATTTATCGGTCCACCTCGTAGGAGACCCACCATGATCGTTAATGTGCTTTTCGCATCCATCGGATTCCTGCAACATTTACCAGGTCATCAGTGCGGGCTTGCGGATGGCATGCAATGGGTAGCACGCTGTCCAATCGTCTGGTAATCGACCGGACCAAGCCCAAGTCGTCGACGGCGCGTACTGTTCCCGCGCGCCTCAAGGAGCTGTCAGCAAACCGTAGAGGCCCAGTGTGCTAGCTGCAGGCAGGCAGGGTCGAAGCCTACTAGGGTCATGACCCATGGGTCAGCTTCCGAAAGGAATACCCGGCCTCGCCACGACAGGCAACGAAGGAACGGGGTAGGTTTTTGGTCAGTAAGAGTCTGACACTACTTCCCGCTCCGCCCAAGGGCGGGATTTGTCATTGGATGATTTTACCTACCATAAAAAAAAACCAGGTCATCGGTCCACCTTGTGGAAGGTCTTCCAAAGTAGCATTTTCCGGTATACCTTGGGTACTACTCTGGAACCTTTCGGCCCCAAAGACTATCTGTTCTGCGAGCAATTTGCCAGAGCAAATTCTCTCACCACTCAAGTTTGGCGATTCTTCGACCTATATCGGTAACATTGGTGCCCGATATGTGCTACGGATATCTTCATTTCTGATTCACTCCCGAAAAGTATGTGGTCAATCTCAACTCAAAAGATACCTATTAAAGAATCATGATACCAACCCAACAAGGAAAACGTTCGTAAAGAAATGGTTAAACAACCCCAAAAGAATATCGAAAAATAAAATATGAATAAAATATCCAAAGTACTTTGTATCCTACATATTGTGTCCAAGTCTTAGTCGCTCCGCTTCCCTCTCAAAATCTTTTCGTCCCTTTTATCTTTTAACGGAAGAAAGAGAAAAGATATCTTAGCTTTTATGTTTTGCGTTTTGAAGTGTTCATTAAAAGGGTCGCCCTTTAACTGTGAGGAGTTTCCTGGCCATGACCTCCTCTTAACTGTTCAGAGTTCGTATAATGATGTGTTCTAGCTCTTTGGCTTTGAATGTGGGAGCTTTTGAGTTTATGTCCTAAAAAAGTAATACAAGAGATAAAATATGCTTTGATATTTCGACATTGAGATGTCAGGGTTGATTTGTTCGATCTAATTGATGTAACTGTCTAAAACTGGATTGAAATTTACCAATACGTTTTGTGTATACGTTATAATTGTCACTTATAAGACACTAATATTATAATGATGAACGTTTGTGTGTGTTTGTGTATGTTTCTTCTTCACGCTTCAATGGCTGAACGGATTTCGATGAAATTAAGTAAACGGCTTTTTTTCTTTTTTTTCGGTGGGAAAATCATTCAATGACATCTCTGCGTCCTTGGGCGGGGCGGGAGATAGTGTCAGACTTTTACTCAATAAAAATCTACTCCTGTTCCTTTTTTGGCTTTGTTCCGGGGCCCCGGGTTTCATTTTAACATTCCCCATGGCCCCAGTAGGCGTAAAAAAACACGTATTTCCTGGAACAAGTTTTGTGAAATAATCAAGTAAATCACGGAATTACCACAGTTAGCATTCGGTAATTCCGTACGCGAAGCGCGAAAAATGAGAGATAATGCTTGAAAACTCTGTCGTTTGCAGGCATTATTTCTCTTTTATTGCGTTGTCTCTTCATGAAACATCGCGTTGGATTGCGTTAGATGAAGCAGCAAGCTTTTAAACCATGCTCAACATTGACGATAGACGACTGAGAAAGGCCCCTCTAAGCTTCTCACTCTCCATCCAATTATCTACATGTTTACACTAACAAAACAAGACCAATGAAGAAAAAAAAAACAGTGTTCATGAAATCCAAATATAAAATTCCATTAAAAAAGTAAACATCCATCACAAAACCAGCGGAACATGAACTAACCGGACAAAAACTGGTCCTAGAATAATATCATCATTTGTTCATAACTGCAACAACTCCGACGCTTATAGGTCTCATGCATAATTCTACAGGTCGAGATCACCTGGCCGGGAGCCAAGCGGACTGCCCTAATTCCACTCTGGACGTATTCTATCAGATACCTAATGTGGAATGTTTGTTTGGACTTTTTGGACCAGTTTTTTGAGGTTAGGGAATAAAAAAATTAATAAAACATATCAAAGTTATATTTTCTTAGTTTAAATTCATTTTTTCTTTTACTCGTTATAATAATCCTCTTTGATTGTAAGCAGTGACGCAATCGTTGAGTCGCTTTTAAAATATATAAGCTTTTGCTAGCGGCTTCAACCACATGAAAGTCGGTTTCTCCATACAAACTTCCAACCTCCGTTTTATCCCCTTACGGGTAGAGTTTCGTAAAATCCGGACGCGGATGTTTTATATAAGGAACCTACCTGCAAAATTATATGTTTGTAGGTGTTATAGTTTCTGAGATTTCGTAATAATCAGTAAGTGGTTATTCGATTTTATATATATTTATGTATATTTAGACATGAACAAATTCTCTCAAAAGCATATATCCAAAAAACCACTCTTCAATAATTTAACAAAAAAAAAAACACCCCAAAAAAGTATCCTTTTAAATATTTTCATGAAAAAAGGCCATTTTCCACGATTTCAATGCCTGCTTTAGCTTTAAAACATTTATTTTCCCCGACAAATTGCCGGCCCTTTCAGCAGTACTTCGAATACTTTTCTGTTTATTAAAATATCCACAGAAATCAGAATATGATCCTCTTCTTACAACACAACAATGGTTTTTACGATTGAATAAGAGGGGAATGTGATTGGGCGGTTGGGATGCTCCTTCAATAATAGACCTGCTATAAGAACTGGATTATTGTGAATGATGCTTTATTGTATGTTCACAATATTTCAATAGGAGGAACGAATTTTGAATGGTTTATTTTTTTGAACGGATGTCTATATTCGGCCATTTTCTTGATGCTGGCATCAATAGAGAGGAACTGGTTTTCTTTTTTTGCTTCCATCGGTTTTGCATTTAGCCAGAGGCCAGAAAGTTCAAAACATAATTATCTAGTTTGTGAGATATGCAGACCAGGATGTAAAGTCTAACAAATCTTCATTGAAAAGGGAAGGCAAATGCCCGATAATATATCGCGCAGAGAACTATTAGTGTCGCCGCATACAGGCCTCAAAAAAGCGCCGCCACAAAAAAAGGGCGCCTCAAAAAAGAAGCCGCCAATGCTACACACGGGCCAGAAAAAAGGCCGCCACTAAAAAAAAAAGCTAGAAGCAGCTTTTTTTATGGCGGCGCTTTTTTGAGGCCCATGTGCGGAGACACTTATACCGCGATGCAGAACAGTTCCAATGTGGTAATAAAGATGTCACTACACAATTTTTGAACACTCAGTTTGTACAAGTTTTATAGAGTCAGCCTTCTTGGCAAGTTTTTCTGAGGTGACCGTATCCTTGTGGAGGGGATTGGTGGCGCAGACCCTTAGCGTCCGGTGGATCAAGTCATGGTACGGAGTGAGAGGAATGGCGGTCACCATTTTTTACAAAGCAGCAATACAAGCAAAGTGGCTAAAACCGTGAGGCGGAGACCAACCTCACACCCTGACCCCCGCCGGAGACAGCACAGACGTCGGGAATCTCTGGGCAAGGCGGTTACTGGTAACCGTAGGTTTAGTAGTAGTTGAGTAGATCACCATCTGGCTGGTCAACAAGGACCAAATCTGGGTCGACGGCGTGTCGTGTTCCACACACTCCCGGGGCAAGTTAGGGCCGACGCCTGTTAGGAGTTAGTGCAGATCGTTCGAAAGAGTTACCAAGCCCTCACAAAAAAGGGCTACTGAGGAAAAGCAGGTGGGTTTTAATCAATAAACGTCTGTAATCACTTAAATAAAAGGCTTAGCTAAGGTAGTTGGTACCACAATAAAATTGTCACTGGTGACCGAAATGCTTTAAGGCCAAAGCTGCGTTAAGCAGGTCCACGCGCGGTCTTATACAAAAGTGTACCGTCGCGGGCAGCCACGCCCCGCGCTCCTTTCGCTACGTAATAATACATTAAAGATCTCCATCGACACGACTACATGCACACTGTCATAGTTGTAATCCGTTGCTGCTACGGAGACCGCAGCACACGACACATGCGCATAGTTACGCGACGGGTGCCCGCACACGTGCTCCTTCTTAACGCAGTGTTGGCCCTTATACATGTATTATATATTATATAAAATTAAAAGAAAAAAAAAGCATTACGTCTGTGAGTGATTTACAAGTTAAATATTCCTCTGTGAATATAAAATATCTCATTTATTACATAAAAATAAGAATGAAAGTTATATAAAACAATTGTTAGCGGCTCGTAGAAAACCTTTTTTAAGGCTTTTGGTTTACAGAACATTTTACCGTAAATATACGAGCTTGGTTTAATCAATGTCAATGCAAGGTACAATACAAATATGGAAAATGTATATTTGGTAGTTTCATGGATTATAATGTGCGGCCCGCCCCAGCTTCGCACGGGTGCAATGGTGATATTAAATATATTATGCATGTATTACATATATAAACCTTCTTCTTGAATCACTCTATCTATTAAAAAGAAACCGCATCAAAATCCGTTGCTTAGTTTTAAAGATCTTAGCATACATAGGAACAGACAGCGGGAAGCGACTTTGTTTTATGCTATGTAGTGAAGAGACGCACGGGACCGTTCACTGTAGTGACATTTGGGGGAGGTCTGTGTCCAACAGTGGACGTCTTTGGGCTGAAATGATGATGATGATAATAAACAAATCACTCAAGTAAATTTTTCAAACACCTAAAAGTAATGTGAACCCAATACGGAAACTGATACCATGGCCATCAAAAGCCAGATCTTTACAGCTGTAACGAGAATCGTGATATATTGCCCCGTACTAGACGAACCTACGGAAACTCCCGGGTTCTGTACACCGGGAACAAACAAAGAAGGGGGCCCACTAATTGCTCACTATTGTTACTCGCCCGGATCTTACGGTGTAGAAGCTAAATTCGTAAGGAAATGAATACCATGTTATATATACCACAGCGTCTCAAGACGAAAGTCTATGACCAGTGTGTGTTGCCAGTGATGACATATAGCTCTGAAACGTGGTCACTTACAATGGGCCTCATCAGAAGACTTAAAGTCACCCAAAGGGCAATGGAAAGGTTTATGCTCGGAGTTTCCGTGTGATCGAATCAGGAATGAGGATATTCGCAAGAGAAACAAGGTTATTGACATAAAACGAAGAATCGTCAAATTTAAGTGGCAATGGGCAGGGTACATTGCTTCCAGAACGGATGGCCGTTGGCGGAAAAGGTTCTGGAATGGCGACCACGTACCGGAAGACGTAGCGTTGGAAGGCCTCCTAAAGTGTGGACCGATGACCTGGTAAAGGTTGTGGGAATCCTATGGATGCGAGACCCACAGGACCGCTTATTGCGGCGACACTAGGGGGAGATCTACGTCCAACCGTGGACAGTGGCTGAATTGATGATGATATTATATATATAAGCAATGGTGGCCGAGTGGTAACAGCCCCGACTTACGAGATGTAGGTCGCGGATTCAAACCCAGCCAAGCGCATTACTTGTGTAATTTATTTCAACACCACTGCTCTCAAAATGGTGAAGGAAAACATCGTGAGGAAACCGGCATGTCCTAGGACCAAAAATTCGAAGACATGTGACATCCACCAACCCGCACTTGGCCCGCGTGGTGGATTACGGCCCATGCTTCTAGAGAATGGGCATAACATATATATATATATATATATATATATATATATATATATATATATATATATATATATATATATATATATACATATGTTATATTCATTATTATGTACTGGCATAGTTAGTAGAAAGCATAAATTTAATATTATCAAATGAAGCAACTACATCTATTTTTGGATCCACATTTATATCGAGATTCGTGATTTCAGACTGAAATTCATTCATGAACTCCATCCAACATTAATTTGTTTGTCTGAGGGTATAATAACAGAGCTATTGTGGCATGTTACGTCGCTACCAGATAGTATAATATAATGATACCTAGTACGAACTTTGAACTAGTTTGTATACTTATGATTACATTGTTTCACAATGTTGCGTGAACTACTAAAGAGTAAAGATATTATTCAGAATGCATATTACATAAGGCTTGAGAGTTTGTTATGAGAATCTCTTGGGAGAATCTACTAAACAAAAGTAGAAGCTCTGTTTTAAAATTCACAAAAGCGCAACAGAACAGAACAGAGAGTAAAGCCTCACACACCTCCGTTGAAAAGGGAGGATCCTCCGATCAGACGGGTGATAATGTCTGGTGGGCTACTGCCCGATAGATGATTTCGGGTTGTTCTATATGTTCAAATCGCGCGGAGAATCTTACTTGCGCGATGCAGGATTAGTTTTTATGTGACGATATAGATGTCGCTACATCAAAAAAGGAATAATATCAACATTAGACTTAGTACAGCTTCTGTCTCTTTTTTAACCGACTTCAAAAAAAGGAGGATTTTTTTTTCCTTTTTTATGTTTGTTCGCGGGTAACTCGGTCGTTTATGGACCGATTTGCAAATATTTTTTTTTCTTAAAGGGTATGCTTCCAGATCCAGATTGGTCCCATTTTTTTCAAAATCCAGTTCTGATGATGGGATCCATGAGGAATCGAGGGAACTCCTCAAATATTATAGGCAACCATATAGTCATTTTGGTATTTTTATCGAGGACTTAAGCATTTACAGTTAAAAAGTAACATTTGATGAAGTGGAACTGATGAAGAAGACCAGAAATGGCCAACGGAACTTCATACTCGCATAGATATGAAGATAGTTAAGCGACTATGACAATACATATAAATAAATGGTTCGGAATACATAGTTATGTTGAAAATGGTAACATCACAGTGACCTGATGATGATGGAGCCAGAAGATAGGTACCGGAACTCCGTAATGAATCAATGTATTCTAGCCGTCTTTGAGCTTGTTTGAATCGTCATGAGATGCACTTTGGCTATAAGGTACTGTCAAACTGATCTGATGATGGAGCCGGATGGAAGGTAGACACGAGAACTTCATAATAAAATAATGTATCCTAGCAGTGTTTTTGTTTATTGGTATTATCATGAGAAATAGGCACTCTGATTATAAGTGCATAAAATCTTTTTCCAAAAAAAATAACCAACTTCATTAAAAAAAAAAACACTTGAAGGATTAAAATAACTTTAATTTCGGAAGTCGGTGTTTCTCAGTATTTTTTGTTTCTTATTTAAAAGTGACTTCCAAAATTAAAGTTATTTTAATCCTTTTAGTGTTTTTTTGTTCCGGCTAGATCTTTTCTCAGTTATTTCGTGGGCTTGCGGACGACGAGCAATGGGTAGCTCATCGTCTGGCCGTCCGATAACCATCCGGGTCAAGCCCGAGTGCACGAGCGCCCCAAAGAGATGTCAGCAAAACCGCAGGGACCCAGCGAAGGCTATTGGGGCCATGACTTGACTTCTGAAAGAAAAACTCGAGGTCCTAGAACGCAAAATGTTACTGAACAGTTCACACCTATTTTCCTTCAGTTGTTCTTTGCATTCTTCCTGACTGAAATCACTTTCAAATCTGACACGCCCTTTCGCTCCATCCTAGAGGTGGAGAAGTCTTTTGATGATTTTCTCACTAAAACAACATTAATTGGCTTCGTCGAAGGCGATTTAAGGGCAAGCTTACGTGACCATACCATGGTACCACCGAACATTTCTCTTACCTTTTTTTTTTTTTGGTAGGTAAAATCATCCAATGACAAATCCCGCCCTTGGGTGTGGTGGGAAATAGTGTCAGACTTTTACTGACTAAAAAACTACCTTTCCGTTCCTTGCCTTTGTCCCGGGGCCCGTGGTGACACTCTCGCATAACCTTTGGCCCCAGTAGGCTTCGGCCCTGCTGGACCCCTACAGAACATTTCTCTTACCTGCATTTTTAATCCCTTAAGAGAGTCGAAATATACGTATTTTTGCAACATTTTTTGTTAACTTACAAGTTTAATTTTTTCACAGTTTAAAGGGACCGCAGACCTGAGTATATTATGGTTTTCGTTCTAACTCGATACCTCTACATGTTCCCGAGAAAAAAGGTCTTGACAGATAAACAGACGGACAACAAAGTGATCCTATAAAAATTTCCTCTTTTAAAAAGGAGGTTTTATAAATTTTATCACGTGAAAGGAATTACCTTGTTTTCTATAAAACCAACGAAAATAAATAAATCGGTGATATTAATAACGGAACTTACCTACATCTTTATCTTTGGCATAGAAAAGGACCTGTTCATGAGCAAATTAGACCTCAGGAACTTACCTGTAACAAGAGAAATAAATAATGATTAGTAATAGCCTGTTTCAATTCATATCAGAAGGTCTCTGCAGGAATTGATTATTGCACTTGCCTTCAATGCATGCCTAACAAGCTCTGACCCCGTGAAACAGGATTAGTGCCAAGGAAATTACAGCGTGCAGGACCGCAGTAGACCACGAAGGAGATGGCATGACGACCTCGATGTAACGCTTCATTGAAAAAGCGAAGCGAAATAAATACAGGGAGTGAAGAAGTGAGACAATACGGGCTGGTAATGACACTATTATTAGTCGAAAGATTTTTACTATGTTTTTCTTATTTCTTCACGCTCAAACGGCTAAACGGATTTCAATGAAACTTGGTACATGGGTAGATTATGTCCTGGAATAGCACATAGGATACTTTTAGTCTGGGCGTCTGTTTTATTGGAAGGGCGAAGCCACTGGAAGTAGCCAGTAGCATAATAGCATTGCATAATCAGCCTTTTAATGTTCCCACTGCTAGGACACAGGCCTCCTCTTTGAGAAGGGGAATGGGCCGTAATCCACCACGCGGGCCCAGTGCGGGTTGGTGAATATCACATGTCTTCGAATTTTTGGTTCTACTTTCTTTCTATTTTCTCTTAAGATGTTTTCGTTCACCGTTTTGAGAAAGCTGCTAGTTAAAAATAATAAGCTTCTTTAGAAATATTAATCATCATCATAATCATAATTATTTCAGCTGAAAGACTACTATTGTTAGACAAAAACCTACTCCAAAAACACACTAAAAGACACAGCATTGAAAAGCCTCCCACAAGTGGAACCGATGACCCGGTAAGGGTCGCGCGAATCCGATGGATGTGACACACACAGGAGCGGTCTTTATTACACTCAGAAAGAATACTAAAGAAAAATTGATATTCTAGAAACATCTACGAAAACTCCTATTAATCACTCAACATGACCGACACAAAAAAAATCTACAGTACATAATAATATAATCAATCTCATCTGCCGCTGCCGTCTGTACGATTCGGCATTTTCATTCGAGAATCCGTATTACTGCTCGTATTGACCATCGCAATATCTCACGGACTTTTTATCGGAATAGGTTTTTTTGTCAGAATTTGTGGACACATTGGCTACACACGAATGGTCTGGCCTCTTTTCGAACTATTATTTCGAAAGAGGTACTGTTCCGAAGTTTTTGCTGTTTTTGTGGGTAGAATGAGATGTTATGGCTGTGTTCGGTTTAGTGATTGTTTTATTTTAATGATGTTTTTCGGTTAATGTTTTCAATAAATGTCCAGTCTTTCGGAAATAATGTTGTAAGCGACAATTAGAGTTTTTTGCAGAAAGGATAGGGATTTTTCTTGTGTAATTTTCGGGGAGTGTACGTTGGAATTGCACAATTTACTCGTAATTCTAACAAATCCGTTTCATCATCGAACCCCTAGATGTACGGCGTTGCACCACCGGCATATGGTGGACATCCCATCCATACGTACAAAGCGTTTTGGGAACACATTCATTTTGCGTAAATATGTGATAAATATTATGTAATCTAATATAAGGTTTACGAGTTATAGGTCACGGATTTAAACATAGTCAGGCGTATTACTTTATGTTATTTATTTCACCACTACTGCTCTCAAAACATCGTATAGAAACCAACATGTCCTAGAACCAAAAATTCGAAGACATGTGACATCCACCAACCCGCACTGGGCCTGAGTGGTGGATTACAGCCCATTCTCTCTACTAGAGAGGAGGCCTGAGTCCCAGTAGTGGGAACATTATAAAACTGATGCTATGTTTATCTAAGATGCCTATTTTCCTTTTATCTAAACGATACTTCTGATTATTTTAATAAAAAAATATGTCCTCGCCACACTAATAAGTATTTTAATCATATTTATTATTAAGGTGAAATTTTGTATGTGTAGGTACGCTTTAAACGACAAACAGATTTGAATGCGCAGATTTGCACAGGTGTAGAGAAGGCAGCCTTTCGGCGGTTTTTAACAGGATGTATTTTGGAGAGTGTGTGCGGAGTTGCATGACTTGATTCCGCCATCTCCGTTCTATCATCGGACAACCCGACGTAGGGCAAATATTTACCCTTAAGTTGTTGAAACTTCTACTGTCCGGACTAAGCGTTTTTATCATGTACATCAAAACAAGATTCTGATTCAAAATTGATTGTGGAAGGTCTGGAACAGTTTGCCTGCTGCGGTCTTCCCATCCGATTATAATTTTGGTGTCTTCAAGGCTAGAAAAAATAGGCTCTTAATAAACTAGTGCGCCTCACCATCAAAGATTACACCACTGCTGCTTACCATCAGGTGGGATCGCAGTCAAGCACTAGTTTATATCAATTAAAAAAAATTAATGAATTTTGAAACAACGTTCTTAGGATACTTTTTATACTAAGAGTATCCCATCCCATGGGATTCAAGGAGTTGTCAGCAAACCGTAAGGACCCAGCGGGGTCGAAGCCTACTGGGGGCCAAGGATCGTTTTCTGAAAAGAAGGTTTGGCCCAGGTATGAAAGCCAAAAAAAAGGAACAGGAGTGGGTTTTAAGTCAATAAAAGTCTGACATTATCTCCCGCCGCGCCCAAGGGTGCGGAGATGTCATTGCATGATTTTTCAACATTCATCAGGAGCAACCGCTGGCAAAAGCTAGTTTGTTTTATTAAAAACTAGATTTGCAAAATAATTAATTGTACAGAAATTAGAGGAGGTTTAACGACCCTATAAGGCTGCTTATTTCATGTCCTCAATTTTAAGTCAAGAACATTCTGGTTAGTTCATTTATAGAATTCTGACGTATACTTAATGATCCAAAGCTGCGATATTGTTCGAAAGATTTACCGTGACTCTGGAACGTCAGTGTGGATAATTTTGGTGTAATAATAAGTTAAATGTCATCCTAACTCATACATTGAATTAGGGGTAGTGTCAACAGAATCCTAAAGATGATCACTGAAAGCCCAGAGTCGCGGCAGGCAGGAAATGGGTAGCTCGCTGTCCGTTTGTCCGGTAACAGACCGGACCGAGCCCAAGTCGTTTACGGCGCGCACTGTTCCCGTGCGCCTCAAGGAGCAAACTGTAGGGGCCCAGTAGGGTCGAGGCCAAGTCTGGGGCTCTGGGGAGGTATGAAAATGCATACCATGGCCCTTGAACCAAGACAGGGAAGGAACAGGGTAGGTTTTTAGTCAGTAAGAGTCTGACACTATTTCCCGCTCCACCGAAGGGCGGGATTTGTCATTGGATTATTTTACCTACCATAAATAAAAAGGAGTCGTGGCATATTTACGAACTGTTTTTGTGACTTATGACTAATTTTACTGTTTATTTTTTGTTGTTGTTTTTGTTTTATGAACTAATTGACTAAAGAGTATCTTGGGCAGAAAATAGCATTGCCATACAGCGTGGCAATGCTGCCAGCCTTTTGGGTACTTTACCAGTCGACAGCGATGCGGAAGAGTTTTTTGACGTCTTACTTTAGATTACTTTTAGTTAGTCTTTTAAAACATGTAAAAAAAATTCAGTAAATCACTCATTCATAAAAAAAAAACACTAAGTTATTAATTTAATCATGAATATTATACTAATGTAGTTTTAAGTTTCAGTCATTAACATAACATGGACATAGAAATCAGTCTGAAATAAATGAATTTTATTTTAAAATAGCAATGGTGATATTAAATATATTATGCATGTATTATACATGTAAACCTTCCTCTTGAATCACTCTGTCTATTAAAATAAACCGCATCTGTTGCGTAGTTTTAAAGATCTAAGCATACATATTTACAGTGGGAAGCGACTTTGTTTTATACCATATAGTGGTGAAGCAATTCAAGAAACACTGGTGGATTTTAGTCACTAAAGATCTATACAAAATAAAAAAGACTAACGTTACCCAACAGTACCCAAACCACTCGTCAGAATAAAGAAATTAATCATACAATTTCACAATTACAACATTGTATTCTTATCATAAAAGGCCGGTATCCTTTGTCTCCCGTATCGTCGCGTAAAACAATAGTATTAATTTATCAAATAATAACAATATGCAATTTTTCCCTCATTGTCGTCGCGAGATAATTGATGAAGATAGTATAATGACGGTAGCATCTATGGCACTTCATTTTACCAGTTTGTATTGTTTTTATTCAATGTCCCTTGAAAAGAAGAACCTTTCAAGCTTTTTCTTTGAAATATTTTTCATTCATTCACAGTTCATTACCTGTAATAGAGTATTTTCTATTCAAATAATTTAGCAATAATGAGAGAAGGTATTAAGGTTTTTGGGTGGGTCCAGCTTTAACCGTTGAAAAAAATTCATGAAAATGTGCTACAAAAAATGCATACGGCCAGGATGATAATTTTGAGAACGTGTCACTCTTAAAGTTTGGATTAAAAACGGACACACCCACTTAAAGAAAAGTTCAGTAAAACTAGCGAAGAATATGGCCACAACAGTGAGTAAATAGACATCCTTACGCACCAGCGGCGCGCTGTGACAAAAGACGCCCTGAGTATTGGGAATCGCAGGGCGATTCCAACGCGCGGGCTTGCGGATTTTGAGCAATGGGTAGCTCCCGTCCGACCGTCCGTTAACCGTCCGGACCAGGCCCAAGTCGTTCCAAGCCCACCTCAAGGAGATATCAGCAAACCATAGGGGCCCAGAAGGTCGAAGCTTACAGGGGCCATATGCGAAAGTAAAACTTGGGGCCCTGGAGGGATCGCAAAGAAAAAACAGGAGTGGATTTTTTGTCAGCAAAATTATGACACTATCCCCCGCTCCTCCCAAAGGCGGGAGATGTCACTGGATGATTATCCCACCTAAAAAAAATGGCGATCCAACTGTAAGCGTGGGCTTGTGAATGACGAGCAATGACTAGCTTTAGCTGTCCGTTGAGGATCGAGCACGAATTGTCATTGACGCGTGCACCGCAAAGAGATCAAACTATAGGAAAAGAAAAGAAAATGGTCTTCTAATGAAAAGATCGGAAGACTATCGGACTGGGCAAGTCCAAAAAGTGTCGTAGACTCTTTCTATCTTGGATGTTTATCAGATGACCTAAAAACCCCCAAGTGGTTGACTCGACGACCCAGAATCGAAATGTCTGGCAAAACGTGACAAGGAGAGCTGACCACAAATGAAATGACATGAGGTTAGGCAAAGAGATTGATACAAATGAGTTAAATAGAAATGCAGGGGTCAGTAGAACCAAAACTTTAAGAATTTTCTTTTGTATCATAAGTGTCAGTTTTAATAAAAGCATCGTGTTTTTAATGTAACTTTTTAATAATAAAGTTGAGTACTCAAATGCTGCAAACAATTTTTAAATAAGGTGAATATCTCCATCAAAGTTATGTTTCTATTCATCCGTGTTTCTATTCACCCTATTTGAAAGTATCGAGTTTGTTTGGTTACCATTGTTAGGGTAGTTTGGCTTTCCCAGTTCCTGGTTTGGTGAAAAATGTTCAATTAAGTCCTCCCGTTCTGGTAAGAGCAAGAGGGAGTGTCAGAATTTTATCGACTAAAATCCACCTGTGTTCCTTCAGTTAAAGTAGTTATATCCATACTAACTTTTCATACCCATTACATCCCCTTATGGAGTAAATTTTACGTAATCCTTTCTTGTTATTTGTATGCATTCTAAAAGGAACCTCTGTACCTACAAACAACATTCTAGGTGTAAGGGTTTTTGTTAAGGGTGGAAATCATACGTCTAATGGTTTGGGCTGGGCGTTGATGAGTCGATGAGTGAGGCACGACTATGCCTTTTATATTTATACAAATTAAAAACTATCGGAAGTGAAAAAACTTATTTTAAATTGAGCGATTTGAAGTTTATTTTATGAATAACCTTGTAACGAGAAAATTAAAAAATAGAGCACTTTTTTTCAAAAATTCGCATCAATATACGCATGTACGAAATTAATTTATTTAATTAAACGTCAGCTGAGCGAGGCCAATTAATTTGAGTTTAAAAAAATTACTATATTTTTAATTTTCTCTTTACAAATCGATAGTGTCATGTACTGAATCGACCCTCCGCGGGGTTAAAACGACCTAAATTTAACGGAGTGTAATTTTTTTTAAGATTAAGATTTTCGGTTTGAGAATCATTAGGCAAAATACTTTTTATCAAGCTAGCCAGTCTTCATTAAGCTTAAAACTTAAAACAGAAACAAAAAAGTGAACTATTTTCCGGATTCGAGGGTTTACCTAGGGACGGTTGAAATGTACGAAGACAAGTTCAAATAAACAGATAGCATAGCATAGCATTGCATCAATCTTGTAATGTTCCCACTGCTGGGACTCAGGCCTGCTCTCTAGGAGAGGGAATGGGCCGAAACCCACCACGGGGGCCCAGTGCGGGTTCTTGGATGTCACATGTCTTCGAATTTTTGGTTCTAGGACATGCCGGTGTCTTAAACAGATGCAAACCTTTAAATACACAATATACGGACTACATTAATAGGAAATCTTTTCTCCTGAAAACCGCCAAAGACGGGGCTTTATTAATGCCAAAGATACCCTCGAAAATCAATTTATACCTCTACAGGTACCGCCACCTTCTCGTTTCAATTCACCCCTAACCCGTCCTAGTAGCGGTACCTACTTCTTATCAATTTACTTAATGAAGTGCATGCCCTAATTCAGGGTTGGCACACTTCCAAACTACGCTAACTTTGCGCCTGTATACCCAGTTAATGTCAAACATTTGTTATGTTTGTTACAAACGAAGCGATAGTTGTACATTGCTGTTTTAGCGCGAAACTTTGAACAAAAGGTGTTAAGGAAACATGTAATGGATTGTGTGGCCGTTGTTTCAGTTTTTGGTTGAGGGTGGGTTTATTGATTTAGTAATGAGAATAGTGCAATCATTGCTTATCTTTGTACTAGAGTCGTAGAACTGGTTGAGTGATTGAATTTTTATTATGATTACAGGCATAAATGCAATGTTGCTTTGTACAGTATACAAATATAGATTAAGTTATCACTGAATTTCAAGTATTCCTAGTTGTCTTTAAACCAATTATAACCAAACTTTAGTGCGGATACCCACTTCAGCATTTCCTTCTACACATATGTACAGTCAGGAGTTAAAAGTGCGGTTGCTTCTCTACCAAAGCTAAAGTGTATAAAATTCATTTGTAGATAAGGATCAATAGTTCATGATAGATTTAATTTATAGCATGGAATCTAAAGTATTGAATGGACTAGTTGTGGACTATTGAACTTTTATTGCCAAGTAATTTTAGAAATTATAGTGTTAGTAGAGTGCAACTGCACTTTTGACCCCTGACTGTACATATTTATATTATAATATAAACTTTTTCTTTCTGCTTTTTTATTTTGTGTACATGTAGTCATTTGCTAAGTTATTTGTGTTTACTCTTATTACTAAATTAAAAGAAGGCTTTCTCGTTATTTTCTCAAAAAAAAAAAAAATATGCTACCTGTCTCGTATGTACGTTATGTATTTGTTCAACTGGAGTCGAAGATTCAATTTCCAGAGCATCGACGCCGAGTTGCTTGCTTGCCTGTCGGTTTTTTAAAGGTTGCATTTCCGAGAGTGTGCATCGAAATTGCATAACCTAATGCCGCCGAGATCGTTCCATCAGCGGACCACCAAACGTACAGTGATCCGCCCCCCCCTCTACATATTTTTAGGTGGGACATCATCCAATGACATCTCCTGCCCTTAGGCAGAGCGGGAGGGCATGTCAGGCTTTTACTAACTAAAACCCAGTCCTATTTCCTTCGTTGTCTTTCATTCCAGGGCCGGGTTTCTTTTCAGAAGCGATCCTATGGCCCCAGCAGGCTTCGACTCTGCTAGGCCCTTACGGTTTGCTGACATCTCCTTGAGGCGCGCGTGGAACACTATGCACCGTCGACGACTTAGGCTTTGTCCAAACGGTTACCGGGCGGTCGGACGGCGAGCTACCCATTGCTTGCCGTCCAAACTAACACAACGTAGCAATTTAACAGAGATGAAATAATATATGGAAGAGGTACCTATGCATGTAAGTCACTAATATTGGTAAAATCTAAGCAATGATAACAAGAATATTATACAAAACTTGACATTGCAGAACTAGCAAGCAACTCAAACTTGTTTCCTTAAAGCGTCTAAAAGAAAAACGGAAGACTCAGCAAAGTCTGGCTGCAATCCAGACAAAACTTCTGTAGGTATATTATAATAACACAAGCTCTCTAAAAGAAAAACATAATTGTGTAAGTTCAATGCCTTGTTCTTCCATATACTTATCATTCTCATATACCGTGTGTATGTATGTTTTTTTTTTGTTTCTTTTGTTTTCTTTTTTTTTTCTTTTTTTTCTCCTTCTGAGGATGAATAAGGTCATGTCTGTCGGACACGTAACGTCATTGACATGCTCGGTGTTCGCCTGCGTAAAGTTTACATACAAAACTATGAAACTAAGGCTACGAAGCGACAACAACACTACGGCACGACGTTGCCAAACGTATAATGACGGATATGCATCTATGAAGCTACGCGTTGGTGAAGAGTTGGCCTAACTGGGTGATTTGAAAAGTTTCAATCGATTTGTTAGAAAATTTTGTGTTAAGGAAAATGGTTCATGTTTCATCAGATCATCGTACCTGGGGAAGACGGTAATTGCCCTAAAAAAAACGCGTGTATTGATTATAAAGTTTTATAAACGATATAATTTTCAAAGCCGTTGAACTTCCTTATTAAGATGGGTATCGATATTATGAAAATCTATAAGACTTAGTTTTTTATCTTGATGATGAATAGAATATCGATGTTTCTAGCATTTTTTGAATACCGTAATTAGAGACACAATAGAAAAACAATAGGTGTGGGGACACCGATGTCCTTTTGGGGCTTGAGAGTTTGTTAAGTTCAATGGCCGCACCTATTATAAACGCACTATAATACATATATTTATATTCGCAAATTAATTCGTAGTGGATATTGTAACATTTTTTTTATTATTGATAGGTTTGCGCGTAACATAAAATTGGTATAGTTTTGTATATCAAGTACCTACACAATTGGATAAAATATAGAATCATCTAAACAAGCGCGACCTCAGTAAAATGGAGCTGAGGCTTTGATTATATGTGAGGATTCGATTGCTGTATTGACTACTTCAACGAGGCTGATTCGAGACTAAATACTACAAAAAAAAACACTATAATGTGTTACACATTCTAAAGGAAACTAAACCGACTGTATAATGTATAAAAAAAAAACACTTTCCAAACTAGACACTGGCTAAATACGAAACACAAGTGTAACCAAAAAAGAAGAAAAAATTCTTTTGTTTTGTCAACATTATATTTTATGACATAAGCAACAACAAAACCCTTCCGTACCGAAATCAACGTCAAAACTTTCTGGGTCAAAATTATAATCAGCAATATATACTGCCAAGGAAACGTATTGTTTAGTAGATAAATACGCTACCTGAATATATTACATTATAACTTTATGACAACGAAAGATAAGTTTGTAATCTACTGACACCCTGTGCCTGGGAAAATTCGTAAAATTCAGTCATTACAGGTATTAAAACGCCAGAAAGTCTGACCATCAGTCTATACACAAAACTACCACAGACAAATGCTTGCACTGACTGGACAGGTCCACTCAAATCTGCGTGGTTCTTTCCTCAAAAGACCATCTCAGACACAAGTCTGCATGGTTCTTATATAATTTGACCATTACATGTTTGCTGTGTGAACTTTTAAAAGAGACTTTGACCCCTGAATTTGCTTCGGTGTTTCTTCTCAGGGTAGTCAGCTAGGAAACACCGGCCTCATCTAGCTTAAACTGACGAAAAAATTGACGTGTAAAAATGTTTTTAAAAAACCTATTTGCAAAATAAATATCATTTATCATACAAAGTGTATTGCGTTGCCCAGTAACTGGGTTGTAGAGGCCTGTTAGGCAATCTCTCCACGTAAACCGTAGGTGTTCAGCCATATTATATTTAGTCTGGAAGTTGATCCCAAGTTAGTCGAGAAAAAGCTAGGGAGATTAATGACAAATTATATTCAAATTTATTCTGCAAATAAGTTTAAAAAAAAAACAGTTTTCCGTCAATTTTTTCGTCAGTTTAAACTAGATCAGGTCGGCGTTTCCTAGCTGACTACCCTAAGAAGAAACATCGAAACAAACTCAGGGGTAGAGGATGATGATATCGTATGATAATTGTTTTCCGATATTACTGCTAATTTTTGATGATTGTCAGGTAACGCTAAACTATTTCTTACCTTTTTTTACGTGGACAATCAAGAAATAACTTCTCTCGCTTTGAGCGTAGTGAGAAAGAATGTGAATTTTTACTGACTAAAACTCACCTATGTTCCTTCAGAGTGATTCTAATACGTGCGTATATATGCATTACAATAAATACTTGTATGAAAATGACATTTGCAGGGGCTACGCGTGCGGAGCAGTCCCGAATGCGTGATGAAATCCGCACTTTATTAAAAACACCCTCACTTGCTCTTTGTGCCACAGTAGCTCTTTCGAATTCTCTTTTGGATTCCCTCACTGTACAATCTATTTTAGGACATTTAGTCTGAGTATGTTATGCATTGACTTATTATAAGGGAAAATACTTACGCGCTAAAATTCCAATCAGAAAACCTGGACTCGAAACTAAAAACATCTATGATCAGTGGCATCACAGTTGCAAACGTACTTTCACTGATAAACAAGGATAGAGATAAGAGCCAGAGCTGTCGTGCGAGAGAAATCGCGTTAGCCGCCGAATGTTTACGTTTCTAATTGACATGAGTACCATGTATCAAAACAATAAGCGAAGTTAGAAATATCATAAGTTTTAAGTTTTCATGTACAGTGATTCCATTGTGATTTGTTTGGTTTTTTAATAATTTGTACAAAGCATAAAGGCACACGAAGGCATTTTGATAACTTTTTTCCCACTTAAAACAAAAAATAATATTTTGGCGTAACACCCTCGTCATGTCACTCGCCGATTGCGACTGATTGAACTTAGGATAGACTATCCTGATTTCAGCGGTCCACGCGCTAGAGGAGAGTCACTTATCTTCCGCTGTTTTGGTTATATCAATGATATTATGTGTATATTAGATATTTTGTATAGAAGCATAAAATAATAACATGAGACAAGAGTTGGAGGTTTTAATGAGACTAAAATTTAAAAATGATCGCAGGCGTAGATCAGCACGAATACAAACTCACACCAATGCCTCATACATTGTAGTATATTACATGCGTAGTAAACAGTACCATTTCATTACCATACCATCACCAGTCCCTTCACTATCATTTTATTCTTTCACCCAAACATCTAGGGCGTACATTCTCAACAATGACGCTAAATGCATAGCAGAGCAGCAAGCTTAAATTGTCCCCTGAGCCCACATTGTCTCCAGTAGTGATAAATTGTTACTACCATTGTACCACTGCTGCGTCACTTTGTACACTGCGCGTCACTTTAATTGGCACACTCATGGTACACTTGTGGTACATTTGGTACACTGCCTTTATGGGAGCAAGCTACGGTGTTGTCGTTTATTCTGTAGAGAATTCAAGTAAATGAAGACTCAGGATAATTCGACTAATAGTCTTGAGGTCTTCAAACAAATGACGGCTGACTTTCTAGAGCTACAGTAGAGAACCTGGCATTTCATCATTTTCCTAGCCTTGTCTTGTTTTATTTGAGCCATATTTTATCAGTTTTACTTTGTTTTGGGATAAAGTGAGGAATGAGTACCTATATTAGAGGAAGTTTGAAAGTGGCGCCAGTTACAGAAAAGTTGAAGGGGAATCGTTTGTCTTGGTATGGTCATGTAAAGAGGAGGGATGATACACATGTTACTAAAAGGGTTATGAGTATACATATGGATGGATGGAGAGGGAGAGGGAGGCCAAAGAAGATGGATTGTGTGAAGAGTGATATGAAAGAGAAGGAAATTAGTGATAGCATGACGGGTGACAGGGCAGAATGGAAGAAGAAAACGTATTGCGCCGACCCCAAATAACATGGGAAAAGGGCAGGAAGATGATGATTTTATTAGTTGTAGTATTACAACTAGTTAAACCCGAAACACGTGAATTTATGTACAAAAATTCATAACTGTATCATGAAAAATCACAAAGTTATATGCTTGTTACGCTAGCTGGTAGTCCGCAAAAATACATGGTCACCGGGCCATCCGTATGACTAGGGGTTGTTTTGCTCCTGCACCTAGCTGTGTACTGTCTTCTAATGTCTGCTATGACCTGCCGTGACCAGTATTGTACTTAGTGTCGGTAGTATCCAAGTTGTGACCATTTTTTAAATATTTTTGGAAAAAGAAAATATGACATGGTGTAAAAATTATTCGGATCGATTCAGTTTCTTGTTCTGAACAAACTTTATTCACGTTTCGAAAATACTAAAAGTAATGTTGTATAAATAACTATACTAAATAACGTTCTCTTGTATTTATTTCAGTGTTTAGCCACTCATTTAAATTAGCTTAATACATTATTATTATTATTAGAAACGAGGTTATCAAACTCGCACCGATAAAGTTGAGAAGTAATTTTACTGTTTCCTTGCCACCCACAACTCGGCAAGCGTTGCTTAGCGACAGAGATACGTTTGGTTATAGATTATATTTTATTTTGAAAATTACGGGAATGGGTTTTGGTCCGGTTATTATTTTTATGAGATAAATGCCTTTCTTTCAAGGACCTGACATTTTAATAATATCTTAAGCCTCAATTAACAAATTAATAGGATTAGATTTTATCATAATATAACTTTACTTAATAAATTTTGACAGCGCCCAATGGTAGGTATATGTCGTGGCCAGATCTTAGAAATTGATCACTTCGGTAAATGGCCAACTAAAACTGATCGTTTTAAACGTTAAAGTTTGATGATATGTCAATTACTCGTTTGGCCTATTTTCTTTAGATCTATTACTGTCATAGGAATCCTAAATCAATGATATGGCAAAACGAGGATTGACATATCATCAAATGTTAACGTTTAAACGATCTGACCAGTTTTAGTTGGCCATAATATAATCATGATGTAATTAATTCTATGATCTGCCTACGACATATACATGCAAATTTGTATTTCAAATTATAATGGTTCTCCTAATAAGACAATGTTACTAGATATTCAATTTGTACTTCAAAACTCAATTGACGGCACAAAATGTTACAAACAGCACATTTGTTTTTAAATTTCTGAAGAAATAAAATGAAAAAAAAGCTGGTGTTATGTTTATATATTTTATATAACGTTGTTGGCTTGGGTACTAAGTCCTTTGAGCCATGTTTTCGTATGGTGTCGTCACTTTATTTTTTGTTGTAACACATTCTAATGCTTTTAAAGTATTTGACAATAAATAATATCGAGTTGGCTTATTTTACTAAGATCACGCCTGTTTGCAATTGTGTAGACACTTGATAAACAAAACTACACCAATTTTACATTACAATATTCACTAGGAATAAAATTGAAAATAACTAAAACAGCTACTGAATTCTACTCGATAAAATCCCGCCAAAAGATATACTGGCCAGAAAGAAAAAATAAAATTAAAAAATTGCTTATTATTCTTTTAAAAATAACAAACGTGGCAATATGACGTTGTGTACTCGTATCAATGTGCCCCACAAGTCATTTCCTCAACTGCTAACATGATTTCCTCAAAGATAAAGACATACATACTGTATTGTATACACACTCGTATCGTACAGCCAACGTACTGTAAATGCAGCCCAGCATAAATGACGTTGGCTTAAGTTGTCTCAAGAGGACGGTCGTGGCATTGTCTTGTGACAAATTGTCTGCACCATTATCTACGTCACTGTACTTTGTGCGTTGCGTGGGGTGTTTTAATTATGGCCTGACTGTACGTCTATATTTCTGTGGAAATAATCATGGTTTCTGAAAGCCTGGTGGAACTGTTTATAAAATTCCAAGAAAATGAGAATTGATTTTTAGAATTACAGGTTCATGTTGGTTTTTCTTTCTGTGAAGGAACTGGTTTTTGGAGAAGTACGTGCAAAAAATATGTGTTAATTTTATTTTTTCATTTGGATCAGTACTTTTCAAATAAATATACAGGCTGGCGCCGACAATACGACAATAAATTAAACTGCGTATACCACATAGTGTTCCCAGACTGTATACCAAAAATTATTCGAATTAATCCAGTAGTTTAGTCATAGGAATAGGAATTTAATAGCATAATAACTAATTAAAAATTATTTTTTTTTATTTTCAGCGTTTTCTACATGTGTAATAAATAATATGAAATTCACGGTTACTAAAAAAAACTTCTTTTGCCAATTGAAAAAATATCGTCGTTATTGTACCGATCTGTAAATGGTGTTCTTTTTTGTTTACAATTTTAAAATTATTATGTGAGATATTGATCAAACTCAAGCCTATGTATAATTAAAAAAAAAAACCACCTCGCGGGCCCGGTGCGTGTTGGTGGATGTCACATGTCTTTGAATTTTTGACATACCGGTTTTCTCACGATGTTTTCCTTCACCCTTTTGAGAGCATTGGTAACGAAATAAATTACACAAACACGTAAGTCGGAGCCGTTACCACTCGGCCACCACTGCTTATAACACAACACACCTAGATAATTATATTTATTGACGAAAAACCATCCATATATAGCCACTATAAAACACTAATATTAAGCAGTGTGTGTGTGTGTGATGGTGTGTTTGCATGTTTGAATTCCGTTTAGCTGTTCTAGCGGAACGGATTTCAATACAATTTGGTAGACCATATCCTGGAATAGTAAATATGATTCTTTTCATCCCAGGGGCCATTCAAGTATTACGTAAGCACTACAGGGGGGTGGGAGGACCTTTGCTTTGCTTATTTTTTATGACATGGAGGATGGATAGTCTGGATGGTGATTAAGTCAGCCTACCATATAATACCGTACCAGATATTTTTTATTTTAGTAAGAGAACGATGTCGATTTTTAATTTCACGAAAGTGAGCATACACACCTCACTGAGCAGCAAACGTCCAATGTGATTGAAGACTCAGTGTCATGGATTCGTGTGTCATGGACTGAGGTCTGTTAATTTGAATTAGTACGCCAAAATTTTAAAAGTCGATTGCTTAGTTCCTCTATTTTAAGCCTATTTCTTATTTTTAGATATATAACTTTTTTGGGGGGTTAATATTTTCAAAAAAATTGCTTACGTAATACTTGAACGGTACTCAAGGGGATTAGTAGGTTTCCTAGGGATAATTTCCTACCATCACGCAGGCGAAACCGATTTCAGCAGCGAGTACTTCTATAAATCTTCAATTATTCCGTTCCAAGTCTTCAACACATTTCTAGTAAGGTGTCGACGAAAAATCTCGGCTGAAAACGAAAGACGAAATGACGTAAACTCGTCTAGATTATCCCGATATCAGTCGTCGGCTGATATGGGTGACGCAATCTCCGGCTCGGCTCAGCTTAGCACTGATATCTTCAAGATACCGGCACCTAAGCCGTCCGATTTTCTTGCCAATACTACAATTATATTGATATAAATATGAGTTTAGTATCGTGTCATTAAATTTGGAAATAAGTGGTACGGAGTATATGGAAGTTGATACGTGCAGGTAAACTAACACAATCACATCTTTAAGGTGTTTTAATCCCCCCCAATTCCTTTGTCCTGACCACGTGACTAAGCGTTGAGATAACGTCAGGACAAAGGAATTGAAGGCGTAGGTAACTCCAAGCGTTTACGCTAAACGAAACGATTGTAACTTGGCTAAGGGGGCCCCTGTTCTTTAAATAAACGCATTGAACCATACAAGCAAACAAGTTCTTGAACTTCATACTACTTATTAAAAAGTATAAATCTGAAGCTCTATCAAGTGACTTATTTAGGTATAGATTTTCTCGAATCTTTTACTACCAAAAGAGAAAAGCAATTTGTAGCACACAAATTTAGATGAATTTGTCATCTAGCTAATAAAGCTGTATTTTCGAAGCTATAAAGGTCGACTGTGTTGCTTTAATAAATCTGATATCACATTTACAGCTCAATTGACAGAAAAACAATAAATTCTATCGTCAAATCGCTTCAGAGAATTCTTCAAAGCTTTTATTAGTCTCGAGCGGGTCGCAGTAAAGTCATGTCTTTGTGATCAATTGTTTATTGTATATCTATAGGTCAAAGTACGGCGAGTCATTTTCATTGGCAAAGTTCTTGCAGTTTTTTGCCATTGAAATGTTGGACGAGTGATTTAAGTAATTAGCAAATTCATCGTGCAACCTTTTTCATGCTTTATTCAAATTTTTTTTTTATAAAAACGGGATATTAAAACAGCCCTAATTTTTTCATATAAAACAGTTATCGAAATAGAATGCAATTGAATAGAATAAAATTTATTGTACAGCAAAATTGTGAGAAAACTTTTATATAAACTTAAAACTATGGGTACAATCAAATAACCTTAGAATGGTTAAACTAAATGGATGTTTTTTTTTTGTTAAATATTTTTTACTGAAGTATACGTGCGTATTAGTTTTCTTAAATATTATTATTTTAATATAGCATAGCATAGCATAGCATCAGCCTTATAATGTTCCCACTGCTGGGACTCAGGCCTCCTCTCTAGGAGAGGGAATGGGCCGTAATCCACCACGCGGGCCCAGTGCTGGTTGGTGAATGTCACATGTCTTCGATTTTTGGTTTTAGGACATGCCGGTTTCCTCACGATGTTTTCCTTCACCGTTTTGAGAGCAGTGGTGATGAAATAAATTACACAAAGTAATGTGCCTGGCTGGGTTTGAACCTGCGACCTACAACTCGTAAGTCGGGGCCGTTGCCACTTGGCCACCACTGCTCTCACACACACTATTTTAATATAATATTTTAATAATTAAATATGTTTTTTAACCTACACTATGTACCCAATAATTGGTGTAATGGTGGCCTAGTGGTAACAGCAGGTTGTAGTAGTCTTGGTTTCGAACCAAATGGTTTAGTTTGTGTAATTAATTTAATTATCACTGCTCTCAAAAGAGGGGAAATAAAACATCGTGAGGAAACCGACATGTGCTAGTCCTAAAAAAAAATAGTTTTTTGATCAAGAAGGTAGAGATGGTGTTATATGGGAGTTAGTGATAGTGTGACGGGGTTGTCTTCTCAAACTCTACTTTGGTCTGAAAACCTGTCAAAATGTGGCAATAATTCATTATTTGAGTTATACTTAACCCTCTTTTAATACTCAATTCAAAATCTCGTCCTTAGCAGGTATACTCTAAAAATAGTATCTGTATTAATCAATCAGGTTCAGTCTGAGGTAAAAATACTGTCTCCGTTTTAACATTCAGAACGAGTACGCCTACGTTATTTATTATAGTTATTTATACATCATTATTTTTAGTATACGCGAAACCTGGATATTGTTTGTTCAAAATCGGTAACTGAATTGATTCCAATAATTTTTACACCTTGTTAAATGTTCCTCAAAAATATTTAAAGAAGGTCACAAATTGGACATCACTGACACTAAATACAACAAAAATCACAGCAGGCCAGTGCGGGCATTCGGGGCAATGCACAGCCTTGTGCGAAGTCAACCCTTCATTCACCCGGATGGCCCGGTGACCATGTGTTCCTGTGAACAACCAGGTAACATATCCAGCTTATAACTTTGTGACTTTTCATGATAAAGTTATGAAATTTTGTTCATTTTGTTTTTGTTTAAAAATACTGTACCCGTGTATCGCTACTTAAAATAAGGTTGTATATTTGTTGACATAAAAATATTACAAAATTGGCCTGGAAATTTGAACGGGGTTGTGGCAGACCACAGAGAAGATGGCGGGGTGACTTATATGTCTTCCATAAGAATTAGCAAGAAGTGGCGCAGAGCCAGGAACAAAAGAAGGAATATTGATTGGCCTGTTGGTGGTTAGCTAGTGGTTAATGGTCCTGACTGATAAACCGAAGGTCGTGGCTTCCGATTCCTACCCAACACAAATGTTTGTGTTGTGAGCACTATCACATTTCTGTTCTGTGTCTGCGTGTAATTTATCTATAATATTATGTAGACATGTTTTTAGAAATATATAATTAATATGTTTATCAATTTTGTTGTACTTAATAGACAAGTTCTGCTTAGTTTGGAACTAGATAACGTTGTGTGATAATTGTAACAAAAACCAGCCAAGTGGTGTCTCGAAGATTTTTCCGAATCGTACAAAAAGTTTTTTTTTTGTGGTTTTCAGATTTTTACTCCTTCATGCCAAATTTAAGGTTTCTAGGTCAACGGAAACTACCCTATCAATTTTGATCCTCTTAATGGTGTCAAAATATACGTTTTTTGTGGCATAAACATCCGTATATTTTTTTTTTTGTTAACTTAGAAGTTTGATTTTGTCTCAACTTTAAGGGTCTGCAGACCTAAGTATACGGTTTAATTTCAACTTGATACCTCCACGAGTTCCCTAGATAAAGGGTCTTGACAGACAGACAGACGGACAACAAAGTGATCCGCTTTTTTCCTTTTGGGGTACGAAACCCTAAAAAGGCCTTCCTCTTTTGTCCAGCCATAAGACGAAAGATTTGCGAGTGTGTCTATATTACTTTTGTATGCTCGAAGCTCGAACCGATAACGGATGTCCATAAAACAAACGGAAATACATTAAATACCATAATTATATTTTTTTCGCGGGAGCAGTTCTCTTAGGTAAATTTCCTGGGGCGAAAATGCGAGTGAAACCGCTGACAGCTGCTAGTAACAACATTTATAAAAATTATAAAAAAATTATAAAGGGAGTTTTAATAAAGAATTTACCAATTAGCTGCTAATCAGTTCAGTGAATTTTATAAACGAGGCAAAGAAATTCATGTCAAGAAATTCATCTCAAAAAGGAAATCTTTATAAAAGATCGCAAAAAAGATATCACTTAAGAGACACCAAGAAATCTTTCAACAACAATTTGTAGTAGTGTTATTAGTCCCAAAAGGATTACAGTAGAGGCGATGTCTCATCGTGATAAATTGTCTTTTGTTGCCGTCGATATACAGCGTGCACGCAAATGTTTTAAACTATACCATTTTTCTAGTCCGTTCGTTGTCCATCTGTCTCTCTGTGTATCTGTCAAGAGCATTTATCTCGAGAATGCGTGGAAGTATCGAGATGGATTAAAAAAAAAATACTTAGGTCTGTGGTCCCTTAAAGCTGTGAAAAAACCAAACTTCTAAACTTAGCTAAAAAAAAGATACGGCTGCAAAAACCGTATATTTCGACACTCTCCAAGAAATCAAAATTCATAGGGTACTTTCTGATGACCTAGAATCCTGAAATTTAGCGTGGAACAAGGTCTTAAAGCAAATATATAGAAATAAATCTGAAAACTAAAAATTTGTAGTTAATTCACAAAAAAAAAAATGCTTTTTTCTATTAGGAAAAATCTTCAAGACTTGACTCGGGAATTTAATATTTGCATAAGTTAATTTGTACGGAACCCTCAGTTCACGAGTACGACTCGCACTTGCAATTTTTTTTTTAAGTTTCTAAATATTGTTTCATACGTATTTTATTTCTTTCTGTTTATAACCTTTAAATTAAGGCACCTCGACCTCCATCTCGTCCGAATATAAAGTTTGAGCGGAGTTGCAATATGTATCCAGCTTGTTTTCTTTTTTAAACAAAACAGAAGGAAAATAAATGCAACAAATAACAAAGTGATATATGTTTAAACCCCACAATGCATCACAGAACAAGTCAATGCCAGTATTGTGACCCCCTGGGGACCAATAACGCGCTGAAGAAATCGCTGTTGAAGGGTTGTTTCAATGTTTGCACAGTAATTTTGTTTCTGGGATGTGCATACATAAGTGAAGGGGAATCATTTACACACAGGGATTATTTATTTGACTCTTGGGATTAATTTAAAATATAAACGTTTATTTGTTTTATTTTACTGTTTATTTCATTGTTTTTCTGGGAATTTCTTCTGGTGCACGCTATTATAAAATGTTTTAACAAATTGTACTAATTCAAGAATGTTTTATTATGGTTCTTCATTAGTAAATATATAAGGTTATGTTCAACGATTCAGGAAATTAAACGTTTTTGGTTGTCGATATATAGAATGACTGTTAATTATTGAACGATACTTAAGCACATGATTGTAGTCATGATAACAAACAACTTTTACTATGGGACGAAATCACTAAAAAAATTTGCTGGTCAATACATTTATTCTAACTGGTCGAAATGTACTAAACTTGGCTGATTTTTTTCGCGATTTCAGTTTTGGTCCCATTGTAAAAATTGCTTGTTATTATGACTACAATTACGTGTTTAAGTATCGGTCACTAATTACCACTAGTCACTCTATTTACCTTTCTAAAATTCGCAAATAAAAACCACATTGCTCTGTGTCAGTCACATTAAATTGTTATTACACAACAATTTGGCTATCTTTCCCAAACATCACATATATGTAGTTTATATACAGTGAAACCCGTGGCTGCTACAAATATAATTTCATCACCATCTTAAAAGCCTTTTCTCAACCAGCTTATGGTCTGGTTTCTAGCCTTAGATTACGGTTAGGCTGAAAAAAAAGAAAGAAAAAGAGTTTATGTACGTCAAATATGGCGCATACCTTAAAAAAATAATACAAAAACAATTATATATAATAGTGCGAGATATACGATACATTCCAGCGCTTAACAAAATTGCTGTAGCTCATGAGTTGGACAGAGCCACAGCGCTGATTTTCAGCACCAGCCATCGATGATGTTTTACATGGAGTGACTGCCAATCAGACCTATACTATTCAGTTACTGGGCAGTATGATACTCTTTGGATAGACATCAATCATCAAGCAGGCTTTACGTGCTTTCGAGGCACGGGCTATCAGTAATGTACCTAGTAGATAAACTTAGAAAAGTACTATCGAAGACACTTCTGCTTGACGACCGCTAAGTTCATTTTTGCTTTCACTCGCAACGAAAATTTTAATGGGTTTGGCAACGCGCCACAGGATTCAAGCGAATTTTTTTATAAGTGATCAGGCAGAAATGACCGTGATAGTACATATAAATTGAAAAATGTACATTGGTACTTGACTAGTTTTGAACTCGCAACCTCAACTCTCAACCTAGCATGAGAGGTAGCCTTAGCCGATATAATAATTAAAATGTCAAAAATAGCGTGTCTCTTTTCTCCAATGACTCCAATCCATTTAAGAACGTTTCAATCGTCACTAAACACCCAACCTGTATATGATTGTTTAGTACATATAGATATATGAAGACTGGTAGCGATATCGTTGATGTGCCCTATTAGTCATAAATAACGCCTTTCCGAACTATGTATGTGTGCGTCACAAATGTAAGGAACAAAGAACATTTTCGTATATTTTTTGTGTAGATGTTTTGTATGTGTGCGTCATAATTTTGGGGCTATGTCTTTATTCCTCGTGGTATCTGTATTATGAAGGAATATTGATGTGTTTTTCTATGGGTACCCGTAAGTAGGTCAATGATCATTCAATATTGGTGTTTGTAGCAACGCTTTTATTTTTTCTCAACTTTTATGACCGTTCCTGAATTCTAGAGCTTTATTGTTTTTGTGAAGCCGTTTTTTCTTGTGCTATTGAATCATTTCAGCCTGGAATTACTTACAGCTGGTTACAAGTTTCTTTTTTCTGCCCAACTTTCCGATACTGTACGACTCGCATCTTGGAATTTTTAATTAGAATTTTTAAAGAATGAAAATTTACCGTCTGGTCAGAAAAAGTCTTATTTTTTAAGGCTGAAATTCTGGGCAAGAAGAACTAATAAATATAGTGGAATAAGAATGTTATTTTATTCTATTCCAAATAGCTTTATTTTTTTATTGTGAACACCTACCAAAGTGTAGTCTTTTTTAACTCAAAAGTTGACTGGTGGTGAATACTTTGTTAAAGCGCTACTTAGTATTTATATAAAGTTTAAAATAAACAAATATTATAGAAAGGAATAAAGTTATTGTACACCAAAAAGTACACAACTTATAGGTACACAAATTTATTTGCCGACTTATTCGACTGGTTGGTATTCGACAGCATTTAGGACCAACGTATCCATATTGCGAGAACTCAAAATCTCCTCGGTAAAGTGGATGGGAAAAGGCCTCGTGGACGCAGCCCATTACGTTGGTCCGACCAGATCCGCACCACTCTTGACTCTACGGTATACAATGCCCTTCACACCGCAAGAGACAGAAACAGATGGAAAAATTTCGTGCGAGTGAAAGTGATGAAGCAGGGAGGTCACGACCCTCAGCATTGAGGAATACGACGTAAGTAGGATTCAACTGGTTCAACTTATTTGCCACGTACAATTCATACTTGGTTATTGGCAAAACTAACGTCATGTTAAACCAAGAATACTCTGAACGGACTAAGATTTGAGACTTTTATTCAGCTTGAAATTGCCTATCCAACGATACAGCATACATAGCTATTGGAAGACGACCCAAAAATGGCATCATGATTGAATTCGTTAGTGATATTCTCCACCAACTAGACGCATCAATGATTATGCTAATATCAAATTGGGATTTGAAACCATCTGCCACTATAGTAGATCCTATTATTAGGCCCCAACAATACGTCAAAATTACTGCCAAAGCCTGGCTAGTATAATGAATGTGCAGTTTAATCCTAACATGAGTTACGGAATTAATAAATTAGTCCAGAAGGTCTATTTTATACAAAGATCGAGAAGGTACTATTGTGGTTATTTCTGACTGCACTTAAAAAAAATTTGCTTGAATCCTGCGGCCGGCGCCAAGCTTTGAAGTTTTCGTTTCGAGTGCAAGCAAAAATGAACTTAGCGGTGGTCAGGCGAAAATGCTTTTGATGGTACACACACAAATAGATGCATAGACAGCGGGATAGTTCGAAAGAGTTAAAAGCCAATTAAGGAACACAGGTAGGTTTTAATCAATACATATAGAAAATGCTTTTGACGTTGAGAGAGATTGACAAATTAATATAATAAATAAAATGTAAAAGCAGTGTAAAAGCATTTTATTTCAAATAAATCATTTACAGGCACTTTTGGAAGGTTAAAAACTCAGACCGTCCGAAAAAAAAAGATGCTAATTGCACTTTCCAAAGCGTAGATCTCTATGGATAAGAATGTGCAATGATTATGATAGATTTCTTTGTGTTTCAGTGTGTAGAATCTAAAGAATTGAATAAACTAGTTGTGAATCATTTAATTTCTACTGTAAAGACGTTTTCGACACTTTAGCATTGATAGAGTGCAACTGCAATTTTGACCCCTAAACAGC
The DNA here is from genome assembly GCA_958295575.1 of Leucania comma. Classification (NCBI taxonomy): domain Eukaryota; kingdom Metazoa; phylum Arthropoda; class Insecta; order Lepidoptera; family Noctuidae; genus Leucania; species Leucania comma. Next base: position 4,430,591 of record OY282470.1, on the reverse strand, counting down.
GATCTCACGGCAATCTATCCTGCATAAATGACAGTCGTTAGTGCGCTTACACTCATTGTTCGTAAGACTTGTCTTACTAATTGATCATTTTTGTAAAGCCCCAAATTTTAACCTTGATGGAAATTGAAGGAAGATTTCTACGACGGAACGAGTAAGTCAAGAAAATGCCCGTCCACTTTTGCTTTGAAGGCTATGAAACACTAAGATATGTTTTGAAGAAAACTTAAATAGACTGTATTTGTTATAACATATGCGTTTACGTTCGTTGTTAGAAGTGTACCTTCTGCTTTCATCCTTGTCTATTTCATACAGGAATCATGCAGCCTGCAACCAATCATCACGCCCACCCTTGGGAGCGCGGCCGTGACTAAAATTCAATGATTCTGTTAAGCTTTGGCTCGTTTTCATTACCCCTGGCCTTAGGGATTTCGTAATGTTATTTGTAGTCAACATGTTTGATTCAGTGTAAAATGTTTGTGACAAATATTGATGGTCTATTTATTTGTTTATAGTCCTATTGTTATGCCATGCAGCAATTATACTAATTGAGCAAAAATATTTTTTTGTTTGCTTAAACATCCAGTGCTCGGTAAAATTATGCTGCATTGGACCACTGCTTCACCAAGATTCATCATATAGACTCATAATGTCTATTGTAATAACTGATACGTTAGGTTTGGAACGCATAGAACCGGCGGCTATGGTGATACTTGGAGGAGGCCTATGTTTTTCGGCTGAAATTACGCTAATGATGAGCAGGTAATTTTTGTTTTTTAGTTTGGGCACGATCAAAGTTGCGTAATCAAATTGGATATCTTGAGATGTTTTTAGTAAAAGTGTCATCACCAACTTTCAGTACGGTGAAGGAAAACAACGTGAGGAAATAGGCATGTCCTAAAAAAAAAATTCAAAGCCTTGTGACCTCCACCAATCCGCACTTAGCGCGCATAATGGATTATGGCCTTCCCAGCAGTGAAAATATTGGCTGATTATGATTATGGTATGGTTTTTACCTTTTTTTAGGTGGGAAATCATCCAATGGCATCTTCCACCCTTGAACAGAACAAATGTCAAAGTACGCAAATCATATCCTAAAGCAAAGTTAAATAAATTAGACGGGCATCAACATTCATGACGTGCAACGTTGAGCGACGACCGACGACGAGTGACATTCTCGCAACGGAAGAGGGGCACAGAGCAATCACCAAAAACAGATGCGACACGGAGGGGGGCTAATTGGAGTCATGGGTGTGTGTACGTATATATGTGTATTTTCAAATGTAGTATTGCGATATTGTTTTGTTTGAGTGTTAACTGTCAACATCTGTTTATCAGCCGGTTTATTTAAAGGTATTGGAAATCGTGATTTACAGAGGTACCTACAACTGTGACGTGCAAGTGTCAAGCGCATTCTAGTTATTTGAGTTACAACCTATTAACTATCACATTTATCTATTTGTTCAGGCGGATTAGACCAATTATTTTTTTTTGTTAGCGTTTCCACTAAAAGCTAAATACAAGTCACATCACTTATCACTTGACATCTCCGCAGTTACGTCATCTATGCTAACAGAAAATTCTCTAAGCCTTACAGCACTGAAATTAAAACGCTATGTCTCGAAAAAAAAATCGATTTCAAACCAAATTCATGACAGTAAAACGTTGTATATTTGAAAAAAGTACACGTCATGGCAAGTGTCAATAAAATATCAACAACGTGCGATGCAATCGAGCCACCTTTACTTACACAGTACACTGACCTATAACTGTTTATTGAAGGGGCCCTGATATAGAAAGTGGCAGGTTTGTGACGGAAGAGGGGCATAGAGTAATCAACAGATGCGACACTGAGGGGGGCGGTTAATTTGAGTGATTGGTATTGTGGCGATATTGCTTTTGCAGCGCAGCGTGGTAAGGCTAGGTACGCAGTGACGCGGTTTATTTTTATTTTTTTATATTATACGGTAAGTATTATTGTGGCCGACGATGAAGCACGCTTGCCTAGAAGTAACCTATTCACTCTTGACTTTAAGACCCCTAGGTTACAGCTATCAGGAAACAGACGCCGGCAGGAAATATCATTACTTAGCTGCACGCATAATGTATGATATGGTATACACATATAAATTTTTAGTCACAACTAACAAAAGGTTGTTACTTAGTCAATTACTTTTAATAACATAATACGTAAATAATATACGAGTAATTATCATATGTGACGTAAGTGGTCTGAAGGTCAGTTAAAGGCAATAAATTTAAGTAGAATTCATAAAAATACTAAAAGTACCCTAACATTACAAAATTTTGTAATGTTGGTTTTTAATGATTTCAAACTACTTTTTTTTCACCAAATAATTTCTTTCGGTATGAGTGAAGCGAGAGGTAGTGTCAGATTTTTACAGATTCAAAACTACTTGTGTTACTTCAATTTCTCTATGTGTTTCAGGATCACGATAATTCTTTCGAACAATGTCGTAGCCCATGAATGACGGAGCTTTAAAATATTATTTTCATAAACATCAAATAATATCAAACAAAAAATTCAGCCTTACAGCGTTTTAATCACGTTCGTACCTACAAAAACTGTTAACAACGTTGAACAAAAAGCCTGCTATTACTAAAGCCTTACGAAAACACGTCAACCGCCTGTCTAAACTCAGCTTTAATAACCGTCACGTCTTGCCAACTTATTCTTTGGCCATTAGAACACGGGTCACGCATAGCTCAGGCCAAAGGGCGCGTGAAAAATATAAGCGCGACCACAGAGCTATGCGACGCCTCTTCGGCCAGCAATAGCAGTCTTAGGGTGAATGCATCAAAATGGCATGATAAAGTTAAAGTTAGAAAGATGCCCAGTGAAAAGATAATTTATTTCCCCGAAATATACGTGGATATTTTTTAACAATGGTAACATTTCGAGCCATTCTGCTTCTGGAAGGAAGATTCGGTGCCATTTTACAAAACTTGTTCTAGAAAATAAGATAGGTAATAGATAATATCGACAAAATATCTGTATCTTTAAAATATCTAGAAAAAGATGTGCAATAACATCATAATCACGTAAGAGTGGTTGTATGAAAATGTCTTAATAAGAATTATGACAGCCAACAGCTGTCTCACAGGTACTGGTTATGGTTAAAGTTAGTTGATGCAATCCACCAATAACTTCCTATATATTATGTCGGCGAAGTCAACTTGACAACGGGACGGAAAGTTGTGAGACATACACACCGCTTGACTGCTAACTTCCTCTTCCCGTACTCGGAAGGTAATAATATAAATCCCTCACTGGCGTTCGGGATTAAAACTTAACAACCTTCATTTCGGTCAGAATTCAACTTGTCGCCCTAGACTTAAATACTCTACTTTATCCTCTACTCACATAATGTACTATTATATCGGAATTATATTCCATTTATTGGAATTATATCTAAGTTAGTACAATGTATGTGTTATTTAATTATAGCTCTTTAATTGAATTATTATTTAATAACTGCTCCATCTTTATTTTAACTTCATAATGTATACTGATACTTTTCTTCCTCTCCTGTTACATTGTTTGTTTTTTTTTATACTATAATTAAATATAGCTGCCTGAATTTTACTAGTAATTTATTATTGTATAAATCGATAATTTATTGACAGGTTTATTTTTATTTTTGTATAGCTTCACTTTATAATGTGAATGTGAGAACAGTGTAGACTCCGCGGATTCATGGATTACAATTTTTATTGTGCTTTTACGTATAAAGCTGACCGTTTTTTATTGTCCTCTCATATCTATAAATATTGTAGAAACAATCATTTTTTTTAAAAGAGTAACCATAGAGTTTCTTACGGATTCTTCTCCATAGAAAACGATCAATTGGAACCGTGCGCTAGCTTCTGACATTTTATAAGTGCCCATGTAGGCCTATGTGAAATAAATGATTTTGAGCTTGAGTTTGAGTTTGATCTTTGTAATATTACTGTGATGTCGTTTCCTACCGTAGCTTTTGCGACATTCTGTGGTCTATGACCGTGACAGATACCGTGACAGATAAACAAGCCCTTGATTTGTTTCTGCTGGTGCCGTGACAAATAACAAGACTGATGTTAGAAGGCGCTTTGACGTTATCAGATTAGACACGTTTTCCTTATGTTTTTTGTTGAATCTGAGCGTTTGATGTTACTGTGAGGGAACTGAAAGTGGAATAGTGTTAGGATTACGCCGATATTTAGGGCTAAACATGACTGGACTCAAACAAACAATTTTAATCTTGCATGCTTTTGTATGTGCACAAAGTTTACCCAAATAAATAATATCTTATTTATTTATTTAATTGCTAAAACTTTATGCACTAGTAAGAAACACTATACAAAGGCGGACTTAACGCCTCAGCCATTTTGTACCAGTTGATCTTAGCGTGGTGCGGAAAATTAAAATGGCTGGTGCAACTTAATAATTAGACAAACAGAAAATACATGCATACAAATAAATAATAATACGTACAATGTTATCTTGTCTTAAAACTGTAATTTTAAATATGATATAACAAGCTGTGTAACATTTCCAGTATAGGTATATAATTCCGAGCAATCAGAGGTCAGCTTACTGGTCGGTAAGTGGTAGGAGGGACTGCGATATCAAAAGAGGTGTTATATGTTATAGATTGTAAAAAATAACTCCTATTAACGTACGTAGATAGTTATACTTTTAAAAAATTATGCAAATATTGAGTCTTTTTGAAAATTAGTTTATACAAATGAATAAAAGAGGTTTTATAGCAATGTATCTCTCGTTAACCGCTGTTAAGAGGGGCCATCCTCACTCGCCTATCGTCAACGTCGAGCATGGTTTAAAATCTGGTTGCTTCATCTAACGCAATCAAACGCGAAAAACCAGAGATAACGCCTGGAAACTCCGTTGGTATTCGGTAATTCCGTGATTTAATCGAATGCTTCGCTAAATTTCTTTCAGGAAGTACATGTTTTTTTTTAAACCCGTAGAAATTTATGAGAAAAATTCTCGTCACTTAGAATCTCGATTAAATGTGCAAGGCTTCTATAGACGTACTTTATTATATGCCAAAGTCATAGCAGATTTTCAGAAGTCTTTACTGGGTTAGTTTCACACAAATTTATGTTTTGATTTCTATAGAAGTCTAGGCATTATCCACAAGATATCTGTATATCCAATATATCTGAAGAAAGATGTGTAATAACATCATAATCACATAAGAGCGGTTGTATGAAAATGTACCTCGGGTTGGCCGCTCATAATATAAAGTTTAGTTGAACTTCAAAGTTATCATCACTCAAAGTGACCTGTTTTATAAAACGTCATAGATAATGAGCTAACACAGGGTGAATAACCCTTACCCTGTAAGCTCAATTTACATTTTAATAAAAGAGTTTTGGCAAAACTGCTGTGTCGTTAAAATTTGCAGTTAAATTATAATGGAAGTATAAATTTATATTGAGGTTATTTAGTGGTGCATAATTTTTATTTTTCGTGCTTGCGTGTAGGCCAGATTTACGTTGATTTAGTAGGGCTACCCGTAAATTGCTTCCGGCTAGATTTTGGCATAGCCTAACAGAATATTCACGACTTTGGTCTTAGCGGTGAGCGGCGCGACGAGCGGGGCGGTATCGGTAGACGATTGGTTGAGCGCGCGCCATTATGGCCGCTGTGAATAGCGTCGACCAATCGCCTACCGATATGGCCCCGCTCGCCGCGCCGCTTGCCGCTAAGACCGAAGCCGTGAATGGGCTGTAAGTGATAACATGTTAGAAAGAATATCCTAGGGTAGTAGTAGTATAAAAGGGTAAATCAGGCGTAACGTGCCACTATTTGAAGAATAAACATGAAAAATAGAATAAAATCAGAACATAATTATTAAGTAATCAGTCTCACCCGTATTTACAAATAAGTAAAACTAATTACCTGAGTAAAAGTAAATACTTATGCATCAATTTGCATTCCGTGGTTAAGAAAAAATGAAATTGTTAGTGAAGGTTTCTAATCTCAAGTAATGACTTAATAATAAATTACTTAGCAACAAGTAATTACTTCTATATATAAAAAAAACTATAACTCTATACAACACTATATAATACGCAGCAAATAAGTTGAACTAAAATAGCCATAGTTACTATGGTTACGCGCAAAACCCCCTACGATTAAGACACGAAAATTTGTTACTGCACATTGAAGATCCATCGCTATTTTGGTTCAACTTATATGCCACATTACATTACGCCTTTACAATGTTGTTGTGATATGATTTCTTTCAAAAACTAATAAAATATTACTTTGTGATCCATAAAAAGTTCTTTTTTAAGAAATGATGCTATTAAGCTATATAAATAACTTCAAAGTAACTTATGTAAACGAATTTACGAAATAATAAATCAAATCTAAATCGTGAAGCTCATATACAATTCAACAAGGTTTTCAATTTTTAACGAGATTTTCTTTTTCTCTACAATTTTCACACATATTTTTTTTAGGTAGATAAGATAATCATCTAATGACATCTCTCGCTCTTGGGAGGAGCAGGTGTCATACTTTTACTGTGTTTAAGTGTATCTAATATGGTCCTTCAATTGCCCTTTACATTTTAGGACCACGGGCTATTTCAGTAGACCCTAACAGGTATCGGGCCAGCAGGGCCCCTACGGTTTTGCTTGCATTACTTTGTACCGGATCCATTATTCGTTACCCACAAACTCGCGCCTATAATGCCTGGCAGTCTGGATCAGGGTCGCGGTGACTGTGGCATAAGAATGTCCATTTTCTCACACGTGAGGTCATCTCCTTCGCTAGATAGCCGGCATGTCCTAAAACCAAAAATTCGAAGACATGTGACACTCACCAACCCGCACTGGGCCCGCGTGATGGATTACGGCCCATGCCTCCTAGAGAGGAGGCCTGAGTCCCAGCAGTGGGAACATTATTAGACTGATGCTTGCTATGATAAAAGAGCACTAGCTGTTACTCGTGACTTTGTTCGTGAGGAAATTCTGTTTATATTATTCATTTCGGAGATACTTCCCCGGAAATTAAGTCCCGTTCCCGCAGGAAAATATAAAGTTGTTTAAATTACTCATTGTAACATTAGCTACATTCATTTTGTTTAAATATCTCGAAGACATATTCTTTAGTTTGAAATCTCGTTCCCATGTCACATTAGCTATGTGTCTATGAAAGTCACGTCAAATCGGTCCAGCCCTATAAGAAATTATATTAAAAAAATAGACAGACAGACAAAAATATGATATAATTGTATTTTAGGTATAGGTATGAAACCTATCAAATACCCGTAGAGGCCCAGCCTGCTCCGTAGAGGCCCAGCCTGCTAGCTGCAGGCAGGCAGGGTTGAAGCTTGCTGGGGTCAAGGGCCGTTTTATGAGAGGAAGGCTCAGCCCCGGCACTAAAGGCAACGAAGGAACGGGTTAGGTTTTTAGTCAGTAAGAGTCCCGCTCCGCCCAAGGGCGGGATTTGTCATTGGATGATTTTACCTACCATAAAAAAAAAACCTATCAAATATATTTTCATATTATTATGTACTTGGTAATAAAAAGTTTTTTGATATTACAAAGTGACTTTAAATTTATTTTATATATTTAAAAATTTCATTTCTTGTGGGATATTGTCGACTAACTGGTTGGTCTAGTGGTTAGTGAACCTGACTGCTATGCCGGAGGTCGTGGGTTCGATTCCAACCCAAGACAAATGTTTGTGTGATGAGCACGATCATTTGTTCGGTTTCTGGGTGTAATTTATCTATAATATGTATGTATTTAGAAATATATATGTATGTTTATCAGTTGTTTTAGTACTCATACCACAAGCTCTGCTTAGATTGGGACTAGACGACGTTGTGTGATAAATGTGGAATATATTATATTATATTGTGATTCAGTTGAAAGATATTTTTAATGAAATCAGGAGTGATTTCGAACACCATTACAACAGAATTTTATCATTGCAACTTCAATATTCGTTTTAATTTTGTCAAAAATTCCTGGAATTAAAACTGAATATTTAAATTGCGTTACAAAGTAGCTCGATACAACTCGATTTATTTCAACGAGCTGAAATTTAATGGAACATTTTAACAGTCGTTTTCATATTATACATACTAAAACAAAAAATATCATTGCATTATTTACCTATTTGAAAATTAATTTTGTGGCTGCTTCTTGTACGTCCTGCTAATGAACAGGTTATTTGATAATGAAGTGAGCTGTTTTTATCAGATCTGATGGTAAGTAATACTTTTTCTGCAGGACCAAAAGCATTACATGTCCTTGTCTATTAACTTCTTCTTCTAAGACAATTACTTCTGAAAAAAAAAAGAATTTTGCGGGCTACTTTGTGGACTATCCGCCATAGCAGGTAAAGTAGGACGGTACGGTATGTTAGGTGAGTGGGTGAGTGTGCGGTGGTATAAGTTTTTTAGGTTTTTTAATGTTATGTTTTATCCCTTTAGTAGACAAGTTATTATTACCCATTGCAACAATATTGTCTGGGGAGTATCTCTGAGCTCTTTATTTTATTTATTGAGGGATAACTATAGATAATACTCGCGTCATAATAGTTTGCATCGCGATAAAAGCGCGGCCGTATCGCGTGCGCATCACGACCGTATCGTAGAGTAGGCGAAAGCAAACAGCTAGCGACGGTATCGCAACTGTATCGATGCAAACGCGCGACAGCATCGCTACAAAAACTCGCCCTGGGTGAGTTGGAAAACGAAAATAAAATAAAAAATCCAGACATAAATTGCGTAGCGTTCACAAAATAACGTTTTCATACACGTTTTGTGAAAAAAGGCAAGGTTCCACGTCAATGAGGCTCGTTACAGGGATTCAAGAATAAGTCATAATATGAGCTGCGTCGAGGTTAGTATAGTAGGTTCGTTTATTTTGATGAAAACATATACGAAGGCAAACAGAAAGATGGCGGAGTAATGAAATTGTATAGAAATCTCACATTATACCTACTACAAAATAAAGATATTAATCAGAATATTATGAATAATTCTGGTACCATTAAACATAAAATTAAAAATTATAAAGTTGATAATTTCAAATATGCGTATTTGCAATCCTCTTTTTATTATTATGATGTTTGACATCTTTAAATATAATAGCGAATTACTACTCACTGATTAAATCACGAAATCTAAGAAACTATAACATCTACAAACTTAAAATTTAGCAAGTAGGTTCCATATAGGGTGCAGATATCCGCTAAGAACGGATTTTACGGAACTCCACCCCTAAGGGGGTAAAACGGGGGTTGGAAGTTTGTATGGAGAAACCGATTTTCACGTGGGCGAAGCAAAAGCAAAAGCTAGTAATAATATATACCTACATAACATCAAAAACACACTAGATTCAAATTACACTATTAATTCAGATTAGGCACGCCACAATCGAGGCGGTAAGTTGTCTGTTTTAGGGGTGGCTGGATAAACACCACGGCGTCTACACTTTCTACATAACGCAGGTCCTCATCGGACATGGCAAGATTGGGAGCAGGACGCAGTGGAGCATACAGTAGAGGTATGCTCTAGTTTAGTCCTAGATCTGGAGCGAGAAGGAATGGGATGGTGTCAACTCCTCTTGCAAAGCTGTAGTGCATGACCAGAGATCGAAATGCAACTCCCCGAGTCGCAGGACGATTCCCGGCTACTATAGGCGTAGGCTCATGGACGACGAGCACTGGGTAGGTCGCCGTCCGTCAACCGAGTGAACCTGGAATATCCATCCGTGTGACTGTAATTATTTTACCATGGGTTCCATTCTTTTTAAAGCTCGATATGCAATCGGCGCCGTCGAGGCCGGCCTAGAAAGAGGTGGCGAGATGACCTGGACATGTACCATAAGGACTGGTTCGAGACTGCGCGGGATAAGAATGTCTGGAAGGATTTGGGGAGGCCTTTGCCTAGCAGTGGGACAGTAATGGTTAGAAAAAAAAAACCGAAACCTTCTGAAGCCAAGGGTTTACTTCTGAAGGGAAAACTCGGCCCTGGTATGAAAGGCAACGAAGGAACAGGCTATAATAATACGTTAATATTCTGCCAAAGACCGAGAGATGTCATTGGACGATTTTCTCACCTAAAAAAGAGGCGTAAGTACAACTAAAATTTTCCTTAAGCTTACTGTTATTAGTACCTACAAGAAAAATCGTGAGGATATTTGGCTTTTATTTGTACTAGCTTTTGTGATAAATGTATTTAAGAACCCTCGGCGCGAAAGAGAGTGTGTGATTTTTAATGACTAAAATCCACCTGTGTTTCTTTGCATTTCAGTTACAGTAAAGGTCATAGCTCATTAGACCCACCCGACACACGCCCATGACCACCTCATCGCTCGGTGTCCACTAGTTGCTGCCAAGTGGTCCACTGTTGGATGCCACAACAGAGTTACAGTAAAGGTCATAGCTCATTAGACCCACCTGCAACACGACCACCTCATTGCTCGGTGTCCACTCGCTGCTGTCAAGTGGTCCACGGTTGGATGCCACAAGTCAACCAGTAAACGTTAGTGGTCCACAGGTTGACGCCGTGTTGTTAACCAGTAAATGTCACGTATTCAACGAGTAAGCATTGCGTTGTCCGCGATTAGATGAGCAATTTATTAAGCAATGACGGGAAAGGATGCGACGTGTCGTCAATGCATTGTTTTCGCGCGTGAACCAATCGCTGAGAGCACAAGATCCATTTGCAACCAGCGCGTGGACAACGCAAGGCAGGCGTGCGAGCAGCAGGTGAGTACCGAGTGGTCCACTCGCCGTCCACGCGTGTCCAGCTTGTGGGCTAGGCGCTCCGGATTGGATGTAGTGAGAATACTATGGATGTACATGCATAGTATTATATACAAAGAATACTAACTTCTCGACTTAAGATGGTGCTGGTCCGGTTCTAGAAGGCTCTAATGAGCTATTTCAAGCCCTGCACTAGCTTCTGACGTTTTATAAGTGCCCATGTAGGCCTATATGAAATAAAATATTTTGAATTTTGTTTTTTTTTTCTTTTTTAAATCTATTACGTTAATTCTTTCGAACATCCCGTGGCCCTGGGAGATATCAGCTCTAGTGAGCGGCGTCCGTTTGCTGAGATTTTTTTTTTGAGGTGTGTTTCACGCGACGTACACAAATTAAAAACTAATTTCTTATTAATTATTTACAATATACTAATAAACAATTTAACTCTAACTTATTTACGTAATTCATGATATGAATAGCGTTTTTTGCATTTTTACAAAGTTCTCTGCACTTCTTTGAATCTGGTGTTGATAAAAACACTTTTTTAATATTATTGATAGGTTCGCTTGACCGCTATCTCACCTGATGGAAAGCGACGATACGGTCGACGATGGAGCGCGCTTACCTAGAAGAAACCTATTCACTCTTGACTTAAAGATTCCCGGGTTGTAGACATCAGGAAACACAGACTCTGGCAGGAATTTCCACTCCTTAGCTGTACGCATGTATTATATATATAGCATGGCAGCACTACTATACATAAACTTTAAGTACTAAACTAACTTAAAAGTTTGATTCTCTTTTGCTTCACGTAGTACGTACCTAATGAAGTAAAATCACGATTTGGTTCTTCTGTGAAATTTTCGTATTTAGGATATTTTTTCTGGTATTCTCAATTTTCCTTATGAATGTTTTAGCAAAACGGTAGGTATTTTTGTAAGCCTCATTTTTTGAGGGCTCGTGTTTTTCTGTCGACAAGCCAGAACAAAATCAAAACTTAGCAACATTATTCTCATTTAATTTTGTGAAAGCAGCTAAATTCTTTTAATAAATAATCAAATTAAACTGAACAAAGCAGTACCAGGGAAACACGAAACAAAAGCAACTCGCTTTTATAAATGTTACACATTTTATGAAGACAAAATGGGCGCATTATATTTTTATGTTTGCTCAACATTTTGAGTTCAAAACGGCGCGACGCCCGTTAAATCATCTTTACTTTAGCTCAACTTATATTATGTAAATAAATGCTTTAATATGTACGTACATAGTCAATTATGCAGAGTCGTGTCGGCAAATGTTATTATGCCAAATTACACGGGAACATTTGAGTCCGATGTCAAACAATAGACGGCAAACAATGAAAATATATGGCGCGGGGAATGGAACGCACTCGCGGTTTTAACGCGCTTTCTTGTTGAAATTTTGGAACGTTTCTGTGGAAATATACGGGTTTAAGAAACAAATTTCGCTGCTTGTTATTAAATATTGTTAAGTTTTAATTTTTTTATAGTTATAGTTACTAATAAAGGACGCCTCAAATCTGTTTGAGGCCTACGTGTGGTTTGGCATCCCTGTCAGCATCTGTAGGTGCACAGCAGGGGCCAAAGCCTACTGATGCACTTTTAAAAGGGTTGCTCGTAGTTTTGGAACGCAAAATAAACTGAAAGAACATAAGTATGGTTATAGTCAGTAAAAAACTGACACACCCTTTCGCTTCACCCTAGAGAAGAAGAAATCACTACATGATGTCCCACCTCAAAAAAAAAAGAAAATTTAGAAGCATTATGTGCTGGAGACAAACGTACCATCGAAGACACTTCCACCTGACTACCGCTAATTACATTTTTGCTTGCACTCGAAACGAAAATTTCAAAGGGTTTTGTTTAGCACCGCGCCGCAGGATCCAAGCGAATTTTTTTAAGTGACCCGGCAGAAATGACTGCGATAGTACGTAATTTGATGTTCAAACAAACAAACATTCTTAAATCTTGAAACTCGTGAATACCGGGTATGCACGGTTTATCTTCCCGTGTGTTTCCCAACACACAATCGCACTAATGTAAGATTTGAAACTGTCGCCATATACAGAGCGCATTTTAGGGAAATTATTGTTATTATATTGTAGTGCACAGTCATAGTGGCTGAAAGATGGGATCCTACGGCTCTGGCATAATGTGGGGTTTAGAATATGAGGTAAGATGGATGATTTTGGCGAATTGTGCCGGTAACAGTAGTTTCATGCACGTTCTCCGCATTAGAATGAAGTAAGCCATTGAATAGTGAGCTTTAAACGTCTGATTGAACGACTCTAAGGATGTGAAAACAGCAACAAAAAGAACAACAGCAAGGAAATTTTTGATGAAATTTTAAAGTGTCTATATATGTCCCCATCATATACACCGTTAAATTTTGATCGTTTTAATGCCGCGGTTGGTCGATTTGGTACATGAAACCCTATCGATTTGTAAAGATAAAAATGAAAAATAAAGTACTTTATCCCGTGGGGGGTCGAATCGGTACATGAAAAAATAGTTATCAAATTTTGTACATAGATCCTTTGCATAAAAATACTAGACTAGTATTTCGGGTTTCGCATATACTAAAAATAAGGTTGTATAGTGTGTATAGCTTCATCCGTACCCCACAAACGGCCTAGCATGCCTGACATTTTACCACGTTGTGGTAAGGCCCCAGTTCAATGAACCCGCTAAAATTGTATAGTACGTGGCTAATAAGTTGAACCCGTTGCTATGGTGACACGTAGGCCCCACCTCAATTGAGACCCAAAACCGTTCGACCTAGAATGCGCATTCAAGGTCAAGTTTAACCGCCATAATGGTTCAACTTGTGTATCGAAGATTATACCTACACCCAAAACAAATGACAAACGCAAACCGCTTTACTTATCGTCCTTACTTGGATTGTCACAGTTACAAACTTTACATTAGATTTATGCGCGTACAGTTTGTGGGGTACGCAATAATTGCTATGCTATGATTTATATTGTCCGCGGTGCAACACAGACCTTACTGCGATGTGGCCAAAGATTTATGTTCAAAGTTAGTGTAGTGTTGTTTGTTAGTGTGTTGTGTACTTTATGTGTAAAGGCCATTGGTATAAAGGGGAGACGTAATGCTTTTATGGATGCAAAACCATATAATAATAATATAATATATTCTACGACTATCACACAATGCCGTCTAGTCCCAAGCTAAGCAGAGCTTGTGTTATGAGTACTGATAAACATACTTATATTTTTCTAATTCATACATTTATAGATAAATTACACCCAGACACAGAACAAATGATCGTGCTTATCACACAAACATTTATTCTGGGTGGGAATTGAACCCACGACCTCCGGCATAGCAGTCAGGGCCACTAACCACTAGACCAACAGGCCAGTCAAGTTTAAAATAACTTATAAAGCTCTAGGTGGAATAATAGAAAAAAAAAAGTAAAAAATTTAAACAATAAAGTTGGTAAATGTATTAATACATTCATCAAAATAACATTTATTGTTTAAATGTAAACTTATTATTAAACTTAGTATTGAAGAAATTTAGAGCAAATATATATACGATGTTTTTAAAAGTAGACAAGCAATATATTATTAAATATTCATACATGCCATGCTAGTGCTTGGCTGATATTTTACCTTGACTGGAATATCGTTACATAAAATTGTCTACAAAGTGCATTTTATTAAATGAAAACAACAGTCTTTATAAAAAGATTGGTTGTTCCATGCTACAAGGTAATTTTCTTCCTGAACTAAGCAAAGAAACAAGAAGATTGAATAATATTAGTTGCGATCAAAGAAGTTGCTGATGCTGTTAATAAAAAATAATATTTTTATTTTATGAAAGGTACTTTAATATAATATACATATAAAATTAACTCTCGAATCTGAAAAATAATCATTTTTTTTTATTTCTGTTCAAGCTTGATAAAAACTAGCTAGCTTTATAGGTCTAGGTCCGAGCCCAAGTCGTTTACGGCGCGCATTGTTCCCGCACGCCTCAAGGAGTGAGCAAACTGTAGGGGCCCAGAAGGGCTGAAGCCTATTGGGGCCAAGGGTTAGGTGAAAATGATCCCCAGGGCCCTGGATCGAAGGCAATGAATGGAACAGGGTAGGTTTTTAGTCAGTAAGAGTCTGACACTTTCTCTCGCCCACCCAAGGGCGGGATTTGTCATTTGATAATTTTACTTACCATAAAAAAAGTCAGGGCGATTAACCACTAAATCATGCATCTATACAGTCATTACGGATTCTGGCAAACGATCACAGTATTTACGACTGTAAAAAAAAAAAACACTTAGTAAATCTGAAAAATAATAAAATAAATAAAGAACAGAAATGTACGACGTACGGTGAGTATCCATTCGTTCTAAAAAAAACCCTTACGTTGTTGAAACATCTGCGGTCCAAACTAGGCGTTTCACCTCGTCGTTCATACCGCGTACATCGAAGGACTGAAACGATTTGCCTGCTGCGGTCTTACCATCCGATTATAATTTGGGTGTCTTTAAGGCTAGAGTGAATAGGCTCTTAATAAACTAGTACGCCTCACCATCAACGATGGCATCCCTGCTTACCATCAGGTGGGATCGCAGCAAAAAAATCATCGTAAAAACATTTTTAAAATATACATACTCCTACACAAACCTCTGTCCTCCAAACAAAACAGATTGCTAATGATTTCAAAATCCTTCTCTGGATGGACAACACGAAACACTTGAAGTAGATTAATGACTTCCAACTGACAGAATGGAATTTCAATTACCATTAGAATCAATTGAATAGCGCAAAATCTTGCCGGAGTACTTGGACAAATTTATACTACGGATTATTATTCCGTTCATTTTGCTTCTGATTTTACGATGAGCTATGCCATTAACGGAACTTGAAAGCGGTTGATGACTTAGGATTTTGAAGCAATTCATTTAACGAACTAAATTTGAACTAATTATTTAAAACGCATTTTTTTCATTTCTGTCTGTCTAGTTCTTTGGACCGGCTGATCTCTGAAACAGCGTGATTTATTTAGTGGGAATTCCGCTTGAAGCTAGCTAATATTATAAGGAGTAATCTGAGCTACTTTTATTTTGGAAAAAGAATTCGGGAAGACAAAACAAAACATTTTTGAAATTGTGAACGAATGGCATTATACAGTTTTTCGCGGATAAATTGGCGGGTATCAGACGCTAGTAAATAAATAAAAAAATAACTATTAAAAAGAAAGAAACATCTAGAAACTAAAACAAAAAAAAAAACTAGACGGACAACAAAGTAGGATCACTTTTTGCCTTTTGAAGTACAGATCCCTAAAAAACAAGAAATCTTACGTGTCTCACGGCTGCGCCAAATAACTCTAGTACAAGTAAACAACTACTAGTAGGCCATATCACCAAGGGTTATTAAAAATATGAATAATCCCTCAAACACGTAAACGAGTCCACCATATTACAATATAAACTGCATAAGTACTTCCCAGTATAAAAGCCAGCAGAATGAGGGATCACAAGCGGCAACTTACAGCAATAACATATTAAGTTAAAAGATTAAAATAGTGCTGTAGTCGCTGGCTGGTCGTTAATCATCGTTTAACTAACTACACATTCCGTCGGTTAACTTAGCTGTAAACTATGGTTTACAGCTGGTTTGTTTCGAAGGCAGTTTTTGCTTTTAGAGACTCTCGTGCTTTTTCTGATTTGCTATTTTTGTGTTAAGCTTTAGTTTTGTGCTGAAAGTCAGTTTTTGGGACTGAAGTATAATTTTGTGTATTATGTTATCAGCAATCTTTATAATTCAGGCATTCTAAGATAGGATACTGAATGTGCAGCGGGTAATGTGTATAAAAGACTAGAGCAGGGAAGGAGATGATGTAATTTTAGGGCATCCCGACACGGACAAAATAAAAGCCTTCTTTTAAACCGTAATCTATATTGCCTGATATTGTATAGAATTAAATACCGGATTATTTATTAAATTGCTGGTAACATATATATTAATTTAAAAATCTCCTTAATTAGACAATAGAAAGCAGTAGTGGCCCTAAGGTCTACTTCGGACCACGGATGCATAGCTTCATAGACGCATATTCGTCATTAAGCGCTCGGTGTACGTGTGTGGGAAGCTTACATACAAAATTATGAAACTCTGTTGACGAAGTCGTGCTGTCATGTCGTGTCACCCCGCGTACACTCACAAATACGAGTCTATAGACAGTAGGGCTAAGACAATAAAATAAAAAGTTTCAATTTCATCAGTTTGTTTATGCTAATCTTCGAAACGGTTGAACTAATTTTGACAGGACTTTCACTGGCATATAACTAATGTTACAATGAGTAACTTATTTGCATTTATATAAAAACATAATTATGGTTTCGTGTAAAAAAAAAGCATATTCGCGAGCACTAGCTAGTAAACCACAAAAAATAAATAAAAAAAAAAACAAACAACTAAAACTTCAAATAACTTAAAAGATTAAAATAGTGCCGTACTCGCCGGCCGGTCGTTAATCATCGTTTAACTTACGACATCACATTCCGTCGGTTAACTTAACTGTAAGCTGTGGTTTGTGTTTTGTTGTTCGTTTGTATCGTTGCTGGTTTTTGCTTTTAGTGTCTAATGGGACTATTTGACTGCATTTTGTTGATTGCATTTACCTATTTTTGCTCTCAAAACGGTGAAGGAAAACATTGTGAAGAAACCGGCATGTCATAAAACCAAAAATTCGAAGACATGTGACATCCACCAACCCGCACTGGGCCCGCGTGGTGTATTACGGCCCATTCCCTCTCTTAAAGAAGAGGTATATGTCTCAGCAGTGGGAATATTAAAAGACTGATGATGATGATGATGATAATGATTTACCTATTCACATGGTTTTATTTTATTATGCATAGGCTCGCGTTTGACCACTATCTCACCAGATCGTAAGCGATGATGTGGCCGAAGATGGAGTACGCTTGCCTAAAAGTAACCCATTCAATGTTGACTTAAATACCGCTAGGTTATAGCTATCAGGAAACACAGACTACAGCAGTGAATTCTACTCCTTGGCTGTACACTGTACACTTAATGAATGTGTTCCCAAAACGCTTTGTATTTATGTATGAGTTGGATGTCCACCATGTACCGATGGCGCAATGCTGCACATCTAGTGGCTCGATGTTGGAACGGACTTGGCGAAATCAAACTGTAATTGGTGACGTGAAGAGGAAGGATGAAACGTATCTTACTGAATGAGTTTTGATTGTAGAAGTAAGTGTCGATGGATGGAAATAGCGGTGAAGCCGCTGGCAGAAGCGTTAGTATCACAATAAAAAAGTACTTAAATTACATATTTTGCCAAAGTTATTCATTCTAAAAGTGTCCACATAGAAATGCTTAAACAAACTCTCCGACGAACACGTAGACACATTCAATAAATGTTCCAAGTAACCCGTTTTGAGTCGAAAACTCGAAATTCAGTGACGTCACACTCACATCCCCAGGGTGCTAGCACTGTCTCGGTGTAAATGACGCGATATAAGTGACAAATACCAGTCCATTGCAGTTTATATCTGTATGTAGTTGCAGCGGCGCTGCAGAGAGCGGGTAGTGTACCCGGACGTGTTGCAAATAGTCGTTATCTTGTGTTGTAGAGGACTTATGGGCTGGAAAATTGTTAGAGGTACAAATGGAATTGGTCTGATAAAATTAGAATATTAAACAGTTTGATTCAAAGCATTTATTTCAAACTAGCTTCTGCCAGCGGCATTCACATGCATTTTTGAACTGTGAAGAAGTCCACCGTAGGCGCGGGCTTGCGGACGGCGTACAATGGGTAGCACGCTATCCGATCGTCCGGTAACCGACCGGACCGAACCCAAGTCGTCGACGGCGCGCACTGTTCCCGTGCGCCTCAAGGAGCTGTCAGCACACCGAAGAGGCCCAGCCTGCTAACTGCAGGCAGGCAGGGTCGAAGCCTACTGGGGTCATGGGTTAATTTCCGAAAGGAATACTCGGCCCCGGCACGATAGGCTACGAAGGAACGGGGTAGGTTTTTAGTCAGTAAGAGTCTGACACTACTTCCCGCTCTGCCCAAGGGCGGGATTTGTCATTGGATGATTTTACCTACCATAAAAAAAGCCTGATAATGTTTCCACAGCTGGGACTCAGGCCTCTCTAGAAGAGGCAATGGGCCGTAATCAACCGCGCGGGCCTAGTGCGGGTTGGTGAATGTCACATGTCTTCGAATTTTTGGTTTTATGATATGCCGGTTTTTTCACGATGATCTTCACCGTTTCGAGAGCAGTGGTCGTGAAATAAACTACACAAAGTAATGCGCCTGGCTGGGTTTAAACCCGCTACCTACAACTCGTAAGGCCTTAGAGTAGACTATAAGAACTTAAAGTTGAAAGGGGGTAGTCTGCGGTGTAGGTAACTACTGCAAGCAATTATAATTTATATTATATGTACTACTGGTATAAAAATTATTCTTTACATTCATGTCCACCCAATCAGGTTATACGAGAAGGAATAACAAACCTACAGAAATACATACAACCCATCAAATATAGAATATTAGGGTGTATATTTTGATACCTATTCAGTAAAGCCATAATATTGTTTTAACATTAATTTCACCTCTTAATAATAAGGTTTTATTTACCAAGTAGATATCAATTGTCGAGTGGAAAGGTCAATTGACGTTATAATATTAACTATACGTGATTTATGATCGCTTGACATGTCAAAATGAATCGTTTGATTTATTTGTCAATTAATTTGTACGTTGTTAAGGGTCAATGGGTATTTATTTACTAAATAAATTGCGTGGATTACTCGTTGATACCCGAGCTGAGAGATAGTTGGAAAGAGTCAGGTTTTGGTCAGTAAAATTTTGACAAACTCTCGCTTCAGTAGGTACTAATAATAATATAATATTATAATAACAATAAGATAGGCTCTCGTTAGGCAGTTTAACAGATCAAGGGTCTGATTCAGAAGGCAGTATTCCTGGACACGGCGTGTATTGTCCGGAGGTTCCTTTCTCAGGAGCCCTGACCACAAACAGCTTGTACCCTGTTCCCAATGCCGGTGGGCTACTATTTTTTATATTTTTAAATGTACTTTTTTTGAAAATTAAAAAATAAATAAAATGTAATTTGTAAATAAATAAGATGAACAAATGAAATAATAATGTAATAATCGTTTATAATTAAATAAATTGCTTAGATTACTTGTTGATACCCGAGCTGCGAGATAGTTGGAAAGAGTTACTGCGGTCGTGGAAAGCAAAAGGCAACCCAAAGAACAAGGGTTGGGTTTAGTCAGTAAAATTCTGTCAATTTCTGGTTTCAGTGGGCATTTGCTTAATAAATAAATTGCTTAGATTACTCGTTGATAACCGAGCTGCGAGATAGTTGGAAAGAGTAACCGCGGTCGTGTGACGCAAAGGAAAACTGAAAGAACACGGATGTGTTTTAGTCAGTAAAAGTCTGTCTCTGCCTCTCGTTCCACCACGAGTAAGAGAAGTTACTGTATGATAATTTGATGATTTCAAATGATAGTTTTATCCTGGATGAGTTTCATCACAAAGAACCCACTCGTCATCGTCATCTTCTTTCTGCTCTTATCCCGTTTTATTTCGGGGTAGGCGCAACAAAAAAAAAGCAAGAAAAAGAGTTTATTTACGCCAAACATGGCGAATACCTTTAAAGTAAGACAAAAACAACTCTAAATAATAGTAAGAGATATGCGACACATCTGCGCAAAACGATCAGCGCTCAGCAAATTGTTAGGCTCATTTATTGGACACAGGCACAGCACTTATTTTCAGCGCCAGCCGTCGTCAACGGTATTTGCTTGTTTACGGAGGCGCGGCGCGTTGCGCGACGCGTTAGGCGTTCGTCGTACATTGCAGCACCTGGCCGCGTCATTACACGCGTAAACACAAAGATATGGCAATGTACGACGACCGCCCAACGCGCCGTGCAACGCGCCGTGCAACGCGCCACGTCTCCGTTATCAAGCCCTAAAATATTTTCTTCTTCCAATCTGTCCTATCACCCGTCACGCTATCACATACACGCTTTTCTTTCATATCACTTCTTACACAATTCATCCAACCACAACACACTAAACTTCACTAAACGTCCGTAAGGTGAAGACAAACACATTCGCCAATAAGCAACCTTATTAAGTTCCCACTGCTGGGACTCAGATCAGAGACAGAGCGAGATAGAAAGCAGAGACGATTATAGGAAAGAATATTGGGTTGGAGGGTGACACACTACTTGGAATTTTTAAATTTAGGGTGTTTTAACATCGCACAGATTTGATCACGCATGCGAGATTACTCCGCATGCGTAGCCCCCGCAAATATCCTTTTCATACAGGTATTTATTGTAATGCTTGGAATATGCACGCGGGATACGGGGCGTGATATCGGGCAGCAGCACCCCATGTGGAGTAATTCCGCATGTGAGATGAAAACCGCACAACATTGAAAAAACCGTTAAGACCCGTTTTCTTTTATGGTAGGTAAAATCATCCAATGACAAATCCTGCCCTTGGGCGGAGCGGGAAATAGTGTCAAATTCTTACTGACTAAAAACCTACCCCATTCCTTCGTTGCCTATCATACCGGGGCTGAGCCTTCCTTTCAGAAACTGACCCATAATCCCAGCAGGCTTCGACCCTGCCTGCCTGCAGCTAGCAGGCTGGGCCTCTACGGTTCACTGACAGCTCCTTGAGGCTCGCGGGAACAGTACGCGCCGTCAACGACTTAGGCTCGGTCCGGTCGGTTACCGGACGATCGAACAGCGTGCTACCCATTGCACACCGTCCGCAAGCCCGCGCCTACGGTGGCCGGAAATCGGGATTGAAATCCCGGCACCGGCTGGGGCGAGCGCCCCGTTGCCTTTGCCTGATGCGGTCAGCCCCTTCCTTTGCTAGCGTTACTGCTTCGCAGAAGGAGGCAACCGTCTGCCATCCCTCCTCACTCCGGACCATGGCCTGAACCAAGGCCCGGCGAGGGAGATCGCTGCCACCGATCCCTTAAGACACGTCAGTTTTCTCACAATGTTTAACTTTACTCTTCACGTTTACTAAAATCATGTGTAAAGAAAATCTAGTTACCTATACTATAGTTAAATTTAATAATTTTGTAACAGTCAACTTTTTCTCCTCGTTGTATACAAGTACTTTGCTCACGTAAAATAAGTTTTGAATATTTTGAAGTAATGAAAAAAGTTTAATTTAGCTTTTTGTTTTAGGTAAACAAGAAGATGAAAGAACTAAAATTGGTAATTAAATGAGATTTTAGCTGGTCTTTGTTTATTAGATTAGCTAATTATGGACCTGTTTTTCAGTTTAAAGTTACTGAAAGATACGAAATAAAAAAGTAATTCACTACAGCAACGAAATTCATAAGATAATTAACGTTTGTACATGTAACTTTAATATTATGTCACTGTAATTATTGATATATTTACAGACAGATATGATATTAATTATAATATATTGAAATTTAATTATAAAAATGTTTAATTTTTATATATAAATACGCATTCATTTTCTTTTTTTATACCCCTGCCATGTTGTATCTCCACAACTCTTAGTTGACTGGTCGAGAACGCCAAGGCCCAACTTTTTACCTTTGTGTTGCGTGACGTTTTTACATTGTGGTTACAAACTCAGGTACACACTTTACTTTGCATAATTTAAAACATAACTTCTGCTCTCAAAACGATGAAGGGAAACATCGTGAGGAAAACCGGCATATCCTAGACCAAAAAAATACGAAGACGATCCACCAACCCACACTAGGCCCGTATGGTGGATTACGGCCCATTCCCTCTCCAACAGAAAAGGCCTGAGTCACAGCAATGGGAACATTATAAGGTTGCTTATGCTTTAAACCAAAAAGCCTACTGCAAATTACCAAGAAATAGAAAATATAATAATTAATCGTCCAGAAATTTAAAAACTATAATCCATTTAAAACTCTCACTAATAAAATTTATTTCTTAAAAGTAATCAGCAAATTAATAGCTAGGTTTAGAAATTAATCTACGTTGAGAAGCACTTTAGTATTAGCGATAATAAACCTGAGTCTACAGTAATTAAGAAAATGAATCCAAGCTCAGCTCGTTACGAAAACATAATTATGAATAAATTCCATTCAAATACCACTTGAAATAAATAAATAACCAAAATTCTAATTGAATAGAATAGTTTTATAATTTCGCTAATGACTAGTTGAAGTCAAAAAGTACATGCCTATGTAACATAGTAATAATGTAGTATTCAACAAATAAAAGATTGTTTTAAATTAATCCAGTAGTGTTTTTGGTTTATTCATTACTAATAATAACCTCTTTTTAACCGACTTCGAAAATGAGGAGGGTAAATATTCGTTTTTATATATTTTTATATATAAATTCACCGATCTCTCAGACTACTGTGGACTGTTCTTTTTCTTGGTTGATTGATTATTATAAATAATAAAAATAATTCATTCAATAAGCCTAAATAAAAATAGAAGAGAAATATTCTAGAGTAAAAAGAAAAACCAAAAACTTAATCTTAATTGTTAATACGAGCATTTAACTTGAGGTTTTTGACACCCAAACGATGGCATGTGTCCTATATCTTAAGCGTCAGCGTTCCTTCTCAACTCTTCATAATATGTAGCTAAAGTTAATGTTATGTAGTAACGCCTACCTCACAGCACAGCAAATAAGGGCAGGCAAATGAATCAACCCACATTGGGGCCACGTGGTAGATTGCGGCCCATTTCTTTTCCTACATAGGATGCTTAAGTCCCAGCTAAGGAAACATTATAAGGCCTATTATTCCGTTTATTCATTAATATACATATAAACTATATTTTTTAATATTTCAATAAAAAAAATAAAAAAAAATAGATGACCACCGGTATCGGGAATAGGGTCCAAGCTACCGGCGGTCAGGGTTCCAGAGAAAGGAACCGCCTATTCTATTATTATTATTATATTTGTCAGGAAAATAATATTTACAGTACGAGGCAACATGAGAAAACAGTTTATTATTTTAATATTTTATTTCTTCAAGCATAGTTTCAAGTTTTCAGCGAAGCGGTAACCAGGCTCGTTCAGCTGCAAGCAGCTTTTAGGTCACGTCCACACACGACGTGCTGTACGTGAGCATTGCACCCAGAGATTGAGTCGAAATCCCCTGTGTGTGCTTAGCCTATTACCCGTCAAACTGAAATGCAGCATTGCTGGCTGGCTCTAGTTTTTTTTTAATTTTTTTGTAGAAATGTCTACTGTTGCAGTTTCAATAGAGCTGTTATCTTATTGTATCTTTGTGGTATGTTTTCTGCGCTTAGTCCTCCGTGGACCATGGTCCATTTGCCATGGCGGCCTTCAATGTAACCATCCCATTACTCTCGAAAAGCACATGAGTCCTTTCAGTTTGCTCAGGGCGTCTATGAGTGAACTCGGTGCTCCCAAGGTTCGTGATCTTATTCCACTGACGGCTGTGCACTCGAGGAGAACGTGCGTGATAATATCCTCTAATTCCATGCAAGTTCTGCACAGAGGACTCAGAGCTCAATTTTGAGAAATAAATTTAGATTTTTTTTAATTATATCTTGATAGTTTCAAATTTTTTTGTGCGCTCAAAGGAACTCAAGCCTTGTGTTACGTTTAATCTATAAACTTTTAAACTGAAATGCATTAAAGCTAGTTGACATTACAAGTACAATGATATTTGGTATCAGAAAGTGCTACTTCAGTTGACTATAATGTTCACTACTTCTCAGTTTATTTAAAAACATTTTGTTTTCTTTGACGAAGTTTACAATTGCACCCAAATCAGAGTCTAAGCCTCTTAAGTGTACTAAACCTTTAACCTGTCAAACTGAAATGCAGCATTGCTCATTGTCAATAGTGATATGATGCAGTATCTACCCAAAATACACGTGTCGAGTTTTGGAAGCCCCATTGTTTGCTGCTGCATTTAGTAGACAGTTTAAATAAATTAGCAATAAATGTGTCATATTGTATATTTGCACCTTTAATTATTTATTAAAAGGATATTCTCGATAAAAAAAGTAGCAGTATAAATACTAATGCAATGACGAATTGTTTACCTAAAACAAAACATTTACCACCCGAACACCGAAAACCCTGCCAAACAGAATATTCAATCACATCAAACCCACAGTGAAATACATCCAAGACAAACATCAGAACCATAATTTATAAGCCGCCCAACTCCTCCTTTGTTCTAGCCGTCAAACTGCCAATCTATGCAATAAGCTAACCGCGCAGAAACTAAATTATTAACTTGTACTGACCCATTTTTGCAGGGTTACCGGTTGCCGTGTAGAAAAGACAGGCCAGCAGCAGGAAAGTCCACTCCATTTTAGCACAATAAGTCACAACACTAAAAATGAAAAATTAAATTGAGCAATTTTTTTCACGAGTGTACTTATTCGTATCACATTTTTGGCCGTAGCACTTTTTGATCGGTGTCGTAGCTTCTCGTAGCGCGTGCTACGACGTAGCACGGGTTCGTAGAGGCGACCGGTCCGCGCTACGGCGCCCAGACAACTGAAGCAAGCTACGGCCACGCTTACACTCGACTGTTATTGATTCTTAAAAATGTTATTTTTGGTGATTTAATGTGTTATGTTATAGATTGTGTTGTTGTTATTTTTATTTTTGTGTTTTTAAAACAATTTGTTTGAATTATTGTTTGTAACTTTCTAAGCACGCCGTATTTTATTAACTGTAATGAAAATAATTGTGTAGTAATTTTGTAAATTATACAGATTATTGCATACCAAGCAGTCGTTGCATACAAAACTAAGGAAAAAATTTTTTTTTTTAATAAAGCCGTACTATTAAAAAATATGAGTCTACTTTAATGTAGTAATTTCGGATGGAACGAAATATTCTTAATCCATTTGGCTGTTTATTAACACCCACTGAATCGCAGTTCACGTTAAAATATTAAGCCTATTCAGACGTTTCACCAAAAACTTCCGCGTTTTAAATGAAAATACGGGATCTTGGGATCCGTCTAAAAAGATATTAAAGTTTAAAATTAAAAAAAGAAAGTTCGCTGATATTTTGCTTACCGAGCGCAGTTTTTATTCGTCCTCAGCGTTTTCTCTGCTTCTTTGAGTCCTGGGTTTACATAAAGTACTGAAGTTGAGGAAATCTAGCTTGCCTATTTATACTACGTTTTGCTTAATTGTTGATTGTGGCTATTTTCAGATTACCGATATGCTTTTACCTTCTGCGCACTGCTTAATACCGCTTAAAAATGATTGACATCAGCACAGTTTCTAATGAGATTGATTCTTTTGGTGTTACCCAGGCTTATGTTTGCGGACCTGAAGAGTGTACACAATTTCTTACGCTTCCTAATAAATCTATTAAAGTCTTACAATTAAATATTCGCAGTGTTCTCTGCAATTTCGATAGTCTCAGAGTATTTCTGGTTAGTATTAAAGTTGCGTGTGATGTTATTGTTTTAACGGAGTGCTGGTTAAATTCGAGCACAACGATTCCAGCACTTGAAGGGTACACTGCTTACAATACTACTGCGCCTAGGAACCAAAATGATGGAGTTATAGTTTACATAAGAGCCGATTTACCTCACACGGTAACGGAACCTCAGTTTTTAGACGTCAGTTGCCTGCAGTGTTATTTGAGGAATATTGATCTATGTGTGGTTGCTGTTTATCGTTCACCCTCTTTGCGGAACATCGATTACTTTCTTGATGGGTTAAATTCTGTGCTCACTGCTGGATCCGTATATAAAAATATTGTTTTGATAGGAGACATTAACATTAATATCTTACCATCCACTCTGAATCAACAAGCTAACAAGTATCTAAATCTAACCGCTTCGCATGGCCTCTTGCCATCGCACGTATACCCTACCCGTGATTCAAATTGTTTGGATCATGTAATGGTCAAGACTGATTTAGATACAACTACTCTGGTTTTTGACACGCACATCACCGACCACAAGCCAACACTTCTTGATATTAAACCAACAGTCACGCCTACTATACCCAAAGTTAAACGTATAGCAGTCAACTACCCCGCTGTAATCTCAGAGATCGTAGATATGGATTTCAGTTCAATTCTACAAATCAATGACGCGAATACTGCTGCAGATTTACTGATATCGGGTATTAGATCAGTTATAGAAAAGCATTCTAAGTCTGTAGATATACCCTCTAGGCAAAGAATTCTCAAACCCTGGATAACTAGTGGCTTACTTCGTTGTATCCGAAATAAAGACCAAATGTTGCGCAATCTAAGAATGAACCCTTCAAATTTAACCCTTAAACTTACTTTTACCAGGTATCGGAATTTCTGCAACAAGCTACTTAAGAATTTAAAAATTGCATATGAAAAAAACCAGTTTCAGGAAGCTAAAAACAACCCTAAAGCAACATGGAAAGTTATTAAAAATATTACTCACCAGCACCGAATTGTGACGTCGCCTACCGAGTTACTAAATACTAACCCTGATAAAATGTCTTCAATTAATGGCATAAATGATTTTTTCGCCAGTATAGGCAAAAATCTGGCAGATAAGTTTACCCATATATCCCCTACATACCCTTTCAAAGAGTCCGCATGCAGTACGCCTGTAAACTCCTTCGTTCTCTTACCAACTGACGAGGCAGAGGTGGGAAAAATTATCATTGGTCTGCGATCAGATGCCGCAGGGGGCTGGGATGGAATATCGTCGCGACTCTTAAAGTCTTGCTCACATACCCTTGTCCCGGCTATAACTCATGTTTGTAATCGTGCCATTATTTCTGGACGCTTCCCCAAAGCTTTTAAAAAAGCCCTGGTACATCCAATCTTCAAGAGTGGGGACAGACACAGTGTTACAAATTATAGACCTATATCTGTTTTACCAGCCTTATCTAAAGTTTTAGAGAAAATCCTCAACAATAGGTTAGTTAACTTTCTGGAATCACACCATCTCTTAGCTAATAACCAGTACGGTTTCAGAAGATGCAAATCGACTGAAGACGCTGTTAGCTCTTTTATAGACTGTACAGTGGCTAAACTCGATTGTGGGAAGAAGTGCATGGGTGTTTTTCTGGACCTTTCCAAGGCGTTTGACACTGTGTCTGTTCCACACCTGCTTTCGAAACTAGAAGCTATTGGAATCAGGGGTGACACCCTCAGAATCTTCCAAGATTATCTTGCTGATCGGGAGCAGTGTGTCAAAGTAAATGGGTTGGTTAGCGACGGCAAAATTTTGAGTTATGGTGTGCCGCAGGGCTCAATTCTGGGACCGACCCTCTTTCTCGTCTATGTCAACAGCTTGTGCAAACTTTCTTTGACCAATTGCTCAATATTTGCATATGCTGATGATACGGCTTTACTCGTACATGGCGATACCTGGGCTGAGGCGACGGCTTATGCCGAGAATGCGTTGACGGCAGTAATGACCTGGCTGTATAATAACCTACTCACAGTAAATTTGACAAAAACCACCTTCTTACCATTTTCCTCGCAAGCCGTCGCTTTACCTGCCCCTGGCACAATTATTCTAAAGGCTCATTCGTGTTCACCGAACGCTCCAGACCCACAATGTTCCTGCCCACAATTAGCGAGATCGACCACCATTAAGTATCTTGGAGTACACATTGATAGCCTATTAAATTGGAAATCTCATATTTTTGGTGTCACCTCTCGGGTTCGTAAACTCATTTATATATTTAAAAAATTGAGACATTCTGCTGACCAAACTACCCTAAAGACAGTTTATTTCGCACTGTGCCAGTCCTTGCTTACGTACTGTGTTACTGTATGGGGAGGTGCAGCCAAGACTTATCTTATTGATCTTGAGAGAGCACAAAGGGCAGTCCTTAAGGTCATGACCTGCAAACCCTTTAGGTATCCTACACTCAGTCTATACAGAGACTGTAAAGTTCTTTCTGTTAGGCAACTCTTCGTACTACACGTTGTTATGCGTAAGCACACTTCGCTGAAATACGATGTCAGTACTCGAAATAAGCGCCAACGCTATACGGTATGCCCTACTCAAAGCTGTAGGACGGCACTTGCTCGGAGACATTTCTATGGTATCGGAAGCCACTTATATAATGTAAGCAACAAAAAATGCTCCATTTATTCCTCCACATTACAGAAATGTAGAGCGAGGGTATATGACTGGTTACAGATGCAGAGCTATGATGAAACAGAAAACCTCTTAAAGTTGTAGTTTTTCCAAATATATCCTCTAGGCACAAAAAAAAAGAAAACACACTCTTCACAACTCACACACCCAACACTCACATACATGAAAGGGCTGTTCTTGTTTTTATTTGTTTTTTTTTGGCTTTTGACCGATTACTGTGTTACCTTTTGATGTAATGTATGCTATAAAGCTAGTGTGAGAATCCTGGTACCCATAACACAAGTTAAATCTTTCCTTGGGTACCAGAATTCATTACAAATACTACTAACATACTATTTTTATTCTCTAATATATGTCTTTGCTTTTTGTGTTGTTTGTAAGTGTTTGCTTGTACAATATGATGCAGTCCAATAAAAAAAAAAAAATAAAAAAATAAAAAAAAAAAAAAAAAAAAAAATCTTTTTTATTACACTTATTTTTGTATATTATTATTTCTTTATGAACAAAAGGAGAAAGAGACTTTGACCTCAGAGTTTGTTTCTTCTCAGTTGATTAGCTGGGGAACAATTTTCACCGAATTTAAATTAGCAAAAAAAAACTTAGGTGTAAAAGTGTTATTTATATAATCAATTTCCAGAATAAATATCATTTATTAACTTTTTGAATACGTAATTAGAGACGCAATAAAAAGACAACAGGTGTGCGGACACCGGTGTCCTATCGGTTCTTAACAGTTTAATGACGTTTCTAAAATACGAGTATGTCATAAGAATTATATTGTACACTTAATTTATTTTTTTTATATTTCAAAGTGTAATCCTTAATTACATTCAAAGTTTTTGAATTAATTTATGAACTGATTAGGTATAATCCTACTTGACATTTATTGGTTATTTACCCACGATATACCTACAGTTTAAATTATAAAATTTTGTTATTAATTTGATACCTTTTATCTAGTTTTATTAAAAAATTCAGTCTAAATACAGTGTTTCTGTTAAATTTTTATCGTTGTAATCCGCTGAGGGTCGATTTGGTACATGAAACACTATCGATGTGTAAAGATAAAATTAAAAAATAAAGTCCTTTTTTTTAAACTCGAATTAATTTACGCATGTACGAAATTAATTTGACTATTTTTTTATAACTGTAGATAGTTAGTACGCAACGACCGAAAACTACCTACAAGGTCATTGACACAAGGCCATTTATTCAAAGAAATTAATTTAGTGCATGCAATTTCGAGTTTTAGAAAAAAGTACATAATTTTTTTATTTTATCTTCACAAATCGATAGTGTTTCATGGACCGGATCGATCCTCCACGAAATGAATATGACCAAAATTTTACGGTGTACATCAACCTAAATTTTTTAAGTAGGAAAAACATTAATGACTTCTGCCGTTGTGCCAGACTTTTACTTAAGACTTCAGTTGCCCTTTGCTTAAGACCAACACCTTTTATCGTCATCATTTTCAGCCCAAAGACGTCCACTGTTGGACACAGGTCTCCCCCAAATGTCACCATAATGAACGGTCCTGTGCGTCTTGCATCCATCGGATTCCCGCAACCCTTACTAGGTCATCGGTCCACCTTGTAGGAGGCCTTCAAACGCCAACCTTTTTATATTTACCTATATTATATTAAGCTAGGAATTTATTTTGATTCAGGCGTTTTGGAAACACATTCATTGTGCGTTGCGTTGCATTGCATTGCATCAGTCTTATAATGTTCCCACTGCTGGGATTCAGGCCTCCTCTCTAGGAGAGGGAGTGGGCCGTAATTTTCCACGCAGGCCCAATGCAAATTGGTGGATGTCACATATCTTCGAATCTTTATTTCTAGAACATGCCGGTTTTCTCCCGATGTTTTTCTTCACCGTTTTTGAGAGCAATGGTGATGAAATAAATTACATAAAGTAATATGCCTGACTGGATTTGAACCCGCGTCCTACAACTCGTAAGTCGGGGCCGATACCACTCGGCCACCACTGTTCATATGCTCATTGTGCGTACAGCTAAGGAATGGAATTCTCTGCCGGAGACTCCGTTTCCTGATGGCTACAACCCGGGAATCTTTAAGTCGAGAGTGAATAGGTTACTTCTAGGTAAGTGCGCTCCATCGTCGACCGCATCGTCGCTTTTTCAATTTGGAGACATATTTGCACCACCACTGTGAGTAAGGGACTGGCACTCACGCACGCCACAGTCCTGATTGCCGACTACATATTTTGTCACGTCAGCCTGTGTGGTGTGGATAAGCTGTATTCAAGGAGCGCAATTTATACGCTGCGTGTATGGACTAAGCGTTGCGTTAGGGCTTCAGTCGACCACGCAACGCTCAGCCAATCCTTGATATTCTGCGTGGTGTGTCGTGACAAGGAGACGCGTCTCCTTTGTACCTATTTTGTGTTTTCTTACACAAACTAGGCAGTCTTCTGAGCTACATCAATAATCTGGTATATTATAAAAATACTAAACAATAACCTATGTATAAGAGCGCCTTCAAATTAGCTGCTAAGTGGCTATGTGCCATTTATTTATATAAAATAATAAAGCAGTGCTTCAGCCGCGTTGCCTTATCGGTTTACTATTAAACTCTCACGAATGCTCACGTACGAGGTCTCAAACAAGCTAGCACCCCACTTGATATTCAGTTGTTTCCACCACCTATGATGCTGCAATACCGCACCACACCGCAGGCACCGCAGATCTTTTGCCAACTTGAAGACAAAGCTGGAATGTCACAAGTAACAGAACACCATTAACCATGCCTTTCGTACAAGAACATAGTAACGGGTCTGGCGACAGACAGAGGGGTGGTAACACTTCCCCTAAAGAGCTCCTCCAAGTTGTCAAGCGCAAAATACAATGTTACAAAGTGAAACAAACCTATTTCTGTAAGTTAATAGAATAAAATTATTTATTTACTCTTTAAAACTATATAAAAACAGGGTTCCCGACTGTTATGTGAATACAGTTCAGAATTTAAAAAAATATGGTACTTAACAGATATAATACTTGCCTCACCTTGTAAAAATCCACCTTGCATAATAATATTACAAAGAAGAAAGATTTGTGATTTTGTTTGTAATAACTAAATTCAAAAACTAAATTTTAAAATTATTTTACCAATAAAATGCTACTTTATCACAAAATGGTACTATAATGACGCCGGTAAAGCCAGCAGAAAAAGCTAGTGCAAAATTTTAAGTTAAGATCTAAATCAGGCTTGAGGACGGCGAGCAATGTGTAGCTTGCTGTCCGATCGTCCGGTAACCGACCGGACCGAGCCCAAGTCGTCGACGGCGCGTACTGTTCCCGCGCGCCTCAAGGAGCTGTCTGCAAACCGTAGAGGCCCAGCCTGCTAGCTGCAGGCAGGCAGGGTCAAGCGTACGGGGGCCAAGGGCCGCTTTCTGAAAAGAAGCCTCGGCTCCGGTATGATAGGAAACGAAGGAACGGGGTAGGTTTTTAGTCAGTAAGAGTCTGTATTTCCGGCTCCGCCCAAGGGCGGGATTTGTCATTGGATGATTTTACCTACCACAAAAAAAGTTAAGATCTAAATCTGTTAACTAACACCATTTTTGAGAAATCATCATATTATATCTCCTTCCGCTCTAGGTGGAGAGGTTGGGAGTGTTACCCGTGTTCCTTCAGTTCAACTCTCAGTTCAACTAGTAACGAAACACTATATTAATATTTGGAATATTGTTACTACACTTTAACCACTGGCATCAAAAAAATTCACCCAGCTAACAAATTCTTTCAATATTCCACGCAAAAATGCTCATTAAATTCTTCAGTCCATCAGAAATAATTTTAAGAATCAATATTAAAAGTGAACCGTGTCTGACATTCCTGTGGCATTACCTAAAGAAAGAGAATTTTTAATTTTAAAATCGTTCGCATTGCACCGCAGGCGACCCCGGAGCAGAATATTATAGCACAGCATCGCTTTATTAAATATCGTAGGACACTCCAATGAGGGAAATGAATGCTGATTTCAAAATAACATGGGGATATTACATTTTTGGACTGATTTATTATCAGGGCTTGGGAATGCTATTTAATTTTTTTCTTGATTTTTAGGGTTCAACAGGGAAAAACGGACCCTTATAGGAAAAAAAACCCTTATAGGATCACTTTGTTTTCCGTCTGCTTGTCTGTCGAGACCCTTTATCCCGGAAACGCGTAGAGGTATCGAATTGAAGTTAAAACTTACACTCAAACCTGCGGTCCCTTGAAGCTGTGAAAAAACTAAACTTCTAATTTATAGAAAAAGAAAATGCGGTCGTTGATGTCGCAAAAAATTTACATTTCGACACTCTTAAGTTAATCAAAGTTTATAGGATACTTTTTGTTGAGCTAGAATCTTCAAATTTGGCATGAAGAAAGGTCTCATAATCTAATATATAAAATTTCCATGTCACAATGTTAGTTACCGTCCTCCTCCGAAACGGCTTTACCGATTTTTACCAAATTTTATATGCATATTCAGTAGGTCTGAGAATCGGCTACTATCTATTTTCCATACCCCTAAGTGATAAGGGTTGTTCACCCTTAAAAAATAAGGCAAAACAACGTTTGCCGGGTCAGCTAAACTATAGAATAAAATCTGAAAACTGTAACGTCAAAAAAAAAAAACTATTTTGTGATTCCTTAAAATCTTTGAGACTCGATTCGAGAATTGAACTGTTTTCCTAGGCAAGTTTGTACAGATTAAACAGCAAATTGATTCCTAGTTAATACTGTGATATAAAATTGGTTTAAGTGTAACTCAAGTGTGGAATCATTGAAACAGGCGCGATTTTGGTAATTCTATAGGAGTGTTCTACTACCTTTTCAAAGTTTATCAAGAAGACTGAACAAGAGAATGTTTTACATCCATATTATAATGTCACTACGATAGTATCGTCAAACAAAGAGATTTAAAGAGATACTATTGAGCGGACATCAGAAGAAATGTCTTAGAAAAACTGTCATCCTATGTCATCTAGCTTTCAATAGTAAACATGCGAATTAAATTTGTAATTTATATGTTTTTACGCTAATTTTTCTAGAAAAATTTGCGAAAATTATTGAATTCTAATTAATTACAGAGTAAATACGAACATAAACTGAAGTTAGGTCCAGTCGTCCACACTAGACTAAGTGACTTACTACCTAGGTAACAAGTCTCGGATTACGATTTTGTTCGCTATGTCCTGTCTATTGGTAGTATATAATTTAATGTCTTTGTTGTCAAAAGATATTATTGTTAAAAACTTATTACAGAAGAAAACATGGACGTAAGACTAGGCAATATGGTTGAAAGACACTGCTGAAACCATAAAATGAAAACAAGCCTCATGTCTGCCACCTGACGGAGATGCCCCGGCGTCGGAAGTCTCAGGAAGACTACCAGCCACCGTAAGCGCGTGCTTGCAGACGACGAGCCATGAGTATTTAGCCGTCCGGCCGACCGGACAGGATTAAGAACAAGCCGACGGCGCGGAGTCCAAGTCCTTGACGACGCGTAGATTTGTCAAATCAAAAGTAGTTTTGACTGGCTTCAATTAAAATACTTTTTTTTTAATTGATATAAATTAGTTTTTGACTGCACTCGTTAATGGTGAGGCGCGCTAGTTTATTAAGAGCCTATTCACTCTAGCTTTGAATACATCAAATTACAATCGGACGGGAAGACTGCAGGAGGCAAATGTTTAGTCCGGGCCGTAGAAATTTAAACAACGTAAGGGTGGATATTTGCCGTACGATTGGTGGTACGTGGTTGTCCGATGGTAGAAATTAGATGGCGAATTTAAGTCATGCAATTCCCGCGCACCCTCTCCAAAATGCATCCTGTAAAATACCGCAAGGCTGGCTACGCTCTATTAAGTTAAAACTTAGTATAATATTTCAAAAATGTTACTCGTTTAGGTTTAGGCTAGTTAGGGCTGATGCGTACTAGGGCTGTGCATTTTTTTTTTAATTGTTGATAAGTTCGCGCTTGACCGCCATCTCACCTGAAGTTGTTATCACAATAAAAGGGCGACTAAAATTATCCTGTGGATTTTAGACAGTTAAAATCTGACACTCTCTCCTGCTCCACTTAGAGCGACAGATGTTAGATGACTTCACAAGTAAAAAATATTGGATACAATTCATTTCAAATAAGAATAAGATCGACTTTTTGCATATGTTGTGACGTCATAGCTGTCAAATAATTGAATAGGGTGAGCAAAACAAGAAATATTTTTATATTAAAATTTACGAATCAGAACAAAAAAAATTAAATAATTTGTGTCCATTTTTCAATTCTACTCATTCCTGCGTCACTGTTTGAAGTATCTACGTAGTGGCAAATTGAATAAGAAGGCGAATTGTTGCTAAAAATGAAAATAAGAAAGAAATTAGTTTTTTTTAACTAATTATGAATTAAACAATTTAATTAGCTAGTTTAGACTAAACATTAAAGTTTTTACTTCAACTAGATTTAAATTAGCTAACTAACGCTCAGTAAAACAAAGTAAACAAAACCTTAATTAATACGCAAATAAGTTTACTTTGCCAACCGTACTTTTCAATCAACATTTGACAGATCAAGGTCATTGACTTTGCTATTATTTGAGTATATATATCTAAATGACAGCTACCTTTAGTTACGAGCAATGTATGTACGTATGCGTCAATCGTAAATACCAATGTTTGTTTGTTTATGTTTTTGATTTGATTGCGTTTTTATTACTAAAGATAAAAAAGGTTAGGTACAGTACAACAGCTGTATCTGCAGCGGCATTTTATGAAATATTGATACTAATAAAAAAAATGTTGGATGATTTAGTATCGTATGTTATATTTGAAACTTGTACATGTTAGTTTCACAAAATGACTAACATATCTAGCGTACCAATATATTAAAATTACGGTATTTTTTTTTTAAATATAAACGAATGCTTGACTGCGGTGTCTTCTCACAGTGTCTCAGAAATGAAGATATCCGCAGGAGAACCAAGGCTGCCGACATAGCACGAAGAATCGCCAAACTTAAGTGGCAATGGGCAGGGCACATTGCTCGCAGAACAGATGCCCGTTGGGGCCGAAAGGTAGAGTGGCGACTTCGTACCGAAGACGCAGTGTTGGAGGGCCTCCTACAAGGTGGACCGATGACCTGGCAAGGATTGCGGGAATCGATGAATGCGAGATGCACAGGACCGTCCATCGTGGTGACACTAGGGGGAGACCTATGTTCAACAGTGGACGTCTTTTGGCTTGACTGCGTTCCTACCTAATGGTAAGCAGTGATCCAATTGTTGTACTTGAATCGCACTATTTTATTAGATAAGAGAATATTCACTCTAGCATTGAAGACTTCTAAATTAAAAATCGGATGGGAAGACCGCTGCAGGCAAATTGTGCTAATTCTTCGATGTACACAGTATAAACGACGGCTAACATTTATTTTAATAACAGAGCAAAAATTGGGAATATCAAAATCATGACGGTAAGTTCTGTCTTTGAAAAGAGCTCGCTGCGCCGCCCGACCGTCCGGACCAAGCCCAAGTCGCTTGCACCGCAGGCGCAGGCTTACGGACGAAAAGGATAGCTCGCTGTCTGGACGTCCGGCAACCAACCGGACCGAGCCCAAGTCATAGACGGCACGTACTGTTTCCGCGCGCCTCAAGCAGCTCTCAACAAACGGTGGAGGCCCAGCCTGCTATCAGGCAGGCAGGATCGAATCCTACAGGGGCCAAGAGTCGGCTTCTGAAAAGAAGGCTCGGCCCCGGTATGATAGGCAACGAAGCAACGGGGTAGGTTTTTAGTCAGTAAGAGTCTGAAACTATCTCCCGCCCCGCCCAAGGGCGGGATTTGTCATTCGATGATTTTACCTACTATAAAAAATAAGTTGAAGTCGCTGACGGCTCGTAGACTGTTCAAAAATAATTTTGAATGACTTCAATCATAATGCTTATGAAGTTAAAACGTAGTGTATTATTTTAAAAATATCTACTATTCGTTTAATTGTCCATAAGTAGTTAGAAGTACTAGAAAAACTGTTCTGCAAATGGATACGTAAAAGACCTAAACCTTTTAGATTACCAAAAGGTTTTGAGTATTAATTAGTATTTTTAATTTTTGTAACTGGTACTGAAGATGTCTCTAAAGTTACTTTTATCAATGAAAAACTAGACTATTTTATTCAATCACTATTATACTCGTATATAATTAATGAGTTTTATTTTTTTACAATGGTATTGTCTTCAACATTTTTTAGATATGATATGGAAGAAATATGAAATATGAAGAATAATGATATGAAACTATTGGTTTCTCTTGCATATCTAAAAAATGTCGTCCTGCAAAAAACGCAATCGCAAGGGTCATTATATGAAACCAATTCTTTTTGCGAGTGCTATTAAAATAGAGCTCTTTCAGTCCCTTTAATGTTTTGAATGACTTGCGTTTCTATGTAACAAAAGCATTTGGTTTCCAATGCCAGACATAAAATATACGTAGTGGTTTCTTACTGTGTCATTCTGTGTATTCTGGTCTGTTTCAATATCGTCAATATTATCGGAGAAGTAACCTTTTTTAGTTTTTCAGTAACCCAACGAGGCGCATTACTTTTCTGTCCTCAAAACGGTGAAGGAAAACATTGTAAGGAAACTGCCATGTCCAAGAACCAAAAATTTGAAGACATGTGACATCCGCCAACTCGCACTTTGCCCGCGTGGTGGATTACGGCCCATTCTCTCTTCTAGAGAGAAGGCCTGAGTTTCTTGCAATGGGAAGATTATAAGGCTGATGCTATGCTATGCTAACCTTTATTTAGGGTGGTGGTAATAGAAACTTTTATTTACTAAACCCCACCCTTTTTCCTCGTTGAAAGGCGCTACACATTGCTTGACTGTTCTCCCTCCGCCGCATCCTTTACTGGCTATACTGCTTCGCAGAAAGTGGTGGCTACTTTTCATGCCCTTTTATTTTGCACCGCCACCGCCACCGTCGATTACCTTCGTGGGAATACGTTGGTGCTCCAACCAAGTGGACCAGATCTTCACAGTACACACTTTGTGGTAACCTGGAGTTTGTATAAGAACCTAGTGAATGAAAATTTGTTAAATGAATATTACATAATTTTGTCCCATCGACAGACATTAATTTTGTGACAACAATTCCTATAATATAAGTATAACCATTTGAGAGAAAAAAGTATTGTCGCACGATCGTGCCTATCTACAGCACTCTTAATCATAAAAGTAGGTCTTCATAGCTTTGCTTACTCACGGAAAATAGGCGAGATATGTGATGTTATGACAAATAATTAAATCAGTGTCATTTATAATTAAGTTTCCCTACGCGTTACCATTGTGATGGATTAGACAAACAGAGAATGTATTTTAATATCACAAAGGCTGTCGGGATGTAAGTTGACGACTGATCCATTTAGATCGATGGTAACCAAAGTGGTATTTATTGACCCCTAGGGGTCGATGATGACCTACGTAAGAGGTCTACGTGAACGAAAAAGAATTAGGGTTCTGTGAGGTGTAAATATAAACTTACGATAGTCAGTCTCATAGAAGATGGTCGCGAAAAGAATTTTAAATTTTCAATAATAAAGGAAAAAATATAGCACATCTAGAAAAATATAAAAATTTACCTAAGTAATCCATATATAACTTAATTTTTTTCTTACAAAAAATACAAACCATTTCAATGTAAAAATAAACACAAACAGTGCAAAATAACTTTAATTTCGGAAGTCGGTGTTTCTATATACTTTGTCTCATCGTTAAAATTAAAGTTATTTGGCACTTTTCGTTTTTTTGTACATTGAAGGTGTAGTAAAAAGTTTTTTATTTCACTGTTTTTAGTTGTAGTACCCCTCAGCCAAACTTAAATAGATACCTTCCACCATTCGATTCCACCATCAAATCATCATGATAAATCTAATAATACCAAATACAGCGGCACACTGCATATACACTAATTTACTACAGAATTCCGGTACCTACCATCCGGCTTCATTATCAGATTAGTTCTATGTATCCCCTTCTTCCTTCAGTCGGTCACCAACTACATGTATAAATAAACCAATTTTGCTTGTTACGACAGTTCTGCTATGAGTTTTTTTAGAGTACCGTTCTACATATTCGAAGTTCATCATGAAATTAAAACAATATTTCTATGGGACCAAATTGGGAGTATAATCTTTCAATCTAAATAAACATTTTCAAAATTGGTCTACAATTGACTGAGATATTGGTGCACAAACAAAAAAAAAATACATACAGCCGAAAATAGAACCTCCTTCTTTTCGAAGTCGGTTAATAATAAAACAGTGTCAAATCCTGCTCATAGTCATGGTCATCCAAGAGCTATGTAGATAGACTAAAAGTCTAAATCAGTTGAACCGTTGGGTGTGTTAGGTATTGATATGTAATCAAATCATTGAGTCTGTTTTTTATAATTAAAAATATTGATCGATTATATTGTTTTCGATTATTAATTGCAATTGACTAATTGTGATGGCAACACCGAAACGTATTTGTGATTATCTATGAAAAAATAGGGGATGTAGTGCAATGGCGGGGACAGTCTGAGTTCGGCAGCCGTTGAGGCAGGACGCGCATTTGGTCTCTTGCATTTGTTATAGCGTTTTGAAAAGGATGTAACCACATAATTTAAAAAGAGGGTCCATGGAGTTTCTTTAGTAATAAATATATTATTTTATACTGAAGCGAGTAGTTTTATTACAGGTGACATCCATTCACTTATATTCAAACATTTATACATCCAAATGTTAAAATCATCACATCACACTTAAAATAGCACATAGTAATATTTTTACTGGGAATATATTCCCTTGGGAAATTTTACTACATTTATATAGGTAAAGCCGATAGCAAAGGCAAGTTTATGCTAGATCAATCCATACCAATATTATAAATGTGACAGTAACTCTGTCTGAATGATTGGTTCGTTGGTTAAATTTGAAACCAAAATTTGATGTACTTTTATACAGAAATATGCTTTAACACCAAGGAAGAATATTAAAAATAGCCTATAGGCTACTTTATATTTTTCTATGACTACGACTTGAAGTAAGCATTAACCGAAATTAACCCGTACGAAGTCTGGACACGCTACAATTACCTTATATTAAAGTACATCTTTGAGGAATGACTGGAAAGACATCACGACGTTCTCACTTTCCGCATGACGCTGATCTTCACCGCACATTCGAAATTCGGAAGAATCCAAACTTACCAGTAATGCTAGCGAAAGAGGTGTCCGCACGCTTGAGAGAACGGCTCCGATCTTCAGCCAACGTAGGATTTTTTTTTTTTTTTTAAGGTAGGTAAAATCATCCAATGACAAATCCCGCCCTTGGGCGGAGCGGGAAGTAGTGTCAGACTCTTACTGACTAAAAACCTACCCCGTTCCTTCGTAGCCTATCGTGCCGGGGCCGAGCATTCCTTTCGGAACTAACCCATGACCCCAGTAGGCTTCGACCCTGCCTGCCTGCAGTTAGCAGGCTGGGCCTCTTCGGTGTGCTGACAGCTCCTTGAGGCGCGCGGGAACAGAACGCGCCGTCGACGACTTGGGATCGGTCCGGTCGGTTACCGGACGATCGGACAGCGTGCTACCCATTGCACGCCGTCCGCAAGCCCGCGCCTACGGTGGCCGGAAATCGGGATCGGAATCCCGGCGGCGGCTGGGGCGAGCGCCCCGTTGCCTCTGCCTGATGCGGTCGGCCTCCTCCTTTGCTAGCATTACTGCTTCGCAGAAGAAGGCGACCGCCTGCCATCCCTCCTCACTACGGACCATGGCCTGAACCAAGGCCCGGCGAGAGAGATCGCTGCCGCCGATCGCCCCCACGAGGACACGGCGATGCTCCGCCCAGGCGGGGCACACCTCTACAGTGTGCTCCACCGTGTCCTTCGGATGTTCTGCACAGTGGCGACACCCGGGCGAATCCTCCGCACGAATCCGGAACAGGTACTTAGCGAACTTTCCGTGTTCGGTAAGCACCTGCGTCGTGCGGAAGTTGAGAACGCCGTGAGGTCTTTCCAGCCACGCCTCAAGGATGGGCCTTATCGCCCCAATTGTGGCGCGCCCCGAACGAGGTTGCGATAGTCGTTGACGCCATTTCGCCATGAGATCCCGCCGGAGCTCTGTCCGCCATGCCTCGACTTGTCGTGGCAGCGGAATTTCGCCCCGGCGTTGCATCTCCATGCGCTTGTCGTGCATGTGTGCAAGGACTGTTGCCTCCAGATCCCACGGCGGTTGGCCAGCAAGGAGGGTCGCCGCCTCGCGGGAAATCGTTCGGTACCCTCGCACCATGCGTATTGCCATGACCCTCTGGCACGCATTCAGCTGGGCCCTCGGTTGCTGTGTCAACGTCGGTGCCCACACCGGAGCCCCGTAGAGAGCCATGGACCGAACGATTCCCGCGTAGAGCTTCCGGCAGGAGGCGTCTGGTCCCCTGAGGTTGGGCAGGAGCCGCCCGAGAGCAGCCCCAGTCCGATTCAGTTTGGGAGCCAGACGTCGGAAGTGCTCCTTGAAGTTCCACCAGCTGTCGAGGACGAGTCCCAGGTACTTCATCGTCGACCCGACGCTGATGTGAACCCCTCCTACCGTTAGCTGGGAACGCGGTGGTGGCGCACCCCGAGGGCCGTGGAAGCACATGGCCTCGGATTTGTGCAGTGCCACCTCGAGTCCCAACTGCTGGATCCTGTCAACGACCATCGCAACCCCGCGTGTCGCTAATTCGACCGCCGTCCGGTACGACTCTCCCCGCGCTAGGACCAACGTGTCGTCCGCGTAGCAGACCACGCTGACCCCGTCGGGGAAGTCGCTGCGCAGCACGTAGTCGTACCCGATGTTCCACAAGGGTGGTCCTAGTACCGATCCCTGCGGACAGCCAACGTAGGTGCGGGCTTGCGGATGGAATACTATAGACAGCTCGCCGTTTGGCCGTCTGGTACCCGTTCAGACCGGGCCCGGGTTAAAGAGGTGTCAGCAAAACCGTAGTAGTCCAGCAGGGTCGAAACCTACTGGGGCCATGGGCTCGCTTGCGAAAGGGTAATCGAAAGGAGTAGGTTTTAAGACTGACACACCCTCTCGCTGTGCCCTATAGTGATAAAAATCATAGGATGATTTTCTTCCTAAACTAATAATAATAGTATAACAGTAGTAAGTCGGAGGTTAATGCTAGACTGAGTAATCTATAGGCGTGAATCTAGATATATTATATACTAATTAGACTGCCCCATACAGCTGGTAATCTACGGAGCACATTAGTACCATGTGTTACTCCAATAAATTATGACTGCACATAATATCTGAATGCATACTATCTCACTATCTGATAGTGCAAGGGACTGTTAAGCGATTTTTAAACTCCTGGCTTAGAACCGTTTTTTGAGATGAAAATCATCAAATAATTTTTCAGAATTCCACTTCTGGAGCGAGATAGAATTTTCTGTCTAAAATCGGGTGGGTGTTCCTTCAGATGTCTTTTGCGTTCCAAACGTTTTGGAACAATCTCACAGCCCAGTCTTACTAAACACCTCCTTCTGCGAAACAGTAATGCTAGCAAATGAGGAGGCCGCACGTGCACCGTGAAGGAGCGGCCCTCAAGCCCCAGCCGCCGGGATCCAGATCCCGATTTCCGGCCACCGTAGGCGCGGGCTTACCGACAACGGGCGGACGGCGAGCAAAGGGTAGCTTGCCGTCCGATAACCATCCAGATCAAGCCCGAGTCGTCGACGGTGCGTGGTATTCCGCGCGCGTCTCAAAGAGATGTCTGCGAAACCGAAGAAGGGGAGCCGAAGCTTCTACCTTCTGCCGTAGCTACCGAAGCTCACAAGGGCCATAGCCCTTGCTATGGGCCTTGTGAGCTTCGTTAGACTCCTGAAAAAGTTACCCATAGCCCTAGAACGCAAAGGAGAACTGAAGAAACAAAGATTTGGTTTTAGTCAATAAAAGTCTGACAAGCCCTCCCACTGTACCCTATAGTAGGAAAAGTCATTAGATTATTTCTCAACTTAAAAAAAAAAATGGCAAAACATACTTGTAACTGTAATTAAAATGATGGGAAAAGTGGAGCACAGCATATCATAGCATTAGCCTTATAATGTTCTCACTGCTGGGACTCAGGCCTCCTCTCTAGGAGAGGGGATGGCCTGGAATCCACCGCGTGGGCCCAGTGCGGGTTGGTGGATGTCACATGTCTTCGAATTTTTGGTGGCAGGACATGCCATTTTCGCTAGTTATATGCCAGTGAAAGTCCTGTCAAAATTAGTTCAACCGTTTCGAAGATTAGCAGAAACAAACTGATGAAACTGAAACTTTTTATTTTATTGTCTTAGGGTTGTTGTATAAGGACTCGTATTATTGATTATACGCTTGGTGTACGACATGACAGCACGACTTCGTCAACAGAGTTTCATAATTTTGTATGTAAGCTTCAAACACGCGTACACCAAGCGCATAATCACGCATATGCGTCTACGAAGCTACGCGTCCATGGTCCGAAGTAGACCTTATTAAACTTCATTACATTGCATCAACCTTATAATATTCCCACTGTTGGGACTAAGGCCTCCTC
This sequence comes from Leucania comma, assembly GCA_958295575.1. Lineage (NCBI taxonomy): Eukaryota > Metazoa > Arthropoda > Insecta > Lepidoptera > Noctuidae > Leucania > Leucania comma. Next base: position 4,387,066 of record OY282470.1, on the reverse strand, counting down.
TCTAGGAGAGAGAACGGGCCGTAATCAACCACGCGAGCACAGTGCGGGTTGGTGGATGACACATTTCTTCGAATTTTTGGTTCTAGGACATGGCGTTTTCATCACGAGGTTTTCCTTCACCGTTTTCAGAGCAATGGTGATGAAATTAATTACATAAAGTAATGCGCCTGGCTGGGTTCGAACCCGCGACCTAATATAATATATTATATTCTACAAATATTACTCAACGCCGTCTAGTCCCCAAGCTAAGCAGAGCTTGTGTTATAAGTACTAGACAACTGATAAACATACTTATACACAGTTAAACTTTAATCGTTTAAATCCCGTGGAGGGTCGATCCGGTATATGAAACACTATCGATTTATAAAGATAAAATTAATAAATAAATTTCTTGTTTTCTAAAACTCGAATTAATATACGCATGTACGAAATTAATTTTGTTAAGTAAACATCAACTGAGCGAGTCCTGTAAGTAGTTAGTACGCAACGACCGACACTAAATATAAAGTATACAAATATAATATGTAATAAATTACACCCAGACACAGAACAAATGATCGTGCTCATCACACAAACATTTGTCCTGGGTTGAAATCGAACACACGACCTCTGGCTTAGCAGTCAAGGCCACTAAACACTACACAAACAGGCCAGTCATTTGTCAAAGTGTATTGCTATTTATAATGTTTATAACACAATACTTAGACACCGTTCCTATGAATTATTAAACCAGTACTCTGTTATAGAATTACTAAGTCCTGTAGGCATTAACTACAGCCTGAAATTACAATTTTGGGCAGAATTATAGCTGGAGTATTACGGCGAATAGTTCGGCATGTCTTAACTAAATTGTAGTCGGCTTACAGCTTATCCAGGACATACCTACCTGAGGTGGTGGAATATATTTTATTCACATATAATTATTATTTTTTTGTTTTGTAGGTGGGGAAATCATTCAATGACAGATTGAAAATGAGATAATGGCGGAACGGGAGATAGTGTTAGACTTTTACTGAAAGCCACCCCGTTCTTTCGTTGCCTTTCATCAGAATCAGAATCAGAATCAGAATCAGAATAGTTTATTTCAAATAGACCAATTACAGGCACTTTTGAATTGTCAAAATGTCGGTCAGTCCAAAAAAAAAGTGAAGCTAAATTGCACGTTCCAAAGCGTAGATCTCTATGGAGAAGAACGTGCAAGAAACTCCATGGACACTCTTTTAAATCATATTATGAGTTACATAATCTTGGTTACAAATTTATTGTCGCTTCTATTATGTGAGCACAATGAAGAAAAAAAAAAAAATTAAAACGCAATGAAACCACAAATAATGAAAAAAATACAATAAACTAATAAAAAAATAGTAATTGAATTAAGCAACTGGCAGCTAAGAGATGACCAGTCCCAACTGACGGCGCCCGTTCACGAGCATGACGCGTGCCTCAGCCCCACTCAGCTCAACCATTTTGAAGGGAACCGAATGACCCAATAACACGTGCCACCATCAGCGAAACATTTGAGTGAGCATGACAAACTCTCAACTGCCATGCTCATAACGTCAAACAAGTTGTTATCTAATAAAATAAAATGCTCCATGGTACTTCACATTCACAAATTAGAAAAAAGTGCTTCTACATTATACAATTTTATTGTTCCCAATTACAAAAAGTAATAATTGATCACAAGCTCCATTAAAATAAACTAATCAATTATAATATATATATATTATATTGAAAAAGAAAGACATAACATTTTGAAAACCACGATACAAAAAGGGTCCCAGCATCTCCTCCATTATTAAAAAGTAATAAAATACATAAAATAAAATGTAGAACTAATTTGTAGGCAAATGTGGCTGTGGCTGTGGAGCAGGACCGGCATTTAGCCAAGCATTTTTATCAAGGATGTAATCATCCAATCTATAATATGCTTGTCTACACAGCGTGCGTTTAATGCATGTTTTAAATTTTGACTCATTGAGATGGAGAATCTCAAGTGGTATTTTATTATAAAATTTTACACAGTACCCCATAAAAGAACTTTGTACTTTAGCCAATCTGAATCGAGGTTGATCTAATTGGTTCCTATTCCTAGTATTAAAATTGTGCCTGTCACTTATTTTAGTAAAAAGATGAATATTTTTCCGAACATACATAATGTTTTCATAAATGTATTGACAAGGGACCGTCATGATATTTATTTCCTTAAATAGTTCTCTAAGAGAATCGCGCCTGCGAAGATTATATATGGCTCTGATAGCTCTTTTCTGCAGAATAAAAATAGACTCCATGTCTGCAGCCCGTCCCCATAGTAATATACCGTAAGACATTATGCTATGGAAGTAACTAAAATACACTAGTCTCGCAGTATCTACATCTGTAAATTGACGGATTTTTCTAACGGCATATGCTGCTGAACTAAGCCGACCTGCCAGAGATGTTAAATGAGGACCCCATTGTAGCCTCGAGTCAAGCGTGATCCCCAGGAAAACCGTGTCCTCGACGAATTCGAGTTTCTCCTTGTTCAATACTATATCGAAATCACCAATTCTTACATTCGGTAACGCAAATCTTATGCACTTAGTCTTTTTTCCATTTAACACCAAATTATTAACAGTGAACCATTTGTGGACTTCCTGTAGAGCTTTGTTTACGTCATCAAGGTTTGTAGAACGTCTACTGACCTTAAAAATTAACGACGTATCGTCAGCAAACAATACAATGTGTGGTTGTTTTTTTAATAGATGCGGTAGATCATTAATATACACTAAAAAGAGAAAAGGACCCAATATTGAGCCTTGTGGGACACCCATTTTGACTCTCAAACCTTGAGAATTTATACTATTTATTTGAACTTGCTGTTGCCTGTCATTTAAATAAGATTTCACCAAGCTGAGTGCAAGTTTACCTAGCCCATAATGTTTCAGTTTTAAAAGCAAGGTTTCGTGATTAACGCAATCGAAAGCCTTTGAGAGGTCACAAAAAATCCCTATCGCATCTTGGGCTTCCTCCCACGCTGCAAATATATGTTTTAATAAAGCGACACCAGCGTCTGTCGTACAACGACCTTTGGTGAAGCCATATTGCTGATCGTGAAAGATTTTATTGCTGTTAAAATGGTAGAGCATTTGATTCAGCATAACTTTTTCAAACACCTTACTAAAAACTGGCAATACCGATACAGGTCTATAATTATTAATGTCATTATGGTCACCGGATTTAAAAAGTGGTATAACCTTACTGTATTTCATTATATCTGGAAAGACTCCTTGGTCCACACATAAATTAAATATTAAAGCCAAGTATGGTGCTATGGTCTCAATTATGGATGTACATACCTTAACAGACATTCCCCATAGGTCTTCAGTTAATTTGATTTTAATTTGCCTAAAAGCCTTTATGACTGTCATAGGGTTTATATGTTTGAATTGAAATTCAACCGGACAGCCTGGCACGTTTGCTTTCAATAAAGCAATTGAGGCTTCAGGGGAGGAATTTAGAGCTTCCGTTGTTCTAAGAGGTATATCAGTAAAATAATTTACAAACTCTTGGGCCACTTCTATGTTAGAGCTTATGGGACCATGTGACGTCTCCAGTAAAAAATCCGTGTTGTGTACTTTATTCCTACCAGTTTCACTATTAATAATTTTCCACACAGTCTTTATTTTATTGTCTGCCGATTTGATCTTGTTGCTAATGTACAGGGCCTTTGCAGCCTTGCAAATCTTTCTAAAAAATTTAGAATATCTATTTACATATTTATTAAAGCTTTCAGTGTTGAAAAATGGCTTAAGGCCATATAGCTCATATAGTCTTTCCCTACTTATCCTTATACCCTTAGTCGCCCAGTCACTAAATACAAACTTAGGGAAAATATTTTTTGATTTCTTTTCAAAAACTGTATTAAACTCATTAAGTACCACTGAAAAGAAATTATCATAAAATTTATTAGCATTATCAATATTATGGCCCAGAATATTTAATTTATTTTGTAAGTTACTATTAAATTTTGTTAATTTGCCAGTTGTTATTGGCCTAGATTGAATTTGAGTTTTTTCTAAGGCTGCTTGAGACATAAAAGTTACTGTTTGTCCACTATGATCAGACGGAAGACAATCTACTATAGCTTTATCTAAATAATCACAGTTGCAGAAAACATTATCAATACAAGTTGCAGAGGATGGAGTTACTCTAGTTGGTTCTGTAAAAACATTAGACAGATTAAATGATTTAAAAAGGGTTAAAAATCTGCTGCTATTTGAATTATTTTCCAAAATATTAATATTAAAGTCTCCACAAATAATTAAGGATTTGTTACTATTTGCAAGTTTCGCTAGAATATCTTCCATGGTTGATTCAAATAGACTAAAGTTTTGAGGGTTCGGGGGTCTGTATACGCACACTATAACATGCTTATCTAGCTCAACACAGGACAGCTCAATGCAATGTTCTATTGACAGGTTAACTATGTCATTACGTTGTTTATATTTTAAACATTTCCTTATCAATATTAGGGAACCACCCCGCAACATAGATTTACGGTTGAAATAACTACCCACACTATAATTTTCATAACTCAGTAGCCCCTGGTAATCCTTTAACCAATGTTCACTTAAACATACAACATCAAACTTAGTTTTTTCTAGCAACATTTCAATTTCTAACAATTTAGAAGAGATACCTTGAATATTTTGGTGAAACAATTTCAATGCATGCTGCTGAGACCCTGTTTGCCGTTTAACCATTTGAGAGCAAGAAGGTACCTTGTCGTTGGTTGGTATAATTATCATGTTACTGGTACCCCCTATTGTCTTATTAACTAGTTTAAATGATTATCCGGAGTCAGTCCCAAATCCATAATATTATTATTGTCACCTAGCAGTAAGTTGCAACTAATTGTAGCCTCCAAATTAGAATTTTCGAAAGTAATACATGGAACCTCCTTCGTACACTTTATAAAAGAATTTATAGCCATTGTGCTATTGTTTATCTGGCCTACCACATGATTATTAGTATTATTACTAAGCATCGTGGTTTTAATTATACAAGACTTCGACATACTACTTATGTCTGTGTTAATATAATAACTTAATAGCTTTGCTATTGTGTGTCTAAAACTAATTGGCAGATACGATGTACCCCTGGTCGACTTCAAATGGTCAACAAAAATGTTGGTGTCAAAAAACATAAGCTTGTCACTATAGTGACTGACTAAAAAGTGCATATGTTTGTTAAGCAAATGTATATAATTATTTTGTCTATTTGACAATTGTTCAAAATAAGGAAAAGCACACAATATAATTTTTTTACAATTCAGTTTTAACAACTCAGTGACATAGTCTGTGATAACTTCCTTTCGTACTCTTGAACTATTACCTATAAACACTGTTAAATTAGTATTATAATCATATGTTTTTTTAGTTACTAATTCCATAATATGCTTATATGTTGACCCAGTTATACAATAATTCTGAGTAGCATAACTAAGGTTGTTGTTCATCAATTTGCCTAACCCTCTTCCAACACTATCTGAGAACATGACTGAATGATTACAATCCTGCCTATTACAGGATGTAAAAGCACCAAATTTATCCTGGTTGACCAGGGTTAAATCCTGTTCAAAATCAGGTAAACATTGTTCAATAACACCGTCTTGAGAATAACTCTCAGCCAGGGACGGGTCCTCCGTTGCCACGGGCTGGCTAGCATTGAGGTCTGAGACTGTCTGACACGGACACTGACACATAACTAGCTCATTTGCAGCAAGAATGTGTTCTTTAATTTGATTTTGAGAGTGTACATATTTACTATAAAGGGAACTGAGTGAACGATCATACCGGGGACGAGCCTTCTTTTCAGAAGCCGACCCTTGGCCCCAGTAGGATTCGAAGTGAATGTGAAAGCTGTCGTACCCGTGGCGCTAGGACGGCGGTACGAAGGCAAAGAAGGAACAACTTCTTTGCCTTCGTACCAGGGCCACGGGTACGAAGGCTTTCACTTTCACATAACCCATGGCTCCAGTAGGCTTCAACCCTGCTGGGCCCCTACGGTTTCCTGACCAGACGATGGCCCACTTATTAGAGTGCCCAAAGTATCCCTACAACTGTACTTTGGAGGACCTCAAAAATGCCACTGATGCCGCTGTAAACGTGACAACCTATTGGGCCCAAAAACTTTGAGGGAAAAGAAAACCTTCGATACGATAATAAGAAGAAGGCGGTTTGCTGACATCTCCTTGAGGCGCGCGTGGAACAATACGCGCCGTCGACGACCTGGGCCCGGTCTAGACGGTTACCGGACGGTCGAACGGCAAGCTACCAATTGTTCTCCGTCCGCAAGCCCGCGTCCGAATCCCTGCCGTGGCACTCACTTACCATTTGAGATCCATAAATATAAAATAAGTTTGTATTGAGTTTGATATACCGGGGATTTCTGAAAAGAAAACCCATGGCCCTAGAACGAAAAAAGCAACTGATGGATACGCTTGTGATTTAGTCAGTAAAAGCCTGATATGCCCTCTCACACCATCCTAAAGCATGTTTCTTCCGTTGCTCTTTTGATTTTACAATAGTTTGTTAATATTCTCTACCAATCCTAGCTACTCGTATGAATATAACCTTTTTTTTTAGTACCTATATGCGAAACCCGAAACACATGTCTAGTATTTTTATTTAAAGAATCTACTCGTATGTAAAAAATTTCATAACTGTATCATGAAAAATCATAAAGTAAAGTAAGTGACCTGTGTTGTCATTAGTTTCGGTAATGTCCAACTTGTGACATTTTTTAAATAAAAAGAAACAAAGAAAAAAATAGAAGAAAAGCTAAATATTTTTGGAAAAAATATAACATGGTGTAAATATTATTGGAATCGATAAAGCTACTGATTCTCAACAAACTATATTCAGGTTTGACATAATCTACTAAAAATAATGTTGTATAATAATACAACAAGATGATGATGATGTGTGTGATGATGATGTAGATGTTGTAGATAATGCCTACGGCATTAAGTCCGCCTTTGTACACTAGTGCATTAAGATTTTTAAATAAATATTATAATATTATTATGTACTTATTGAGTAGTTGAAACGACAACACAATCCAAAAACACATAAAGATACATCAATAAACCACCTTCAGTAAACAACCGTAGGCGCGGGCTTGCGGACGGCGTGCAATGGGTAGCACGCTGTCCGATTGTCCGGTAACCGACCGGACCGAGCCCAAGTCGTCGACGGCGCGTTCTGTTCCCGCGCGCCTCAAGGAGCTGTCAGCACACCGAAGAGGCCCAGCCTGCTAACTGCAAGCAGGCAGGGTCGAAGCCTGCTGGGGTCAAGGGCCGTTTTCTGAGAGGAAGGCTCAGCCCCGGCACTATAGGCAACGAAGGAACGGGGTAGGTTTTTAGTCAGTAAGAGTCTGACACTACTTCCCGCTCCCCCCAAGGGCGGGATTTGTCATTGGATGATTTTACCTACCATAAAAAAAAAAACCTTCAGTAAACAAAACAAAAACAAACAAATACTCAATATTTAGCTGACTGAATTCTGACACACAAAATCCCGGAATTTCTATCCGTATTAACCTACAAAACATCTTTCTTTAGGATAATGTACCATCGCTTATTCTCGTACGTGATGCACGAAGAAATTTTTATATTCCTAAGGAGCAAACGTTTTAGTAACACCCTAAAATTTTATGTGGTATTATTGAGTTAAAGGATTCTGTATGTGAAAGTTTCAGGGAGTCGTGATCTTGGGCGATAATGTTTCCGAATTGTTGGTACGCCCTCAATGAAAGACTGACTAAAACACAATGGAGACGTAGGTTTTTTTTAAGAGCGTCATCTAATGACTTCTCACGTTTTAGGGCAGAACGAGAGGGGCGTATCAAACTTTTACTGACTAAAACCACACCTATGTACTTTCTTTGTCTTGGGTTTCTTTTACCATCGGCCCTGCTGAGCCCCTACGGTTTTGGTGACTCTCATTGAGCGCGAGTGGAACACTACGCGCCGTTGACCAGCCGCGCATGGTCCGGACGGATTTTTTCGCAGGAATCAGATGCAGGAAGCTCCCGAACATACCATGTCCAATGAGGACCTCCGTCATGTGGAAGGTGAAGACAGTTTAGTCGCAAAATGCCAAATTTGCTAAATGGCAACCAAGTTGCAAAAGGGCTAATTCTCAAAATGCCCAATTCTCAGAATGCCCAATTCACTAAATGCCTAATCCTCAGAATTCCCAATTCTCAAAATTGCTAATTATCAAAATGGAAAATTTTCCGTTATTCGGAAAATCTATAATGTAATGTGTGTTGACTGTTTGTCCGGTGTAACCGGGGTCACACTGCTAACTTACTAATTATAATGTTCTTATCCCAGCATGACCCCTTCTTGCTCGTGTTAACACGAATGGCAAGCGTCCGAGAATATGGCCCTTCAAGTAACACTCGTGCTCTGCCAACCATAATGTGATTTTTTGACAGTTTTTCTATAAAATAAGAATGTAGTATTGAATTAGTATTGTATCTTGAGATTAAAACTATTCAGTTTATTCCTGGCCGAATTATAAGTCTGCCTTTGCACACTGTATTATTAGTGCATAAAGTTTTAAATAAATACATTCATGTCTTGATTTTCCCGCTCTTAACTTTAATTACACCCAAAAATATGAAAAATATGTGATCTACGACACTGGAGCGAGCGAGCCCAGAAGATGCTTGCTTCAATCTAGTCTTCCTTTGTTGGTAAAATAATGATTATAAGTTTCGATAAGAAATGCGTGTAGAATAAAAAAAGACTTTATAGTAAATAATACAACCGACTTTAATATAAAGAACACCATAATGTGCAAGATAACTTTAATTTCGGAAGAAATTAAGAATCTCCTTCTTTTTTTAAAGTCAGTTAAATAATAGAACGCTTCGTTCATTTCTCCTAACATTAGACGTGCTGTTACACATCACGCATCACATTCACGAAGACATTCAAACATCGTTCGGCAAACATCGATTTTGTTCGTATCTTCGTTCGTAAAATTTCATGATTGTAGGCACGCATCCTACGTTATTGTTATGTTGGCATTTAGATGGCGGCTCGTTGTTTAAGTTGGTAGTCTTGTTTTTAACATGTGTAAGTATCATACGTTTTATTTTTAATTGATATAAAGTAGTGCTTGAACGCAATCCGACCTTCTGGTAAGCAGTGATGCAATTGTTGATGGTAAGATGCACTAGTTTATTTAGAGCCTATTGACTCTGACTTTAAAGACACCTAAATTATAATCGGACGGGGAAACCGCTGCAGACAAATTGTAAGTTGATGTGTTGATCTCAATTTGGTTCAAAAAGGACACGCAATTGGAATAATTTCGGAACTTTGAGCTAGGTTTAGTTTTGACTAGAGACAAAAAGATATTATCAAAAGACACTATTATATATTTTTTATTACACTTATTCGAAAATCCGCCCTTATCCCACCACTTTTAGGTACGCAATGGACTGTTTTCCACACTAGTGCAGAAAAGTGCGCGTGCTCGCCCCTGCCACAATTTTTATTGTAATAAAATTGTTTGTCGTATCAGGTTGGGTGCGCGTTGACTCCCACAAGCCTTAAGTGTCGTAAAAAGTCGTTTGACAAACGTGCAAATTTGTCACTACAGCCCTCAGCTCCATAACACACTCGATTACGGCTCATGTGAATTCCGCCTCGGCCGCAATGACAAACTTTCTGCGCTTGAAATAAAATGTTCAATTAGTTTACTAAATTTTTTCTTCTAGTCCTTACTGTCCCATTGCTGGGCACAGACCTCCAAATCTCTCCAGACATTCTTCTCCCACGCTTTCTCAAACCAGTCCTCGCGGTACGCGTCCAGATCAACCCGTTACCTCTTTCTAGGACGACCTTGACGGCGCTTTCCTCCCGAAGGAACCGACTGCGTGGCGACGCTTGCCCAGCAGAGACCGCTGGGCAAGCGTCGCCACGCAGTCGGAGCTTGCGGCAGCCTTTTTGCCCATGTCTATACAAATAAAAATATAAACTGACTTAATATTTAAAAAAATCTTTGACAATAAATTTATATACACCGTTAAATTTTAGCCGTTTTAATCCCGCGGAGGGTCCATTCGATACATGAAACACTATCTATTTGTAAAGGGAAAATTAAAAAATAATGTACTATTTTTTTAAACTCGAATTAATTTACGCATATACGAAATTAATTTCTTTAAGTAAACTTCACTTTAGCGAGGCCAATGAACTGTAGATAGTTAGTACGCAACGACCGAGACCGACCTACAAGGTCATTGACTCGTTTACTTAAAGAAATTAATTTCGTACATGCATATATTATTTGAGGAGTGACTTTTCAAAATGGCTTATTTCTGTATGGTCATTTTTTTCAGGACCAAGAAAAATACGAAAACTTTTCATACATGAATATTTTTAGTAACAAACTTCTATGTACATAATCTAGGTACGTTAATAGATCGTTTCACAGTGTATATATTTTTTTTAATACTCTAAATTATGAGTTATTATCATATGATTTAAGGAAATAAGCCATTTAGTCGCAAACTCCAAGAAATAAGATGTTTTGTTTCAGCACTCCTAAGAAATAAGCCATTTTGTTTTGGCACTCCTAAGAAATATGCCATTTTGTTTTGGCACTCCTAGAAATAAGCCATTTTGAAAAGGATGGGCTAGCAAAAAAAAATTGTTTTGTAAAAACTTTTATTAAAATCTGAAAATCACACACGGACTTCTCCTACATCCTCTTCATTGCAGACACAATCATATTCATGTTCCTCAGCTGGTTCCTCCGTCACATGTAACAAAATAGTTTTGTACCATTGAAGTTCAGGCAAGGCAGTCCATTCTTCCCCAAATTGTTTTTCAAGTAAATTTATTACATCTTTTTTCTTTTTTTCTGAAACTGGCTGCGGAATAGATTCTGCAACATCAATAGTTAGTGGAATACGTTTACCCCGTTTCAATAATGTCTGCCAAGGATCATTTCCATCAAATCTATAATATTGGGAAGCTTTTATTTCACAACCGATAGTCATCTGTCTTTTAACAGTTTTTTTTATCCAGACTCTTTTTATTTTTTGTAATCCCTCCACATTTTTAAAATTTTCCTTTAAATCCTTTATTTCAAGCAGTTGCCAATCATTTCCTAATAACCTTACATTGCCATGGTTTTTGAAGATATCATGGTAACCATCTTTGGTGGTGATCACTGGTATTTTTCTTAATTCCTTTTCCAGTCGTCCAAAAACGCGATCGGCGGGCAAAAAACTGTGACCCCGCACTGGAAAAAATATATGTATTTCCTTCACTTGAGCAGGTGATTTGGAGTAAAGCCATTGCATTAGTGAATGTATGATATGATTATTTTTATTTTGGCCTCCACAGCCATCACAAAATAAACGTATAGTATCAACATTATTGTCAATGTTCATGGAGGATAGATAATCATATACAGCTGATCCTATTTCTGTTGGCCCGCGCTTGGCAATGGTTTCATCCCAAGTATAAAACCAAGGATCTTTTGAATTTAAAGGTACTACACAAAAATTATAAAGACTTATTTGCCTAGAATAAAAGGCATCTTGAATAGGCGTTTTTGGAAGTGCTTGGACTTGTTGAAGATCAAAACAAAGTGAAATGGAGTTTGGAGGATTACCTTTCATGTGGGTATAAAATGCCTTGGCCCTTATCTTATGTACCCGAAGTTCTACCATTAATTTTTGCTTTTTTTCACTGTCTCTTTCATTTTTGATTCTATTTCCCCACAGCACACACACATTGCAAGCATCAGAGGATGGCGCAGAAAATCCTACATTAAACTCTTCATAAAATATTTTATAAAACATGGTTTTTTTTACTTGCAAGTTTGAGGCAACAGAAGAATTATACAACTCCATTAGTTTCTTACAGTTTAAATCACTAGACAGATATATTCTTTTTGATTTTTGTCTGTTGTGGTGGCTTTCTCTTGCTGGTAGACATTTTATGAAATTCCTTAGTGATTCCTTTTTATCAATAGATTTGTATGACTTACGGTCCCCACCACGCTTTTCTTTAGGAATGTTTCCTCTGACTGTAGTTCTATTGATTATATTAAGCGTTTTTTCATTGACACTAAAAACTGCAATGAACATTTTCTTACACACAGGTTTAATTTTATTTTTCTTACAAAATAAGTTGTAACTGCAGCTTACAGTTCTCTTTCTCATATTCTTTGATGGTTTGGTTTTATCCTGTGGTTCATACGAATGTAATAATCTACAAAGATAGGTATCCTGATCAATTTTGGACGTGTTAGCATAAAACGCACTACGGTTTATTAGAACTTGGCGCGTAGTGAAAGAACTACATTTATATTTACTGCCCTCTTTGTGCCGACATGGAATCCTGAATTCTAAACCCAAAGGATCCTTATCAATGTACCTGAAGCAATAATAAATTTAATTGTTAAGAAATAGGTATCTAGTAGGATTAAATTACAATTGAAACGAGAGCCGTTTATACATTGCTGAAAACTACTTACGATTTTCTTGTTCGGCTGTTTTGTCCTGATTTCCTTTTTCTGGTGCCTGAATTTAACTCCTCCACGGTCTTATCTGCCATTATGCACCGTTATTTACTCAGAATTATTCGGATTAGCAACAAAAACACCAACGAGCAACGATACAAGAAAATATTTTTCACCTTGACACTCAGCCTTGACATGAAAGTATTGAGAAGTTGACAGCAAGGTGACACATGACGTTTAATATTTTTTTAATTGGCCGTAGTCAAATAAAAAGTGTTGCCAATGTATAAAAATATATTTGCGGATCCACTTCCAGATATTAAAGCTATCTTTCAACCCTCCAAAATAACCTGTGATACCAGATTAGAAATAAGCCATTTTGATACGTATTAACAAAATTTCCATACAAAATGTTCTAGAAATGAGCTATTTTGAAAAAACTCCTATCACAATTTAGTAGGGCCGAGAATTAACGTGAATTAAGCTATTTTGTTGCGGAAAGCATTTTCTATGGCCATTTTTCTTCGAGATTAAAGTACTTTAGAACCGGACACTTCACGTCATATAATGTGAGTGTACATAAAGTCCCGATTGGCATTAAAAAAATAAGTAAAATTGGGAACCCGAAATAAGCCGTTTTGAAAAGTCACTCCTCATTTGTAAAAAAATTCTTCCATCGTGAAATAAATGTCTCATATATTTTTATTTTTTGTATCGGTAAAATAAAATCAACATAATATATACACATCTATAACGAAATAGAAAGATGGCGTTCTTTTATTCTTCTTTTAAAACACTCCTTTTTCTACGTACATAGAAGCTAAATATAGAAATAAATCGAGTTACCGACCTTCTTTGTTTTTATCTACAGGTCAGCTAGGTTACCAGACTCAAAAACAAATAAATCAAAAAGATAAACTCAACAACTGTTTTATACTTATTAAAATCTACAAATACCAGTTTCAAATCAGATTTAATTTTAGATTCACCTAAAATCACTTTAAACACCATTAAAACACCATTTTTAAGGTTCCGTACCTCAAAATGAAAACCCCTAATAGGATGACTTTATCCGACTGTCTGTCAAGATCCTCTATCTCAGGAATCCGTGGAGGTATCAAGTTGAAATTAAAACCGTTTAATCAGATCTGCGGTTCCTTGAAGTTGTGAAAAAATTAAAATTCTAAAATAACTAAAAAAAAGATACGGCAAAAAACGTATCTTTCGAAACTCTCGAGAAACAAAATTCACATGGTATTTCCTGTTAAACTAGAACCCTGAAATTTGGCATGAAGTAAGGCCATAAAGCACAAGTGTAGGAATAAATCTAAAAACTGTAAATTTGTATTTACGTCACAAAAAAAAACTTTTTGAGTCGATTCGGGAATTGAACTACATATTTAAATAAGTTACCTACTTTGTACGGAACCCTCAGTGTGCGACTCGCACTTGTCCAGTTTTTTTTTTTTAGTTAATATGGCATATTTTAACTCCTCTCTAACTTAGAGAGTTATTTTAATGGTTTTAATTAGTATAATATTGTTCAAATACATACATGTCACTGCCGAAAATTATTATTTTTTCACCTTAATATCATGATACAGCAAAATATGTACATACGAAGAATCTCGCGGGTTACTTTGTATCACCTTAAGGGCACATCGAAAGGGCAGTGGCTAGTACTGACACGAAGAACCCGGCGGAGTCAGCTGCAGTCGGCTGCTGGCAGGATTGCTGACGAGACGCGTGTGGTCGCTCGGCGGATTGCGACTTCACAAGTAGCATCACAGCACTGCGTGCGGCCGCGCGCCATTTTTGAAATTTGCAAGCGATACTGGTCTTTTAAGGGAGTAGATAAAGTTTAAATTGATTTCACTCTGAAAGTTCTGACCACGTCGCTGCAGGCTGCATACGGGCTGGTCCATGTCCAGTCCTAAGTTTTTTTTTTTAAGATTAAAAATAATTTATTAACTTCTTCGCTCTAAAGCGGAGGAGGACGGCGTGTCAGACTTATACTGACTAAAACCACAACTATGTTTATTCTTTGGCTTGCGTCCAGGACCGCGGGCTTCCCTTTTGAAAGTCAACCCATGGCCCTAGAAGGTTTTGGCCCTGTTGGGCCTGTTTCTTTTCCATCTATTTGAGGCGTGTGCGAAACACTACGCACCTTCGACGATTCGGGCTTGGCCCTTATTTAGGTCCGCAAGCCCGCACATATGATGGCCGGCGGCCCTAATTGCCTACCTATATCAATTTCAATTAATAAATCAAACTATTCTACTTCTCTCAGAAGCAAACAAAAATAAATCTTAAATCATCCACCAAAAGCCATGACTTATGAAGACAAATAATAAAACAGTGGATGAGTCGATGAGGGCGCAGGATGTACGGATATAAATCAGACTCGCGCCGGAACTGCGATCCGATGATGTGATTATAAGAAAGCTTATATGAACGATGTACGGGACATGGAGTAAGTAACACAAAAAGGTACAGAAAGCCAGCTTTGGACAATCAGTGAAAACAGACCGCACGCATCCTATACATTTTTTTGTGTGCTTTCCTGAGCAAATAGTCTTGACAGACGGACAGATTAAGAACAAAGTGATCCTGTAAGGGTGCTATTTTTGCCAACTGAGGAATCCTAAAAATTTATAGATTATTAAGTACAACTTTTTCCATTCGTTTAATATAGTATCGATTTTATTTCATTTTTACTTAAAAAAAAATAACGTTGCTCCATATTAGAAATAACTCCCGTATCGTGGTTACCTTCACAAACATGTAAACTCATATACATAAGACCCCCGACCCAAAACACTTATCGGTAGGCTATAATTATTTACTAATAATAATTCACGTCAGCAATTCTGGTTAATAAGTAAGTGGAACAATTTACTTCTACTTACTTCTACTACTTATATCATTGTTTCAATTTGATTTTATCTGTATGTATTTCTTGTTCCAAATTTTTTTTTATTTTTTATTGACACGCAACGCAGCAGCCGATCCCTCAACCATTGGACCAACCGTGCCTTCAGAAGAAGATGATATTATAGTGTGGAAAAACTATGTATTACTAGTGTGGACAAATGACAGTAGTGAGTGCTTGCACTCACTGTACATAGTGTGTATAGTACGTGGCAAATAAGTTGAACCCATTGCTACGGGCTACGCCTACGCACAGCCACCCGCTTTGATTGAGACCCAAAAATCGGTTACTACGAATTCAAGGTCGACCGCCATGATGGTTCGATTTGTGTGCTGAGGATTATATGGATGCTGATTAACAAAAGTGCGTCAACCCACAAAAAGTAAAATTTTGAAATATTAGTGTATTCTTATAAAGTATAGAACATTAAATAAAAATCTTTCAAATGATTTAAATAAAAAAGTACCTGAAAAGTTTATCATATTTTCATTTTTTATCATAAAACTACGTATACAACATCTTTCAATCGGCAATCAAGCACCTTAACATTACTATTAATAAAATAGAATCTATCGATGAATATGTTATAACATTTAAATATGACGGTGCGTGACATTATTAAATAATGAAAATCGGTTAATTTGGAGAATCGTAATTTGTTTTGTTACTTTTTTTAATCATTGGTCATTATTTTGTTATTTTTAGCGATTAGTCGATTTGATTTTGAGATACCGGTAATTTTAATTAAGAGCGGGGTAACACCGAATGGAGTTGCGTCTGTCATGACGGGCGAACGTGATGTCAATTTTTCGTAGGGTAGTTGACATCCCTTGCATGTTTTGAGCACTCGCAAACCCATTGACTCTAAATCGCTAATTATTATTGTAATCGTCTATTTTTTTCATAATTTAGGTGTCTGTATACTTAAAGTAGTGAACAGTCATCGCTACAGTGTATTAATTTCAAAGTTTCCTGAAGTTCAACGCCCACTAAGGATTCAATCAGATGCAACAGCCCGGTCTCCCGATTTCCCGTTATATATATTATATATGTATGTGTGCGTTTTACGAACTTGACCTTCTGTATCTATCTACTCTGTGTACTGGGTATATTCTCATAGCGAGCGTTGTTGATACAACGGTAATACGGGAAATCGAGTTAGTCGCCGGAAGTGTTACATATTTTGTTTTTCTTTTTTCTCTGTCCTCCGGATACAGGAAGAAAATAATAAGCTGAAGGTGCGAACGACTTATTAAAAGGGCAGTTGTATCTTTTTGTTGTATAATTGTTGAAGATATGAGTGGCGTAATATGATTGTTTTTTTTTTTTTGGTCAAATATTATGGCTATTTAACAGCATCGTGTTTCCTACACACGACGTTCGTTCGTTTTATAAACTGTTTTTCTTTCTTTCTTTTCTTTCTCTGTGCCTCGGAAAACAGACTAAGTTTTTGATCTTGACTTTGACAGTCGTTATAGATGGTTAGAAACCAGGAATTCTGACACTAGTCTCCCAGCCTGCTAGCTACAGGCAGGCAGGGTCATGGGTCATCTTCCGAAAGGAATACCTGGCCCCGGCACGATAGGCAACGAAGTAACCGGGTAGGTTTTTAGTCAGTAAGAGTCTGACACTACTTCCCACTCCGTCCAAGGGCGGGATTTGTCATTGGATGATTTTACCTACCATAAAAAAAAAACACTAGTCTTACCAAGGGGAGATTTCTGGCCGCTTTAGGGCAAGCAATGGACAGCTTGTCGTCCATTTATCCGGAAAGGACTAGTCCCTAGTTGATGGCGCGTAGTCTCACGGGCACCACAAAAATATCTCAGCAAAACTGAAGAAGATAAAACTGCATTAAAGCCGAAGCCTGCTAGAGGTGCTAGAATGTTTGAAGAGTGGCCCTGATCTTAAAATGCAAAGGTCAATTGAAGGATACAGGTGAAAACGCTCTCTCGTTCCACCCTGGAGTGTGAGAAGTCACTGGATGTCTTTACACGTCCAACTCTTACTGAGGAGTATCTTGTTATTACTGGGCTAAGGAGGCGTTCGGGCACCCTCGGCCAGTCGGCATTCTTCGGCTGCTGTCGTGTGACACCGGAGGTGGCTAGATGCGGCTTCACTCGGCTACCGATCTCCGAAGACGACGCGCGCGCACTCAATACGTTTACCAACATAAAAATTGTACCTATTCGGAAATCTTTTCAAATTACAGTCCACAATTTCAATAAGTCCTTACGAACTGAATTGTCCCTAACAAAGTGTAAAATCATGATCATCATCATCATCATCATCAGCCTTTTAATGTTCCCACTGCTGGGACTCAGGCCTCCTCTCTAGGAGAGGGAATGGGCCGTAATCAACCACGTAAGTGTGAAATACTGGTATATAATAGGTACCAGCACAGCACTTCTTTTCATGTCCATATTTCTATAGAGCAAAATATCCTTTCATTCTTACTTTGAACTATCAACAACTCCTCATAACATTCTATAAAGATTTGACCTTCAAATATTTACTTGTCCGTGAAGAAATTGTTCAAAGTTCTGTAACTGGACTGAGAATTCTTTAGATTGGCCATCCGTGAAATATCAATGGGCTTTATATGCAACTAGAGTAGGAAATCTAAAAATGTTAGCCATAAGGTTGCCATGACAACGGAATCGCTGTTATAAAGATCAATCACTGACTGGTAGAAGAGGCTTATAATAATAATAATAATAAAACATTTATTTCGGACGAAGTCCATAATCTGTTAGTAACAATTATCTTAAAACTAATGTTAGTAAGAATTAACAACACAAAACACAACTACACTTTGACATGAAGTCGCACCCATCTTTGCAACATGGGGGACTCCCACCTATCTGCAAAAACACTCAGTATAGTGTTGGTGCTGCCACGAACGCGAGTGAGCAGGGAGGCGCATCTCTTCCTGATTATGGCGGCAAAGCCATCAACCCGCGCCTCAGCAAACATCCCTGACGCACTGCAACGCCACGGCAGCCCCAACAGTACCCTGAGTGCATTGTTATATTGGACACGCAGGTCGCTGTATGTCCGCTGCGAATATCCAACCCACAGGCTGCACGTGTAAAAAGATTGACAAAATGCTTTAAAAAGCGTGATCTTAACTGCTCTTGTACACCGTGCAAACCTGCGGGCCAGCATGTTACAACGGACAGCCAGCGACCTACGCTCCCTATCAATGTCAAAATTATCACTCAAATCCTCAGTGACCCAGTGACCCAAATATTTAAATTTAGAGACTCTGCGCAGTGGTGTGCCACAGAGTGACACATCTGGAAATTCTAGGTAGGAGAAACCATTTGCTTTGAAGAGCATTAGTTCACTCTTTGAAACATTGTACTTGAGCCCCCATGGGCCACCGCATAAGTTTCACACATTGAAACCAGTTTCCTCATGGCACTGACTGATGGGCTCAACAAAACCATGTCGTCTGCGTAACTAAAATTATTGGTACACACTCCGTCAATATGACACCCGACCATGGTGCTGCTAAGCCCAACAATCAGCTGGTTCATGTACAGATTGAACAGCCGAGGAGAACTTAATCCCCCCTGCCTCACTCCGCATTCCAACCGGTACATGCCCGATAAGGAACCGTTCCACCTCACACAATTATGTTGATTGCTATACCAATATTTAAATATTGATATAACTTCAACTGGTAAAGACGTTTCAGTTAACAACTTATTCCACAGCACACCATAATTAACAAGATCGAATGCCTTCGATAGGTCCAAAAAACAGGCAAATACAGGAGTTACTTATACCATGATTTTTAATTAGACGAACTAAAGTGACAGCAGTGGACAACGCCCAACCCTCAAATAACAATACTCAACTGTCAAACAACCATTGTTATAGCTGTCACTTTAGTCCATCTAATAAAAAATCACAGTATAGTTATTTATTTAGTTGTTGAGCAAGTAAAGTACCCTTTTGTATAAAAAGCTAGCTACTGCCAGTGGCTTTGCCCACGTAATAGCACAGTAGTTAATTAACCCAAGGAAAATAATTCCTGGGATAAAAAGTAGCTTATGTGCTATTCCAGAACATGGTCTCTCCGTGTGTTAATAAAAATATAAACTTATCCCTAGGGAATGTCTTACCGGGATATTTTATGTGCTATTTAAGGACATGATCTACCCTTGAGCCAAATTTCATCTAAATCTATTCAACCCTTTGAGAGAAAAGGAGTAATAGACATACGTACATGCGTAAAATGTTTGCCATCATAAGTGTCTGAGTTATTAAAATGAACGCTGGGTGTCTGACGCCCAACAATTGCTGAGTAAGCGTCCCTTTCGTTTCGGGCTCGCTCAGCGCAACTGTATTGTATTTTTTTAGGTACTCTATTTTTATTATTTTGTGTTGTTGCCGTTGTATTGTATTGCCTGTGTCAATTAAATTCTATTCTGTTATAATTAAGTTACCCTTTGGGTGACTTTAAACCTTCTGACGAGGCCCATTGTGAACGACCACGCTGCAGAGCTGTATGTTGTTACTGGTAATATGGAATGGTCATTGATATAGAACAAACCTAGATCTCAAAAAAATCTATGAGACATACGTCGTATGAGAATATTATATCACGCAGCTTTTCGAAAGCTGCCTTACCGAGTCGGATTCACCGATTGATTTCTTGGAGTTAGATATATTTAAATTCTTGACATTTACATTAAAAATAAAATCAAATTTACTTATTTATTTTATTGTAAAACTGTAATTTTGTAATTGATTTATGTGTGTAAATTCAGTTACAAATTACTTGTTAATGAATTATTATGATTTTTGATAAAAGACCATATTTTATATTCTTGTGCTAAATGAGCACCCTATGAAAATAGTCGATAAATGTAAGTCAATTATCGACCATTTTCATAGGCTGCTCCTTCTGATGTGAAGTCTAAGATTCCAGAGTACGTTTTATAAATGAAATATAGTCAATAATTTATTTTTTTAACGCTTTTGCGCAATTTTTATACATCCAAAAATCCTCAAAACTAGAAATTTAGTTTTGTGAAAATTTATACCAAATCAAAACTAACCAAACTTCGTAATTTACCCCTTTTAGATAACTCAACAAACATCCAAGCCGGTAGACCAAAGATCTAAAAGAGCATTCTAAATTAACCACAAACACGGTTAATGAGCTGCTAAACGAATTAAACATGCAACAAAATAGAAGGTCGAGAATGGCACTTCTAGCAAGTAACGAATAGGGATGATATGACTGATTCTTTACAACAGTATAAATTATGTAGACTTTATGAAATTGCTTTTATAACGTGACTGGCCTGTTAATCTAGTGGTTAGTGGCCTTGACTGATATACCAGAGGTCGTGGGTTCAATTCCCACCCAGGACAAATGTTTGTGTGATGAACACAATCATTTGTTCTGTGTCTGGGTGTAATTAACCTATAATATGTATTTATTTAGAAATACTAATGTATGTTTGTGAGTTGTCTAGTACTCATAACACAAGTTCTGCTCATCTTGGGACTACGTTGTGTGATAGTTGTGGAATATTATTATTTATTATATTACTGTGTAGTTACTGCTCCCAAAAATGTAAAGAAAAAACATTGTTACGAAACTGAATCCACACTGGTCCCACTTGGTGGATATGGCTCATTTTCTACCCAAGAGAGCAGGCCGGAGTTCCAACAGTGGGAATGATATAAGGCTGATTATGTCATGTTAGGCCAATATTGAAGAATCAATCATTTTTAACCCCCGACGGAAAAGAGGGGTGTTATAAGTTTGACCTGTCTGTCTGTCTGTGTGTCTGTCCGTGGCATCGTAGCGCCCAAACGAATGGACCGATTTTGATGCGGTTTTTTTTTTGTTTGAAAACTGATTTAATCGAGATGGTTCTTAGCAATTTATGAAGATCTGTCTAAGTGTTTAAGGTCATCAGCTCGTTTGTTAACTGCGGTAGGGTTTTTAAACACTTAATGGGTATATACTTTATTTTAAACATATTTAAACCTAATATTTGAAGGACACGGTGGCACCCAGAGGACACGGTGGAGCACACTGTAGAGGTGTGCCCCGCCTGGGTGGAGCATCGCCGTATCCTGTGAGGGCGATCGGCGGCAGCGATCTCTCTCGCCCGGCCTTGGTTCAGGCCATGGTCCGTAATGAGGAGGGATGGCAGGTGGTCGCCTCCTTCTGCGAAGCAGTAATGCCAGCAAAAGAGGAGGCCGACCGCATCAGGCAGAGGCAACGGGGCGCTCGCCCCAGCCGTCGCCGAGAGTACGATCCCGATTTCCGGCCACCGTAGGCGCGGGCTTGCGGACGGCATGCAATGGGCACGCTGTCCGATCGTCCGGTAACCGACCGGACCGAGCCCAAGTCGTAGTCGGCGCGTACCCGGCCCCGTTACGATAGACTACGAAGGAATGGGGTAGGTTTTTAGTCAGTAAGAGTCTGACACTACCTCCCGCTCCGCCCAAGGGCGGGATTTGTCATTGGATGATTTTACACTAAAAAAAAAAATAGGATGATTTTACATACCATAAAAATAAAAAATACTCATATACAATCTGGTGCCATTGAGCTGCTTTGATGATGGAGCTCGAAGGTAAGAACACTGGATTGCTTATTAACATAGTAAACCCATCAAGTTTGGGCTCATTAGATTTGTCTTGACCAGTTCTATACATTTCTAATGATGACAAGGACCTGATGCTAGAACTGGCTGATGAAACTTTGGAATGCCTACTAGTAAATCCATCGAGTTTGGGCTCATTATATTCGCCTTGACCAGTTCTATACTGTAGGGGTTGTTTTTTATTTTGTAGGTATTATTTTAAAAGAGTAAGAGTAGAGTTTCTTGCTAATTCTTCTCTATTTTGTAATTGGCCGTTTCCTATGGAGAAGAACCGGCTAAAAACTTCATGGTTACTCTTTAAAAAAAAAAAGAATGATCCTCAGTATTCTTATGGAAGCGATCAATTGAACCGTGCGCTAGCTCCTAACGTTTTATAAGCATTTATGTAGGCCTATGGGAAATAAAATAAGTTTGAATTTGACTCAACACCCGGCTTTTCAGTTCGCCCTATCACCACCTTTAACACATTGCTATAAATAATTATCAAACTCGAGGGTTTACGGCGTACTACTCGTACTTGCAGTACGGATGGTTTCTGATTCAATTAGTGCGGGTAACGAACTATAATGATACACGTAGGGTTGCGACGTAATAGCATACGGTGACGAGAGGAGAATGAATGGGGTTGAAAGTAAAAGGACTTGTATGCTGACGAAGGGATGGTAAATGAGAAGCATTTAGCATCCCTTCATCAGTCCATAAATAAATACAAGTGCAGAATGTTTGTCATTGCGACCGAGGTGGAATTCGCAGGAGCCGTAGGCGGGTGTGTTTTGGAGCCGAGGGCTGCAGTGACAAATTTACACGCGTATCAAATGACGTGTGCCAATACACTTACGGTATGTCCCGCGCCTCGTAGGGGTCGATGCGCACCCAGCCTAATACAATAAACTATTTTATTACAATAAAATAATGGCGGGGGAGAGCACGCGCTTTTTTTCACACTAGTGCGGAAAAGAGTTCATGCCTAGAAGCGGTGCGATAAGAGCAGGTTTTCGAGTGAGTGTATTAAAAAAAGCATTATGACTGGATGATTTTTAACGGCTTCTGAGAAACTCCACTCGTGGCCGT
The DNA here is from genome assembly GCA_958295575.1 of Leucania comma. Lineage (NCBI taxonomy): Eukaryota > Metazoa > Arthropoda > Insecta > Lepidoptera > Noctuidae > Leucania > Leucania comma. Next base: position 4,363,883 of record OY282470.1, on the reverse strand, counting down.
TTTGCGCGGATGTGTTGCATATATCGCACAATTATATATATATTTGTATTATTTTTTAAGGTATGCGACATATTTGGCGTCAATAAACTCTTTTTCTTTCTTCTTTCAATAAGATTAGCCATTTAAACAAACCTTTTTACGGTCTTTCAATCGATTTAGACTTTTATTGCGTTATTGGCTTAGATTGAATCAAAACATCGGAAGATAAGTTACTCGCCTCTAGCACGTGGACCACTGAAATTGTGCCTCTGAGACAAAATTTCACATTGGTTGCGACGATCACACACATTTGGCGGCTAACGCTATTTCGCTCGCACGACTGCGCCGGCTCATATTTCTGTCCTTGTCTATCAGTGACTATAAGTTTGCGATGTGTGAGTTTCGAGTCCAGGTTTTCTGATTGCGATGTTAGCACGTAACGAATCTTCCCTTATAATATATCAATAGTTGTTGGCATGATAAAATTAAATGGCTGCAATAAATAATTGTTAAAAAGTAATTAGTTTGTATTGTAACCAGTATTTTGTACTTTATTATTGCCGATAACAATTTATAACGTCTTTAGGTATTTAAATAAGTAAAACCATTCATATGAAAATACTTATTAATATTAATTAACTTTATATTTGATATTAGCTTCCTCCATCGGCTTCGCCCGCGTGGAAGTCGGTTTCTCCATACAAACTTCCAACCCCGTTTTACCCCCTTAAGGATGGAGTTTAGAAAAATCCATTCTTAGCGGATTTCTACACCTTATAAGGAACCATACAAATTTTAAGTTTGTAAGTGTTATAGTTTCTGAGATTTCAGGATGGTATTTCACTTTTATATATATAGATTTTTATGTGGGATGCTTTTTTTATTTTTGAGGATAGACTATTAATAAAAGTGGGCGCCAATTAATCAACAAATAGCCACTCATTGTTATTCAGATTTCAAACTACTAATAAGATATTCCGAATGTAAAAAATCCAATAATGATTTATTAGGTTTGTATATTTTATTAAAATTGATTATGTATTGGAAAATGTACCTAATGCTATTGAAAATAGAGTAACTAAAAAAAAAAACCAGCTTTTGCTAGCTTCGTCTGCGTTAGTGTTGGTTATTGCAGATGCGAAATTGAAGTTGAAGACGTATAAAAAAAAAACGTTTGTTCTTCCTTGCAGCTCAAGCTTCCTCTGTACAGAATTTCATCAAAATCTGCTTAGTAGTTTAACCGTAAAAACGTAACCGACAGACAGAGTTATTTTGATATTGATGATATTAGTATGAATTGAGTATATTATAACATTATTTAATGTATTCAGCATCTAACGACATTAATTAAATATTTTTATTATCTGGAGATCACTAAAATCGTGTGGACTAGGCAGCCATTTCAGATACAATTAACCTCAATAATGAACCGCGTAACTGTACACTAATAAGGGATGGTTCGTTAATGGCCTTATTGTTCTGGGAAACACGCAGTATGAGTAATACTAATAATATAATATTATTATGAGAATACTTTGGATTAATATAAAATAGCATCTAACAGCGCCTTTGCCCTCTTAAAAATAGAAATTAGTCCCCAAGGGAAGCCTGGAGGACACGGTAGAGCATACGGCGGAGATGTGCCTCGCTTGGGCAAAGCTGCCGTGTCTTCGTGACATCAGCGGCAACGATCTCTCGCGCCGAGCCTTGGTACAGGCCATGGTCCGAAGCGAGGAGTGGCAGGCGGTCAGTGGCAGGCGGTCGCCTCCTTCTGCGAAGCAGTAATGCTAGCAAAGGAGGAAGCCGCATGTGCACGCGCGAGGGAGTGGCCTTCATGCCCCAGCCGCCGATATCCCGATCCCGATTTCCAGCCACCGAAGGCGCGGGCTTGCGGACGGCAAGCAATGGGTAGTTCGCCGTCCGACCATCCGGTAACCGTTCAGACTGGGCCCAAGTCGTCAAAGAACTGCCAAGGGCACATCCTTCCGGAATGTTATAATATAGAATGTTATAATTCTATTTCAGGACATAGTCTATCCGTGTACCCTTAAAAGTGGCAAACACGAACGCAAAGGGTAACTTAAAGACACATGTATGATTTTAGTCAGTAAAAGTCTGACACGCACAAACTGGTCTGGTTTTAGTCTGTAAAAGTCTGAAACGCCCTCCTGCTCCATAAGGCGAAAAACGCTCACTCACAACTTTCGCCTTTACAAAATAATTTTGATTATTCTAGTAACTGTAGATTTTTCAGTATTTTTATTACAGATTTCACATATTGAACCTCTTCGAAGCATTGTGCTAAAATAGAGCTCGTTAGCTGTTCTATTATTTTTGCTTTTATTTTATAATTGGTAATCTTATACTCGTAGAATCCTCTTAGTAAACAGTAAATAGGTCGAATCAGGTAGGTTGGTTGGCAATCTGGTGTATAGTAAAAACATATTTTTTTTTTGCAAAAGAAAATGGAAAATGATTTGATAAAATTTCGACGTTCACATTTCAGTGCTGTCACCCACGAGGCATTACGTTCACTTCCTTGTTTTTCCGCGAAAAAGTTACCCAAAAAAATACAGAAAAAATTTCAAGGTTCTCACATTCATTTCCTCAAACGTTTTCCTTTAAACGTAGTGACACGAAACTCCCAAGGTAATTAAGATAAAGAATCTAAAAGTGAAGTTGGCACAACCCTATTAATGTTTCAAAGTAGGGGACTATTATCAAAGCGATTTTCCGTTCGATAATTGTTCGATATTGAATTTTAGTTGTCGCTAGGAAAGGTTAAAGGTTCTTTATGTTGAGTTTGGTAGCTAATTTGTGTGCACTTTGCAGTTGAGCAAAGTGCTGTTTAGTTAAACCAAAAACTATTAGCGATGAAGTATGAAATATAGGGAAGCTTTTAGAAGTTAGTGTGTATGGGTAATATTTATCGGTTAGTGTTTATCAAATATGTTTTTGGTAGTTAAGTATTTTAGCTTTTGATTTATCTATTGAGCGATTTCCGTAAAGGCTTTTATGATTTCGAAGTCTGGTTGCGTTTTTTTTTGGTACTGTATTTTGCAAAAAATGTTTAAAATCTTATTTGAAAATATGAGGAAGATATTAAATTTAAGTTTGGATAAATTCTAAAAGTGAATGTGTGAACATTGCTTGTCATCAGTAATCCCACGCCAATGTCAAAAAGTTCATTTATTATAAAATGATAAATTTGAATTAAAAGAACAACTAAATATTTCACTATAACTGCTATCAAAGATCACTAGCTTTTGCTAGAGGCTAAGCACGCGATCTGCAGATGTCCTCATGTCTTAATTTTTTTTGTTTTAGGACACGCCGGTTTTTTCACGATGTTTTCCTTCACCTTTTTGAGAGCGAGTGTGGTTGTGAAATAAATTACAAAAAGTAATGCGCCTAACCAGGTTCAAACCTGGGGCCTACAATTACAGCTCTTAAGTTGAAGCCGCTCCTCCTGGGCCATCACTACTCGACATAAACGTACAGAATTATATATTTATATAAGGTTTTGTTTAAAAAAATCCCAATACTATGAATTACTCCTGTATTTTGGATGCGTTCACAAACATATAAACTCTTATACACAAAACACCTGGAGTCGAGACAGATATCTGTAGGCCATACAAATATTTGTTCCTGCTGTCAAACAAGTAAAAGTCAAGTTTTTATTTTCTTACACCATGAGGTACGTTTACAGTTTAACAAAACAAATTAAAAAAAAATATCGTGTAAACAGCAGAATAGCCGCTCGGCAGGTGGCGATACGGTTTATTTCAATTAAAAAATTGGTCATGGATCGCGCGCTAAGATTGCAAAAGGTGTGTTTGAACCCACCCTTAACTACTTTAATTAACTTTGAATTTTTATGCCCCAATGAAATTATATGACTCTGATAATTGCCGTCGCTTTGCGTACTAACAGTTTTATTGCTGATTCAATTTGCATTGGTTTTTCTTTGTTTTATTTTGCATTTTATTTTTTTTCTTGTCTTTTATTGGGGTAAATACAGTGAGGGATCAAAAGTGTAGTCGCACTCTACAAAAACGAAAGTATGTATTTTTAGAGCACTTTTTCTTCACGGGTTTCTGAATCTCGATTAAATATGCAAGGCTTCTATATACGTACTTTTAATATTTTTAATACGAGTATATGAGTACATCATCTTTTCAGCCAATAGACTTCTACTCTTAGACATAAGCCTTTCCCAAGAGTCTCAATTACGACCGTTCCTTTGCGTATCATATCCATCGGATTCCTGCAACCCTCACCATGCCATCAATCCACATGATGGAAGACCTTTGAAAGCTGCGTGTTCCGGTACCTGGCTATTTCAGAACCTATCAGCCCCATCAACCATATGCAAACGAAAACGGCTCACCAAAAAAAAGTGGTCACACCGTTTTCAATATTCAAATACACTTCAAAGCAACTTTACTCAATTAAACTACACGTAACAATACAAATAAATACCTAGTTTCACTCAGTAAAACCGAATAAAAAAACCCCTTCATAAAGTGAAGCCCGGAACTAGAAAAAAAAAACATCAAAGGAATTATAATAAACCCCGGGTTCGCCTACGGAAATCCGGTACCCATAATAACTAGGGTACATTATAACTTCAAATGGTAGATTAAGTTGACCTTAACTTTGAGGATATCGTAAGGAATTTCGATAAAAGGGATATTTTCTGAAATGCTTTTGAAATGTCTCGCAACCTTTCGTGGAAATTTTTTCTGTTAAGATCATGTGGGTTGATAGATATCTATGTAATGTCGTATATTATGTACTATCAAGATTGGCCGGGAATTGTGACTATTTTGATATTTATTCTGAAGTGCTCACACCATAGAGAGAAAAGAGTATCCATGGAGTTTCTTGCACATTCTTCTCCATAGAGATTTATGATTTGTAACCCCAAAAAAAGGTTATGTACACAGAAAAACCAATATGCTGTATCTATGGCAATACGCATGGTGCGAGGGTACCGAACGATTACCCGCGAGGCAGCGACCCTCCTTGCTGGCCAACCGCCGTGGGATCTGGAGGCAACAGTCCTTGCACACATGCACGATAAGCGTATAGAGATGCAACGCCGGGGCGAAATTCCGCTGCCGCGACCAGTCGAAACATGGCGGACAGAGCTCCGGTGAGATCTCATAGCGAAATGGCGTCAGCGACTACGTATCGCAACCTCGTTCGGGGCGCGCCACAATCGAGGCGATAAGGCCCATCCTTGAGGAGTGGCTGAAAAGACCTCACGGCGTTCTAAACTTCCGCACGACGCAGGTCCTTACCGAAAACGGCAAGTTCGCTAAGTTCCTGTTACGGATTCGTGCGGAGGATTCGCCCGGGTGTCGCCACTGTGCGGAACACCCGGAGGACCCGCCTGGGCGGAGCATCACCGTGTCCTCGTGGGGGTGATCGGCGGCAGCGATCTCTCTCGCTGGGCCTTGGTTCAGGCCATGATCCGGAGTGAGGAGGGATGGCAGGCGGTCGCCTCCTTCTGCGAAGCAGTAATGCTAGCAAAGGAGGAGGCCGACCGCATCAAGCAGAGGCAACGGGGCGATCGCCCCAGCCGCCGCCAGGATTCCGATCCCAATTTCTGGCCACCGTAGGCGCGGGCTTGCGGACGGCGTGCAATGAGTAGCACGCTGTCCGATCGTCCGGTAATCGACCGGACCGAGCCCAAGTCGTCGATGGCGCGTACTGTTCCCGCGCGCCTCAAGGAGCTGTCAGCAAACCGTAGAGGAGCTGCAGGCAGGCAGGGTCGAAGCCTGCTGGGGTCATGGGTCAGCTTCCGAAAGGAATACCCGGCCTCTCGGCACGATAGGCAACGAAGGAACGGGGTAGGTTTTTATTCAGTAAGAGTCTGACGCTACTTCCCGCTCAGCCCAAGGGCGGGATTTGTCATTGGATGATTGTACCTACCATAAAAAAAAATATGCTGTATCTGAAGATTCACCTATCATTGATAACCAGTGAAAATATCGACGCTTGAAAGGCAAAAATTATTATGCGACATTGAGTAAATTTTATAGGAGAGTGATTTAAAGAAAAAAATTTAAGAAAATGTTTTTAGATTTACATATATATTTAATATTTATAGCTATACGAAAAATATCTATTATATCTGTAAAAATAATTATCCTAATTAATATGATAATTTAAGTTTACTCAAGGTCGCTTATAATATAATAATATGTAGTTCCAACGTTATTAAACGCTCAAATTGGATCCTCCGAACAGAAGGATGTTGTGTGTAGTCCGGACAACAGCTCGATAGATTTCGGACTGTTGTATATACGTTTTAATTACACGGAGAAATTTAATACTGCAATGCAGGTTTTCAAATTTTAGTTCCTATATGGTGACATAAATATGCGACCGACCAGTACCAACCATAGACATCGTCAGACAAAATCCATATCATACCCCAGAATCTCTTCTTTATCCTGTCTACTAACAAATGTCCTTCCAACAAAAATAAACCTAAACCTAACCTTGGCTAAGTCCTAGAAAAAAGCGGTCGAAAAGACAAATATGAGCGCCATAACTCATCAGGGCAAAACTGGCATTTTGCCAGCAAAACTGGCAGAATGTAAATTCAATACTGTACGAATCGAAGGCTCTTGCCAGATTGGTATGGCATTATTTAAATCCGTTTGGACACTCGTATCGGGAAAGTAGACATTCATATTGGTTGTATCCAATATTTGGATCTTTATTTGAAGATGTCTCTACTTCAAATTTTGTTGTGTCTACATCAGGCTATTCGAGATTTTTAGTTTCAGTTGTATTGCATTGACTGGCTCGTTGGTTTCGTGGTCGCAAGTCAAACTGCTGAACATGGGGTCCTGGTTTCGATTTTCGGGATAGGAAAAAGTGCTATTGGGTTTATCCATTAGGAATAATTCTATGTATAGTTGCCTCAATTCATCAAGAAGAAGCAAGAGCTCAATTCATTGACGACGCGTAGTGTTCTATGCGCCTCAAAGAAATCAAAAACCGTAGGAGCCCAGCAGGGTCAAAGCCTACTGGGGCCAAGAGTTCGCTTCTGAAAGGAAATCCCAGAGGCCCTGGAATGCAAGGCGACGAAGGAACGTAGGAGTGGGTTTTAGTCAGTGAAAGTCTGGCACGCCCTCCCACTCCATCCATGGACGGGAGAAGACTATTGTACGCATGGAATTAAGTTTCTTCTGAAATTGTTACTATTTTGGTGTAAAATAAAGTTTGTTCTATTTTATCATTGATGATATCCTACCTAATAAAAAAACCGCTTTATTTAGAAACTGTAGATTTTCAAGCACGAGACTCTAGATAAATGCGTACCAAACCTACCCTCAGTTATTCGAATGTGGGTTATGCATACAGTTCCGTCCTTTATGCAGCGAATGGGGCTTTAATGGCGACAATACACGGACAGCGAGACCGTTTGAAACCGCTTATACATAGTAATAATGTGTTAGCGGAGAAGTGGAGCGTTTAAAAAGATGGGGATGCCAGAAGCTTGTGGTTCTGTCAAAACTACCTGTCATAGATAAAAAGAAGCATTTCGACGGCTTTAGGGAATCACACCAACATACACCACTCGAAATAACATTAGAAAACATTTAAACAGACCTTTTTTACTGTCCGTTCAACCGATTCGATCTATTTGATTGAAATTTATATTTGAATATTACATATGCATGTCGATATTGATATTGATCTGATGTTTTCTCTATTATATATTTTTTAATTTTTTATTTATTGATATTTGAATTATTGTAATTTTTGACTAATCTGTTTTAATTTATTTGAATGATGTGCATGCCTGCAATTGATTTGTTTCTACGAAACTGTCCTCTATACATGTTATAATCTTGATTATTTTGTAAACAAGCTGTTGGTGTGCCTTATTAATAAAATAAAACAAAATAAACCGATTTTAACTTTGATTGCGTTGGTGGCATGATAAATGGCGACTGCAGTAAATAGTTTGTATTATAACCTCATTTTTGCTTTTAATATTATCCTTATGCCTACAGAATAAAAGTCAAAATCAGTTGAACGGACAATAAAATAAATGTTCAAATGTTTCAATCTTTCTTCTTCTTCTTTCTTTATTTCGCTCAATCTTGTTTCGAATGGAGTATAGTCTTTGAAATGTCTCTAATTTTGAATGTCAAAGAGTCAGTAAGAACAAGTTTTCACTCGACTGCGTCTCTATGGTAATGGAAAAAATCCCTAGAACGTGAATTAATCAAAAGCTAATTATTAATTTAATGATTCGAGATAGAGTCGAAATGAAGGATATTCTTTCACTTCAGTGATACATAAATGTCTAAAAAAACTACTAAAATACATCAACCTAGCCTTAACAGGCCTCCTCTCAAAGAGAGGGGAATGGGCCGAAATTCACTATGCGGGCCCAGTGCGGATTAGTGTGACGTAACGTGTCTTTGATTTATTTATTTTTTGTTCTGGGTCATCTTAGTTTCCTCACTATGTTGTTTTTCACCGTTTTGAGAGCAGTGGTGATGAAACACATTAGGTATAAAGGATCCGTTATCACTGAACCATCTCTAGTCGAAGTATGAAAAATGGGACCAAAATACACGGGTATAAAAATTGGGTTGTGTTAACATTTCATTCTGGACAGTATCTTGACTAGACAGACATCCCTACTTTAAATAATAACTCCACCTACCACATTCCATTTGTCGTGACCACCATAAAATAAAACCTTCAAAAAAGTCGAAACCTCGAAATATCTAGAAATCTCCAATACGATCCAATTCTAATAAAAATCGTCGGCAATTTACAGAAATCGCATAAAATCATGTTTTACGATGGCCCACTGCGTAAATTCTGAATTTAATCCCTAAATTTATACCGGTTTGGAGGAAAAGGAAGGATATTTCTATGGGACACCCTGTATAGTTTATGTGTCCAATAGGAATCATGATCAAAGTGGCTGTTATCGGACTGGTTTCATTCGATTCGGACTGACTGACCGCCGGTAAAATTAGGGTAGGGCTACATCGATAGGCGTAGCGTGATGGAATAATTTTTACTTATATGCAGTGTGGGTTTTAATAATATTTATGACAATATTTTAGACTTTAAAAATAACAGTTTAGAGGTACGGAGAACTGGGTTGTAAAGTTCTCTTCTCTAAAAAAAAATGAGGGTCCTTGAGGACCGAAGCCTTGTGTTCGTGTGTATAATTTCAAGCTCCTAGTCCAAGTATTATCGGCTGTGCGTTTTTTTTTTTTTATGGTAGGTAAAATCATCCAATGACAAATCCCGCCCTTGGGCGGAGCGGGAAGTAGTGTCAGACTCTTACTGACTAAAAACCTACCCCGTTCCTTCGTTGCCTATAGTGCCGGGGCCGGGTATTCCTTTCAGAAGTTAACCCATGACCCCAGTAGGCTTCGACCCTGCCTGCCTGCAGCTAGCAGGCTGGGCCTCCTTGAAGCGTGTGGGAACAGAACGCGCCGTCGACGACTTGGGCTCGGTCCGGTCGGTTACTGGACGATCGGACAGCATGCTACCCATTGCAGGCCGTCCGCAAGCCCGCGCCTACGGTGGCCGGCAATCGGGATCGGAATCCCGGCGGCGAAAATATACACCGTTAAATTTTTATCATTCAGACCAGTTTTTTATAGTTTAGCTTTAGGTTTAGCTTCTCGATAGCATCCGATATATTGTCAACACCTCACTGACAATAGCGCTGCAAATCTTCGGCAACAGAGTCAGCATAGAATCATCAAATGACTACTACCGCTCTGGGGGGAGCGTGGTGTTGTGTCAAACTTTTATTGACTAAACCCACCTGTGCTCTTCTAAGGAAACTCTTTTGAAAATCCTCAAAACCAGCCTAATAACATAGTACCTATATTATACATTAAAAACAAAGCCCAACGATGTGTCTTCCAGTACGTGGTCGCCACTCCAAAATCGTTTCTACGAGAATGTGCCTTGTCCACTGCCATTTAAACTTGGCGATTCTTCAGTGCTATCTCGGTAAATTTGGTGCTCTTGCGGTTATATTAATTTCTGATGCCATCACGGATGGAAACCTTAAGCATAGCCTTTTCATTGGGGTAATTTTAAGCCTTTTAGCGAGGTCACCTAATATTAATCACATTCAAAATAAGGAACGAACAATCATCACACGTACAATGCGTTCTAAATGAGAAAAGGATCGATTTTCATGCTGTGACGTTACGTCGTACTGTCCAATCGAAGAATTAATAGGGTGAGCAAAATAAGATTTTTTTAAATTTAATTTATTTACCCTCTCCTAGAGAGGAGGCCTGAGTCCCAGGAGTGGGAACATTATAAGGCTGATGCTACGCTATGCTAATTAATTTACGAACTGTGAGCGAAAAAGTTTAATTAGAATCCAGTTCATTAATTTTGCTCATATCTGAGTTCTTCAATTTTGACAAAATTTCTTCGATTTGACAGTATGACGTGACGTCATAACATGGCTACCGATCCTATTCTTATTTAGAATGCATTGTACTTACGTTAATGTTTTATTTCTTGTTCAATTGAAAAAAATCAAAAGTTAAAAATTCATTTGGGACAAAAACACTATTGATCTTGGGCCCACAATAGACACATACATGGTACAAATTTTGGTGAGATATTTTATAAGAGAATTTATTTTTCAGTTCACTAAACTCACACCAGCTACCCTAATCCCGCTGAATACAGAATCTACGGTCCCCATAGTCCTGCAGATAATAACTACAATATTCTCCTACCCTTGGTCAGGGTAGTCATATTTTTGCACAAAATCTGCCGTAAACAAAGAAAAAAGATTGCGTTTAAACCCAATATACGGTTACTTGTAAATTGGTGGTGGACATAGACCATAAAACCGCTTCAGTGGACACTACTTGAAATACTATTGACAAAACATACCAGGGATAAGTCCGTGGTAAGTTTTAACACACTGTGTATGTCACAACTAACATTTTAACATGTCGTGGTATACTATGATGTGTTAAATAGGAGTATCAATAAAAAAAAAATACAGTTGTCATTCCCATTCTTTCTAATTCATCCCTCTTTCTCTTCTTCTCATTTTTTAACTATACATTATATAATATAGCTCCATTCCTTTGTCAACAGTTCAGTTTAGATCGTAAAATGAATCGCGTCATGAGCTCGTGGTAGCACTGCAAGCAAGCCAGTGAGTTGCCAGGATCAAATAATTCTAAAGACTTACAGTGGGCCTGGAACGAAAAGGGTAACCAAAGAAACCCTTTTAGAACACATTTTATCATTTATATTTTCATCAATAAAACCTGTCACTCCCTCTTGCTCCACCCAGAGCAGAACTAAAAAAAAACGAGTGTCGTCAAATAAATCGACAGTGTCAACTATGGCTATAGTGAGAAGTGTATGTAGAGTGAATAGTGGCAACTATAGTGAGAAGTGGTAGACTGTTGATAACTGTTGCTCCCTCTATCTGTGAGAAGGAAGAAGCACCTGTCTATATATGTGTCCTTGTGGTAATATTATAGGCTAGTTATTTTATACTCATTTATGCTGTCGGTTGTGACATCAACAACTGACATCTTTACTCAACAAAATTGCGCAGTTTCAATAATAATTACAAGTAATGGCATCTTGTTGCCTTCTCTGCGGCGTTCCCTGCTCTGTGGTACCGAAGGACGCCATGGCTTACCTTGTCATAATTTACGCTTTTTCATTTTAATAAAGATACGAACGGTGGATGAACGAAAAGTGGATAAGATTATCATTATGCTGGCTATGTTTTAACGTAGACAGATTAATGATATTGTTTTTTAAACCATAGAGAATAATTTAACAAATTTATCTCGTTTTCGTGGTGATGTGAGGGTGTGTTTTGTTTATCAATTCTTTGCCTATGTTTCAATAAGAATCAATATCGAACTTGATAAACAATATCATGCAATGTCCAATCAGCGATTAAAATTGGGAATTTCTGTGTATTTATTTTTGTACAATACTTATACTAAACAAAAAATATAAAAAAAAAAATTGAAAGCAGCTTCAAAATCGGGTACTTAAATTAAATGTAGCAGCAATACGTATTTTAAATATTGGTAACTAACTTCTGCCAACGGCTTCGCCCGTTTGAAAGTAGATTTCTCCATACAAACTTCCAACCCCCCTTTTACCCTCTTATGGGGTAGAGTTTCGTAAAATCCGTTCTTAGCGAATGTCTACACCCTATAAGGAACCTACCTGCAAAATTTTAAGTTTGTAAGTGTTATAGTTTCTGAGATTTCGTGATTAATCAGTGTGGGGCATTTCGCTTTTAAATATAAATACTCGTATATAGAATTGATTGAAAGAGACGTTTTTCACACAGTTTTTCATGCGCGTAAAGTAATTGCTGTGACGTCATAGTTCAGTTTCTCTAACTTTTCTGTTACTGCACAGATTCCTCTTACATCAGATATGAAATATTTCTAACTTACTTAATAGTGAACGAATGTTCAAAATTTATTAAATTCGTGATTTTGTATGATACGTGCTTTTTAATATAAATAATTTAAAAAAAAATGATTTAGCTACACACTTGTCAAAATGTATAACATTGTCATGTGTTATGAAATGTCACATGGTGAGGTTTAAATTATGTAACTTTTCTCAGCTGAAATCATATTATAAAGGAGATTTAATAAATTGAAGAATATAATTATAAATTTATTATTTTATAGTGAACCTTTCTGTAACAGCAGAGCAGTCTGCTTAGTGCATCGTAGGGGCCCAGCAGGGCCGATGCTCACTAGGGCCACGGAAAATTTCTGAAAAGGAAACCTGTTTTCCTAGAACACAAAGGGTAATTGAAGACCACATATGTATATTCCGAAGCGCGGAGGGATGGCAGGCGGTCGCCTCCTTCTGCGAAGCAGAGGCCGCTCGCGAGAGGCAACGGCCCTCACGGCACAGCCACCGCGGGGATTCCGATCCCGATCCTGATTTCCAGCCAACGTAGGCGCGGGCTTGCGGACGGCTAGCTATGGGTAGCTCGTTGCCCGATCGTCCGGAAACCATCTGGACCAAGCCCAAGTCGTCGACGGCGCGCACTGTTCCCGCGCGTCTCAAGGAGTTGTCAGCAAACCGTAGAGACCCAGCCTGCTGACTGCAGGCAGGCAGGGTCGAAGCCTACTGGGGTCAAGAAAGCTCGGCCCTAGTATCTAAAGCAACGAAAGAACGGGGTGGGTTTTTAGTCAGTAAGAGTCTGACACGATCTCCTGCTCCATCCAAGAGCGGGAGATGTCATCGGATGATTTTACCCACCACCAAAAAAAAAAAGATCAAATTTTAGACAGTAAAAGTCTAACACTCCCTCTTGCTTCACCCTAGAACGAGACAAGTCATTAGACGATTTCCAACCTGAAAAAAAAGAGAGAAGGCCTAAAAAAAGCTCTTTGTAGTGCAGTGAGGGCTGAAGGCTCCTTAAGACCTCAAATATTTTCAGTACTCCTGTTAGGGCTTCAAATTATGTTGCGGCTAACGCGACGGCAGCGCTGCAGTCACGCTACCGTCGCGAGGCACTTTGTGGCTAATTTGAAGGCACCCTTACGTTGTATATCCAAAACCGACATAAAAACAATACAAATGCTTTCCTATATTTTCTCAATCCTCTTAATATACATGTCTAGTCAGCCTTTAAAAAGGACGGTATCTCTTGCGATCTCCTTCGATATCAATACTAAGGCGCTAATAAAAATCACATTTATTTCCCCTTACACGTTACATAACATGCTGGTTGTCCCATCCCCTTTAATCGATCGCTCAAAGCTTATCCGAGATCCGCCTCAGGTGAAGCAGATGTCCAAAGTTTCCTACCCTTGTCAACTCAAATTGTCATGTTTATTTTTATTTTTTTCTCTTTTGATGGTAGAAAAAAAAATGTTTTGTGATTATTTGCTGCGAGGGTACCAGATGCTCGTGTGTATGTTTATATTTTGTTCTTTTTAAGTCTGAGGGTGTAGTACTTACTAATGCCAATGATTTACGCCTTGATGGACGCGTCTATATACCTATATTATCTTTCCGCATGTCCATGAACGGGCGCTGTCAGTTGAGACTAGTCATCTCTTAGCAGCCAGTGGTTTATTTTAATATCTAAATTTAGATTTTTTTTGTTCTTTATTTACATTATTATCACATAATAGCAGCGACAAAAAATATGTAACTGATTTATTTGTAATAACATGATTAAAATAGTGTTTATGGAGTTTCTTGCACATACTTCTCCACAGAATCTACGCTTTGGAATGTGCAATTAGCATCACTTTTTCTAACAGACCGACTTCTTGAGCTTCCAAAAGTGCCTGTAAATTGGTTATTTGAAATAAAAAAACATTGAATCTTTGAATCCTCTTTATTTTTAGGGTATCGTACCTCAAAAGGAAAAAACGGAACCCTTATAGGATCACTTCTGTCCATCTGTCTGTCAAGACCTCTTATCTCGGGAACACTCGGAAGCATCAACTTGAAATTTATACCATATACAGAGGTCTGCGGTCCTTTGAAGCTGTGAAAAAAACAAACTTATGAGCTATAAAAAAAAAAGATATGACCGTTTATTTCGCAAAAATCGTGTCTATTAGCTATGGCACTCAGGATGCTGTGGCAACTTCCACGCCGACTAATAAAGGATGCGATCTTTTTGCGCCAAATAGCTGCGAAGACATCTGTGTTTGCTTCAGCGAACATTGCTGATGCGCTATAAGAAACGTGGAAGCCGCAACAACGCTCTTAACGCGTTGTTAAGCTATTGTTACGTTGTGAAACTTTAACAAGTCATATCTCCGCTGAAACTAAGAGAAGCATCAAATAATTGAAAAGTATTGCTCAGCAAAGGTTCCAGAATTGACATATATACCAAAGCGTAGCGAATTCTAGAAAGTGTCAAATACTTATAGCGGAAGTACTTTCTTGTATTATTATTCATCCTTAAGATTGATAAGGGAATTTGTTTCTTCCGTTTTCAACAATAGAGTCGAAAATCGCAAGAATCATTATTATGTGTTAGGTTTTGTTCTTGATAATAAATAGTGCCTTATGTTTTTAAAGATAATTGTTAAAATGAGTTAAAATTTTAAGGATTCTTGTTTTATATAAACAATAATGTTTTAAGTAATACCTAAGCTATATTATATAAGTTATTTATTTCTGCTGTTTGGAAATGTTAACCCTTGATCTAATATTGATCGTTAGAATGAATGGGGTAATAAGTGACTTAACGATTGGACCACGACTCTGGGATCACCTGATATCGTGGGCCAATGAGAGAGCGGAACGCACGGGGGTTTTTGGCTAAGAACTTGAGCGCGCAAGGGCATTCGTTCCCGGAGGGACGATTGGGAGAGTCGATAGGAATAGTAGCTTTGAGTACTGTAATAATTAAGTATCACATAGTTGTTTGTTCTTAATGTAATTAATAAAAGTAAGTGAACAGTTTGAGTTTGTCTTTATACAGTCCTCCCAATTGAAATAGTCTTCCCTTAAGAATTGTGACCGCTAAGGCAACGAGTTTTATACTTCAGAAGTGACAAGTGCACCCAAAACGTAAGTATGCGCCCAAATTTTATATTTTCTTTGTTTGATGTGATTATAATTACGGGTTTTGCCTTTAAATTAACCTGAGTCAGTCTTAAGATAAGTCATACAGTGTGTTAGTTAGGCACCAATAGGATTTAGTTTTTTTTAAATCTTGTTTTTGTAACTAATTTTATTGATACTATATTATATTTGAAATTACTGTTATTTATTTATTGTGCACACCTACCACAGTTTTGTCTTTTTAACCCAAAGGTTGACTGGTAGAGAATGCCTTGTTGCATTAAGTCCGCCTATGTACCACTATTGTACATGAAGATTAAATAAATAAATAAATCATTAGCACAGAGTAAGTAATAGTACAAGTCCATTAGTACCATAGTTGAAAGTTTCCTTGCTAAAAGCTGTAATTACATTTTGTTTAATATTTTTGTAAGACAGTATTTTAGCGAGTGATTACCCGTTAACACTATTCCGTGCTCTCACTATGGAAGACGTAATAGCTAGCAAACAATGGAACTCCATGTTAGAATTTCCGTTAGTAACCAAATCGCAAGCTTAAAATCGAATGATTGAGGTGGGTGTCAAGAAACCCTTCTAAACAAAGCTAAAAATATTCAACGATAGAGGTGTTTTGTATTTTTCGTTAGAGAACTTTTTAAGTTTTTACAATAAGGTTGATATTGGGTTATAACGGCGCTTACCTACCAAGAGCGTCACCCGACCCTTCCCACGATAAGTTCGACCGTGGCGAGCGAGGCACTTATGAGGCACTTGACGCCGCATACCGCATCTATCGCTTATGGGACTTAAGCGTTTACATTTGGGACACAGGTACCTATGTTCTATTTTTAGAATAGGACGAATTAAACTTCATTCTTTATTTAAGAAATACCAATCTTGATTCCGAAAATAAAGGCGACTTGCTCAGCACACATGCTCGACTTTTCAATTTTCCAATGGTATTAAAAGAAAGGATAAACAATTTCAGACCATCGGCAATTAGTAACTTCTTATTCACAACTTCATTATACGGCTCTCAAGTTTCTTTACCGTGAGTTTCAGACAATGCTACAGTCATCGGGTCAACGAAGGCTTGTGACTCCGGGTCACCGAGAGCTGCACTCCGCCACGAGGAGCCGGAGTCGGCTGCGAAGTCGAAGCCCCGTGCCAGACATCGAGCTGAGCCGAGAGCGGCTTCGGGTGCTGGAGAATGAAGTACGGCGTGAGCGCGACCGTGTACGCGCCGCCGAAGACCTGCACCTCGCAACACGTCGCAGCGACGAGCCGCGTGAGGACAACCGTCTCCGCAGCGCTTCCACGGCATCGACACGGCGCCGGGACGCCGAGCCACGTGCAGAGCAACGCGCGGAGCGCAGACTACAGAACGAAGTACGGCAGGAGTGCGACCGTGTACGCGCCAACGAAGATCTGCACCACGCATCGCGTCGTAGCGACGAGCCCCAAGCGAACAACCGTCCCCGCAGCATCTCCATGGCATCGATACGGCCGGGATGCTGAGCCACGTGCAGAGCAACGTGCGGAGCGCGGACCACGGCAGCACAACCGCGTGGAATGGATTGAAAGGTCACGTAGTCTTTCTTTTTCGAAAAGAGATTTGTTTAATATTATTAGGGACTTGAGAAGTGCTCTCACATCTCCACCTGTAAACCAAGACGCAGCCCAACCACTACAGAAAATTAACCACGAAAATATATTGTCGAACTTTGATCCCTCGTCCAAAAACCAGCGAATAGACGTGTGGTTAAGAAAAGTGAATGAGTGCGCTTCGGTATACGGTTGGGATGAAAGCACCACCGCTCATTTTGCAATGCAAAAGTTGCAAGGTCTGGCCAAGTCGTGGTACGAAAGTCTACATACCATCCTATTTACTTGGCAAGAATGGTAAGAGAAGTTACTAAGCGCGTTTCCGTGTGAACAGAATTACGGTCAGACCTTGGAAGATATGATTAGGAGAAAGAGCAGATATAACGAATCCATTGAGGTTTATTACTATGAAAAACTTAGTCTAGTGAATCAATGCGATATAGTAGGTACCCGCGCGGCAGAATGCAAATAAAACACTCAAATCAGGAGCTTTAGCACTGAGTTGTACCCAACCCGATCAGCTGTTACAGTATTTACTCAGCAATAGGGACTATAATCAATCTGGTCGGGACCGTTTTTACGCTAATAATAGGGATAATCTTAAATTTTCCAAAACAGCGAGCAGTAGTTCTGGTAACCGACCAAGCCACACTAATGGATGTTACAATTGTGGGGAAATAGCGTAGACGTTGAAAAACTCTTCATTTTACAAAAAAAAAATGTGTGAGAATTCTTGCGAACATAGACCAAATGCAGAGCTGTAAACCTCATTTCATTAAATATAAAATGCTCACCCTAACAAGCATATACATTTTGGAAGTAAGCAAGTTTGTAAGAAAGCATATGTCGTTATTCCCTTTAGCTAAGAATCAAAGGCAACAACGCTCCTTAAGAGTAAAAAAAAATGAATTAGCAGTACCGAGCTCAAAACTAGCTATGTATCACTCAGGACCTCTTGTAATGTGCATAAAAATTTACAATAAAGTACCCAGTGAAATTAAAGACATAGAATTTGACAATAATTTTATAAACACACTTAAAATGCACTTAATACAAAAGTGTTATTATAGCCTTAATGAGTTTCTAAATTGAAATTACGCTAATATATTGATTACACTATTTGACGATATTATTTGAAAAATTGACATTCTAAAAAAAAAATTATCAATATTTGAAATTTGACGCAATGTAAAAATGTAGAAATGTAATAAAATGTTCAAAATAAATAAATTAATAATGAAATGATAGCATAGTAATTGATAATGTGATAATAATATTTAACTAAATAACTTTTACAATAATGCATGCAATACAAATTAAGATACATAAAATGTTGCGGTGCCCTAGCAGGGTTCATGTACGAAACTTATATTATATAACAAGACCTTGTAAACGACATGAATGCAAATAAATAAATAAATAAGATTGGCCACATCGCGGAAAAATGTTACAGATAATCAGATGATAGATTGACAAACGTTAGTGGTACAGCGCAGAAAACGATTTTATAAACGACAAAAAAACGCACATATAGGCAATTATCCTGGTTCTAAGTTCATAAAAGAGGTAAAAGTAAATAGTTGTTCGAGTAAGTAATAGTTAGAACTTTTATAGATTTTAGGAGTGACGTTACTCTGATTAGGGAAACTATTGCCAGCCAACTAGGAGTAACTCGCGATAATGTATCTACACTATTGAAAGGATTTGGCAACAACGTAGTCCAGTCGCTAGGAAATCTGACTCTTGACATGATTGTCTATGAGGTGGAGGCTAGAGCTGCTTGTTAAGTAGTGCCCAAATATCTAATAGAGGTCCCTGTGCTTATAGTACAATTATTCACAGAGCAATCTTACATAGCAGTCTACAAAGATAAAAGTAAATTGCAATTGTATAATATTAGGGATGAATTGCCTTGTCCCGAACTTGTTGTTAACAGTGATAGCTTATTGAGTTTTTGCTGCTAATACAATAGACATATGACCCTGCTGCTGAAATAGAATTACACACAAATACAATTAGGTTAGGAATCAGTGGAATTGTTCTTCAACGAAAGCAAGACTTCGAGAATTTTCATTCTGTATCATACTACAGTCGGCAGACTTCTCCGGAAGAAAAGAATTTCCACCATTATGAGTTAGAAACCCTAGCAATGGTTTGCTACCTTCATAAGTTTAGATTATATTAATTATGAAATGAGTTCAAAGTTATCACTGATTGCGGCTTTCTGTGTTCTACACTTTCAAAGCGGGACTCGATACCAAGGATAGCATGGTGGTGGCTGACATTACAGGAATTCGACTGTACTGTCGAATAAAGAGCTAGAACTAAAATGAGTCATGTTAGTGCATTGTCTCGAAATCTTGTCAGATCGTCAGAATCACTCGAAGATCAGTTTCCAGTAATAATGACAATTAGTAGTGAAGTTGGTTTCATACGCTACAGTTACGTGACTCCAAGCTACGTAGGATAACAGACGTTCAAAATAGTTAACTAGGTGAAAAATGCCTACAGTACATTAGTCAAAATTATGTCATTAGGTTACTTCGCTATAACCCTTTGTGAAGCCAAATAAAGGTTTGACTCACCTGTTTGTAGTTGTGGACGGTTTTACAACATTTTGCTTCCTAAGACCCGTTATAAACACGAACACCCAAAATGTAACTAGGATTCCAGAAGACATCTTTAGTACGTTTAGAAACCCTGAACGTCTCATGAGCGCTTGTGGTATTTGTTTTGCCTCGCATACATACAAGCGATTTGGCCTAAACAAAGGCATAAAACATGTTTTAAATGCGGTAGCCAGCTCCAAGTCGAGCGGTACAATCCCACCATTCTCGATTCATTGAGAGCGTTAAGCATTCGATAGATAGATAGATGTATTCTTTATTGTACACCAAAAATAAAATTACATAAAGAACTTAAAATTAATAGGGTTTAATACAATAATAAAGACTGGTTTCAGTAAAAGACGGAAACAGCAAAAAAACTTATGCCTTCCTTTGTAGGACCGTAACGTGTTAGCAAATTTCTAGATATGGACTGTTACACCCGTATTGTGGCACCAATACCGGGGCTAGTTGATACAGAGAGTAGACGTTCGACAACGGTTGCTGCAGATCGCATGAAGCCGTGGTTCCACGTAACCGCTCTAGAGATCGCATCGACAGAAAAGACGTAGATGATAGTTACAATAGTGACGATAATAATGCGGGAGTAATTCCAGTTAGAATACGAGTACCTTACTTATTATGTTGTGTTTTGTTGTTGTTTTTTTTTAATGTTTTGTTTTAATATAATAGACCATTTATTATGTACAGAATTTTATCCGTTGTTACAGATCAAGTACGCGAGAATCGATCGGTTCGTGACTTGATGTAAAAGTGGCAAAGCCTTACGGCTGCCATCTCGGGCACAAATCGATCGGCTCGTGCGGGCGTCGTTAGGTGATGAATAAAGTGATAAAGTAAGTCCTTCCGGCTGCCATCACGAGCATAAATCGATCGGCTCGTGCGGGCGTCGTTAGGTGATGAATAAAGTGATAAAGTAAGTCCTTCCGGCTGCCATCACGAGCATAAATCGATCGGCTCGTGCGGGCGCCGCGTGGCATCCTGATTAATCGATCGTTCAGGATAGTAGGGCACCCTGATTAATCGATCGTTCAGGGATTTGGTTTGTTCACGACATAAATCGATCGGTCGTGAACTTACTCTTAGATGTTTTGTGACCCAATTAATCGATCGTTTGGGTTCACTTTGTGTTGGGGTTATAATGCCCAACAGTGAGAGTATTGGTTCAAGGTACAGCGTGGCTCGTACAAATTGTTTCGATCCAGCAAATCGATTGCTGGTTGAAATTGAAAGTAAAAAAAAAAAAAAAAAAAAGTTTGTTAATGTCTCTTTCTACCTATAATGTAAATGTGAGAACACTGTAGACTCCGCAAATTCTTAGATTAATTCTTATCATGACTCACTTTTTTATGATTATTTTTGTTGTGCTTTCTGGTACAATATTGACTGGTCTACATTGTCCTAACATAATTTATTGATGAATACTGTAATATGAAAATATTGTAATATAAACCTTTTTTTTAAAAGAGTAACCATGGAGTTTCTTGCCGGTTCTTCTCCATAGGAAACGACCAATTTGGAACCGTGCACTAGCTTCTGACGTTTTATAAGTGCCCATGTAGGCCTATATGAAATAAAAACATTTTGACTTTGACATTATTGTATTAAGTTCAAACAACTAGTAATAGATACTAATTATTATTGTTATAAATTCAACAACCAATTAAAAGTCCGATTGTTAGGTTTCCACCTGGAGCCGTGTGCAGGGCCGCACACGATGTCAGGACGGACGATTGTTAGGTTTTGTTCTTGATAATAAATAGTGCCTTATGTTTTTAAAGATAATTGTTAAAATGAGTTAAAATTTTAAGGATTCTTGTTTTATATAAACAATAATGTTTTAAGTAATACCTAAGCTATATTATATAAGTTATTTATTTCTGCTGTTTGGAAATGTTAACCCTTGATCTAATATTGATCGTTAGAATGAATGGGGTAATAAGTGACTTAACGATTGGACCACGACTCTGGGATCACCTGATATCGTGGGCCAATGAGAGAGCGGAACGCACGGGGGTTTTTGGCTAAGAACTTGAGCGCGCAAGGGCATTCGTTCCCGGAGGGACGATTGGGAGAGTCGATAGGAATAGTAGCTTTGAGTACTGTAATAATTAAGTATCACATAGTTGTTTGTTCTTAATGTAATTAATAAAAGTAAGTGAACAGTTTGAGTTTGTCTTTATACAGTCCTCCCAATTGAAATAGTCTTCCCTTAAGAATTGTGACCGCTAAGGCAACGAGTTTTATATATGACATGTTAGTAATAACAATTATTTATTACCCCGCGATATTGTTCAACAGTTGTTTTGAAAAGTCTATATCTGGAATTTTCCTGACTTTGTGTATAAATACGAGCTCCCGACCAGAAGTGATTCAAGTTAAATTCATCTGCGACACAAATGCGATATCTAAGTCAGGCGGTTTCGTCTAACGTCAAATGCGATAGTGAAACAGAACTCTAGTGTTCATTGTAATTTGGTTATAGTTGATTGAACAATATTGTTATTGTTTGTAGTAATAAAGTCCTCTGTTAGTAAACCGGCATTTAATTACCCACATACGTAATAGTATAATGTTACTTTATCTTACACTTATTTTTCCTTTTTTTTATTCAAATTTATTTGCACGCTTTGTTCTTTTTTATTTCATATAGACCTCCTTGGGCACTTATAAAACGTTTTGACATTTAACTTCTAATCTAGTACAAGCTTTCAATGGAAGGTTTATTTTTTTTCTATGGAAAAAACCGGTACGAACTTCACAGTTTTAAATATTACATTGTTTTCCAAATTTCCACAAAACACTAATAATATTTATAAGAGGACAGTTTAGATCCGTCAATATTAATATGAGTATAATAGAAAATAATATATATAGATACGTGGAGTCTAGTTTTCGCATATATTTACTGTAACTCTGGGAAATTGAAAGATGACGAATACCCACCCGTCTAGAGACCCGTCAAGAGGGTATTTTAGACTTTATCTGATTTATTTATTTATATTACGGTACTCAAACGACTTATTCACTAATGAAATATTACAACAAAATAACTTATATTTATATTATTATGGTGAACTTGTCACTTATAGAAGTACACAGCTGAAAAATAAATCAAAATATATACACAATTGATGAGATCTATCTTAGAGTGATATTAAAATAAACTAATTTTAGGTAGCAAAAAAAAAAGATGATTAAGGTTTTAGTTAGATAAAGTCTAAAATACCCTCTCGCCCACTTACAGCGAATCGATAAAAAAGATATGAGACGCAATATCTTCCTAATTAAAAAGAAAATACCTTAACTCTGGCCTCCCTCACACAGACATCGCGTGATCATTAGTCGTAAGCTTAGCCGTGACGTCATGATGTTCGTTAAGCCACTGGCCTTTGCGTGTAATAAGTAAATAAATCTAATAATCTTTGATAAACCTCCTCGGATACCGTTAATGAGCCCTCTTTTATGTTTCTTACATTAATATAGGGAGGAATATGTGAGGGACATACGTACGTGGATAGACTTGTAATTGATTTATTTTGCTTTGGCATCGTGCTTTCGCCGTGGGCCATGTTGTACGATTTTTTTTCTTCTACTAAAAATATTATTAAGGTGTTATGAGCACAATCATTGGTTCTGAGTCTGGGCGTAATTTATTTATAATATCGATGGCCCCACCGAATAAACGTGCAAGAGCTCTTACACGAATTTATTTTTTTTGCATTTTTCGTTTCTTTTGCCTATCTTGCACCTATTTAAATTTTTTTATGAATTTTAGTCCCAAAACACGTGTATTATAATTGTTTATTTTTTTATTCTAGGGAAACAATTAATTTAAAAGTTATAAGAATAATAGTTTATGCTGTTATTACATGCTTTTTGAGTCGCCAAGTACACAAGAATAAACATGTTAAAACTTACAGACGTTTGAGAAGATTTCTAATTGTTTTCGAATTTGGGCAATGTCTTCTTACACGTTTATTCGTGTAGAAATGTATGCAAACTTTATTATAATGTTTTATTACACAAAATGGAAGTATTATTATAAACAGGTTAATAAAATTAAAGTATTGCATTGTCTCTTACAAAATTATCTCTTACAATGAATGTGTTCCCAAAACACTTTGTGCGTATAGGTGGGATGTCCAACATGTAGCGGTGCACGACTTACGCGTGGAGATGCAACGCCGGGGCGAAACTCCGCTGCCACGACAAGTTGCGGCATGGCGGACAGAGTTCCGGCGGGATCTCATGGTGAAATGGCGAGAGCGACTGTCGCAACCCCGCGCTGGGCACGCCACGATCGAGGCGGTAAGGCCCCTCTTTGAGGCGTGGCGGGAAAGGCCTCACTGCGTCGTCACCTTCCATTTGGCACAGGTACTAACCGAACACGGCCAGTTTGGGACGTCCCTGTACAAGATTCGTGCGAAGACGACGACCGGATGTCGCCACTGTGCGGACCCTCCGGAGGACACGATGTTGCACACAGTCGAGGTGTGCCCCGCTTGGGAAGAGCATCGCCGTGTCCTCGTGGCGGCGATCGGCGGCGGTGATCTCTCGCGCCGGGTCTTGGTTCAAGCCATGCTCTGGAACGAGGAGGAGTGGCAGGCGGTTGCCTCCTTCTGCGAAGCAGTAATTCTAGCAAAAGAGGAGGCCGACCGCATCAGGCAACGGCGCACAAGCCACCGCCGCCGTCGTGATTGCGATTCCGATTTCTGGCCACCGAAGGCGCGGAGTCGCGGACGGCGGGCAATGGGTAGCTCGCTGTCCGTCCGTCCGCTAACAGACCGGTCCGAGCTCAAGTCGTTTACGGCATGCACTGTTCCCACGCGCCTCAAGGTGTTGTCAGCAAACTATAGGGGCCCAGCAGGGACGAAGCCTACTGGGGCCAAAGGTTATGTGAAAATGTCACCCGGGGCCCTGGGGGTTGATTTTATCCACCATATAAAAAAAAACCATGTGCCGGTGGCGCAACGCCGTACGTCTGGTAGTCCGATGATGGAACGGGCTAGGCGGAATTAGGCTATGCAATGCTGTCGCACACTCCCCAAAATGTAACCGGTAGAAAACCGACAGGCTAGCAACTTGGCGTCGATGTTCAAGACTTTGAAGCCTCGGCTCGACGAGTGCATTATTGCCAATAATCCTCCTGGCTTGCCTCTCAATAGTCTCAAGCGCATCAAGCTGGTATCGGGCAGATCCGTCCCAAAGATGAGAGCAGTACTCCATACACGATCGAACTTGCGCTTGATAAAGTTTGAGCAGCTGTTCCGGCGTGAAGTACTGTTTGACCTTTGTGAGGATTTCCAGCTTTTTTGCAGCCAGTTGAGCCTTTGCTTCGATGTATGGCCCAAAGTTGAGAGTAGATGTCAACGTTACACCAAGAAGATTAAGATGGTAGGTTATCGGCACGGTTACACCCCGGAAAGTTGGAGCAGGGCTGAATTGCTTTTAGCGGAAAATAGACACGCCCTGGGTCTTAGCAGCATTGAACCTGACGAAATTGGCATCGCCTTATTCAGAGACTGCCTCCAAGGACAAGTTCAAGCGCTCAACCATAGTCTCTCGAAGAGACTGAATCTGTGACACACTAGCTCGTGCGCTGGATATGTAACTCTCAGCAACAGTGCTGTCGTCTACATACCCAAAGTTTATACCACCGAGTTTAAGCAGATCGTTTATGTGTAGCAAGTACAATGTTGCCGAGGGTACTGACCTCTGAGGGACCCCGGCATTAATGGTCATTTTACCAGATGAGCAGCCATCGATGACCACTCGGGTAGACCGATCCCTCAGGAAGTCTACGATCCAAGCACACAATCCAGCTGGTATACCGAAAGAAGGAAGCTTACTAATCAGGCTTTCGTGCCAGACCCTATTGAAAGCCTTCGAGACGTCGAGGAAAAAGGCAAGCGCTGCCCCATAGTTCTCGATGGCCTCACTCCAGATGTGGATGGCATACGCTAGAAGATCACCAGTTGACCGATTTCGGCGAAATCCTTTTTATCTTTACAAATCGATAGTGTTTCATGTACCGAATCGACGCGCCGCGAGATTAAAACGACCAAAATTTAACGGTGTATACACTCCCGATCAAATGTATTACTTGATAGAGAATGCTAAAGTTACTGGGCATAAGTATCAAGTAAAATAAATGATTTTATGGATTTTAAAGAGTTATTATAGGGAAAGAACACAAATGGTGATAAAATTTACTGGAGCAAAATAAAAGAAGTAAATTTCTAGTAAAACTTCAGATATAGTTTGGAAGACGAATTACGAGAGATGCAAATCTTGATAAGAACTAACTCAAGAATGAGGCGGGGAGATCCTACAGAAGATGTTGAAAGCCTCAACTAGCGTACACTGGCATGTTACCTATACCACTTCCGTTATTGAAAGATTTGATAAGTCTTTGTGATTCAGGAGCAATACCAAACCATTATCAAAGTTTTTATAAAAATCTACTACCATTAGATAACTCCATCTCGGTCGCCAATGAAAGTGAGGAGGAGGACTAGTGTTTCTAATATTGCAATTTGTAATTTTTTTTTTAATCAATAAGATTAGTACTTTGTGTTCAAATACCATGATTATATTTTTTATTCTATATAATATCTGTATTTTATTTCAACCTTTTTAATTATTTATTTACCATGCATTAACAAAGATGTATTACATAAACGAAATCTGATCTTATTAACTCTGATATAAGTATATTCGATCTTTCCAATCATATGATGGCAGAGCAATGTACTGTAAACAAGCGTGTAAATAGTTATAGCTGGGTTAAAAAACAAACTTGATTTACGGAAAATAATAGTGTAACCTTAAGTACATTTTATTCGTTGTGTATTATTACACGAATAAACGTGTAATGACATATTACTGAAACCTAGTCATGTGTATTTCACAAGAGTAAAAACATTAAGTAGTTTTTCATGAATTTCTTGAAACTCGTTGATTTTTTTAAAGAAGTAAATATACAAATCTATAGTTTATTTTTTTACCTTTATTTCGATTATACATTATTTATATCTATTTACAATGAAATGAGCGTTATTGAAGTTTATACGTTTTTATTTTTTACTGAAAAGTTGTCACTTTTCTCTTACACGTTTATTCGGTGTGGCCATCGATATATGTACATTGATATAATAAAAACAGCGGAAGTTACGTGCTTCGCTTCTAGCGCGTGAACTGCTAAAATCAGGACAGTTTGTCCTCATTTCAGTCAGTCACAATCGGCGAGTGACATAATCGGTGGTGGTACGCACGTTTTAAGTGGGATAAAGGTTATCACAATGCCTTCATGTGCTTTTAGGCGTTGTGCAAATTATTCTAATAAAAATATCTCATTTCATTCGTACTCGTAAGTACATGGAAACCATTTTTTTTATTTATATTTCTTTTTTTTTTGTTTTCGGTCACATATTTGCGAAGCGAGTTAAATAGAGCTCACATCATTCATAATCGTAGATATTCGTCAGCGGTCTACGCGATTTTACTCGCACGATAGCGCCGGCTGTTTTCTCTGTCCTTGTCTAACAGTGAATGTACGTTTGCGACTGTGTGTAAGTTTCAAGTCCAGGTTTTTGATTGCGATGTTAATTCGTGACGTATCTTCCTTTATAATATAATAATGATGATTTATATGTAATTAGAAATACCATATACATCGTTAAACTTTTGATCGTTTTAATCTCATGGAGGGTCGATTTGGTACATGAAACACTATCGATTTGTAATGATAAAATAAAAAAAAATAGTACTTTTTATAAACTCTAATTAATTTACGCATGTACGAAAATTAATTTCTTTAAGTAAACGTCAGCAGGGAGAGTTCAATGACCTGTAGGTAGTTAGTACGCAACGACCGACAACTACCTACAAGGCCATTGACTCATTTACTTAAAGAAATTAATTTCGTACATGCGTATATAAATCCGATTTTTAGAAAAAAAGTAGGTACTTTATTTTTTTAATTTATCATTACAAATCGATAGTGTTTCATGTACCGGATCGATCCTTCACGGGATTAAAAGACCAAAATTTTACGGTGTATAGTATTTTATTACTATTATTGTTCTTTGAATTTTGTAACATAACATAGCACAAGCTTTACTTAAATTAGGACTAGATGGTGTTGAATGGACGTTGTGATATATAGTGTATAAATTATTTCCTTTATTTATTAACATATTTTTTACATGTTTAATTTTTTTTTAAATATTTACAAAAATCATTAAAAAACTTTGACGGGACTTTCACTGGGATATAATAATGTTATATTGAGTAAGGAGATCATTTATTTTGGTCCAAATTCAAAAGAGCCGGCCAAGAAAAAAAAATATAGCAATCTGTTAGAGCTTGACCCCTTGAGCATTTTTTATTACTACACCAAAACTGTAGGACCGTTGCCCTGGGTTTTATTTAAGTTTTAAAAAATAATTTTCCGTACATTTTTGGTAACGTGAATTGTAAAAACAAAGAGTTAGAGCTTGAATAGAAAGTTCCAGGTAGCTGCCGTTTACCATCACACAATGTGGTGACTTCCCCTCCCCTAGCCATTGTACATTCGCCCCACCTCGAATATCTTATCTGTTACTTTAGTAGGTACCTGACGCAACGCGTATGATATTGTATCACTCCCGTCCCAATTGATCATGGATGGGAAGACCAAAATCTACCATATCGAATCGGTTAGATTTTATCCCCGATTTCTTGAGTCTCAGTCGCTGACACGACAGCAGCGTTTGATTCACATATGGACCACGAACGATCCGTCCTGAATGATTTTTCAGGGGCGATCACAGTGACTGATGACCATCGCTTAAAACTCCTGGGCGATGTATGTGGTCTGAAAACCGAAAAGAATACAGCTCCCGGCCAAGTAAACAAAACTCAAGCAACAGAGCAGCGTGCCGCGCTGGGATAAAATGTGAGCTAGAACCCGCTCACCTCGCTTTCTAGCACCTTCAGAGGAAGTAGAGGCTTCCATGTCTGTTCGTATTCGCCCCGATAAGAGCATCGCTTTCGATATTTGTGACAAAGCGAAATGCTGTTTTTTCTACAGTTACAATAACAGCCTACAGTTCCATTGTTTCTCTAGTCAACCAATAGACAAAACTCACCTTGATATTCGAGAGACGCTAAAGTTGAACGTAGAGCTACCCTAGCACTCATCGAAGATCCTAATGATCCTTTGTCCCTCTTTATCTCAGAGAAGGTGGGGAATATCATCAAAAAGCTTTAGCCCCGGAAAGACCTCGGCTCTGACGGTGTCATCAACAAGGTGTTTAAACTCTTCCCATCCCAACTCATAATACTAATGAGCGTCGTCTTCAATGGTGCATTAAGGAATAACATGTTCCCCCAAGCGTGGAAAAAGGTCACTATATTCCTAAACTATGCAAGTCCAAGTCAAGTTTGCCCCTCCAGCTACCTTTTCATCAGTCCATTCAATGTCCTCGGTAAAATCTACGAGAGGCTTATTTACAAGCAGCGCAGAGATTATGCTGAAGTTAAGAGTGTTATTCCCAACGGTAGTTTGGTTTGGTCGGTCGATGATGGACGTCTAGTTTTTTGACTCAACGAAAGCTTTTGACAAAGTTTAACATAATGGTTTATCATTTAAGCTATATCAACTCGGTGTGCCAGATTGTCTAGTACTCATCTTGCGGAACTTTTTATTGAATCGTACCTTCCACTATAGCTATTGAGCAAGCGGGATTTGTCAAGGGTAGAGGAACAAGAGAGCAGATACTAACTCTTCGACAAATAATCGAAAAGTCTAGAGAGTTTAACATCCCACTCTATATCTGCTTCGTCGACTTCCGCAAGGCCTTCGATACCGTGAAATGGCATATTCTATGGGAAGTGCTAATTCAAATGGGAGTACCGCTCCACCTAGGTAGTCTCATACGCCGACTTTATGAGGACGGAACTGCGACTGTTCGTATAGACGACGTTGACTCAAAAAGCTTTTACACCCACGCTGGCGTTCGACAGGGTTGTATATTGTCTCCACTCCTGTTCAACATTTATTCAGAGTATATAATGAGAATCGTGGTGGAACAGTGGGACAAAGGGATCTCAGTGGGAGGTAGAAAGGTGTCTAACTTGAGATATGCCGATGACACTACCCTTCTAGCACAATCGAAGGAAGATATGGAACACCTGCTGACATTTTTAGAGACAAAAAGCCTCTCCTTCGGTCTTACGCTCAACACAGCCAAAACCAAGATGATGATAGTGGATCGAGCTGTACTGAATCATCCTGATATCACTGTGATTGCCAACTGTGAAGTTGTTCAATCGTATGTATATCTTGGTTCCACCGTCACGAACACTGGAGGATGTGAAGATGAGATTCGAAGGAGATGTGCTATCACACGATCTGCTGTTGACAGGCTGAAAAGGATCTGGTGCAACCGTAACATCACTAAAGCCACGAAAGTCCGCCTCATGAGAAGCTTGGTCTTCCCAATATTTCATAATGGCGCAGAAACGTGGACGGTTCGCCTCAAAGACCGACGCAAAATCGATGCACTCGAGATGTGGTGTTAGCGGCGACTGCTGCGGATCCCTTGGACAGCGCGGAGGACTAACGTCTCGATCCTGGAGGAGTTAAAAGATTATCGTCGACTGTGCAAGTACGAATCCTTAAATATTTCGGTCACATTGTTCGCAACGAAGATTCAATGGAGCGACTCGTTATCCAGGGACAAGTGGAAGGGGAGCGGTCACGCGGGCGCTCACCTACGCGTTGGACAGACCTCATCAGAGCTGCAACACAAACTTCCATAGTCCATGTTCCCGAGACGCCGTTAGCCGGGATAAGTGGAGACACATCGCGGTAGCCTCACTCGCCAACGAAAATGCAAAATGGTCAACCACGACCACTCTGTCAAGAGTGAGCGAAAAAGGAGGAGGACCTTCCACTATTGACTACCAGATGGTAGCGCTCCCTCTATGCGATAGTGGGGAGATCTCCTCACCTCCCATACGACCAGGAGTTCTTCAAGGGTCTCCCTCTGATCACCACATACCTATACCAATCCGATCCCTTGGGAGAAGCACGCTCGGTGTGATCTTAGATCAGCATTTGACCTTACCTGAGTACATAAAGCAAACTTGTACGTATGCGTGCCGCTTTCGCACAAAGAAGGCTCCACTAAATCCTGCCAACCCGTAGGTATGGTCGCATTTTTAATATTACTCCGTCTTTGCACATGCAAAGCCCCGCCATCTCCATATAAGGCAAATACTTTAAAAGCGATCCCTAAAAATCCGCGGAGCCTATCATATCTAAAATGAGAGTTCTTTTTGACCACAAAAGGGGATTTTTAGGGGAGATCATAAAATCTCGATCATCCAGCATTTCATGAAACGCTTTCCAACGTTTTCTTAACGCTTCTATTAGACACCGCAACCCCACCTCTGATATTGACCGTCTAAAATAAGTGCTTTTTGAAATTCGCCGTCATATGCTTTTTTTTATGTGGTTCTAAAAGATATGGGTACTTGTTATGACTTTTCTAAACTATTAAAGCATTGAGCATTACATATACCGGTTTTTTTTTTTAAATAATGCAATAAAGACACAGCTACAGACTGGCTGTTTTTTTTTGTTGCATTTTTTTTTAAAGTATGGTTATGTATAGGATATTTCATTTTTTGAGAGCAATTTTCTTTGAAAACCAATCATTTTTGAACTTAAATAATACCGAGGCTAATGCTCCCACAGCATTCTTGCCATAATAAAAAATGTTCGTAAGAACAAGTTCTAACAGAATATTGCATTTTTTTTCTTTGGCCGGCACTTTTAAATTTGGACCAAAAATGTATGGACCGTGGGTGATGTCCTTTAAGCGACTTTTTTTTTCGTTTCAGAGACGTATTCAGAGACGTTTGAAATCCAGTTCTGGTGACTTGCCTCGTGAAGTCATCTAAATAGTAACTTAGTATCACCGCATACCGGTCTCAAAAAAGCGCCACCACAAAAAATCCCCCCTCAAAAAAAGCGCCGCCAAAAATGTCGGCTTTTTTTTTAGGCGGCCTATTTTTGTGGCGACGCTTTTTTGATGCCCGTGTGCGGGGATACTAAAGTTACTTGTATGACAAACAAAAATGTTAAAAATTTCAATTTTGTTATAGGTGTTGAAGGAAGAAAGAAATGAAAAGTCAATATTATTTTATTAATTACTTTATTAGGATTTTTTTTTCTATGCATTTGATTGGCATCACCGAAATCTGCTGCATAACGGTCGAGCAATGGGTAAGTAAAACGCAACATTGATGCCTTGAAATCCGCTGCGGTGCGCCATACAATAAGAGTATTTATAAAATCGTGCGGAATTGCTCTGCATGTGGGGCTACTGCCTGAAATCACGCCCCGCATCCCGCGTGCGTTTTTCACGCATTACAAAAAATACTTATATGAAAAAGACATTTGTGGGGGCTACGCGTGCGGAGCAAACCCGCATGCGTGATAAAATTCACACGTTATTAAAAATACTCTAAAAGAGATAGCGGGACAACTAAGGGAGACAACTCATGAAGAGGCTTTTTCCGCGGCCACCACGGCCGAGGAAACGGCTACTTTATTTCAAAACTCACGAGGCGGTAGATTTGCCGCCACCACCGCCGCTACTGCTGCAGAGCGTGTGGGCGCAAACTGCCGAGGCGGCGATGACCGACCGCGGCGCCGGTGAGCAGCAGCCGCGAACAACCGCGCCCACCGCGGCCGTAAACCGCTTCATGAAAAGTGATTTAATTTTTTACAAATATATTTGCATTCTACAGAAGCTGCAGGCCCGCTACCGTGGCGGCAACGGGAAAAAAACCGCTTCGTGATTTCTCTCCCTTAGATTTCGTCCTTAGGAATTGGAAAGAAGTGACTCAGAGCCGGGAACAATAGAAGGTATGGGAGGATGGCTTTGGCCAGCAGTTAGATAATATATAATGCACGATATTGAACATAGATATAATTTATTTGATACTCGTAGTACAAGATGATATTTAAATTAAGAGTTAGTACATGAAAACTTGGGAGAGTAAAGGTGCCATTCGGCTGCAGGCTGCGGACGCAGGCGGCACATGCGGCGGCTGCACGAAGCCGGCTGCAGCTGCACGACTGGTTTTCTATGTAGTAGTTTCGATTTCTGTGAAAACGATTCCTGCACAAGCTGCCTGCATCTGCAGCCTGCAGCCAAGGTATAGTAAAAGTACAACCTTCAATGTTTCTAAACTTAATGCATCATCATCATCTTCCTAACCTATTCCCAACTAGCTTAGAGCCGGCTTCCAGTCTAACTGGATGCCGTTGAATATCCATGTTTTACATGGAGCGAATGTCTATTAGACCTTCACAACCCAGTTACTGGGTAACACTATACTCTTTGGATAGGTTAAGTCAGCCTGTCTCCGCCTTATGCATAACTTATTTATTCATTTCAGAGTAAGCTCCTGAGTATTTTATTGATGTTCTTTTGAATATAATTTTTACTGACAATGCTATTTATTTGTCAAAAACTAACACTATGATTACATTTTGTATTTCTATTTTCGAGTTGCTGATGATTCGGATACCTCCAAAATTTAAGTTGCTTAGTACAGTTAGATAAAAAAAACGGTTATTTAAAAAACTAAAAAACCCGACTGCTTTTCTGAGTATTCATGAAAAGCCCTAAAACAAGAAAGTCGTTGTACCCGAATGCACTTAACTATATAATATTTTAAATTCAAGATAAATTGTAGCAGTCGGGACCCATTCTAGAAAGTCAGCCGTCTAGTCAGTAGATTGGAGTAATCTGCAATGTAATATAGGTATGTGCTCTCAATTCACTAAGCCTCCATTTCTAGAATGGGTCCCGACTGCTACAATTTTAGTTTTAGGGCTTTTCATAAATAATCAGAAAAGCAGTCGGGTTTTTAATTTTTTTAAATTACCGTTTTTTTATTCTTATTTTTTTTAGTTTTATTTTATTACGATATCACTATCACAGCAATTACGAATCTAACGACACCTTGCAAACTAAAATCCATCGAATTGTTCAGACCGCAGAGCGTGCCAAAAATTTGTATTTGGCGCCAAAAATCCGCCATTTTGTTTTTTTTTTTTATTTTGATATACCCAGTGTCACTCTCACAGTAAATACGATTCTAACGACACCTCTCAAGCTAAAATCCATCGAGCCGTTCAGGCTGTAGAGCATGCCAAACAATTATACATACATACATACTCTCGAAAAACATAACCCTCCTTCTGGCGCAGTCGGTTAAAAAAGGTTTAAAATATACTTTGAAGAAATTTATTACCCGATGCTGCTGTCTTAAACCAACCTGAAATAGTTTTAGTGACGCTTTTTATCCTAGATATATTATATTTTTAAACTTTTTATTTGGCTGTATTAAATAGTGTATGTCCAGATCGGAAATAAATATTGAAATATAAGTGTCGATTCGGACACTGTGTCCGAGCACATTAAGTTTAAATCATCAGCAATTTCTAATTTCAAACTTACAAAACAAAAAAAAAGACAATGCGCACTTAGTAATTTTGTTAAAACCGGAGCAACCAGGGGCCCAAGTCTGCTATTTTTATAAATTCGTCATTTCAACACAATTCCATTGTCATTTTGTTTAAAGCTGCTAAAAATTTGTAAACTGCAAAATTCTCAATTTCCGATCATTGATCGGTCAGTGGTCCCGTAATAGAATGACATTGTCATGTTGCACAAGCGTTTTTCAAAGAAGTGTATTAAAAAATAATTATATACTATTATTTTTTATTCATTTAGCTGAACTTTTGAAGAATACATTACGAAACAAGGCTTGTCTATACTCAGAGGGCGCTCTTGTGTGAACACGAATGTGACGGTAAAATCGTGAGATATCACCTCCAACCTGAACATCCGTCGTAACTAACAAATAAGAAGAACCAACGACCAGAAGCCAGAAAATTTGAACGTCACTGTAACCCAGTACCTGGGCATATCTGGTGAAAGATGACGAGGAGAATTATGGCGTAGGTAAAAAGAGGTTAACCGTAAACTATATTTTTTTTTCAGTTCTATGCAAGTAAACAAGAATAATATAAAATGCTAGTACTAAATAATGTAGTCTAAATTAAGTTAGAGAATTGTCATCAGGCAGGTCCATTGGTTGTCGCAGCTGTCGTTTGTCATTTAACAGTGGGTCTGAAACAAAAAAAAAAAACATGATGAGAGAGATGAGGTAGACGCAGCGTTGAAAGGCCTCCCACAAGGTGTACCTATGACCTGATGAAGGTCGTGGAAATTGGATGGATGCGAGATGCACAGGACCAATCGTTATGACGGTACTTGGGGAAGGCCCATGTCCAACAGTGGACTACTTACGGCTGAAAAGATTATGATGACGAACAATGAACCTGTAAGAACTTAAAGGAATTTATGTACATTAATCACCTCTTCTTTCAACTTGAAATTTATAAGTACTTTGTTACTTCCTTTATTTATTTGCTTAAACATATTTTTTACATTTTTAAATATTTCCTAAAAAAAAAGTATAAAAAACATTTAAAAATATAAAAAACAGTAGTCCGCCGGTGTCGGGAGCAGGGTCCAAGCTACCGGTGGTTAGGGCTCCAAAGAAAGGAACCTCCTCACAATGCGAGCCGTATCGAGGAGAACTGCCTTCTGTATCAGGCCCTTGATCCAACCGCGCAACGACAGCTTCGACAGGTGGTCGTCGAAGCTTTTGGCTATTAGGCCGTTGGCTTTGTTACTTATTATTTAGCTATGTCGCTACCTAATTAAGAAATTCTGATTAGATCTCAAGGCCTAATGCTAATTAGTAAAATAACCGTGTATTTTGTTACTTTTACTTTATTTACGACCTAAGTAATGTAATAATAAATTCTTAGATTGGTATCTAGATTTTTATAATTCACGAAACTTTGTTTTCTTATTATACTCGCTTTGCTTCATCAGTAATATCTCATATCAAGATCAAAAAGGTAGACTCACCACGCTTGGAGCATATTATTAAGAAAATAACTAGCTAGAGATCCTTGAAAGAGGCTTTCATATGAGAGGGGTTTCTAAGTAAGCAGCAGACTATAATATTATCATTAATTGCTCACTTGTTAATATTTACAATAAATTGCAAGCAAGAAAATCTATACATATAAAAGCGAAATACCGCTCACAGATTAATCACGTAATCTTAGAAATTATAACACCCAGGAAAGTGGGTTTTTTATAGGGTGTAAACGTAACGGGTTGACTGGTAGAGAATGCCTTGTTGCATTAAGTCCGCCTATGTACCACTACTGTACATGAAGTTCAAATAAATAAATAAATAAAAGTCCGCTAAGAACGGATTTTACGAAACTCCACCCCTAAGGGGGTCCCGCACCTCAAGGAGTTGTCAGCAAACTGTAGGGGCCCAGTAAGGCCGAAGCCTACTGTTGCCAAGGGTTAGGTGAAAGTGAACCCCGGGGCCCTGGAATGAAGGCAATGGAGAAGCAGGGTAGGTTTTTAGTCAGTAAGAGTCTGACACTATCTCCCGCTCCACCCAAGGGCGGGATTCGTCATGATTTTACCTACCATAAAAAAGAACCCTTAAGGGCTAAAACGGGGGTTTCTTTCACGTGAGTGAAGCCTCGTAGAAGCTAGTAGGTACTACAATCTTTCTCAGCTTCATTTCTCCAAAATCGCGCCTCTTTCAATGAATCCACATGTTGTCCAGTTGCGCAGACACTTAAGATACAAAACTACACCAATTTTACATCACGATATCGACTAAGAATCAATTTGCGAATAATCAAAACAGCCACTGAACTTCACTCAAAGAAATCCCGCCAAAAACTTCTTGAACAACCTTATATATTCAAGGTGGACAATTCAAATTTATTGAAAGTTTTTTTTGGAATTTACAGCACATTGTAGGACAATATTTTTGATTAAAATGCCTCATTTTAGGTCTTCTCTAAGCTAGAGAGTGATGTTAATGATTTCACTTTTTTATAATTTTTTAAATACACATTGTTACCGCAAACATATAATACCCATTTTTTACTGAAATTGCAAAAAGTTAAAGAAAATTTGAATTTCACAGGTTACCCTGCAGCATACACCAGAATCCTATTCTAGCTCATGTTATTTTAACATTACTTTGACTTACGTTTAATAGGGAATAAAAATATTAGATCCAACGACTAGTTGCAATGGCAATTCAAAAATTATTATTAATTACCAGCATCTACCAGACAATATAACCTGTATTATTCAATGGCAAAGTAGCACTTTACTGGTGAAATAATTTTTGAAATCAATCCAGTACTTTTTGACTTTATTCATTACAAACAAAAATACAAATCTAATGATTCGGGATGGTGTCGACATTGCTTGAAATAAACGAGTAAATGCCAAAGTAAACTAAACGTGCAGACATGCGTCTAAAACTTACTTTGAGCGCTTTCACAGGAAAAGAGTGGGCAAAGCGAGCCCCTCCACCAACCAAGCGAGTGGAGCAAACCCACTTCATCGAGAATACGGAGCGAAGTGAGCCCAGGTACAAGGTGCCCAACACGTGCAGCCGAAAGCATCTTTGCCTACAAAAAAATGGAAATTGATAAGTCGATGTTTTTTTTTTTTAATTTTTGAAATACTAAGAACAACTCCTGTACCATAGACCATTTATTCACAAACTTGTGAATACACGTATGGGTATAAGACACTCAGACCCGGAACCGCTATCATTCTGTTGCTATTCAAATGTTGTTGTGCGGGAATCGAACCCGTAACGCGTAGCTCAGCAAGTAATCGTTCAACCACTGCACCAACTGCGTGGTGTCATTTTTTTATATAATTAAAAAAAAAAATAGATTTGAAAGAAGATAATTATAATGACAAATTGAAAAGAGTATCTACAGGTGGTTAGATTTTATTAAGAATATGAATAAAATATGACTAAAAAAAGGTATTTACAGAGTCGATGTGTTTTAAAACTTCAAGACAGACAGGAAGTGTTACTTTAAATGTAAGTCTTAAAAATGTGTTGTTTAACAGTGGGAAAATAGAAAATTAACACAAGAGAAAATACTCCCCGAATAAAAAGTGTCCTATCTCAAGACATGGTCTACCCGGTCTGCAATTTTTGTTTCAATCCGTTTGAGCGTGATAGAGTGACAAACATACACACACATATGTATAGGAAGGTTGCCAATATTGTACCAGTTAACAACCTTTACAAGCTGTCACAAAAACTAAATAATTTAAGAGGAATATATTACTAGAAATAAAATGGTGGTTCTATTGATGAAAGCAAAAAAAAAATACGCCAATTAAAGTTTTAAAAAAGGTCTAAAAAGTATAATTTAGAAAACCGGTTTCCTTAATTTTATCTCAAGATCTAAATGAGATTCAAGTATCTCTTAGAAACTGAAATCAGCCTTAACGTTATATACCTTAATAAAAGTGTTTATCCATGAAGTTTTAAGTATTAATAATGTACCTAAGTACTACAAATAAAATTTTAATCAACAACTACACAATAAAATTAGACTTTTATATAAAATTAGTTTTTTTTTTATAGTAGCTAAAATCATCCAATGATAAATCCCGCCCTTGGGCGGAGCGGGGAATAGTGTCAAACTCTTACTGACTAGAAACCTACCCCGTTCCTTCGATGCCTATCACACTGGGGCGGAGCCTTCTTTTCTGAAAGTGGCCCTTGGCCCCAGTAGGCTTCGACCCGGCCTGCCTGCACATCTTAATCTTCAGAAACTCATCTACAAACTTAAAATTTTGTAGATATAATTTTCTTACTGGATATAGACATCCGTTAAAAACGGATTTTATGAAACTCTACCCCTAAGGGGGTAAAACGGGGGTTGGAAGTTTGTATTGCGAAACCGACTTTCGACTTTATAAGATTAGATAGATAGATAGATAAATAGATAGTGGCCTATGAGTGGTAATCGTACCGAGAAATTTCAGGTCGGGGGTCAAACCTAAGTGCTTTACTCTATGTAATTTGTTTCATCATCACTGCTCTCAAAACAGTGAAGAAAAACATCGTGAAGAAACCGACTTGTTCTAGAAGACATTGTGACATATGACAATCTGCGCGATGGACGGCCCATTCTCTCTCCTCGAGAGGAGGCCTGAGTCCCAGCAGTAGGAACAATTTAAAGCTGTTTATACTTTGATTTTTTACGATAGTTCTATATACTCTTTATTGTACATTATAAATAAAAGTCTAATAGGAGCTTTAAAAAAAAATTACGAAAACTAAGATCAGAAGAAAACAAGAGATTAAAAGACTAAGAAAACTAAGAGACTAAAAGATTAAGAGTCTAAGAGACTAAAAGATAAAGAGTCTAAGAAACTAGAAGAGTAAGAGACTACGAGACTACGTGCCTGCGAGCCTGCGAGCCTACGAGACTACGAAACTACGAAGCTACGAGACTACAACACTACAAGAATACGGACTAAGAGACTACGAGATTTCACTAGACCACTAAACCACTAGACCATGAGACTACGAGACTACGAGACTATGAGACTACGAGACTATGAGACTACGAGACTATGAGACTACGAGACTATAAGACTACGACTTTACGTCACAATGACACACACACAGTTCAGATGTTTTTTACATGAACTGTTTTTATCTCTATATGTTATGTTATACTTTTGTGTACAATAAAGAATTAAGAATTAATTACTTGTTTGGCCGCTTCCTTGCTGCTGCGTTCGAAAAGGCCCAGGTCCAGCTTCTAGACTTTCCTGTTCGATGAGGCCCAGATCCAGCTTCAGTACTTTAATACTCGTAACTAAACATATCAAGCAATCGTGCTTTGGCCCGCTTTTTGACAAGTCGCTTACGTCGAACACCTTCAAAAAAATATCAGTAGGCTTAGACAAATTCTTTTTCAGTTAGCGTTCCTGCCAAACGCTATATACAAAATGTATGGCAGTGATATTATAATACGCGGCAAATAAGTTGAACACGTTGCTATGGCTACTTTGATTGGGAACCGAAAATCGGTTACTGCGCATTCAAGGTCGACCGCCATCATGGTTTAACTTATATGCCGAGACTTATATCTGCGGGGAAGTGACGTGACCTCTTCTCATTGTTTATATTTTATATCTCTTACTCGCAGTGTTAAATAACATTTGTTCATTTAATAACTTAAAAAAAAATACTTATGAGAACTAAATCTACCCTTACGCCTCATTACTATATGTCTAACTCTCAAGATAACGCCGGAATATTATGAAAAAAAAAAAAAATGGCCAAGGCGAGTTCTTACCATAATATTAAAAATAAGCAAAACATGCAGCCAAAATAAAGTCTTTTTTTTATGGAAACCTCCTTTTATTTTTATATTTATTTTAATTTTATTATTTTTTTGTGGTAGTGAAAATAAAACTTGTTCTGTGAAAATTTCAACCTTTTATGGTTTATGAGATAGTCCTCTGACAAACGAGCAGCGGTTTGAAAAACTCTAAAAACACCATTTTTTTTCACAGTGTAACTATTATTTTTTAAGAACTCCTTATTTGTACGTGATTTCAATAAAAAAAAAAAACTATTTATTTAATTACCGATTTTTTTATGTGTCACTTTTGAGTCATATTTGAATCCAAACAGTATATTCACTCGAATTATTTTCCATGCGTCCGTGAAAGCATCCTGAAAAATAAAGGCAATTTAATCCATCAAAATTTATCAAAACTTCATTCGGTAATTAAGACACTTGAATTTAACTAAAGAAAGAATCCATGATAAAGAAAAACCCACTACTAACCATTGGTTAAAAGAAATTAACGAGCGATTCGTTTAAATTACGCCCCTTTTCCACGCAGCCCCCCTAGCCAAGTTACAATCGTTTCGTTTTGCGTCAACGCTTGTAGTAAGCCACGCCCCCAACTCCTTTGTTCGAACAATCGAATTGGGGGCGCGGCCAACGCCAAGCGTTAACGCAAAACGAAACGATTGTAACTTGGCTAGGGGGGCAGGTATGTTAAGCAACACACGTAAACGATTGTTTAAATAACAGTGTGCTGTTGGGATTTCTACCTTAAACCCAACACCAACAGAGCAATAATATTTAGATATTAATTTAAACTTCACTTACTCAGTGAAAATGAGTATAAGGCCATGGACACAAAGTCAGCGAGCTGTAGGGTGGCTCCGCGGTGAGCGATACAGTGCGCGATGCAACAAAGCAGATTCGGTTCCAAAACCAATAGATCATGCGGTACTAGTAGTAGAGTGTTGTAGACATTTCGTTCACAAATAA
Source organism: Leucania comma (assembly GCA_958295575.1). Classification (NCBI taxonomy): domain Eukaryota; kingdom Metazoa; phylum Arthropoda; class Insecta; order Lepidoptera; family Noctuidae; genus Leucania; species Leucania comma. The sequence goes on along the minus strand of OY282470.1, from coordinate 4,322,783 downwards.
AGACACAGATCTAACCTAAGTATTTGTGTCTTTGTTTGGTGACAAAAGAACAATGGTGACATATTTTTGATATAAACTTCGTAACGTTAGATTTATTGTGTAACAATTATCATATAATATAACACTACACAAATGCAGGTGCATCACCGCTTCCCACGCCAAGTCATGATCCAAATAAATCTATGCATTAAAATGCGACGCCGCCGCCGCGCCGACCGCGCTCTACCTCCGCTCACCCGCGTCCGCTGACTTCATGTCCGTAGCTGTAAACTGATAACAGATACATAGTTTCATGTTCACGCTATACATTGTTTCTTTACAAAAAAAAATATAACCAAATTTTCACCGTGACATTAATCGCCAAAACATGTGTTAGTTTACCCACAAGCGCTACAACTGGATATTATAGTTTCTTCTTTATCACAATTGTTGAATCTACACAATTTAATTCAAAATAAACCTACAATGATGCTGTGGCCACATATGTGTGCACATATATTTGTTATCGTCTATTATTATATTAACATAATATTCATTACGGTAATATAATAACATTATGACACAAAGTGAATATACAATATGAACTATTTTGATTTTAGGGGCTTTGCACATGTAGCAACTAAAGTTGAGGCTTAACTATCAACTTTTAAAAAGTTTCCTGTAGAAAGTTGATAGTTATTGCCGCAATTTATAGCAATCTGTGAGCAATTTCATAGTGACACTGTCATGCCGGGCAACAGTGTACTAGTGTATATATATACCGGTACCGGCAACTACAAAAACCAAAAAAAATAAATTAGGAGCTAACTTTGTCATCGATTACAGCAACTGAAAACTATTGACGATCACTGGAACTCGAAACTTGAGTTGCTATATAATATGTGCGCAGTCCAATTGAAATATATGTAAACAGCTAGTTACCGGTTAGTTGCCAGTTGCTGCAATAGTTGCTCCATGTGCAAAGCGTCTTAGAGATTTGCATAATGTGTTCCAAAAATGTTTTTTGCTTTCATACCTCAAAGTCACACGGTAAAAATGTTCGTTTGCATTAGTACCTTCACCCCTTCAATTATTACCAATGAATAGAACGTGAAATTTGACAAAAATAACTCATGCTGTGAAATTTTTTTTTGTCGGACTTGAAAAAAAAGTTTTTTTAATTTATTTTATCATTTTTGTTTTTGATACCTGAAATAACTTTTGATGGTAATGAAAAGTCAGGAAAAATAATAATAATGTTATACGTACCAATAAATCACAGTACTAGAAAATCCTTTTCTCGCAGCCAATGAAAGATTAGATCACGGCCACCTCAATTCATCATTCCCTCGAATCTCGTAATTCTTTTGTCTCAGATAGCGATAACCCGGCCGGGAATCTCGGAGCGAGCCCTGCAATCCCTTACATTCCTTTACCGTTCACCCCTCGTCATTCACACGCATCATTTCGCAGAAAACTCTTGAACTAGATGCGGAAATGTCAGATATTTGTTTTTTTATTTATTTATTGTTGATAGGTTTGCGCTTGACCGTTATCTCACCTGATGGAGAGCGACGATGCGGTCGACGATGGAGCGCGCTTACCTAGAAGTAACCTATTCACTCTTAACTTAAAGATTCCTGGGTTGTAGCCATCAGGAAACACAGACTCCGGCAGGGACCACCACAGGGATCCCCACTCCTTAGCTTACGTTAACTCAGGCTTCAAACTGCTTCAAATTTTGATCGTTTTAATTCCGTGAAGGGTCGATCCGGTACGTGAAACACTATCAATTAATTAAAATAATAAAATGAAGTACTTTTTTTCTAAAACTCGAATTAATAGTATGTACGAAATTATTATTTTTTAAGTAAATGAGTCAATGACCTTATGGGTAGTTGTCGGTCATTGCGTACTAACTACCTAAAGGTTATTGAACTCGTTCAGCTGATCTTTACTTATAAAAATAATATATTTTATCTTTACAAATCGATAGTGTTTCACGTATCGGATCGACCCTCCACGGGATTAAAACGATCAAAATTTAATGCTGTACAAGTAATTGATAAAACTTACTTTTACCCAGGCCTATGAAATATTGAAAAAAGTAGGTACCTCCTTATATAAAAGCTATGTTTAATCGATTGTTTATTAGTTTTCAATGTTAAAATAGCAATATTTCATTTATTAATACATTTGACTAGTAAAGAGTTTGTTTGCACTAGTGGTTTGTCTTTCGTTTGTTCTTCTTTCAATACATGCTTGTGTTTGCAGCTGTAAATAAAAATAAAAATATGATTGAAATGAACCATATAATAAATAGAAATAAAAAGACATTATAGTTCGCGGCAAATAAGTTGAACCTTTGCTATGGTTTCACGCAGCCCCCCACTTTGATTGAGGCCCAAACATCGGTAACTGCACATTTTAGGTCGATGGCGGTCGACCTTGAATGCGGAGTAACCGTTAAAAATTGCAAATGGTTCAACTTATATGCCGCGTACCATACACACATCGTGATTTTATGTATACTTTAGACAAAAACCTCGATGTCATTTTAAAGGGGTTAGTATTTATTAGTTTTCTACTTCATAATATGACTTTGTTGCACCAAAAATATGATTGTGCACTAATAATAATATAATACTCTTCCGGGTGGTTAAAAAAAAAAATAACCACTAAAGGGATGGCGGGGTCTCTGTCCTAACATAACCTTTCCAAGTCTGGGGGTACCAAGTCCCATAATAATTCTAAAAAGTCCATCAATATTTGGCGTACCATTATTATTTTTAGTGTACCCTGATGGCCGCGCGACTTACTGGGCCTAGTTGTATATAAGCTCTTAATAAACTAACGCATCATCAACGATTTCATCACTGCTTAGCGGTGTAATCGCAGTCAAGCACGATTATATCATTACAAAAAAAAAAACAATTTTTCTAATGCAGAAAAGTAACTGGCCACTATTCAAAACCTACCCTCAACTTCCTTTCTTCATTATTAAAGTCAGGAAGCAGATAATGTTATGATATTTAAATCTAAACATTCGTCTTACTGATTAAAAACAAATACAGTCTTAAATTATTAGAATGAAGACATAATTACATCATTGTTTAATATAGCTATAACATAACATAACATTACATCATGGGTCTTTCAAAGATGTTGTAATAGATATAAGGCAACGTGAAATAATTGGGCATTGTTTTTTGTAATGTATAGGCTCGCGTTTGACCACTATCTCACCTTTTGGTAAGCGATGATGTGGTTGATGATGGAGAACGCTTGCCTAGGAGTAGTCTGTTTACTCTTAACTTAAAGACCCCAAGGTTTGTAGCTGATTTTGTGATGTTCAATGAAGATACTTTTTTATAGAAACAATGAAAAAAAATCGTTGTGACTGTTTGGACAGTTAAACGATAGTAAAAAAGACGTACTTATAATATATTTTTATTCCATAATTAAAAAAGGTATAGGGTAGACAAGATAGGGTAGAATAGGTAAGGTAGGGTAGGTAGTCATTTGACTAAAACTAGAAATAAAAAAGACGCAAGTCAACCGATCTGATAGCATATGGAGTTTTACGGCTTTTCTACTTAGTTCTAGGAAATTTTTCGGATTATTTTTCCGACCCAAATATCGACCAATAGAATTGCACCATTCGACGTCACGTGGTACAACCTACATGGTATTATACTGATAATTTTTTGAAAATTTTTAGGTTGTACCACGTGACGTCGAATGGTGCAATTCTATTGGCCGACATTTGGGACGGAAAAATAATCCCCCGAATACCACACGAGCTTCAAAATTATCTGGCATTTCCCTCAAGGTTCCCTGCAAACAAATAAAGTCGTCAAGTTTTTCAGGAAAAATCACTCGCGCTTCGCGCTCGTGATTTTTTAACCTGAAAAACTCCTTCATTTGTTTGCAACGAACCTATCGAGAAATACCCGATAATTTTGAAGCTCTTGTGGTATTATAAGTGATTATTTTTGCTATAAAATCTATAAAAAAAATATATATATATATTAGATATCCATACTGAAATTAAGAGAAGAGTCAGGATAAAACATGATACACTCAAAGAATTTTGATAAATTCAATAACTAAATAACAGCGTAACACACTACACAATATCGCGTCACAACTTAAAATATTTTTTTCTACATATTTACTTTTAATTTTATACGTCTTTCTTACCATTGGGGGCAGTTTATGTCATACTATCAAAATTAATGCTAACTAGCAGCATTTATTCGTTCGCTGGTCAATATCATTCAAGATTTTTTTCCTATTTCCTGTCTTCCTGTGTGCTTCTAGCGGAGTAGGAAGCATTCTGTTTGTGCCACTGTGTGGCGTGGTGAAGTTGATTGTGTCCAGGCCTGTCAAGCCTTGCCTCTCAAGTAGTTCATTACGTAGTCGTTTTCTTTGTCTCTCGTTTTCATACCCGCCTTCATTAGAACTTTCTGTAGTTATTTTGAGTGCTGAAAATGTTAAAACATTAACATTGGTAAACTATATTTTTTTTAAGTCGTTGCAACGCAACTTTTATCTATAGGTGTTGTGTTTGTTTCCTTACACTTCTATGAACGTGGAGTCTCTGAGACTCCTATTCCTTAGGAAAGTTGGAAATTTCACAGTATTGATGAAAGCGGTTTTTTTACTAAACAACCAAACCAAACAACCAACGTTGTCCTAGAACCAAAAATTCGAAGACATGTCACATCCACCAATCCGCACTGGGCCCGCGTGGTGGATTAGGGCCTATTCTCTCCTAGAGAGGAGGCCTGAGTCCCAGCAGTAGGAATATTATAAGGCTGATGCAATGCAATGCAAAACCAAACCAAAAGAAATAGACGATTTTAATACAAAAGTATGAAATGGTACTTTATGTTACAAATAAAATAATTGAAAAAAATTAAAAAACACGACTGCCATGTCAAAAGAATAAACTAAAAATCAAAAAACAAGATGTTTCGATGATGATTCAAGATGATTAGAAAAGTAAAGAAAGTAGTCACTCGTTGATTAAGCACGGAATCTCGGAAACTATAGCAATGAAAATTTCAGTTTTGTAGATCAAGTAGTTTCCGAGATTCCGTGTTTATTTTTTTAATTATTTTATTTTATTTTAATCCTTTTAGTGATATGTCACGAAACTTTAAGACGGTGAAAATGGTTAGTATAGATTAAGTCAGAATAGCAGTAAATGGTATGAAGAATGGTAAGGCCATTGGTCCAGATGGAATGCCAGTTGAAGTGTGGAAGTTACTGGGAGTGGATGAATGGACGTGATTAGCTTTGTTCTTCAATAAGTTTTCGCGGAAAGAAGCTATATCTGATGATTAGTGCAACAGTTCATTGTTGCCCATCTTTAAGAACAAGGGCGATGTGCTTGAGTAAAACAATTATAGAGGAATAAAGTTAATGTCACATAGTATGAAAGTCTGGGAGAAAGTTATTGAAAGGCGGCTAGGAGAAGAGAGTGTAATTTCGCAGAACCAATTCGGTTTTATGCCTGATCGGGGTACAACGGATATCATTTTTGATTTACGCCAGCGGTGCCAGACATACAGAGATGCGCATAAAAACTTGCACATGGTATTCATTGACCTCGAGAAGGCATACGACCAGGTACCTCGTGAGGTTCTATGGTGGGCCCTTAAAGGAAAGGTGTGCCAAGGAAGTATGTCCAGTTGATCCGAGCGATGTACAGTAAGTGCAGTACCTAAGTCCGGTCTACAGTGGGCAATACAGTGGCTTCAATGTGGCTGTCGGCTTACATCAGGGGTCGGCTCTCAGCCCTTACCTCTTCCTGATGATAATGGACGCTGTGACGTCGGATATTCAGGATGAGGCCCCCTGGTGGATGCTGTTTGGTGACGATATTGTGTTAGTTGCAGAAAGTGGCCTAGAGGTCCAGAATAGATTGGAGGTGTAGTGGCACAGACTTAAGAGTGTTGACCTGAAATTGAGCAGAATGAAAACGGAGTACTTGTTTTGTAATTTCGGCGGTCTCTCCGGTCCTGTGCCCTTAGCTCTCGCCGGAACGCCCATACAGATCTGCTCCGACTTTCGGTATCTCGGATCGCTTATCCAAGGAGATGGCGAGGTAGACCGAGACGTAACACATCGGCTCAACTCAGGATGGATAAAATGGCAACAGGCCACTGGAACAAGTTGTGACCCACGGATGCCCCTCAAGTTGAAAAGTAAAATCGACAGGTCCGTGATAAGACCTGTCATAATTTATGGATCAGAATGTTGGGCTGTGAAAAAGACATGAAAAAAGATTGCATGTAGTGGAGATGAAAATGTTGAGATTGATGTGTGGTGTGACAAAAAAGGATTAAGTGAGGAATGAGTATATTAGAGGAAGTTTGAATCGTTTTTCTTGGTATGGTCATGTAAAGAGGAAGGATAAAATGCATGTTACTAAAAGGGTTATGAGTATACATATGGATGGATGGAGAGGGAGAGGGAGGCCAAAGAAAAGATAGATGGATTGTGTGAAGAGTAATATGAAAGAGAAGGAAGTTAGTGATAGCATGACGGGTGACAGGGCAGAATGGAAGAAGAAAACGTGTAGCGCCGACCACAAATAACATGGGAAAAGGCAGGAAGAAGAAAACGAGTCATAAATATAACATGTAACACCCAATTTGCTTTGAACCTATATGCCGTTTTGGTGGTTGAAATTTGGTTTTAATGTCTTTTTGCTACTCAAACAAAGACTTGTAAAGTATATAAATGATTTTTGACTACGGGGGTCACCATTGCCAAAATTCGTCCTACCACTTCAGTTAAAGAAAAAAAAATTTTTTTTACTCGGCAGTTTAGATCAATAGTGTAACATATATATATATATATATATATATTTGGAATCCACTCGTCAAATCCTAGACGACGATCACATGCATTAAGAGAATAAAAATTAAAAATATATTGGGTGGGTGTTCATTTATTTATCTTACCCACCACATTGTATTTCCATATTTTTTCAATAGCCTATGTTACTCGGGATGATGCAAGGAATCTAACGATACCTCATACTTGTTAATTGGTTCAGTCATTTAGAAGTTACGGTGGAATAAAGAAACTCACATACATACATGAACCCTGAAAACATAACACTCCTTTTTGGGGCAGTCGTGTAATTAAGGAAAGGGCAAAATTAATTTTAAGCCACACCATATCGAATACAGGTTCATGATATTTTAAACAAGAATTAGGAAAAAAAAATTTTTGAATTGAACTTTACCAAATAAATAAAGAAATAATAAAATTAACTTCGTAACTAGTAAAAATAAATATTTTAACAAAGGCGTTGGGTTATGGTAGTTATTACAATCACTTTGATAATTGCAAGCAAACTGAACGACATTTGAAAAAAAAATTGCCCGACACTAGAATTTTTTCCCGTATCGTGGGTGCATTCACACACACATATGAACTCACAAACACAAACATCCACACCCAGAACTACTATCTGTAGCCCATCTATTGTTGAAACCTATATCGCGTACATTGAAGGACTAGAACCCGTCCGATTATAATTTAATTAATTAATTCCTAAGAGGGCACCGGTGTCCGCACACTTATTGTCTTTCTATTGTGTCTCTAATTACGGTATTCAAAAGGTTAAGTGTCTTCAAGGATAGATTGAATAAGTACTATCGCAGTCAAGCACTAGTTTAAACAATAAAAAATAAATTATTGAGTTGATCTTACCTTTACTAAGCCTTCGGTTATTTCCTATATTTAATTTTATGAGAGGTGGCGATCTCTGTACGAGAACTCTCCAGACACCACGAAATGCATCCTGAAAAACATAAAATTATAAAGTTAAAGTACCAAAAAAAAAAAAACCAATTAAAAATGACAATAAAATTTAATCCATTACTTTTTTTTCTGTTATACAGTGTAAATCCATCAATGAACATTGTTCAATATTTAAAATACACAATTTCATTCTGACGAATTTAATTTTATGTTACACAGCAAGCATAATTTTATTAGTTTCATTAGAAAAATAAAATCAATTTTTACCTGATTTTTCCTGATTGGAAAACTTCGTAACAGTGTGTGGTTAAAGCTGATTACTTACTTAAAGCTAAACGAAGCTAATCTTGTTAACATAATTTTTATTCTTGAGCACAACTGACAACATCTGATATCAACATCTTTCATCCCTTATTTCATGTTTTTTAGTGACGTCATAATACGTTTACTTCATTCTATCCTGTCAACCGTCACGCTATCACTAACTACTTTTTATTTCATAATTATCACTGCTCATACATTTCTTTTATCTTTCTATGACCTTTTTTTCAACCTATAGACAGTACGCTCTGCTTACAAGTACATAGAATAGGTAATCACGTTTTCATAATGAAAAAAGAAATAGTCAATCTTAAACTGACAGTGTTTTTATTTTTAAAATACATTATATATAGGTTTTTTTTTTTTTTTTTACGGTAGGTAAAATCATCCAATGACAAATCCCGCCCTTGGGCGGAGCGGGAAATAGTGTCAGACTCTTACTGACTAAAAACCTACCCTGTTCCTTCCCTGCCTTGGTTCCAGGGCCCTGGTATGCATTTTCATACCTTCCCAGAGCCCCAGACTAGGCCTCGACCCTACTGGGTCACTACGGTTTGCTGACAACTCCTTGAGGCGCACGGGAACAGTGCGCGCCGTAAACGACTTGGGTTACCGGACAAACGGACAGCGAGCTACCCATTGCCCGCCGTCCGCAAGCCCGCGCCTACGGTGGCCGGAAATTTGGATCGGAATTACGGCGGCGGCTGCGGCGTGAGCGCCGTTGCCTGATACGGTCAGCCTCCTCCTTTGCTAGCATTACTGCTTCGCAGAAGGAGGCGACCGCCTGCCACTCCTCCTCGCTCCGGAGCATGGCTTGAACCAAGCCCCGGCGCGAGAGATCGCCGCCGATCACCCCCACGAGGACACGGCGATGCTCTTCCCAGGCGGGGCACACCTCTACCGTGTGCTCCACCGTGTCCACCGGGCGTTCCGCACAGTGACGACACCCGGGCGTCACCTCCGCACGGATCTTGTACAGGTACGGCCCGAACTTGCCATGTTCGGTTAGTACCTGCGCCATGCGGAAGGTTACGACGCCGTGAGGCCTTTCCAGCCACGCCTCAAAGAGGGGCCTTACCGCCTCAATCGTGGCGTGCCCAGCACAGGGTTGCGACAGTCGTTCTCGCCATTTCACCATGAGATCTCGCCGGAACTCTGTCCGCCAAGCCGCGACTTGTCGCGGCAGCGGGGATTCGCCCCGGCGTTGCATCTCCACGCGCAGATCGTGCATGCGTGCAAGGACTGTTGCCTCCAGATCCCATGGTGGCAGGCCAGCAAGGAGGCCCGCCGCTTCGCGGGATACCGTGCGGTATCCCCGAATCATCCGTATGGCCATGACCCTCTGGCAGGCGTTCAGCAGGGCCGCCGGTCGCCTTCGCAGCGTCGGCGCCCACACAGGCGCCCCGTAAAGGGCCATGGACCGAACGATGCCAGCGTAGAGCCTCCGACAGGAGGCGTCTGGACCCCCCAGGTTCGGCAGGAGCCGCTTGAGTGCAGCCGAAGTCCGATTAAGTTGGGGAGCCAAACGTCGGAAGTGCGCCTCGAAGTTCCACCGGCTGTCGAGGACGAGTCCCAGGTACTTCATCGTCGACCCGACGCCGATGTGAACTCCTCCTACCGTTAATTGGGAACCCGGTGGTGGCGCGTACCGAGGGCCGTGAAAGCACATGGCCTCGGACTTGTGCAATGCCACCTCGAGTCCCAACTGCTGGATCCTCTCCACGACTGTCGCAACCCCGCGCCTCGCTAGTTCGACCGCCGCCTGGTACGACCGTCCCCGCGCCAGGACCAGCGTGTCGTCTGCGTAGCAGACCAATATATAGGTAATATGCTGATTCGAGGGAGCTTAAATACAGCTTAAAATGCAAGAAAGCCGCTAGCGATGATATGACATATAATGCAGCGAAACGAAATACAAAGAGATGGTTTTAACTGTAGAGAGCTCTTTTTAATTTGAATTAATTCGCTCACGAGACTACCTGGAGGCCAACCATCCAGATTGACCTATAGACAATGGGCCTACTCCAGAAATGACACAAAATTGCATAGAATAGCGTGAGGGCTGGCCAAACTGTGGACAAGTTAGAGGATTGATTGATTATTCCAACGCTGCGTATTACAGTAAGTAGTTGCCATTCTAGAACCTTTCGTCCCCATTGGCCATCAGTTCTGCAAGCAATATGCTCTGCCCACTAATACAAAATATCTCAGTAATGTAAGCTAAACTAAATTATTGAAGCTTGCAGTGTACAAACGGGTTTATAGAAAAAGAAAACGAGTGATGGCCAGTGAGGCTGATTTATAAAAATTGGTATCGGATTATAAGATACAAACAAAATTAATAAATAGATTATTCACAAATATCAGCAACATTTAGTTATTATTAAAATACACATACTTTAATAAAAAATAACGAACGTCAGATTCAAAGACTTTGATACGATGAATTTATGTGAAAGAGAGATAATCTAACGGATACTTCATTGTATTTTAAATATCTATAATTTATTTATTATGCACATCTACCATACTGTAGCCTTTTAAAACAAAAATTTTGAGTGTTAGGCAATGCCTTGTTGATTTAAGTTTGCCTACTGTACATACAATTTAAATAAAATAAAATAGTCAAATACAATGATCTGATACACAAAAAATATTATACTTTTTTAACATTTTTACTAACGGGATGTCTCACAGGCTACTTAAAATAATAGTTGTTTACTGTATCTTAAATTTAGCTTTTATTTACAGAAATGGTTAGTATAAACTAACCATTTTTAACCAAATTAGGAGGATTTAAAAATTACCAAATTAAGCGTATTTTTATTTGGATAAACAAATTAGGAGTATTTTTTACTTGGATAACTAAGTAAAAATACTCCTAATTTGGTAATTTTGTATGTTATTGTTTGTATAAATTTATATATTTCTGTTAATTAAACAAAAGGAAAAAATGAATTTAATTATATATGTATATATTCAATGTCTTATCTCACTTTGTTTATTCATCTTCTTTGTCTAATGACTTAACTTGTACACAATTCACAATTGTATGTAAATACAAGCTCTTGCCACTGGCTTCGCCCGTGTGAAATTAGTACATAATTCCATGTTAAGTTATAGCCAATATCCGTTAAACTGATGTATAAGCTATATTACTTTATAGTTTCATCAAAATAAATGTCGGAACGTATCCTGCATAAAAAAATACATAATATTTTGTTTTAATATATTTTATTACAAATAAAAACTTACTTACTTTTATAACCAAAAATGTATGGTATTTTTGTAAAATAAGGCTTAAAAAAATAAAACATGTATACATGTATACATACAATCGTTGATCCGAAATACGTGTCATATACAAGAGAGGATCCACAGGTGAACACAATGGTCCTACTTGCTCCCGATCATGTCGAAATCGAATCTATTATTATGGGTCTTCGTGCTGATTCTGCCCCGGGATGGGATGGAATTAGTTCAAAACTTCTAAAATTGAGCAGACTGACTCTCGTACCCCTTGTCACGCATATATGTGATCTCTGTTTCTCTGAGGGTGTATTCCCGAAAGTTTTAAAAAGAGCGGTCGTACATCCTATCCACAAAGGAGGGGATAGAGGCAGTGTCAACAATTATAGACCGATATCAGTCCTGCCAGCTCTATCAAAGGTTTTTGAAAGAGTCCTTAACAATCGGCTTACGTCCTTTTTAGAAGATCATAACATTATTTCCAACAATCAATTTGGTTTTCGCAGAGGAAAGTCATGTGAAGATGCGATCTCGGCCCTAGTTGATGATATTGTTGAGACTCTAGATAAAAAGTCTAAGTGCTTAGGATTATTCCTAGACCTCTCCAAGGCATTTGACACTGTTTCTGTCCCCATCCTTCTAAGAAAGCTGGAGCACGTGGGAGTTAGAGGTCCTGCACTTGCAGTCTTTTCTAGCTACCTAACGGAACGAACGCAATGCGTCAAAATCGACACATGTGTTAGTAACGAGTGTGAATTGTCATATGGGGTGCCTCAAGGCTCGATCTTGGGGCCTACACTTTTCTTAGTGTACGTAAATGGCCTATGTAATTTAGAACTTCCAAATTGTTCCATTTATTCTTACGCTGATGATACAGCCCTACTTGTACATGCTGAAGATTGGGATGAAGCTCAGAAAAGAGGAGAATCTATTCTTCGCATTGTTATGTCTTGGCTGACAGCAAATAGTCTGACTCTAAATGTGGAAAAAACCAATTATATCACATTCGCATTAAAATCTTCTTCGCAACCGGATAACTCATTTTTACTTAAAGCGCATATTTGTAATGCTTACCCGAACCAATGCTCTTGTCTCTCTCTAACAAGAGCAACCAATGTTAGATACTTGGGCGTGCTGATAGACAGTCTCATCTCATGGGGTGCCCAAGTTGGGGTTTTGTCTGGCAGAGTCAGAAAACTGATCACCGTGTTTAAAAACCTGCGGTATAGTGCTGATGCGGATACCTTACGTATGGTATATTTCTCTCTTTGCCAGTCAATACTAACTTTTGGCATTACGGTCTGGGGTGGTGCTTCAAAGACATGTATGATACAACTGGAGAGGGCTCAGAGAGCTGTTCTCAAGGTCATGACTTTTAAGAACTATCAGTATAGTACCGCACTATTATACAAGGAGTGCCGAGTCTTGACTGTGAGACAACTCTTTGTGCTTGACTGCGCGTTGCGAAAACACTCTTCTCTGCAGTTGGATCAGGAGCGCTTGTCAAAACGTAGGATTTCTAACGTGTGTCCTATAGTGAGGCACAGAACCATACTCGCTAAACGTCATTTTCAAGTTCTTGGTAACCGTATTTACAACTTTATCAACAGTCATTGTAACATTTACAAACTCAATAAATATAACTGCAAATCTCAAATAATTGACTGGCCCACCCAGGACAAATGTTTGTGTGATGAGCACGTCTTTTGTTCTGTGTCTGGGTGTAATTTATCTATAATATGTATGTATTTAGAAATATATAAGTATGTTTATCAGTTGTCTAGTACCCATAACACAAGCTCTGCTTAGCTTGGGACTAGATAACGTTGTGTGATAGTTGTGGAATATTATATTATATTATATTATATTAATTAAATGGATTTTCACTCTTAGTTATGATGAAGTCGAAAAAATTATCAACTCGTAAATATCCTCTGTTTTCTCCACACTTTCCCCCGTCTCATATGACGACACACATTTCTACACTAAACATTTAACACTATACACAAATGGTTTGTCCTATAATTGTTTTTTGTTTTTTTATCTCAATCCAGTTTTTATCTTATTTCTATATAGCTAAATATTTTTAACCTTTGTTGTTTTTACTCGCAATATTAATAAAGAAACATGTGATGTAACTCCGAACTCTATTGTATTATCTTAGTCAACTTAGAGAGTCCTGATACCCATAATACAAGTTTAATCTTAGCTTGGGTATCAGTGGTGTTATTTGTGTGTTAATTTACAATTTTCTCCATGTATGTATTGCAAACCACATATGAATACTATCTGGACTGTATAATTGTAAACCTGGAAATAAAGATTTATTATTATTTTACTGGAGAATATTTTTATGTACTTGTAACTGTAATATAAAAAGAGAATTAATGTTTGGATATTTAAGAGCTTTGTGCCAGTATGTATTTGTATACAAAAATGTAAAGTATTTATTGTAAGAGTAATGTTTTGTGTTGCGAGAAATATGCACATAATAAGTGAAGTAGATACACTTTTCTACATAGTATGAAATTATTATCTATTATTTTTAAACATATATTTTTTTAAGTTGATCTACACTAGAAATAACTTCTATTTCGTGGTTGCGTTCATAAGCATGTAAACAAACATACTTAAGACACCCAGACACGAAACACCTATTTGTAAGCCATACAAATATTTGTTCCGTGCAGGAATCGAATCCGCAACATGCAGGGCAGCACCGAATCGCTCAATCACTGCGCCACTGTTGAAATTCGTATAGTACGAGTAGCTTAAATAATTACGAGTATGACTATTGCCTTTCCTTCAATCTCACACCGACAAGGTGTTTTCTATTAATAACGTAATTTACACAACTTAATGACCCCTTTTCCTTTAGAGAGAAGTCGTGAGATTTGGCTTGACCGCCTACCGGGGAGGTAGGCCTAATCTTACTTGAAGTTATTCATTGTTCAAAATGCATATTTTTGTGTAAATAATTAAGCTAAGCTTGACTATATTGGATTCAAATAAATCAAAGCATAATTTTGATTTTATTTTTATTTTTGATTACTTAATTAACTTTTAATTTAACCTAGTTTTCTTAGAAAAATATAATTTTTTCGTGATAGTTGCCGAGACCGTCTCTCCCCTAGGTGAGATTGGGTGTTCACGATCCGCTCCCATATCTAAGCCCGAACCGTTATTACAAATCGTACTCACTGTTAAATAACAAAAATTTTTAGGGTATATATTTTCTGATGAATATTAACACCTTTTCTTCTTTCTTTCTGCATCTTTTTGGCATCATATCATACACGGGTTATAATAGAAATGGAGAATCATACAGATACTACTTTTCCATATAGAAATGAACAACTTTATTGAACAGAGTCATATTAAGTTCCAAAAAAATGGACTGTTCGTATAAAGTTTATGTCAATTCATCAAATGTAGTGTGCCAGAGCCAATTTTTTTTCAGAATTTACTATTTTCTTGAAGAAAACTTTCGTCAATAAGCAAAAGTTACCTAAAAAAAATATGACCACCAATTTACATTACACCTTGTAAATGTAGGTACAAAATATATCAAAGTCCTTAGTGCGAATTTGCATTATGCTAACGCGATAGACACGTTTATGACGTACAGTGTTCTGATTGGCTCGCTCCAAGCTTTTAACCAATAAGAGAGCCACACGCGGCAAACGTTTCGAACGCGTTAAGGGCTGGCGTCTAAACAGCGCTCAGGTAACTCTCCTAATGGTTCCCTTCTTTTTTATTTATGTAACAATACTGTAGTGGACACACTGACATAGGGGGCAAACACATTGACTCGTTACGTCACCAGCAGTTAGATTCAAGACGTTCGGTCCGGTTTGCGGCCCGAAAGCAGTTGACGACTGTCAAGCCGGTCACCTGTCACCCGTGACTCGAGACAGGTATGCAAACACTACAAATAAGATTCGATCTCAACAAAGATTCCGCCAGTGAAATACCGAGTTACGTCGGTGACGAAGGTTAGTGCTGAAACACATAACCGCGTTGTGGCGCCGCGCTACTAAAATTGGCCGTGGCGCCCTCCGCTATTTTTCGCGTCGCTGCAACGCAACTTTTAGCGTTTATTTTCGTATCTTACAGGGAAAACCAGGTTCTCGAGATTTTTGAGTGTGGAGACATTTGTCTGCCATGGATCGTAATAGACTTATGCTTATTTGTTATTAAAAAGACTACTATATACTAGACTCTATTTTAAATAAACGACAAAGAAGATACTGGTTATATCCATTTAGTAAAGCTATGGTATTCGCGCCGCGGTGCATACCGCAAAATTCTGCGTTGCGGCGGGCGGTACTGCCGATTTTAGCGGCACGACACCGCAACGCAGTTATGTGTTTCAGCCCTTAGGGACGTGGGAGATCTGTCACAATAATCTGTGATGATTATTGAAAGTTACCACTAAAGACGGTTGCACGTGACCGGGCTGAAGAAATCCCTAAATGTCATCCATCTTGTTATTGTATCCTGTTATGTGATTGTTTTTTCTTTGTTCGCCTTGAATTATACTTGATACTTATTATTTCAATGTGAAGTTTTTAAAAATTTGTTTTTCTTTTGTTTTTCAATCTTTCTTCAACAGTATCATACAACATAAACATTATTGCATTAATCTTCCGCTGTGCATGTATTATGTATATGTATGAAATATGTTCATGTACCAATAAATACTTTTAATTGGTCCAAAGGACTTTAAACTGAAATAACTAGTAACACTGATTTATGTTAATTTTTGTTTGACCTATATTTACGTATTACTTAGTTTGGGCGGTAATCATGATCTTTTTATCATAATTTTACAATATCACTAATAGAATTTATTAATTTACTAATTGCGATCACCATCTATTTATTCGGTAATTATGAGCATCAAATAATCCCATTATATTATTGCCTAGGGCTGTATTTCTCGGTTTTTCTAAAAAAGGTATTTTCAATTTGCTATGACTTTTTCTGAACTGGTTTATTTCGTGCAACAATTTAAAATGCGTCTCGTTTGATGCTTGGTCAGGTTGTCGCTCGGATGGCTGCTCGGGTTGTCCCTCGTTATCTGATTCGAGTTTCGGTGTATGATTCTGCTCATGATGATTTTGCTGAGGTTTCTGCTCGGGTTGTGGCTCAGGCTCCAACACAGGTTGCCACTTGCGTGGCCACTCGTGTGATTCCTCCTGTTGTGGCTTATGTTGTTGCTTGTGTTGTTGCTCGAGTTGTTGCTTTTGTTGTTGCTCGAGTTGTTGTTTTTGTTGTTGCTCGAGTTGTTGCTTTTGTTGTTGCTCATTCTGCTGTTTGAGGTTTCGATCAGGTTCCCACTCGAGTTTTCGCTTGAGCTCTTGAGTAAGTTCAAATTTTCGAGTAGGCTTCCGCTCAAGGTGCCACTCAACCCGTCGCATTGTTGGCCACGCAGTCACTTGCTCAGGTTGCCAGTTAATTTGTCGTTCAGGTAGCCATTCAGTTTTTGGTTGTGGTTGTGCCACTTTTGTAGCAACAGTTGTCGTTTTGAGTTCTGTAATATAAAAATATAAGGAAATGTTTAAATCACCGACTTACCTTGCGCAAGCGTGGTAAAAAAAATTTGCATCTTCAGTATATTGAGGACCATTTCTATACAGTGGAACAAGCAAAAGCTAGTTTTATTATTGTACGGTAACATAAAACGTCACCTTATTTTAAGATATGATTAATGTCAAGTAAAGCATTAATTTTTTTTTTACTTTAAAAAAAATGTGAGTACGTGGAAATCTTCATGGATTTCCTCCATGCTGTAATGGGTTGAGATGTCTGTCAGACTCGTACTGACTAAAACCACCCCAGCGTGCTTTTGCACACTTCTTTACGGAGCTGTGTGACTTCTGCTGCCCTAGACTAGTGCAGTGATAACCCTATTAGTCAAAGAGAGACACAAATGGAGCACGACGCACCAGTCTTGGGTAGGTTTGGTTATGGCGCTAACTGGCAGTAAGCTTGTCTACTTTTACGCGAGAATTAAATGACTGGCCTGTTGGTCTAATAATTAGTGGCTTTGCCCCTCTTGCTAAGTAACGACCGTTTTGTTTCGATTATATTGCGTCGAACGCCTCGAGTTGGCCACGCTCCCAATTCCTTTGTTCTGAAGTCATCTCGATGTTCAGACACGTGGTCAGAACAAAAGAATCGAAGGCGTGGCTGACTCAAAGCGTTTGACGAAGAGAATCGAAACGAAACGGTCGTAGCTGGGCTGGGGAAGCTGAGTGCTACGCTGGAGAACAAATGTTTGTGTGATGAGCATGATCATTTGTTCTGTGCCTGGGTGTAATTTATCTATAATGTGTATATATTTAGAAACATATAAGTATGTTTGTCAGTTGTCTAGTAGTCATACCACAAGCTCTGCTTAGTTTGGGACGAGATGGCGTGATGTGAAAGCTGTGGAGAAATTATTATATTATATACGATTGCCAAAATCTAGGTGCACTATAGGTACACATTGTTCTAATGCTTCCATGAATATTGACGCAGTATAACAATACTTACCGAAACACATCCTAAAATAACATTCAAAGCAAAATAAAATTCAGTGATATTTTCGGTTTATTATTGCAGTGTTTTTAACTATAGGTTCGCAGTTATACTTTAGCTAAGAAGTTATTAAGAGAAAAAGATTAAGAAAAAAACAAACACTGATCTCATGTGTTAAAAGAAGTTCTGCGAGAACGAACTGTCCTAAATCGGAAGCCGATGATGAATTAATGTATACCGTAATTATTATAAGTATTTCCTGGTCATTCAATTTTAATTTTTAATGTAGTTCTAAAAGCAAATTGATTAAAAAATAAAGGACACAACCCATGGTCCATATTTTTTGGACAAACGAGAATGAAACTTTTGCCATATATTGCTGTCATATTTTTTTTCTTTTCACCAAAAGTGAAACCTGGGCTATGTCTTAAAATACTGTATAAGAAATCAACATCAAAAAGAATTATGCCTACCATCCGAAACCAAAACAAGTTATAGACTATTTAGTAGACTGCTATAGTGTTTTTTATCAGTCGTTATTTTTTATTTTGGTTTCGGTATTTATGGTGTGTACGCATCAAATAGTGTCAATCACTTTAGCAATACTAACGCGTATCTTTTCTATTCGTTTATCGCTTATTTTTTACTAGTTTTAGTGATGAAAAACTGCGAGTTTGAAAAATATATTAAAAAAAAAAATTGTGGCGCCGTACACTAATTACTTAAGCGGGATATGTCTAAAATAATTATGTTAAATGCGGATACCCTGGCGCTGGGTAGACTGGTTTGAATATGTATAATGTGGACTGTATTTTGGAGCGGTGTGAGAATGCGTTAGGTAGGTACGTGACTTACGAACGCAGCTCTTGGACGACGAAAGTAGGTTCATGACTGATTAGGAAAGTTGGCTTAGGATAACATTAATTACAATCCAGATAAAAATTTAATTCTTAATGAAATGCGCAAATAACGCGCACTAACCTTGGTCTTGTCCGTCGAAGTGATGGTCGTTCAAGCTAACTTGAATCTATTTTATAAATATGAGCCTCAAAATATTACGTATTACACTAGCAATACTTCTACACGTATCTTTGTTCGGTTACGGTTTATAGACCTATTTTTTTTTTATTTGCTATTGATTTCTTGTGTTATCCTCTAACATGTAGGTAACCTAGGTTTCATTGAAAAAAAAAAAAGTAAATCATGCCAAATATTTGCATTGGCATGTAAGAAATACGAAAGTAAAAAAGAAATACGATATTATTTGGACTTTGATCCCATGAATGATCTCCTTAATTAAATCAACTAATTCACAATAATTAAGTAATTTCCCTGTATAAAACCTGTATTCGTATGTGTTATTGCATAACGTTAACTTGCAGTAAATGTATGTTTATGAAAACATGAGAAAGTTAACGTCATGTTGACATCATGGCACAAGTATGCATTCATATACAAGAAACATTATGAAAACATTGAAATTCACCTCTTGGCTGTCATAAGGAAAAAAAACTATTGTAAATGAATGACTGATAAAATAAAAATAACAATTACAATTGAAACGTTTAATACTTAACTTTATACTAGGAGTACTATTTCAATCATCACTCAAGTCCACGCCATAATCTGTCTACGAAAATCTATTTTAAGTTTTTTTTTCGAAGGGTGCAAAGTAAAGAAAATAATCTATAATATGACTTTTTTAAATTAATATAAACTAGTGCTTGACTGCAATCCCACCTGATGTTAAGCAGTGATGCAATCGTTGATACTGAGGCGCACTAGTTTATTCAGAGCCTATTCACTCTAGCCTTGAAGACTTTCTGATAGTTACAGTAATTTACTAAAAAAACATATTCTACCAGGTCCACGTTCAGGCCACGGCCCGGAATGAGAAGGATGTGGTCTCCTCCTTCTGGACTTTACAAATCGTCTGTCAAGTGTTAAAAATGCAGTAATAAGTGGTTTTCTTTTCAATAATATTTTTGAAAAACCTTACTCAGCAACTGCTTATTGTTCACTTATTTAATTTTTTTACTTAGCACCCGTCGTTTTTATGAATCAATAAATTTATAATCTTTGCGGCCTAATTGATCTATGCGTAGGTACAAATTGAGGCCTTTTGTTTTCCATGGTAAATCATCAATAGACTCCTACTCTGGGTTGAGTAAGAAGGAGTGTATTACCGTATTTATAAACAAATAAATCTAATTACTTGAGTGAAAGTAACTACTTAAGTAACAATTTGTATTCTATAGTTAGAAAAATTGAAATTTTTAATTTAGATTTTGTTTAATTGAGAGCAGTGGTGGCCGAGTGGTAACGGGCCCGACGTACGAGTTGTAGGTAACGGGTTCAAACTTGGCCAGGCGCATTGATTTGTGCAATTTATTTCATCACCACTGCTCTCACAATGGTGAAGGAAAACATCGTGAGGAAACCGGCATATCCTAGAACCAAAAATTCGAAGACGTGAGACATCCACCAACCCGCACTGGGCCCGCGTGATGGATTACGGCCCGTTCTCTCTCTTAGAGAGGAGGCCTGAGTCCCAGCAGTGGAAACTGAGCCAGCAGTGGTGCTTAAATAAACTACACAAAGAAAAGCACCTAGCTATTGAACCCGAAACCTACAACTTGTAAGTCGGAGCCCGTTACTATTGTCACCAGTGTAACCACTGGTCTACAAAATAAGATAAAATTTAAAAAAAAAATGCTAACTGTCATATTTATTATACTTACAGACTGTTCAAGTTCAGCAGAATCTATGTATAAATTTAAAAAAAAAAACAAATTACTAGAAAAATTGACTTTACGCGGGTCAAAATATCATAATAATGACAGGACCTGAAGTCCGGTTACTCTCGTAGTGCATACAAAAAAGAAGAGATGGACAAAAACATTATGCTTGCAAATATATGAAGCATTTTACTGATTTATATCAAAGCATTTTAACAGTAACTTGTATGATATTAATCTGATAAAAAATTAGAATGATGGCTAAATATAAACGTTGCGGTTTTTAATCGAAAATAAAAATAATTTTTGGAGGCGTTTGTGTAATTTTTTCCAATTGTACTATATCAGCTACGTTATACGCTAGCTGCGTTATCTATTCAGTAGTTGTCCTGAAGAATAACAAATATTGTTTTGATATTCTATTCGGCGTTTTGTTCAGTTGCAGTTTTTTTTTTATTTCGTGGAAATCATCTAATGACTTTTTCCTGTCTACAGTGGAGTTAGATGGACAGTAGTGAACTAAGTCAATCCGAAGATCAGTTCAAAGTAACCTGTTTTAAAAAACAGTAAATTCCCAGGTAAATATTTAATACTGTGATATTTCAAATGACACATACCACAACTTGGTACAGCGCCTGGTCCAAAACGCCCATTGTCCTTTCATGTTTAATTTTATTGGTAGGTATGGTTGCGTTGTATCACAAACTGACATATTTTTGTGCAAGTTACAGGACCTTTTTTTGTATTTTTAGCTTAATGCTTTTGTATTTTTAAAACACAATTATGTTATACTTACTGGCATTCGTAGACTTATCTATAAATAAATAATAGAAAAAGTCAATTTTGTTCAACAGGCCACACGTCATTGGTCAGAAACCAGTATAGACTGGTCTCGAATTTTTTATTAAAATTTATTTCATATTAAACAAAATTTCATATTATGTTATAAATACTTGGGTCCTATTTTTGTCAGCGGAGTTTAATATAAGGCACTCAATTCCAGTGGTGCTATTCTCTAAGAAAACGCAGCGCTGTTCGACGTTGCCGCAACGTCGAACAACCAAATAGGATACATTGGATTGTCAACCTAATGGTCCTACACATTGGATTCTTAATTCAGTGTATCTTGTATGTTCGACGTTGCGGCAACGTCGAACAGCGCTGCGTTTTCTTAAAGAATAGCATCACAGGTGGTTATAAAAAAAAATAACCACAAAGGCTAAGGAGAATTCGTCTTCTACCCTGCTTTTGTCTTTCACACACATTGATTATAAGTAATATAACATGTTTAATTTTTCGGTTAACGGTAAACATTGATAAATATATACCAAAATCTATTTATTCTACACATCGCCGTTGGACCAGCAGATAATGTGTACTATTCCTAGTCATTGAATACATTACTATGGACCATGGACAATATTAATAACAATTCATACATTACCTGGACGCCTTAGGTATTTTATACATTCCCTAAGTATCGTATAGAATACCTCAATTATACAGATTGCCGGTAACATATTACGTCCTCTCTTTTAAATATGTAAAAGAAAGTCGTGTTAGTTACACTATTTATAACTCAAGAACGGCTGAACCGATTTGGCTGAAAATTGGTGAGAAAGTACCTTAGAAACAGGAAAAGGACATAGGGTATTTTTTATCCCGTTAAAAAAAATAAAAAATAAAAACCTGCTCATTTATTGGTATAGGATAGAGAGTAGGGTAGAGTAGGGTAGGGTAGGGTAGAGTAGGGTAGAGTAAAGTAGAGTAGAGTAGAGTAGGGTAGAGTAGGGTAGAGTAGGGTAGAGTAGGGTAGAGTAGGGTAGAGTAGGGTAGAGTAGGGTAGAGTAGGGTAGAGTAGGGTAGAGTAGGGTAGAGTAGGGTAGAGTAGGGTAGAGTAGGGTAGAGTAGGGTAGAGTAGGGTAGAGTAGGGTAGAGTAGGGTAGAGTAGGGTAGAGTAGGGTAGAGTAGGGTAGAGTAGGGTAGAGTAGGGTAGAGTAGGGTAGAGTAGGGTAGAGTAGGGTAGAATAGGGTAGAGTAGGGTAGAGTAGGGCAGAGCGGGAGCGAAGCCGCAGGCAAAAGCTAGTATGTATATAAAAGAAGAAATTGGCTAACTAACATAATGAAGTGAGTGTTATTGATTTGCCATAGACACTTCATTGTTAATTGATTTTGAAAAAATCAATCTCATGCTCTTAACTCGATTAAATAACATTACATCACGACTGTATTCCTCGAAGGGATATGTGAACCTATATTACACCCAAATGTTCAGTTTTTTTTATTGAAATCATACTTTTACCGACTTAAAACCGCCTGTGCTCCTTTAATTGCCCTATGTAATGCCATAAATTATATAATTTCATATGCGAAATTCAAAACAAGAATATTGGCTTTCCTGCACGCCAGGGACATAATAGTCGAGTCCATTCTTTTATACCTACTTAGGCCGTTTTTACGGAGATGCGGCGCGTTTAGCGGCACGTTGGGCGTTTCCTCGTATATTGCAGCAGCGGGCCGCGTCATCGCTCGCGCAAAGCGAGAGGCGAGGCGTGGCTGGAAAGACCTCACGGCGTCCTCACCTTCAGCGTTACGCAAGTTCTTACCGAACATGGTAAATTCGAGGAGTACTTGTACCGGTTTCGTGCGGAAGTGACGCCCAGGAGGACATGGTGGAGCAAACGTTAGAGGTGTGCCCCACCTGAACAGAGCAACGCCGTGTCCTTGTGGGGGCGGTCGGCGGCAGTGATCTCTCGCGCCGGGCCGCGGTACGGGCCATGGTCCGGAGCGAGGAGGAGTGGCAGGCGGTCGCCTCCTTCTACGAAGCAGTAATGCTAGTAGAAGAGGAGGCCGACCGCATCAGGCAACGATGCTCACGCCCCAGTCGCCACCGGGATTCCGATCTTGATTTCCGGCCAACATAGGCGCGGGCTTGCGGACGGCGAGCAATGGATAGCTCGCTGTTCGACCGTCCAGTAACTGTCTGGACCGAGCCCTGTTCCCACGCGCCTCAAGAAGTTGTCAGCAAACTGTTGGGGCCCAGCAGAGTCAAGCCTACTCTGAGGCCTTGGGTAAATGTGAAAGTGTACACCAGGGCCCTGGTACGAAGGCAATGATGGAACGGGGTGGGTTTTTTGTCAGTAAAAGTATGACACTAAAAAAAACATTCCGGCTTCAGCATCAGATAGTTATGATCCATCGACTACATGTATCAACAAGGCAAATTTACTTGTTACGACAGTTCTGCTATGACTCCGGTGTTGCATTGTGTGTGCCTGGGTGTGGTACTCTCGGAGCATGTTTTAAATATGAAAGGAAATACTTACTTCCTCCAGGGCCAATCCGAATTATTTTGACGGGCCGTTTGATGGCGTCCTCCATAGACCCCCACGCTATACTGAAGGCTCTCTGAAAGGATTTAAACTATAGAATTAGCAAATAGGTCGTATGCAATTTAAAGTGCTCTTCAGAGGTCCTACAGGTCGATTTGACGACCTAAATTGATTGTTAAAGAGATAGAGCTATATAGAGTGACTGGTAATTAGTGAACGATACTTAAACACGTGATTGTAGTCATGATAACTTGAAATGTTTAAGTATCGTTCTATAATTACCAGTCACCCTACATAGGGTGTATAGCTCCGTCTCTCTTGCTCGCTCTTATAATATTTTATCACAGCATCGTAAGGATCCTGTTAAAAAGAACGAATAAAATTGCATACACCGTAAAATATCAATCATAATTACGCCGATTATATAGAAGGAACTGATGATGTCGAGTTGTAGTGCTTATACCAACAAAAAACTAATTAAAAATCCCATATTCACACTTACCTTTTAGTATCACTTTTATATATAAAGCCCATTAAATATAAACTGCCTTAAAAACACACACACATATGATAAAACCATTATGACACTACTAATATATTATAAACCGTTAAATTTTGGTCGTATTAATCCCGTGGAGGGTCGATTCGGTACATGAAACACTAAACTTTTTTCTAAAACTCGAGTTAATATACTCATGTACGAAATTAATTTCTTTAAGTAAACGAGTCAATGACCTTGTAGGTAGTTGGTTGGCCTCGCTCAGTTGATGTAGGTATACTTGAAGAACTTAATTTCGTATATGTGAAAATTGTTCGAGTTTTTAAAAAAAGTACATTATTTTTTAAGTTTCTCTTTACAAATCGATAATGTTTCATGTACCGAATCGACCATCCGCAGGATTAAAACGACTAAAATTTAACGGTTTATATTTTTAAGATAGACTTTCCGTAAAAAAAAAATCTTCAAAAAAAATGGGACCGACATCTTAAAAACTTATAACACCACTAGTTACTACAATTTTTTTTTAAGAACATCTTTTTAAAATTCAAAAGATGGTCTTAAAAAAATGGTTTCCCTGATACTGAAAATAAATCATAAAGCGATATAATACTACTAATATATCCGAGTATAATTCGGTCGTCTTTTTACATAAAAAGACGATCTTCAAAAAAATTTTGACTGCTTATTAACTACTATAAGCTAAGTTCCATGGCTTACAATATTTCCAATACAGACTAAAAAAAATCTATTAATTAAGTTTTTTATTCAAAAAAATACCCACAGCATAAAAATCCCCACACCAATCACCAAATTCAAATACTGTATCGACAAGTCATCGAAATATAGACAGCATAACGTTCATTTTATGGAATGGTTACGTAGTAACCATAATTATATTAGTACGCAACGACCGACAACTACCTACAGGTCATTGACTCACTCAGCTGATATTTACGTAAAGAAATTATTTTCGTACATGCGTATATTATTTCCAATTTCAGAAAAAAAATACTATAATTTTTTAATTTTATCTTTAAAAATCGAAAGTGTTTAAGACCTCCGTCAAACCTCCACAGGATTAAAACGTTAAAAATTTAGCCGTCAATATATTGCCAAAGTGACGAACATATTGAAGGTTTGAGCAACTATATCTTGTTTGATAAATACAATGTAAAACAATTGCTTATTCTCAAAAAAAAAAAAAAAACAAATTAACTTGAGTATAACCAAAGACCACGATAATCGAAAAATAACGATGAATTTAGTGATATAAACTAGTGAAAATTGGAAGCAAATGACAAACACACTATTTAATTTCTATTTCCATCACCGTTTTATTAACGAAAAGAAAAGATTTTCTAGTTCCATGCAGATTATCCCAGAGTTCTATATTTAAAATTTCTGTACTAAAACCGTTCGGTATATTTTTGGTAAAGCATGCATGCATTACACTATTTGCTATAAAATTATTAGTTGAATAAAATAAAGAAATGTGTTACTACAATAATTATTATGAGTTTATACTCTACGGTGTACGGTATAAACTCCAGTTTGTTATTTAAATATTTCACAGACAAATAATTGTGTTAGGTTCAACTTACTACCCCTTCTTATGACAACACAGAGACTGGAGGGCTTACCGAAATCTCCATGGGCAGGTTACTTAAAAATTCCACAAAGGTCCCATAACTGTGGTCCATGAAACACACTAGTATCACAACAGATATAGCGAACAGAGACCTCATTTCACTGTTTGTCACCCATAGACACTATTCACTTCGGCGACTCGACGAACAATGGTATCCGCTTCGTCCTTGCAAGTTAAAACAGCATAACTTCTCTGCTATTTGTATTTGAAATCTAAACACTATTATTGGTTACACACGTGCGTGTCCTAATGTTTTGGTATTGGAAGATAAACAAAGATACGTTCGACTGTTTATTCCAATCTGTCTTATATCAAATGTTTTGCCTAACCGGATGGGAAAGACATATTCTTTCCCATAGAATAGAAAAGATTTTTTTTTAATAGGGACATACACAGCAGGTTATAGGACTCAACAAATAAGTTGAACTATTTTCTATGGTTACACGCAGCCTCCCACCTCGATTGAGACCTTAAAATCGGTTTTAGTCATCTAAAACTAATCGGTTATATTTTCCGGCTGGTCAGAGCGCATTCAAGGTTGACCGCCATGATGGTTCAACATATGTTAGGCTATTTTTATTATCATGAGGATTTCATCACGCATACGGATTTGCTCCGCATGAGTATGTCCTTTTCATAATAGTACATTATGATATAAGTGTGTAATGTAGGAGGTTACCGTCGAGGCGGTATTAAGACCTTCGCGAAGGTCTTAAGAGAGCCAAGAACGGTAACCACTCATTACTCACGTGTATCATACGACGTTTTTCAATACACTTGTGAAGAAAAATAATTTAGCTAACTAATATTATTAAGGTAAAACTTGTAAAATTTTTCATAACATGGCGGTAAAAAATTAAATCTGTTTTTATAAAGACGGCTATTATAGTCTTTTGATCATATTGCCAAGTCGTCGTTTGTTTTCTTGTGTAAAAAGTTTTTACGTTAATGTCATTCGTAGTGACAATAGAATATGGATGTAACATTTTATAATGTTTTTGTAGTATTTAATTTTATTTAATTAATACAGCCCATGTACATCACTCGAAAAAAATCACGCCAAAAACCGCGCGCATCTTAAAATGACGGCCATAGACCAGTTTTTTTTTTCGTATTTAAAATTTTGAATCGCAAACAAAAAGGTTATAGCTACATTATAGCATTAGTGCGTAATGGTAATGAAAATGTCACAGCTTGGTAACAGGTGCCATTATAAACCTAAGTGTAGTGCAATAAGAGCCACTTTCTGAGCAAGTGTAGTGAAAAAGTATTTATTGCGCGGTGTTGGGCAATTCCGCATGCGTGATGAAATCCGCATGTTAATAACAACACCCTGACGAGGATTATAACTGAATTTCGGGTCTCAATAGAAATGGGGGGTTGCGTGTAACTATAGCAAATGGTTCAATTTATTTGCCATGTACTATACCTTGTATTTTCAACGGCAAACCATCAAGTGACTTCTCCTACTCTAGATGGAGTGAGAAAGAGGGTGTCAGATTTTTACTGACTTGTGTTCAAACTCATTTGTGTTCCTTCAGTATTCTTTTGCGTTCCAAGGCTATATGGTTACAAGGCTAATGTTCAATAATTTATTATATTTAACATTTTTATACCAAAACATTTGAACGACGATGACGGTTAGACATAATATTATTCATTCATCATCATCATTATTCAATCCAAGTGTCGCCATAATGAACGATCCTCTGCGTCTCGCATCCATCGAATTCCCGTATCCTTTACCACCTGGTGGTCCCAAAACGAGGACTGATGACCTCATCAGTCCACGTTTTGGGAGGCTTTCCAACGCTGTGTCTTCCAGCACGAGGTCGCACCTCCAGAACATTTCGTCCCCATCGACCCTTTCATGTTCTGCTCCCTGCCCACTGCCACTTAAGTTAGGCAATTCTTCGGGCTATAACGATAGCCTTCATTTCATAAATATTAGAATCTTTACCTAATTTAACATACAAATATTTCTACCTTTTTTTTTTCAATCCTTGTTTATGAGTGAGAGCAAAAGACTTGTTGATTGGTCAACGAAATTTAAATTAAGGGTTATACATGATTATAAATAGTCTATAGGCATAATAATAATCATATAATCATGTAGCTTTTCCCAACTAGCTAAAAAAATATTTGATGTTTGTTGGCCTGAAATACTGATCACTAACCTAGATCCGGCAGGTCTCAGTACTACATTATACACTAAACTTTTTATTACACTTGTACACTTTACATTAGTGTACATTACAGCTAGAATTAAGTTTTTCGCGATTTTAATTATTGCGTATTATAATTTTACTTAAATTTTTTTTTTTATTAATATTATTTATTATTATAAAAAACACACAGGAACATATAAAACGTATTGGTATAGGATCACGTAGACATACAAACGTAAGATTTGACAATCCCACATGATTTAGAGGTTCTCATAATAACGACCCCTTTTTCCTTTTGTCTTTTTCAAGGAAAAAAAGGAGAGGTTTTTCATACACTCTCATTTTTCTCCCGAATCGAGATGAGGAAAAGGAACGAAACGCCAAAAATCTTTCATGTCACTGTGACATTGTATCTGATTTTATTGCCAAGATATGTTACAAGGAAGTATCATGGAAATACTACGTTGTGATTTCTGAAATATGGTTGAATAGATAGATATGAATACATAGAAATCACCTTATTTTTATGACTACTAGCAGCTCGCGGCTTTGCCCGCGTGAAAGTAGAAAATTATCCCAAGAAATCATTTATACTATGATTTTTTATTAGATGAAGTAAAGTGACAGCAGTGGACAATGCCCAACTGTCAAATAACAATGCCCAACTGTCAAACAATCATTGTTATATCTGTCACTTTACTTCATCTAATAAAAAATCATAGTATAGACAATTCTTCTCTGGATGTCTTCCTTTCTTAATAGGCAATTTGAAAGCATGAAAAATAAGTTCATATTTATTGCCATCCGCATAGATTACCTATAGGTTTTAAAACCGATTCGTACGTTTTTTTTTTATAAATATTCTATAATTATTTAATATATTGATTAAATAATTATAGAATATTTATAAAAAAAAAAACACTAAATAAACTTTATTTTATTTTACCAAGCGCCATGTTTTTGAAAACGGTTGCTGTTGACTGAATCTATTTAAAAATCACAAGACTAAAAATTGTAGTATGTCTGTATTTGAAAACGATATCGCTATTGGCTAAATCTATTTAAACGTCAGAAGGCCGTAAATATGTATTTCATTTGTCAAATATTACATTTTGGCGGCTTATTTGAATAATATAACTCAATTTACTATTTTTTATGTATATATATTTACAAGAATTGAAATAAAACACTTTTTCTTGACTCTATACACAATACTTAATAATATGAAATGGATTCCAAAAATCAGTCAAATAGCCTATTGACATAATATTAGTATATTATATTGGTATTTATAAGTATAATTTATATAGGTTTATAGATATAGATCTACCCTCGAATGTGATCTCTCAAGGGTTTGTTGGGAGAAAACTCATTGTTAAGCCTTTGTACAAATAATTGGACAAATTTATAGTATATTGTAGTAAATTTTTGGTGCTTATTATGACAGCCCCATATCATGTTCTGAGAATCCAGTCCAATCATAGTTGCCTGGAAGAGATCGCGGAATGCGGTAAAGCCGCCAATCGTTTGTATTTTAAACATACGTTTTATTTGATACATTTCTTATAAGTGCCAACAATAATAAATAAAAAATAAACTGCCGTGGAAACATTGTAAAGCTGATTATTATGGAAGAAGCTACTGGTAAAGGTAGTTCCTAATGAATTCTAAGTACCTATGTTATTATAAAATGGATGATACTTGTTGGCGACGAGTGCAATTAAGTGACAGTGATTAAGAGAGACTAAAGTGATTAGAGTGATTTTAAAAAAGTAAAGTGATAATTAATAGAGCTCGTAGGGACTCGGACACGCAATTAGTGTATGTGATTTACCGTAAGTACTTCGCAGGTAGCCTAAATTTGTGAATATTAGCTAATTACTTGTCTTAATTAAGTAAATACTTATATGTTTAATTAGGCTAGCTTATTAGACGCACTGACCAATAAGAATTGTAATTGAATTCTAATTAGATTCGTTCTTATAGCCTTTTCAAATATTTTTGTAACAATGACTTTGTTCATGGACAAATGTAAATTCAAACTTATCTTCTTATCTGATAACATAAGCAGTACAAATTATATATTTTAAGATAGCTCGAGACCTCTAGAAGCGATTTAAAGTAAAATCCAGGTGCAATATTGTAATTAGTGATAAGAAACATTGTAAAAACTGTGTAACCGAAAGTAAAAACTATTGTTCAAAGTCCTGTAAAAATCATGGTTCTCGTTAAGGTAAAGTTTGGTAGTACAATAGTAAACCGGTTTTTTCGGTCGTCGTCGTCTCCGGTCCTGAAAGTTTCTCCTTATTTGTGAAGCAAGAATAAACAAGACTGATCAAGATTGCTGGTTTTTATTGGAATCCCCTACAAAATATTGGTCCTTCGAGAGCCGGATTCAAGAAACCGAAGCCTGAAATCTGAAGAGGATCACAGTTCATCATAGAAAATCGTGAAGAACGCAAGGTTTATTCTACGAAAGGCGATTCACAAGCTTCGTCCGTCATATCAACGTGAAGGAACTCCGTTCAACGTGAAAAGAACTACGTGTCGAAGTACTCGAAGCTCAAGAGCAACGTCAAGAATATTTGGTTCGGTGGGTCGACCCTGCCACTACTTGCACCCACCCAAGAAGTACTTAAGCGACGTTGCACCTTGGAAGCCGGGAGCCGTCTACTTGAAGAAAGAATACTGAAGACATCTTGAAGACCCAGTAGCAGCCTAGGTTCAAGATTTGGATTCAAGTAGAAGCTTTTCGAAGACTTCGACTAGGAAGATCACTTGAAGAAGAATTCGATGCTCAAGACTAACGTCGGGAACGTTTGATTCGGTGGTTCGACCGTGTCACTACTTGCGCCCACCTGAGAAGTACTTAAGCGACGTTACATCTTGGAAGCTGGAAGTTTTCTACTTGAAGAAGGAACATTGAAGACATCTTGAAGATTCCATAGCAGACTAGGACTACGGGAATTGAACTTCAAGACTTTGGACTTCAAGTAGAGGCTTTTCGAAGACTTCAACGAAGTTTATGCTGAGAAGATAGCAAGCACTAGGAAGATTGAGTGTGTTGCCCTTCTTGAAGCCCAGATATGATGACGAGAAGCCGGAAGGGAGATAGTTCAAGATCAGTGACCGAGGAAGAGACCAGTGGTGGCGACACTACGACTACAGGAACGACATCGGGTACTACATCTGAAACAGTTACTGAAGATACCACGACTGCTGAAGAAACGACTGTAGTTGAAGAAGCTGACGTCACACTCATCGAAAGTAAAGGAAACAAGAAGAAGGCAACAAGATCCAACTCCAACAAGAACAGTAAGAAGAAAGAATTGGAAGCTAGGTTGGAACTTGAGAAGCTACAGTTGGAGGAGATCCGATTGAAGACGAAGCTGGCCAACACCAGATTGGAGCTGGCGCGCGTTGAAGATGACTCGGACCACAGCGAAGAGGAAGATGCTGAAGCTGAAGCGGCCGCAGCTAAGGCAACTGCGGCATGGGTGTCGAAGACGAAGAGTGTGGAGCGCAACGAGGGGGAGCCAAGCAACATCGACCTGCACACCTCGGGAACCGCACCAGCCACATCCAGTCCCACCAACCAGCTGGCTGAAGCTATCATGGAAGCAGTGAAGTCCGCAGCAGAGAACAAGGCGTCATCAATCATGCAGCGCGCACCAAAATACGTCAGCGAGTTACATCAATTCGACGGAGACCCTCGAGATTGGATGGCTTTCAAGGCTACATATGAAGACACGCAAGCTCTCTTCAGCGATATAGAAAATATGGGAAGGCTAAGAAGAGCCATCAGGGGCAAGGCCAAGGAAGCAGTCAAGTCGCTACTCTTCACTCAAGTAGATCCAAGAGAAGTTATGACAGCTTTGGAACGCCGCTTTGGAAGACCTACCTACCTGATTCGAAGCGAAATAGAAAACATAGAGAAGCTTCCCGCCATGTCTGAAGATGCAAGAGAGTTGGTGCGTTATGCCGGGGCAGTATCCAACACCGTCAGCGTGGTGAAGCAAATGAAGAAACAAAGTTACCTACACTCCAGTGACATCTCGAACAGAATTATAGAGAAGATGTGTACTCTAGTACGTTTCAAGTGGTTCGAGTACCGTGCTACCAAAGAAGACGAAGATGAACCAGTGCTACTCAGCCTCATGCACTTCTTCAACAAGATGGTGGACCAATTCGAGATGCATGAATTTATGGGATCCAAAGTGAAGAGAGAAGGCATGAACACTAGATCAAGACCCACCGGTTCTCGAGGCGTGCACACAGCTCGGGCTACGAGGAACTCTGATGAAGAAGGATACACATCGGACGAAGAGGAAGATCGAGAGGGAGAACAGAACTTGAAATCGAAGACAGCTACGGTGTGCTCCTGCAAAGAAGATAGCAAGTCAGAACATAGTACGAAGATCACCTGCCCACAATGCAAGGGTGAACACACGCTCCTGAAATGCAAGAAGTTCAACGAAGCATCAATTCAGGAAAAATGGGAACAAGCCAAGAAGACTGGGACTTGTTTCAAATGCCTAGAAAGAAGACATCGAGGATTCAACTGCAAAGCGAAGCCATGCGGAAAGTGCAAGAAGGGACATCACCTGCTGTTGCATTATGAAGAAGCAACGAAGCCAAAGGCCCAAGAAGACTCTGCACGAACGATAGCTTCAACGATCAACGCTGCTCGTACAATTTCAAGAGCATACTTGAAGATAATTCCTGTGGAACTGATAGGACCGGAGACGAACGCCTGCGTCTATGCATTACTAGACGAAGGCTCAACAGTAACTCTAATAGAAGACGACATAGTCACGAAGATTGGAGCACAAGGGCCGGAGGAAGACTTACGAATAGAAGGCGTAGGTGGTCACCGGATGAATCAGAAGTCCAAGAAGATAAACGTGAAGATCCGCGGGATGTACGGGCGAAGCACCGAGAAGCTGACCGGCTATTCAGTGAAGAATCTGCATTTGACACCTCAAGAAGTTAACGAAAACGACCTGATGGGATGCGAGCACCTGAAGGAAATAGAAGATCAATTGAAGTATCCCAATGCAAAGCCAACGGTGCTCATAGGACAAGACAACTGGCATCTGATCGTTTCCCAAGAAGTGAAGCATGGCGACCGCAGCAAACCAGTCGCATCAAGAACCCAACTAGGATGGGTACTACATGGAACCCGATCGAGCAGCAACACCCCAGTGAAGATGGTGAACCATATCGTGACACAGCCTAGAGCCAAAGACGACCACCTGGAGAAGTTGATCAAGGATCATTTCGACATTGAGGCACTAGGAATTGCAGCTAAGAAGCCATCGAATGACATCGATCAGCGAGCCCTCGAGGTCCTGGACTCCACTACGAAGAGGCTCTCCAACGGAAGGTTCAGCACGGGGCTCATCTGGAAGACAAAGAACGAGAGCTTACCTGAAAGCAAGACAGCTGCTGTTCGACGCCTGAAGAACCTGGAAAAGAAGTTCCTGAAAGACAAAGACTTAGAAAAGAAATACGAAGAACAAGTAATCAACCTTATCAAAAGTGACTACGCAGATGAGACTGGTCTTCGACGCTGCAGCGAAGTCAAATGGAAGATCACTCAACGACGCACTACTGGCCGGACCAGACCTGCTACAATCACTGTTTGGCGTCCTGCTCCGTTTCCGGCAAGGTGCAGTAGCGGTAGTTGCAGACATCAAGGAGATGTTCTTGCGCGTGAAGATCAATGAAGAAGACAGAGATAGCCTTCGATTTCTGTGGCGAGACAAGGAATACCGGATGACATCATTGATATTTGGAGCTGCTTGTTCCCCATGTGCAGCAATCTATGTGAAGAATAAGAATGCAGAAGACTTCGAAGAATGTCACCCGGAAGCAGTAGCAGCAATCAAGCGTAACCATTATATGGACGATTACTTGGGAAGCTATGAAGACGTGTCTACGGCTAGAAGAATTGCCAAAGAAGTCGACGAGATCCACAAGAAGGGAGGATTCTACCTAAGAGGCTGGGCAAGCAATCACCCCGAAGCTATTGAAGAATTCCACTCAGAAGACAAAAGCAACTCTGTTCGACTGGGCGAACAAAAGGATCAAGTCGAGAAGACACTGGGGTTGAACTGGAATGTGAAGAAAGACAGTCTACACTTCACGTTAACCCTAAGGAATACTCCAAAAGAAGCCATCGACGGCAGACGCGCTCCCACGAAGCGAGAGGCTACGAGTGCAGTGATGACAGTCTTCGATCCCTTAGGGCTGGCCGCTCCCATCACCATCCAAGGAAAAGTGATGCTTCAGAACCTGTGGAGATCCGGCATAGATTGGGACGAAAACTTACCACCGGCCTGCCAAGAAGAATGGATGAAGTGGCTCGAAGACTTGAAGAAGTTGGAAGGTCTGCACATCCCACGCTGCCTCACGAGAGACACCAACGAGGGGGAGCTGCATACTTTCTGCGATGCCAGCGAAAGGGCCTATGCGTGTGCAGTGTACTGGCGTTCGAAACACCCTCAAGTGGAAGTGAAGCTCCTGGCAGCGAAAGCAAGAGTGTCACCTTTGAAGCCCACCTCGATCCCGAGATTGGAGCTGCAAGCCTGTCTGCTGGGAAGTCGACTCGCAACAAGCACTGAGCAGGAGATGGATCTAAAGGCATCGAAGAGATATTTCTGGAGCGACTCAAGAACTGCGTTAGCATGGATCAGATCGGACCCGAGAAGATACAAACCCTTCGTCGCTCATAGGCTCGCCGAAATAGAAGAGCTGACGAAGCGAACGGAATGGCGATGGGTTCCGACGAAGCACAACGTTTGCGACGATGCCACGAGAGAAGCTCCGAGGGACTTCAACGAGAACCATCGATGGTTCAAAGGGCCGGAATTTCTCTATGAAGAATCCAAGAATTGGCCTGTAGAAGAAAAGAAACCTGCCACGAACACAGGCGAAGAAAAACCTTCGGCCATAACGCTCAGCGTGAGGAAAATACAGCCAATAATCGTACCAGAGCCCTCTCGATTCTCAAGATGGACCAGATTGCTCCACGCAACAGCGAGATTCCTCCAAACCGTGGACGCGTTCAAGAGAAGTTTGATCCACAAGACCAACATCACCAAGAGAATCACGAGAAAGGAGCAAGATCCGGCTCAGAAGAAGATTCAGCACCCGCAAGAGAAGAAACCTCTCAGAACGAAGGAAAAAAGAAAGGACTTGAATCTTCGTGAAAAATCAGCATTATATGTAGAAAAGGCTGAACGACTATTGGTGCAACGAGTCCAAGAGGATAGTTATCCAGAGGAACTGACAACTCTGCGAAATCAGGAAGACTCTCAAGTTTCTAAACTCAAGAACTTCACCATCAAGTTAGAAGATGGACTAATACGACTGTCGACTCGCATTGGAGCGGCAAAATATTTGACGGCTGCATACAAGAACCCCATAATTCTAGATGGACATCACTGGATTACCCAGTTGTTGGTGAAGCACGTCCACGAAAAGTTGAACCATGGGAACCATCAGACCGTGATGAACGAACTTCGGCAGAAGTACTGGATACCTGGACTTCGAAATCTTGTCAAGACCACGGCGAGAACTTGTGGATGGTGCAGAGTACGCAGAAGGACACCACAGCTGGCACCCTAAGGAGACTTGCCAGAAGAGCGGCTGTCCAGAACGAACCCTCCTTTTACGTGCGTGGGTGTCGATTACTTCGGACCACTGCTCGTGACAGTTGGACGTCGCGTGGAAAAGCGATGGGGAGTACTCTTTACTTGTATGACGACAAGAGCGATTCATCTGGAATTGGCGTCGTCACTTAACACCGACTCCATGATTCTGGCCTTAAGAAGAATGATCGCCAGAAGAGGTTCACCGAAGATAATGATGAGTGACAACGGCACCAACTTCATCGGCGCGAATCGCGAACTGCAAGAAGCGAT
This sequence comes from Leucania comma, assembly GCA_958295575.1. NCBI lineage: Eukaryota > Metazoa > Arthropoda > Insecta > Lepidoptera > Noctuidae > Leucania > Leucania comma. Next base: position 4,286,605 of record OY282470.1, on the reverse strand, counting down.
CCAGTCAGCCACCAACCAGATCGGCATAGTGTGGAGGTTCATACCACCAGGAGCTCCCCACATGGGAGGATCTTGGGAGCGACTAGTGCGCACTGTCAAAACTGCGCTCGCAGCTACGCTCCACGAAAGAAGACCCAAAGAAGAAGTTCTGCACACCCTTCTCCTCGAGGCAGAACACATCGTGAACTCACGGCCCCTCTTTTCCGTGAGCACCGACCCACAAGAAGAAGAAGCGCTGACACCCAATCACTTTCTCATTGGGAGGTCCTGCGGAGCCAACCTTTTCGGCTCTTTCGACGACAGGGAGCTGATTGGCACCCCGTCCTGGAAGACGTCTCAGCGCCTGGCCGACCACTTTTGGGCCAGATGGACGCGAGAGTACCTACCTACGCTCTCGCCCCGGTACTACCAGGGTCCCCACTACCGGGATCCCACCGTCGGCGACGTGGTCCTACTGGTGGACCATACCCTGCCACGCTGTTCCTGGCCGCGTGGTGAGATCGTCGCGACATACCCCGGACCTGACGGCAGAACGCGGATAGTCGACGTGCGGACATCAGCGGGCGTTCTACGGCGACCAGCGACGCGACTCGTCGTGATTGTTCCTGTCTCGTCACCCCGAGCGGCTGAGGTGCAACGCACCGAGGGGGAGACTGTTGGCGACGAGTGCAATTAAGTGACAGTGATTAAGAGAGACTAAAGTGATTAGAGTGATTTTAAAAAAGTAAAGTGATAATTAATAGAGCTCGTAGGGACTCGGACACGCAATTAGTGTATGTGATTTACCGTAAGTACTTCGCAGGTAGCCTAAATTTGTGAATATTAGCTAATTACTTGTCTTAATTAAGTAAATACTTATATGTTTAATTAGGCTAGCTTATTAGACGCACTGACCAATAAGAATTGTAATTGAATTCTAATTAGATTCGTTCTTATAGCCTTTTCAAATATTTTTGTAACAATGACTTTGTTCATGGACAAATGTAAATTCAAACTTATCTTCTTATCTGATAACATAAGCAGTACAAATTATATATTTTAAGATAGCTCGAGACCTCTAGAAGCGATTTAAAGTAAAATCCAGGTGCAATATTGTAATTAGTGATAAGAAACATTGTAAAAACTGTGTAACCGAAAGTAAAAACTATTGTTCAAAGTCCTGTAAAAATCATGGTTCTCGTTAAGGTAAAGTTTGGTAGTACAATAGTAAACCGGTTTTTTCGGTCGTCGTCGTCTCCGGTCCTGAAAGTTTCTCCTTATTTGTGAAGCAAGAATAAACAAGACTGATCAAGATTGCTGGTTTTTATTGGAATCCCCTACAATACTCATAGCATGTTGATTGTCCTATTTTGTAATAATCATTATATTATCTTAACATTACCCTTGTTTTAATTTCTTTTCTTTCATATAAATTATACAATGGAAAACTAAAAGCCATTGAAGTAATATTTTATATTTTTGTAAGAAAGTTTATAATGAATGGGTACGTTTACTTAAATATTATTGTTTAAAAAACAATATCGTTTAGAATTCCATACAAAAGTGGTAAAAACAATTTTATATAATATGGTTTTATTTTTTAGGTGGGAAATTGTCTTATGATTTTCCGCTCTAAGAGAGCGCGCCTGAGAGGGCATATCAGGCTTTTACTGATAAAAACAACACCTGTGTACCTTCAGTTATCTTTTGCGTAAAGCCATTAGGAACTCTTTTCTATATTGTGCGGTTAGGTATTGCACGTTTATAAGTACAACTTATATATATATATATATACGTTAATACGTTTGGTTTGTCTCCTGAATAGTATTATGAAGCATAGATTTATGCACAACATTATCAACATATGATTTTTTCGTGCAATTACTATAAGAATATTTATACTTTATCTAAAATTTTTTTTAATAATTTTGCAACTTTTCTCTACTAAGGAGTACGCGTATCATACAAAGTGGCTTGGATCTTTTTATCTTTATCTTTCTATATGTTAACATAAGAAAATAACTGGTTAGAAGTCAGAATGTACATAGCATATGTAAATCAATAATATTTCGCAAAGGAAATGGATTTAAAAATCAGCGGGGCCAGGTGAAGTTGGCCGGCCAGATGTACAAGGGACTATACGCCTTAAAATTGGGAATAGGTACTTATAAACGTTGCTCATTTTTTAACATTGTGTAATTTTTTTTTTTTATAATTTCAATCCAAAGTAACCTGAATGTTTTGTAAATAATTTAGAATCAAGTCAAATCAGTAGAGATTTGTGGTGGTGACAAAAAATTAATCATCAAAAATCTTTAAAATCTAAATATTTATTTATTTATTTATTTATAACTCCCTTACAACTATCATTACAGGTAAATACCTAATGCGATAGCGTGGTCTTAAAAATTAACTTATATACAATTTAAACTAACAGAAAATGTAATATAATACTTACCTACTACTTATATTAGAGGTTACATCATGATAAAAAATTTAGTTTGAATACGGTACGGAACAGAACACTCGATAGTCGAGTCCGACTCGCACTTGGCTTTTTTTTAATAAACTGATATGAATAGGAATGTCGTTTAAAAGTAGTTTATGCAACGTGACACAAATTCTACTCCCTTAGGACCTGAGCCAATCTTCCGCGGCATACCCACAAACATAAGAACTGGGTCGCTTTTGAGATGCCAGTCTATTCATGATATACTTGGTACCAGCAACATGATGTATTCTGGGCAGGGCCGTAGCTAAGGAAGGGGTATTGGGGCAATTCACTACCTTAAAATATTATTGCCTAGCATTGACTTTGTTAATAAAATACTAGTTTGTTAAGAATTAGATATTTTTGATTGAAAATAAAATACCAGTTCCAAACAAATTCGTATTAACCTCTTGGTTAACTCAGATAAATTAAATGCTTAATGTTCTGTTGGCATTCGATAATTCCATCACTAACTCGAATATTTCGGAAAAACTTGTTCCAGGAAATACATGTTTTAATTTTTTTTAAAGTTAACAGAATTTCATTATTCAGAATCCTAAAAATGATCACTGAAAACCCAGAGTGGCTATTGTGGGATAGGTTTATAAAATTGTATGTTTTATAAACTATTTGATTTTGTTTTGTGTATTATGATTGACAAATATTATGATAATTGTGTTTTTGGAATGATTTATTATTTAATTGACCAATTTATTAAATGGATTTTTCCCTCTCTTAGAGAGGAGGCCTGTGTCCCAGCAGTGGAACATTAAAAGGCTGATGATGATGATTAAATGGATTTGAATATTATACCGACGTAGTTTTAAGTTTCAGTCGCTAACATAATATGCACATTGAAATAAGTTTGAAATAAATGTTTTTTTATTTTTTATTATTCGGAATTTTGACTGAATGTGCAAGGTTTCTTTCTATATATATTTTCTTTATTTTTTAATTCATATGTACATTATGAAGGGCCAAAGTTCACTTAAAATAGTAGATTTCCAGAGGCCTTTATTTTTTTTTTTTTTTTTTTTTTTTTTTTTTTTTTGTGGTAGGTAAAAATCATCCAATGACGAATCCCGCCCTTGGGTGGGGCGGGAAACAGTGTCAGACTTTTACTGACTAAAAAACCTACCTTTCCATTCCTTGCCTTTATCCTGGGGCCTTTGGTGACAGTCTCACATAACCTTTGGCCCCAGTAGGCTTCGGCCCTGCTGGACCCCTACAGTATGCTGACAACTCCTTGAGGCGCGCGGGAACGGTGCGCGCCGTAGACGACCTGAGCTCGGACCGGTCTGTTACCGGACGGACGGACAGCGAGCTACCCATTGCCCACCGTCCGCAAGCCCGCGCCTACGGTGGCCGGAAATTGGGATCGGAAACCCGGCGGCGGCGGCGGCGTGTCCGCCTTTGCCTAAGGCGGTCGGCCTCCTCCTTTACTAGCATTACTGCTTCGCAGAAGGAGGCGACCGCCTGCCACTCCTCCTCGCTCCGGAGCATGGCTTGAACCAAGCCCCGGCGCGAGAGATCGCCGCCGATCGCCCCCACGAGGACACGGCGCTGCTCTTCCCAAGCGGGGCACACCTCGACTGTGTGCTCCACCGTGTCCACCGGGCGGTCCGCACAGTGGCGACACCCGGGCGTCGTCTCCGCACGAATCTTGTACAGGTACGGACCGAACTTGCCGTGCTCGGTCAGCACCTGCGCCAAACGGAAGGTGACGACGCCGTGGGGCCTTTCCAGCCACGCCTCAAAGAGGGGCCTTACCGCCTCGATCGTGGCGTGCCCAGCACGAGGTTGCGACAATCGCTCTCGCCATTTCACCATGAGATCCCGCCGGAGCTCTGTCCGCCATGCCGCGACTTGTCGCGGCAGCGGAGTTTCGCCCCGACGTTGCATCTCCACGCGTAAGTCATGCATGTGTGCAAGGACTGTTGCCTCCAAATCCCACGGTGGTAGGCCAGCAAGGAGGCTCGCCGCTTCGCAGGACACCGTACGGTATCCGCGGATCATCCGGATGGCCATGACCCTCTGGCAGGCGGTTAGCCGGGCCGCCACTCGCTTCCGTAGCGATGGCGCCCACACCGGCGCACCGTAAAGGGCCATGGACCGAACGATGCCTGCGTAGAGCCTCCGGCAGGAGGCGTCTGGACCCCCTAGGTTCGGCAGGAGCCGCTTGAGCGCAGCCCCAGTCGCATTCAACCTGGGAGCCAGACGTCGGAAGTGCTCCTTGAAGTTCCACCGGCTGTCGAGGACGAGTCCCAGGTACTTCATCGTCGACCCGACGCCGATGTGAACTCCTCCTACCGTTAATTGGGAGCCCGGAGGTGGCGCGCTCCGAGGGCCGTGAAAACACATGGCCTCGGACTTGTGCAATGCCACCTCGAGTCCCAACTGCTGTATCCTCTCCACGACTGTCGCAACCCCGCGCGTCGCTAGTTCGACCGCCGCCTGGTACGACCGTCCCCGCGCCAGGACCAGCGTGTCGTCTGCGTAACAGACCACGCTGACCCCGTCGGGGAGGTCGGCGCGCAGCACGTAGTCGTACCCGATGTTCCACAAGGGCGGTCCTAGTACCGATCCCTGCGGAACACCGCACGACATCTCTCGCCGTTTCAACTCCCCCTGATGACCGGGGTAGATGATGAACCTGTCCGACAGGTAGGCCTCGATCACCCGACAGAGGTAGTCGGGCACCCGGTGGTACCGGAGTGCCCTACCAATGCAACTCCAGGGCAGGGAGTTGAAGGCGTTGGCGATGTCCAGAGACACCGCCAAGACACACCTGCCCCGGGACACCGCATCCCCCGTCGTGAGGGCTCGCACGCGCATGATGGCGTCCACAGTGGAGCGCCTCCTGCGAAATCCGAACTGGCCGTCCGCAAGATCCGGCCCCTTCCGTGCCAGATGCACGACGAGGCGGTCTGCAATTACTCTTTCAAAGAGCTTGCCCACCTCGTCGAGCAGCACAATGGGCCGATACGCGGACGGAGAGTCCGCGGGGCGCCCCGGCTTCGCGATAAGGACCAGTTTCCCCGTCTTCCAGCGAAGCGGGAACTGGCCCCTCTCCATGCATGCGCTGAAGAGCCCTCTCAATCGAGACCCGAGTTCCTCCATGGCCAGGACCCAGGCTTTTCCAGGCAAGCCATCGGGTCCTGGGGAGAGGCCTTTATTGGATTTCTTTATACAAATTTAAGTTTTGAATTCAATAAAAACCGATAATGCTTGAAAAATGACTTATCCCAACACGTATTTGCCTGCAGAGACGGTGGAATGTACCGCTCTGCAGTGTTATACGTAACAACTCATCTTCAAGTACTACTGAGCGTACGTGTTTGCTGGTTGTGGGGGAGTGGGAATCGAGTTTATGGCTTCAGACACTCCCGTTAACCACCATAGGCACTATGTTAGATGACACATTGTCTGTGCTAGCAACCTGTTTACGCTAAGGCACACCTGGTGTTGCGTGACACTGTGGCGAAGCTATCGATAGTCTCGGACACCATGGCCTGTCTTGCTACATACAGAAGCGCAAGACAGGCATATTTCACACATTTACTTACAAAAGATTTATAATAACATTAAGTATAATAAAGAAGAAGAAGAAACAGAACTCCCTGTTCGGGTTTCTGTTTTACTTGAAATATTTAAAAAAATTATAACATATCACGTCATTATAAAGTCTGAAAGCGACAAATAAAAAAAAATTGCAAATTTATGCCTGAGCCTTTTAGTGTGACAAGGTTTGGGCTTGTCTTAAAATATTTTCACTCAACAAGATTTATTAAACTAAAACCTGAGTATGTTTATGTAAGCTGTAGAAAAAAGTTTTCCTATTAAAAAATCTTGATCTTGAAAAAAATAAATGATGATGACATTACTTCATCTAATATCTTGAAAAATTCTTTTAGTGCTTGTTAGTCCATTATAAAGGGTGTCCAGCAGGATTTTTTTGATTTGAAAGTTAAATAACTAATATAAGAATGAGTATAAATCTTTTATTTTATTTTTAAAATGTAACCAAGGTATGCGGATTTTAATTTTTAAAAATAATATCTTCCAAATGTCGTCCATTTCTTGTAATGCACTCTTCTAAGCGAACCTTCATATTGGCAAGTATGCGCGAACAAAGCTCTGGGGGAATAGCAGCGATTTCACGCCGGATATTTTCTTGAAGAGCGGGGGTTATTGCAGTACACTTTAGATTTGAGGTAACCCCACAAGAAAAAATCACATGGCGTTAAATCCGGCGATCGAGTTGGCCAGGGTATGTCTCCGTACTTGCTTATTAATTTTCCAGGGAAAATTTTCCTTAGCCTCAATATTGAGATCCTGGCAGTGTGTGGAGTTGCCCCATCCTGTTGAAGATGGGTTCTATTCGTGCGTCCGTTAAACATTTGCAATTGCGGTACCAAAAACTCGTCAAGCATACGGCAGTATACCGAAGAAGTGACAGTTTCATTCTCACTAAAAAAATATGGACCGATTATTCCATGTGCAGAAATCGCGCACCATACTGTCGTTTTAGGGCAGTGCAAACTCTTTTGATGCCGTTCCTTTGGATTGTTGGCGTTCCAGAAACGCATATTTTGTTTATTTACATAGCCCCCGATGTGGAAATGGGCTTCATCGCTAAATAATATGTTTCCAAGTGTTCTGAGAGTCCAAAAACGTTCCAACATCGTTCGGGCGTATGTTTCTCTTAAAACATAATCACTTTCGTTTAGTTTTTGGATGATTTGCATTTTATAAGGATGAAGTTTTAATTTATTTTTCAAAATCACATGGACAGTTGACTTTTTGATGCCTGTAGAAGCCGCAATCTTTCTCACTGATTTTCTGGGATTTCTGATAATTTCTTGTTGCACCTGTGCCACACGTTCTGGCGTTGCTACTGATGTAGACGGTCCCGTTGACGACCTATTAACTACTGTCCCTTCTTGTCGAAATCTTTGTACCCATGACCATATAAGCCGTGTGCTCGGACCATCGTTTAATCGTCGAATATCGAAGTGGGAACAGAAAGCGCGACGCGCTTGAACTAACGTTTCACCACACTTTAAATATTGCTCAACTGCAAATGCACGGTGCGCTCCCGACCAATGACTCATATTTACCAACAAATCCGCAAAGGTATCACAACCAATTCTACCCCTCCCGCGCCTCTAGCCCCGCCAATACATAAATAACGATAACTTAAAGTTGAAAAGTTTCCGCTGGACACCCTTTACATATAATTCAATGAGATATGCAATTGTAATTTCAATGATATACAAGGAATATGATTTGGATCCATTCACAATTAGTGTGAACTCAGCCAGAAGATGCTTAAGCCTCAAATTTTTCAAGTATTATTATGTTTAATTAATTTAATTGAAAACCAAGAATTTATGCTGTATCTTACTTAACTCTTTTTGTGCTCACACTATTAATTTTAATGTATTATAATAGCCATACGTGAGGACTTGTAATTGACTTTCTAATGATTATGGTTTCCTTTTTTTGTCTGTTTATATTAGCAGTAAGTCTTCCATGTACTAAATAAATAAATTATTGAAAAGGTTAGTATGACATCGAATAATCCCGAAACATGTCTAAGTTCTGATAAACATCATAGACGCAAACTAAATAACCGATTTTCCGTACACACCTACAAAGACCGCTACTCTGTATTATACCCTAAAAGCAGGTAAAAACTATAATAATATTTCATTTATATCCTCGATCAAGATTATCAACAAGCGGAGCGCCTCTACAGAAATCTGTGCACATTCATGGTCCTAAGAGCGTGACGCAGCGGTTTGAAGTCGGTAAGTCGGAGTGTCGCCGCCACTACTTGAGGTAAGACTTCTGCTGAGTCACGGGTTCGAGGCACACCGAGTCGATCCTTCGTTTTTTTTTTCCAATTTTCAATAAGTTAAAATAGAGGCTATATGATTATGTGAGAGTTATTTATAGATATACAATAGATAGACGATGATAGAAGACTGGCCTGTTGGTCTAGTGGTTAGTGGCCTTGACTGCTACGCTAGGTCGTGGGTTCGATACCCACCCAGGACAAATGTTTGTGTGATGAGCATGATCATTTGTCCTGTGTCTGGGTGTAATTTATCTATAATATGAATGTATTTAGAAATATATTTTATGTATGTTTGTCAGTTGTCTAGTACTCATAACACAAGCTCTGCTTAGCTTGAGACGAAACGGCGTTGTGTGACAGTTGTGGAATAATGTTATAATATGATACATAATTTTAAAGATCGGCCATCATGTTTTAATTATTTATTTATTTTGGAGTTTTTATTTTCTATAATATGTGTGTGTGTGTGTGTGTTAGAATAAATAGTTTTTATGTTTCTTTTTTAAATGTTGTACAATATGCTCCGTAATTTTCAATAGGTTAAAAGAGGGGATTTTTAAAGTGCAGTTCAGTGGTTGTTTTCATTATTCACGAATTAATATCTAGTGGATATTGTAATTTATATGCGGTATAGTTTTATATTTTAAATAATCTAGATAATTGAACAATATCTAGTATCAGTAAAACCGGCGTAATTTAGTTAAAATCGAGCTGTAAATTTTGCTGTAGTATCAAAATTAATTCTATCATAGTTTAAGAAACACTAACCAAATATGTATTAAAAAGGCATAGAACTAACGGCAAAAAGGCTTATCACACATAGAGGAGTACAATTATACACCGTTAAATTTTGGTCGTTTTAATCCCGCGAAGGGTCGATTCGGTACATGAAACACTATCGATTTATATAGATAAAACTCGAATTAATATTCGAATTTACGAAATTAATTTCTTTAAGTAAACGAGTCAATGACCTTGTAAGGAGTGGTTGGTCGTTGCGTACTAACTACCTCATTCACCTCGATCAGCTGGCGTTTACTTAAAGAAATTAATTTCGTACATGCGTAAATTAATTCAAGTTTAAAAAAAAGTACTTTATTTTTCATTGTTATCTTTTCGAATCGATAGGGTTTCATGTACCGAATCGACCCTCCGCGGGATTAAAATGACCAAAATTTAACGGTGTATAATAGTCTATCAAGTAATATTAAGGATACTCGTAGTAAATCGCTTGCAGTGTTTAAAACAAAATTTAAAAAAAAATTATAAAAAAAACTTCATTGGCTGTAAGTTATATTATATAAATTTATTATGTACAGTTAAGCTCGTTATTATGTAAACTATATATTGTTCTTAATTTGTAACAAATACGTTAAACCTAAACCTAAATTGATTGCTTCAGCAAAGCATGCCAAAAATGCGGACTCAATATATTTGCTACCAAACCGTAAATATATCAGAATGAGTTCCATCCGCAGTGCCACGAAAAACAAACTATCTGTATAATTTGTTCTAAAAAATATTTTTTTTTTTTTATCTAAAAGCATAAACTGATTTAAGCCTTCTGAACAAAATATGTTGAAACTAATTTCTGGTAGATATAAGGTAAGTGCCAAAATTGATGATCGCTGTAATGAATTTACCTTCTCTTTAATTTTAGTAAACAAAAAAAAAATAAGACTAAGGTACTAACGTTCATGATACTGCAATTATTTGTTTGCAACGTATGTATATCAAACAGACCGTGTTGTTGGACACGGACAAAATAAATATACATAATTACCGCACACCCCCTATTTTTACAAGTATACCACACTATATTACGGTTACACTGTCATCATAAATCAAATAAAAATAAGTATAACACACAAACACGCTTCCCCACTGTATAGCCAACTTCAACAAACTTGCCCTTAACTAGTCGGGAGGTGACTCTCACTTTTGAAGCGCCCTCCGGACTGAAAGGGCGATATTTTCCTCACAGCGAATGAATGGAAAACCTGCCACAGTTATGAGGCACTCCGACCGAATGTACTTTTGTGAGGAAAAATTGAGAACAAGTTTTTCTTGTGTTTCTTTGCTAGTGAAAAGTTTTATGGTGAAATGAAATCTCATTTTTGAAATATGAGGTTTAAAACAAGCTAAGATTTTGTTGAATCTGAGTACCTTGCACTCTTACTTGTATCGCCACCGTAGGCGCGGGTTTGCGGACGGCAGGCATTGGGTAGCACGCCGTCCGTCCGTCCGGTAACAGACCGGTCCGAGCCCAAGTCGTTTACGGCGCGCATTGTTCCCGCGCGCCTCAAGGAGTTGTCAGCAAATTATAGGGGCCCAATATGGCCGAAGGCTACTGGGGCCAAGGGTTATGTGAAAATGAAACCTGGGGTCTTGGAACGAAAGCAATGAAAGGAGCAGGGTAGGTCAGTAAGAGTCTGACATTATCTCCCGCCCCAGCCAAGGGCAGGATTTGTAATTTGATAATTTTACCTACCATAAAAAAAACCCTTACTTGTATAAAATATACTTAGACTTACGAATTTTAATATATTTATTAAATTACGTTAAATAAATAGTATTAATCTTAAAAATACGTGGGTTCGATTCCCACCCAGGACAAATGTTTGTGTGATGAGCACGATCATTTGTCCTGTGTCTGGGTGTTATTTATCTATAATATGTATGTATTTAGAAATATATAAGTATGTTTATCAGCTGTCTGGTACCCATAACACAAGCTCTGCTTAGCTTGGGACTAGACGGTGTTGTGTGATAGTTGTGGAAATATTATTATTATTATTATTTGGTAAAATGTAATGGCAAGAAGTAAGTTATAGAGTGACAGGTGATAGGACGGAATGGAAGAAAAAAACGTATTTTGCCGATACCAAATCGAAGGATGCAAAGAAAAAAAAAGCTAGCTCCAATTTTGCGATTTTCTAATACTCACAATAATTTACTAAAATATTCTGGTTAAAAGTTTACCCATTTTGTAGATTTTTTTTTTATGGTAGGTAAAATCATCCAATGACAAATCCCGCCCTTGGGCGGAGCGGGAAATAGTGTCAGCCTCTTACTGACTAAAAACCTATCCCGTTCCTTCGTTGCCTATCATATCGGAGCCGACCCTTCTATTCAGAAAGCGGCCCTTGGCCCCAGTAGGCTTTGACCCTACCAGCCTGCAGCTAGCAGGCTGGGCTTCTACGTTTTGCTGAAAGCTCCTTGAGGACTTTGTGGAATATAATGTTTTTCGTAAGATTTTGTAATTTTTAAAAGAAAATCGCAAAATAGTAGACAACCTTTTTTTCACTTTAGACCTGTCAAAATAAAATGAAACAAAAGCAAAAAGATGATGATAGAATGGCAAGACACATTGCTCGTAGAACAGATGAAGCTGAAAGTTTCTGGAATGATGACCGTGTATTGGAAGACGCAGCGTTGGTAAGCCTCCCACAAGGTGTACCGATGGCCTGGTGAGGGTCATGAGAATCCGATAAATGCAAGTTACGCAAGGTCAGTAGTTGTGGCAACATTTGGGGAGACCTATGTCCAACTGTTGTTGAAATGATGATGATGTTAAAAAACGCATTGGTGTAATGAAAAAGTATATATTTTTTTTAATTAAATTCTATTGATATAAGTATTAAATTAAATAGAATTTTAAAATAACTTTTGATTCAAAACCTTCAATAATCTATCATTCTCTCGCACGCTGTCACTTAATATGTTTTTCTTTAAAGAAGTAATAGGCTCGACATATATTTAGTTAGGCTATTTTCAACTATGTATCAAAAACTCTTAGTCTTCACTAAAAATACTAATTATAAACAAACACTTATAGTTTTTTTACAGTTATTAAAAGAGTTGAGGCACCTTAACTCCTAAACAGATTAGGTTAGAAGAGGATGTTGGAGTCTACTGAGCGAGCGAAGCAAGCGAAGATAGACCCTACCATCCCCTTTATGTTTTTTTTTAAACGACCTTTTTGGTGGAACAAAGGCAAATTTTGTGGTAAACTACAAATACAATTTGCCTTTTTTAATTGTCCCTCAATTTATTTCTATTTTCTAAAATGGAAATAAATTGAGGGACAATTCTGTTAAATACTATCTTTTACTTACCAACCACCTGTGTTAACACCTGATCAATGAGTCTAAAATGAATGAAAAATACACGGTCTACCTAATCTTTCCGCTGTGGTTCGAACAATGATATGCTGTAGCAAAATATTTCCGTAACCATTCATCATAATAATTGGTATCTATTCATACTCACTAGAGATAGTTTACGCAGCTGCATTATCAACAAAGGTGATAGCTTCTTGGGCCTGTATCCTGTTTGACTGTGGGAAAAAATCTCACCTTTTTTCCTTATTATTGATACTGTTCGCGTTTGACTACAACCTACTTACGATTATACTTACTCGAAACTGCCCACTCCTGTCACTTTTAGGCATACAATGTACTCGTAGTACTTTACGTTAGTTTACCACAATTTATACGTCTATACTTTTTTTAGTTGAGAAAGCATCCAATGACTTTTCTCACGCTTGGGCGGAGCGAGAGGGCGGATTGTCAGATTTTTGCTGACTAAAACCCACCGTTCGTTGCCTTGCATTCCAGGGCCCCGAGTTTTCCTCTCAGAAGCAAACCCATGGCCTCAATAGCCTTCGATCCTGCTGGGCCCCCTACGGTTTTGCTGACATCTCGTTGAGGCGCGCGAGGAACACTACGCGCCGTTAACGAGTTGGGTTCGGTCCGGACGGTTAGTCGGACGGCAAGCTACGCATTGCTCACCGTCCCTAAGCCCGCGTCTACGGTGGCTGGGAATCGGCTTAGTCGTGAAGGCTCTTCCCTCGCACATACGGCCGCCTCCTACGCTATTATTAATGATTCGCAGAAGAAGGCGACCTCCTGTCATTCTTCTTCGCTCCGGATCATGGCCTGTACCAGAGACTAACGCGAAAAATCTGTGCCACCGATCGCCCCCACAAGGACATGATGGTGCTCTAGCCGAGCGGAGCACACCTCTACTATTTGCACCATCATGTCCTCCGGGCGGTTCACACAATGGTGACACAAGGAATCCGGTGCAGGAAGTTTTCGAACTTACCATGTCCAGTGAGAACCGGCGTCATGCAGAAGGTGAGCATGCCGAGTTGTCTTTCCGTGACTCCTCAAAAAGAGTACTTACCGCCATAATCATGGCTCTTTGAGGAGTGACTGAGTGGGTGGGAGAAATTCTCTTTGACAGTCAAACATTCTAACTAAATAAACCATAGAAAAGTAACTTATCAGCTTGACCAGACAATACAAAATGAATATACACCGTTAAATTTGATCGTTTTAATCCTGTGGAGGGTCGATCCGGTACATGAAACACTATCGATTAGTAAAGAAAAAATAAAAATATAAAGTACTTTTTTCTAAAACCTGAATAAATATACGCTTGTACGAAATTAATAGCTTTAAGTAAATGACCTTATTAGTAGTTATCAGTCGTTGCGCACTAACTACCTACAGGTCATTGAACTTGCTTAGCTGACGTTTACTTAAAGAAATTAATTTCGTAGACGCGTAAATTAATTTCAGTTTAAAAAAAGTACTTTATTTTTTAATTTTATCTTCACAAATCGATAGTGTTTCATGTACCGAATCGACCCTCCACGGGATTAAAATGATCAATATATAAAAGGTGAAATGGACTGTCCGACATATCAACGCATAGCTGAAACTACTGGGATTAGAAACGTGAAATTTTGCACAAGGTTTCCTTTTATGGCGAACATGAGCACTAAAGGCTCCTTCAATTTAGCCGCGAAGTGTCACACTGCCATCGCCCTGCTGTCGCGATTTGCCTTACAAATCGAAAACGCGCGACTGTTGTGCGACAGCTGCGCTGCGACCAGTTCATTGGTCGACTAGTGATGATTTAGTGCTCGACGGACCGCCCGACGCGCCGCGCAACGCGCCGCGTCTCCATAAACACGGCTTTGTGTTCAAGTCTAAACATGATCGAAAATCGGGTTGAAGAATTTATTGATGAGATTCATCGTCATCCAGCGAATACATATCATTCTGACATTTTGGCTACAGTAGCTTTTTAATTTATAAAATTCGCATACACCAAATAACGGCAATCATTTCTCTTTTTCTTTTTCAAAAATCAATAGTTTTGTTCTAATCGAGAAACTAAGTGTACAGCACTATGATGTTCGAACATAGCGGCTCTATTGCGACGGCCGCGTTGCTGCCGCGCTGCTGTCGCGTGGCAATTTGCGGCTAATTTGAAGGCGCCCTAAGAAAGGATTTTCCAAAATTTACCCTTTATTGTTATGCAACGGTAGTCTGTTTGGAGAAATTTATTTTCATTCGGGCAAAGCCGCTGGCAGAAGCTATTGATAGTATAAAAAGAGAAACGGACAACACACAGCCAAAACTACTGGGACTAAAAATATGAAATTTTATGCAAGCACTAAGGAGGGTATTTTGAAAATTCAACTTTTAAACTATCAAGCCCCAAGAGGACACCGGTGTCCGCACGCCTATTGTCTTTCTATTGTGTCTCTAATTGCGGTATTCAAAAGGTGGATTGGAAAGGGGCAATTCATTTGTACATGCAAAATTTTATTCCTAGACCATATACTCGTACTCCGGGACCATATACTTCAAATAAGTAACATAAGTAAAAAAGGTTTTATTGTTCTTTTTTCAAAACTACCCTTATAAAACGGTTTAGGGGGTCTTAGGGTTGTGTGGGAGATTTTCATTTGTTAATTTAATAAATTCGAAATTTGCCACAAGTGTTTATTATTCTTTTGTTTTAGTTTGGCGTTATTTTTTATAATATTTACAATTCAAATCAAAATGAGTAATCCTCCTCCTTGCGTCGTATTCCTCAATGCTGAGGATCGTGTCCTCCCTGCTTCATCACTTTCACTCACACGACATTTTGCTATCTGTCTCTGGTGGTGTGAAGGGCATTAGTATACTATAGAGTCAAGATCGGTGTGGATCTGGTCGGACCAACGTCCGGCTGCATCCACGAGGCCTTTTCCCATCCTCTTTACCGATCACGATAAGCCTTTCGAGGTTGCCACCGTTCTTCCTTGCAATCTGACCGAAGTATTGTAGAACCTTGCGGAGATACAAAGACTGCCATTATTAGTTTTTTCAAAACTACCTTCAAAATACGGTTGTAAGTTTTTATAAAAAAATACTCGCTGTAGTGAAGTCGCTGGTAAAGTGTTAGTTCTCAAATAATTATTAACAAAAGTGGGGGATGTCTGTCGCAGTACCAATTACGTACCACCTCGGACTTGGTCGTACAACATAGGAACGCTTTTAGACGCTTGAATATTTTAACACAAGTCGTGGTAAAGACTCATTTTCAACTGCGGTGTGTCATTTTGTAGTTAGGTAGCACTGGCTTTGTTAGACTTTATTAGGGCCGTGCGTGAAGCAAAATGGTTTGTGAAGTGTAGTTGAGGATCGATATAGTGTGGTATGTGTAGTGGTAGTGGTATCGTACAGTGGTATGTCACGTACATAAGTAATAATAATAATATATTCCACAACTAAGTACAACTAAGTATGATAATAAGATAAGAATAATATTGACAGCAGTGGTGGCCGAGTGGTAACGGCCCGACTTACAAGTTGTAGGTCGCGGAGGAGGAGTTGAGTAGGTATATATAGGGAGAATATGAATGAATTTCTAAAATTTTCCATTTCAGGCATAGCCATCTCTTGGCCTTTGAGAAGATCCTGAACTGAAATAGAAATAGTAAGCGGAAAATAAATTAAACCATCCACCATGGCAGTGAGCAGTAGTGGCCGAATGGTAACGGCGCCGACTTACGAGTTGTAGGTCGCGGGTTCAAACCCAGTCAGGCGCCTTACTTAATGTAATTTATTTCATCACCACTGCTCTTAAAACGGTGAAGGAAAACATCGTGAGGAAACCGGCATATCCTAGAACCAAAAATTCGAAGACATGTGACATCCACAAACCCGCACTGGACCTACGTGCTGGATTACGGCCCATTCCCTCTCCTAGAGAGAAGGCCATAGTCCCAGCAGTGGGAACATTATAAGGCTGATACTATCCACCACGGCTACGCGCAGCCAACCTCGACTGAGACCCGATAGTCGGCTATAATCCTCGTCACACAATTTGAACTATCATGGCGGTCGACTTTAAATGCACAGTAACCGATTTTCGGTCTCAATTGAAAAGAGGGCCGCGCGCAACCACAATAGTTCAAACCTATTTATAAAAGCGATGTAACAAACCGGCCGTAGTTTTGTCTACCTTCTTTAAAGCTACCTCTTTCGCATTTATGAGGTTTTACAGCAAGGAGACGTTAGATCAAATAATAACTGCTTGCTATTTTCATGTAGTACTAGCTTTTGCCCGCGGCTTTGCTCCTGCTCTACCCTACTCTATAATACTCTACACTGCTCTACTTTATACCAATAAATGAGCAGGTTTTAGTTTTATTATTATTTAACGAGATAAAAATTCCTTCTCCTGGCTCTAAGCTACCTTCCCACAAATTTTCAGCCTAATCGGTTCAACCATTCTTGAGTTATAAATAGTGTGACCAACACGACTTTCTTTTATATATAGATAACAAAGTGTTTGATCTTTACACTACATTGGCATATGTATAGCTAATATAGTAATATGTATAGCTGCAAAAGATTACAGTTGTGGCCGCCTGACATTAATTCATTTAAAAACAATGGCATTGACCATTTTGTACAATCCAGAGTCGTAGACTCACAGGTGTGTCGCAGGTGGGCTATGTTTATCAATTAACCATTGATTTGATATGTTATGAAGCGATTGATATCAACTAGATGACATGCTAGATGTATCTATAATACAATAATATTGTCAAAATTTTGTTCTAAAGACTGCAGGTCCAGAAAGTGTTCGATGTAAAGATTAACCATAGAGTTTGTTGCCGGTTCTTCTCCATAGGAAAGGACCATTTGGAACCGTGCGCTAGTTTCTGAAGTTTTATACAGACGTGACAAACATTGCGTTGAATGAAGCTTATAAATCATTCTAACCTCGGCGATAGACGTTTGTTTTTAACCAACTTCGAAAAGGAGGAGGTTCTATGTTCGGCTGTATGTATTTTTTTTTTGTATGTTTTGATGATTTGATGATGGAACCGAATGGCGGAAGGTACCTATATATTTTAGTTTGGCTGAGGGATACTACTACTAAAAAATGTGAAATAAAAACTATTTACAAAAAAAATACAACCCACTTCATAAACCACCAAAAAGTGCAAAATAACTTTCAATTTCGGAAGTCGGTGTTAAATAACGAAGAGACCAAACTAGTATAGAAACACCAACTTCCGAAATTGAATGTTATTTTGCACTTTTTGGAAGTCGGTTGTATTTTTTCAGAGCAGTTTAGTTAGTTAAATGATATAGGTATATATAGTCAGATTTTTTTGGATTGAAGACAATAATATACTAAGATCAATAAAGTGGAATGTCCAACTTTAGCAAATACTATCCTTGGCTTAATAGTGCTCCTATTAATAATAAAAACAAATAAACCAAAAATTGAGTACAGTACAGCGCCATCTAGCGAGAACATGATCATACTGGGGCCAATAGCTTAAGTCTTAATATTATGGTCCGAAGCGAGGAGGGATGGTAGGCGGTCGCCTCCTTCTGCGAAGCAGTAATGCTAGCAAAAGAGAAGGCCGCACGCGATAGGCAACGGCTCTCACGCCCCAGCCGCCGCGGGGATTCCGATTCCGATAACCATCCGGACCAAGCACAGGTCGTCGACGGTGCGCACTGTTCCCGCACGCCTCAAGGAGTTGTCAGCAAACCGTAGAGGCCCAGCCTGGTAGCTGCAGGCAGGCAGGATCGAAGCCTAAGGGGGCCAAGGGTCTGCTTCTGAAAGGAAGGCTTGGTCCTGGTATTTAAGGCAACGAAGAAACGGGGTGAGTTTTTAGTCAGTAAGAGTGTGACACTATCTCCCGCTCCACCCAAGGGCGGGAGATGTCATTGGATGATTTTACCCACCACCAAAAAAAAAAAGAGAAAAAAAGTCTTAATATTATTATTTAAACAAGGGCCGTCAATCAAGGTAGCAATTAGGGTTCAACTCGGACTTCGCTCAGGAACAACATGGAATCGCTTTCAAACTGTTTAATGTTTTATTATTTACCGATAGGGTAAAGTGAATGAATCGCCGTCATTTGTTTGTCTGCTTAACTTTAGTTTGTTTTGTTTTAAGTTCGATAAACATTTTTAAACCGACTTCAAAAAGGAGATGTTCGGTTATATGTATGTTTTTTAATGCGTGTTTACTGATTTATCAAGACTTTAAGTCACCCAAAGGGCAATTGAAAAAGCTATACTCGGAGTTTCCTTTGGTGATCATAATCAGAAACGAAGATATTCGCAGGAGAACTAAGATTACCAACATAGCCTGAAGAATCATCAAACTTAACAATATAAACGTGACAATGGGCAGTGGTGTTATTCTCTAAGAAAACACAGCGCTGCCTCAACGACGAACACCCGACGGATACATTGGATTGTCAACCTAACGTACCTACTCATTGAACTGTTAATTCAATGTATCCTATTTGGATGATCGTCGTTGCTGCAGCGCTGCGATTTTTTAGAGAATAGCACCACCGGTCACATTGCTCGCAGAACATATGGTCGATGAGGCCGAAAGGTTCCAAAGTGACGCTCGCCCTCTGGAAGACGCAACATTGGAAGGTCTCCCACAAGGTGGACCGATGACCCAGTGTGAATCACAGGAATGTGATGGATGCGAGACCACTTGGGGAGACCAATGGCTAGCAGTGGACGTCTTTTGGCTGGAATAGTGATGATTATAAAGTTCTTTGTTCGTCAGTAGTGATGCTGAATTTTTATTTACAATAAATATTGATAAAACTAATAAAACACGTAGAAAGCTTAAATATAAACTAAACTAACTAACTAACTTTTAAACTAAACCCGACTATGTACATATAATACAAAAACACAGACAAAAAATACACTTAGGCGTCAAAGTACTCCTCCACATCGCTGTTATCCGGAAATGTGCCCAGAAGGCTGGCAGCATTGCCACGTTGAATGGCAATGCTAATGTTGTGATTGTGTTTTGTGAGGGCCCTCTAGGTGAAGCGAGAGACAGTGTCCGACATTTAGTGACTCCTGTGTTCCTTTAGTAATCTTTTGCATTCAGGGGTCACGGATTCTTTTAGTCAATACCGCAGAACAGCAGGTCTAAAAAGGCCACTTTTGTAGAATCATAATGTGAATCATATTTTTTATACGGCAATATTTACAAGGAATATGATTCTGATATGCAGTGAATAAATTGAGTATGATTCGACTAATTTGTGCAACAATTTTACGAATATTAGAAGAATTGCTTATGATCTGCTAGGAATTTGGAATATGATTTGCTCTAGATGAATTGCTCATGTGAACTTTTTAGGCCCGCTAAACTAGCCTAGCAACATAAAATTGTCGACTACATCGTGTGGACGTTGAACGGGTATTTTTAACCTCATGTAGTTTGTAGCGACCTAGGGTCCAATCGATTATTTGATTGTGGCTTTGTCATTGATATTTCTATTGTATATTCCTTTTGTCCTGAATATTTTGCGTGTTAGAAAGGGCATTAATGATCACAGAGAATTGGAATAACACTGTAAGGAAGTGAAGGCGGTTTACCTTTTCAAGTATATTTTCATGTTTCTTCAATAGGAATGATGTTTTTTTACACTTCTTACTAATATTACGAAGGCGAAATTTGTGCACTTTTATGTGTGTGCGCTGTATCTTCTTCACGCTCAAACGGTTGAAGGAATTTGGTTGCATTTTGGCACAAGGGGAAAACAGGTCTGTGGGCATGGTGGTAAGTCGCCTTTGAAGAGTGCCTAGACAGGCACCAAGACATCTTCACTTTCCTGAAGCGGGTTCTCATAGGAGATAGGTGGGGGGGGGGATTCCTCTGTTAAATTCTGTAAGAAGAACTGCCTAGGTTGATTTTCTGGATGTCATGATGGAGCATATGACGGAAATCTACCGCACTTAGGCAGAACACTGTCGTATCCTCGTGGAGACTATCGGCAGTGGTGACCTGCCACGTCCAGTTCTGGTTCAGGCCATAGTACGGGGCGAGAATTAATGGAAAAGCCACCTTTTTCTACGAAGTAATAATGCGAGTGAAAACGTAGCTGAAACCGTGAGGGAGAGGATCACCTCATGCCCAAGCCGCTGGCACAGGAGACGCCTCGTACCTACATGTACTGCCGCGCGCGGTAGCTTGTATCGGATCTTTTAACTGATGTTTGGAAGAAGATCTGCCGATAAGTTTTTTGGGGACGGAATAGAACCCACTTCTTACAGCTCGTCAATAATGGTCTTAACCATTGGGCCACCAGTCATCATCATTATCATTTCAGATGATAGACATCCACTGTTGGACAAAGGCCTGCTCAAGTGTCGCCACAATGAACGGTCCTGTGCATCTCGCATCCATCGGATTCCCGTTACCCTTTACCAGGTCCACCTTGAAAGGGGCCTTTCAACCTTTCGGCCATCCGTTCTGCGAGCAATGCGTCACCAGTGAAATAATGAAATAAAAAAGGATAATTACTAAGATACGTCCCTCAATTAACATAAAAGAATAAAACTTTATCTGAACAGAATTTATTTCGAATATTTCTTAATCAAATAAATCAAGTCAAAAAAGATCTTACTTAAACATTGAGGAAGAAGCCAATTTACGTAAAGACGAAGATCTAAAAAACAGCAATTACGCTAAGTGCCTCTTTGGACCAAGACTACAGCCTTAATAAATTATTTTTCCATAGAACCTATTAAATGTGTTCAGCTTTCAATATTCAAGAATTAATTGCAGACGCGAATATTCTAATTAAATGTTAGAGGGAGATGGGATGTGAGTGAAAGAGAGGGGGAAACGTCAACGACACCTGCCTCTGATTTATTTGTTCGAAAGAATTTGGATTTTGGAGGAAAAACGGGCAGTGTGGAAAAATAAGTGTTCGTACAGACTAGTGATTATCTATTAAACTTGGTGTTTAAGTAAAAATGGGATGTTGTACTTGGTTGTTTTTCAATGGTCTTGTACCTGACGTTGACAGAATTAATGGATTGGACGTGGCCTGGTTTTAGGAGGCTTGCAGGTTTGTGGTAGATAGTGATTAGCGATAGAGGTAAAGAGATGGGACCAATTTTAGAGATTTATGGGATTTTTTGTTTATGACGTATGGTAAATAGCGATTAAATTATGATCATTATTTTTGTGATAAATCAGATTTTCACTTTTACTTATTAATTTTAAGCTTCTGCTGTATTTTTTTGGTTAAATAGGCAATTTTTCTCTCGATATAATTTAATTGGCTTTGTGTACTTTCTTTTTTTTATCGATATTTTCTTTTAATCTTTGTGTGGAGGCTTGTAATTTGATAACCATAAGCAATTTGATAACATTACATTTTTATATCGTTTTTGTAATTAGTCTGTAAACCTTCTTTAAAATAAATAAAATAAAATAAAATATTTTTTTATGGTATACCATAAAGAGTAAATGTGTCGCGGGTTCGATTCCCATGAAAATTTGTATGGTCAGCAGATAGGTTTTCCGGGTTTGGAAGTCTTGTGTAGGTGAGTAAATATACCAATGCCATGGAGTTATTCCTAGAGTATGGAGCAACGTTTCTTTAAAAAAAAAAAGAATTTGGGTAAGTGTGAGTCAGACTCGCGCACTGAGAATTCCGTACAAACTTATCTATGTAATTAGTTCAATTCCCGATTGAAATCTCGAAGAATTTTCCGAATCGCAATTTTTTTTTGTGACGCAAAAACAAAAATTATTGTTTTCAGATAATTTCCTATATTTGTGCTATTAGATCTTGCGTTATGCCAAATTTTAGAATTCTGATTCCCTTGAAAATTTTGAAATATATTTTTTTTGCGATATAAATGGCCGTAACTATTTTTCCTTTGACTTAGATGCTTAGCTTAATTATAAGTAAATTATGTTGAAGAGATATCGTTATTATTATAATAGATCACGTTTAAATACGGGTTTATTTACTTTAACAACTCCTTCAAACAATATAACAAACGTAACTATTCAAATAGACACTCCCAGATAACTCCGATGCACAACAATGTTTCAATTTCCTTGAAAATTGACTCAATGTTCAGCGGTCCATCTAGCGGAGATGTGAGAGTGAGACAAAGCTATAAAAGACAAATAGCACTATCTCTTTTTCTCATCGAACTCATGATGGTTTTGAGACGTTATGATAGGACCCCATTTATCTGCTACGATGCTACGAGACTGCTACTGACGTAGCGGTGACGTCATCACGGTGCTACGGCGTAGCAATAGAACAATGGTTTGTTAACGCTTCGTAACTCTGTTTATGTTTCAGTGTCTATAATAGACGTTATGTAAATTGAAATAATGTACATTGACCTCTTTTTCTGGTCTGCGTAGGTAGCCAATAATTACACATTGAGCTGCAGATCTTCTTCATAATTAGACAATGTCAAAGATCACAACAGATGTCGAATGAAGACCATTTTGTGTTTTTTCCGTTTTTGAAGAACTTCAATAAATTTGGGAGGATCAATGGTCGCTATTTTCTTTTAAATTTATCTAGGTTGCTTGCCATCCAGATGTTCAGAGGGAGCGTATCCCAAACAGATATCTACGAGTATAAGAAACGTTTTTTTTTAATGGATATAAACTAGTGCTCGACTGCGATCCCACCTGATAAGCAGTAAAAATAATTAAACCGCTGTGTCATTGGTAAGTAGTGATGCAATCGTTGATGGTGAGGCGCACTAGTTTTTTTAAAAGCCGATTCACTCTTGCCTTGAAGACACATAAATTATATCGGGCTAGAAGACCGCAGCAGGCAAATTATTAAATAGCCTATAAAAAAAA
The DNA here is from genome assembly GCA_958295575.1 of Leucania comma. NCBI lineage: Eukaryota > Metazoa > Arthropoda > Insecta > Lepidoptera > Noctuidae > Leucania > Leucania comma. Next base: position 4,263,284 of record OY282470.1, on the reverse strand, counting down.
ACTTTCAATAAATTCCTGCAAATTGCTCAAGTGTGAGCATACACTTAGAAAGGGGGGTATATTTCACAAGTTGACAGTATCTTTTTGACATGTCGGAGGGGATACACGGGGGGACAGTCGGGATATAGGGGTCGCGTTAAATAGCGTTGTGGCATCGATTATTTTTATCGTACCCTAAACTTTTTACATATAGGGGAAAATAAACATAATATAAAGTGGGAATTGAATATTTATTATTATATATGACGGCTCGTTCAGGATGGTTCGAGCTCTGGTCATCTACCAGGTGGGCCTACGTGGGTATCGTGCAATGAATAAAAACGGTTAGGAACTGAATACGTTTACTTCTCAATACATTTCGGTACAGTGCACTGTTATAAGGTAGGTACAAACAACAAAACGGACAGTTTCAGAACGTCTTGACTCTGCGATGGCCTGGCTGAGAGTGTCCGCTGTACTCGGCGGATTCTCCCTCTCCAAGCTCGTAGCCAAAGCGGAAACGACTGACTCTGTCTAAGCGCGCCATCTCTATTTCTTCTAGTCGCCACTAGATGGCGTGCCTTGTTTTGTTGTCAACAAATCAACGCCGGATCCGGCACGGCCATCCTGCGAGACACACGTCCCCGTGTGTTAGTTATCATCACCACCTCAGCTGGAAGATGTCCACTGACGAGAAGTTCCAATAAGACGTCCCGTCTCCGTGTATTACTCTGAAACAAAATACATCTCGCAGTATCATATAGCTCGATCACTCCTGACAAAAACTAGGAACCACTCTCGCATCGTGAGTGCGCTCCCAAGCACGCAAACTCACACACACAAAACCATAAATTCACATCATGACCATGAGTGACCATCTAGAGGTCACACAAACGTCTACTCCGTGCGGGAATCGAACCCGTAACACGCAGTCAATCGTTCAATGTTAGAACAATTCACACTTTACTCAATAAACCAAAATTAAAAGAAATCGGGTAGTAGAAATTGTCATCCAGTCATGTACCAACGTTCATTGTTCTCATCATAAAGCCTTAGAAGCCCCCACAAGTAAACCACTCTAACGCCACGGCACTCATTGCCGAACACCAATCACAATTGCTCTGTCACATGTGCATCCACCACCGGCCAACGCCGTGGATCACATTGTGTATAACTCACTATGAATTCCGTCAGAGCTAAACGCGCACGTACTAGCTACTAGAACCATCTTGTTGACCACGTCAACTACTCACAACGGTCACTACAGACCATGACTTTCATCAGAGCTAAGTATAGCTACTGGAACCATCAACTTTACTACGCTCGACAGAGAAACTTACTCGCGTGCTCCATACAACTTAGGCTCGCTCATCACCACTGTGATCACTATCTACTTCGACTGGTACATGACTTTCTGGCATCTTTCTTAACCTATCGTGGTAGGTACCTTTACAATACACACAACCAATCAAACTAATCCAAAACATTAATCATTTAACTTTACGTGTGATTTCTGGCTACTCATAGCCCAGTAACCTCTAGTTACTCAACCATACCTGCGCATCCCTCCAGAACCGCCAAGTCACTGATTTAATCGCAATACTGCGTACTCACAGACTAATGTGACCACTGGATATTGATTTCTATTAAGCTACGGCTATAAATCAAATCTCCTAAAGTTTAATCATCGTGTGAACTTAATTATCTCATTATGTCGACTACTTTACTGTACCCCAATTTTATCAGTTATACGCTGATTTTCCTCATGTCTTTATTATTTCAAACGAATCTTTAATTGAACTAATGAACTTAGTTTAATTGCTCTCTTCGTCTCTAATCTAAACAAAGGCCCTTACCGAAAATGTATCCACTTCTACCTTCATCAAATCAAACCTACCCTTTTATTCAAATACTACACTTTGTAAATTGCGTAACGCAAAATCTCTCACGATATTTAAATACACCTAGGGGTCTACATCATGTTTCGTCATCAACGGTAGAGAACGCGCGACTAAAATCGATAAGAAATGATTTCGTGACAAGAAGTCGCATGTGGCACTATTACAGGGCATCATCCGCTTTGGATTCAGCCATATCCCATGATCTCACCCGCCTTGGATCTAGTCTCCTTACTTGGCATCACCAGTCAAAAATCTAGTCACACACAGTGAAATCACACGTATAGGATCTAGCCACATCCAGTGGCATCACCTGCTAGGATCTAGCCGCACCCAGTGGCATCACCTCACCTTGGATCTAGCCTCGTAACCTGACATCACCCGCTTAGGATCCAACCATACCGAATGGCATCATCCACCACGGATCAAGCCTCGCAACTTAAATTTCATTATCAATAACAAAGTTCCACTTTTTTAAATGTAACGTTAATCCGGCTTTAGTCGACGTTCTCAAAACTACTTCAAGTCTCCCGACGCGATCGCGAACTCAACAGTTTCCAAAATAATCAAAATATCGACAACTCAAACTATGAAGTAGGTATTTACCGATCAGCTTAGGACAATAACAATTGTCCGTTGGAAAACTCAGATCGCATTTCTAAACTTCAAATGTTTGTACTGGCCGTCCGCCGTCCTACGCAATACTGAAAGCCTGATACATAAACTAATTTTGTAAAATAAGGCGCACTATGTAAACGAGTTACTTTGTCTCAGATCATTGGTAACGAATACCGGTTATGCACGATTTTATTTAGTTTACAGCAATCTTACTAACAAACACCGAATTACTTGATCGAATAATTTGCACACAATAATTCATTAACCATTTACGCATTATTTTTAATTTGTCTACCCCCTCACGCATTACTTTTAATTATTTTGCGCTAAACCACTATTGTCTTTATACAGTCAAAGACGAGTCAATTAAACGAATAAGTTCACTTTTTGTTACACGCGTTTAACGCCTACCGGTTATAAAACAATCCAAAGAACCGACCATTCAACATCGAAACAACAGCAGATTTATGTCCTACGACACGTAGAAGTCAATAAAGTCACGGACTATCACGTTTGTTTTTAACGGAAAGAGCTGGACTAGCAAACACCACATTACTTGGTCAAATAATAATTACACACAAATAATTGGCCTACCCGCTCACTCATTATTTTTTTTTTCTTCTACGAGCATCTGAGGGTTGTTTTGATTATAATTGTTAACGTCGTAAACTAAGCAATTTTAAAATGTATCGCGGTCACATTACTGGAACTAAACCCTTGCGACAATTTTTCACGGCCTAAGATAATATCATCTCGCAAATGAATGTTGGGCAAAACGCAATAAAATCTCGATTAAGCTATTATCAATTTTAACTACAAAATTAATTAACTGTACCAAGTACCTACACTAGACTGTCATATGTTATCTAAACCTGTCAATATTGCCATCCTTTGTATTACGTCTACCCCTAAATTTATATGACAGAGGGTGTCATCTTTAACGAAAGAGCACTCAGCTCCAGAACAAAATGGAATGTGAATACCTGACCTTTTTCTGATGAAGGATCGACGACCCATACACCCGTTGCTCGCTGCGTAATGCCTTGGCGCCACTGTTGCTACCGCGCCTCTTCCATCAGGGCTCCGGATCTCCACCCAGACATCTCCATGTGACCTTGCTTTCCAGGGCCAATCCAGGCCAATCTTGCTGCCTCGTTGCCGGAGGTCTTGAAGTATGAATATTCTTGTTTTCAGCCTGCCTACGTCTAAATTTTCCATAGTGATTTTTGATCTGCTACTTCTCTCCGGGTCGAATTCGGGTAGATTCACAATCTGGGTAAAACGTTGTAGTTTGCTCTCTGGGGGTACAACGTTACCATGGTCCAACATTTGTTGCTCAGGATTAGGGAAAAACCCCAGAAAAAACCTAATCAGACCATTCAAGTCCATGCTTCGATCCGGGTCTTCATTTTCGATTTCGAATAATAACCGCCAATTTTCTTCAGTGTTTCGTAACTGTTGCTTGTCATCTTATCAATTCAATTGCACGATTTTATCCCAGTTCTGATGACGGCTCGTTCAGGATGGTTCGAGCTCTGGTCATCTACCAGGTGGGCCTACGTGGGTATCGTGCAATGAATAAAAACGGTTAGGAACTGAATACGTTTACTTCTCAATACATTTCGGTACAGTGCACTGTTATAAGGTAGGTACAAACAATAAAACGGACAGTTTCAGAACGTCTTGACTCTGCGACGGCCTGGCTGAGAGTGTCCGCTGTACTCGGCGGATTCTCCCTCTCCAAGCTCGTAGCCAAAGCGGAAACGACTGACTCTGTCTAAGCGCGCCATCTCTATTTCTTCTAGTCGCCACTAGATGGCGTGCCTTGTTTTGTTGTCAACAAATCAACGCCGGATCCGACATATATATAGGGGCGGGAAATAGTGTCAGACTTTTATTGACTAAAAACCTACCTTTCCTTGCCTTGCCTTTGTCCCGGGGCCCGTGGTAACATTCTCAGATAACCTTTGGCCCCAGTAGGCTTCGGCCCTGCTGGACCCCTACAGTTTGCTGACAACTCCTTGAGGCGCACCGTAGACGACCTGAGCTCGGACCGGTCTGTTACCGGACGGACGGACAGCGAGCTACCCATTGCCCACCGTCCGCGAGCCCGCGCCTACGGTGGCCGGAAATCGGGATCGGAATCCCGGCGGCGGCGGCGGCGTGTGCGCCTTTGTCTAAAGCGGTCGGCCTCCTCCTTTGCTAGCATTACTGCCTCGCAAAAGGAGGCGACCGCCTGCCACTCCTCCTCGCTCCGGAGCATGGCTTGAACCAAGCCCCGGCGTGAGAGATCGCCGCCGATCATCGCGGCTCTAGGCGCATCCGCGTTCCTTCAAAATACCGGGAAACGGTAATTTGAAGGAACGCGGATGTGTCAGTAAAAATCTTGTAACAAAACATTTTAGTCTGTAAAAGTCAGAGAGCAGTGGTGGCCGAATAGTAACGTTTCTGACTTACGAGTAGGTCGCAGGTTCAAATCCAGTCAGGCGAATAACTTTGTGTAGTATATTTCATCACCATTACTCTCAAAACGGCGAATTAAACCGGCATGGCCTAGAACTAAAAATTCGAAGAACTGTGACATTCACCAACCCGCACTGGGTTCGCGTGGTGGATCACGGCCCATTCCCTTTCCTTAAAAGGAGGCCTGAATCCCAGCAGTGGGAACATTAAAAAACTGATTAAGATTATGCTTATCTGAGGTGAGTCTCACGCTCCGCCCGTCCAGAGTGGCAGAATTTGTCTGACCATTTCCCATCAAAAAAATTAAATAAATAGAAACAGGAATATGTTTAGGAAAATATTGAAAAGTAACCTTATTCCGTACCTTTATACCGGCAGCCTATCCTACGTACCGTGTTTTTTCCTGTTTAAAAGTAGCCTGTGGTACTAAACCATAGTGAATGTGCTTGCGGACGACGATCAATGGGTAGCTCGCCGTCTAGTAGTACAGGAAATGTTTGGACCGAGCCTGTGTTTTTTTTTTTAAAGAAAAATCATCCAATGACATCACCGCGCCCTTGTGCGGGGCAGGAGATAGTGTCAGACTTTTACTGACTAAAAACCCACTCCTGTTTCTTCTTAGCCTTTCATGCCGGGACCGAACCTTCCTTTCAGAAAACAATTTTTTATAGATTGAAGGTAACATATTCAAAGAAGAACGACACAGAAAGAACATTTATTGGATGATTTACCATCTCTTAAAAAAGCCACAGTGTAGCTAGCAACCGACAAAATATATTACTTTTTTTTTTTTTTTTTTTTTTAGCCCTTACTGTCCCACTGCTGGGCAAAGGCCACCCCCAAGTCCTTCCAAACCTTCTTCTCCCGCGCCGTCTCAAACCAGTCCTCGCGGTACGCGTCCAGATCATCCCGCCACCTCTTTCTAGGCCGGCCTCGACGACGCTTCCTTCCATCAGGTACCCACTGTGTGGCGACCCCTGCCCAGCGGTCTCCGTGCATGCGACTGACATGACCCGCCCAATCCCATTTAAGATAAATAAAAATAAAAAAACATATTTTACTGTAGGTAAAACTTTAAAAATAAAAATCCTTTTAAACTACTTAAGTACTAAAAAACCAAACCAAAATTACGACACAGTTCTTAAAACGCATTCTATACGAATTCACGTCAAATCAACGACCATAAAATGCTGACAGCATTATCCAGACACCACAAAACCGAACACAATCTCTATAAAACAAACACACAAACCCCAATGAAATAAGTAGCTAGTATCAACATCCTCATGATTATCTAATCAAGAAAATGTCAAGACGATAAAAGCAACTGACCTTTCAGCCAGCTCTATAACTTCATTAATACCAATAACAACCCCAACCAATTTATAATGACCTATAGAAACAAAACATTCGAGTGTGACAAAGGGATCTTTGTATCCTGGTTTATGACAAATGAAGTACAGTCGAATAAGGTATTTGATACACAACCAACAATATTCAGGGCGGGATTTGTCATTGGATGATTTTACCTACCATAAAAAGAAAAATAACCAACAATATTCATGCTATTGTAGCGACATCTATGTCGTCACAAATTAAGTAATCCTGCATCGCGCAAGTAAGATTTGCGGCGCGATTGGAACATATAGAACAAACCCGAAATCATCTATCGGGCAGTAGCCCACCAGATATAACACCTGTCTGGTCGGAGGATCCTCCCTTTTCAACGGAGGTATGTGGGACTTTACTCTCTGTGCCACCACCTCCAAACTGGTGACCCCTCGACAATGAACGTCAGCGCAGCCTTCGTGCAGCAACTACCTCGTGACGTCATCATCACTTCCTCAAGCTTTCGAGCAGCGAGCCATACAGCCAGCACCCACGGCTATATGGGTATCCTGACCACCAGCATGCCTACTTGGTCATACCTGGTCATCACCCTCAGCCTCATCAGCGACCTTGGCTAAGCACTTGCACCTGGTCGACGACAGCAGTCAAGCCCTACGTCGCACAGCACCGCTCCGACTCACTGGAGCCAGCCGCACTACTCCGACTCACTGGAGCCTGCAGCATCATATCCCGACTCACTGGGATAGCACCACCCCGACTCACTGGGGCATCACCGCAGACAGTTCCGACTCACCGAGAACTATGCGGAATCCAGTTCCGACTCACTGGAACCAACCTCCATTGGCCTGGCACGCATCACACGACGCATCAAGAAGCATCAAGAACCATCGATCTCCGATCTCCGGAGGGGAGTGATGTAGCGACATCTATGTCGTCACAAATTAAGTAATCCTGCATCGCGCAAGTAAGATTTGCGGCGCGATTGGAACATATAGAACAAACCCGAAATCATCTATCGGGCAGTAGCCCACCAGATATAACACCTGTCTGGTCGGAGGATCCTCCCTTTTCAACGGAGGTATGTGGGACTTTACTCTCTGTTCCACTACCCCCAAACTATCACTAAACATCTTATATTTTATTTTGTGTAGGTGTTAAAGAAAGCTGATGGACTTCCAGCAGCGCTTTTGGCTGAAATGATGATGACTTAAGAGATGGATGTAAAGTAACTGACTATTCAACATACTCACATTTTATTTCGATAGTTAAGTCAGAGAAATTGAGTAGCAAATTGACTATCAACTTAGATTGCTCGCTTATTCAAATCTCAATAAGGCGTATTTATGATAGGCGCCTTATCTCACTGGCGTTCTAGTAAAATAATCATATGCCTAACTAGTACTTTTCTTTATTGATAGTCTCGTATTTTTTTACTATCTCACCGGACACATAAGCGATGATGTTGTCGACCATAGCACTCACTATACGAACATACTCACGTAATATTCTCTTGACGAAATTTGAAAATACTTTGACAGTGGTGTAAAACGGATAGAACCAAAGCAAAAAGAAAAATTAAAGGACATCACCCACGGTCCATACATTTTTGGTCCAAATTTAAAAGTGCCGGCCAAAGAAAAAAAATACAATATTCTGTTAGAACTTGTTCTTACGAACATTTTTTATTATGGCAAGAATGCTGTGGGAGCATTAGCCTCGGTATTATTTAAGTTCAAAAATGATTGGTTTTCAAAGAAAATTGCTCTCAAAAAATGAAATATCCTATACATAACAATACTTTTAAAAAAATGCAACAGCAAAAAACAACCAGTAGCTGTGTCTTTACTGCATTACTTAAAAAAAAAAAAAAAAAAAATTGTATTTGTTGAGATTTTCGAAATATAAAAACCGCGGGGTTTTTTAGGGATCGCTTTTGAAGTATTTGCCTTATATGGAGATGGCGGGGCTTTGCATCTGCAAAGACGGAGTAAGCGTATTAAAAATGCGACCATACCTACGGATTGGTAGAATTTAGTGGAGCCTGCTTTGTGCGAAAGCGGCACACATACGTACAAGTTTGCTTTATGTACTCAGCTAAGGTCAAATGCTGATCTAGGATCACACCGAGCGTGCTTCTCCCGAGGGATCGGATTGGTATAGGTATGTGGTGATCAGAGGGAGACCCTTGAAGAACTCCTGCTCGTATGGGAGGTGAGGAGATCTCCCCACTATCGCATAGAGGGAGCGCTACCATCTGGTAGTCAATAGTGGAAGGTCCTCCTCCTTTTTCGCTCACTCTTCACAGAGTGGTCGTGGTTGACGATGTTGCATTTTCGTTGGCAAGTGAGGCTCCCGCGATGTGTCTCCACTTATCCCGGCTAACGGCGTCTCGGGAACACTGGACTATGGAAGTTTGTGTTGCAGCCCTGATGTGGTCTGTCCAACGCGTAGGTGAGCGCCCGCGTGACTGCTTCCCTTCCACTTGTCCCTGGATAACGAGTCGCTCCATGGAATCTTCGTTGCGAACAATGTGACCAAAATATTTAAGGATTCGTACTTGCACAGTCGACAATAATCTCTGTTTGATTTTTAACTTCAGGATCGAGATGTTAGTCCTCCGCGCTGTCCAAGGGATCCGCTGCAGTCGCCGCTAACACCACATCTTGAGTGCATCGATTTTGCGTCGGTCTTTGAGGCGAACCGTCCACGTTTCTGCGCCATAAAAAAATATTGGGAAGACCAAGCTTCTCATGAGGCGGACTTTCGTGGCTTTAGTGATGTTACGGTTGCACCAGATCCTTTTCAGCCTGTCAACAGCAGGTCGTGTGATAGCACATCTCCTTCGAATCTCATCTTCACATCATCCAGTGTTCGTGACGGTGGAACCAAGATATACTTACGATTGAAAAACTTCACAGTTGGCAATCACAGTGATATCAGGATGACTCAGTTCAGCTCGATCCACTATCATCATCTTGGTTTTGTCTCTGTTGAGCGTAAGACCGAAGGAGAGGCTTGTTGTCTCTAAAAGTGTCAGCAGGTGTTCCATATCGTCCTTCGATTGTGCTAGAAGGGTAGTGTCATCGGCATATCTCAAGTTAGACACCTTTCTACCTCCCACTGAGATCCCTTTGTCCCACTGTTCCAACACGATTCTCATTATATACTCTGTATAAATGTTGAACAGGAGTGGAGACAATATACAACCCTGTCGAACGCCAGCGTGGGTGTAAAAGCTTTTTGAGTCAACGTCGTCTATACGAACAGTCGCAGTTCCGTCCTCATAAAGTCGGCGTATGAGACTAATTAGGTGGAGCGGTACTCCCATTTGAATTAGCACGTCCCATAGAATATGCCATTTCACGGTATCGAAGGCCTTGCGGAAGTCGACGAAGCAGATATAGAGTGGGATGTTAAACTCTCTAGACTTTTCGATTATTTGTCGAAGAATTAGTATCTGCTCTCTTGTTCCTCTACCCTTGACAAATCCCGCTTGCTCAATAGCTATAGTGGAAGGTACGATTTAATAAAAAGTTCCGCAACATGAGTACTAGACAATCTGGCACACCGAGTTGATATAGCTTAAATGATAAACCATTATGTTACACTTTGCCAAAAGCTTTCGTTGAGTCAAAAAACTAGACGTCCATCATCGCGTTCTGATGGAAACCAGCGCATTGGTGTTCAACGAATCGCTGGACTTGTTCGATTCGTAAACCAAACTACCGTTGGGAATAACACTCTTAACTTCAGCATAATCTCTGCGCTGCTTGTAAATAAGCCTCTCGTAGATTTTATCGAGGACATTGAATGGACTGATGAAAAGATAGCTGGAAGGGCAAACTTGACTTGGACTTGCATAGTTTAGGAATACCGATATTAGTGACCTTTTTCCACGCTTGGGGTAACATGTTATTCCTTAATGCACCATTGAAGACGACGCTCATTAGTATTATGAGTTGGGATGGGAAGAGTTTAAACACCTTGTAGATGACACCGTCAGAGCCGAGGTCTTTCCGGGGCTAAAGCTTTTTTGATGATATTCCCCACCTCCTCTGAGATAAAGAGGGACAAAGGATTATTAGGATCTTCGATGAGTGCTAGGGTAGCTCTACGTTCAACTTTAACGTCTCTCATATCAAGGTGAGTTTTGTCTATTGGTTGAGCGTTTTGTCATTGTCGCGGCACGCTGCTCTGTTGCTTGAGTTTTGTTTACTTCGCCGGGAGCTGCATTCTTTTCGGTTTTCAGACCACATACATGGCCCAGGAGTTTCAAGCGATGGTCATCAGTCACTGTGATCGCCCCTGAAAAATCATTCAGGACGAATCGTTCGTGGTCCATATGTGAATCGAACGCTGCTGTCGTGTCAACGACTGAGACTCAACAATTCGGGGATAGAAGGGATAGACTGATTCGATATGATAGATCCATGATCAATTGGGACGGGAGTGATACAATATCATACGCGTTGCTTCAGGTACCAACTAAAGTAACAGATAAGATATTAGAGTTGGGGCGAGCGTACAATGGCTAGGGGAGGGGAAGTCACCACATTGTGTGATGGTAAACGGCAGCTACCTGGAACTTTCTATTCAAGCTCTAACTCTTTGTTTTTACAATTCATGTTACCAAAAATGTACGGAAAATGATTTTTAAAAACTTAAATAAAACCCAGGGCAATGGTCCTACAGTTTTGGTGCGATAATAAAAAATGCTCAAGGGGTCAAGCTCTAACAGATTACCATATTTTTTTTTCTTGGCCGGCACTTTGGAATTTGGACCAAAATAAATGATCTCCTTTCATAATATAGTGAATTAATGTAGTACCTAAGTCAATTTAGTTAACAATGACCATGAATACAAATGTGCGAACATGAGAGTAGTTGTGCAGGTGCTTTACTTTATGTAATTCATTAGATCATTACTGTTCTTGAGTCGAAGATAGAAGACATTGTGATGAAACAAGCTTGTCTTGCGAACACGTAGCACTCACCAAGACTCATTAAAGAGGCATTAAAGAGGCAAGGCCTCTGTTTCAACAATAGAAACATTATACCCTGATGCCAAATAGCTTGTTCTTCAGTACTTACAACCCAGAAACAAATAATCCAAGATTGGTTGTAAAACAAATGCAAGGCGCTGAGTACAGTATACCTATATGTAAACGATACTAATTCGGTGCAGATAACGATGCGAGACACGTGTAGATAATACGTCAATCTTGTACGTCAGATAAACGGAGTACTGAGCCAGGTTCTAGTGATTGACAGCGAAAGGAGGGCCAGGAAATCTGAAACTTAACAAAAAGATCTTTAATTTCTGGTAAGTAACTATGCGATTCATAATATAGCAATTATTTATTCGCGACTACGCTTACATGTAGGGCTTATAAAATGTAATTCAAGCTATTAAAATGTGTTCGAAATATCTTTAATTATTTTAATAAATAGACAACCAGTCGTTCTTTCATCATAGGCTACATTTTATTTAAAAAAAAAAGTACATAGTTCTTGCGAAATGGGACAATAGAACGAAGCAGCGAAAATATGCAAGGTAGAGATCTACCTGTATATCTAATAACTGGTTCTACTATACCTAAAACGACTGGTCGTAAAACAAGAAATAGAAATAACTGGGTATAGAATAATGAATGATGCTACGAATTAAACTTTTTTTTTTTTAAACGAAATTTTTGTCGGTAAACTTCGGTGAAGTAGCCAATAATCCGCAATAATTGTACGGAGTGCATCCGAGAGAATATAGCAGAAGGCCTCACTAATTCTGCAGGACTGATCAAAAGAGATACCGTAGTCCTGAAATTCAAAGGGTAACTGAAGAAACACAGGTGGGTTTTAGTCAGTAAATACTCCCTTTCGCTCCACCCAGTTAGTCAGGAGTTATTTGATGATGATGCAACCTCGAAACAAACAAAAGGTTTGAGTAATTATAATTTCTATCACTTCCAGTTCTGCATCACTAATTATTATCAATTCCTAATGTACGTGTTAAAAATTTAAACTATAATAGTCAACATAAACACAAGCAGAAGAACTGAGAAGAGAGGGCTACACAGATTTCGCCATAGGACCATAGGTTGATATCTGAAAGGGAAAAACCTGTGGTCCTGAAACGCAAAAGGCAGGGGTAGTTTTAGTCATTCAAAGTTTGTCACGCTTTCCCACTTCACCCTAGAGCGAACGAGCCCAAAATTGAACCTCAGTGCCATCTCTAGGGTCATCAGTCTAGACTGACGAAGCACTTATGACCTAAATATCTGACCAACAATTTAAATTTTCATCCACAGTCCCAGCGGTATCCTCTTGTTTCATGGCCGCACTGAGGCAAGGCTATCCGCTTGTACCTATCGCCGATCAAGCCTGATTGCGCATTACCATGTCAAGCACACGGCTAATGTCTGCTCGTTATCGGCCCTCGGATGTGTAGGCATGTAGGATGTGTATACGCGTGTAGATTGGCACATATTAATCAAGGATGCTCTTGAAGCTTAACGTCTGATGTGGAATTAGCTGTGCCGTTTTGCTTCGATTAGTTGCGCATTGATTTCATAAGGTTTGTCCTAATAGTAGTATTCCTTGTTCGCGTCTTATGGTTTTTTTTTTATGGTAGGTAAAACCAATGACAAATCCCGCCCTTGGGTGGAGCGGGAAATAGTGTCAGACTCTTACTGACTAAAAACCTACCTCGTTCCTTCGTTGCCTATCATGGAACGGGGTAGGTTTTCTTATGCGTGAGGTTGCAGGTTCAGAAATGTGTAAAGTACCAACATGAATTTTTCAATTCAAGTTTGCTTTTATTTACGTCATATGCAACGAGAAACTGTTGTAAATTCGCTACGTTCTACGTCGTAAACACGTGTCTATTAAGATGTACAAGTTAATCTTTCTTTTGAGTGTGTTCCGACAATTTTAAGTCTTCAATAAACCTTCACAGAAAAGCCCGTTTTCATTTAGCTTAATTTAGATTAAGTTGTCAGGTACACATTTGTAAGAAATATATAAATATGCTCGAAACGGTGAAGGAAACCGGCATATCCTACGACCAAAAATTCGAAGACATGTGACATTCACCAAACCGCACTGAGCCCGCGTGGTGGATTACGGCCAATTTCCTCTCCTAGAGAGGAGGCCTGTGTCTTAGCAACATTTTAAGGCTAATGCTATGCTATGCTACCTATTCTCATAGAAGAACATTTCTTTCAAAACTTTTTACTAACTAATGGAAAAGTCATCATCATGTAAGCCAAACCACCCACCACCAACACTGTTGGTCATAGGCCTCCCCCAAGTATCGCTTCGATGACCGGTTCTCTGCGTCTCGCATCCAGTGGACTCCCACGACCCACACCGAGTCATTGGTCCACCTTGAAAGGCCTCCCGCCTTACAACTCTGCATGTTCCGGTGCGCGGCCCCCATTCAGGACCTTTCAAGCCCATCGGCCATATTATTAATGTTCTGTGAGCAATATGTTCTCCTGCGGATTACTTCATTCCTGACACGATCACATAAGAATACACGGAGCATACCTAGCCCTTTTCATTGCCCTTTGGGTGACTTTGTAAACAAATGTTACTATAGCATAAATGAATACCTAAATGATAATATAAATAACTCTATAACTATTACAGTCAAATAAAAACATAGTATAAATATATATATATATATATATATATAATAATTACAAATAAATAAATGGTATTTACAAAGATACTATTACTATAAAAATAAAATGTATATATAATAAATAAAACAATAATTAAAATTCATAAATTTATTTCTGTAGAACAACAGTAACAGTTGCTATCATATCATAACATATTATATATTATTTAGTTACTCTAAACTAAGTAATAAGTAAAACAAGCAGTGCCTTCATCCTCTCTTCTACCTAAATTTATCTATGCTGTGCCCGACAGGGTCCATAATTGTGACTATTATCTATTTCCCTACCAACTATGTATACATTATCGTACGCAATAAAGAATAGAGAATTGAGAATTGAGAATTGACTATAAACCCACTGTCAGATGAGGCCCACTGTCAGCGATCACGGTTATTTTCGATTACTCGTACGGCTGAATATAAAGTGAGCTGATGAATTATAACCCTATCAGCGCTGATAAATGTGCTTGGCTTAAAAGCTTATGGAGATTTTCTTAGTGTTGATTTTAGGCGGTAGTTTCGTTCCCACATAATGTTTGCATTGGTCGTCACAATATTTGTTTAATTTTAGGTCGGATACCGCGTTTTAGGATTATCGAAATAGACCTTTTCGTACTTTTGTTGTTTTTTAATTAAAGTTTTAATGGTCTTGTTAAAACGTTCCTTTGAAATTTATTTTTATTACGTAAGCATTATTTTGTTTTTAATAAGGGTAAGCAAAGGAAAATATTTATTTGAAATAATCTTTATTTTAATTCTGTTCTTAAATTATTTAAGTTTATACTTTGATACTTGAAGGCCAGGTTGTACTCATTTTGAACTTTTTTAAACCTTTGGAAATCCACAAATATAAAAGAGAACACCATGAAAATGTATTTTAATAAAATCAAAACATGATAATTATGAATTAGTAGGCTTGATAAAACAAATCGCGAATCTGACCCTAATTTACGATTTCGAACGTGTAAGTCTACGAGATTACGTCACATATCTGAAAATTACAAAAATAATGAAGCTTGTTTTTAAAAGGTCCTTGCAAAAACAAAAATCTTAAATAGTTATTTTTTTTTTATTTTTTTTTAGACCAGTGGTGGCTAATTGGTAACAACCTCGACTTACAAGTTGAAGATCTTAAGTCCAAACCCAGACAGTCACTTTACTTGATGTAACTTATTTCATCACCACTGGCCGCAAAATAGTAAAGGAAAACACATTGACATAAGAAAACCCATGAGATCAATGGGAAAACATCAAACTTTCGATGACATAATGTAACATCGACCAATACCCACGTTGTGGTTTTTTTTTCCTCAACTATCACACAACGCCGTCAACTCCCAAGCTAAGCAGAGCTTGTGTTACGAGTACTAGACAACCGATAAACATATATTTCTTAATACACACATATTATAGATAAATTACACCATCAGAAGAAATGATCATGCTCATCACACAATCATTTGTCATGGGTGGGAATCGAACCCATGACCTCTGGCATAGCAGTCAGGCCCCATTTCCTCTCCCAGAGGCTTGAGTCCCAGCAGAAAGTTAAAAGGCTGATTATACTATACTATGCTGTGCTATCAAATCAGCCGTTACCGAGGATTAGTCTTCAGAAAATCACTGTTTTATGGCACTAAATGGGAGCAAGAGAAGAAGACTGATTATGCTCATGCTCGTAAAGAGAGTGAAGTACCATATTAATGATAGGGCCAAACGTCAATTACCAAATTTTCATAAATATGTTGAACAATAATATGACAAACTAAACCAACTATTTCATGAAACACCTTTTCACGAAATAGCCCGTCACATAATGAAATGGCTAATTTTATGATCTAGCTACCACATCGATAACATCATTTTTCTATCCTTATCCTGTTTTTTCTTCCATTCTGTCCAGTTATTCCTTTTCTTTCATATGATTTGTCACACAATCCATCCTTCTTATCTTTGGTCTCCCTCTCCCTCTCCATCCACAAGTATATTTATAACTCTCTTTTAGTAACATGCGTTTCATTCCTCCTCTTCACATGGCCATGCCAAGACAAAAGATCTGACTACATGTGCAGAACTAAAATAAAATAATAATTTGTAATTTCTAGAGGAGCTGTTACGTCAACCCTGGTTTACGAGTAAACTAAGCGTAGTTAATAATAATATTTATTTAGGCAAACCACATAAACCATCCTTCCTATAAAGTTCTCTCTTTAAAATAGATCACCCATGGGTTTAATTAAAAACTTCTAGAACCAACATTGATACAAATGAATCCCTCGATCCTAAACAAATGTTGGACATAAGTTTGCCGAACGAAAGTTTGATACGCTTAGGATCTACCTACAATATGTCATTGTTTTTGTTTGGCCAATGTTGGTCCTTTGAGACTACCAATGGTATAGATGATTTAAAAAAAAAATAGTTTATATCTAGAAGTTGATTTTGGCAATGCTTGAGGTTTTAAGTCCAGCAGATGATAATTAGGTATAACTATAGTGGAAACCATCAGTCCCAGAATTAAATATAGGTTGAACCAAAATGGCAATTTTTAAATGTGCAGTAACCAACAGATTTTCCTGTCTCTATCAAGGTGGATTCCAAGTGTAACCATAGCAACGGGTTCAATTTATTTACCGCGTAATATACTATAGTAGCTTCGTTTTCGTATGTAAAATCTGTTCATTAGCATATTAGTTTGGTTCAAAATAATATGCTACCGTTTTCGATGACAATAATGATAAAAGATATTAATTTGGAATGGTTTGCAGTTATATGTGTGTCTGCATGTATCTGTTTATTTCACGCTCAAAAGGTTGAATGGATTTCGATGAAACTTGCATATGGGTAGACCATATCCTGAAATAAAACACAGGGTAATTTGAATCCCAGGAATATGCAAGCAAAGCCACTGGCAGCTAGCCCAGGTTTTCCGTTTTCAAAATCAATTTTAAGAAATAATTACAGAAAATTGATGGGAATGAATATCAAAGGGTCAACAACCGCATTTACCATGCAATAACGGTACGACTGTACGACCGTAGAACTAATACAACATTATTTTTAGTAAATGCGAAACCTGAATATAGTTTGTTCAGAATCAGTAACTGAATCGATTTCAATAATTTTTACACCATATTATACTTTTTCCTATTTTTTTTTAAAAACGTCAACACCACCGACACTAGGCACAAAACAAGTCACGGCAAGTCATAGCGAGCATTAGGCGCCAGCGCACAGCTGGATGCGGGAGCAAAACCACCCCTCAGTTGTCCGGGTGGCCCGGTGACCGTGTATTTATGTCGCCCATCAGATACCAAACCTGGCTTATAACTTTGTAATTTTTCTTAATACAGTTTTGAAATTTTGTACATAGATTCTTCACATAAAAATACAAGACAGGCATTTTAGGTTTCGCATGAATACTTATAATAAAAATAAGATTTTTTTTGTAAATAATCAAAAAATATGTCAGTTATCAAGAAATAAGTACAAAAATCTTGATTAACAATAGAAAACTACTTCGCTTTAATAAATTCCACTTTCAACAGCGAATCGAATCGTTCTTACGCCGGTGGTGAAGCTCGGGGCATTTGTCAACATTCTAACAATACTTTGAACAGAGGAATGCTTTCAAACGATATTGCCTTATTTATTGAGCTGTTGTACTGAAAGACTAATAAATTTCAAGATGGTTTAAATTTCTATTGGATCTGTCGAGTGGATTTAGTATGGTAGAGGACTTAAATGTAGGTTTTTGTGCGTGAAAATGGGAAACTTCTATTTATTTTTGAGAGAGTTGGGAACTGAAAATCTTAACTTAAATTATGTAAAGTTGTTTGTTTGTTTTTAGGAGATAATTTCTAGAATAATGTAAGTAGAAATACTCGTAGAATAAATGTTCTTATACTACAAAGTAGTATCGCAATTTTTATCGCAATTTTTGCCATACAACGTGGCAATGCCGCCAGCCTTTTGGGCACACTTCCAGTCGACAGCGATGCGGAGGAGTTTTTTGACGCTATATTCTAGTTTATATATTTATGTTTTTGTGTAATGTTTGTAGGTTTAAGTGTATATATAGTTTTAATACATATTCTTGTATTATACATATAAACCTTTCTCTTGAATCAGTATATCTATAAAAAAACCACATCAAAATCCGTTGCGTAGTTTTGAAGGTCTAAGCATACATAGGGAGAGACAGCGGAAAGCAACTTTGTTTTATATTATATAGTGATCATAAATACTCAAGACCTAAAAATTGGCATTAAGTCAGAAAAAAAATTAACCCGCTTGCAGTGCCACCTACTGGATTCAATTGTATTTTCATATTTATCATCTAGAGATCCACTCAAATACACACAAAATTTCAGTAAAATCGGTGAAGTAGTTTAGGAGTTAGGTAACAAAAATATATACGTACAGAAGAATTATACAATAAAGAAAATGTGACAAATCATTTTGCTTTTAGAATTACATTCTTATGTTGCACGCACAAACATTTTAATAATTAGAATAGCGTAGCATTAACCTTATAATGTTCCCACTGTTGGGACTCAGGCCTCCTCTCTGAAGAGGGAATGGGTTGTAATCCACCACGCGGGCCTAGTGCCGGTTGGTGGATGTCACATGTCTTCGAATTTTGAATCTAAGACATGCAGGTTTCCTCACGATGTTTTCCTTCACCGTTTTGAGAGACAATTCATCATCATCATCATCATCATCACCCTTTTAATGTTCCCACTGCTGGGACACAGGCCTCCTCTCTAAGAGAAAGAGATACTAGCGCGTATACTAGCGTCAGAGAGACAATTAGAATATTGATTTATAATTTGTTTATTTTTTTCCTACGTGAGAGGTTTTCATTCCGTCGTTCATGGGTTGTGATAATAATTTAGCGATAATATGACACTCAATTGATTCCTTAGTATCGGAGTAGGGTGAAACGTGTAATATTTTATGCCTGGTTTACTCGTGGGCCCAGCCTCGGCCAATCGCCATTGTATAAGCGGGGTTTCCCTGATTACACAATGGCTACACAATGGCTACACAATAGCGATAGCGATTGGCCGACGCTGGACCAACGTGTAAACCAGGCATTAGACGTCACATAAGCGTAATCGTTTGGAGGGGAGACAGATACGAATGTACGAATGACAGTCATGTGCGATCCGTCGAGTAGTGCGGATGCTCCTAATGAGTTTACTGGTTCTCTGAGATTACAATATGTCTGTCATGGCCTAATAATATGAATTGCTATTTTAATTTTACGCCATGAACCCTCTACCAGGAAACCTTACTGATGACGGCTTTGCTGCTAATTTGCTGTTGCCTTTAAAAAATTAGATAAGTTTTTGTCATTTTAAACAAACTTGTAGGTTTATTGTAAAAATGGTGTGGAAATAGTGGACTGTATTATCTATAAGGTGGTATATTGCCGTTACTACAATATTCAAATTACAACGTCCGGGACAAAAATACAAGGAATCGAGAGGTCGTCCGTCGTGTAAGTCTCTCCGTGGAAGCAAGGTGCGCCAGACCACCTGTGTCCGCGCCTGCGTCCTTTCTCCCCCGCTGCCGATGACGTATGTGCACGCCGCCTGTGCGTGCACACCGCGTCATGGATCTGTTGGGTTGGATTCCCAACATATAACTTAGTTCTGGATAGATCTAATTATTATTTCTGTTCTAATCTAAGGCTGTACTCATTGTAAACTTGCACGTGAATAACAAAGGAGTTTAAGTCTTCATCACAAACAATAAAGAATTTTAATGTTGTGTTTTTCTCTTTCTAACACCTTCATGCTCAAACGGCTGAACTACTGATAATACATATTTGGCATTTGAGTAGACTATGTCCTGCAATACCACATAGACTACTTTTCATCCCGGGCATGAATACATTCAACCAGGCGAAGACACTGACAGAAGCTAGAGTTACTTACATACATTAATTGCACATACCTCAACCGCACAATGTACACTTGACAAGACAAACTGATGTAAATTTCTCAATGTACCGTCAATTAAAAGTCGTCGGAAACGCTCTAAGAACTAAGACAGTTTGACATTATTATACAGTATGCAAATGTCTTCTCTTTCGAGCACAGTCAAAAGCGGTGCAGTTGTAAGTTCTTCAGGCTGGCTCCAAGTAACTTGGCCTAAGTTAAATAATTAAGTCTTTGTTACGCTCCTGTTACGCTTATATCTTGTGTTTAGAGTGGTGTCGAGTCTAAAATAAGAATATGCTATGTAGGTTTCTTTAAATATCTATAGTTAATCTGCACAACGCCGTGCCTCAGAAAGCATGTTGGTAATTCTGGTTAAGAGTGGCCAACTCGAGCCACATTTTCATACAACCGCTCTTACGTGATTATGATGTTATTTCACGTTTTTCTCCAGATATTTTGGATACACAGATATATTGTGGACATTAACTAAGCTTCTATAGAAATCAAAACATAAATTTATGTAAAACTAATCCAGTTAAGACCTCTGAAACTGCTATTTTACGTGAATTGGCCCTCCATAATGTGCTCATATATTAAAAATATAAAAAAGTACTACTTTATAAGCCATGAACATTTGATCAATATTTTAAATGATGAAAATTTTTCTCAAAAACTTTCAAGGGTTTAAAAAAAACACGTATTTTCTGGAACAAGTTATGTGAAATTTTCGAGTAAATCACGGAATTACATTCGGTAATTCCGTGATTTACTCGAATATTTCAGTAATTAAAGTAAATCATGGAATTACCGAATGCTGACAGAGTTTTCAGGCGTTATCTCTCTTTTTTCGCGTTGTCTTTTCATCAAACATCGCGTTGGCATTGCTTTAGATGAAGCAACAAGCTTACCATGGTCGACGTTGACAATAAGAGAGTGGGAAAGGCCCACCTTAACAATAAAATATTACACAACTTTCACACAACGCCATCTAGTCCCAAACTAAGCTAAGCTTGTGTTTTTTTTTTTTTTGTTTTAAACTTGCGTTCTGAGTTATAGGTGTTTTAGTCGTAGTTAAGTACCTTGTTAACATTCGGGGAAGCAATTGGGGCTCATCACTCTTCAAACCTAAACACAGCAAAGCTGCTTAGCTTTGCTGTATTTGTGTTCAGGTTTGAAGAGTAATGTATTGTAGCACAGGTACAATTCATATATCTACCTGCATAATAACCTATAATAACATTTTTTTTAAACTATCACACAACGTCGGGATTAGTTCCCCTGGTCCCGCGCGCGTCAAGGTATTGTCAGCAAACTGTAGGGGCCCAGCAGGGTCGAAGCCTGGGAACAAGGGTTAGGCGAAAGTGAATCTTGGGGCCCTGGAACAAAGGCAATGAAGGAACAGGGAAGGTTTTTCGTCAGTAAGAGTCTGACACTATCTCCGGCCCCGCCCGAAGGCGGGATTTGCCGCAGAGCTGGTTTTATGAGTACTAGACAACTGACAAACATACTTATATATTGCTAAATACATACATATTAGATCAATCACGCAAACATTTGTCCTGGGTGGGAATCGAACCCGTGACCTCCGGTATAGCAGTCCGGGCTACTAACTACTAGGCCAACAGGCCAATCTAAAAACCAGGTTCCAGCTTTTATTTATAGAAATTTGACAGTTCTAATGTATAGTTAGAAGCCAGAAAATCTGGCACCAGTCACGCCAAGGGGTGATCGTGTAACCCAATTATTGCGCAGGTTTCCGGGCGGCGAGCAAAGAATGCTCGCCGTCCGCTACTATCTTACCTGATGGTAAACGATGATGTGACCGACGATGGAGTCCGCTTACCTAGAAGTAACCTATTGACTGTTAACTTAAAAAACTCTAGTTTGTAGCTATTAGGAAACATAAACTCCATGTCAACCATGTACCGATGGCGCAACGCCGTACGTCTAGTGGTCCGATGATGGAGCAGAAGATTGAGATTTTAGCCATGTCACACAACAATACATTTTTTTTCTCAATTAAGCGCTTTCAAAACTACAAAAATGTCTTCTAAAATATAATAAAACACTTACATTTGCAATAAACGTGATAAATATCCCGCTTTATCCGGCACAAATTGTCTCGCTGTCTCAGAGTGGCTTCTCAAATACACAGAAATGCTTTTATCTCGATATTTGATACTTACTCCCCCCTCCCGCTACTGATATTATACCTATAAAAGTTAATTTGAGCATATTTTTTACATTTTGACTCTTAAAAGTGCCACCGCCCTTCGAACCCCGATTTTGTACAACTTGAATGACCTTGAAAAATCGTTAATTGTCGTATTGTACATACGGGTGTGCGAAATTCATTCGGCCGAAAATGTTCAATTGTGTTGTTTTCTATATTTTCGTTTTTCCTAAAAAAAAAACCAGAAAAGTCTTTTTTTGTGTGATTTTCTAAAAAGCGCGCAGTAACGTTATAATTATACCCCGCGGGCGAAGAGTTAATTGATTTTAAGCATGTCATATTTTTTAATTGGAACAATATTTTACGCAACTATTTTTTGAATTGTATTGTTGTGACATGTAAAAATAATAATATATTTATATCAATAAATACATGTGTTACTTAAATTGACTGCACCGATAGTGACAACTTCTTTCTAAATTATCCTTTAATTTTTTTTTTAAATCGTTTATATTATTACCACAAAACCAAAGTTACGCCAATGTAAACTATGCCTTAGCCAAGTATTTTATTAAAAAGTGACTATAGTGTGTCACGACTTAATTTGAGTTTGTTAATTAGTGACTTAAGTGTTTGATGTGTCATATAGATAATATATTTTTAACATTTTTTTTTTGTCCTAAGAAAGCCGGCCCTAAAGTTTACTTCTGTATTATTGTTTTCAATGCTTTCACAAACATGTAAAATCAAAACAACTATCTCTAGGCCATAAAAAATCAGGGAAATCGAAGCCGCGGCACCCAGCGTAGCAGTTAATCGGTTAACCATTACACCAACTATGCCGTCAAATTATAGCTACATAATGTTCATCCTACATTTTATATCAATGGCTTCTTTGAAGGAAAAAACGTTCAAATTCTAAAATATAATTTTATATTTAACAATAATTCCATCAACACGGTGTCAGTCATTTCGTTTGAACAATCGCCAACCGCTTTGCAAAAAGCTACTCGTAGATAAATATACAATGCGTTCCAAATGACGATAGGATCGATTACCATATTGTGACGTCATGTCTTACTGTCAAATAGAAAAATTTATAGGGAGAGCAAAACAAGAATTTGAAACAAAAAACAAATATTTAAGAACTGAACAGGCATAGAGTAGCCAGCCTTTCGGTATTTTACAGGATGTATTTTGGAGAGTGTGCGAGGGAATTGCATGACTTGATACCTCCATCTCATTTCTACCATCGAACAACCCGGCGTACTGCGAATATCCACCCTTACGTTATTGAAACTTCCACGGTCCGGACAAAGCGTTTTGCCTTGTCGTTTATACCGCGTACATCGAGGGACTGGAACAATTTGCCTACTGCGGTTTTCCCGTCCGATTATAATTTAGGTGTCTTCAAGGCTAGAGTGAATAGGCTCTTAATAAACTAGTGCGCTTCACCATAAACGATTGCATCTCTGCTTACCATCAGGTAGGATTGCAGTCAAGTACTAGTTTATAAAAAATAAATAAACTGTGAACGAAAAATGTTTAATCAGAATCCAGTTCATCAATTTTACTCATCTATGAGTTCTTCAATTTTGCCATAACTTCTTCGATTTGACATTATGACTTGACGTCACAACATGGCAATCGATCTCTCATTTGGAACGCATTGTACAGTCAGGGATCAAAAGTACAGTTGCACTCTACAGATATTAAAGTATGTAAAATCGGATCTTTGTAAAAAAGGATCAATGCATCATGACCGATTTAGTTTGCAACATATAATCTAAAATATCGAAAAAACTAGTTGCAGAACACTGGAATTCTACTACAAAGAAATTTTAGACCGATATACCTAAATAGACAGACCGATTGACCGTACATCTGGAAGTAGAATGGCGTTGATAATTCTGCCTAAACAATTGCCGGCCAGTATCAACCACTTCGCACAAAGCCAGGTAAATAGACAGCGGGTGAATCCGACAATACCGCGATCCCGGGATCCCGGGATCACGGTCGCTAATTCAATTAGCGGGACGCACGCCCACTATTACGGGATTGTTACGTCACCGAGATTTATTTGATTTAGTTACCTTTGAACAGTGAAATGTGCTGTTTGTTAGGTCATGTGTTAGTGTGATTAACATGTGTTTCTATTCTATTTTCTAGGGTTCCGTACCTCAATAGGAAAAAAGGAAACCCTTTAGAATCACTTTATTGTTCGTTTGTTAGCCTGTCAAGACCCTTTATCTCCGAAATACGTGGAAGTATCGAGTTGAAAATGAAACGATATACTCACGTCTATGGTCCTTTGAATTTGTGAAAAAACCAAGCTTCTAGGATAACCAAAGAAAGAATGGCCGTAAAAACGCATATTTCGACATTCACAAAAGAATCAAAATTCATAGGGTACTTTCCGATGATCCAGAATCCTAAATTTGGCATAGAGCAAGGTCTTATAGCACAGATATAGGAATAAATCTGAAAACAGTATTTTATTTCTTTATGTCACAAAAAAAAACTTTTTTTGATCCAGAAAAATCTTCAAGACTACATTTCGCACTTGCCCATTTTTTTATATTTGTGGGACACCATTAATTGATTTCTCTTGCTAAAGGTTACAGCAAGAAGATGTGTCAGACTTTTACTGACTAAAACCCACCTGTGTCAGTCAATTACTCTTATAGTTCCAAGGTTAAGGTAACTCTTTCAAAAATTCCCCCATTATATTGTTGTTTTTTATTTTCTTTTATTTAAAATATGGCGTATGCCATTAGGCTCAGGTTCTAGAAGCAAAGGAGCCAGTTCCCATATCGGGGAAACTGGTCCTCATCAGGAGGCCTGAGTGGGTTGTGGTCTTTCTATACTCTTACTGCTCTATCGTGCTGCTCGAAGAGGAGCGCAAAATCTTTGAAACAGTCATTGAAGAGCGCCTCATCGGACGGTATGAGGATTACCTCTCCCACACAATTTGGATTACCTACCAATTTTTTTTTTTATCAGCTACTGCTGTCCCACTGCTAGGCAAAGGCCTCTCCCAAGTCCTTTCAGACATTCTTGTCTCGCACCCTCTCGAACCAGTCATCTCTTTCTAAGGCCCGTATTACAGAACCTTACTCAAGTACTACTTAAACTGCGTTCAACCGATTACTGCTTGAGCGAAGAATCTCGACTTAAGCGTTCAGTTTATTTTAGAACTATCCTCAAACACAAATCAAACTAAACAACGCTTGAGTAGAGATTTTGGTCTCTGATTACGTGAGTAAGCTATCATTGTGGTAACCCTGAATAATTGTTTGTTTTCTATTGAAAATCTTGCAATCAAGCAGTGACTCTGAGCTGATTGAGATTTTAAAATAAGGACACATTGAGTGGAGCTCAGTCAAGCCTCAAGCACTGTTCCATAATACGTAAAAAATGTTATTTTAAAGTGACATTGCTCAGGTGATTATTGATTGTAGTTTCTCTGCTCAAGTTAAGTTCTAAAATTAAAACTCCAAGTGAGACTAGTTTTAAGTAATGCTTGAGTCTTGATTGTAGTTCTGTAATACGGGCCTTAGATGGCTTTGACGGCGCTTACTTTCTGCAGGAACTTACTGCGTGGCGAAACTTACCCAGCGGTCAATGCCCATCTACCTATATCATTAGTTTTTTTTTCTTGTATTTCTGGACTCTTGTTAAGTTGTACCATTGTCAAGGCCAGCAATTCTTTTTCATCTTTGCAACAAAGCTACGCCTCGCTAATTCAAAAGTTGTAAATGTTTTAATTCAAATAAATGTAGAAATTCTGATTAAAATCAGTCAACCAAAAAGGGTAGCGAAAAATTCAACAGCAATATTTTGATTAATAAAAAAGCAACAGAAATATTTGATTTTTGATTAATAAAAACTGGGCAAGTGCGAGTCGGACTCGCGGTCTGATGGTTCCGCACAAACGTACCTATGTCAAATAGTTCGAGTCTTTTTATTGTGATTTTTTCGATTCGCAATAAAAAGACTTTTTGACCTTGCTTGGTGCCAAATTCCAAAATGTTTAGGTCAACGTAAGGTACTCTATAAATTTTGAATCTCTTGAGAATGTCGAAATATACGTTTTTTTGCGACATAAACGGTCGTATCTTTTTTCGCTAATTTTGGTTTGATTTTTTCACAGCTTCAAGGAAACGCAGACAAGGTTTTAATTTCAATTAATTTCTCGATATCTCGACGCGTTTCTGAAATAGAGCTTCTTGACAGACAGACAGACCACACAGTGATCCTATAAGGGTTCTGTTTTTTTCTTACGGAACCCTAAAAAGAAGTGCCGTCATCCATAACAGCAAAAACAAGCAAAAATTGTTTGCCATAAATAACATTGATGAACTCAACGAACTGTACTTACGGTACTCCAAATTTAATTACTTAAAAACCCGTATGAACCTTCATTAAAATGCATGAAAGATGTAACGGATATACATCGGTATTCCGTGACGCTGATTGTGATCAGATTCCTGTCACAATGTGAATAGATGTAAAGAAATTCCACTTCAAGCGATTGAAAACTGGCGAGTCATTTCTGCCTGATCACTTAAAAAAAATTTTGCTTGAATCCTGCTTCGCGGCGCCAAACCAAACTCTGTGAGGATTTCGTTTCGAGTGCAAGCAAAAATGAACTTAGCGGTCGTCAGGTGGAAGTGTCTTTGATAGTACGTATCACGGTGGCCAATCTCAACAGATTTTAGCAAAGCTCGCAGGAGATACCTATTTATTGAGCTCAAGTATGTACGCACACACAGGTCCACTCTCATAATTCTACACGATTGGAGAGACGTTAGGCGCAGAACCAACGGCTTGAAGTGCTTTCCGAGGCACGGGGGTGCCACACCACTAATTTCGAATCTCCGGGCAGATACTTAAAGAGTTTTCGTAATGGATAAACTCAAAAGCATTTTTGGCCGACCCGCGATTCAAATCTAGGATCTCACGCTATGAGGCAGTCAGGTAGTTATAATAATGAATTATTTATTTTGAGGAATTTTATGCGCGTCACTGCAAAGGGACAAACTGACACCTAAACATTAGGCAGCGTATGCGCATCGTTACCAAATGGGGGAGTCTGCTGACAAAGAATATGAAGCCCGTCTACGTGACCACGCCACTTCGGATGTAACCTTGATCAAGTCACTTTGTTATTTTCTCTATAATTGTAATTTTTATTGAAATAAATTATTTTATATATTTTTGAACCCTCCAGCGGTAGCCCACGTAATAGCAACTAAGGCACTATACACATATTAAATGATATTTATTTAAAGGTTTTTAAAAGCGCTTTTACACAAGTGAGACTGATGTTTCTAGCTAACTACTCTGAAAAACAAAAATTACCGAAACAAACTCAGAGATCAAAATCTCTTTTATAGTCCATACAGCAAACATGTAATGGTCAAATCAAATGAGAACTATACAGATTATAATGGTGAAATCATATGAAAACCACGAAGTTTAATAACATACAACAACTAATCTTTTTATTATTTAAAAACACCAAAGACGAAGACAGCACTCGCAACCCGTACCGCAAACGACTTAAAAATAGTGATAAAACGCGTCTCAAACTGCACGACTCTAAAAGTCCAGTTTGTCTACACGCATACATACTCCATGATCCCTCAACCTTCGTGGTGTGGTTGTCTTGGCAATACAGCCGCGTGACACACTGCCACGCTTAACATATTTATTATGTATGAAAAGCATTGACAATGCCTCCGATACGTCACCATACTCTGGAACTTACTGACCTTCTGTATCTATCTCCTTAGTGCACGTATTGTAAAATCAATCACAGTTTGTTCTAGGATCTCAGTTCGTTAGAGCTGGTAATGAAATCGGACACAATACGTGCCCGGCACGATTCTACCAATTGTCTCTCCTGAGTTGCCACACTCTGTGATAAAACTACCTTTATAGCAGAGCTTTGTCACAGATACCCTTTTTGTGTGTGTTTTTTTTTTAATAATGAAGAAAAAGATTGCTGTTGAATACTTTTCAGTTACATTTCAAACGAATATAGAACCTTCTTTTTGAAGTTGTTTAAATATTTATAAAAATAATTTGACTGTTAAGAGCGGCTAGCCCGAAGTATATTTTCATACAACCGCTCTTACGTGATTATAATGTTAAATGATAATAATGTTAAATGATTATAATGTTATGTTAATATTAAACATCTGTCTTTACATATTTTTGATACACAGATATCTTGTGGATATCGGCTTGTTGGCTTATATAGAAATCGAAACATAAACTATTTATAATTATTATGTAAATAATAATAATAACACAACCGTCCGGTGGGACACTATTTTTTATATTTTTAAAAGTCTTGTATTTTTTTTTTAATATTTAAAAATGTAATTTATATGTTAACATAGAGTCTTATCGGTAACAGAAGTTGTATTTTACCAGGATTATTAAAATGGCCCCCAAACTAGGCGGTGCCTGTATCTTGGAGACCAGAATAGGTAACTGCTTACAATTTTATAAACTAATAAATAAAAGTATGTATAGGGTAACTAGTAATTAGTGAACGGCGCTTAAACACGCGATTGTAGTCATGATAACAAACAATTTTTACAATGGAAAAAATTTGCTGGTAGTGGAATTGCATTTGTGTTCGCCTCACTGGTCTAAATTAACTGAAATTGGCTGTTTTTTCTCGCGATTTCAGGTTTGATCCCATAGTAAAAGTTGTTTGTCATCATAACTACAATGACGTGTTTAAGCGCCGTTCACTAATTACCAGTCACCCTATATATCCAAACTAAAAATTATTATTTTACAAAAGTGTAAAAAAATATAAAGTTGTGTAAAACTAATTCAGTAAAGACCTCTGAAAATCTGCTATTTTCCGAAAACTTTGGCCCTTCATAATGAACTCATATATTAAAAAAATTATAAAAACGTACTTCTATAGAAGCCTTGTACATTCAATCGAGATTCTAAATAATGAAATTTTTTTTTTTGAAAAACTTTTAAGGGTTTAAAAAAAAACGTATTTCCTGGAACATGTATTGTGAAATATTCGAGTAAATTACTTTAATTAATTTTAATTCTTTTTAACCATGTTCGACGTTGACCATAGGCGAGTGGGGAAGGGCCACCTGTTGTCACCCTCGGAAATAAAAATCCCGTTAGTGATAAGTGATTTATTGTCTTTTTCTGTGATATCAAGGTAAAAATTATTCACTGTCGTCACTATCGGAATTGTTTTCTCTATCGTCATCGTCATCATTATATCTGTAAGAATGTCTTTTCCTGTGATCTGTAAAGAAACAAAATGGCAATTATCCGGGAGGGGTACAATTCCTTATACCTTGACCAGAATTTGCCCTCATTACCGTCTTGCAAAACAGCTATGCAAGAGACGGTTTTATTTTTTTAAAGTCGAATATCATCTAATGACTTTTCCCGCTCTAAAAACGAGGGCGAGACTTTGAAAACCACAACAATGTTTCTTCAGATCCGGACGGTTTCCGCCGTCCGCCCATATACCTTCATCGTGTCCTCCAGGCGATCCGCACTATTTTGTCACCCGGGCGTTTTTTCCGCCTAAATCTGTTGCAGGAAACTCCTAAGCTTACCAAGTCCGGTGAGGACCTGCGTTGTGTGGGGGGTGAGGAGTGTGAGGACGCTATGACGCTTCTCCAGTCATTCCTTAAAGAGGGGACTTACCACGATTATGCCATAATCGATCTTTAAGGAGGCCCAATGTTGGAAAGAGTGGTAGTCAGAGGTTTTTAGCAAGGTTGAATAAAAAAATACGCAATACGCAGAAAAACCAAGGTTACCAGCATAGCCCTTAAAATACGAAGATTAAGTGGCAGTAAACAAGGAACATGAATCACAAAACAGATGGTTGGTAAGACCGAAAGGTTCTCGAGACACAAACATGTATCAGAAGATACAGCATGGCAAGGCCTCCTGCAAGATGGGTCGATGATCTGGTTAAATGACGAATGCGCTGGTGATGATAATGATAATGAACTAGGCCTTTGCTACACTTATTTTCCTTTTTCTTCTGATTCTAAATCTCTTTAACACAAAATAAAATAAAAATAACGTTACGCACAATCAGGAAGACTGTTAGCGTTCCTGTTCTTTTTATGTGTTCTGAATCTCAAAGTTGGTTTCGCCAATATGTTCACTTGTGGTTGACTAAGTTGTTTTTTGATTTGAAGTGGTGTTCTTAAAAAAATATATTAATTAATATCGTAATCTGTGGAGTAGAGAAGTTGGACTGTATTAAATAGCTGGTGTTGGTGGTTGTTCTGTATGAAACTCGGTTTGAGCTTACCCAATCTTGGAACAAAATGACGACGACAAGTCAAGAACGTCTTACCTTTATCGCCTTTTCAGCCTTCCTCGAAGTACTCTGGATGAAGCAGCACTGTTGAAGCTGGATACTGATCACACAACACGGTTATGCTCACTTTGTCCCTTGATTTATCGATTTATTGAGGAGCGCGCTCAAAAAGAAAGTTACCGCACGGCGGCCCGATTTCAACAACATGAAAAACCGGGAGAGGGCGCTTGTGCTGTCATCTAAGCAGCCCGCTATTGGCTGATTTCAGGCATATAGGACGCTCTATGATCTTTGCGCCGTCAGCTGAACCAATCATGGGTTAGAATACAGAACATACCCCCTACCGAAACCATAGTGATGGTTTCCTAAAAATGAGATTACTATACTATCTAGGACATTGATAACTAATCTTAAATTATACTCTAAATTAAATAAAAAACGTTTTATTTGAAATTAATTGGCGTAAGGTAATAGGGCAAGTTTATTTATAGGTCTCTGTAAGACACCCTTTTCTGTGCGCAGTGTCACGCACCTAACTATTGAGTCGGGACCGGGATGTAACTTCTCAATCTTGCCGAGAGGCCAAGTGCAAGAGGGAACATTGTCAGTTTTAATTATTACTAAATCTCCAACTTTAGGATTAGAAGAAGAGATAAACCACTTGGCTTTCTGTTGTAAAGTGTTTAGATATTCATGACTCCAACGTTTCCAGAACAGTTGGGAGCACTTCTGGATATACTGCCACCGTGACAGCCTATTGATATCAATATCTCGCACGTCGTACTCAGGAATGGAGACTAAACTTCGTCCAATTAGAAAGTGTCCGGCGGTTAATACGTTAAATTCGTTGGGGTTGTCACTTGAAGGAAGCGGACACAACGGGCGCGAATTCATTATGGCTTCTGCCTTACAGAATATCGTAGCAAGTTCCTCGAACGTTAAGGACTTTTCCCCTACACACCGCACTAGATGATATTTGGCTGACTTAATGCCCGCTTCCCAGAGACCACCCATGTGAGGAGCACTGGGGACATTAAATTTCCAATCAACCTGCCGTTTAGCGCAACCACCCGAAATGTCATCTTGATTCTCGCGCCAGAACTTTTGTATCTCCGACAGATGTCGGTTTGCGCCAACAAAATTAGTTCCACAATCAGAATAGAGAACAGCGCACAGACCTCTGCGAGCCACAAATCTATCCAGGCATGCGAGAAAACAATCAGCGGAGAGAGAAGACAACACTTCGAGATGTACTGCTTTAGTTGAAAAGCAGACAAATAGTGCCAAGTACGCTTTTGTCACTTTAGCATTACGACGTAAGCTTTCTTTAATTAAGAATGGACCTCCGAGGTCAACTCCGACGTTAGAAAATACCTTATTAGGTATCAACCGAGTTGTTGGCAACGGGGCCATTTCAGGCTGAAGTAACGATGGTTTACATTTAAAGCACGTTTTACATTTAGATAAAACGGATCTAATAACGCTACGAGCCGATAATATCCAAAAGTTTTCATTAACAACACTTTGCAAGGTTCGCGGTCCAACATGTAAATATTTTTCATGTAAATATTTAATCAATAGTTTTGTAAATAAACTATTTTTAGGGAGAAGTCGCGGGTGTCTAGCATTATAAGGAAGTTCGGAATAACCGATGCGACCCCCTACCCTGAGAAACCCATCGCTATCAATGAACGGAGATAATTTTCGTAACGATGGTACGTATTTTTTATCTGTTATCATTTTAATTTCCGTTTCAAAGTAAGTATTCTGAACTAGCTTTATTAATTTATCGCGTGCCTCGTTCAGTTCACGGGTTGATAACACGTGTGATTTAGCATGGGTGGGTATATCACCCTGTTTGCGAGTCAATCTTAAAATCCAAGCAAAAGATCTTTGCAATTTGGAAAATGACGAAAATTGTGCGAAGATTCTATCACAAAATTCCATTTTAGTTTCAATAATATGATCACTAATATTGTGATTCAGCAACAAATTAGTGGAAGTTTTTAATTCCGGTAGTTTATGATTGCTTTCATTCACAAACACCGTCAGAGGCCAATCGACGTAATTTTGATACATCCAATCGGCACCCTGTAGCCAACGTGGGGTGCAGTCTATCAGTTGCGCCGGAGACGCTCCACGCGAACAAATATCTGCTAGGTTATTTTCGCTGCCAACGTGCCGCCAAAAATGAGGGGGTAAGATTTCAATAATTTGAGTAACTCTATGACTGACAAAGGTTTTTAATTTATAAGGTTCCGTTTGAAGCCAGGACAGTACGACTGTCGAGTCTGATACTGCAGTTATTTGGTTAATTTTAATTCGAGTAACAAATGTATCGCAAACGAATTTTATTAATTTACTTAATAAAACCGCTCCCATTAATTCTAACCGAGGGATTGTTACGGGTTTTATTGGTGCTACTTTGGATTTCGCTGTTACTAGACGAACCTTTGCGTTACCCTTTTGGTCACGACTGATGACGTACACGCAGGCTGCGTAACCTCGTAAAGAAGCGTCACAAAATCCGATTAAATCACAAGTCGTTTCGCCCGGTAACAGCATATGGCGTTCGATACGTAACTCGCTTAACCGCGGAAGTTCAAAAATAAAGTGCTGCCACGATTTTTTAATGTTATCTGGCAACTTATCGTCCCAACCAATACCTAGCTTCCACAGATCTTGCATAATCTGCTTAGCTACTAAAATGCATGGCGCGATAAAACCCACGGGATCGTAAATCGACGCCAGCAGTTTTAGTACCGATCGCTTGGTTGTTTCGTTGTCCGATAAATTAACTGAAAATAAAAAATGATCGGATTTTGGAGTCCATTTAAGTCCTAAGACCTTAATAGAACTGTCGTTTTCGTCTTTAACGAACGTTACGGAATTTTCCCTATTTTCAGACGGAACGCGTTGCAGCAACTCCTCATTGTTACTCATCCACTTTTTTAGCGTAAAGTTGGCTTTCAAAAATACCTATTAGTTGATCTTGGACTAGGCTAGCTTGCTCAAAGGTTTGGCATGAATATAAGATATCATCCATGTATATTCCCTCACGGAGGACCTGAGCAGCGAGGGGAAAACGTTCACCCTCGTCTTTCGCTAACTGGAGCAGCGTGCGAATAGCTAAGAATGGAGAACAGCTGAGTCCGTAGGTTACAGTTTTTAATTCATATAATTTAATTGGATCGTTAGGGGATTCCCGATATAAAATGTGTTGATAACAGCGATCTTCTTTTCTTAAGGCAATAGCGCGATACATTTTACAAACATCACTCACTAAACAATATTCGAATAGCCGAAACTTCAAGATTATTGACGCAATGTCCGGATACAGCTTAGGGCCGACCAATAGAATATCATTCAACGAGACGCTTGTGGTGGTTTTCGCAGACGCATCAAATACTACTCGCAACGGAGTTGAGGTACTACTAGGTCTCAAAATACTGTGATGTGGAATAATGTATTTACTAGGCTGATCACCCTGATAAAGTTCCATATGACCGAGCTTTTCATATTCACGCATAAATTCCTTATATTTGTTATTCAACTCAGGCATACGTGCGAGTTTACGCTCCGAGTAGATCAGTCGTCGCTCGGCCGCGGCACGCGATTGTCCCAATGGCGCGGGGTTAGGTGCGAACGGCATTGGAACTACGTATTGGCCGTTCGACTCCCGCGTATATTCATGAGAAAATATCTCCTCGGCTAGTTGATCCATTGGACTTGTTGACGGGGTACACGGCACCTCTTCAACTTCCCAAAAATCACGTAATGTTTTGTCAATTGACTGTTCGTCGTCATGCGAAACTGATAAATTAAGATTTTGCGATTTATATTTATTAAACGGATATAATTTTCCGCTAACTACATCACCAAAAACTGTTTTAATCACACTAGGAATACCATCCCTAATTACGAATGGTTTATCAATAATTATATCTGGGACTATGTCATTCCCCAACAAAATATCTATTCGTGAACGCTTGAAAAACAATGGATCCGCCAACTTATAAGTTTTATATTCGCTAATGACATTTTCAGTAAATGAAACATTAGGCATATCCGCGGACACCTTTGAAATAACTACTAAATTAACTCGAAACGTCGGACCACACGCCTGTCTTGGTTTCAATGTACACGTGACCATTCCTTGAGTTTTTACTACCCCTCCGCCGATCCCATGAATAGTAAAAGGACATTTTTTACGTTTTAATCCTAGTTTTTGAGCACACTCAGTTGTTATAAAAGAACTTTGTGCCCCGGAATCTATAACGGCTCGACAATCGTGAAACTGACCCACACAATCAATTACATGAGTGAGAGTAGTACCTAGAACTACCTCATATTCACACAGGTTATTACTCATGAATGATTGTTGTGTATTTGTGCATGTGACGTCACTTACGAAGCGACCAGCGTTTAGTGCGAGCGAAGGAGACTGCACCGTCACGGACGATGTTCGCGCGCTATCTGATAACGTATTATCTTTATGCAACAAATAATGATGTGGTTCTGCACACACCCCACAACTCATTGTGCTTTTACAAGCATTCGATTGATGGTCAGATTTAAGACAATTATTACACAGTTTTAGTGAATGAACACGGTTCATTCTTTCATCGACGGACAACTTACGAAATTGATCACATCGATAAATCATGTGATTTTGTTTACAAATCACACAGCTTAAGTTTGCATTACGGTTATTAATATTTTGCGGAGTTCGTGCCGTATTGAGAATCGACTTTGACGAAGATCTCTGATTTTTATTTTGCGAATGGTTATTACTAGACTTCGACGGGTTATTAGTAGCCACATTTATAAACGAATGTTCTAGGACTTTAATTTGTTTGTTTACAAACTGCATAAGTTCTTCGAAAGTAGGTATTAACTTTTGATCCCGACTTTCTTCGAATAATTTTCGCGTATGAGGGTCGAGTCTTTGTAATGCTAAATGACACAATAGAAAGTCGTCCAAGTGTTTAATATTTAATGCTTGAATCGCTTTAAGAGAATGATCAAAGGTTTCTATAAATGAAGTTAAGTCCGACGAGGTATCTTTTGTTAACGGTGTAAAGTTCAACATTTTATCGAAATACCTACATGCTAGTGTTCTGTGATCATGGTATTTATCAATCAAGCTTTGCCAAGCTAATGCGTAATTTGCGGCAGTTATCGGCAGTTTTTTAACTATATTTAAGGCAGGGCCCTTTACGCATGAGAGTAAATAATGAAACTTATCGATATCTGTGAAATTTCGATTGTGAACTAATGATAAAAACGTGTCATAAAAGGTCATCCAATTTTCTGTTTCACCGTCAAATTGAAATAATGATATCTTTGGTAACGCGGGTTTTACTAAATCCTGTTTGTCTATCGCAGGGAAGAAATCATTTTCCAATTTAGAATATTTACTAGCGATTAACTGGCACGCATTATACATTTCGTCAAATGATTCAAGCTCACTTGTTGACATTTTCACTTTAGTAGGTTTTAATTGTACTTCTATTTCGAACAAATCAAATATGGTGGATTCAAATCTCAGACGGACACTTTCTATTTCAGACATTAATACCGTAAACATTGGCAATATATCTGGTTCTGTTCCCAACTTTTTGGAATAATCATAAAGCTTTTGTAATTTTGCAAATAAATATTCTTTCCTGCATGTTAACGTTTTTCGTTTCATTTCTAAGACCTCCGCCATTTTGGACGCGTAGGTCTAGCGCTAGCCAAATGTTTTTCCTATTTGAATCTTATTGGAGAGATGAAAATGAGAATCCGTCTCGAATGGACCAGAATGTGGAGTAGAGAAGTTGGACTGTATTAAATAGCTGGTGTTGGTGGTTGTTCTGTATGAAACTCGGTTTGAGCTTACCCAATCTTGGAACAAAATGACGACGACAAGTCAAGAACGTCTTACCTTTATCGCCTTTTCAGCCTTCCTCGAAGTACTCTGGATGAAGCAGCACTGTTGAAGCTGGATACTGATCACACAACACGGTTATGCTCACTTTGTCCCTTGATTTATCGATTTATTGAGGAGCGCGCTCAAAAAGAAAGTTACCGCACGGCGGCCCGATTTCAACAACATGAAAAACCGGGAGAGGGCGCTTGTGCTGTCATCTAAGCAGCCCGCTATTGGCTGATTTCAGGCATATAGGACGCTCTATGATCTTTGCGCCGTCAGCTGAACCAATCATGGGTTAGAATACAGAACATAATCAATAAATTATTTTTTATTATTGCTCGCAGAAAAGCTGGCCGTTGTGACCGAAAGGTTCTTGAGTGGCAATGCGTACCGAAAGAAGCAGCGTTAGAAGGCCCAAGTGGACCCAAGGGGTCCACTTGTAGGCCAAGGAGGTAAGGGTTGCTAGAATCCAATGGATACGAGCCGCATAAGACGGGCGACACTTGGGGGAAGCTTATGTCCAGGTGTGGACGTCTTTTGGCTGATTTATATAATAATAATATAATATAATATTCCACAACTATCACACAACGTCGTCTAGTCCCAAGCTAAGCAGAGCTTGGGCTATGGGTACTAGACAACTGATAAACTTACTTATATATTTCTAAATACATACATATTATTATAGATAAATTACACCCAGACACAGAACAAATGATCGTGCTCATCACACAAACATTTGTCATTTGTCAAACAATCGATGATCATGATATGCTTGATAGGTGTGCTTTTGACCGCAATGTGCAGTTAAGTATAAAATAAGCATTTTGTACTTACTTGTAATTTGTTTGTAATCTAAAGCAAATATTTTATCAAATTAGTGTGTATTTTGTATTCAGCGAAAACGTTTTGGTATATTTTTTTTAATACTCACAACTGCACCAATAGATTTCTAATATCGTTTTTATCAACATTACTACTCGTAGTAGCTCGTTCATTCCTTGTTTTGTCAATAAAAATGGTTGCTTCTTGAGAACTGCTGTCAACAGAATCGTCACTATTTATAATATAAATATAATTATCATCATTTAATCTATTAGTATTATCATTATCTCTCAAAATTTTCAACTTCTTAAGCATTTTTTTAGCCAATGTAAC
Organism: Leucania comma; assembly: GCA_958295575.1. Classification (NCBI taxonomy): domain Eukaryota; kingdom Metazoa; phylum Arthropoda; class Insecta; order Lepidoptera; family Noctuidae; genus Leucania; species Leucania comma. The sequence continues at coordinate 4,225,755 of OY282470.1, read as the reverse complement.
TACTTTTTTATAAGCTTTCTTTGGTCCTAGAATGCGAAGACTCTGTGGTGTCAGGTCAGTTTGCTGGTCATCATACGGATTAGAGTTCATGTTTTTGACGCGAAGACCATTGTCGGTGTCGCGTAATTCGTATATTTCAATTTTAGTCGTCCCTCGAACTCCAATCGTTAGGATTAGTAAGCCAACTGAAAACGAAAAAAAAAAATACTGTATCATAATAATGATAATAATGCTGAACTAAAGGAAGAAGTGACCAGAATTTAGAAACCAGATAAAGTGTATGTAGTGCCCATTATTGTTTCCCATCCAGGCGTCACACCTCATCACCACCACAGCCTCAAAGTATTAGACTATTAGAACTAAAGAACTCAACTTACATTACCATCCAAAAAGCTGCATTTTAAAAACAAAAAGTTGATGCAGATCGAGGAAAATGAAATATTTCTTCACCTTAAATTTCCTCACAACACGGTACATAAACTTGGCTTGGCCCGTTAATGTAGCTTAACAACTAGCCTAGAGCTAAGAAAAACAACACCTAGTCCCAAAATAATAATAATAATAATGACTTTTTAGTCAAAAAAAATAATTATCATCGCCCACTTTAGGAAGAGAGCGAGAATTTGACTAACTAGAACCCGACTATGAAGCCCTTTATGTTCTAAATAACTCTTTCGGTAAACATTAGCCCAAGTAGGCTCCGGTAGCTTTGCAGAAAGCTCTATGCAGCACGCATGGCACTCAACGCGCTGGCGTCGACCCAGGCTTAGTAAATACTAAACGCGGGTTGACGATGGCTGTCGGACAACAAGTTACTCATTGCTTGCCCTCCGCAAGTCCGCGCCAGAGAGCTAAGTGCAAGTTTTTTTTATTATTATTAGCGTAAACGCTCGCGTATGTCTTAGGCTCGGTGCAAACGGGCCACCAACCACTGCCACTGGTGATTAGCGACAGCGAATTAACACACTTATTTTCATATATTTTGTATCTAAGATGCGCCGCACATGTCTAGCTGATGACAGCCACTCGCTACAGCAGTGTCCTCGACTCGCCACTTGTGTTTGATGCTTTCGGGTCTCAATCGAAGTGGGGGGCTCGTAACCATAACAAATGGTTCAACTTATTTGCCGTATTTGTATTTTTTCTACAACATAAAATAATGTAAAAATATTATACTTACATATCGCACATAACAATTTCATTTTATTTTCTCAGGATCCCCAATCGTTCTAGCGGAACATTAGAAACAGTAAAAATTCAGTTTTTTATGTTATTTTTACGAGTGAAGCCCGTAGAGGTTATTATTTTATTCTATTGAATATCGGTAAATCGTAAAATTTGGAATTTTCATTTATTTTATTGCTAATCGTGATTCTATATGTTATTACTATAAGGTTTTTATTTCAATTTAATATGTGGAGCACAAATTTTATTTTCTGTTGTATGTAGGATTTCTCTATCACGTGGAAGACCTGTTTTTAATTGGCATGTAAAAAAATCGTTATTTTTGTTAAACAAACGTAAGATTAGTTATTTAATTTCTCTTCTTTATCTGCACGCTTATGATGGCTGGGAATCGGGGCCAGGATCCCGGCGGCTGGGGTGTGAGGAAGTCCCTTCCCTCAAGCTTGCGGCTGCCTCCTTCGCTAGCACCGCCGTATACCTCCACCGTGTCCTGCCAAAGTTTTTTCCGCATGAACCAGGTGCAGGAACCTCTCTAACTTACCAAGTCGGTGAGGACTTCTATCACGCGAAAGGTGAGGACCCTCCAGCCACTCGTCAAAGAAGGGACTTACCGCCATGATTATGACCTGCCCAGTACTATGTTGTGACGTTCGCTGTCACCATATTATCACCGTGGGATCCTGCCGGAACTCTGTTCAAGATGTGATTTATCGCGGCAGCGGAGTTTAGTCCCAGTGCTCACTGGGACTAAACTCCGTTGCTGCGAATGACTTTGTGCAAATCTTTCATGCGTGCAAGGACTGTTGCCTGTGGCCGGCCGGCAAGGAGGCATTCAGATTAGTTTCTGAGATGGTCTTTTTTTTTCGTCAGGAATGGTAAATCCTCATGGACGGCCAGGCTGACTCACAGACGAGCCAGTCTAGGCAGTGTCAGACTCCTACTGACTAAAACCACACTCCTACCTTACATTTGGTCCACAGACATGGCGTTCGTGCCCTTGTTTGATGGTTTACATCGTTTGCTTCTGGGCAACTCCACGTGCAAGTGGCGTTACTCCAGAGAGATGGTCTTTTGAAGACCAAACCACCACTACCGTTTTACCCAGTAGAGTTCAGATAGGCAGTGCCTCTATATAAACACTAACAATGGAATCCAATTAGGCTCATCGATATTAACATTGGGAAATGGCTAGGCAGGTTGATTGATGTACCTTCATATCAACTAAACTTTCATCATCATTATTTCAGCCGACAGACATCCACTGTTGGACTTAAGCCTTCCCCAAGTGTCGCCATGATAACCGGTCCTGTGCGTCTCGCATCCATCGGATGCCTGCGACCCTCACCAGGTCATCGGACCATCTTGTGGGAGGTCTACTAACGTTGCGTCTTCCGATACGTGGTCACCACTCCAGAACCTTTCGTCCCCATTGTGGAAGACTCTTCAACGGGGGAGTATGTTGAGACAACTGCTCTCAACAGCGCCGCGTGCGGGCGGCAGTGAACCAGGGTTGTGGGGCGGTGCGGAGTCAGCCTGCGGAGATAGGTTCGCGAGCTCCCTCTCGCCAGTCAGCTGTTGTGTTGCTGCACGCACTGCTGCGCTTGCACATTTTCTTCAGAATTTTTTCTTCTATTTTTTGTAATTTCTTTTTTATTTTCTTGTTATACAGTCTACTCTTCTTTAATTCTACTCTCACTCGACCTGTCGCCACGCACACCTATCGACCATCCATTCTACGAGCATTGTGCCCACTGCCACTTAAGTAACTTTAACTTTCAGTAAATATTTACTTTAATATTCTATAATTTCTTTTATATCGTGAATGCGAAGACAGAATAGTTTTAATTATATTTTCGGTAATTAAAAAAAAAACTTTTTTTAATTATTTTTATTTTTTTTAATGTGATTTTCTTAAAAGCGCACAATTACTTAATAATAATACCCCCCCCCCCCCCGCGGATAAGGGGCTATATAAATCGTTCTAAAAAATAAAAATCAAAACATTAATCATGATTAATTAAAAATGTATAATAAAACAAATTGCTATTAATAACTTGTAAGATCCGCAGTTTTATGAATTTATGTCACACTTGCGATTCTAATATTCTGAAATTAATTTGTTCTTTGAAATCCCAGATGATTCGAAAAACCCCAGCATTGTGGGAAAAATTCTAATTTGGCAACATTGCTCTTTTACTATTTCATTGCCTTTTTTTGCTGTCCTTCCCTTAGGGGTTTAGTAGGTTTAAAGCGGACTTCGAATGTATTCGAAAGTTTTTGTTTCAAATACATACTTGATTTTGGTACAAAAGAAGTACCTATGTTGTGAACATTTTAGGATTTTGGAAAGTTTTTATTGAACTAAAGAAGCTATTCCAAATTCCTTTCGAAATGTTTTTAGAATTGAACTCTTTCTAGAAGTTAGTCCTACTCAAATGGATTGTCTGTCCCAGGTAAAAGTAACAGTTCACAATTTCGGGTTTCTGATCCATTAGTATTATTAGTAAAAGATAATATTTATATTTGCTTTCTCCCTTTCAAATAATTAAAATAATAAAAACACGTCAGAATATTATGAACCATTCATTAATTTCATTGCATAAAATCTCAATATTCAATTTTGTGCAAACATATAATGTCGGTGCGAGGAAATTAAAAAAAAATGAAGCGGAGTTTTTAATTTACTTACGGATTGATTTCTTAAAACAAAAGATGTTTTCTTTTTAAATAAATTTTAGAGAATAGTAGTTTTATGTAATCCGTTTAATGTATTTTTCCTTGCAAAACCAATGATAAATACCAGTCAATTTAATAAGAACAAAACTAAGAATGTATACTAGACCCAACTATGTACAAATATAATACAAAAACACCAAATACACTCAGGCGTCGAAGTACTCCTCCACATCGCTGTCATCTGGAAACGTATCCAGGAGACTGGCAGCTTTGACACGTTGACAATGCTGATTCTTTGGGCAAAGAATGAGCCAGCCCTTTTAATACTTAGTTAATATTTAGGTTTCTTTTGTTTCTGCAATAAAGATTTACTAAGGAAGATTTACTTCTCTTTTTCAGATTTTTCTTAATGTACATATTTATATTTTTTTTTAGTAATTACTCCTGTAATGTGGACTAGCTGTTGCTCGTGACTTCGTTCGCGTCAAGTTTGTAAAACACAACAGTATCTAATAATTCTGTGCTTAATGTAGTTATGCTCATAAACATGTAAACTCAGAACAACTGTCTGCAGGCCATACAAATATTTCCGTGCGGGAATCGAACCAGCAACACAAAACGCAGCAGTGAATTGCTCAACCACTGCGCCAACCATGCCATCAAATAAGAAAAACATATAAAAGAAAACATGTTTATTCTGCCCGAATACACGCACATTATAATACAAATTCTATAGTAAACTTTCATCAGTTCATTATACCCAGCGCGAGTGTGGTGCTCCTGATCAGCTCATGTCCCATTTGTTGAAGTATCTGAAAAACCATTGCCTATCCGCCATCATCTCAAATGATCTAAACGACGCACCTAATGTGACCGCGTACAAAATATCGAATAGTCACCGGCAATCGATCTGCCTGGCTTTTTTCCAAATATCTTGGTGTCGGTTTTAAGTCTGACCGGCCGCAACTGAACGCCAGTATTTTACAAAGAGCAACCTCCTGTCTGGCCTCCAAATCCCAGTAATTGGGTATTTCTTTTTTTGTGTGAGTAAAAATCGAAAATTGGTATGTTATGTCTGAGTATGCTTTCCGCACTTATTATTTATTTATTGTACACCACATAAACAAAAAAATTTAATAAAAAAATTATGTCCTATGCAGACCATTGTACGTGGAATATCTCGAAAATTGGTACATAGTATAGCTGTTGATTGCTTAACGGTCGGTAATAGTAGATTGTGTTATAAGGGAGCAAATTATATTTTTACAGCGAAGGCACTTTTTTGAATTCAGAGCGCAGTGAGGGATTCTTTCGTAGAATCCTGAACGTAGCGAGGGATTTAAAGTTCGTCGCCAGAGCCAAAAATATATTTGCGCCCGAGTGATACACTCTACTTTTCATCACCCAGTATGAGAAAATAAAAGGCGCCTCATATTTTATTCTTTTTTTATATTTAGCCGGTGACGCGACTATGGGCCGTCGTACCAGCCAGTCTTTATTCAAATAATATTTGCGTTCGATTTCTTTGGCGCTGAACACTAAGATGTTCCAAATTCAAAAAGTACGCGGCAAAGATAATTGCGGCGCACTTGTAAAGAGGATTAAAAACTCATTAGTGCCCCGCTAAAAGTTTCTTATAGAAAACACCACCTTTGATTGCATTTAAAGGCGAACCAAGTCGTCGTTTTCGAAAAGGTGGGACGAAAATGTTCATTTTAGTTCATTTTTTTTTTCATTTTTTAAATAAATGACACATAGTCGCACTGATGCTACGTCATAGGGTCATAAAATAAAAAGTCTCAATAGATGAACAGACGTCCAAATTTTACTTCAATGCATTTGTCTTATATAATCAAAGGCATTTGTTTACATGACCAACTGACGGCATGACCACAGAGCAACATGATGTATAGTTTTCGTCAAATTACGCGCAAAAATAAAATATCCATTTTTATAGCACATCGAATGAATAAAAATGTCCTTTTTTGTTAGTAAAGCTTATTAACACCTTGAAATCAAATTGAGATATTTTTCAACAATATGTATAGTAAATAAATATCTTATTGAGAATATGATACCGCTTGGTGGCTTCTGTCTAGCCGTAACAACTGCCAAATATCTACAGATGACAGCCGTGACCAATAAAAAATAGAAGTACAATACGCGGCATAGACGTTGAACCAAAATGGCGATCGATCTTCAATTCGCAGTAACACATTTTCGAATCTCAATCAAAGCGGGGGGCTGCGCGTAACCATAGCAAGGATTCAACTTATTTGTCACGTACTATACCGCCGATACGCCAAAAAGAACATTATCATGAATCTGTCACATAATATGACCTTTTTACTTCCACTATGAATATTTCAATCTTTACAGCATGACGTCAGAACGTCTCATTTCATATCGACATATTCAGAGCTATAATTTTCACCGATTCTCTCGAAAAAATCCATTGAAAGCATTGTTGTAATTTGAACTCTAGCCATAACACTATAAAATTCCTTTTAGTTTTGACAGTCGCCTTTGTGAGGACACAAACAACAGTCAAGTCAGATCGGATACGCGTAACGTGTAGGTAACAGTGATATAGATATGATACGGAGTAACGAACTGTATGCGTGGAGCCATATAGATGGCGATAAATTCTCTAGAAATGACGATGGTATCGTGGTAGAAATGTGTAATAGCTGCTTGGTTTTAATGTCTGAGATCGCTGTGCCAAGTGCAAAAGTACAGTAATTTTTCTTTATTTAGTTTTTTTTTAGGTTCCGTACCCAAAAGGTAAAAACGAGACTCTATTACTAAGACTTCGCTCTCTGTCCGTCTGTCTGTTGGTATCTCAAGAACCGCAATAGCTAGACAGTTGAAATTCACAAATTATGTATTTCTGTTGCCACTATATCAATAAATACTAAAAACAAAATTAAATAAATATTCAAGGGGGCTCCCATACTACAAACACGATTTTTTGCCCTTTTTTACTCGATATCAATAATGGAAACAGATAGGCACTTGAAATATTCACAAAATACGCAGTTGCCTTTTTACTAAACGCCTGCTGCCGCCTCCTTTCCTAGCAGTACTGCTTCGCAAAAGGAGGCGTCCGCCTGGAGCTGTTTGAACATGGAAAAGTAATAAACTTACACACACACGCACACATATACCTATAGTACATATAAACTTACGCCTTTATAATATTAGTATGATTTATTGACCACAATATTTCATCACTATTTATGTGATCCCGAACAAACACGTCGAGTAAAGACATCACTAATATCCGTCAACTAAGATTTGTTCCCAAAAAAAAAAGAGCAAAAAGCCTGGCTTGTACCTTTATAAGCCATCAATCACCGCCGTTCTACAGGCCACACCCTCTATCCTTGCCTGCGCATCCCGAACCCACCCTGTATCAATTAGGACCGACTCGGTAAATAAGGCTTGATCCTGATTGTGCCAGCTTTGTTTTCCACGCGTTCGTCCTACCATTGTTGGTTTTTTTTTTTTTGTATTTTATTTTTCGTTCGGAAACAGTACGTTTGCCCACGTAATGTGATTCCGCTAATGAAACCGAGCTTTTATTATTATCAGTATTTTTTTAAATAAAGGTATTTTTTTTTTTTTTGTTATCAGATATTGAAAACAGTATTGGTAATTTCATTGTAGGCGGGTTTCACGTTTCGGTGAAAGTAATATTTTAAATGGATTTTTTTTAGTACTGCTTTTTTTTCAGTATCTGAATTGTATTTATTTCTCGAAATTTTTCTCTAAAAGTGATTTAAAGCCAGTTCAGATGGAAATTGGTATTGGATGTTGCTTTTTATTTAAAAAAAAAACTGGTTAATTGTGAGTCGGATTCGCACACTGAGGGTTCCGTAGACACTTACCTATGTAAATAAGTAGTTTGATTTCCGAATGTAGTTTCGAACATCTTTTCAAATAAAAATAAAGGTTTTATTTTTCTGACGTAACAACAAACTTACTGTTTTCAGATTTATTCCTGTACTTACTTGTGCTATAAGATCTTGTTTTATGCCTAATTTCAGAATTCTGGCTCAACGGGAAGTACCTTATGAATTTTGTTTATCTTGGAAGTGTCGAACTATGAAGTTCGCGACGAAGTATCTTTTTTTTCGTTTACTTAGCAGTTTCGTTTATTCACAGCATCAAAGTTTGGTTTATTCGCAGACCTTAGTATGTGGTTTTAATTTGAACTCGATACCTCCATGTGTTCCCGAGATAAAGGGTCTTGACAGACAACCAGACAGACAAACGGATGGACTTTGAAGTGATCCGATAAGTGTACAATTTTTTTTCTTTTGAAGAACGGAACCCTAAAAAATGACAATTTTTATTTCAAATACTAACAATTGGTCAAAAACTATCAAATAGCTGTCAGGTACCTTTACAGCACTGTACCTCAAAGGGGTGAGCGTTGTCTATTACAATCAGCAATCAGGAACGTACGCAGAGCAGAGGTCTTGTCTACAACAAACAGGAAACAGTATAGAAGATCATCTCCATACAATAAGCGAAAACGCACGCACATACAAACACGCTACGTACTAGGCCACTCAGAAAGTTTTGCGAAAAAAACTTTAAATCTGTAAGGCACTGGCCACTTGTAATTATTTTGAAAACTTTGGTTATTTAAAATTAAAAATGCTATTGTTCGAATTTTGAATTTCCCTTCACATTTTTTCGAGAGCCAAGTCAAATTATTATGTCTCATTTAAAAATGGATCTGCATCGAGAAAATTTTCGTCCGATAATTTTCTACTTTTCTAAATGTGGTCTAAAACCTGAAGAGTCATTGGATGACTTCAAATTGCTTTTGTGGATAAAAAGCCTTCAAAAGCAACCAACTACCGCTGGTATAGCGAGTTCAAGCGCGGTTGCCTTACATTGGGGGATAAACAAAGGACTGGTCGTCCTACGACGGCTGTCACGGAAGAAAGTGGTAGGCAGTAAAAAAAGTCAAGAAAACAAGTGAATGACGTACGAAGAAATTCAGCATATACTGCATATTGCATCTTCGCGTGAGGAGGATAGTTTGCCGCTGGGTGCCGCACAACCTCACCGAAGCTCAGAAGCAGGCCCATGTGGAGTGTTGCCGTGATATGATTCAAAATTTTGAATCAGGCTCGTCTCGGCGCGTTTACGACATTACAACCAGTGACGAATCCTGGATTTATCAATATGATCCAGAAACAAAGCGTCAGTCGATGGTTTGGTTGTTTCAAAACGAACCAATGCATACCAACGTGAAGCGATCGAGAAATGCAGGGAAAATTTTGATCGCTAGTTTCTTCACTTTGATGGGGTATCTGATTTCAATTCCATTACGAGACCAAAGCAGCATCAACGCCGAATGGTATACCACAAAATGCATGCCAGAAGTTTTGTCTAGAATGGGTAATAAGCGACCGAATACCGGACTCCGCGGGGTACGGCTTCACCATAACAACGCGCCCACTCTGCGCTAAAAACGAGGGACTTTCTTGACTTCACACCGGTCACAGTCTTGGGGCAACCTCCTTACAGTCCTGTGGTGCTATTCTCTAAGAAAACGCATTGCTGCCGCAACGTCAAACACCCAAATTGAATTGTCAACCTAATATACAATACAATGGATTGTTAATTCAATGTATCCTATTTGTATGTTCGACGTTGTGGCAGCGCTGCGTTTTCTTAGAGAATAGCACCACTGATCTGGCAGCATGTGACTTCTTTTTATTCCCTAAAATAAAAAATCAGCTGAAATGGGTACAGTTTTCATCCACTGAAGACGCGCTAGCAGCGTTCGAGAAAGCCGTGAAAGAGGTGTCTGCGGCGGACTGGCAAAAATGCTTCGAAAATTAGTTAAGATACATGAAACTTTGTATAGAGGCTGGTAGAGAGTTCTTTGAAAAGTTTTAATAAACATATTTTATTCATAGAAGTTAGTTTTTGAGCTTCTCAAAACTTTCCGAGTGTTCCACGTACAGCAACTGCAAGCGAACTCGCGACTGCAATTGTTTGAGATCAACGTACGCAGGTGTTTATGTGTTTGTGTATTGTTTATTGTTTATTTTATGAAACTAGCCTTCTGTTGAATTCTGTAAGGGCTAAGAGGAATCGTCGAATCGGTTAGAAAGGGGAACGGTGTCCATTGACACACATAGGACCATTGGCACATTTGTACTACGTTCATTTGTGGCATTGTATGTTCCAGGATTGGAATGGATTTGTCTGAATAGAAATTGATTTAGCACTTCACTTTGAGATCTAAACATAATAGGCCAACAGGCTCCAAGTGGCAAACGTTTTATTTTTATATATCACAGCCTTGGTGTTAAATAAATAGCGTTAGAATCAATATAAAAAATGCTGATCATAAAATCTGTAAAAAGTAAAGGACACCCTCACTAAAGATCCGTTAATCAGAACGTTTTTTTGACACACTCATTGGATCCGTTCAGGACCGTTCATTGTAGCGACACTTGGGGAAGGCCTATGTCCAACAGTGGAAGTCTTTCTCGCCTCCATCGGCTTTCCGTCATCCTCATAAGGTTGTCGCGTCCACCTTGTGGAAGTCCACCCAAAGTTTAGTCTTCCGGTACACGGTCGCCACTCCCAAACCTTTTTAGCCTTAGCAAGTATCACGCCACTGTAATTACTCTAATGGATGCAGAAAATCGTCTGATGAACAGACATAACCATACTTTCCTCTTTCGGCTCAAGACAAGAGGTAGCAACCAACTTAACAAGATTAAACAACGCCGCAACAAAACCCTACATTATCCCAGCACTATAACAAGGGGTTAAAGCCCACGTAACTCGCTCAATAACGAACTATAAATCAATTTTCGCGTTAATCGCGAGTTTAAACTTAGTTCGCTTTAGCGATACCGTCTTGACTTGAGTTCCGACAGCCAGTGAGCTTCCGGCTGCGTATTTGTAAACTGTGGTACGAAACGAGGCCACTCTGAGAAAGATGTTCCGTTTTATCTTTTAATTCGTCTGAAATATACGAATTTATAGCTTGGCTTAGGAGTTGTGGGGCATTTTGAACCGGAACTGCGGTCCCAACTTCCACCTCCACAGTCCGGGTCCAAAGAGCCCTATGACCCTAGTATTCGTCTTGTTAATTAAAATTATTTACAAATTATGATTTTTCATAAAAATATGGTCAGATTCGATATCTCATAGATATCTATTAAGGTATGTTTATTGCTTCCAATATCAGTATATATTATGATTATAAAAGATTGCGACAAACTAAGCAGCCGCTAGAACTGGCAAGAAGAAGCGCAGGCCCCATGAAAGATGAAAGATGGAAGGAGGGGAGGAAGGCCTCTGCCTAGGAGTTTGCAGAACGGGTTAAAAAAATGAAACGTAGGAATCCACTGACATGAAGTAGTCTAATGATACTGCCGACTGGAGTCCGCAAAGAGCGTTTTATTTTCATGAAATTTGCTTGTATCAATTACAAGCAAATTTGTCATTGGTCATTCTGAACCGATTCTAGATACTTCAATTTTCCTTCAACTACTCATATTATTGTGGCGAAAAGCCATCCGACCTCAACGCCTACCAAAAACCAATTTCTAAAACACGCTTTCCTGTGAAACTGCAACGAAGCTTATCGTTATTCCGCAACAAACTGTTATTCGTTGTTTTAATGAAGTGAATTTAGTGAGAATTTGCTTGCTTTCCTAACAGCCATTGTTTCACTTTAGCAAATAAAAGGCATGCCCGTCCGCTTTTTTTATTTGCTGCATTAACTGCAGTTGTTGTGGCATCGTCAAATTGTTTTGCAGATAGAACTTTCGTATTGTGTGTTTATTTCAATTCTTTTTGAGAAAATAGGAAAATAATTGAAGTTATGCTGTGTGAAAGAGGCGTGCCAATTTATTTCTCCTGCTCGTTGGAAAATAAATGGAAAAAAGAGAAATGATTTTGCTCTTAGGTTCCCGATAGTTCTTGAAACAACAATACACGACTCCTGTAGTTTAAAAAGGCTTATACAGATTTTGACAGTTATGTTTAAATTACATAATATACAGGTAATAATTTATTATTTAAGTAATCCTTTATCTTTTCTTCTTTTTATCCTTTTTTTCAAAAAAATCCTTGCTTCACACTAGTATTACTCTTGTATCATGAGTGCGTTCACAACAAGACATCCAGATAAGAAATAGTCCTGGAGGACACGGTGGAGCACACGGTAGAGGTATGCGCCGATTGAAAAGAGCATCGCCGTGTCCTTGTGAGGGCGATCGGTGGCGGCGATCTCTCACAGGACAGGAGGTACAGGCCATGCTCCGGAGCGAGGATGAATGGCAGACGGTCGACCGCAACAGGCAACGGTGCACACGCCGCCGGGATTTCGATCCCGATTTCCGGCCACCGTAGGCGTGGGCTTGTGGGTGGCGGGCAATGGGTAGCTCGCTGTCCGTCGGTCCAGTGACAGTCCGCATCGAGTCCAAGTCGTCGACGGCGCGCACTGTTGCCGCACGCCTCGAGGAGTTGTCAGCAAACTGTAGGGGCCCAGCAGGGTCGAAACCTACTGGGGCCTAGGGTTAGGCGAAAGTGAACCCCTGGGCCCTGGAACGAAGGCAATGAATATGTTTTTAGTCAGTAAGAGTCTGACACTATCTCCTGCCCCACCCAAGGGCGGGATTTGTCATTTGATGATTTTACCTACCATAAACAAAAGATAAGAAATAGTACTATCTGTACAATTTCAATGAAACTTGATACATGGTTATACATATAAAATGTCATGAAATAGCACATAGAATGCTTTTTATCCCAGAGAGAGTTCCTTGGAATGTTTTCTTACTATCATACAGGCAAAACAGTTGGCGGCAACTACCCTATAAATTAACACCGCACATATAGTGTCACTATACAGTGACGCTATGCAATGATACTATACATTGACACCATACAATGTCACTATACAACGTCACTATACAATGTCACTATACAATGACACTATACATTGACACCATACAATTTCACTATACAATGACACTATACAAGGGCGTCGCCAAGGGGGGGGGGGTAGGGGGGGTGGGCTGCCCCCCCCCCCCCCCAGGGGCTTGCTTTATAGCTTCATAGCCTAGTTTAGGCACCAGTCTCCCACAGTATAATGCCCATCCTATATGTTACCGTAGATATAAGGCTAGTTAGGAGTTATATTTGTTGTAATATCACATCACTAGTTAGTAAAACTAATGGTCACAACCCTAGTGAGATATATCGGTCATTGTCGGTATGGGTGTGGCCGCCTAAGCAGTGTCTGATTAATCTTAATATTATGTACATGTTCTAAGTCTAATAAATCTAGTATTCACTATATCAAGTGTTTCAATATAAACATTACATGGTGTCAGAAGTGAAGAATCCAAAAACACGAAGAAAATCGCGAAAGAAATGGACCACTCATCAACAGTCAAAAGCGGTAGCCATTTTGAACAAAGTCTGAACAATGCGATTAAAGCCTTGAAAATCACCTCAGATTCAACAAACAACAATGCGGAAGCATGGAAACGCTGGTGGCAGCAATTTGAGCTGTATTTGTTAGCCACAGGTCTGGACAGGGCAGGTGAAAAACGCAAGATCGCCATTTTACTCCATCTCATTGGTGAGAACGGTTTAAATATATTTAACACTTTTAACCTCAAATTAGAAGAGACCACGATACTGGATGTCAAAGAAAAATTCGACCATTATTTTGAGCCTAGGAGAAACTTGACCATGTGCCGTTATAGTTTCTTCACAAGGAGACAACAGAAATCCGAGTCCATCGAGGGATTCCTGGCAGATCTAGAAAATAAAAGTCAAGAATGCGAATTTGGAACGCTCAGGGAATCACTCATCAGGGATATTTTTATCGCAAATCTAAATCTAGATTTAGCACATGTCCGTCAGAGATTGCTGCAGGAACCTGATCTGACATACCAGAGGATGCGAGAACTAGCAAGGACACTCATCGTTGCTCAGCAGGATGCAGAAAAGATGCTCAATGGTTCTACAAAGGAAAATACGGAAAATGTCATGCATCTACGTCGGAGGAGCCGTAGTCGAGGGGAACGTCGACAGCGAGCTTCACCAGTCGGTCAGCAGGGATCTGGCGCAGGGAAGTCACCCAACAAAGGAAAACAGTCTCCCAACCCTGAAAAGCGCTCGAGGACGTGTAGCCGCTGTGGGCAGTCTCACCGCTACAAGTGCCCAGCGCAAGGAGTCAAATGCAGGTCATGTAAATCTTTTGGTCATTTTGCTAAGTACTGTTTTACAAGTAAAAAAGTCAGTCGCTTGGTGTCATTTAGTCATAATAATAGTCAAGATAATTTTGTTGGAATTATAAGTCATAAGTGTCATAAGTCAAGTCAATCCAACAGTCATTTAAAGTCAGATAAACATGTCAAGTCAATAGGCACACCGTCACACACTATGCACCTACACCGACAATCACAGTCAGGGTGGTCATATAATGGCCAGTCACAGTCTAGGAATGATTCCGATGATGAGATTGGTGTCATATCTGAGAGATCTCATGTAGACTCACATTGTCATAAAAAATATTATAAGTCATGTCTCAATGATGAAAGTGGTGAAAATGTAATATCTGAGAGGTCTAAAAATAGCCTCGGTGATGAATGCAATCACCAGTCTGAGAGATTCAGTGTCAAGTCAAAGAAGTCAAATAAATATAGTCAAAGTCAAAGTTCATATCTCGATGATGAACACAGACACATGTCTGAGGAATCACTCACTATCATAACAAAACCATTTCATCAAAAGTCATTTGTTACACTTAGAACAAGTACGTCAATCACATCACCACAAAGTCAACAAGTCAACACAGTAGATACAACACAAAACAAATACTATTCTAATCAGTCATGGAACATAAACATTTTAGTAGGTCATACACAAATTAGTTGTATCATTGATTCAGGAGCTGATCTTAACATAATGTCAAAACAAACTTTTCTTTGTTTAAAACGTCATTCTCAAATGACACTTGTCAAATGTCAGATAAATGTCACTGGATTTGGTGGCAAGTCAATACCCATAATTGGTAAAGTCAATGTCAGATGCAGCTTAACCTTGAATAACAGTACTATTATAGAAAATATAGTATTTATAGTCGCAGATTTAGTTTGTCCAAATGTCCTAGGTCTTCCCACTTGTGAGAAATTAGGTATAATTAAAAGAGTTTTTTCAGTGTCAAAACAAAATTTTTGTCAACAAATTCTTACACAATACAATGATGTATTCCAGGGTCTTGGATGTCTGCCTCCTGTCTGTCACCTGAAACTCAAACCTGATGCAGTGCCATGTGTGGATCCTCCCAGGAGAGTACCATTTGCGTTGCTCGATAAACTTCGCGAAGAGTTGGATCGCATGGAAAGAATGCAGGTGATTGAGAAAGTCACTAAGCCTACAGAATGGGTGAATAGCATAGTAATTACTGTCAAGAATTCAGGTCAGTTGAGAATTTGTTTAGATCCTAGAAATTTAAATAAGAATATTATAAGGGAAATCTATCCACTTAAGTCAATTGATGAGATAAGATCTCAGTTAGTTGGAGCTGAATGTTTCTCTCATTTAGATGCTTTTTCAGGATTCTGGATGTTAAGATTAGATGAATATAGTTCTGATTTATGTACCTTTCAAACACCCTTTGGTAGATATAAATATTTAAGATTGCCTTTTGGTATAAATGCATCATCAGAAATATTTCAGAGAGTTATGATGAATTTGTTTGGTGATTTAGAAGGAGTCTTAATATTCATCGATGACATTCTTGTCTATGGACCGAATGAGGCCATACATAATGAGAGATTACATAAGGTCATGCAAAGAGCACGTCAAGTCAATTTAAAGTTCAATAAGTCTAAATGTAAATTTCTAGTTTCTGAAGTCTGTTTTTTAGGTTATGTTTTTAGTAAACATGGTGCTAGGGTCGATCAAGAAAAAGTAAAAGCAATTGTCAATATGCCTACACCACAAAATGTCAAAGAATTGCAAAGAATTTTAGGTATGATCAACTATTTAGGTCCCTTTATTAGCAATTTGTCAGAAAAAACTCAAATTTTAAGAAATCTTTTGAAAAAAGATTCAGTCTGGACTTGGGATGAAAATCATAGTAAATGTCTTAAGAGTTTAATAGATGAAATCACAAAGTCACCAGTCTTAGCTCATTATAACCCCAATAGTCCATTAGTCTTGTCAGTAGATTCGTCTAAGTCAGCATTGGGAGCAGTCATTTTACAAAACAATAAACCCATTGCTTATAGTTCAAAAACATTAACAGAAACTCAGTCTAGGTATGCTCAAATTGAGAAAGAATTGTTAGCAATACAATTTGGTTGTGAAAAGTTTCACCAGTATGTATATGGTCATAGAGTAACTGTCCATACTGATCATAAACCCTTAGTCTACTTATTTGATAAACCGTTACACGATGTACCAGCTAGATTACAGCGAATGATGTTAACTTTACAAAAATATGATTTGAAAGTTATACATGTCCCAGGAAAGCAGATGTATATATCAGATACATTGTCTAGAGCAGCCTTAAAAGATCATTATATACCAGAGAATGAATCTGAAATGTCTTGTCATGTCAATTTAATGTATTCAAATTTAGCTGTCACAAAGGAATACAGTACAAAACTGTTACAACATACAAATAAAGATGAAACTATGCAATTGTTAAAGAAATATTATTATGAAGGTTGGCCAAAAAATAAAAATAAAGTCAGTCCATTGGCAAAACCATTTTGGAGTACACAAGCTGAAATTCATGTAGTCAAAGATTTGTTGTTTAAAGGTTCAAAATTAATAGTACCTCAGTCTATGTATAAAGAAATGTTGGCTAAAATCCACGAAGGTCACCAAGGTATAAATAAATGTTTAAAAGTAGCAAGAGATTCTTTGTATTGGCCAAGCATGTCAGCTGATATCAAAAATGTGGTAGAACAGTGTCTCATATGTGCAAAATATAAACCTTGTAATCAAAAGGAACCACTACAAAATTTTGAAATAAATAAGTATCCATGGCAACAAGTTGGTATTGATTTAATGTATTTTGATAACCTTACATATTTAATTGTCACAGATTATTATTCTAAATACATAGAAATAGCTTTGTTACATAAAAACAGTACAGCCAAAAATGTAATTACACATTTAAAGTCTATTTTTGCCCGTCATGGAATACCTTTGTCATTAGTGTCAGATGGTGGACCTCCTTTTCAGTCATTAGAATTTAAAAATTTCCTACATGAATGGGACATAGAACATAATGTAACCAGTCCATATCATTCACAGTCAAATGGACAAGCAGAAAGTTCAGTCAAAATAGTCAAAAATATGTTAAAAAAATGTAGAGAAAATTCGTCTGACCCATATATAGCCTTATTACAATATAGAAATACACCTAAGAATAACTTACCATCTCCAGCACAATTGTTAATGTCTAGGAATTTAAGAGATAACATTCCAATGTCATACAAAAAATTAAAACCAAAGGTTGTAACATTTAAAAATTATAAAGAGTGTGTCAATAAGAACAATGAAAATAAGTCTAAGTATTATAACAAGAATACTAAGTCATTGTCAATATTATATCCCAATGATCATGTCTACTTCAAAAGAAAACCAAATTATAATTGGGAACAGGCCATTGTCAAACAAAGGTTGACAGGAAATAGGTCATATATCATTGAGGATGTCAATGGAGTTAGGTATAGGAGAAACAGAATTCACCTAAGGCATAAATATTCTCCTATGTTATCCAACTCGTCGCAGGGGAGAGAGGAAGGTGATAGTCAGGAGTCAGCACCTCAAGAATCCTCATCTCAATTCATAGGTCAAAAGTCAACCCGTTATGGTAGAATTGTAAAGCCAACTAGAAGGCTAATTGATGAAATCAATTAAATGTACTAAAGTGTATTTTAGATTAAGTCATATTTAAGCCAAGATGTTTTGTATTGTAAAACTAAATAAGTACTTGTCAGATACTTTGTATTGTCAATTGAATTTAAGTCAAGTCCGTCCACAGCCTATGTTACATTGTTTGTTAAAGGTTAATTTGAACTTAACAAGGGGGATGTTGTAATATCACATCACTAGTTAGTAAAACTAATGGTCACAACCCTAGTGAGATATATCGGTCATTGTCGGTATGGGTGTGGCCGCCTAAGCAGTGTCTGATTAATCTTAATATTATGTACATGTTCTAAGTCTAATAAATCTAGTATTCACTATATCAAGTGTTTCAATATAAACATTACAATATTGTGGAAAAAAAAAACTTTTATTTTTATTACAAAAAAAACTTTATTATTATTCCCTATACTTTCAATAGCCCCCCCCCCCCTTGATTTTCGGCTGGCGACGCCCTTGACACTATACAATGTCACTATACATTGACACCATACAATGTTGTTATACAGTGACACTATGGAATGACACTATACACTATTACGCTATACAGTCACATTATGCAAATGACACTAAACACTATTACACTATACAATGACATTTTACCCAAGGACTTTATTGCTTAGTTATAGCACTCATAAGTACTAGATCAACGTTGTAGCTAATATTAATACTAGACCTCGTACACGTACCTATTTAATCCGAATTTACGTATTAATTTCCAATAATACGAACATTACGACCCATATTGGCAACTCAATGAAGGAATAGTGTAGACAGTGCATGTGAGATGTAATCAGAGCTCAGTTTGAGTGCACTGTTATCAGACCTCACTACGCCCTTCTCGCTGCACTGGTTAATTGTGACGGGTGGGTGTAGGGGGTGAGTGGGGAGCGGGCTTAAAATACACAATGTGATGAAGTTATATATTGATCCAAAGAAGGAAAACCGATGTACCTGGAATTGTTTTGAATATGCTCAAGTTTTTGGGTCTTTTGTTGTCTGCACTATTCGTTAACGCACACCACAAGGACGAATCGCTATAGTTAGAAAGACTTCGAAAAGACATTATCACTTAGGATCACATTGTTCAGCAATCGCAGTTGTCACCGTTAGTGTTGCAAGGCCGCCCACAAGGTGGACCCATGCCCTGATGAGGGTCTAAGGAATCTGATGGATGCGAGAAGCGCAGGACTGGTCATTCTGGCAACACTTGGCAGTGGACGTCTTTCGGCTGAAATGATGATGATGATGTTATGTTCTATAGCAGGACAAACGCCTTTCTTCCACTTTTCTCTGTCCTTAGCTACAACTAGCCAATTCTTTAGGTAGTTAGAGCGTTGCTGACCGCTTAGTCGATTACGTCGCGTGAGATCGTACTCCCACTCTCTCTACCGCTTTGCTAAATACCAGTTTTAGTGATAGAAAAAGAAAAGAACCTAAATGATGTAACCCATTGCTAGTCCCTGTTATTCGGGACCCAATCAGTACCTGCGAGCAATTTTATTGCGACACGCGGCAGACCAGCCCAGTCCCATTTTAGTTTGGAGGTTGAGTTCTCTGCATCTGCTATTTGTGTTTTGGGATGAAATTAATCTAAATCATTCCTTATACCATTATACGAACCAATGTTCTCGAATCGATAGTTGAATGAAGGTATATTGTAGACAGCATTGCATCCGAAATGTAATCAGAGTTCAGTTTGAGTGCGCTGTTATCAGACGTCATTTACGCTACTCTCGCTGCACTGGTTCATTTTCAGGGGGGTACAGAGGAGGAGTGGCGAGCGGGCTAGTTAACGACATTGTAGTTTGGTAATGTTGTAGAATCTATCATTATTTTAACCACGGAGTTTCTTGCCAGTTCATCTCCATAGGAAATGGCCGATGGGAACCGTGTGCTAGCTTCTGAAGTTTTATTAATCATGAAGGCCTACGTGAAATAATTTTAAGTTTTGAGGTTGAGTAATAGCTTAAAGGTCAAATGTTGAGTAAGTGCAGTGCATTATTTTAAATTAGAAACTTTTTAAACACTCTTAATTCAACTTTAGCTTACAACAAGGAATCGAACATAGGATAATTTTTATTCCGTTAAATAAAAATAAAAAATCCATAACCTCATTTAATTCATTGCTCATTTATTCAGTGCTCATTTATTGGTTTACGGTAGAGTAGGGCAAAGTCATGGGCAAAAGCTAGTCTAACAATATCGTCTGCAAGCAACCACTATCTAGTATACAAAGTAAGACGCAGTTTCTTATACCTTGTACCATAATCATAACCGAAGAGATAGAGTAACTGGGACACCTTCAATTGTCTTGCGGATCCAGATCATAGTTTGTAGCTGACACACATCACTGTTTGTGGAATTTATTAGTATGAAACGTAGCCAGTGTTTTAGTTATATAGGTATATGGTAAAACCTTATCAAAGTTATGGTATATCCGCATTTCAAAATCAAATTCGTATAGCTGTTGAGGCTTCTTCTTACCAGACTTAAAGCGGGTTTCTGAATTGAGTATTTTGAGTTAAGAATGTCTCAAACCATACTTAAATGTCAAATTTTGACAGGTTTACAGGCTAAAGTAAAGTTTGAGTAATTCTCAACTTCAAATGCTTAAATCAGAAATCGGGGATATTACCCGACTATGGAGAGTTATGATTTTGACAGGCTATGTATGTATGTGTGTATGTTCATCTGTTCTCTCATAGCTCTTAATCTACTTATCGGAACTAGACATATGAGGTATTGATAGACCGATGACCTTGTAAAGGTTACGGGAATACGGTGGATGCGAGACGCTCAGGACCGTTCATTGTGGCGACATTTGGGGGAGGCCTATATCCAACAGAGGATGTCTTTCGGCTGAAAAAAATATCACAGTAAATTATTATAAAGGCGGAAGTTTCTGAGGTTGAGTATCTGTGTATATGTGTGATCTTTGGACTCAAACGGTTAAACAGATTTCGATGAAACTTAGTACATGGGTAGGCCATGTTTTATTCTCGGAATATGTTCTCTTGGAAGAATTTTTTATTTGGGAGATCGTGAGATATTAACTCAATGATACTTGAGAGACGATTTCTACCCTCCAAAATGAAAATCCTAATGTAAATAGATAATATCAAAACCACCAAAGGCTTCTTTCTTGTATTTATATTAGTGACCATAATGAAAGTTTTTTCTACAAAAATACTAGTTCTCATTCCTATTAACAATTGGTTACATATGTAACCTTACGTTAAATAAAAAGATAAACACAATTCCACGATATTTTCTCCTATTTTCTAAGATATGAAATAAAGATAACTCAAAATTACACTGTTAGCAACGGACTTAATAGCCTTGCCAAGCAATAAAAATAATATCTAAAATCGCGAATAGTTCCGAAGAAATAAATGTCCCATCACTCTTTTAAAATGGGCCCAATTTCTCTGGCACGACCTGTAAGCACGCATGAGCATTGGTTTGAGCAAACAAGATTGAACTTTAACTTGTGTACGGTAAGGTGTAATTTCAAATGAATGAGAACGAAATTAGAGAAAAAATTGAAGTGTGCTAAGCGCAAATCGTGCCCAGCGGGAATTTGAGTAGAGCTATCAATCTTGGTTGGATGATACTTCGACTTATGAATAGCTGGATAAGGAGTAAGTAGACAGGTTTGATAAGCTGTGTATTATTTTCAATATTGTTCTATCCTGGTTTTAAGGTAATAAAAATATTTCATAAATCAGTTGGTTTTTCAATTACAATAAAATTATTGTTAGGCTCTCGTTTGACCGCTATCTCACCTGATAGTAAGCGATGATAATTATGTCGACCATGGATCATACCTGCCTAGAATTAACCTATTTATTCTTGATTTTAAAACCCCTAGGTTGTAACTATCAGGAAACAAAGAGTCCGATGTGAAATTTACCAAATCGAACTGGGTCTACTTACTGGTTTACGATCCATTAATTATAAGGCTCATAAGGCTGATTGATTATCTATTCCAAATTAATTAGGTAGGTGCTTATCCGGAGTAAGAGAAAGTCTTGTCAGTTTTACGGAAGAAAAACTCCTTTGAACTACTAAAAATCAAATCATACCTCCTGATCTGGATGGAGTGATGGATTATACTCACAAGTGTTCTTACATTAGCCTTTGCGTTCCAGCTCACCGTTACTCTTTCGAGCAGCCCCACATCCCTGTTCTTACTTCTCTATATCATAAACCTAAAAAGAACGAAACTAGAAACACTCCATTACAATAAACACATTAAAACAATCTCGAACAATAAATTGCCAGTAATCTAAAATGAGGCGTCAATTTATCTCCCAAGTCCTATCCAGATCTTGTAATCCGAGAACGAACCCGTCTCAACGTTTATTTATGTTTGGTCAACGGTTTTTGAAAATGAAATAGATAAGGGGGTCCCTCTTCCTCGTTATCTGTTGCTTTCGACCCGAGTTTGGGACTTGGGACCCTTTCGAGAAATGCGTTTCAAGTTCCAGTCAAATTATTTTTCGTTTCGAGGGTAGTTTTGAATTGAAGATTTTTTTTTTGTAAGGATCTTTCCGGCCAGATGACTTTTTTCCCTACCCGCCATTTTCTATGGACCGAATTACTTATACTTGTGGTACTTGCTTTTTTTGGACTTGGAATATCAAGTGATAATACGAAACTGGGCAAGTACCTACGAGTCTGTCTCACGCACAGAGGGTTCCGTACAAACTCATCTATAAAAACAGTTCAATTCCCGGATTGAGTTACAAAGATTTTTCCGAAGTAGTTACGAAGAATTTACAGTTTCCACATTTTGCCATATAATTGTGCTATAAGACATTTTTCATGCAAAATGTCAGTATTCTAAGTCAACGGAAAGTACCTATTTTTTTTATTTTTTATTATTGATAGGTTCGCGCTTGACCGCTATCTCACCTGATAAAAAGCGACGATACGGTCGACGATGGATCGCGCTTACCTAGAAGAAACCTATTGACTCTTGACTTAAAGATTCCCGGGTTGTAGCCATCAGGAAACACAGACTCCGGCAGGGAATTCCACTCCTTAGCTGTACGCATAATAAAAGTGTTCCCAAAACGCTTTGTGCGTATAGGTGGGATGTCCACCATGTACCGGTGGCGCAACGCCGTACGTCTGGTAGTCCGATGATGGAAAGGGCTAGGCGGAATTAGGTTATGCAATATTAATTCTCTTGAGTGTCGAAACACACTTTTTTTGCGATATAAACGAACATACATAATTTTTTTTAGAAGAAGATTTATTTTAACACAACAGAATATCATAGCCTTATTTCTACGGCTTACCCCAATGTCCTTACTTTAGTATTGTTCGTCAAGACGTTATGCTCTTTAGACCTGAGCTTAGCTACACGAAAACTAACGAAAACTTTGCACTGACTGTACAGATCAATTTAAGCATTTCTTTTCCCGGTCAGGGGTGGAGCGAGTTCTCTCGCTCCACCCCTGACCGGGAAACCGGGTGTCAAACTTTTACTGACTAAAACTCATTCCTGTTCCTTCTCTGCCTTCATTCCAGGGCCCCGAGGTTCACTTATGTACGAGTATAATCTATGCACTCAAACCTGTGTGGTTATTTCCTCAAAAGACCATATCAATCACTAATCTGCATAGTGCTCGTATGATTCGACCATTACATGTTTGTTCTTATGGACTTTAACAGAGACATTGACCTCAGAGTTTGTATCAGTGGTTCTTCTGAAACAGAAAAAAATTGAATAAAATCCTTTCAGCCGTTTGAAAAGAAAGAAAGAAAAACACATTTATTTGGCACAAAAAGTACACACAATGAAATTACAAATATACAAACGTAACTGCTTAAAACTTAAATACATTTGATTGTACCTCTCAAAATTCTCTACCATAATATCTATACTTATAATAAATCTATAGAAGTAAAAATTCTGTACATTGAAAATATCAAAAAAATAAATGGCAGGGAGTGTTACTAGACCGAAACCGAACCCAAAAATGTGATTAAAAAAATTTTTGTCGGTCTGTCTGTTTGTTCAGGCATCACGCAAAAACTACTGGTTCGGTTACGATGAAACTTGGTATAATTATTCTTTAATATCCTGGGTACTTTTTATCCCGGAAAAGTATATAGAATAAAGAACAAACTTAATTTTGCGGCTCGATCCCTAAGCCCGATTAGTGTACCAACCGCAAATAATAAGTTTGTCGCAGGTTACGTCAGCCGTTTCTATTGTAATTAGCCACAAAAGACCCGCACCGAGACAGAAGTATTAATACCGGTAAGTATGCTTGATAGATAACGTTCTACACAAATAGCACTTTACACAAAAAACTTCATTGATAAGTTTAGTCGTTCACGCGAACGAAGTTGCGGGCACAGCTAGTGTTAAATAAGGGAAAAAGCAATACGAAACCAACCAATCCAAAAAGAAAGCATCTCCACTCTCATTGGAATCGATCACATGTTATCTCGATCGCAGATTTGGGATCCAATAAGACCTCCTTTTTTCCACAACTGGGCATTTATCTTCCGAAATGGGATCAATTTAGAACTTTGCTGAGTACTTTATGAGAATATACCTATTACACACAATATACACCCATTGTTGGGTTATTTTATGGGTAATTTTGGTTATATTTCCAAGATTTATTTGATTCGTAAATGGATTCTGGGTAAGCTATGCATTGAAAGGAAAGCTCTTATATTTTGATCGATATTCTATATTTATTTGTCGTATAACGATTTATTTCTAAGTAGCATTTTTATGGAAAGACACAATTTCCTATCTTAACTGCCCTATTATGTTACAAATGCTATCATAGTATTCATAGACATGAGAAGAAATGACTTTCTTTAAGATATATGCACAATGCCATTCTTTATTATATTTCAGCCTCCTTTTTAATAGTTGAGGTGAGCGGTGCTGATACACGTGTATGTATGACGCATTTATGCCGTCAGTTATTCTCAGCTCCATTTTCTCGAGATATTACCTGTTTCAATGATCCCACATACTATCTAGTTGTGTTAACACTTGAGATAGGTACAATACCAAAACCAAACTGGCCTGTTGGTCTAGTGGCCAGTGGCCCTGACTGCTAGGCCGAAGGTCGTGGGTTCGATTCCTATCCCGGACAAATGTTTGTGTGATGAGATTTGTTCTGTGTCTGGGTGCAATTTATCTATATATTATAAATATATAAATAAGTTTATCAGTTTTCTAGTACTCATAACACAAGCTCTGCTTAGCTTAGGAATAGACACTCTCGTGTGATAGTGTAAAAAAAAAAGTGATATTAAATCACAATATCCACTGTGACTCACTGAGGGCCAAATTCACCAAGAAACTAATCGCGATTATATAAAACAAAACGTAGTTTGAGCGCCTAATCGAGATTATAGCTTCATTTTGCCTTTCACCGCTATGAATTGAACCTAGTTTACGCTAAACTCAGTTTCAATTCTTTTGTTGTCGCCCATGTTTACGACACGGGTCTTTAAACTAGATTACGCTGAGCTCAGTTTAGTGTAACTGAGTTTTTATATTGAATTATGAAATCAGCCCTTAGCGAACCCCTTTGAACCCTTTGAAGCCTTTGAACTTTACTGGAAAAATTCCTGCCAAACTCTTCCTACTAGACATTTATGGAAATTAAATAAGTTTGTCAGACTTTCTGATAATCTGACCTCAAATCCTAATAATTATAACTATCTCCTCCTATAAAACCCTCAAAGCCAACATAACAATAAAACACAATCCCGGAAGCAACATACGTCAAGCCACGTACCGGAAGTGACGGCGAATATTATAAATTCAAGCGGAAACGGTTCCCAGCGGTTAAATCACACAGAACAGCTCGGGTCGCGGGATAGGCTTTAAACAGAATGCATTGCACTCATACAGCTTATACGCCGCCGGGATCGAGGTGTTGTTAATGTTATGTTTCGCGCTTTCTTTGTATCTTTAGCTTTTTAGAGACAAAAAGGTTCTTTTTCATTCCACCTATTCGAAAAGGACGACTTGGTTCGCCTTTAAATGCATCCAAAGGTGGTGTTTTCTATAAGAAACTTTTAGCGGGCAGTAATGAGTTTTTAATCCTCTTTACAAGTGCGCCGCAATTATCTTTGCCGCACACTTTTTGAATTTGGAACATCTTAGTGTTCAGCGCCAATGAAATCGAACGCAAATATTGTTTGAATAAAGACTGGCTGGTACGACGGTCCATACTCGCGCCGCCGGCTAAATACAAAAAAGTAATAAAATATGAGGCGCCTTTAATTTTTTCATACTGGGTGATGAAAAGTAGAGTGTATCATTCGGGTGCAAATATATTTTTGGCTCCGGCGATGTACTATGGATCCCTCACTACGTTCAGGATTCTACTAAAGAATCCCTCACTTCGCTCTGAATTCAAAAAAGCGCCTTCGCCGCAAAAATATTATTTTGCTCCCTTATAATCCTCCTTAGTCGTTTACTCTTGACAGAGTGGTCGTGGTTGACGATGTTGCATTTTCGTTGGCGAGTGAGGCTCCCGCGATGCGTCTCCACTTATCCCGGCTAACGGCATCTCGGGAACACCCCTTATAATACAATCTACTATTGTTGTAGCAGTAATGTTATCACAGTGGTTTTAAATCGTCCGTTTGTCAACACCGAGATCCAGCAGAATACCAGCGTCAGGTATATTTGCTTGACACATGCTGAGCTGGGCTCCCATTTGGTGCAACATTGATGCACACCGCACTATGACTTATCTCCCCCCCCCTAGCCAAGTTACAATCGTTTCGTTTAGCGTGAACGCTTGAAGTAGGCCACGCCCCCAATTCCTTTGTTCTGACCACGTGACTGAGCGTTAAGATGGCTGTTGGGGCTGTTGTGTTCCATTTTCTGAGTACCCACCCCATAAGTGTCACTTTTCATGTTTCTCAGTTCTTGATTCTTATTTTATAATGTTTTCTTTGTTTTATTTTTGTATGTATAGTTATTATGCTGTACACCATTATGTGAAATTTTTGATTTTTTTTTCTATGTTTGTTTCGGTGTATAATTTAGTTTTGCCTCTAAGTCCGTTTTGTGTCGCAACAAATAAATGTTTTATTATATACCTATCTTACAGATGATGCTACCGCATCGATAAGATTCAACGATGACACGATATTTTTTAAGGCGAGAAATTATCCAATGCCTTCTCTCGCTCTAAGGCGGAGCGGGAGGGCGTGTCAAACTTTTACTGACTAAAACCAAACCTATGTTCTTTCCTTGTCTAGCGTTCTAAGAACCCAGGTTTCCCTTTTTAACCCATAGCCCCAGTAGGCTTCGACCCTGCCGGACCCCTTCGGTTTTTGCTGACATCTCCATGAGGCATGTGTAGAACACTACTCGCGGTTGACAACTTGGGCTTGGGCCAAACGGTTACCAGACGGCTGGTTGACGAGCTACTCATTACTTGCTTTAGAGGGATGGAGGTGTTGTAAATCGTTTTGTCTCGGGCTTAATAATAATAATTAATAATAATAATAATAATTTATTTTCTCAATATTAATCAATAACATTATTTAAAAACCCTGACTTCTAAACTAGGTTTATGTACCTGTATCTTAGAAGCCAGTGAAACCTCCGAAACTAATACATGCATTTATAGTTGACCTTAGATGGGACACAAGTATGGACAATATCAAGAATAAAAATTTCTCTTTATAAATTTCAAAATTCAAAACAAAATAAAACAAAATCACAATGGTATTTAGTAACAAAATTAAGTTATAAACAAGATCAAATTGAAATGAATTTAGAATTAAAACAGAAATTAAATGAAAATTAAATTAGATAAAACCAGATCGAAATTAAATAAAAATTATATACTTAAATTAAATTAAAGTACAATCAAATAAAATTAAAATACAATCAAACTAAATAAAATTAAAATGCAATCAAATTAAATTAAAATATAATCATATTAAACTTAAATTAAAATACAATCAAATTGAATTAAAATATAATCAAATTAAATTAAACAAAACAAATAAATTAACAACAACATTCCTAAAATAATATGGCTCACGTGTTTGTGATCAGCGACATGATTAAACGTTTATGTATTTATAATTTCCCAATAAAAGATCTTCAGTATTGCGATAAGTTAGCTTAAGCAGATATTCTTGTAACTTTGCTTTGCATTGGTTTTTTGTATTAGGGAATATTTTAAGTACTTTATTGAGTTGGTTATAAAGTTTTGTACTGATAAAATAATAGTGTCGTTTTGCAAAAGAAGTTCTATGTGGCTCCTGAGGAAAAACTGTGTGTTTAATTCTGCCTGATGGCTCCGAGGAAGGACGAGTTGAGTGCTTTCGAAGCATCGATTGAAAAACATAGAGCTGTCTGACAGTTAAAACTTTAGTGTCCGCGTAAAGTTGTACCGTAGGGAATCTAAGGGGTCGAAAGAGTAGAACCTTCAGAACAGCTCTCTGTGCACGCTCCAGTCTAATAAAATGGCTCTCAGCAGCACCACCCCACACTGGGATACAATAACTTAATATCGACTGGCATAGGGCAAGGTAGACGACCCTTAATGTATCCCCGTCGGCAGATTTACGTAATTTTTTAAAGATGAATATTAGTTTGCGAGTTCTACCAGAGAGGGACTCAAGGTGTTTATGCCAGTTAAGAAGTTGATCAATATGAACACCCAGATACTTAACACACGAGGACTTAGAGATTTCCAAGCAGTTACAGATAGAAGAAGCAGTACATGTATGAGCTTTAAGTATGAGGGTAGGTGGCGGGCATAGATTGGTCCTTATAGCGAATGGCACAAAAACCGATTTACTGACATTTAGGGTGAGAAGATTAATACATAACCATTCCATCACACTTATCAGTGCAACCTCAGCATTCTGATAGCACTGGCGCCAGTCCTCACCATCTATAATCAAGGAAGTATCGTCAGCGTATGTAAAGATTTTACAGTTTCCAATAGGAAGATTACAGAGATCATTGATATAGAGCAGGAAAAGGGTAGGACCCAGTATACTACCCTGAGGCACACCGTAAGTCGTAGAAATCTCCTCACTATCAAACTGCCCAATCCTAACCACTTGGGTGCGATTTCTCAAATAGTCCCCAAAGATTTCCAACACTGGGCCACGAATACCTATACTCTCCATCTTATTCAGTAAAGCCGGTACAGAAACGGTGTCAAAAGCCTTAGATAAATCCAAGAATGGGTATCCCAAGCATTTTCGTTTTTTATCGATAGTCTTAACGATATGGTCAGACAAAGCCATTATAGCATCTTCAGTACTCAAACCCTTCCGGAAACCAAATTGATTAGGGGCT
The DNA here is from genome assembly GCA_958295575.1 of Leucania comma. NCBI lineage: Eukaryota > Metazoa > Arthropoda > Insecta > Lepidoptera > Noctuidae > Leucania > Leucania comma. The sequence goes on along the minus strand of OY282470.1, from coordinate 4,196,606 downwards.
AAGATATTGTGAGCTTCGATAAAGCTGACGAGACTCTTATTTAAAATGCGCTCCAATATTTTTGACAGGGCGGATAGAACTGAGATAGGTCTGTAGTTGTTAACATCGTCTCTGCATCCGGCTTTATGAATGGGGTGCACCACGGCCTTTTTGAAGACTCTTGGAAAAACACCAGATGAAATAGCAAGATTGCAAACATGTGTAATGATCGGGACCAATACTTTCTTTGTGGACTTAATTATACTGATGGGGATGCCATCCCAGCCAGTAGCAGAGTCAGACTTGAGGCTCAAGATAATATTTTCCACATCCATTTCAGTAGCCTCATGCAGAACCATTGATCCACTAAAATTCGTCAACGACTTAACAGGAGTGGCGTCAACGACTTAACAGGAGTGGCTTTCTTTGTTGATATTCTTAGCTTTTTAAGGAGAAAAAAGGTTGCTTTTATTGTGTATGGCAGTAAATGTTGGTATCACAGTGGTTTTAAAGTTTTACGTTCCGTCAGATGATGCCGATAAAATTCCAAGATGATACTATTTTTTTTTAAGTGAGAAATCATCTTATCACTTCTTCCGCTCTACGGCGAAGTTGGAGTGCATGTCAAATTTTTCTTTGATGTTGCATGTCATGTACTATCAAAGACACTTCGGCCTGACCACCGCTAAGTTCATTTTTGCTTGCACTCGAAATGAAAACTTCAAAGGTTTGGTAAGTCTCGCGTCGCAGTATTAAAGCGAATTTTGTTTTAAATGATCAGGCAAAAATGACCGCTATGGTACATGAAATGCACTATTAACAGTAACTTTTTTAATTAGATACAACTTCTTCTTGACTTAAGGATCTCCTTTTTTTGCTGGTGGAAAAATCCTCCAATAACATCTCCGCGCTCTTGGGCAGGGCAGGAGATAGTGTCAGATTTTTTCTGACTGGAGTGGGTACTCCTGTTCCTTCGTTGCCTTCTTTCTAGGGCCCTGATGTTCACTCTCACATTACTCTTGGCTCCAGTAGGCTTCAACCCTGCCGGGCCTCTACGCTTTGCTGACAAGTCCTTAAGGCGCGCGTGGAACATTACGCCGTCGACGACTTGAGCTCGGTCGGGACGGTTACCCCTAAGATCCCCTGTGAAGAGCATGCATGGAATCGGAAGAAACTGTCACGCACGTGCTCTTCGAGTAGTGAAATATGAACATGAATCTTAGGAGCTCCGAATTCACTCATAGACGTCCTGAGGAAACTGAAAGGACTCCTCTGCTTCTAAAGAGAAGTGAGCTGGCTGGTTAGAATAAAGGCCGCCATGGCCCTTATACAATAGTCTACCGAAGACTTAAGTGCGGAAACTAGTTCACAAAGATTCAAGAAGATCCTTAAGATTTTTTAGTTCAGATAGAATAGGTTACTTCTAGGTAAATGTGCTCTATCATCGACCACATCATCGCTTACCATCAGGTGAGATAGTAGACAAACGCGTGCCTATCTATAACTAAAAAAAAAAAACTCTCTTGACCAACACAAATGCCAAAATCCTGTAACATATTTTAAAAAAGTAATCCTTATTTTACATTTTTAGAAAAGCAAGCGGTCCCTAAAGTCGTTGTCAGAAAATAAACATTTCAAAAACCGCAACATTTATGTGCAAAAATTCTTAAATATACCAACGTTGATTCAGTGTTCTGCACTCGACGCAAATGTGGTGCGGGCTAAATCATTCGGAAACCAACACTACCTCGGCGACTGAGAAAATACGTCTCGCAGGTTGAAACGAAAAACGACGGCTTCGAAAGAGAAACGAGGTTTTAAAGGCTGGTTTAGACGAGGATAGTTTTTCGTCCGGCGAGAGGCGAAAATTTCTAAGCGAGATTTGTGGGCGAGACTCGCTATGTCTGCTGCAAACTATAATTGCATTACGGAAACCATCTTTATTGTTGCGATACAAAGATGTTCTGCCCCCCTAGCCAAGTTACAATCGTTCCGTTTAGCGTGAACGCTTGGAGTTGGCCATGCCCCCAATTTCTTAGTTCTGACCACGAGACTGAGCATTAAGATGACGCCAGAACAAAATAATTGGGGGCGTGAATGCTTGGAGTTGGCACTCCAAGCATTCACATTATATGAAACGATTGTAACTTGGCTAGGGGGGCTAGAGTCGAATTGATGCTATGGACGCACAATTGAGTTTACAGTCAAGCAAGAAACAAAATGATATAACATTTTCTCAGCGGCTTCATCTGTGTTAAATTCCGAAATGTTCCAATAACATCGAGACAGATAAAAATATCATGCAACCTAATCCACCTTACAACCTTCAAGTTGGAAAGAAAATGCGAAAAGTTGACAAAGCGAGTTGTACACTACACACTCTATGTGGTATGTATACAGCTTCTCAGTTCAAGCACATATTGCTTTGGTGTTTACACATTCACAATTAGACCCTCATAAACTTATGTAGTAGCTGTACACATGCTCATTAGAGAGATCCGGAAACCACTCATGAACTTATAAGGGCACGCACTCGCTACATCTACTCCGCAGTGTCACACGTACGACGTACGTAGCGTCGTAAGTTGATGTAATGAGCGCATACGCATACAAGTCCATATAAAGAACACTAGCTGCAGGAGGCGAGGTGGTGAGGAGTGGGTACCGGGTGGCTCTAATGAGCTGTGACCTTTTTTTGTTGACGGTGATTCGGTGAGAAGAGTCATGGCGACCCCGAAACTCAAAAGGTAAATGAAAGAAGACGGGTGGATTTTGATCATTAAAAGTTGCACTCGAACATACTTCCACACTCCGTCCCAGAGATTGATAATTTCTCACGATAAAAAACGGGCCTAGCAACTATGCTTGACAACTCAATATCAGATTTACTTGAACTCAATGAAACTGTGTGCGAGTTAACAAGATTCCAGGCGAGAAAATTTCAACATGTAACCGACCAATTAAAAAAGAAACGAGAATTTCAAATATCGAATATGCTACTTACATTTACGGTAACATGTTTTTATATTTTCCGAGAGGTCTCATGTTTATGTAGCGTTGATTTTGTCGCATTTTTACGGCTTGATGTATGTTATTGTACTCAAGGAAAATGTTACGCTCGTTTCCTGGAACTTGAATAAATACCCACTCAAGTAAAGAGTGAAATGAATAGCTAGTAGGTACTATTCAACAAGAGTCTTGAATATTTTTTACGCTTTTCTTTTGTCAGAAACACTCAATGAAAAAAAAGAAACTAAAATAAAAAATTTCGATTTTGCAGCGTTTCGCATCCTTGGTGCTTTTTAGGAAGAGCATCGTAAGCGACAGTTACATAGCTTTATCATCATCATTTCGGATGAAAGACGTTCTCTGTTGGATATAGACCCCATATGTCGGCATAATGTGAGGTCCTGTGTGTCTCGCATCCATCGTATTCCCGCAACTATATCACCAGGTCATGCGTTCAACGCTGTTTTTTTGCCTTTTGGCCTTTCAACGCTGCGTCTTCGCGGTGCGCGGTTATTAAAAGGTATTGAATTCGTTCTAAAAAAAAAAAAATTATACCTTTTTATTGTGTATTGTTTCACGCACACCTCTAGAAGATGTCAGCAAAACCGTAGGGTCCTAGCAGGGCCGAAGCCTACTGTGGCCATAAATTCGCTATGTTCTTTTTTTGCTGGAACGCAAGCAAAAAAAGAACATAGTAGCGGGTTTTAGTCAGTAAAAGTTTGACAAGTCTTCCCACCCTGCTATGAGCGGGAAAAGTCGTTGGATGATTTCCCACCTAAAAAAAGAGTTATTTTTTTTCTAAAATAAACATGATTGCATAATAAAAACTAACTTAGTACCCTTACTTAGGCACCCAAAAAGCAATAAAGAAGGTTATGCTAGGAGTTTCCGAACGTGATCGAATCGGAATGAATATATTCGCAGAAGAATCACGCTATCGTCATAGCCTAGAAAATCACCAAACCTAACTGGGCTGGACATATTGCTTACAGATCGAATGGTTGAGCTGAAAGGTTCTGGAGTAGTGACCGCGCACCGAAAGACGGAGTTTTGGAAGTCTCCCCCTCCACCTGGTGGCCCAATGACATGTTGAGGATCAAGAGAAACTGATGAATGCGAGAGGCAGAGGATCGCTCAATGTGGTGACACTTGGGAAAGGCCTACGTCCAACTATGGACGTCTTTCATCTTAATTGACGATGATGATACTGATATGACTTAAGTAACTAAATAAATACTTAGGTGAACAGCGAAAAATACACTTTATAAAAGTTGTACATAAAATAATAACTGCTCAAGAAAATTCTGTAAAGAAATTAATGTAACTTTGCAAATGAAATTCACATCCTTATTCTCAAAATAATTCACTGTAACGGCTTCCTTTCATGCTTTCATAATACTAAATTAAACCTTTGCATTATAATTAAAATTTCGCAACACAGAAAGGCATTGCTTTTATCCTTAGTGGCGAGCAAAACCCTCAAATGTTGTGTATTTCTGTTAGCACAATTAAAATAATTCTGTTTCATTCCAATCAGAGGCCTTAGCTGTGTGGAAAGGACTAAATCGGCTGCGCACCCAGGTAGGCCGCTGCAAACACAACTTAGCGAAATGGGGGTTTATAGACCCGTCGAATACTCAATGCGAGTGCGGTGCTGTTCAAAATATGACCCACATGTTGGAATGTCCCAGGTGCCCTTACACCTGCACTTTGGAGGACTTAATGAGTGCCACCGATGCTGCACTTAACGTGGCAACTTACTGGGCCCAAATAATTTAACGAGTTTACCATCGATTCGAAAAGAAGAAGAGAGACGACCTAAACTGAATTATATAATAGAATAATTTTATTTTCAGGCATCGGAAGCCCATAGAAAAAATACATAAAATAATCATAAACATAAACTAATACATACGAATATTATAAAAACAAAACTTATTTAACTATTATTATGAACGTAATGTAGTCAGCGTCTTGTTGCGCTGCGTGGTGTCATGTAACCGTCCACGGAAACGTCGATATAAGACATTATTTTTAATATACATACGAAACCTGAGTATAGTTTGTTTAGAATCAGCAACCGAATCGATTCAATAATTTTTACACCTTGTTATATTTTTCCCAAAAGTGTTTGTAAAGAACACAAGATGGACATCACCAACACTGAGTACAACGTAGGTCACGGCAAGTCATAACGGGCATTAGGAGCCAGCGCACAGCTGGGTGCGGGAGTAAAACTACCCCTCAGTCGCAAGGATGGTCTGGTGACCATGAATTTGTGGGGACAACTACGTAAGATAACAAGCTGATAACTTTGTGATTTTTCATGATATAGTTACGAAAATTTGTACATATATTCTTGACATAAAAATACTAGCCACGTGTTTCGGGTTTCGCCTAAAACTAAAGTTGTATTGGGAGTATAGCTCAGTCCCTCTTTCTCGCTATCACGCCTGACATTTTAAAACGTCATGGTAAGGCCCCTGGTATCATGACTTCAGGAAGTTTTCCCTTACTTCCACTGCAGTCCTGACTTCACATTACCAAAATTCTATTTCTCATACTCATTCAAAATTTGACCATAAATCTTAGAGTTTAGAGTTGGGTTTCCCTTGAAGGTTGTGTATCTATTTCATAGTTTAGTTAACTAGAGTGTAGGAGCAAAAATAGCGGTTAGATACGATAAAGTGAACAGAATTGTATGTAGATTGAGTTGTTCGAGCAACGTTCGAGTATTTGTGTTCGTTTCCTGGAGTTTAGTGCATGTCATTGAAGTTCCTTTAGACTAAGAATACGTATTTGCTACTAACAAATAATGCATCTCTACACGTTAGCTTCATCAACTCCTAAACACCTGTTTTTGCTTTTTTATGCCGTTTAAGGGCGCCTACAAATTATGACGCGCGGCCGCAGCGCGGTTGTAGCGCGGCAGTCGCACGTTTTTATTTATATGGAATAACAAAGCAGCGCGGCGGCTGCGCTGCAACCGCGCTGCTGTCGCACGACACTTTCCGGCTGATTTGAAAGCGCCCTTATATAGAATTTGTGAAACGCATTCAAAGGAAATTCTCGAGCACTTCGAAAATTTTCGAGTAATTTGATAGGCCAATTTTAAAAATACATATTTCATAGTGGCATTTCTTAAAAACTGGTTAAGCCTTTTCAGAGCAATTCAATAACAAATAATTATGACATTAGAATATAAAACCTATAAACTGCATTACGTACATACCATAACTAGGTACTATAAGTGAATAACCCTCGACCACTTGAGGGTTAGTATACTGGGGTTTGATTGAAAGAATTTCACTTTCTATTCCAATTTGGTTTAATATCAGATGTAGTGATTACAACTGGTTATGTTTAGTGGTTAACAAAAAAAATGCTTATGCTAAGACCTTATACTATGCCGGAGAATCTTAACACCGCGATGTAGAAATTGACCAAAACGGTACAACGCCATCTAGTGACGACTAAGTAAACAAATTTTACGTGGTTGAAATTACGATCGCGGGTTGTTTTAAATAATTGTCCGTGTGCGGTTAAACATTCCGCCCACCAAGGACATTTTGTGCAACACTATGTCCTTCCAATATTAAAATTTACCAAGCTATTTATACATTTGGCTAATCAAACAGGTTTTTAATTTTCCTTATAATATGCCATACACACATGACATTAGACCTAAATAATTACTTACATTTCTAAACCATGCTTAAAATTATCACTTATAACTAATAACAACATTCTTAGGCAATCGGCAAGACACACAGTTTTGATGTTGGTCTTTTAAGTACTGAACTATTACAGCGGAGTGTGACTACTCGTGTAAGATTGTCTAACCCCGGATGTTTTTCAACCACCCTGCCAAGGAGCCATCGACAAGGAGGTAAGTTATCCTCTATAATCAAAACTATATCCCCTACGTTTGGTTCAGGATTTTGCTTAGACCACTTATAACGATGAAGCAGTGTGGTCAAGTATTCGTCGGACCAGCGACGCCAGAAATGTTGTGTCATCTGTTGGACTAGATGCCACCTCTTCAAACTAGAAATATTTGTATGTTCATAATTATGGTCAGGCGCATTGATAATTGGTTCGCCCACAAGAAAATGCCCTGGCGTTAAGGCGTTAAATGTGTTCGAATCGGTCAGTCTACACAAGGGACGTGAGTTTAAACATGCTTCTACTTGACTTAATAAAGTAGACATCTCTTCAAAAGTTAAAGTAGAGCTACCTATTACTCTGTTCAAATGCTTCTTACATGACTTTATTCCAGCTTCCCATAATCCGCCAAAGTTCGGAGCATGTGGTGGAATAAAATGCCATGTGGTACCTTCTGATGCTAAGGCCGCAGCAACTTCCTTAGCTATACCTGATTTTTCCGAGCGAAGTAGTGTATCTAGTTCTTTAGAGGCTCCCTGAAAATTTGTACCGTTATCGCTCCATATATCCTGGCAATGCCCGCGTCTTGCCACAAACCTTTTAAAAGCGGCAAGAAACCCCATTGTTGTTAGGTCGCTTACGACCTCAATGTGAACCGCTTTAGTCGCCATGCAGACAAATAAACAAATGTATCCCTTATACGCATGGTGACCTCTACCCTTTGAAGCCCTTAACAGAATAGGACCAGCATAATCTACCCCACTGCTCCTAAACGGTCTGTTCGGTGTAACCCGTGCTGATGGTAGTTGACCCATTAATTGCGGTTTTGTAGACGCTGCGTAACGCAAACAAGTTACACATTTTTTCACGTATGCAGTAACCAAACGCTTGGCTCCGTGAATAAAATACTTCGTGCTTAAGTAGTTAAGCATTAGTTGAGGACCCCCATGAAGATTCCTATGATGTGCGTCGGCGATTAAGAGATTGGTAAAATAAGTGTCGCTAGGAATCAATATTGGATTTTTACGGTCTATGTCAAGCTCGGAATGTTCCAATCTACCGCCCACCCTCAAGATTTTTACGGAATCGAGGTAAAGATTTATAGATTTGAATATTTTTCTTTTAGGCCTTTCTTTTTGCAGATCCACAATTACCGCTTCGAACCTTTGACCTTGACATACCCTAATGCATGTCTCCAATGCCAATCTTAATTCTTCTGCCGTTAAAAATTTATGACTCTTTCTTTCGGCCTTCGTTTTCTTCAACTCTAAAGGACGTCTTAAATAGGCTACCATTCTTACTAGTCGGGTAAGTGTTGAATATTTATCCCAAATAAAATTGTCGTCTGTTACTAGATGTACCTTCATTTCCTCTATATTAGTTGATACCGCTTTGCGTTTGGAAAATATATTATTTTTATTTTTCAGGAATGCGGGACCTTCTATCCACAACTTAAAATTTACAAATTCCGACGCATATAAACCACGTGATGCGCAGTCAGCAGGATTGTTTTTTGACTGAACGTGATTCCATTGCTGTGGTTCACTGATGCTCAAAATTTCAGAAACGCGGTTTGCTACAAATGTTTTCCATTTGTTGGGATGACTATTAAGCCA